>OY992506.1:27550812-28933949 GCA_963921215.1 Scoparia ambigualis
AAAATCAGTTTTTCTAAATTGACCCGACCGGGAATTGAACCCGGGACCTCAGAGATGGCGCGACGCCAGACCCGGCGCCTTAATTAGTCGACCACGGAGGTCATCTAAAATCTAAATAAAAATGGTGTCTATATTTCAAAGAACATTAAACATGTAAGTGACACAAGAGATTTGAACAATTATTTGCCTCTAATTTGTTTACAAATATTATTCATCGAATTTGGCCGTATTATAGCTTACTCCTGGGTATCGACCTAGGACCCTGAGATCGGTTGATAATACGTTTGTGAGTTTCCATAGAAAGGCCCTTTTGGTGAGCCATACACTTAGTATAATAGCCAGGAAAGTGCTTCATCGAAAACTAGTTTTGCGCACGCGCAATGGCAAACCAATATTAGTCTCCATACACATAATTTCCTAGTTAAGGGACGACTATTAATAATGTATGTAACTCTTTTATTTAATTAAAAGTTTTTATTTTCATTATTTTTTAATTAAACTTATTTTAATTATTTTTTTAAAGTTCTACTAGTAAAAAAAACTAAATCCTACTACTATGTTTTAATGTTTTTTTATATGTTTTAGCGTTTTATTAACGCTTAAATATACTTAAGTAAAATTTTAAACACTGAAAAAGACGGGTGAAAACCAGACCTCGGTAGCCAAGTGGTTAAGGCAGCCGCCCGGAATGCGGAATGTGCGTGGTTCGATTCCTGCCTGAGGTTGTCGTCTTTTTTCAGTGTTTAAAATTTTACCATTATGGTACTATTTACAATCCTTTTTTATACGAAAGTGTTTTCTTTTTAAAGTGTGATTCGCAAAAGTAGATTTTTAGCGCAGAGGATGCACGTAACGTTTAACGATGTGTCATCATCGGATAAGAGAAGTCTCGTTTTAAAGTAATTGGATTCGTTTAAAAACGTGGCAGTCCAAATTGACTGATTTCGAAAGTGTGAAGGTGTAATATGTAAACAGCCAGGTGGGAACGAGCCGTTGCATTGTGCATTTTGAGGTTTATAACTCGGCTCAACGAAGAGATGACGTAACGGAATTCGAGTGAGGTTAATACGCCTTTAACCGCCTGCGAATCCACTTCAATAAGCTATAATGAACTCGAAAGGATTTGTTATTTTGTAAGCTTCAATGATTACTATATGTGCTTACTCAGTGGCTTACTAAACTAGTGCTTACTCAGTGGATTCCACATTTTATTGAATACTTATTATTTAGTCCTATTCATAATACTTGTTCTTAACTTCGCTTTTGTAACGATATACATATTACTTCCTTTACAAAGGACAGCCAAAAAAGTTGTCATTTCTTAAATTGTTCACACATAACAAGATACACATCAATCACAATATTAAATGCCACCGCACAGGCTGCAAGCTGACAGCCTTCACCTTGCCTTCTTTTTTAACCGAAATAGAGACGCAGACATTACTTACAACACATGTTATGTCTATTACCAATCAAGGTATTAAAATTTAACACTAATCACAACAAGGACGGCAGAATTTGAAGAATATTGTTAAACATATTTTACCAAATTAACAATTGACCTTCAGAGGGTCCACTTTGAAGGGCTTTAAGGATAAAGAGGGACTTATAGAAATTACCTTGGGATTACGGGATACAGGTTTTTATTTTTATAAAACATAAACAAATATCAGCTCAACTGGTCCCTGGGAAGTAGTTCTAATCGTCCTTGCAAGATTTGATCCGAACACACACACATACATTGCAAGTTAAATAAAAGCTTTTAAAATAAACCTCGATCTCTGGTAAAGCTTAATTGCTGATGGCCAAAAGCGAAGGTTGTCCTGTCCTACCCACAAGTAGAGGTGACACAAGTAAATTAGTAGAGCAAGAATCTAATAATCCAATTTTTATGTGGTTGCATAACGCCGATTGGACGTGCGATAATTTCTTCCATTTGAGTGACTAATTGGTTAAGATTTCGATGTCACCGGACCAGTCCAGGAGTTGGGTAGCCGATCAAATGGCATTGCGTCATCGAATCACTCGCAGGGATGTGTGGTAACGTGTGTGCCGTGCCGCAATGTCCTGGGGCGCAATTAGTGCCCACCTACACCGAATTATCGATAGAAACAAGTACGCGAACAGAAGCAGTAATTAAAACGGATCAAAAGCAGCCCATTTAAAATTCAAATTGAATGCGGCTTTGAGCTTGCCAATCGCGACGCGACAGCTTTGGTACGGTAACTGTAAATATGCAACTTTTAAGGTACAGCCGCTATGGAAACGTAACGACCATGACCTGGAGTTAATTCAAATTGAAAATTTGTATTTACTAAATATTTGTGATTCAATGAACAAAAAGTTATACTAAAATAAAGTTATATTGGTAATAGGACATTGTGCATGACAATGAAAGGCATCCTACATTGGATTAAATTACAGAAGTGATAATCTATATAAATAATAAAATGGGGTGGTAACGGGATACAAGGTGGTAACGGGATGCGGGGTGGTAACGGGATACGGGGTGGTAACGGGATACGGGGTGGTAACGGGATGCGGGGTGGTAACGGGATACGGGGTGGTAACGGGATGCGGGGTGGTAACGGGATGCGGGGTGGTAACGGGATACGGGGTGGTCACGGGCCTAAATTAAGCGTACCAGAAATCTATTATTATTTCAAAATCAATTTCAGTCGTACCTATAATGTTGCTTTCCATTATATCCGATTTAAAAAAAATTGTTAACACTACCTAAAACTACTATTATGAAACTAATGAACTGGTATTATCTATTTAAATACGGCTGGGTGGTCGAGTGGTCAGCGACCCTGACTGTGCAACCCACGGTCCCGGGTTCGAATTCCGGTAGGGGCAAATGTTTGTGTGGTGAGCACGAGCATTTGTGACAGAGTCATTATTTATCTATGTTTATTCGTTATTCAGTCTCCATAGTTCCGACTATGCCTAGTTTGCAGCTGACAGGTGTGAGTTGTAAAAAAAAAGAATTAGTGGCGATTCATAAAAGTAATTTATATATTGAAATGAAAACTCTTTACGTTTTAAATCACGTTTAGTGATTAGATGATGTCTATAATTTTATTCTGACGAACAGTTAAGAGGGCCTAAAACGTAATAAGAGTTTCATTTTAAAGTACAGTGCTAACGTAAACTTTAGAAAATAATAGTACTCACATAGTTTTCCAAAAATTCGGTGTGAACATTCTTAGCCACGGAGCCGGCAGCAATCCGAGCGACAGGAGCCGGCACTGCCACTTGCGTCGCCACTTGTGTCAGGGCTTGTCCGCCATGTTGACTCACACCAACGTTTGAGCTGGCGTACTGAGACACGCTTCCTCCTGAGCCACCATGAGACACTGACGAGTACTGAGATACTGCTGGTGCTGAGTACTGAGCGACCGCCGGTGCTGAGTACTGAGCTACCGCTGGCACCGAATATTTGTTTAAAGCCGGTGCTGCATATTGGGTCACAGCTGGCGCTGCGTATTGGACAGCAGGAGCTGCGTATTGGGTCACTGCTGGAGCTGCATATTGAGTCACTACTGGAGCTGCATATTGGGTCACCGCTGGTGCTGCATATTGGCTCACTGCTGGCGTCGCATATTGGGTCACAGCTGGCGACGCATATTGGTTTACTGCTGGAGCAGCATATTGTGCTTTTGAATATTGAGATACACTGGGAGCAGCATAGTGCGCCACTACATTTGGAGCAGCATACTGCGCAACAGCTGGGGCAGAATACTGATTAACAGCTTGGCTGTAGTAATTCGCCCCACTCGCAGCATTGGAAACTGAAGAAGTTGAATATTGAGATGCACCAGAAGCAAATTGGACGACAGGAGCTAAAGCATGCACTGGTCCTGCTTGGTTGTATTGTGATGCCGGCGATGCAAAAGATGTGTAACGAGTAGGAGTGAACACTTGTGGCTGTTGATTTCTCAATGCTGCTGATGTGGCGTACGTAGCTGAAGGAGCCGTGTACACTTGGGAGACAACAGGTCCTCCGCTTTGCACAGAGCCATATGTTTGGAGGGATGCTCTCGCCGATCCAGCCGCATGCGACGCGTAGCTTGGAGATACGTATGTGGTTTTTGCTGGTGACGCGGAGAACCTTGCGATGAGCGGAGCAGCGGTGATTTTGGCTATGATAGGAGCTTGGGCGTAAGTCGCTTGCGGAATGACAGTTCTCGTTGGTGATGAAGCTGATGATAGTCCAGCTGATGTGGTGTATCCGTGCACTTCTTTAGTCACTGCTGCTGTTGCAAAGTTGGATTGTGATTGGAGGGATGATGCTTGATATGTGGCAGCTGGTTGAGGGAGATAAGTGTTCTGTGGTACTGCTGCTTGATAGTTGCCCGTTGAGTATCCGGCGTTCGAGTATTGGTAAGCCGGAGCTGAATAGACAGGCTGAGCGCCAACCTTCACTCCGGCAGTGGATAGTTGCACTGCGGGCGCAGGGTATGCGTATCCATTGTCGTCGCAGCCTTGGAGTTTCTGCACTTGGCTCAAGTGATAGTTGAGGTCAGGATCATGATATCCATAAACTGACGTTAACGCCAGTGTTAAGATTGCGACTTGTATCTGAAACTAAAATTAAATATTTATATATTTATTCAATTATTTCGTAAACTATTAATGTTTATTGTATACTTCTTTATTATTTGAACAGAAAACGTTTGTTGTGAATAAGTGCAAAATCATTATCGATTTGCGTAATTTTTATTATAACTTACCGATGTCATTCTTATTCAATTATTATTTCAATTAGAATATCATTTATAAACAAATAATTTGTATAGCAGTTCGCATTTGATTTGTTTAAGCTGTGTGTATTTGCCAAACTTAAGCGCCAGTCGAAATGAGAGCAAACGGAACCAGCAAAGACTTATATAGCGATCTCATATGTGTAAGAACGGGTCATACTTTTCACGTTCGCCTCAGAGTTTGTGGGCGCGGTTCGTATGTTCGCTGTACATATTACTATACGTATATGACATATATTAATCTAACACGACACTTATTTATAATAAGTTATAATATATACGATAGATAGATATAATACATACGTTATATAATGGCTATGGCGATTAGTTTTGTAAAAAATTAACAGCGCATGTATTTTATTAAAACCCATATCCAGACGAGAGCTTAACCACAGAATACGGAACTGTTTCGGTTTAACTTTTGCGGTTTGTCTGTTCTATCTGTTCATTAATTAAAAGGTTAATGTGGGATTGAGAAAATAAATAAATGTTTTTATTACTATAGTGATTACCTTTTCGGGCCCTTTAAACAGTCGTGGATTTCTTAGCAGTTAATCTTACCTTAAAGCTATAGTGCTTTACAAATAAACAAAGAATAAGCTACGAATAGTCATTCCGTGTTTTTTCCTGTCATGTAAACGTAATTTCTAATTAGAGTAAAAGAGACAAAACACGGAATAACTATTCTGACCTTATTCTCTGTTTATTTGAAAGGCACACAGAGTTCTTCTTATTTATAAAACAAATCATTATTAATGTGCGTTTATCACATTAATAATAGCCGTGTTAACTCATCCTGTTAATCTAAATGACTGTGTCGAAGTGAGTTCACGTCAGTAGTATAGTATAGTACGGAGCTATGGGGATTGAACCACGATTTCTCGCGTTCAACCCGAGCATCTACCCGCTCTGCTACCGACGACGCCTCAGGTCAGTTAGTAGGTACAGACTATACTGCACGCCGAAACATTGGAGAATAGGCTTAATTACTTACGTAGGTAATATTACCATAATTAGTTATTCTTTTGAAGTACTTATTGCCTTGAACAAATGAATAAACTAAAATGTACGAGTACATGTAAATGGAAAATTACATAGTGGTGATTTCAAGTTTAGTAAACCTAACGGGTACCTACAGTATATTGTAATTTTTATTGCTTTTCTATCATATTCCAAGGTAGACATGGGCGCCGCCGTGGCGCGCCGCCGCCGTTTAGGTATAGCGCGCCGCCGCCGCCGCCGACTGTTCAAAATTTCGCGCCGACTAGACTGTTTCAATGTGTAGGCTCTTGTAACATAATCTCAGTTTATTCTTTACTCATGTAGGTCGTGCGGGCACCGTGCGGGGGCGTCAGCTGAGGTGCTCGATGAGGTCGAAGACGACCCTATTTCCGATCAAGAGGGAGACGAATCAGAAGAACGCCCTTTATTTGGCGACTTCACGAACGTGCCTAGCGTTAAGACATCCACACCAACGCGTTGGCATAGTATCTTAGAAATGTTGGGGAGTATGCACACTGCTGTAACTGTAACCGAAACCCCGTCAGCTTTCTTAGTCGGGTACCTAGACCTTGAGCCCCAACCCCAGTTAAAGAACATTACGTAGGGCACGATTCAATCACATCGGCCCCATCGGTGTTAACATGCTTCGAAATACCTTTATTTCCACGGAGAGCTTTGAGTACCTCCTCGTCGCGGACATGAAGCTCCCCCATAGAGGGGTCGGCTATAGGTAATACAAATGGGTGCGAAACATTTGGAAATACATTTATTTCCACCGTTGATAAAGCCTGACGGCTCACTTGCCCACACTGTAGCTGAGAAGGTAAACTTGTTTGCCACTCTTTTTGCAAAGAACTCACGTCTGGAAGTCGCTAGCAAGGTTCCACCTAAGTTGCTTATAGCCGACCTCTCCATGGGAGAACCTCACATCCGCAGCAAAGAGGTACTCAAAGCTCTCCGTACTCTAACGTGATTAAGGCTAGTGGTCCTGTTAGAATCCCGGCCATTGTTCTACGTAACTGTGCACCTAACTTGTCTACTGTTCATGCCTGTATCGCCTCTCACTTGAGACTGGTCTAGTTCCTCAATCGTGCACATTAACCAGCCCAAAAAAGGAAACCGTGCCGATCCATCTTACTGTAAGACGATTTCAGTCAAGTCCATACTCTGCAAGAATATGGAACATGTACTGACTGAACTCTCGACTGCTGGCATACCTTGAGACCAATTATCTCCTCTGGGAAGTTGGAACTCACGAGCGCATTGGACCTAGAAATAGTGGACAACTTTACATAGGTACCTGGGTTCCAACAGTAACGATGGTTCGCGCGAGAAGCAAGTGCGCAGGAGAATTGGCATGGCTAAGAGCGCATGTCTCATCTTGCAAAAATCTGGAGAGTTCGCAATATTTCCGTAAAAACCAAAACCAGACTGGTACGGACTCTTGTCTTCTCGATTTTATACGGCGCTGAGACTTGGACACTAAAAGCTGCAGACCGCCAACGCATTGCCGCTTTTGAGATGTGGTGCTGGAGAAAGATGCTCCTTGTTACTTGGACAACATTTCGGACTAACGTCTCTATATTGCGAGAACTCAAAATCTCCTCGCGGCTGTCATTCTCGGATGTCTACGCAGAATTCTTGTATACTTTGGTCACATTGCAAGGAAAAACGGTGACAACTTCGAGAAGCTCATCGTGACCGGCAAAGTAGACGGGAAACGGACCGCACCACTCTTAACTCTTCAGTTCACAACGCCATCCACACCGCCAGAGACAGAAACAGATGGAGGAAAACCATAAGAGAGAAAGTGATGCAGAAGGGAGGTCACGACCCTCAGCATTGAGGAACACGACGCAAGGAGGAACTCCATAATCAATTTTACCTACTTAGTGACTTTTCCCTCTACGGCGACGATATAATGTTTTGTTGTTGAAATCTTTATGAAGTGTTGCTTTTATATATCACTCTTATTTCTACTTTTAACTACATAACCAAAAACGACTTCAAAAATCCCACGCCGCCGCCGAGCATATTTTTAAGGCGCGCCGCCGCCGGTTTTTTTTTACTCGGCGCCCATGTCTATTCCAAGGTATGAAACTTTATTCCAATTTTTCAAGATTATATATCTATTACCGTACATACATACATTTAATCACGACTTTTATCCCCAAAGGGTTAGTCCGAGACTAAACAATGAGGATAGCAAAAGCTTTTCACTAAAAAGCGACTGCACATGTGCACAGCTTGACAGATGGTAAGCCCATCGCCGCTCTATGCTGTTGGATGTATGTGCAGTCTTTAGTCCGTTAGTCGCCTTTTACGACACCCAAGAGAAGAGAGGGGGTGGTAGTATTCTTTCACCGCTACGCGCGACACGGTTATATACCTTAGGATTTTATACCTATTTACCGAACCCTTACTTTTATATGCCAAAAGAGTTATGCATCTTTTGTGTTATGGGACATTAGAAACAATAGTTGTACTGATCCAGCCGATTTTATGATTCAACACTTATTGGTTGGTTTGGTTAAGTGGTTTTCGATTGAAAGTATTTCATATTTTTTTATTTGTTAAAAGAAAAGAAGCTGCGGATAGCATATTTCATAACGAATAATTGAAGGTACATACCTACCGACATGTAAGTACAATTTCAAAACGTAGAAATGTAACATACTTTTAAACTTAACATTACTTTTGCTTTGATTTATTAACATCGAAACACAAAATGAAAACTTAATCACCAGACACACATAAGGAGACTACGCTAATTAAATGCCGGTCACAATAAATCATCGTTATTAGTAAATTTGCGGCCATCATTTAACATTTCTCTCGACAGGCGACAGAACATTTAGCATCGCTCTTGCCTAAACAGTGTCACAGCATATTAAAGTCACCTTTTTAATAGCTGCTCTAATTATAGCCGTGTACCAGCAGATTAAACACAATGTTTAATGAATATGTGTGGGGCGGGAGCAGTTCATTTACCAGTCTGTTATGAAACTAAGCCTCTATTAAAGGCTAATGCTTGATTTGTTATTATATTATATTAGATAATGTAGCCGACGTTTGCTTTGAGTCACTCTTGTTTACCCTCCAGGTATAGATTTATGTTTTGAGTTTTTCAATTATGTGTTTGTAATGTAATCCGAGACTAACTTTTATTTTAGAATACGACGAAGGTGTGTCTAACATGACGTGCCCACATCTACTAAAAATATATACTTCAAAGCAAAGATGGTTTTAGATCACTTCACAAACACCATAATTGCAATACACAAAACTTCAATCTATACCTGGAGGCTAAACAAGAGTCACTCTGAGCAACTGTCGAATACATTATCTTAGCATAATACATACTCGTATAATAACAAATTAGCATTAGCCTTTATAGAGGCTATCTAATCTATCTGTTTGAGCTGTGTGGTGGCGGCTAATTAAAAATAACTAACTAACATAGACCAGTTAGAATCATGTTAGGCTTACTTCATTAACCATAAAATCCTAACAATTACATCTATTTACATTCTCGAGTCAAGCAAATTTGTTAAAAAAAACATCCGAAACTATATTCCCCAATTAAAAATATTAGAAGAAATGATAGATACCTAAACAAACTTAAAATACCATTCTCCAAGTTAAAATTAGTCTCTTCTGGCCCCCCCACAAGGTTGATCAAAATATACAACCACCTTCCCAATTACATAAAGAACGCAGATAATTCCAAGTATTTCGTCAACTTGTTAAAAAACTTTCTTTTGGAAATTTTTTTAATGATACTACCTATACTTAATGATTAACAATTAATTAAAAATAATTACATAATGTTTCGATATCCCTATTCATAATTTTAAATTATAATTGTAAAATGTATGTAGATTCTAATGATAAATAAATATAGGTTGTATTGTACTGTACTAATATTATATTGTATTGCATGCTAGTCAAACTGGCGTTATCTATATTATAATTAGTTCTCTAGATTTTTGAAATGGTTTGCCCTCTCATTTGCAGTGCCCTAGCAGGGCGTCACATGTATACCTAAGCTTAAGTTTTAATACCTCGCAATGAATGTGATATGCAATAAATGAATAAATAAATAAAAGAATACTACCGACCCATCTATTTCATTGGGTGTAGTAAAATGCGACTAACGGACTAAACAACGGCGATGGGCTCACCACCTGTCACGCTATAAGCACATGTGCAGCTGTTATTTGACGAAACGTGGAATATGGCAAGGGACTGATTTTGCGGTCCACATAATCTGTGATTAAGGGGATAAAAGGGAAAATAGTCATGACTGTATGTATGTTATCTAATATATCTAAGAGATCCCCATTAAGAGGGTTTACGTTGAAACTTTTAAACGTTTAAACTTCCAAGTCGAATATTTTAAAAACCAATAAGCCAATTTTAATGAAACTTTGCATGCTAAAGTAAAACACAGGGATCTAAATAGTTTGTTGAAAACATTTTAAAAAAACGTTTTTGAGTTTTTGAGCTGAGTTATTGAGATTTAAAGTCCACTATAGAAAGTTAAAAATCGCAATAACTCAATGAAATAAACATTTTTTTAAAATGTTTTTAACAAATTGTTTAGATCCCTGTGTTTTACTTTAGCATGAAAAGTTTCATCAAAAATGGCTTCTTGGTTTTTAAAAATTTCGACTTGGAAGTTTGTATGGAAAATCGAAATGCGTAAACCCTCTTAAGGAGACTTGTTCCGGAGTGGAGACCGCGATTAGATACACTTAGCGTATTACGCGTGATGGAGCGACGATTTACGCAGAGTTGGTTGAGATGCGCCGAAGTTTGTTTTCAGTGGCATGTGTTTGGATAGGCCGATGTCTAACAGTGGACTTACACGGCTTGAATTATTATTTAACTAGCGGCCCGCCCGCGACTTCGTCTGTGGTGCTACACGGGGTGTTCCGTGTATCCCGTGACGAATTTCCAAAATTCTTTAATATTTTTTTTTATTGTCAACGGGTAAGCGCTTAGCCTTCATCTCACCTGATGGTAAGTGACGATAAGGCCGAAGGTGGAAGCGCGCTTCACCCGGAATCCTCAACCACTGAGGAACTGGCTATCTTATATCAAACTGCCGGAACACAACAATGCTATAAACATCGTTGTTTTGGCGACAGACTTAGATAAGATGGTGGTAGCTAGCCAGGCTGACTTAACAGCCCTACCACCAACCAAACCGAGCACACAAAGATGTACCCCCTGCTGGGAATCGAACCCGGGACACCTGGGTCTGAAACCGGTAGCTTAGCTACTAGACCACAGAGGCGGTTATATAAGTAATCACAAACACAACAAAAAAAGAATTGGCCAAATAAGTGCTAAATTATTATGTTATAGGTATTTTGTTAATGAAACTACACTCATTACTGATATGTAAGTAAGTACTAGCTATAATAGAAATATTTCGAGAATTCTTCTGTTCCCGGGCAGCGTCAGCGTCCCGTAGTCAAATCGTGTTTCGTCGTAGCGCTTAAATTACGAGTATAATCGACGCAGCTACGACACGCGTTGATGTCTTATTTATGACGAGATGCATGTTTGGTGTACGGACGAAGTCGGAGAGTATAGTTAGCACTGCCCAGGGGCCTTACCATTTACTCTTAGAGCGGTATTACTTCTTCCTAACCGCCTCTGTGGTCTAGTAGCTAAGCCACCGGTTTCAGACCCAGAGGTCCCGGGTTCAATTCCCAGGGGGGGTACATCTTTGTGTGCTCGGTTTGGTTGGTGGTAGGCCTGTTAAGTCCGCCTGGCTAGCTACCACCATCTTAACAAAGTCTGTCGCTATAACAACGATGTATATAGTATTGTTGTGTTCCGACAGTTTGAGATAAAGATAGCAGTTCCTCAGTGGTTGAGAAATCCGGGTAAAGCGCGCTTCCACCTTCAACCTTATCGTCACTTACCATCAGGTGAGATGAAGGCCAAGCGCTTACCCG
This sequence comes from Scoparia ambigualis, assembly GCA_963921215.1. Classification (NCBI taxonomy): domain Eukaryota; kingdom Metazoa; phylum Arthropoda; class Insecta; order Lepidoptera; family Crambidae; genus Scoparia; species Scoparia ambigualis. Next base: position 27,562,553 of record OY992506.1, read on the forward strand.
TTGGCGAATAAAATAAAATTTTACTGTAATCTTACTATACATATTCCCATACGAATTTAAAGTAATACTTACTACTCTAAGAGGTGACAGTGGGTCCTACTGTCACGTCTTAGAGCAGTATTATGCTATTGTTATAGGTAGGGTCTACTTGCAGATATCCTCTGGACAGAGTTCGCAAATATATTAATTAATTAAATTAATTTATTAACATACTGCAACGAATGAAAAGACAATAGTCTACAATACAACTCTCGTAATAGTACGTCGACCCATTGGGATTATTTGTGCAACTCCGTCCTACCACTCTGTCTCCTCAGTGAAATTGACTGCCATAAGCTTGGCAATGTCTTTGAGGACGAAGAGCCTAAAATGTTTTGGTATCGGGTTGGTCTATCCCAGTAGATTTATTGTTTTCCTAGCAAGAAAGTCTCTATGCCTCTAAACCTATATTGATTTTAATATATAACAAATACCTGATCTATGTATAGCGTAGCTATATATTATGTCAAAAAAGAATTAAAGTAACTAAAACGATGTAAACCTTACTAAGAACATTTCCTAACAGCATCAGTTACCAGGTTAACAAACTTGTTAATTACTGTTTACAATGAAGGGCCGTGTAAATCATTTGTCAACACTACAACGAGATAATTAGGCAATCGTGTGTCGGTTAAAAGCGATATCATTGTTTTTAAGGTTTGAAGATAGTTGGGATCAGTATTACGGACTCACGATTGTCATCGGCGGATGATTTACGCTTATGTACCTACTTATTAGTACACAGTGATATTAATTCTCACGCTTATTGAGGAATGGTAATGAAACTCGCTCAGCCCTTATTGAGTAATGAGTGTGTAATCTATGAAATTGCTTTTCTTATTTATCGTTTTGTCGGTGTAAGGCGGCCTTGCCTATTAATGTAAGAAAAATCATTCGTAACCATAAATAAGCGTTTCTGTTAATTATTATTCTCGATGTTTTTTTTAGTAATGCGTTATTGGTATTACATGTAGTTTGACGATAATTTCTCAACATATTTTTTTTTATTCGGCAACGGGTAAACGCTTGGCCTTCATCTCACCTGATGGTAAGTGACGATAAGGCCGAAGGTGGAAGCGCGCTTCACCCGGAATCCTCAACCACTGAAAAACTGGCTATCTCATCTCAAACTGTCGTAACACAACAATGCTATAAACATCGTTGTTATGGCGACAGACTTAGATAAGATTGTGGTAGCTAGCCAGGCGGACTTAACAGCCCTACCACCAACCAAACCGAGCACACAAAGACCCCCCCGCTGGGAATCGAACCCAGGACCTCTGGGTCTGAAACCGGTGGCTTAGGCACTAGGCCACAGAGGCGGTTAATTTAATTATTAATATAATTTAATTTCTCAATTAATATAAGCGTAGGAAAGTGCTTGGAGATTTTATTCACAAATTATGCTTAAATCTACTTACATGTTAAAGGTAATATCACGAATAATACAGTCTACGAGTACTACTAATCTACTACACAGAACAATATCTAATTCGCAAATGACATGTAAATGAAAGATAATATTATGCTTCCATCTACTGTCTATAAATAGCTACTCGTATCTAGCTACGACTCATAATTAAATCATATGACTTAAATAGCCTTTTCTTTCATCTAGTGACTAAATGTTGATTATTTACATTAATATTTTTATAAAATGTATATATTTCTCATACCATTATTACCAATTAACCAAAATGTTATACGATGCCGATGGTCAAAGACAAAGAATGTAAAACATAAAAACAAAAAAAGAAAACATTTTGATTTAAACATGAATCAAAAATATTTTTTTTGTGTATGCCAATCTACATAATATGTAGGTACCTAATAATTGAAATGAGAATAATATATTAAAAAAATTTAAAAATTGTTGTTGTTATACACTTTAAGGTGCACGACTCGACTAGATTTTAAGAAAATATAGATTTACTAAAATAAAGTCGAGTATAGTTTTATTAAAAGTTAGTTGGTTTTTATCTGTAATGTACTACCATTAAGTTGGTTGGTTAAATAAAAAAAATACTTATTTCGCGAAGAACAACTACTATAATTTTCCCCATTACAACTTCACATAATGAGTGATAAGAGTAAAAATACACACATAACAATAAGTATACTATAAGAGTGTTTGTCGATCACCGAAGTCTATTTTTTGTCTAGTGCCAATACGTTTGATAGTTCATAAATAAAATAAAATTGACAACGTATTGACAGCGAAGATTAATGAAAAATATGTTAGGTAAGTATGTCTACAATAACATATTGTTTCTTTGCCGTATCGTAAGTTATGTGTAATGATATGCTTACCATGGGTTTGCCACAAGAACTTGACCATTGTTTTGTCATGATTATGCCAGAATGTTTATGGTCCCCATAAATTGAGCAATCATGCGAGCATGTATTTAAATGTCAAGTGTGCACGACTACTGCCTTTCTATAATGTTATCTTTGAGATGATCTCTTAGTTTAGGTCAATGATTACAATTGAACTTACTTTGGATATTCTCGATAAAATGACCAATATGCCTCCCGTTTATCGAACAAACATTATCAGATAAATAGACTTCATTATGTCAGGGTTCATAAGAAAAAATATATAATATCGAGTTCATTACTATGTGATTGGTTAGAATAGTTTTCATTTTTATTTGCAGTTTAAACATTGTTATAGTATTGATTGTTGTTACATTATTGTGGTACCATTTGGGCGCCTATTGTAATTTAGGATACATTTGATTTAGTTTTAGGAACGATTTGTTTTAAGTTCGTCTGGTTAAGCTACCACTATCGTATATATCTGTCTAAGGGTGGATTCGACCAAACTGGAAAAAGGTCCTATACCTAGATTAAAAGCCAAATTTGTATAGACTAATCTCGGAGTAAGTCTTATTCCAGTTTGGTCGAATTCACCCTAAGTATACTAACCGTGTCGCGTGGCGGTGAAAGAATACTACCGCCTCCTCTTTTTCCCTCGGGTGTCGTAAAAGGCGGCTAACGGACTAAACACTGCACATATATCCAACTGCCCAGAGCGGCGATGGGCGCACCACCTGTCACGCTGAGCACATGAGCAGTCGCTGTTTGGTGAAAAGTGGACTATGGCATCATTGCCTAGTCTCTGACTATAACCCTTCGGGGATAAGAGTCGTGATTATATGTATAAGTCTGTCATCATCAGCAATTTTAGTTTCGATAGCAGTGTTTGAGAATTCCGAGTTACATTCATTGATGCATGGAAGATTGGACCAAAATCCACCACATTTGGTTAGAGAAACGACATAGTTTCAAACTTAAGCTATTTAGAGTATCCAGTGACCAATGTATTTATTCTGTTGATCTGTCAATTAAAACGTATAAACAAGTTTAGACTTAAAGATGTTAGGATAAATAGGTACTTGATCTTGTTCTTTAACGAACCTTATTTAGTATAGTAAGAGGGTCTATCATTAGGTACCTCTTGAAGCTCATTATTTTCTGTCAAACATGAAAAAGTTTGCTCCTCTTTTTAGATACAATTTTTTCTGATTATATTTTTACGATAAATTAAAGGTGTGTTGGAGACTCTATCATCAAATCAAATATCCAAAGCTTGCATGGACGGATTGAAAAGTGAAATGTATCGACTATAACATTAAATTATAGATTTTCACTCGTTCTTAGATGTGTACTTATTCTTAGAATGCCAGCTTTGCTAAAACTGCCTATTCAATTATAATAGCTCTAAGATGCAGTGGTAGGTCCCTAGGATTACTTATGAATACTTCTCACTGCTCTAATTTCCTCATGCGTATATCCCGCTGAGCAATTTACGTCGATCAAAAGAGGTTGCATACAGCCCGGCCGGTCCCTTGTGCAAGCCAAATAGCCCCTAAGCTCTACTAACGCATATGCAAATTACGAAACACCACATATGTTTCACAGAGCTTAAAACGATCTAAATTAAATCTAGAATTGCTCGAATATAGCTAATTGCCGTGAAAACTGTCGAAGTATATGTCAGCCACACAATTTAATTACGACTCGAGTGTGCTAGTATGTAACAAAATTTTAGTTCAAAATGTAAATGTTTTCAATTGGTATGCTAAATACATTCCTAGACTTATTTATTAGTTAAGTTAACAAACGCGATTTGAAATGTTTAACTAAGAAAAAATATCACATACTTGTTTTAAAACAAGTAATTTAATTGTAAGCAATTAAAAATTGTTAGTGCTTGCATTATACAGTGTTGATTCAGAAAAATAATCTAGGTGTAAAAGCGCATATTTGGCCTGTCTAGCCCGAGAGTGTAATGAGATAATGTAAACACATGTGTTCTAAAAATGTACTGCTTATAAAAGCATATACTTAACTAATATTATTACTCTATGCCTGCTTCGCAGTAGAAAATTAATTAACGAGGGTAGCAGCAACTTAGACGGGTTTCGTCCGCACCTTCACTTTCGTTTCAGCAAAAGCTCTTATCCATTTACATCTACAAGTTTATTCGTGAGGGGTGTCAGTTACCAGCAATAACTTATACGATTGCTGGTCGGTCGGTCCATGGTAGTGTCCTAAAATAAGATTGCCAATCAATGCTTTGGGCAGTGTTTGTTTTATTGACTAGTTTTTTTATGAAGTGGTCACATTTGTAGTAGTTTATTTACGTAATGCTCAATCTAGCGCGAGGTTCCTAGAGTAATCTAATAGATTTATACGAATTTACTGTACGGGCAAGGTCGATTCACTAAACACGTAAGTAATTTGGTAAAATTAACTTACTAAAAAGTTGATAGGTACTCTTTATTTGAACGTTCACCTTGAAGGTTTTCAAGTTTAATTTATTGGAGTACGTCCATTTGGTATTTGAGCTTTGTAGTACCTCAGTTGTGTAATGGTTCCGGTCGTTTAAGTAGTTAAGTCAATAATTTAGAGTTTACCAAGTAGCCGTTACAAAAGATGTTTATGGATCACCTACTTATGTACTGCTTGCGAGTGTATGTTGGAAATTAAGTATAAAAATCGATCGATTTATTCCTGCTTCGTCCTATTTCATTTCATTTATTGCACGTCACAAAGTAAACAAGTTGTTACAAAAATGTACAGATTATGTGACACCCTGTAAGGGCGCAGCAAGTGGAAAGAGCTCATTAAATATTAAATAACAATATTATAATCTAAAATATGTCAAGAAGTTAAAATCTATCGACATTAAATTACACATATATATTATTCATACCAATCCAATTAATAAATCATATAAAATAAAACAGATTAAATCAATAAATCGATAGAATATAAAAAAACACAATCTTTATAAATTACCTCAAGACAATTCAAGTTATTTAGCTAAAATATTCAATTCATTAAATAAAGATTAACAATTGTAAGTCTGTAAGTGAAACTGTGTATAAAAAATTATGCATAATACTATAGAAACTATGAAAAAATAAATATGGTGTAAGTCATGACATGAGTGAGACACATGAAGCTACATGCCCCGGTAAGGCTTGTCATTAAAAACTCGAACAACTTAAAATACAATTTAACAATCCAAAACGCAACCAAATGTGAGATCTATCTTTCGGACATAAATTCTTTGATAGAATAGTATGCTTTTTGAAGAAGATGTTGTTTTAAATTATTATTAAATGAGATAATACTGGATTCGTCTTATTGCAATAGTGATTTTATAATATATCACGATGGATCGGTATATAATGGACTGTTTCTAAACATTTCCAATTTAGGTTCAGGGAGGATTAAATCATAATATTTTCGTCGAGGATTTTTATTATATTCAAAATATTTAGGGTGTTTACGTAACAATCCTATTTCTAATAAATTTACTCCGAACAAATCTTGTTTTCATACCGTGTTAACAACTACACAATGTGTAGTATAAACAACTACATAATATCATTATGGTGCGTAGTAATTTATCAAGACATGGACTAAAGCTAAACCGGGTTGCAAAGTGATGCATGCATATAGCATAATAACTTCAAACCAAATATTACTAAACTCCATATTAAACAAAAACAGTGGTCTTTGAGAAAGCCTCTCTTAAAAGTCTCTCTTGAGGCAATCATAAATGGGTGCGCTTGTTATCGGGCTAGTTCCATGGTGAGGAGCGCTCTCGTTATTTTGGACTGCATCGGCTGCTTACCATCAGGCAGGATGTAGGCACTATGACGCGTCACATTATAAAAAAGACAAATATAAGTAAACAAAATAACATTTAGCGTTCCATACTTTCTTGAAATAACCTAAAGAAGTTGTATTTAACACCACTAATTGTACGTGTCCGTTGACAAGATCGATTACTCGGTCGCTCTAGTGTATGCAATTGAAATTTCGCCAGCATTGATACGTATGGTGCTGTGCCAGCTGTATGTGCTTACCGCTCGGCACGCTCACTGGCGGTTCGCGACGCAACGCACGATTTCTCTGTCCCTTACGTTTTTTTTTATGTGAATAGAAGGTAAACGAGCAGGCGGGTCACCCGAGGGGAAGTAATCACCGCCGTCAATGGAAACCCGCAAAACCAAAAGAGTTGCAGATGTGTCGTTGTTGGCCTTAAGGCGAGGTATTCCGAGCGCTTCTCTGTGTATCAGCGAAGCGGCGCGATTCGGCGCGTTTTATAGGTTTTTTGCCTTTATAGGAAAAACAAGTGAAATAAAAAATATGTGCTTTTTGCATTCACTAGATAATGAAAAGTTTCTTCTATCGGTTAAAAAATTAAGTTATTTAAAGTTCCTTCTATTGGTAAAAAATTAAGTCATTTATTAATGTATTATCAGACTTACAGCTCTTTTAAAATGTTGACAGAGCTATCTTTGAACGTGCCCTCGCGCGTTTACGTAAGTGCTTACTTGACGCGCGATACTATCGGGATCGGGAGATAATGCCACGCTGATGCCTGTCGCGTTATCTACGATCGAGTCATGAGTCATGACCTATTTTTATATCTGAAACTTAGGTTTTTACGTCGTTGAGAGATGATGAGATAGTTTAATATTACTTAATTATTTACTCTGATGGCAGAGCGATATTAGGTTGTCTTACTCACCGAGACGAGAGCTCGCCATCTAACTTTTGTCTTTACCAACAAAAATGAGACAGCACCAGCTTTGAACCAATTTTATTCTTTAGTCCACGTTTTGTAATAAGAAGGATATTGTGTAATAAAATAATAAGGTGTAGTATAGTATAGTTTCCTTAACTTAAACACTTTTCATTCGAATAATATTACACACACAACAACCAATATTGTCTAAAAGTCATAATATATTATTAACAGGTGCACTAAAGTTAGCCGTAGTCATGTATTTGAAATAAATTATCTTTCGGAAAGACACGAATAGAAACTATAACAGGTATTACGTTAGGTTTATTTAAAAAAGTGTTATTAAACTTCTAAAAACATAAAATAACAAAAATTAAATTTTTAACTGTTATTGCAACAAAATTCGTCTCTTGGCGGTAAGGTAAAAAATCACTCTTTTAAGTTTCTAAAAAAATGTGTAAATTGTGAAATATGAAATTCACTAAGCGTATTATTTTTGCGAATTCCAATAACTACTAAGTTACGCACGTCTTATTGTTGGTAACTATTGTCATCTTACGACACCAGCCAGTCTAATCAGCAACCTGTCTGCCAAAAGACAGAGCAGCTTGTCACAACTAAATTTAGGCAGCCATCCTGAGACCGCCCGTTGATTTGTTTGCTTAACTTTCTCTATTAACAGTCACTTAACAAGCCGGTCGTTACGCTAACAGGAGTCAAACTGGAATGTTGTTTTACATAGAAATAGGAGCACGTGCTTTTGACCTTGATTTAAAGTTAAGATAAACATTATGCACTGTTGAAAGCTCAATACTCACGACTGTTCAATTGTAGAAACGGATTAAAGTACAATGAGCTCCGTACGACGCGTAACAAATGTATTTAAATTTTGTAACTTAAAACAATTCAGTAAGGTCGAATACTAAATTGAAAGTGTAACATTTGTCGGCATGTCGACTTAAGGCTCAGATTAGCTTACTTTGTGTTACTGTTACGCCGAGCTAATACCTATTGTTTTGAAATAATACAAGTTATGAATAACTATATTGCCAGTAATTTATTTGAAGACATTTTTGTACAATTTCGTAACGAAAACAAAATAGATTTGATGCAAATAAACCAAATAAAGTACCTACCTATGTATTAGAAAGGCTTTATTGAACTGAGTATTTCGTAATTCGCGTAAACAGATAAAGTCGTTATCTTATTAAGCAAACGATTTATTAGGTATACATTATAAATTGCAATATATTGTCGGTTATCTACTTCTATTCTATTTTGTATAGAAAACGTAAAAAAAAACAATTCGGAATCTACAGCTATTTAGATGGGTATAAACTTGGCCCAGTAACCCAGTAGCATTTAGTTCAGCATAGTGGATTATTGTATAGTAGGTAATTATATAGGCCCACGTGCTTTGCCGTTGGTCCCGGTTATTGACGAAACAAGGCAGTCGTTAAAACCCACCAAGCTATGGTTATGGCAATATCTCCCTATGTGCTGTTGTCCACGTGAGAAGGCCTGTGCCCAGCATTGGGACGCTTATACAATAGTTTTTTTTATAAACGAAGGAGGCAAACGTGCAGGCGGGTAACCTGATGGAGAGTAATCACCGCCGCCCATGGACACCCGCAAAACCAGAGGAAATCGCAGACGCGTTGCCAGACTTTAAGGAAGGAATAGGAATTGTGAGTGGAAGGGGGGGGGGGGGGAGGGCCTCCGGAACCCTCACTGGCCGGACGAAACACAACAGCATCAAGTGCCGAATATTCGTGAGAGGGCGGTATTACCCCGGGCGAGCCGGCCCAATGCTTGCTGTTTTTATTATATAGCCCAAGTTAAGTTAAGTTTTTTAGCCCAAGGTATAAGAACTTGATAAATTTAAAATACATAGACAACACTAAATTGACCCGACCGGGAATTGAACCCGGGCCCTCTGACATGGCAACACCAGAACCGGGGCGTGCTGACCACACGACTACGGAGGTCGTCAAAGCAATGTATTGGGATAAGTTAAATTGACTCAAAAATGATAAAATTAGATCTTTAATTTTACAAAGTAAAAGGGGGAGTGTCGAACAGGATTTAGATAAGGACCGTACGAGCCACAGCTCGAGTTAATTTAGTGTATGATTGGCTTTTGCAATTAGCTAATTAGTGGTCAGTTATAAACTGTTGTTATTATCGCTAATCTAATTATAAAGAGTCCATTAGCGACAAACTAATAAGATAATATATAATAAATCGTGACTCGTAAGTACAAGTTGCAGGTACAATCCAGTTCAATAATATGTAAACAGTTTTGTTATTCGTTAATAATGTTAAGAGCTTAGCTGTCGTAATACCAGACATAACAGAAATTCAATTCTTAGCAACCTCTAGAAGTCTTTATGCCAGGCAAGGGGTTATGTAATGACAAGTTTAAATGGGTTGTTCCGTATTCATCTCACATGAACTCATCCCACTAATAAATTTTTCCTTACTCATCCCATTTCTAGTCCTTACTCAACCCACAGCAATATTTTAACTTTTAATTCCTTACTCATCCCACAAGTTATATGGGACAAATATTAAACGAGCAAGTTTGTTGAAATTATTTATATATAAACGTTAGCTTTCCCTTTTTATTTGTTATTTTTTGTGTGTAATTCAGTTATGTTGTTTTTCTTTCTTTAGAAATATATATACTTATTTTTCTATTTATTTTCTATACGTTCGTGATATAATAATATACGTTTTTACTCCCTGCCAGAGTCGGTGTTTCCTTTAAGGTACAATATTAGGGTCTTCAAATGACGAGTGAACAGGTTACTTGTAGGCAAGCATGTTCTATCACTTACCATCAGGTGAGATAGTGGCCAAAAGCAAGACTATCACACAATAAAAAAAAAATATGTTTGATGCTGCTTGTACATAATTAGGCAATACGTGAAATAACTGAAACTGGTGTTAAGTCTAGAGTGGCGCTAAGCGAGATCAACGTTTAATTGCTTGTCGTTAGGAAACTGGCTACTGGTACATAAATTAGGATTTGGATGCCGTTTGGGTTTTCGATACGCTTATGTTGTATGTGTTAATACCCATTTGAACTAGAGCAAATTACATGTTATGGAAATTGGTTTTAATTAATCAAATGCTCGCAATGCGAAAGTAAGAAGCGAGACATCGTTAAAAATTTAAACGCGTTCAACATTAATTAATATGTAAGTAGATAGTTTTTTATCTAAGAATGCAGCCCTACGGCACAAAGTGTACAAAATAGTAATCCTTTTTTAACACAAGATATCTTTTCTCTAAAGTTGCGCTTCTAAATAAATATATACTTTATTTACAGTGGAGGGAGCGAGGGGAGCGGGTTCTTCCGTGATTTAAAAGACGATAAGGCTTAAAGTAAATATTGTTTTTATTGTTCTTACAGCGACATGCTTAAATAGTATTATGATGGTGGTAGCTAGCCAGGCAGACTTATTTTTGTAACCCAGTCGCTAGACGGACAGGCAACAGAAGGGCACTGAACGATCGTGATTTTCCGTCTCCCTTTCTTAACGCTAATGCGGCAACGAGAGAAAGGGACGAGGGGGCATACCCAACGAAACCCCTGTGGATCTCCATCGGACTGTAAATGGGGGACACGGAATCTATCATACAAAGAGCACGCTTCCCCACCAAGCCAGGCGGACTTAAATCGGGCCCTGTCACCAACTGAGTACCTGAGTATCTCTGCACCTGAGACTGGTTTAACCACTATGTAGGTACACCATAGAAGCGTTGATTTTGAGTGGTAGAGCCACGCTGCGTTGCAGCATGCATTTGGCCGTCTCGCCCCGCGTAATACCACCCTCTCACGAATATTCGGCTTGAAATAATGGTACTTGGTGCTGTTGTGTTTCGTCCGGCCAGTGAGGGTTCTGGAGGCCCATCCCCCCTCCTTTTTACAATTCCTATTCCTTACCAAAACCTGAGGGTGTCCATGGGCGGCGGAGATTACTGTCCATCAGGTGACCTATCAGCTCGTTTGCCTCCTTCTATTATAAAAAAATGCTATATCAGGTACACCATTTTAAGTAGAATTAATCAAATCACATTTAAACTAGAGCTAATAAATGCACCGAAAGATGAGATCTCTGTGTACGTACAGTGTCTCGGTGGTACGTTGCCTACATATTTTGATATCTTTTCTCATCGAGTGTTGTTTCAAAATGTTGGTTTGTCTCAATATCTAGGCCGTTTCGAATTTGAAGGGAAACTGACGTAACATTGAAACAAATGTGTGAAATGTACAGCACGTAATTTAATAACATTATGTATAATTAAGGATGACATTCATTATTAGCACTCGACTCGAGTGTTTGAATCGGTTTCGTTGCTAGAGATTGCATTAACCTCTCTTTAAGTAGCCTAGTTTTTTTTTATTAATACTCATTTTCAAGAACCTCTATAATGTTACCTTTTTTGTATATTGTGAAGATTACAGGAACTTTATGGATGAGATATGTGTAAGGCTAATCAAGTAGGTAAGTCGTAGATTTGTAGTTCGTTTTAGTAGATTATTTACAAAATGCTTTATGTAAAAAAATTACATGTTTTTTCGGAACTGTTAAAAAATAAATGTTTTGTTTGTTTTGAAAGCTATAAATGTCCGGTGTCGATAACGTCCTTGGCTACTTTAGCATTTAGTTTGTACTTAGTATGGAACTGTTTGTTATCCTTAATCATAATGTAGGTAAGTGGTGGTGGTAGCTTTTGTAATGCCGCCTCTGTGGTCTAGTGGTTAAGCCACCGGTTTCAGACCCAGAGGTCCCGGGTTCGATTCCCAGCGGGAGGAACATCTTTGTGTACTTGGTTTGGTTGGTGGTAGGGCTGTTAAGTCCGCCTGGCTACCTACCACCATCTTATCTAAGTCTGTTGCATAACAACGATGTTTATAGCATTGTTGTTACAACAGTTTGAGATGAGACAGCCAGTTCCTCAGTGGTTGAGGATTCCGGGTGAAGCGCGAAGGTGGAAGACCTTCGTACTTATCGTCACTTACCATCAGCTAAGATGAAGGCCAAGCACTTACCCGTTGCCGAATTAAAAAAATGCCAAATACGATGATTGCAAAGCATATTAGGAGAACGATTATAGTTTTAGAAACCTTTTTCGTGGTTCTCATCTGTTTTAGACAATCATTGTATCTAGTAAACTATCAATTCACTACTCCTGAAGAATGTGTTACATTAATGTGTAATACTTCTGCACTAAAATTCTATCGCTTCTTTAGAGAGCCAAAACTAATGCCCTCTGCCTGCAAGTATCAAAACTTTATATTATTCTTGTACATTCACCGCAGCCGCGCGGTGCGATTGTTAAATAAAGCAGTGCTATTTACTTAGCAAATCATTGCGCCTTGCTTTTGAGAGTGGCTTAAATGTAACTTAACACTACGAGCGCGGCGCCACTGGGCACAATATAATTTTTTTATTAAGCTCTGATCAGTGCGCGCTCGCAGTTGAAAGGTATAGATGTACATGTATTATTTAAATATTTAATTTCGGGTTTTAAACGAATACAGAAGTATACTGGATATTATAATAATTGCTTGATGAGGAATTGGCCTGGGCTCTCCTCCTTGTGTGTTTATGCTATTTATTTATTGTTACTATTAGCATGCTAATAGAATGGGATTTTATTAGTAAAAATAATGTAGAACATAACATAAAAAAATAAATAAATATATAGGTAATCAAAAACATTTCCATTTTTAAGTTACGTTTAAAACTTTCTATGGCAACATAAAATATGAATTTCTTTACTATTAAGCTCTGTATTGTAATAAAGTATTTACTTTACGAAAGAAAGTACTTAGTAAGTACTGAGAAGTTAAGTATTTTATTGTGTAAAGAATACTAACTGACAAAAAACAAGAGGGCAAGTATACAAAAAAGATACCGCTTGGCATGTTCTATAAAAAAATGCTAAACGTACGTCACAGTCCGATCTCCAAGTACAAGCAGTTATCTGTCCATTCTGCTTGATGCACATGAACAAGAGCGATGCACATAATGACCCAACATAAATACGAGGATTTTTAGTACTCGCATCGTTTATCTCGACGAAGGTTTGCATACAGTTGTATCAGTAATTTTAATTGACAACAGGACCTTTGTAGATGCTAATGTATCCGCTGACAAGAGCATTGTTTCAGTTATCTGATGATATGTCCCTATAAAAAGAGGGCACGCCGTGAGACGAACCTCCAATGTGGTTTCAGTATATGATAGTGACGTTTCTAGCAGTATGGATTTCGTGTATTTGAAGGCATGTAGTTCAATTATTGACTCGAATCTCAAGTTATTTTGATAAAATTGTGTTATGTTACATAGTGCGCATGTGTTTATATAGTGTGAAATTAATTAAAGCGTATTAGAGTTTTATTTTGTTTATAAACATTAAGATATATATGCTTGTGTTAGGAGTGGGTTCACGTAAGTAGGCTCACGTGGCTATGGAGATTAAACACTTCTCCTTTGCTTTATAGGAGTACTTGCTGTGCCCTTACCGACAACTTCTAAATTCATATAGGAATTTGCATAGTAAGATTAAAGTTATACTGATCTAAGAGGTGAAAGTAGGTCCACAGTCACCTTTTTACTGTCTCGAATAAAAAAAATTTGGTGACTCGTTTCTTTGTCGCACCACCAAAAGATGGAATGTTCTACCAGAAAGAACATGATAACCCTCCTGCTATAATATGGGTCCTTCAAACGAGGCGTGAACAGGCACTTCACGGACCTGCAACTGCCGGCAAGGTGAGGGCGACTAATGCTAACGCTGCAGCGTGCTGTAATAGTTGTTATCTGTGCCAGAGTGGAGTCATCGCCTGTGCTACTACTACGCACGTACTATGACCACTTGCATTCAAAACGAGCACCTCATCTTTCCAATACCGACTCATCGATCAGGATTAGTGCTGATTCTAGTTGACTTACTTTCTTCCTAGTTTTACGGTGTAGAATTCTGTTTGTCAACAACGCATTGACTATAATCTAACCTAATTAAATGTCGTTAAAGTGAGGACTGCAAGTGCGGCAAGATTCGGTTTTACTAGCTACTGTACAAAACTTCAATAGACATCTTGATATCAACAAGGGACTGACACAAAATAAAGGAGGCCTTTACCCCCCAGCAGTGGCAAATTGCCGGCTGAGATGGTAATGACTTCAGTAATGTATAACAAGCTCTCCTATCGTTCAGGTGGTGCTGTTGGTGAACAGCTGGTTGTTCACTGGCGGCGCGCCGGCGGCCATGCTGCAGCACGCCACGTCATCACAGAGCATTGTGTTCCACCCAGCAGCGGCGTCATCCTCCACCCCTGGAGTTCCTGGTTTGTGAATATCATACGGTTTTTATGTTCGGTTTTTCGTTTTTACTGAGCCAACAACCCACCAACACTCTTTGCCAGCGTGGTGGGCTATGGCCCAACATCTCCATGTGCTAGCTATGCTATAAGAATGGATGTAAACAAACTATTGACATTTCTTTGTGCAAATATAAGTCTAACCAAGTCAACTCTAGCAAGTTTAACCTTTTCGCGTAGCGGTGAAAGAATACTACCACCCCTTAACATGCTTCACGCTGGGGTGCATGCTCTTCCCTTGGGTGTCGTAAAAGGCGACTAACGGGCTAAATACTGCACATACATCCAACAGCAAAGAGCGGTGATGGGCTCACCAACTGTCACGCTAAGCACATGTGCAGTCCCTATTTGGTGATAAGTGGACTATAGCAAATGACTGCTTTTGCGGTCCTCATTGCCTAGTCTCTGACTAAATCTTCGAGGATAATAGTCGTAATTATATGTATGTAAATATAAGTCACTCGGATACTTACTTTTTCCTAATTCACGACAAAACAGCTGGCTATGGTGTCTTTCTTATAAAAACACAGTAAATCCAGTGGGACGTTTATAAGCTGATGATATGATGTTAAACAAACAGGCGTCGGTAGCCGAGCGCATAGTTGCTCGGGTTGAACGCGAGAAATCGTGGTTCAAGCCCCATATCACCGTTAGACTACTGACGTGAACCCACTCCTACACAGTCATTTTAGATTAACAGGATGGGTTATAAGGACTATTGTTAATGTGTTAAACGAACATATACAATAATCTTTCTTTAAAAAAACGACTGTATGGCCCGCTTGATGGAAAGCGGCAATCACAGTCAATGGACGCTTGCAAAACCATGGGTACCAGATAAAGGTGCAGGTTTCAATGCCGCTCTTGGTTTTTAACACATTATTAGGGTTTTGAATTAAAAGAAGGTTTCACTTATTAGTACGGTAAATAAATGATTCATAGCAACATGAATTATATTGTACCTACCAAAAAAACAAATAGCAGCCGGCCAGAATATTATACATTAAATATTATGATATATTTTCATTTCAGCCTCATCATCAGATGATCAATACGGTGGAAGTCAGGTAAAACCTAGTAGTTTTGATTATTAATACTACCTAACTATTTTATTTTCATTTTTTGTACCTATTAATAATAACAGTTATTAGCATAGTACATACAAACCTCAGATTTTTCATCCTATGTTTTCTCATTGCAGCCAAAGTATGAATACAAGTACGAAGTGTCGGACCATCAGACAGGCGACAGGAAGAGCCACTGGGAGAGCCGCGAGGGGGACAGGGTGCGCGGGGGGTACACCCTTTACGAGCCTGATGGAGCCTTACGTACCGTGGAGTACTCCGCTGACGCTGTGCACGGGTACGTTCGCAACTTCCAGGGTAAATTGGTTTTAGACACTAATAGAGCCGCGAGGAGGACAGGGTGCGCGGGGGGGTACACCCTTTACGAGCCCGATGGAGCCCTGTGCACCGTGGAGTTCTTCGCTGGCTTAGTAGCTTAATTTTGACATATGGATTATTGGGAAAGAATTAATAGAAGACACGATTGTGAACGTTCTAACAGTTAAAGTACCATCGAGGCCTACTCGTTTGCATACTTTACAAAGAAACAAATCAATATACAAGGAATCTGCAACAACTGAGGAACTTGGCTATTACATCTCCTAACTGTCGTAGCAAAAAATGCTGCTAACAGCGTTTTTATGACTACAGACCTTGATAAAGTGGTGGTAGATAGTCAAGTCGATTTAACATAAGCCTTACCACCAACAAAACCAGATACAGAAACTTGAAACGTAACCCCTACTGGAAATCAAACCTGTCACCTCTTATCACTAGTCCATAGAGGCGGTCAAATGTGTACAACACATACAACATGTCATTGTCTACTTGTTCTCATTTCATCATCACTTGTCTTTTTGAAGTGTAGCTAGCGTGAACACGTTTGAGTCT
Source organism: Scoparia ambigualis (assembly GCA_963921215.1). Classification (NCBI taxonomy): domain Eukaryota; kingdom Metazoa; phylum Arthropoda; class Insecta; order Lepidoptera; family Crambidae; genus Scoparia; species Scoparia ambigualis. Next base: position 27,578,997 of record OY992506.1, read on the forward strand.
ATGGCATTGGTTCATATTACTAAAATTTATTCTAAAAAGTTATACTAAAACATTGTACTAAAAGTGCTAGAAAAAAGAAGCACACATTCTAACCATCTTCTCCTCTTTAGGTTCAACGCTGTCGTTAGGAGGGATGAGCCTACGAGGCACCAGCATTCCAGGCCAGAGACATCATACAACCTTCCATCGAGTAACAGGGATAGTTATCCACCGTCCACTCACCCTGGGTACATTCCTGAGAGGGGATTCTCAAGCCCGGGCCACGGAGACCGACCTTCGTATTCTGGCTCGAGTGGGTCTTACATTGCCGGGTACAGCGTGAAACATGTCATGGAACTTAAAAAGGATAGTCAATCTAAGCCGTATTAAAGAAAATAAGTTTATTGAGAGGAGTTTCTTCTGTGAGTAACTTCGAATCTAGTTATACGTAGGTACTTATGTATTTGTATAATGTCGCTTATAAGTAAGTAAGCAAAAGTTTAATGTAACGCCCACTATAATAATAAAATTGTCTCAACAAAGAGCTCGAGTATCTAGCGACGCAGACAGCGGATTCTAGCTCATTACGCGCTAAACTGTGGCAGTGATAGAAAGTATAAGAGTGAGCATAGTACAAAAATTAACAGATGAGAGAAGTGGAGCGGATTTGAGCGTATATTAAAATTATTATTATTACTTATATTGTACTGTTCTACTAGGGTGTTTTAGCTGGGTCTTTCTTATTTATATTATAGGTTTTTTTTCTTAATTTGTTAATAACAAAATTGGATCAATCTGTATGAATAAATATACAAATAATAATAATTAACCAGTAAAATCTAAGCTCCGTTTTGTTGGACAGATTTTGTTAGTTAAAATTGAAGCAGTTCCGCTCTTCTTCTTTCTTCTCCGCTCCACACAACGCTTAAGGGTGCTTTGGTTGTATAATAGGGATATAATAGGGATAATATAAGCTATAAAGGGATCAATAAATGTAAACTTATTAACATAAAATGAAAATCCCTTTATATTTAATGTTTACCTCTACTTCTGCGGGTCTATCGGCTAAAAAATATGGGTATGGACATGGGCTTCATTTGACATTTGAAACCCATATTTTGTCCTTATATGGATATGCATATTATGAAATTCAAATGTCAAATAAAGCCCATGTCCATATTCTTTTTTTTTAATTGGGAACGGGTAAGCGCTTGGCTTTCATCTCACCTGATGGTAAGTGACGATAAGGCCGAAGGTGGAAGCGCGCTTCACCCGGAATCCTCAACCACTGAGGAACTGGCTATCTTATCTCAAACTGCCGGAACACAACAATGCTATAAACATCGTTGTTATGACGACAGACTTAGATAAGATGGTGGTAGCTAGCCAGGCGGACTTAACAGCTCTACCACCAACCAAACCGAGCACACAAAGATGTACCCCCCGCTGGGATTCGAACCCGGGACCTCTGGGTCTGAAACAGGTAGCTTAGCCACTAGACCACAGAGGCGGTTAAAATATTCATAGTTTTTAGCCGATACAGCAGGGGCTGATCATGGAAATAGCATGAACAATATGATTATTTTTAAAACGGTTAAAATTTATCCACTTCCACCCTAAACCCTTTACTTTTCCGAGAAGGATTGAAAATATGCTCCGTTTACCGTAGTCGCAGGGAGGGTAGACACCCTCCCTGCGACTACAGGAAGACTCCTGTAACTACGGTTTCTTTTGACTGCGCATAAGTGTCTCATTTCAATGCGTACCTAGTGTTCGCGTTAACTTCGTGAAGTTGCTATGTGTAGCAAAATCGATAGAATATGAAATTGCTATAGTAGTGTAAAGTGGAGTATCAAATATTTATTAATAGTTTTACAATTTGTTCTTAGATGTAAGTTAAAAATAGACAAAGTGACTTGAATGTTCATTGTCAATGTCAGTGTTTTGGACCTACTTCAAATATTTCTAATGCTGATAGTAGCACAATAAGTTCTTATAGGAATTTCTTTATGTAGGGTACGTAATATAATATGCTAATAACTAATTACTAACTCTTTGTCTGTTCACATTTCATCATCATCATCATTTCCAGCCTTTCTCAACTCATTGCTCGGTCTTGTGCTAGCCCGTTCCACATGCAACCCACCGTCTTATTTATATTACATTTACCACGTCTAAAATGAATATAAGTATAAAAATTTGGAAATCAATTAAAACCATATCATTTCTTTTCTTGTAGTTTATTATGTTTACATTTGTCAGCGCTGTTGTTTTACTTGATTTTGGTAAATAGGAATCAGTTCCAAATTCAGTCGAGTTTTTCGAAGGGGGCTTTGTAGTAGGGGGGACAGGTCTAGTGGTGGGCGGAGTGACCGTGGTGGTAATGCTGGGGATGGTGGTGCTGCGTCTTGTGGTGCACCGACGCGATGAAGCTGTGTATAAATAGTAACGTTTTATTATACTGTCTTAGTGCTGGTCAAATCGTCATCTACCCATAAACGTCCCACAGCTGGCAACAGGCTTTCCACATGCACAACAGCAAGTGGGGAAATTGGATCATAATCACCACGCTACCTCTAAGCGAATTGGTTTTTTTTACAGCAGAAGGTGACAAACGAGCAAGCGGGTCACCTGATGGAAAGTAATCACTGCTGCCCATGGACACCCGCAAAACCAGAGGAATCGCAGATGCGTTGCCAAAAATTAGCGGGTTTTAACGACTGCCATCTTACGACAAGAACCGGGACCAACGGCTTAACATGCCTTCCGAAGAACGGAGGAGCTCGAGATATTAATACGGTCACCTATCCAGTGTCCCGGCATTGCGAAAGTTACTTGACGACGATCGTAAACCGAAAATTAAAAAAACAAAAAACAAACAGCACAGTTTGATCCATGCATAACCCATCATCATGGGTGAGTGGATTTATATTATGACTCGAGATATTTTTAATACGGTCATCTATCAAGTGACCCGGCATTGCGAACGTTACTTGACGACGTTCGTGAACCGAAAATTGAAAAAACAAAAAACAAACAGCAAAGTTTGATCCATACATAGCCCATCATCATGGGTGGGTGGGTTTATATTATATCTCGAGATATTTTTAATACGGTCATCTATCAAGTGATCCGGCATTGCGAAAGTTACTTAACGACGATCGTGAACCGAAAATTGAAAAAAAAAACAAAAAACAAACAGCACAGTTTGATTCATACATAACCCATCATCATGGGTGGGTCTATATTATATCTCGAGATATTTTTAATACAGTCACCTATCAAGTGACCCGGCATTGCGAAAGTTACTTGACGACGATCGTGAACCGAAAATTGAAAAAAAAACAAACAGCACAGTTTGATCCATACATAACCCATCATCATGGGTGGGTGGGTTTATATTATATCTAGAGAGCCTTATAAGATTAGATATAATTGTCTAGAGCTCACCCTTGGTGGTCGTCAGCAGAGTAATGAACGGAGCGCACGTTGCCGTCGGGCTCCACGAGCGCGTACTCGCCCTTCACGACGTCGCCGTGGCGTTGCTCCGACTGCGTCTTGTGGTCGCCGGTGTGCGGGTCCCTCACGGAGTATGAGAACTTGTAGTTGGGTTTTGACCAGGCCTGTGGATGAACATGAGCTGTATTGTATCCACTATACGATCATGTTAACACAAATGAGTACTCACATACATACGCTCTTACGAATATTATCCCCAAATGTTTGGAGACCCGGCAACTTCGTGCGCGACCGTCCCGCGGGGTACAGACGTTGGCGGGGACGAGGTAGCACGTCATTCTTGAACACGACGGTAAAGGCCCAGGGCACACATACACAGTTGCACGCGTTGCCCTTCCCCGCTACACCACCCGCTACCCGCTAACATCTTGGGTACCTCGTCCCCGTCACCGTCTGTCACCCCGCGGGACGGTCGCGCACGAAGTTGCCGGACTATAGGCAATAAGGACCACGATAGCAGTGCACCGCCGCACTCTACGTTTCACCAAGCAGCAACTGCACGTGTGCTTAGCGTGATAGGTGGTGGTGGTCGCCGCTCTATGCTGTTAGATGTATGGGCAGTCTTAGTCACCTTTTACGACATCTAAGAGAAGAGATGAGTTGGTAGTATTTCACGACAAAGCTTCGAAAATGAGAACTTGCATTTTTCTCGTTTGCCACCAGGAGGCTCTTTTCCAATACTACACGAATTCCTGTTTTTGCTAATGCGATCAAGTAGAGAATAAAACAAGTACTAAATCTTCGGCTCTCCTTGTCTAACTGCCGCAAGCCACCTCACGTATATCGTCGCTCCACCTATACGCATTAAATAACCGCCTGCATTATTTTACAATATTCAGGCGTTATTCCAGCAGACAAAATGCTTTATTCAATTCAATAATGCATTAAAGAAATTTATCATCGTCAGCCTATCCGTCCCACTGTAGGACACAGACATGTCTACATTACAACAACACATGGGGAGATTGGACCGTAACTCACCACGCTGGCCCACTGCGGATTGGTGGGTTACTAAAATTGTTATTAGCTGGCTACCTGCAAAATATTTGGTCTCTAGAATAAGTTAAGTCTCCTTGTTACCGCCGAAACGGCGGACTAATGGAACGCTGCGAGCGTATGATGGCGTGATCGCCCACCAATGGGATCGCATTATCGGCCGGAGCCTTCGTGCGCGGTCACTAGCGCATCTGCCTTCACTGGTTCATAATTTCTACCTTTGTCGGCCACAAGAGCAGGATGGCGCAGCGGTCAAGGCGTATAGTTTGCGATCATCGTTCAGCACCTTTCGCAATGCCTGAGCTGGATGGGTGACCAAATTAAAAACAACTCTCCCGGTTGTTGTCTTAAGATGGCATACGTTAAATCCCATCAACCCGCATTGGGCCAGCGTGGTAGGTTATAGCCCAATATCCCCACGTGATGTTGTTCATGGGTGAGGCCTGTGCCTAGCAGTGAGACGCTAATAGGCTGATGAATATGAATTTCTACCTTATATATGCTACTGGCAGGCAGAGCTCCAACAAGGTGGTCCGAGGATCTGGAGAAGGTCTCTGGTGGTCGCTGAATGCGAGCAGCACAAGACCGGTCGTGGTGGAGATCCTTGGGGGAGACCTTTGTTCAGCAGTGGACATCCTCTGGCTGATGATGATGATGATATGCTACAGAAGTACTTACATGGTCTTTGTGTTCGACATGGCCGTGTCCAAGTCCATGGGCCTGTACGTTGTGTACCACGTGTCCAACGTGGCCGTGGTGGTGGTCGTAGTGGTCTTGGCGGGACTGGTGGGACGTAGCTATCGAGTGGGCGTGGGCGCTCACCACCAGAACGGTTAATGCTGCGATCTGTGAACAAGAATTAACCAATTGCTAGACTTTATTTCTAAGTCCAGGGGATTCGACTGTGGAGGAGCGCAGCCTCAACTTTTATCTTGACCCTGGGAAATACGCTTTGGAAACCGTTAAACACGCTGTAGAAACGCTGGAATGAAACTTTATGTGGATTTCACGCACTGTCTGGAACACAATCTTATGGCAAGGCTTTTAAGACGAGACAAGACGAAAACCGGCATAAAGGTAAAGCCCGGAATGCCAGAGAGTGCTGATTCTTGTCAGATCATGTATGGATTTCTTTTGAAGGTATCATATTAAATGGTATGTTGATGATAAAAAATAGTCACTACGGTTTGTTATTATGTTATATTATTATGGATGAATAGTGAACTTACTTGGGACCACATGTTTGTTTGTATCGCTTTGTGTCTACTACCAAAGTATGATAATATTGTGCATTGTTCCCTATTTATTGCAACTGAAGCTAATTTGGGGAGTAGTTACTACAATTTATTATAGCGACATAACAACTTTACCGACAAATCATTATCGTATTAGCTAATTCGTTGTGTTAAGGCTGTTTTATTTTAAATATAGTGTTCCGTAGCAAAAAAATAATACGGAATATGGCCTTTATAGTAACATTTCAATTATATGTACAAAAAGATTTTACATAAAGCTACAAAAATGACGCACTTTTTAGGCCGCAGTGGCCGCTTACCACCAGAATGACTGTATGCATGTTTGGCTTACATTATGTGACAAAATAATTATCTTAGAATAATGCTTTTCTTTTCAATTTGTGACATATACTTTCATTCCACTGTAATTTTTGGAAAAAATATTTTTATTACTTGTACCGTATTTTCACGGTCTTTTTGTATACAAACTAATAAATTAAAAAATAAAGTTTAAGTACACAATAAATAAAGTTTATTTGATAGGTACATCATTAATGAAATGATATGAGAGAATGATATTTTTACTAAATTAAATAATAAATATCCGAAATAATAATGACTAGTTTTAATATAATTAAGTGTTTAGCTATAAAATTAATTTGATATTTGGTCACATCTAAAATATTGCTAAGGTTTAAAAAAATATTTTAATTTCAAATCATGTTTAATTTATTAAACCTCCACGAAGTAGTAATGTAAATTTTAATAAATAATTTCAAATCAAATGAAATCTGTTATTTTCTAAAAATTGGGTAGGTTTGGCTTGTCTATTTTGACATCGCAGATCTTAAGAATATGAACTTGATTGAAATTTTAATACCATACTCACCTACAGTTTACAAATCCATTCTTAATAATTTAATTCGAATATGTGTACGATAAAGATCTCCAAAAGGGACGTGTTGCGAAACTTGGACTTCCTTTTCATGAACGAAGGACGAGGGTCTCCTGACTAACTGTTATTATTCAATTAAAATCTACGCGGTTAATTGGGTACTACGCCTTTAAAGTATAAAATAATTTTCTTGTTTGCCAATAAAGTTACTTCAATCAATGAGCCATAGCTAAGTGTGCAAATACTTCGTAATTCAGTATTAGGTACAACGCTTTGTTACAATACATTTTCACTTCTGTAACATCTATAAAATAACTTGTAAAAAAAAACGTTTGAGTAGATTTCTTGTTATCTAATTTAACAAAATAAGAAAAAAAAACGCAAGTCGAAATCACTGAAGTCTTAACATCGTATACATGTACGTTATTGTTTAACACTCAAGCTGTATGTACCATTTCCTTATAAACCCCCCGTCTGCCGCATTCCCTTTGAAAGAGATATAAAAATTATGTGTACATTTTTATATTTTTTTTATAAAAGAAGGAGGCAAACGAGCAGGCGGGTCACCTGATGGAGAGTAATCACCGCCGCCCATAGACACCCGCAAAACCAGAGGAATCGCAGGCGCGTTGCCGTCCTTTAAGGAAGGAATAGGGTTAAGGAAGGAATAAGAACTGTGAGAGGGGAGGGGGGGGATGGGCCTGCGGAACCCTCACTGGCCGGACAAAACACAACAGCACCAAGTGCCATTATTTCACGCCGGATATTCGTGAGAGGGTTGTATTACGCCGGGCGAGCCGACCCAATGCGTGCTGCAACGCAGCGTGGCTCTACCACACAGTCAGTGTCACTCATTTAGCACCACCCAGGGGTCACGTGTAGGGTTTCAAGGATAAACCTAAGGACGCCAGTAACTTTAACCCCTAAATATAATATAGGTATAACTAATATATTTTGTGTTGGTTTTACGGCAGCTGAACTCTTAAGATTTAAGCTCTTATACTCGTATTGTAAGGTACTTGACGTCAGATGTTTATTCCTAGTGTATTTTGATACCTAAGAGTAATCTTTTGGGTTTGAGGACCCATCTCAACCCATGACGACCTCCGTGGTCGAGCGGTTAGGCATCGCGCCATCTCTGAGGTCCCGGGTTCAGTTCCCGGTCGGGTAAATTTAGAGAAAACGGTTTATTAAAATTGATTTCGAGTCTGGCTGTTTTTCTATGTTTATGTATATTTATCCGTTATCTAGTTAAACCATATTAACGAGTTTCAAAAGAAGCGTAACTTGGGTTAGATAATAGGCGTGCGCGAGAATAAATTATTTATATCTGAAACGTATTTTAAATCTGAAACGCCGCCGATTATGTTGCAAGCCAAAGCCAAAGATTATGGGGCCTTACCATCAACTCTTAGAGTACCTAGAATTACTTTAATCTTTTGTTCGTTTCATTGTATGGGAATTGCAAATTGCAAATTCCCATACGATAAAGTAATACTACTTTAAGAGGCCCTCGACGAGTGAGCATCTGTTGTAATAGTCAAAAGTGCCAACCACGATACGACAGGATATAGATAGGATTTTGTTTTGCTTAGAGTTTGTATATAGTATTTTATCTCCTTTGTAAATATAAAAAAAATATTTATGTTACCGAATAAAAAAAATAAAAAAAATTGTTTATATTTACACCAATTATGTAGCCCAAGATGATTATTCTTTTGAAACTCGTTAATATGGTAAGATAACGAATAAATATACATAAACTTAGAAAAAACATCCAGACCCGAAATCAATTTAGAAAACAGTGTTTCTCTAAATTGACCAGGGAATTGAACCCGGGACCTCAGAGATGGCGCGAAGCCAGACCCGGCGTGCGTCAGCAGTGGTTACACTCGACCACGGAGTAAACAAATTTAAGTTTTTTTTTATTTCGAATTTTTACAATACTTTCGCTCCATCTCTTATCTTGGGTGTCGGACCAAAGACTGCACATACATCCAACAGCATAGTCACTTAGTGAAACGTGGACTGTGGCAGTGGACTGCTTTTGCGGTCCTCATTACCTGGTCTATGGCTAACCATTCTGGAATGATAGTCGTGAATATTATGTATGTACCTACTTATGTATTATTTTCAAAAGAATACAAAAAAAATCGTATAGAAACAAAATCACATGTGCCTGAACTAGGGTTTTCCTGTTAACCAGGCAAAAAGAAAGGACTAATTTTATTCCTGAAAAATCATTGCAATTTTATCCTTGGAGGCTAAATAACATAGGTACGTACATACATATAATCACAACTATTATCTTCAAAGGGTTAGTCAGAGACTAAGGCAATGAGGACAACAAAAGCAGTTCTCTATACCATAGTCCACTTTTCACCAAATACCGATGGCACATGTGCTCAACGTGATAGGTGGTGAGCCCATCGCCGATCTATGCTGTTGGATTTATGTGCAGTCTTTAGTCCGTTAGTCGCCTTTTACGACACCCAAGGGAAGAGATGGGACGCAACTATTAAAAAATTTAAAATTAAAATTAATAATAGTAAAATTAGTTTACGCTCACACTAATTAATAGATAATATTCTATTAATATATATTTTTTTATATTTACAAAGGAGATAAGATACTATAATAAACTCTAAGCAAAACAAAATCCTATCTACTTATATTCTGTCCTATAGTGGTTGGCACTTTGGACTATATTTATCAATTTTATCACCCACCACCTTTAGTGTGTTGTAAGCCGATGACCTTCAGCTTTACACCCAAACACGTGATGACTTATCAGACGCTATTATTAAAATAAATCGGGACTTGGACCGTTAGCGACTGGTCTCAGGTCTCAGGTTTGGTGTGGCTGTAAATCCTAAACTGTCAGGCGATACTTGTTGGCAGTTTGCGAATCACAAATAAAGTGAGGATTAACTCTGTTGCTCCTATAATGCATGACGGAACAGTCATACCATTTAGCACGACCGTGAAAAATCTCGGCTTACATCTCGATGATACACTCAGCTGGCATTCTCAGGGCGCTAGTGTCTGTAAAAAAGTTACTTGTACTGCGCTCCTTAAATCGCCAGAGGAACTTTTTACCGTTCAAGACAAAAGTAATACTTGCGTAGACTTTAATATTTCCTACGGATGACTATGTTGACGTGTGTTATAACGATCTTAATTCAGTCTTGCTTGATATGCTCGACAGATTGCACAATAACAGAATCAGATTAATTTGCAACCTGAAGAAGTACGACCACATCTCACAGCATAGGTCTGACCTAAAAGGGTTGCCCATTCGTCAGTGGAGGTGTTGACGCGACCTTACCACACTTTTCTCCTTCCTAAATTCTCCTGATACTCCTTCCTATCTTACTTTCCATTTTCAATATCTTTGCACCTCTCACGACGGAACGGAATCTTTCAGGTCAGGTCTTTAAATAACCTTCTCCTTCTCTCTCCTTCCCACTGGCTTTGTTCGTTCTTCCTTTTATATTCAGTCCATACTCTTCTGGAACGCCCTATTTCAAGAAGTCAGAATGGCTACGAGTCGTGACACTTTTAAAAAGAAGGTCCACAAGCTACTTTTTGATATAACCATGGCAGAATCATCTCAATAACACCCAATTTAAATATTATTTAGTGTATGTAGGTATGTTTATATTTTTGTAGAAGTATTTATGTATATGCGTGCACCTATTTACTCGTATATGGTATATTATGTAATTTTAAATATTTTTTTATTGATTTCTTACACCTTTTGTCACCGCAGCTAATTGCACCTACCATGTCATCTCCCCACCACTTTATGGTTGACTAGTAGAGAATGCCTTAGGCATTCTCTAATATATTGTTGCAAAAGTTTTAATAAATAATAAATAAAAAATAGTTAATTAAATTCGATCTGCATCTGAATTCTATTCTTGCATAGAAAACGACAGGATGGAAACCACACTAATACCATTTTTGACACGCCAAGTAACATTGATTTGCACTTTTTCATTCCGCTTTATTAAAAAAAAGTAAAGTAAAGTAGCGGCTATGGGCTCACCACCTGTCACGCTGAGGGCATGTGCAGTTGTCACTTGTAATCATGTGCAAGTGTAATCTGCATAGTGCATGCTAATGGGTTTAAACCTCCGATCTCATATAAACCGTGTCGCGTGGCGGTGAAAGAATACTATCACCCCCCCTCTCTTCCCTTGGGTGTCGTAAAAGACGACTAACGGACTAAAGACTGAACATACTTCCAACAGTATAGAGCAGCGATGGGCTCACCACCGGTCACGCTGAGCACATGTGCAGTCGTTATTTGGTGAAAAATGGACTATGATAGAGGACTGCTTTTTTATGTCTTCATCGCCTGGTCTCTGACTAACCCTTAGGGGATAACAGTCGTGACATATGTATATACATTTATGTGTATAGTTAACAATGCCTGCAAAGCCTGAAACGCAAATAGGAATTTCTTTAAGTTGCGTGTTCCTCTTTCCATGGCCAGCAGTTACAATCCGGTGCACTAGGTGATTCGTTTTGATTGAAACCAATCGGCGTTCAACACGTCTTGGGTAATTATACAATATACGTAACACACGCATGCTTCTTTGGCGGTCAGCTCTCGATTACTAGTATCAGTTAATTGTTTGAGAAATCTCAACAGAGTTGGCGTCAGGCCGACTGTGAAACCTAATTACGGAGTGGTTGCTAATTAATTACTTCGGCCTTAGGAAAGGCGAAGGCCTATCGGTGCCTCGTTGAGAGATAAAAATTCATTTGTAACACTGCACAACACAGGTAATAACATTTTCTTTTCTTTTAAACCTAAGTGAAATTGTTAATTCATCGGGCGCCAAGGCGTCTGAAATTCCAACTTGAAAGCACTTCTCGCCAGCATCCGCATCTTTTACTGCCATTAGTAATGTCATTACTATGACGATCAGTCAATAATCATAGAAGCTACATAACTTTTATATACGGAAATACCCGTTTTTCTACAATTCCAAATCTAAAGGGAGCACCCATTAGATCACAACTATTAACCGATTTTCAACATTTTCGTCATTTTGTAGCTAAAGGGGGACGGATGGAGCTCCACATAACCTTGCCCACCTTCTGTGGGTAGGGTAGGGTAGGATCCATAAGGAGGATTCGCTGGAAAAAAAGCTGCAATCAACTTTATGAATCCCTTATTGGCCCAGCGTGGAGGGGTGGGGGACGGCCTAACCTCCCCATGTGCTCACTTTTAAAGCGTCGTCGGTCTCTGCGCACACACGGGATGGGCGGGAGGTCTTCCAATTTCTTTTTACGTAGGTTATGCGTATGCCGCGCGCTAAAGAACTATGTGCTCGTGATAAACAGTAGGTAGTTAAGAGTTTTTTTTTTAAATTTTTTTAAGTCTGTTTTGTTCGAAATATTTACAATTTAGTAAACAAACACCCCCCAAAAACCCAATTTTTTTAAAATTCCAAAAAAAGTTACCAGCGTTAAGTCTTGGTACTACGAGTATTTCCATCTCAATCCACCTAAAATCCTTGGAGCTATGGCCAAAATTACGTCTCAGGCGATTTGCATTTGATAACCATTTTCAATGGTAAAAAAACGAGTTAAGTTAAGTTCATCCACATTTTATTATGTAGTATTCCGTTGCCAGGAAATTTAACAGGAAGAATACTTTGTTGCACGTTGTTTCGTTGTTGTTTGATTGCTAGGATTAAATATCGATGACAAATGTAACTAGAAGAGTCATGTAAGATCAGTTTGTGAAAAAAAATTTTAGGTTTTCGTTTGCATTGAGGCGCCTCAGAGAAGTATCTTCTGTGGAAACTGCACAGCATACCATGCTCATGTAGCATCGGTACTACAATAATGGTATCATGATATGAGGAAATTGTTCCGATATTGAGACGTTGTTCAGATACCAAAATAATTGTGTTAAATCTCTTTTTACTCGTAGTGCATATCGCCTAGAGTCCTGCAGACCTTTATTCAAGAAATACAGAATTCTTACACTGACTGGTCTCTACATTAAACAATTACGTAATTTCGATGAAGATAATATGCAAGAATGATTAAAAATAAAATTTCCTTTTTACAAATACTTTCGTCAGAGACCCGTAAATAAATTAGAAATGCTGAAATTCAAACTATGCTTGCCCGACAAAAATGCCTGCGGGATGGCCGTTAAAATATTTAATGCTCTGCTTGATAATCTACGTCTGTTGGATGGCACAAGATTCAAAAGTAACATAAGTAGGCACCCCACTGACTGGTTTTACTCCGTACAAGAATATTTCAATAGTAATTATTGAGGGGCTGCTTTGTATTGGCTTGTTTTGTCCTTGTGTTACATTAAAAATATTTGCATGCTTAATTATAATAAGTTGATTTCGAAGGAAATCAAATAAAGATATTAAATTTCATTGCAGTAGCTTACGTAAGACGGGTCCTGTATCAAAATTTGAAAATTTGTACCCTTTTTTGAAATCATCTACAGCTGGTTCAGTTTTCTAAATTTTATGCATCTATAGACAATAATGACAAGTGTGATAGCTGTTCCTGTCCCATGGAAGTCTTAAACCTCATAAATACCCGGTCTTGCTGCCGACGTAGGGTCTTGATGGCAACAACGACCAACCTGTTCTTGTTTTGTTATGTAGACAATTTCTCGTTCGGTCTCTTCTCATCTTTTCTTATTCTGCACCACTCATTAGCTAACAAAATACAGCCTACATTGCAACAATTATTTTATCTGACAAGAACACGAAAATTTCTGGAAAGTTCAAGCAACGAGAAGGACGCTCTTCAATCCACGCCAACTTAGAAACACCGTCATGCTTCAGCCCTTTTTGTACAAAATATCTACAAATTACAAACATAAACCATCCTCAGTTATAGCTCTTTCTATTAGTGAGAACCGCATAAAAATCCATAGCGTGGCTTAGAAGAATGATGATGAAGTAATGATGATGCTACCGAGTATTATAAATGTTAATCATTGTCTTAGGATTCCGCTCGATTTTCGGTTGTCAGGATTTTATTCCACAACCCCAGTTATTATAAAGAATTAAAAAAGGATAATAATCAATAAATAATAGACATAAATTAAATTAAGTTATTTATCAAGAGGTTAAGGAGAAGTAAAGTAAATTGTCCTATGATTTTTATTAGGAAATTATATTTATAATTATTTTATCACACTTGATTAGTCATAATATTATCACATTGTTATAAAATGAAAAAGATACAATAGTTATAAGCACAGTATTAGAAATAAAACCAAGAGTAAAAATTATGAATTAATAAATTTGTTAAAAAATAAAAATAAATAAATATAACAATAAAAAACAAAAAGTGGAAAAGCAGCTGGGATAGAGGGAGGTGGAAGGGTTTGGAGAAGGTCTATGACATTAGAACAGAATTGTCTGAAAAAATAAACATTTTTTAAACGTTTAGTACCATGGGATCTCCTGACCACGTTCGTTGTCGACATGACGATTGTACCCGTGCACTGGCTCATCACGACGGATGTAAGCGGGCGACACCTTTTCATCATCACGTCTATTAACATTTTGCGAGACATCGTCGTACTGGTTGACCCTGCCTTGGTTCTTGATGCGCAAGTACTCGATCAGACTGTCATAGTTGTCATGCTCCTTGTGCTCGTTTGAACGAATGCCCTTCGGCAGGATTATGATCTGGCCACCAGGTCCGCGCACGTAGTCACGACCGCCTGACTTCAGGTATCTGTAGTCAAGGATCACTCTAGGTTCGTAGTAGTCCGGACTGTATACCCTGTCTATTATCCTGTGGATAAAGAAAATTATGACGTCACATGAGAATTAAAACATATAATACGCTGTACCGGGACTAAACTAATTCTTTGTTATTAAGTAGAGTTCAAAAAGGTTTGTGTCTGTCCTTCTTCACGGCAAAAAGTATCGAAACTTTTATGCTTTTTTATGCTTTTTTGAAACAGAACACTTTTAAGCGATATTATAACTTTTGTTCTAAGTTCTATCTTAGTAGTTATTGGGGTAATAAAAGTAAACTATATTTTTTATTGCATGTTATTCGTTTAATGTACCTATATTAATCACACTATATCACACTAATATCATAAAGGCGAAAGTTTGTGAGTGTGTATGTTTGTTACTCTTTCACGTAAAAACTACTAAATGGATTTGGATGAAATTCGGCATACAGATAGTTTATAACCTGGATTTACACACAGGATAATTTTTATCCATATATTCCCACGGGAACGGGAACCACGCGGGTGAAATCGCGAGCGGCCGCTAGTTATTAGATAAATATAAACTGTGCTTACTTTTGCTGCTGGCTGTAAATACCATGGTCATTGATCTGAAACAAAAAATAAATATGTAGTTTATATTTAACGGCTAAAGCCATTTTCTAAAAAAAAGGCACTTAAAATTAAAACGCTTCAGTTATGATCAGAAAGCCCTACTTGCAGAACGTCTTTAAAGCAAAATGTCTAAAATCAATGTCTAAGTTGTAAAAAATCTAAGAAGTAAAAAGTCTAAACTGAAAATTGCCTTAGCAGCATCATCGAACTCCTCAGTCAATATATATCAGTCAAGTATTTAAGGGTTTTTCTACGTTCACTTGAGTTACTTAACTTACTTACTCACTCATGATGATTTGTATTTCATCATTTGGTAACGGCATATTTTGTTTTGTTTTTGTAATTGTCGTTACATACATACATATAATCGCGACTGTTATCCCTGAAAGGTTAGTCAGAGACTAGGACTAGGACTAGGCTAGGCTAGACTAGACTAGAAACAAGGACAGCAAAAGCAGTCCACTTTTTACCTAATAGCGACTGCACATGTGCTCAGCGTGACAGGTCGTGAGCCCATCACCGCTCTACGCTGTTAGATGTATGTGCAGTCTTTATACCGTTTGTCGCCTTTTACGACACCCAAGGTAGTATTCTTTCACCATTACACGGCACTGTTAGTTTTCGTTACTTCTGTATAAAGCTAAAAAACGACGTGCTGAATGGGTTAAAAAAGATGTTTTGAGTACGTACATTTCGGTCTTCTGGCGAGTAGCGTCCTTGGTCGTGGATGTTGTGCCTGTTACGGAGGTAGGAGCGCTCGTCATGGTCCTCAAGGTGGTCGGGGTTGTTCTTGGCGTAGAAGAGTAGGGTACTCTCAGCATTCGATGGCTCCACAGACTCCGAAGGTGCTACATCAGCTGATGAGCTGAATGCCGCGACACCAACGAGAATCAAAAGGGTGAGCTGCACAAATAACAATCGATTATAATGAAGGTGGAGCGACGATCTTCGCAAGGTGGCTGGTAAGAACTGGATGAGGGTAGTCGCGGATCGTTCTCGGTGGCGATGCTCTTGGAGAGGTCTATGTCCAGCAGTGGACCAGTATAGGCTGATGATGATGATAGTTATGATTAACGCACCAAACCGCATTGGGCCACAGTATGGTTTGTTAAAGTTAATTTCCCCATGTGCTGTTGCCCATGTAGTCTGTGGTCACCAGTGGGACGTTTATAGACTGACGATGACATTGATCATACTTATAATCAGATCCTCACTTGTGGACTTGCTTTCCTATATATAAACAGTAGCAAATGTTGAGTCTGGGCCGTTACTTTTGACAACTTGTTCGACAGCTATATCGGAGATAACGTCTTAGCGTGCCTTCCGAAGCAGCGAGGAGCTCGAGTTAAATCATATTTTATAAATTATAAAGAGGAGAGTTTAAAAAAATAGACTATATGTAATATTCCTTTCGTTATAACAAAATCTACATTGTTCTGTTAAATAAACACATTGTGGTGGTATATTATTGTACATTAACAGTGTTATTTTAAACATAGGTGCATATAGGTATATTGAAAACAGTCTAACTCACTTGCTGCATGTTATCGGTTGCAACACTAAGGTATAACTGAACAAATAACGTTTCTGTAGACGCCCTTTTGAAGTACGCAAAAATCTAATGATGTTAATTATACTTCACCGGATTCATACATAATTATATTAATTTCTCATCTATTATGATTATGAAGCTGTTAGCTCTTTACACGTATGAAACATTAAAAATATAAATTTTAAAATAGATGACGACGATCTACATCATTTAAGTTATTAAACATAGTGAAAATGTTTATTCAAGCGTATGATGTTTCCATCCAAGTTTACAAGTTCAGAGCAGAAACCTTATTCAATACGTATAGTATAATATATGTAATGTATTGGTACATACTTTCTACACATATACATTCTTATTATAATGCGCCGAAATATACTTAGAATGAAATAAAATAAATAGAAATGCCAGCTTCTGTTAAACAGTGTGATCAAATTATCTATGTACCAACTTCTATACCACTTTTTATGCAAATAAATTGATTATGATTATGATTATTATAATTATGTTGATATTACGTGCCTGGTAGCACGCCTTTCGAATAGGATACTGCCTCCCAAACAGTAAATTACAGTCTGTTTGCGCTTTTTATAGTTAGGAAGCTCTTGAGAAGAAATGAAAATTCACGGATCACCATCCGTGCAATAGTTTAATGATTTGCGAACACATACAAGTTGTTGCGATACAAAAGTGTTGGTGATGATATGCAGATTTCAAATTATGTATGAAAAAATGAGAAACGGATATAATGCAATAGACGACGAACAAAGTGTTGTCGCAGTTAAAAATAGAATTAAATCATGTGGCGCCCTCTTTGTAGTGTCCGTACAATTCTCCTCCTCCATACCACTCCATGAAGGCTTGAACACAGTCAATTAACTGTTCCGATCTGGGAATTAAAAACGAAACCAAGCAGTACTTTTTTGTATTGCTGTGTTCTAGTATGAAAACTGAATACTATACCAGTGAAATACCTGTCAAAGAAGCATAAGAATTAAGAACTGAATCGGGGTTGACAGGCTTCTATGAGCTGCAGTGGCTGCTCAAACTCTGGATGACAGCTGTGGGCATATAATGACCATTTATCAAGTGAGAGGGCAGTTTGTCTTTCAATGGTAACCAGGGTCTGATGATGGAGTTGGAAGGTGGTCATAAAAACTCTGTAATGAAACGATGCAACCCCATCGAATTTCAGATCGTTTCATTTGTCTTGACGAATAATTTGTTTTAAGATGGTTACCAGGGTCTGATCTGATGATGTAGCTGGAAGGTGGTCCTAGAAACTCAACAAAGAAACGACGCAACCCCATGGAGTCTTTGCTCGTTTGGTTCGTCTTGAGTACTTTGGTGCTATATGGTAATCAGGGTCTGATGATGGAGCTGAAAAGTGGCCTAGGAACTCAATTAAGCGACACAACCGCGTCGAGTTTGATTCGACTTAATGGGTAGACCCTTTTTGAAGGTGGTGAGTGGTGGTGGTTTTGTGGACGTGAACAAATTTTAAACACGTTCAGTGAGATGAACAGATGAAAAACGTGTCCAATAACTAAAAAGTTAAAAATAAATTAAAAATAAAAAACCTTTTTAAAAAACAAGGTTTTATTTAAATACGCTGAAAAGAAAAAAATAACTTTTACTATCAACTTATAACGTCACACTCCCATCACGTTATTAAATTTACCTTTTATTCATATAAATTGTGTAATGACGTTATAAGTTGATAGTAAAAGTTTTAAAGTAAAAGTTTATTTTTTTCTTTTTAGCGCATTTAAATAAAAGCTTGTTCTTTAAAAAGGTTTTTTACCTTTAATTTTTTTTAATACCGCTAAGCAGCTGCGTCGCGTATGAAATAAAGAATACTACTGTAACGGTACAGAATGAATGGTATCTGTCCGTTAGTAAGGAATGCATGGGAGTAGCACTAAAATAAATATTAATGCGTAGCACCATTAATAATAAGCATGAAAAGGGAATAATAAACTAGTTCAGAATAATGGTCAGTGGTCTAGCGCTTTATCTTTAGTTTGAATTTCGCGGGGACTGCTCTGCGCGTCCCTTGCGACATAGGCGGCGTCTAGCGGAAGTCATTTATTTGGGCTTCGCGTAAGGTTGCTAGGTTGACTAGGACCGTATTTTATTTTGAGTTTCGCGGGGACTGCTCTGGGGTCGGCAAAGTGGTTCACCTACGGGCGGACGCCACCTATGGTCGGAATACGGAACTTTTTATAATTTCACAAAATACAGGATTGTTGGCTTAAGTGGATGATTATTGAGAGGGAATTGTTAATAGAAGGCTACATTTAGATATTCAAAGATGTAATATTGGCTATCTGACGAGATTTGGTTAGATTATGGAAAAATTTTAGAATTGCGCGGCGAAAGCGGCAATGAGCGAGCGAGAGGTTGAGAAAAAGACAGAAAGAGAGGTCGGATGATAGCTCCACGTGGCGCGACGCGAAGGCGGGGGGGCATCGGGGAAGCGGCTAGCGATTGGTTGAGGGAAGAAAAGCGGTCTCGCGCGGAAAAATGGGAAGGCGCGTGGCGGGAAAGTTAAGATACTTGGGAAAAGAGCGGAAAATTAAGGACATTCAATTTTGGGACATCGGCGGTGCGGTCCAACTTAAGAGTGCGGTACGACTCATACGGGAAAAATAGCGTCCGAGCTTTGATAGTGCGCTGAGTGATATTCGAGCTGCGATATTAATTAAGATTCGTGAAATTGAAAGTGATTAATAAAGTAAACTATTGCGATCGCAACTCGAATCCGTTAACGGAATGAAGTATTCTGGGGTACATCGGCGGAAACGAATCACGGTGGCAACGAAAACCTATGTACCTTTCAACAGACTTCGGTCTGGATGATCTTTGATTGTATTTAATAAGATCGGCGTTTTACATCATTACGCTAAACAATACACTATCTTCGACGGAGTAATGGGGGAGAGACAGTTGTCTCCCTAGTGAAAGTTGAAGATAGGTCAGACACCATTTAGCTGGAGGTAGACACGTATGACCCAGTCCAATCTCGAGTCTACCTCCGTACATACAGTGTAGTGATAGGAAAATAACACACTGAGTATACTGGCTCGACTGATAGAACATTTAGGAGTTAGTTGCTTTCAGGGGCAATGCGACTCTCACCACACATCACGAATTTAAGTTAAATGTGGCTTGGCCTAGTTTGCAAGGTACACAAAAAAGGGACTGTTAGTTCGACAAAATATAGGCATTTTCAAGTGAGGAAAGTTGTAGGAATCTATAGGTAGGCGGAAATATATATGGTTAGTTATTAATTCAGACTAATAAGGTAGGGATAATTAAGTTACGGCGCTAAATAAAATTATGATGAAGTGATGTGGGTCCTAGCTAGGCAAGTAATCTGTTACCGCAGGCCGGTAAAATTCTAATTGTTTTCCTAAAGTTGTTACCAATTAATTATTCATTTTAAATAATTAACAGAAGTGTGATAATATTGTACGATCATTACTTTGGAGTACCTAAAAGTCTAGACTGGTTTCCTATTACAAGAAAAATACTAAAAAGTTATAGCAAATAAGCTTAGCCGTACTGTGATGTTTGATTTCTAATGCTGAAATGACCAAACAGGCATTTTTTAGCTTTCCCTGGGATGCAATACGATCTCATATCGCTACACTCTTCAAGGTGTTAAAGTTTTACATCCGATACCTTAGCAAAAATAAGCTGATACAAACTGAACAACTAAAACCAGTTTAGAACCTAGGATAAGTCGTTGAAAGAAGACATTGCAAGCTATGAGCTTCTAATAATCTGAAACATAGAAATAATTGATTGATAACAACCAGCTAATTAGCCTGACAATGGTCTACTAATACCATTTGAATAGACCTCTTAAGATATGTAAGTACTTACTTCTAATAATATGAAACATAGAAATATTTGATGGGAACAATCTAATCAATCAGACTAATACCTAGTACAGTCTAATTTATACTTATTAAAGTGAGTAAAAGATAACTTCTAAATGTAATTTATTTAATGATTAACAGTGATAATTAACTACCTACTAAAGGTATACTAACTATGATTTAGTAGTCTATCAAATTAACCACTCAGTCTGAGAGACAGAGAGTGTAAGTTAATGGAAAAATAATTAACTACATTCACTCCCTAAAAGTCAGGGATGTTGAATAAATTAGGCATCTTTCAATAAACTTGAGATGTATTTATACTTTATAAGATCTGTATAATGAACACTAAGAGTAATCCAAAGTAATTTACTTCAAATGATAGTATTCTATTTCAGTTCACTTCCTAAAGTCAAGGATATTGAATGAATTAAACATCCTTTAATAAACTTAAGATGTGATAATCTGCCAATGCAGCCAATCCAATGTAGTTATATTGGAGCTTTACAGGACTTGTATAATAAATACTAAGAATAAATAAAAGTAGTTTTACCTGTATTAATAGCATTCTACTTTAGCCACCGCCTGAATTGGCGTTTTATTAAATTATCCACCCTTTACGGAACTGAATATAAGTTATTGCATTGAATAATTAAGTTCTTAATGTGAAAAGGATATTTGGATGATAGCAAGCCTTGAGATAAACTCTATTGATTTATGTGGAATAATAAGAATTTAAATTGCTAACACATAGTTCATAATGTAAAATGAAATTAAATTTGAGGAGAGATGTAAATTCTCAGTTAAAGAATTAAAGGCACAAGCTAATAATTAAAGTTAAAGCCAATGTGACGGAACTGTAATTAAACCATGAGATGTACAGTACGCTATGGAGCGGTGGTGGGGCTCATAAATTGCACCAGGCCTCTTATGTATCATGCTACTGATAATAAATAATAATACCTACAAGCTAAGCTATCATCTGATTACCTTTGAGTGGTTACAAATCTTCCCCGCAGCTGCAGTGAAGGATTTAGGTCACAGTTCAGACGGAGTCATTGCTAGGCTACACATATTTATGTTAGGATTTATAGACTGGTAGGTAATTAGGTCAGGAGTAAATAATTTAACACAGGGATAAGCCAATTACTAAACTTTCACGAAAGAACTTGAGTTACTTAAATGCGGTTAACAACGGAGGGTTCACTAGACGATCTGGCCAAAATAGTAGTTATTATAATATTACATTGCTTGACTGAAATTCACTGCAAATAGAATTAAGCTATGCTAAGGTTCCATCTTCATACAAACGCTACACACTCTACAAAACTCCAGACGCAACCATTAGATTGTAGATAAATTAGGTTAATTAGTTTTAAGAATTAGATAATAATTTAAGTTAAGGTAAAGCGGCGAGGATGTGTGTATGTATTATAAGCTAGCTAGGCATATAGGTGTGAAAGGCATTAGATTTAGGTTTAGATTTAGGTGTAGCAAATATAATAAGGGGGGGGGAGGTTACAAATTGGTAAGCCATGACCAGGATTAGAAAGTTAAGTTATAAATTATCATTAATATAGTTGTATTGGATTTCAGTCAAGCGGTAATACTTTAATTTAGAAGTGGGATTTTTTCCCACAAATTGTTGTCGTGTTGCGATGCGTGAGTTTAGAATTGGCTTAATAGGGAATAATTCAATGAAGATTAATTAATTCAGAGATATTGAAGATTTATAATTTGACACTTTTCACAATAAACTTTGTTGGATCTTCTGGAGTTGATTCATACACTTTGTATTACGGGCTCTTGATAATGGGTGAATTATAATTTGACACTTTTCACAATAAACGTTGTTATCTTCTAAAGTTGATTCATACACTTTGTATTACGGGTTCTTGATAATAGATTAAGACCAATATTGTAGACAGTCGCAATGAGAGCTGGAGCTAAAATTTTGTTGTACGAAATCTGTAACAAAAAGATTTTCAGGTTAGGTTAAAGGTCAAAGGAGGAGATAAAGCTACAAAACAATAGCGTAATGAGTATTATTTGAAATATAATACCTTCCAGGGATGTCCGTTGTTGCGAGAGGCAATGTAAGATAATGACACATCTGTCGATTTGGCACTCGATTTTAGGGGACAATGAAATTGCTTCGGGTGTAATTTTTGTTTTGGTTGAGATTGTTACAAGAAAAATACTACGGTTGAATGTATGGTGATTGAAGATTGTAGTACTAAGACTTTGTATTCGATTTTGAGACGCTAAGTTAATTGTTGACGTTAAGAGTTATGGTAACTGTAGTTTTGTTTCTATTCCTGGTGATAGATTTCATATAGGCATAGGCAACTGGTTCATACAGCCTTGTGTTGAGTTATTTTTGGGATCGTAAAAAGTCGATAGGGTGACATAGTTCAACATTTATTGATTTAGAAAGATTTGTGGAATAGGGGGCGGTTTAATTATTATTGCTGTCGGATGGGAAGGCTAGGGGGCGAGATTGGACAGAGGTAACCAACTTAATTATTGCTGGATTCAATTTATATTATAGGACGGCGATATGCTGTACAATATTATAAAGTTATGACGCTAACAGCATAATATAAAACTAATAATAATTATATTTTGACTAATAATCGTTGAGCGATTGCGGTTTTTAGTTGATGTGCTATTCCACGTATTATATTTTATTTTGTTGGTTATGTTAGAGAAAAAAAAATATAATAATGTACTTGAGTCTCACATCTGAAATCCATAGAGTAGTTAGGCTAGTAAAGGACTATTAAATCATTTGTCTATGGTTGGACCATAGAGACCAATGATTTAGCGACACCATAAACAATCTAGAATTAGGAATGATTATAAAACATGAAGTCATAAAACCAATCGGAGAGGAAACTTCCTTATCGCGTAATCATGTGATTTTGTAATAGCAAGCGGAATCACCTGTTATTTTCCATACCTGTTATTTTTAATACCTGCGATATTTACATTGAAAGAGATTTTCCTAATATTTATCACGTAGTAGATTGGAATGCAATGACATTGTGGTGGAGTTATTATTATGTGACATGTAGATGGGGACAATTGCTCTGCACAAGGAAAATGCCGCTTCATTTAGTTAGTTCGCTAAAATCCTAGGAAAAGTAACATAAAATAGTATTACGGTTCAAAACACACGCGTTGATGAGGAATCGCGATTATAAGTAATAACAAGTAGCAGGGATGTCATGTAGGGGATAGAATCATATGACTATTCATTGCTAGTAGGAATTTTGGGTTAAAAGCAACGTAGTTTGGGATGCATAATATAAACGGATAAATACGTCTAGTAGGCGATAAAAGTCGTTACCGTCTGGAAACAACTATCTAATATCTACTCTGTTGTGGGGAGGTTACCTATTAGCGAGGCTAGATGGCGTTGGATTACCAATAAAAGATTTTATTTTGGATGATGGTAAAAGGGTGCGGTCTAATAATAATATGTATAATTGAAATACTCTTGCAGCGTTGTGAGTAGTCGTTACCGGTAATCGTCGCTTCTTACCGTATAGTTGAAATCGTGTTAAATAGTTAATTATGAAGGTTTATAAAGGACTATTATTAGCTTAAGATGAGGTTAATGTACGCAGAGGTAAAGCTCGCTGGGCATAGCTTACTATACCTACTTAACTAATATTATCAGTTGTGAGTTACCTAGAAATATCTAAGTCGGGAGAGCGGTGAAAAGAAAAGACCTTACTACATGACTAATTAGTTAGGATAGGTAGAGATAGATAAATCATTAAATTCACTGGGTTGGATTAGCCTATTAAGAAGAGTATCTTGCACAATTGTCTATCTCCGTTGAACGATTAAGATGTTGAAAAAAAAAAAAATGATATTACTAGTTAAGTGTTGTGTGAGAAAGTGTAGGAAGTATACTAGTGGTAGTATAGCATAGGATAGGGAGTAGTGAGTTTATTCTACGACAAAATATTATATATATTTTATAAATCACATCCAATCAGTACTTGTTACAATACTCAATTACAGTACACAAAGCAAAACATAATCACCCATTTTACAGACAAAAACATTGAATCGGATGCTTGACCGCGTCTACATAAGCCAGCAGCTTTGCTTGTGGGTAAATCGAAAGAGGCACTTGTATAAGAGGCTGGTACTGACTAATCGGGTAGTGCCGAAGGAGAATATTCTGACGCGTATCCCAGACGCTAGCTTTGGTTAGTTGATGGTTCTTCTAGGGCAACCCTGCCGACTTACTAGGGATCATTGACTAGTCGAAGTTTGATTCTACACACACACGACATTAATCTATTATATTTATAAGTACATTAGAACCTGCACTTGGTTATATTTAATTATTGGTTTTATATAAATATATTTGGGCGGAGATACTCTTGTGGGTGAGAAAGTGTAGGAGGTATACTAGTGGTAGTATAGCATAGGATAGGGAGTAGTGAGTTTATTCTACGACAAAATATTATATATATTTTATAAATCACATCCAATCAGTACTTGTTACAATACTCAATTACAGTACACAAAGCAAAACATAATCACCCATTTTACAGACAAAAACATTGAATCGGATGCTTGACCGCGTCTACATAAGCCAGCAGCTTTGCTTGTGGGTAAATCGAAAGAGGCACTTGTATAAGAGGCTGGTACTGACTAATCGGGTAGTGCCGAAGGAGAATATTCTGACGCGTATCCCAGACGCTAGCTTTGGTTAGTTGATGGTTCTTCTAGGGCAACCCTGCCGACTTACTAGGGATCATTGACTAGTCGAAGTTTGATTCTACACACACACGACACTAAAATTTTATATTTATAATTATCTTAGAGCCGGCTTTAATTATATTAATTGAGGAACGGTAGAAATTATATATGCTGAAGAGATGTTAGTAGGAATACGATAGGCGAATTAGTAGAAAAAAAAAAAAGAAATACTTCTCGAGGATACCTAAACGGATGATGGATAATTGTGGAAGGTGGATATTAATTGAGCTTCGGGACAAAATAGGGGTCGAAAGAAAACATAATAATAATAGTAGAAAAAAAAATAGTTGACTGGCTTGAAGTCGAGATTTAACTGCAAAATTAACGAGTTATAGCACTGTTACGCTATAGGG
This sequence comes from Scoparia ambigualis, assembly GCA_963921215.1. NCBI lineage: Eukaryota > Metazoa > Arthropoda > Insecta > Lepidoptera > Crambidae > Scoparia > Scoparia ambigualis. The sequence continues at coordinate 27,604,563 of OY992506.1, forward strand.
ATAACAATAGCGTATGTTATCACATCAATTATAAAGGCGAGTTGCGGACGGATGTCACGTCATAATCATTAGTTAAATCGTTTTATCATTTTAAAAGTTAACACCAGCTACTTATAAAACAGTGATCGATTTTAAATACCATAATTTTAAGTTGTAGGATAAATTTAAACTCATAGTCCGCAGAAACATTCAAGCCGGAAATAAAGCGATGATATTGCGAGCTGAGAATAAATTTCTTAGTGTAAACTTTATTAATAAGTAAATCCCTGATATTGCGTTATCCAGATTACAATACAAAATTAACTATCACAATTCGAATCATCCAAAGTAATTATTTAGATGTTGTCTCGCGTCGACAGGTACAAATTTTAATTTAGATGGGTAAAGACATTAGAACTGAAATGGGTTTCGGATGTGTGACGTTCTTAGGATACGTACTGTTTAGTAGCATAATTTAAATTTAATAAAATCGGCCGAATTAGACATAATTCGTTTTGCGGATATATATATTTAATCGAGATTATTGTGGAGGTAGCCATAGTTCAAAGTTTACTAAACCCGACCTAGAGTCATAGCCTATCTTTATATGTCAGAAGAAAATAATAAATTTATAAGTAGTAGATTTTAAAGTCAATAGTAAATTTATTTTCCCGAGGTGAGACCTGAAACCTAGTTCGCACTAGGCCATTCAAATACTTTAACCGGTAATGTTGATTATAATAAATAAAGATGTTCGGGATTTATAATAATATTCTAATACTGCTATATTAAAATTGTTATTATGAAATTAAATAAGTTTGCTTAACAATTGGCAAATAATTATTAACTCAAGAATTTGTTTAGTACAAAGTAAATGTCTACAGGTTTAGAAATGATAGGACGAACGAAACGCGTTTTTGACTTGTGGGAAGGTCAGCGCGGACTGTCACAGCGGGATTATCTTGTTTGGATTTTTATTAATATGAATTGCTAGAACTCTTAAATAATCTAGATTATTGGCATCTAATATGTACGTGATGTAATTGTAGATGATTAAAATTAGTACTAAGGTAGGTTATTGTCGTAGTTATGACACAACCTTAAAATTGTTAGTTTTAATGTAAACTACATGTTGCATCTAGATTGTTATAAACAAACTAATTAATTGGCAGTTTTCACATAGGCATGTAGGCCGGGACATTGAGTTGATGAAATAGTGTTATCAAAATCATTCATCACGGAAAGATAAAGATATTTTATTTGCAAGTGTGAATACAAAAGTTTAGTTCGGTTAGTATTATTCGGTTCTAGTCTAGTTTTGTGGTAGCGTTTTACCTAGGGTTTTCTAAATTATAGGAAATTAAATATTAATTGTCTGTTGTTGTCTTCTACGTTAGAGAAGGAACGGAGAAAGATAAGGGGGACTCATTTTGTTATAGTCAGCTGTATGATAGATAATCCTCCTAGTAAATATTTCTTGTGATTGCGGTAGCAACATAGAGTGTTTATAGGATGTTTTGTTCATTAACTAATTATCTTCACCGCAGCTGTGGATAGGGATGGCTAAAGTATGTGAACAGGGGTGGAGAAGATAGGTCATTATAAATTAAAATAAATACTTGAATTGCAATATGCCTGACTAAATAGTGCGAAGAGATGGAGTAACTATGTTAGAGAAATTCTCTATTGCATAATATTCGAACTTTTGACATTTTCAATTGTAACTTTAGAATTTTGATTAGAGTATTTAACTAAGCGGGTCCAACGAAGAAGGCATGCTGAAAGCGAGGTCTTTGGTCGTCTATGCACACAATAAAATTATAGATGACACAAGGGAGCATTCTTAATTGGCACTGTTAAATTAGTAAAAGTAGCTTGTTTAGGGTGTTCGAATATTTTTAGTCGCACTGGGCACAAATAGAACTTAGTTAAGCGTGTAGGGTTTATTTTGATTTACCTGGTGAAGTAATTGAATCGAAGTTTCGGAACTGTGCTGTAGAAGTGGGAATTACTCAGCACACAATAAAATTAAGTGGTTTCCATTTAGCTTCATTTCCTAAACTAGCCTTTCTTAAAGTTGCGGAAATTCTGCTGTAAGGTGGTTCCTTTGGGGGCGTCTTGTGAAGTCTAAATCAGGACAATTATACTTGACTAACCTATAGAGAGATAATGTCTTAGGCTGCAGAAACAGAGGCCATTGATGGCATTTCATTTTGGCGTGGTCAGGGGATCTCGTGTTGCTGGGGAATTTTACCATCTGGACGGAAGGCTGAAAAGTAAAGTAGAATGCATAATGAGTAACCAATTAGAGTTACAAACATTCGGGAGATTACCATCTTAATAATGTGTCTTGTGCGAGTGTAAAATTAAAATCATCTAATAAAAAAATAAAAAATAAAAAGAAACTAGCACTATTGAATCACGCAGTTTGGAATTCAGTAAATACGAGAAGGAACTTACGATATTAATTACCATGAATACTAAGACGAAGTGTCACCTTTAATGACTTATTATTTACCGATTTGACCGATTATTAGTAATATAAAAGGTAGGAAGTTAAGTAGAGTTGTGGGGGCGGATAAGATAGTTACCGGTCTGTTTAATTTAATAAGAAAATTATATTTTTCAAAGGTATAGGAAAGTAAGGGGATATTGACGTATTATATTTTAGCAAATGAGACTAAATTGTGTCTTTCATACATAGTAATAACTAGGGATGAGACATAGTTACTAGATAGGTTTTGGCATAAATATTTGCTTATACGTATAAGCTCAGTACTTGTCAATTAGTATACAACGTCCAACGCGTACCGGGGTATTAACAAGTACTTATCGATGACGCATACATTGACAGTTAGATATACATAGCACACAAACTTCTAATAGATCTGAACTACGGGGTAGCTAGTTCAAAACTCAAGGACGTGTTTCGAGATGCGTACCCCCTTAGAGTGAATGAGTTTTCCCTAAGTATTTACGATCGACAACCTTATTGTAAGGCGTTAAGACCTCTATTTGTATGCACGGTGAGTGGGTGTCACTGCGTACCGGACGGAAGCGAGTCTAGTATTCTATCTCGGTTATTTGTAGGATTAGACATAGATGTATCTCATCTAAAATAAAGTTATAACTCTTGGGCGATGATGGTATGCCTACTGGTTTTGGTTGATATGGGGGTTTGGTTAAGATTTCTTATCCGCGGAGAGGAAAATAGGTTTCCGTTAAAAGAAGTAGCTAATTAGGAATTGTGGAGGACGCGGGTTCGATCCCTGCCTGAGGTAGACAATTGTTCCGACGTTTCGTTATCTTAGGTAATTATATAAGCTAAGATGAGATTGGTAGCGTTGAAGTATGAAGGAAAGTTTTAATTCAAATCATTAATAATTATTCATTAGCCTAGTTGGAACTAAAACCATGACGGCGAAGTGGTTGATGCTTCACCCACGAAAGATCCCAGGTTCGATCCCTAGGTTGCAACATTTAGATGCGAAACAAGTTGTAAGAAGAGACGTAAGTTAAAAGAAGGCCATGATGACAGATGTACTTGAAATTATTCTAGGAAAATAATTTAAAGAATAGAATAATTGAATGGTTCGGAAGATGTTATAAACTTTACGTCGGAATCGTCATAGAGTTGAAGAGTTTCCGCTAGGGGGCGTTAGTAGACAGAGCAAGAGACTGTTATATTGATTTATATTATAATATGATTTGTTGTTATGATGGTAAACAAAAGGCAAATCATTATTCGGAGGTTGTGTATGATTAAAGAAATGGTAGATGTCTAAGTTATTGGGAAATATTTACCGAGACTAAGTTTACTGGGATTTCGTTTCGAACACGAGAACTGGGTATGCGATTATGATTTTGTGTCAGTTGAATAGAATGAGGGGTGTGGGCTATTTTGCAATAAGAAAGCTTATGGAGGAAGGAGTCATTAGGGATTTGGGGAGGAACTATAAATAGTAGGAATATCTTGAGGGCTAGGATGACAATGAGGTTGGCAAGGATGGAGGTGCTATTTTGTACTTAATTAAGTACAGGGTTTAGATATAATTCGCCGCAGATAAAAGTGGTACTTTATCTGCTTAAATTCTATCGGGGGCGGCTGTAACGGTACAGAATGAATGGTATCTGTCCGTTAGTAAGGAATGCATGGGAGTAGCACTAAAATAAATATTAATGCGTAGCACCATTAATAATAAGCATGAAAAGGGAATAATAAACTAGTTCAGAATAATGGTCAGTGGTCTAGCGCTTTATCTTTAGTTTGAATTTCGCGGGGACTGCTCTGCGCGTCCCTTGCGACATAGGCGGCGTCTAGCGGAAGTCATTTATTTGGGCTTCGCGTAAGGTTGCTAGGTTGACTAGGACCGTATTTTATTTTGAGTTTCGCGGGGACTGCTCTGGGGTCGGCAAAGTGGTTCACCTACGGGCGGACGCCACCTATGGTCGGAATACGGAACTTTTTATAATTTCACAAAATACAGGATTGTTGGCTTAAGTGGATGATTATTGAGAGGGAATTGTTAATAGAAGGCTACATTTAGATATTCAAAGATGTAATATTGGCTATCTGACGAGATTTGGTTAGATTATGGAAAAATTTTAGAATTGCGCGGCGAAAGCGGCAATGAGCGAGCGAGAGGTTGAGAAAAAGACAGAAAGAGAGGTCGGATGATAGCTCCACGTGGCGCGACGCGAAGGCGGGGGGGCATCGGGGAAGCGGCTAGCGATTGGTTGAGGGAAGAAAAGCGGTCTCGCGCGGAAAAATGGGAAGGCGCGTGGCGGGAAAGTTAAGATACTTGGGAAAAGAGCGGAAAATTAAGGACATTCAATTTTGGGACATCGGCGGTGCGGTCCAACTTAAGAGTGCGGTACGACTCATACGGGAAAAATAGCGTCCGAGCTTTGATAGTGCGCTGAGTGATATTCGAGCTGCGATATTAATTAAGATTCGTGAAATTGAAAGTGATTAATAAAGTAAACTATTGCGATCGCAACTCGAATCCGTTAACGGAATGAAGTATTCTGGGGTACATCGGCGGAAACGAATCACGGTGGCAACGAAAACCTATGTACCTTTCAACAGACTTCGGTCTGGATGATCTTTGATTGTATTTAATAAGATCGGCGTTTTACATCATTACGCTAAACAATACACTATCTTCGACGGAGTAATGGGGGAGAGACAGTTGTCTCCCTAGTGAAAGTTGAAGATAGGTCAGACACCATTTAGCTGGAGGTAGACACGTATGACCCAGTCCAATCTCGAGTCTACCTCCGTACATACAGTGTAGTGATAGGAAAATAACACACTGAGTATACTGGCTCGACTGATAGAACATTTAGGAGTTAGTTGCTTTCAGGGGCAATGCGACTCTCACCACACATCACGAATTTAAGTTAAATGTGGCTTGGCCTAGTTTGCAAGGTACACAAAAAAGGGACTGTTAGTTCGACAAAATATAGGCATTTTCAAGTGAGGAAAGTTGTAGGAATCTATAGGTAGGCGGAAATATATATGGTTAGTTATTAATTCAGACTAATAAGGTAGGGATAATTAAGTTACGGCGCTAAATAAAATTATGATGAAGTGATGTGGGTCCTAGCTAGGCAAGTAATCTGTTACCGCAGGCCGGTAAAATTCTAATTGTTTTCCTAAAGTTGTTACCAATTAATTATTCATTTTAAATAATTAACAGAAGTGTGATAATATTGTACGATCATTACTTTGGAGTACCTAAAAGTCTAGACTGGTTTCCTATTACAAGAAAAATACTAAAAAGTTATAGCAAATAAGCTTAGCCGTACTGTGATGTTTGATTTCTAATGCTGAAATGACCAAACAGGCATTTTTTAGCTTTCCCTGGGATACAATACGATCTCATATCGCTACACTCTTCAAGGTGTTAAAGTTTTACATCCGATACCTTAGCAAAAATAAGCTGATACAAACTGAACAACTAAAACCAGTTTAGAACCTAGGATAAGTCGTTGAAAGAAGACATTGCAAGCTATGAGCTTCTAATAATCTGAAACATAGAAATAATTGATTGATAACAACCAGCTAATTAGCCTGACAATGGTCTACTAATACCATTTGAATAGACCTCTTAAGATATGTAAGTACTTACTTCTAATAATATGAAACATAGAAATATTTGATGGGAACAATCTAATCAATCAGACTAATATCTAGTACAGTCTAATTTATACTTATTAAAGTGAGTAAAAGATAACTTCTAAATGTAATTTATTTAATGATTAACAGTGATAATTAACTACCTACTAAAGGTATACTAACTATGATTTAGTAGTCTATCAAATTAACCACTCAGTCTGAGAGACAGAGAGTGTAAGTTAATGGAAAAATAATTAACTACATTCACTCCCTAAAAGTCAGGGATGTTGAATAAATTAGGCATCTTTCAATAAACTTGAGATGTATTTATACTTTATAAGATCTGTATAATGAACACTAAGAGTAATCCAAAGTAATTTACTTCAAATGATAGTATTCTATTTCAGTTCACTTCCTAAAGTCAAGGATATTGAATGAATTAAACATCCTTTAATAAACTTAAGATGTGATAATCTGCCAATGCAGCCAATCCAATGTAGTTATATTGGAGCTTTACAGGACTTGTATAATAAATACTAAGAATAAATAAAAGTAGTTTTACCTGTATTAATAGCATTCTACTTTAGCCACCGCCTGAATTGGCGTTTTATTAAATTATCCACCCTTTACGGAACTGAATATAAGTTATTGCATTGAATAATTAAGTTCTTAATGTGAAAAGGATATTTGGATGATAGCAAGCCTTGAGATAAACTCTATTGATTTATGTGGAATAATAAGAATTTAAATTGCTAACACATAGTTCATAATGTAAAATGAAATTAAATTTGAGGAGAGATGTAAATTCTCAGTTAAAGAATTAAAGGCACAAGCTAATAATTAAAGTTAAAGCCAATGTGACGGAACTGTAATTAAACCATGAGATGTACAGTACGCTATGGAGCGGTGGTGGGGCTCATAAATTGCACCAGGCCTCTTATGTATCATGCTACTGATAATAAATAATAATACCTACAAGCTAAGCTATCATCTGATTACCTTTGAGTGGTTACAAATCTTCCCCGCAGCTGCAGTGAAGGATTTAGGTCACAGTTCAGACGGAGTCATTGCTAGGCTACACATATTTATGTTAGGATTTATAGACTGGTAGGTAATTAGGTCAGGAGTAAATAATTTAACACAGGGATAAGCCAATTACTAAACTTTCACGAAAGAACTTGAGTTACTTAAATGCGGTTAACAACGGAGGGTTCACTAGACGATCTGGCCAAAATAGTAGTTATTATAATATTACATTGCTTGACTGAAATTCACTGCAAATAGAATTAAGCTATGCTAAGGTTCCATCTTCATACAAACGCTACACACTCTACAAAACTCCAGACGCAACCATTAGATTGTAGATAAATTAGGTTAATTAGTTTTAAGAATTAGATAATAATTTAAGTTAAGGTAAAGCGGCGAGGATGTGTGTATGTATTATAAGCTAGCTAGGCATATAGGTGTGAAAGGCATTAGATTTAGGTTTAGATTTAGGTGTAGCAAATATAATAAGGGGGGGGAGGTTACACTACCACCCCTTCTCTTTCCTTGGGTGTCGTAAAAGGCGAGTAACGGACTAAAGGCTGCACATACATCTAACAGCATAGAGCGACGATTGGCTCACCACCTGTCACACAAGCTAACTAAGCACATGTGCAGTCGCTATTTAATGAAGGGTGGACTATGGCAGAGGACTGCTTTTGCGGTCCTCATTGCATAGTCTCTGACTGATCCTTCAGGGATAATAGTTGTGATTAAATTATGTATGTATGTACATATTTATACCCATTTTAAAGTAGGTACTAAAATGGTTTGTCTACTTCGCGGCGTATCGGCTACGTTCGGTTTGGAAGCTTTAAATTGAAGCTTATGATAAAAAGGTAACGTTTTTAAGAGTATCTTTTGCAACAAATAACCATTTTTCGGTTATTTAATAACAAAACTGCAAATTTTGTAATCAGTAACAAACCCATCTATTATATCTAACCTAAGGGTTATCAAACGACGGTCATATTTTGATTGTATATTGTATGTAATCAAACACTTTTGTCTATGGGTAGCCTAATAACTTGCTCCCCCGCCTCGCTTCGCACCGCACATCCACTCGTTTTCACCGCTCGCTCGCGCCAGTCGACACGCACTCCAAGCGGTCGTTTGGTTAGATTCAACGACTAATAGAATTTATTTAGTCATTGGTTTGTTTTGTTCATTTTTATTTATGTGCCGTGAACATTTTGTGATTATTACAATATATGTAGGTATTAGAAACTGAAAAAACTTAGGCAGTTGTACCTTGAAAATATTACGTTGTTGAATGTCGATGATGTGTCAAATGTGATCTATTAAAATGACCCTACTTTATCTTTAATGTTATGTTACAATTGATAAATATAAATATTTTTGAAATTACACAGTATTTTATTACATACTTAATTAAGCATCGTGTAATTCCAAGTCCGCAAAACCTCTCACGGGATGAATGTACCAATATGAGCGACTTTCACTATTGAACGAACTTCCAAATCGCAAAAGAAATTCAGTTGTTCCATAGAAAAACACAGGTACTCGAAGAAAATGTGTGGAGTGGCTGATTTTTTTCGCGATGTCGACATTGGGCCCATATTGATAGTTGTTCATATTGGTGGGTACTTCCATCCTATGAGAGGTTTTGCGTACTTAGAATTACAAGTGCTACTAGTAACAAAAATAAATTGCTGCATGCAACAAAACTAGGCATCGTTTAATAAAACAAGTACAGCTAAATCAACAAATAAGTCTGTTAGTAACAATCAAACAGTTTTGTAAACAATAGCATAACAGATTATTTACAGCAACATTAGATTAGAGTTATAAGTAAAATGAGACTATGGTTGTGCAATACCGAGTAGTTTGGTTATAATCAACAAAAACTTAAGCTAAACTAAACGAGAATTTAAGTTGCAAGTAAGCAAAGAGTTAGGTAACTAGCTGCATTTAAGAAGTCCAGTAGTTACTAAAACTTTTGCAAGAGTTAGTCTAAAATAGGCTTAGCCATGAACGAACACGTTAGTTAGAACTAGACATTACTGTTTAGACAAATTAACAAAACAGTCCGGTTAATTAATTAACCAAACTACTTTTGCTTACGTGTTGCCCTAGTTTTATGGTCACCTACTTTTTTATGTTACAAGTAAATGAAAGTTCAGCTCCGTACAACTTTTTTTTTCAGTGAAATGTTATGAAAATATTTCTGCAAACTAAGAAGCCCTTAATGTGACGATGCAATTAAAAAAATTGCCTAAAACCGGCTCCTGGCCCCTATCTATTTCTATACCGAAAACCATCAAAATCGGTTTATAAATTATATGTTCTGGTGAATATGATCATATTATTTAAATATTAATTTGTTTCATTTAGGCAGTTTCTAAGTTAGGGAAATACATAAAATGTATGCGGCACATGCAGGGTGCATTTATACAAGAAAATAAGAGTGCATGTACAGTCCAATATAGAGGTGAAGTACTAACACTTTTTAAAATTGTACCTCCCGGATTTACAAAGGAATCTGCAGAATCTCGAAAATAGAATATCAGATAGACATTTTTGCAAGAACTAAATACTAACACAGATGTCAAACAATTTAATGTTAGCGTTACAACCATTTCTGTCTTTTATACGACATACGTTTATACCACGAGAAAGAACATCTCTATCATGTGACGTGCGTAACCTAGTCAACGCGAATATTTTACATCTTAATAAAATTTTACAACTTTCCCCTTACCTTAACTTTACCCTTTACTAAACCAATAGCACATAGTCAATAGCAAATGAAATCAATCGAAGAAGCTGTTCAATCTCTACTGTTCAGCAATCCCGTTGTCATTATTTTAGGAGTTTCTTTATGTCCCTTCATATTTAAAAAAAAATCCAATAATGGAATATTTAGGATTTAAATAGAGTAGTAACAAACAAGAAAGGTTTGGAAAATAAAATTCACTTTTGAGCGCTGATCAAACTATATTTGCTAATTAATAACAATGGTTTTCTAACTTTAGTGATATCACAATTGGTCGGATAACATTTGATACGCTTTATAATATCAGTTATGAAAAACTATTATCAATGCAGCGGATTAACAATTTCAATGATGTCTCCTGTTGTCCCTTGGGTGGTAGTAGTTCTCAATAGTCTTAGGGAAGCGAGGAGTGTAAGCTGACAGCAATGGGATCGGGACGTGTGGTTTTCTCCTTGGTTTATACTCTGGTTCTTGCACGTATATCGGCTTGCGATCATAAATCTCTTCTTCTTCAATAGATTTACGCTCATAAATGGGCTCATGCTCAATACGAGGTTTTGGCAATTCTACAGTTTCAATATGTGGTTTAGGCAACTCGATGTGCTCTAGAATAGGTTTGCGCTCTTTAATGTTCTCCTTCAGCAGCTCAACGTGTTCCAAATAAGGCTCAGGCTCAATTTCTTCCTTGGGCAACTCCAACTCAATTTGATTCACGTAAGGTTCAATGTGAGGCTTATATTTTAGTTTATGTTCAACAATGGGCCTATGCTCTAATATGGGTCTATGCTCCAATATGGGCTTATGTTCAAGAATAGGTTTATGTTCCAATATTTGTTTATAATCAACGATGGGCTGATGCTCAATATTTCCATAGCGCTCATCATGAAGAGGCTCTAATATAGGTTTATGTTCAACAATAGGCTCTTCTATGGCTTTATATTCAACAACGGGCTTATGTTCCAATATGGGCTTTAATTCAACAATAGGCTGATGTTCAATATTTCCATAGCGCTCGTGATGTGGCTCCGAATATTCGACGAGCGCCTTGAAGCTGAAACACAGAAACAATAAGATGCATTATTAAAAGAGATTAACTGCCTATATCGTCCAGCGGCTAACCGCTAGATCACCAACGGTCTCAGGGAGGTAATGGTATGGGAATATTCCTAGCAGAAGAGATGAGAGAACATATTTTACATATTTTCGACGGTAGAGAATGGTATTGATAAAGTAGCAGCTACTTTATCATGTAGCAGGTTTATCAGTTGTTAAGGATTCTGGATGTAGAGCGCTCTCACCTTCAGCTTTATAATTACTTACCATCAGTTAAGATGAAGGTCAAACGTTTACAAGATCATCATCATCATCAGCCTATAAGCATCATTGCTGGGCAGAGGCCTTTCCACACAGACAGCACATGGGAGATATAGGCCATAATACAAATGAACCATTTAAAAAAAGGCTGGATTAGTCACCAGTTACTGGCTCCGTATTTTACAGTTTGAGATCAGGAGGTGTCCTGACCTTTTTTTTTTATGTGAAAAGAAGGCAAACGTGCAGGAGGGGTCACCTGATGGAAGTTAATCACCGCCGCCCATGGACACCCGCAGATGCGTTGCTGACCTTGTGACTTTGAGAAAGGAGTAGGATCTTTGAGGAAGGACTAAGAATTGTGAGGGGAGGGAGAGGGGAAAGATGACCATATTTCATCGTCTTGCAGTAACTTACCCGCTGTGCTTGTCAGCGTGGTAGGTGACGGTGCGCTTGCGGCCGTCCGGCTGGATGAGCCAGTACAGGCCCTTTACGACATCACCGTCGCGGCTCTCCTCCTGACCCTTGAAGTCATGGGTGTGCGGATCCTCCACTTTGTATGAGAACTCATAGGTGGGATACGCATGTGCCTGTAATAAATGATTACAAAAGTATACTTAAGATTTTATTAGGGAAAACTTAACTTATAGAAAAGGTTAAGATTAAACAAAAAATATTAAGTATATTGTAAAATGCAAATAGTTTTAGAAATAACTACATACATATCGTCCGTTTGATCGCATGAAGTGAAGTTAGTAATGGATTAGATGAATGTTTTATGTTAACTTTACTATTTTGTTTTTGAGAATAGGTGAAAATAATTATCAATAATATTTAGTAGCATTGTTAGAGTTTCGAAAGTTTATGGATAATATAGCCGTTAGTAGTTATGCCTTGATCACACGTACCGAACAAACGGGTGAGACAGTGCTCTCGGCCGAGTACTCGGTACGTTTGAACATAGCGCCGATCGCTCGGCCGAGCCCTCGGCAGACCAAAACGGCGAGACAGTAGCTCGGCTCAAGTTCTACTTACTAGGCCGAGTGCTGTCTCGCCGCTTTTCTCGGTACGTGTGATCAAGGCATTAAAGATTGAAGTATTCTAACCTAGTATAGTAGTATATTAACCTTTGGCCTTATAGTCAGTTACTTCCAGCCCCTGTATCGGCTAAAAATTATGAATATGGACATGGGCTTAAATTGACATTTGAAGCCCATAATATGCCCATATAAGGACAAAATATGGGCTTCAAATGTTAAATGAAGCCCATGTCCATTTCCATATTTTTAAGCCAATAGACCAGCAGGTTAGATAAAGGCAGCACACATGCACATAAAATAAAATAAAAAAATGCCTTTATAAATTCATATTGCATAATACATTCTAAATTACAATAATATTAAATTCAATAAATTTTTATTACTTATATAAATTGTGACGTTTGTATTTTGAATTTAAATAGACGCGCTTTACAAAAATGGAGCCTCGAGAGGGTAAAGGCCTCCTCCATCCCTGCCCACTCCTAAATAAAAGCAGCACACATGCACATACGTAGATGCAAATTAAAGAAAAATAAAATAAATTTACTAACGTATTCCTCATGATGCTCAGGCACTTTGTCTCCGATGTGTCCGAGCTTGCCGTAGTACTTTACAATTTTCTGCTCGGAGATCGCGTGGCCGCTCACCATCGAGCAAAGGGCTACGCCCAACAACGCTGTCAACTGAAATAATATACAATTACGTTATTGTGATTCACACATAGAATAATAACGCATAGAACGATAGTCTCGTATTAGTAAACTGTCATGGCGTGAGGCAAGAAAAAAATGGATGTAGGAGTAAGTGTATGGCTTGGTTTTACTGGCCTCATTTATCGTGCGTGTTCTCGCTTTCTATGCGTTATTATTCTAAGGCTTCACATACCTACTTAGATTTGCGACTATTATCCCTAAAGGCTTAATCAGAGACTAGGCAATGAGGATCGCAGAAGCAGTCCACTGCCATAGTCTACGTTTCAATAAATTACAACTGCACATGTGCTCAGCGTGATAGGCGGTGAGCCCAACGCCGCTCTATGCTGTTCGGTTTGTCTTTAGTCCGTTAGTCTCCTTTTACGACACCAAAGGGAAGAGAGGTGATGGTGTACATTTTGATTTTGTGTCTTATTACTTTTACGTAATAGTTAAAAAAAGTTACTTTAAGCTAAATAAAGAGGTTAGTTTCACTGCTCAGAATATTGTTCTATATGCTGAGTAGCACTGTTTGCTTGCCCGTTAGTATCTGCTGCTGTCAGAGTTATGAAAGCCGCGGAATGAAAATCTCTGGTACCAGGTTAACCTTGCTTTTGATCACTCGATGAGATACAGAATTTATATACTAACAATCACGACGAGATAGTTTGTCTCCTTATTTTAGCACTAACACTAACCCTTCATACGACTCTGTAAAATACATTATACACAAAGAGTCCAAAACGGCCCAAATTAAAATAAATTGGTTATACACTTTAAATCCATTTAAGTTGTAGATTTTAAGATTATAATAGTAGTTTATTCACAGAAAAACTTTTAAATTTTAACAGTTTTAAATTTTAAAATCTCTAAATACTTATAAGTATATTAAAGCAAATCACCTTTAAACTCATAGTCGCACGATTCTGATTTGATGACCTAAACTAGAATGATGATCCTTATAATCTCAAGAAGTATTTATACTTATTCGGTATTAAACGATCAGTTTCCTGTAATGATCATACAAGAGCAATTAATGTTTTTTAGCCTTATCAATCATGGGCGTGTGTATCGATAAAAATTGCCAAGGTGTATGCAATTCAGGCTAAATAATTTAATAAAGGGTGATTTTAATAGATTTCTAAGTCAATTACATAATTAGTTCTACGATACCGCTTCCAACTGATAACAGAATGCAGTGAATGTTTTGTATTTAATTTCTCACATCATGTATGTAGTGTTAGGTTTACAACTAAAGCTTAAGGGTTACTTTCAATCTAAGCTTGATTGGTGCGAATAAATCAAGTAAGTATTGTTTTTTATAGCTTTACCTGCTTCGTACATATTTAAATAAAATAAAACATAGAAATTGTTATATTAAATACGTATTTTTTGTCGCTTGGCCGGCGTAGTTTGTAAGTAAACTACATAAACGCAAAAATAAAATATTATTTACATTTTCATGAAATTTTGTATCAAATGCGATTAAAATTTTTGTATATTTTTTAACATTAACGCCTGTTGTGCGTTTGGATGCAATGATCCTCTAAAGAAATATTGCTATAAAATATTGAAAATACGCAGTGTTATGTCATACACACAATATATACACAACACTCTCGTTCGCCAGAGGGGTAGGCAGACAACACACCTTTATGACATACATCCTGTGCTTCAATTACTCTCATAACGTTCTTCATACGCAGAATAATTTAAGTACTTACCTTCGTTTTATCAGGATACAGAGCTGGCACTATTTTTGTATAACGTTTGTCATTTTTAAATTCAAGATAAGTTTGGTTAACATAGACAAAATAGGTAAGATTTGAAAGTCATCGAAAAATTAATCTTGAAAATTATTGTTTATGGTTCAAATATCGCTCCTCTATATCCGATATTAAAAATACGCAGTGTTTTACACACAGTCATCACGCTCCTTCCCCGAAGAGGTAGGCAAAAACCACACCTTTATAACATACATCTGATACATCCTGTGCTTCAATTACTCTCATAACGTTCTTCATTCGCAGAGTAATAAATAAAATACCTCCGTTTTATCTGGATACAGAACTAGCACTACTTTTAAAAATTATATATATGTATATTTTTAGGGCTGAAAAGACTTTGGTGTAACATTTGTCATTTTTAAATTAGAGATAAGTTTGGTTAACATACTCGTAGACAAGATAGGTAAGATTTGAAAGTCGTCGAAAAATGTATCTTAAAAATTATTTTTACCGGTTCAAATATCGCCCCTCTATTTTCGAAAGAACCTTAATCATGTTTTCCCAGAATTAACTGTGTTTTTTTTATTTTTTATTGGCAACTGGTAGGCGCTTAGCCTTCATCTCACCTGATGGTAAGTGATGATAAGGCCGAAAGTGCAAGCGCTTCACCCGGAATCCTCAACCAATGAGGAACTGGCTATCTTATATCAAACTGCCGGAACACAACAATGCTATAAACATCGTTGTTATGGCGACAGACTTAGATAAGATGGTGGTAGCTAGCCAGGCGGACTTAACAGCCCTACCACCAACCAATACTGTGTCCAAAATATGCTCTAATTATCTACAATATTTAATAAATGTGTTCAGCCGTTTCAACATGATTGGAGAACAAACCAAGATCCATACTTTCGCAATTAAAATATTAGCAGATAGTGTAAGCTAAAGGTCTGTTAGTTGTAATCACAGAATATAATGGGGGCATTAAGCACGGCTTAAATAATTAGTCTTATGAGAATATTGTCTCATATTATTGACATCTAAGTGTGTTAAACATCACAATAAATCATCTGACTGCAGTTTCAATTTTATGATTGACTTTAAATAAACAACGTCAATTTGTAAGTGTTTCGTGCAACGAACGGACTGTAAATTTTGTCTTAATATGAAAGGTTTATTGAAATCACAGAACACTATTACTTTTAATGTTACACTTAAATTTTGCAATGTCAAAAATAAAGCAAAACCCAGTTCCAGTAGTCAACACGATTTACAAACGCTCTGTGGTTCGTTAGGAAAACAAAACAATATCACATTAAAATACTTACTTATCTTCTATTAAAAAAGGTTACATTTATTGTTAAGATCTACCAGTTGCTAGCAGATACATTGGTGTTGTTTCTTGGCAAGTATTGGTGTTAATTTATCATTACTTCACATTAATTGTTGATAAGTCCAGATTTTGGCTTTATGCAGAAGGCAGAAGCGGAACAATAGGGGGTTTGCAGAACTTACTTATTGTGTCAAATTAAAAGATTTTTCAATATTAGTACTAATATTTTATTTTGCATTCTAAAATATTTTTTTAAAAATGTAGGAGAGAAAAGGCGAGAATCAGTCTTATAAGAGAAGATAATGGTGAGAGGTGGTGACGTCGAGTAACAGGCATCTAGATTAGATCTGATGGTGATGTTGGGCGAGGTGAACATGATGATGAGGCGATGAGTGGTGGACAACGGCGTTGAATCTGAAATTAAAAATAAATGTTACTGGCTGTACCCGGCATGTGTTGCATTGCCACGTTTTTTTTGGGCCAGTTCCCTCTTTCAATGGAAAATTGTATATGGTATATGGAGGAGGACAAACATACAAACATTGAACCAACTAGGAAACAGGCATAAATGCTTGTTTCCCAGTGGGTAATAATGCTAAACAGCGTTTATATTGGTAAATTGAAGTATTTAAGTTATCGTGTCTCAGGTGTTTAGTAAAGTATCATTACGTTTACTCTAATTGAGTAGGTTTCTTGGGTAATTCCGTCAAAATGTAACTGCATTTGTACAGACAAAGTTTGTTTTTTCGTTTGATCTACTCGGGTTTCATTTGTTTACATTATACTTTCAGACTTCTCGAGCCCATCTTCCCATCGTATCATAATTCGTCACTTGCTGCCGTCAACTATATTTATCAAGTGATATTCGTATCACGCAATATGTGCTTACAGTATCTTTTGGTATATCTGTCTTTATAATGACGACTCTGGAATGCACTGCCTTTTGACGTCAGAGACGCTCCTAACAGGGTTGCCTTTAGGAGTTTAGCATGGGAGCACTTTCTCAAATCTGTCGAGTAGACTTTAACTGTCAGTTGGTTTAGGCGCAGAATGTCCAATTCGCAAAATGTCCAGCGGTCGCAAAAAGTTCAAGTCGTCATTATTTATTTAATTTGTCCGGCACAATAAAACGGTATCCACGAGTTATTTTTATTGTGCCGGACAAATTAAATAAATAATGACGAATTGAACTTTTTGCGACCGCTGGACATTTTGCGAATTGGACATTCTGCGCCTAAACCTGTCAGTTAATATATGTCTGTTTTATAGTTTGTAAATTAATAGGTCAGTTATCATAAGACCGCCGGTTTAAATAAATAAAGCAATATAAATAAAAATCAATGTTTGTATGTTTGTCCTCTATGCGTTTCGAAAATATGTATCAGATTGTTATGAAACTTTGGAAGGGTATTCTGGGTACTCCCGCGAGGGTTTCAATCCAGCATCCAGTTAGTATCAATGGGAGCATACCATCTTAAATGGGCAATCGCGTTATTTTCTTATTACAAGTTATAAGTTGTACAGAGAAAATGAGACATATCATTAAGTACATGGGACCAATTAGTAGCTCTTGTAAGTGACTTGTGTCCCTCTTAGCACGCACCAGCAAGCAAGCACCAGCTTGTGATAGGTTTTGAAAAAGCCCGTAGGCCACAGGTCACCAGTGCGCTAGTGCCTTTGAGTTAACTATAACTCCACATTATTAGTTATCAATTTAAAATAAACTAAAGATATGATGTAACAAGCCCCTGAGTGAGAGATGTGTTAAACCCTTTAGCTGGTAGTGGCAAAATACCTGCCACCATAATTTGAACCTTATTCAATTGTAATAAGGTTGACTGGGAGAGAATGCCTTGTGGCGTTAAGTCCGCCTTTTGCTGTTTAAGCAATGAAGATTAAATAAATAAATAAATAAATAAATAAATAAAAATAAAATAAGATGGAAAACCAATAAAAAATATTTAATGCTGTACCAGTTCAAGGGTTAATGAGTGAGTGTGAAAGAGCTTATGAATGCGTGGTGTTCGTGTATTAATACATAGTTGGTAAAAACTCATACAGAAAAAAGTTATTTTGAGGTTCTCACCCTGTGTGGTCGTCGGCCTTGTATTCCACCTTCCTGTACCGGCCGTCAGGCTCGATCAGCTCATATCCCCCTTTCACCACGTCACCGTGACGCAGCTCGTGCTGGGACTTCACGTCACCAGTGTGGTGGTCGTGCACGGAGTAGGCGAATTTGTATTCGGGAAACGCCTGTGGACAATTCAATGTTATACAACCTGGACTATACCCAACTGTGGGTGGTTGCGGGCTGATGTGATGATGATGATACAACATTTGTGCTCTTTACACTTTTGTATTATAGCACTTGAGACACTATCAGTAACATTACAAAGAAAGTTTATGAAGTCTAGGCTGGAGTCGGGACAGAAAATACGTCTAAGAATGTATTCATTATTAGGGGCGTTTAGGAAATAGAACCTTGATGCTCAAGAGCTTAACCTGAATACTGTGGATGCTTATTAGGTAGTATTTACAATGCAGTTCTTCGTGCACCCAAGATTTAACAAGATTCATAATATATATATATGGCTTTGACAACAAAAGAGTAATATCTGAATCTAATTATTTGTTACAATATAAATAAGCACATAACCATTTTCATAAGTCTTTTGAATTTCTTGAATATGCTCTATATTTAATACTTGAATTTTAACTTTGAAAATCTAAATGGTTACTAAGAAATAAGGTACGATTGCCAATAACATAAGTGAGCAATTAGTCAAACAGGAAGTTGACAATCTAGGAGACTACGTTATATTTAGACATTAGCTTAATTTTCTCTGCAAGTAATTCATTCAATAGCCTCGATTTGTGGAAATAAGTTGTTGGAATGTAGCACGCAAATCTAAACGTTTACAGAAACAAAAATTGGATTTAAAGCTGGTATTACAGGCATCGCGGCACATCTCGGTGACCGAGTGGCTAAGCACTCAGCCTTATAACCGAAGGTCTAGGATTCAATTCCCAAGTCGGGCAAAGAGTGTTTCGAATTTTTCGATACATAGCCCAAGTTTGTGGTCACCAACCGTATTTGCCAAGCGTGGTGATAAAACTAAAACCCATCAGTTGTAGCGAAGACTTGATTTCAATGATACAGGCCCTACAGGCTTTCGTTTAGGAGAAAAGGACACATTATATTAGGACCCTAGCTACTAAATTGTAGGATAAAATGTTTACTAGAAAAAAATCAACCAGTCTCAGGAAGCAATCGGCAATCCAAAGGTAAAGGTTCGAATCCCATTCGAGCTTCCTGAGACTGGTTGATTTTTTTTCCAGTAAACATTTTATCATATATTTATATAGCATTGTGAATACAGAATTTCAATAATAACATACTATATTCTATGTTAAAAGTCCATTTGGTGCTAATACCTACAAACAAATTCTTGGTACTGGACATGGCCATGGCCATGGAAAAAGCATAGCTTTTCCAAATGCATCCCTGCGATCTGTAATGTTTTTTCTTGCGCTTTGTTAACTGTCAACAATATGTTTGATAGGAAACTGGAATTGGCATTTCAACATGGACGATTAATTCTTCTCGCCTTCCCAGCAGTCAGAAAGTGTAAAGTATAAATATATCAGCCAGTGTATCTTCATACTCACGTAGTGATCATGATGCGGTACATGCGGGATGTGGTGATGAATAGGGATGTGGGGCAAATGCGGCACATGCGGCACATGCGGCACGTGATGGTGCAGCAGCGGCAGGTGGTGGTGGATCGGCTGCACGTGCACCGGGTGGTGGGGGCCGTCGTGCTTCTGGAACTCCTGGTGGGAGATCGCCGGGTGGTGGTGGTGCTGGTGATGGTGGTGCAGGAACGGGAAGATCGCCTGGCACGCGGACGCCAGCGCGACGACGGCTATAGCCTAAGATTTATTAACAGTGATAAATTAGACAGATTTATTTATCCACCAGGTGAGATAGTAGCCAAATGCAAGCCTATCACAGTACAAAAGAAGTTAGTTAAGTTGGCTACGCAATAATGTTTACATGTTACTTATTCATACATACATACATTCCTTCATACAAACATAGATTCAAGACTATTATCCGCAAAGGGTTAGTCAGAGACTAGGCATTGAGGATCGCTAAAGCAGCCCTCTGCCATGTGTTTAGCGTGATTGATGTGGAGCCCATCGCCGCTATGTGCTGTTGGATGTATGTGCAGTCTTTAGTCCGTTTTACGACATCCAAAGGAAGAAAGGGGTTGATAGTATTCTTTTCCACACGGCTCTCATCATAAACATGAATTGTTTAATACGCCACTTTTTGAGTCATTAATAAAATTAAAATTAAAATTAAATTAAACTTTCCTACACTCACACCAATTATCTAGACCAAGATAAGCTTTGAATAAACTCGTTAAATGATTACTAGACAACGGATAAACATACTTAAAATACTTAAATACATACTTATTACATAGAAAACACCCAGACCCGAAACAATTTAGAAAAACAATAATTTCTAAATTGACCCGACCGGGGATCGAACCCGGCACCTCAGTGATGGCGACACCATGAAAACCGGTGTACAAACCACTCGACCAAGAAGGTCGTCAAATATAACACAAAATTCGGGGTGGGTTGCCGCTAGTTCTCTTATTACTTTTATTGCCCGCACTCAGCAGCTATGACTTAATATTAAGTGTACAGCAGTGGAACGCTTAAGCACAAGATGATGATGCACGTAAAATATTGCAGAACTATAATTCTGCTAATTTAGTTACATTTTTTCATTAAAAACTTTTGGGTAAGTACATAAATTCAATCAAATTAAACTACGACTGCTTGTAATTGTAACGCGTTGAAGTATTTTCTATGGATGTCAGAAAATCTTTAAAAAGTTAACAAACACAGTTCAATTGCTACATAATAACTACAAAACAAAGTCCAATTTAATCACTTTTTAAATACAATTTAACACTTCCACTTACTCTAGACAACATCTTGTCTCACAACACAAGTGCAGGAATAAACTGTTTCCGTGGTGTGGTCTATTTGTTATAATGCCCAAGCTTGGCTTCATTAGTTTATATAGCGGTTGTAATTGTGGGAATTAATGGAGCAAAAATCAATTTCCCAGGGTTTGCCAACGCTATCGTAATATTTGTGTGCCAATGTTGCACTCATGAGGGTCGTAATTAATGTGTTAACGGTACCTTTTTGTGAATGCCAAGAATTGTTGACGTGCGCGCGCGCAGTCCATAATCTAGTCGTGCATCACACCGTAGTGCCTGGTTGGTCAACTGGCCAAATTTGTCAGTAACTCACTAAATATAAATAAACAACTTAAAATACGCTGGCCTGTAAAAATAAGTATCACACTTTTAAAATTTCATTTTTTTCTAAACTGTAGAAGTTCGAGATTTAAAATAAAAAGCGTTTTATAGCAATTTTATCAGCATTCTTTGAAACTATAGTAAAATAGTAAATTATACAATAGTAACATTTTTATGTCTTGTTTATCTTGTGTACTTTAAAAGATATTACAATTTTAAAAGTGTGATACTTATTTTTGCAGGCCAGTGTAATAACAAAAATAAAAGAATTATAAATTCTATTCATTCGTAATATTTGATAAATTGCATTAATAACGCTGAAATAAACTCGAAGATAACGAAACATTAAATAAAATGTCTACCACAGGTGGAAACAGTCAGAACAATATATATTTTTTTTACTTTAGTGCATTTCTGGTCAATTAAGTTGCTGATTTATTTCTTTACTTGTACTGTAATAATACCATTTTTTTTAAAGTTCCACAAAGTAACCGCACATTAAGTGTAATGCAAACATTGAAGACGGGATGGAGGCGACTTCAAGTCGAATCTGTAGCAAATGATATTATGTGGTCGACTGTACTCTTTAATAAAAACTAAAGGCTTATAAAGCTCTTTAAAAGTATATTTTGTGCACATATTATATGACCTCAGCTGTCGTATTACAAGTACAATAGAAATTAAATTGTTAGCAACCTCTAGGAGTCTTTGTGACTTTGTCACAGACAATGGGATTCAATATTGTGACTATTTCAGTAGGTACTTACAACTTCAATTCGGATATCAATTTACAATCATAACACACTTGGCGACATTAAGCCTGCTTTTGTTACCCAAGAGGACATGCATTAGCATGTGTGAGAATTACACGCATTCACATGAGTTGTGAATTACACAAAAAACATGACAATGGCTTAAATACATGTTATTTACACGGCGCTCCCAAATGTAAGCGGCGGCGGTGGTATTTAATAGTTTACGAAAAATTTTAATATCCTCATCCTCAGTAAAATTTGAAATTTGTTTGTCTAAAAAGGGCTACTTATAACTTTGCATAAAAACAGAGTAGGTATGTAGACAGTTTTAAAACCCTGAAGGTGATTTAGGATTTTTTTGTTATATGTGATCCTAATTAAGAGGGTTTACGCATTTCGGTTTTCCATACAAACTTCCAAGTCGAAATTTTTAAAAACCAATAAGCCAATTTTGATGAAACTTTGCATGCTAAAGTAAAACACAGGGATCTAAGTAGTTTGTTGAAAACATTTTTAAAAAACGTTTTTGTAGCTGAAATAATGCGATTTAAACTCCACTATAGAAAGTTAAAATTCGCAATAACTCAGTTAAATAAACATTTTTTTTTAATGTTTTTAACAAAAAATTTAGATCCCTGTGTTTTACTCCAGCATGCAAAGTTTCATCAAAATTGGCTAATTAGTTTTTAAAATTTTGACTTGGAAGTTTGTATGGGAATCCGAAATGCGTAAACCTTCTTAAGTTAGACACCAGTTAAGGTATGCCATTATCGCTAACAATGTAACTTTTTTAATTTTATTGTCATGTGCATTACTATCATTAGATAAATTATTATTAATAATTACTGTTACTACTTAGTACAAAAGTAGACATTCAAAACTCTCCTTGTTTCTTATTAAACTTTACAAACTTTCAAGTTTCCAATCAATGTAAGAAAAACGGATTTATATTTTACAAAAACGCTATTCGTCTATTTCCAAACAGTGATTTTAAGTTTAGAAGAATTAATAGTGTTAAGAAAATAGCAACGGTCTTTTAATGGTATGGAAAAAAGTAAAAGTTTTTAACTTAAGCCACATTTAATCTGGTTTAAATAGAGACACGATCATTGGGTTTTACCACTAAGGAAGTAGCTGTCTTACCTCTAACTGACGGAATTCAAAAATGTTTTTATAACAGGGAATTAAACTGAGAATATCTTGTATATGAAAATCATACGCAAGTAGAAAAAGTACAGAAAAAAAATAAGATAAAAAATTTCAAGTGACGATCAATGTGCGAAGGAATTTACGCAGTACACAAAACGTTTGCCAACGACCACACCAAGGTTATTTCTAATTAGATTATGCATATGTGTCCAATTTGCATGACTAATTAAACGGTCGCTGACCACTTGCATTAAAAATACCTTCGGTGTTTTATAGTCATTAGTCATTCGTTTGTTTGTTAACACACTAAATTGTAATGTGGTGCAACTTCATGGTCTGGAAACGTGTGAAATTGTCATATCTCAGAGTTTAATGTCCATTTTAGACACCTGTAAATTGACAGTCGGCGCGACGAAACGTTCCAGTTTTTACCATAAACGAGGTAATTTGTTGGTGTCAACTAACTAAAAATTTATTACTGAAGCGATAATATCTTAAGTAAGCATGCCATTTATTCAGTTGAAGGCAACGTTCGAGATTTTTATTTCTCTCAACGATTTAAATTATGTGACAACATTCTAAAATATCAAAAAAACAACCATTATTTGTGAAAAGTTTTATCATGTTTCTCAACATTACTTTAAGTTTTATATCAAGTGGTCATTGAAAAGAGGAGTTACACAAGGTATTATTATTTGGTACCATAGTTGTAATGTACAGTTACTCTTATTGTTTTCGGGTCAATGTCTTGAACAAGTACGAAAAAAGAATGGCACTGTACGACATTAAGTTCGGACTATTAAATAGCTCACGTTGTTATGAAAACAGATTAGAGCAACGTGCACTTTAAAGAAAATGTTTGTGAACTTTTAGACTCATTAAATGACATGATTTTGCACTTACAATTTTTATACATTTATATCAACAATCGATTGTTTATAATAAATTGTTTTTGTTTTTAAACTTGAAATGAACGACAATACATAGCGACCCACGTCTAATGAAAAATATAATAAATGATAACGTAATTGACTGCATTATTTTTAAGAGAAGTGTTACTTACTCTGTAAACCAATTTATCGTATCAAAATTTGAGCTAATAATTATATTATGTATCTAATAATGCAGATTGTTGATTTCCTATTATACATACTTAGCTGTATCCTTCACGCGATAATTTTCAAAGAATGAGCAACGCACGATTATATAGAAGTTTCATTTCAGCAGGATGTACAAAATTCTATTCCATTAAGTATTTAAGGCCAGGGGCTGCGGCTGCGAAGTGAGTCGATAAAATGTATTGCTACAGATATGCTTGTAATACGATTCATGATCAATATTTATTACTATTTGTAGAGCAAGTTCTTCGAGTAGCAATTAAATTAATTTTCACTATATTTTACAATAGCCACATTTCTAATTCAAAGGATTTGTTCGACGTAGCAAATTTAGGCTTAGTTTCTAAATTAACATTATTATACTATATTAACAAGTGATGTTCTTACATCTGACATTGTTATAATACTTACAACTCAAGGTAACTTTATAATTTGTTTTATGAATTGTTATGTTTGTATTCATGTATTCATGATACTATACCATTCACATCATTCAAGTAACTTATTATATACATACAAATAATGACGACTATTATCCCCGAAGGGTTAGTCAATGAGGACAGCAAAAGGAGTCCTCTAGTATAGTTCACTTTTCACTAAATATCGACTGCATAAGTGCTCAGCGTGACTGGTGGTGAGCCCATCGCCGCTCTATTATGTTACATGTATTCGCAGTTTTTAGTCTGTTAGTCGCCTTTTACAATACGATACCTAAGGCAAGAAAGGGGGGGGGTAGTATTCTTTCACTGCTACGCGACACGGTTATTTTAATTACTCTTTAATCATAACTCTTCAACTCTTCGCGAAGTATTACGTGTTTTATAGGTATTAGCTATGTAAGTATACTTACTTTACAAAAAAGTATACATTTTTGAACTTTATAGCACCTACTTAATATATTATGTGACAGACACGAGGATATTATTTTGAATATATTTTTTGGAATTATTATTATTTTGTGCGTTATTCTTTTGTGTCGCGTATAACCGTGACGCGTAGCGGTGCAAGAATATTACCCTCCTTTCTCTTGGGTGACGTTAAAGGCGACTAACGGACTATAGACTGCACATACATCCATCATCACCACCTTTCCCGCTGAGAACATGTGCAGTTGCTATTTGGTGAATAGTGGACTTTGATAGAGGACTGCTTTTGCTGTCCTCATTGCCTAGGCTCTGCCTAACTACCCCTTCGGGGATAATAGTCGTGATTTTATGTATTTTATGTTTTTTTTTAATGTGACACGTCATAGTGACTACATCCTGCCTGATGGTAAGCAGCCGATGTACTCCAAAATAATGAGAGTGCCCCCCACCGTGGAACAAGCACGGTAGCAAGCGCACCCATTCATGACGGCCTGCATAAATGCCGTTTCACGCCCCGTTTAAAAGACCCGGGATTATAAGAACTCGGAAACACATGCGCCGGCAAAGAATTCCAAAGCCGAATGGTCTTACAGAGGAACGACTTGCCAATTTTTTGGTACGAGTGCTGATACTCTGCACAGTATGATGGTGGTTCCTAAGACCAGCACGTGTAGTCCGGGACAGGAAAGGAGAGGGCGGGATTAAATCAAAAAGTTCTTCAGAACACTCTTCGTAGTAATTCCGGTAGAAGACACTGAGAGAAGCAATGCCTCTACGCAGCTGGAGGTCCTCAAGATCATGTATCATTTTTTGTTAGTATCGCAGAAAGTAAGTAAAGCAGGAATGTCGTAAGCATCTCGATCGGCCCCGAATGACTTTCGTTTTCAAGTTCAGCAGACCACTCCCAGACGGATGTAACCGGCGCGTGACGGACGCCGACCGCGACATTGAATCATTCTAGTAACACTGGTAATCGAAAGCTTTTTGCCACCGCAAATGTCGGTCAACTGCTTATGATCTAGTTATTGTGTGTTCTGTATGCATTATTTAGGGTTCTTCATTTTCTTCGGCCAGTAAAAGTATTCTACCCAGTGCGATATTCTTTCGATCACGTTAACCTAAACGAAAATTTAAGTAGGTAGATAAAATAACTAAGGTAAGGATAAGTTCCTTTATAAAGTTACCTACCCTTGATGTAAAATTACCCTTGTTATTTCCTTATAGATGCTTTTTGTTTAAGTTAAAAGGCCTACTATGGGACGGATAAACATCCCACTGATGGGTATAGTCAGATGATGTGAAATCCTAATGATTCATGTATAATACACACAAATGAAATAGGTCTAAGATTAGCGAATATAAACATGGAAGGTGGTATTTTCATCACTAATATACT
The DNA here is from genome assembly GCA_963921215.1 of Scoparia ambigualis. Lineage (NCBI taxonomy): Eukaryota > Metazoa > Arthropoda > Insecta > Lepidoptera > Crambidae > Scoparia > Scoparia ambigualis. Next base: position 27,631,179 of record OY992506.1, read on the forward strand.
TATTGATACTACCGATAGGTATTAGTAAAAGTAGGTAAACTTTTTCTTTGTAGTTTTACCGATATTTTAAAACTATGTTAAAGCCATTGTTTTGTTCGCACGGCCATTATCGTGTACTTCGCTAATGTAAGTAACAAAGAACTATATTATCGTTCTAGAACGTTCGTAGTTTCGTCACGCCTTGGCGTACCAATCCTTCACTATATTTTACTGTTCACATCTCTGTAGCAATAACTGAAAAAGTAAAAGCTAAGTATATGCATTTATATTCGAATACCTACTTTGTACTATGACCGCCGACAACTTCCTGTGGTTAAGTGGCTATACCATCGGCAGCAGACCCAGAGGTCCTTGGTTCGATTCAATTTCGTATTTGTACTCAGCTTGGTTGGTAGTAGGTCTTGTTTAAAGAATGTTTGACTTAATGCTATATATGTCGCTATAACATGTCAGAATTTGACGACTTCCTTGGCCGAGTGGTTTTTACACCGGTTTTCATGGTGTCGCCATCTCTGAGGTCCCGGGTTCGATTCCCGGTCGGGTCAATTTAGAAATTATTGTTTTTCTAAATTGTCTCGGGTCTGGGTGTTTTCTATGTATAATAAGTATGTATTTAAGTATTTTAAGTATGTTTATCCGTTGTCTAGTAACCATTTAACGAGTTTCTTCGAAGCTTCTCTTGGGCTAGATAATTGGTGTGAGTGTAGGAAAGTTTAAGTTTATTTGGTTTAGAATTGTTGTGTTCCCGTAGATAAGATAGCCAGTTCATCAGAATCACCCGTATTGTCATCTCACATTATTTGAGAAAAAGGCCAAATACTTACTCGTAGAAGAACTAAATAAGAAGCTAATGTAAGTGGTAATGGGGCTTTGTAAGTGACCGAGTTGTCTGTTGTTGCACAAATGTTTTAGACAAGCTATGTTATCATATAGATGATGAGAGATGTTATCATATAGCGGCCGCGCAGTTCAAATAAAATTAAAAATAAAATGAAATGAATTTTGTTTTTTTTAACTGTAACACACGAGACAATCAGAACAACCACTTTAAGTATAGCTACATGAACAACTTACTTTATTAGATTATATTATTTTATAACAATTTATGATAATTAATGGAAGCATTCTGGGGACCGTCCTTACCCATGTGCTAACAGTTGGAGGATATCTTTTGTTTTTTTTTTATATTTAAGTTATGTTTATGGTGGCCGAGTGATAAGTTTATTACAGTTTTTCAGATGCCCTACATGTTTTTACATATTCCTTGAACTTTTTGTTCAGTACCTCTATAGTTACTTTTTTTGCCTGCAAGCTATTTTTGTTGAAACGATATATTTATTGAATCCGAATCAGTTACCAATGTGAACAAGCCTTAATGATTAGTGTCCGTACGTGATAGTTATCCACGAGTGCAAGGTCGCCGATAAACGCGGCCGAATTCCACGCGTTGCTTCTCGATCTAGAGTTCCCAACTTTTTGTGTGAGAAATTAAGTGTAGGTCGGAGAACTAAAATGAACAGTGTTTTACTATAGAAAATAGTTTTTTTTGACATTTCAAAATCATATTTTTTTGAGTTTCTTCCAATTTAACAATTTATTATATTTTTTTAAATATTCTTAAGCCTCTTCATAATTAAAGTTAATGAAAAGCGAGAATAAAAACAGTATGTTGTGTACTTTTTTTAAAATAGAAACAGTAAAAAGTATTATTGAGCGAAAAAATTATGATACTGTTTTTAACACTATGATTGAGAACCCTACCTCGACAAGATGTCACTGCACTTCTGTTCCGATTCGGTGGCTCCGAACAATTAGTGCAATTAGTATTATCAAGATCTGTTTAAAAATTAATACTTACGGACAAGCCTTGACATTTCCATTAAGCCAGGTTATACTATCGAATACGAAAATCTGTATCTCGAATTGATTAAAATGTAGTCGGTGAAAGTTTTCACAATACAATAAAAGAGAACTTTTACATACATACAACCCAAAGGGTTAGATACTAGGCAATGAGTCCTCTGCAATAGTGCATGTTTCACCAAATTTCATCTGCACATGTAGGTATTCAGCGTAATAGGCTGTGAGTCGCCGCTCTTTGCTGTTGGATGTAAGTGTAGTCTTTAGTCCGTTAGTCGCCTTTTACGACGACCAAGGGAAGAGAGGGGTTAGTAGCATTCTTTTAGTGAGCCACACGGACTTACTTCCCTTTTACATTTTAAAGGAATTGCTGGTTATCTGTTTGGAAAAGGAAAAATATATTGTAATTTCATTTCATCACTTCGTTCATAAAGAATCTACTATATATGACTAAAAAATATAATAACAATGAACCTAAAACTAAAAAACCTTAAAAATATAATATAAAACTAAAATATATTATTAAAAGGAGTCCCTTTAGGCAAGGTTCCGAGGATACTGGCAGCGTTCCCCCTTTGAATAGCAAGACTAATTCTTTGTCCGAGGTAGCTGTCAGGCTCAAGAAATGTTCCAGTATTTGACGAAGGGTACGCGTGAAGCCAGTAGCCGGCCTCATGCGTACTCACGGCCAAAAGCCTAGCACTCGCCGAACCTGTACTACAGCTCAAAAGATTATCATTTGTCAATTTGCATTTTACGTCATCCCAGCTCCTCTGTGAATTTGGAGAAACTGGAAAATTTTGACCTGGGCATGCAATTAAGAAAGCGTTTCTAGCTTCTTCCAAGCCAGCAATCTCAAAGTTTGAACGGGATGCCCTTAAAATTTTACTTATGAGATTTGCTGAACTATGGACAGAAGATAGGAAGGCTGGTAAAGCGACACTGGAAATTTTGCGAATCCCTAAACCACCATAACGGATGGGTAGGGATGCTTGGGTCCAAGATTGCTCGTTCAGCTGCATATTAAGAATCGACTCTAAGCTAATTTTGATTAGGTCGTCTGCTTTTGTCAAAAGATCTGGGTGATTCCAAAAGGAGCAGCAACGGAGCACATACGTAAATTTTGGGACGAAAAGACAGAATTTAAAGTGCATAATGTGGACTAATTTCAAGGAGACGGTCAGCAGAATTTTGAAATTTTGTAATTGAATTATTAAAATATTCAGAAATAGATTCATCAAAAATTGGAGAACCTAAAAGGTAAAGGGAATTACTGTTAACTATTTTAATATTTGGAGCTAAAATATTAAATTTTTGTTTTACGTCATTTAAATTTAAGACGCAGTTATTTATAAAAAGTTCGCATTTGCTAAAATTAAGCTCCAAACCAATGGCTTCAAATTTATTTTTGATTAGAAAAAGGTCAGAAAACACAGTATCCACATCACCTCCTAGGGTTCCGTCGTCCAAATACCAAACGTTGAATTTAGAATTTAAATTTTTGATTATCGGATTTATAGCCAAACTAAAAATTGCAGGCCCAAGGGGATCACCCTGTTGACAACCTACTTCCGAGGACAGTTCATTAGAACGATATAACAATTTTGTTGGGTCAGCGTAACTGAGAAGAAGATAATTGTATATTTCCGGTATATGTTGTTTTATTTCCGTCAGCAGGGTATCCCTATTTACCGAATTGAATGCATTTTTGACATCAATTTTGAGCAACACGTCAGGCTGTCCGTAAGTTAGGAAAGAGCGTAGGGCATGGACGGCTGCCTCACACCCTCCTTTTACACCGAAGCCTAACTGTACGGGTTCAAATTGCGAATTTAATTTTGGTAAAATATGTCGAACAGCAATTTTGGAGGCCAGACGTCGTAGTGTTGATCCAACAGCAATTGGTCTCACCCCTCCGTCCTTTTTGGTGAGGGCAATGAGGTTCGCCCCGAAAAGAATGGGAACAATTTCTGGATTGACATTACCGGAATACATGAAGTTGATTAATTTAGTGATCGAATTTACAAGTTGCTCGCCTGCATCACCCACAGAATGCGAAGTTAAGTCTTTCAAATGTTGGGGTGAGATTCCATCCAAACCTGCAGCCGAACCTGGTTTAAAAGATAAAATGGCATCCGTAATATCTTTGTTTTGAATTTGAAGGCATGCCTGCCCTGCTGTTGGTGGGTCGAGAAAATATGGGGTTACTGGAGCTGGAGGATGTTTTGTCCGTAAGGCCTGAAGGGTGTCAGGGGTGTCTGGTGATAGCACGTCGTTGGAGAACAAAAGGCGAGCGGCACCTTTGAGATCTCCGTCACAGATTTTGTTTTCGATGAGTTTGTTGCGATTACGAGGGGCATCATGTTTGATTAGAGGTGCGGGAGAAGGCGAGGAACTTACAGCACAGTTATTCTTAATCTTTTGTGTCAAGGATAAATTCGGTTCATCAGTTTTTATTATATGTAGTGTGCTGTATGAAAATAAAAATAGGTTCTGCCAGTCTTGAGTACAATTGCTTAAGTAACATTTCTGTATCAATTGTTACAAATGTCTAGAAACGGTTATTCGAGCTCCTCGAGGGATTCTTTTAACTATGGGAACACTATTTTTCAAATGGCTAAGATATGTGTGAAAAGGAGTTGGATCGTTGGCTACATAAGTAGGCGCACTCGGAATAATGGGATAGATGTCTAAAGGTGAACTGTTTTGGCTAATACATTTCCTGTGTGTTTTTGTAGTGTGTATGTTGAGGCCTTTCAAAGATTTGAATGACTTGTTGCACTGTGTACATGTATGGGTCGCGTTCGACGTGCCATCACAAGATTGGGTCACGGACTGCATTCACAACAGTTAAATACATTCACAAAAAAAAACAATAACTTAAAACAAATTAAAAACACAATAAAGTAAATTAAAATGTACACTGAAAACATAAAAAAGTCAAAGTCAAAATATGAAGGCTGCTTGTTTAGGTAACAATACGCATGCGTCGTTACGTGGTGCGTCACAGGATGGTCTTGCAATTGGACCGCTGCAGTGGAAGAGACCTAGCGACGCATGTCGTCGCTAGGACAACCGATGGCGGCCTTAGCAACCGCGTCTTGAAAATATATTATCACACGCGGATTAAAACTTTAAAAAAAACTGAACATGCACTGTGGTGGGAACATAAATAAAATCCCCATGCGCACTTATATGCAGGTCTGAGCCGTCAGGAAATCAAACTGGCTTAAAAATAAATATTTTAAGTGACCTGATCCTGCTTGTCACTTTTGTTTACTGGTTAAACTTTTCACTTTTTCTCAGAAATTATTGGCGAGAAAGCTTTGTAAACGATTATTGATGATCGTTGCATGCCTAATTAGGTATTAATCACAACTTTAGGTTTTATCAGTTCGAATAACTATTTTTAAAACATTTATTTGTACACAGCTGTTGTTTACAATGTCACTGACTGACACACATTTTATATCTACTATATATATATATATATATATATATATGTATAGATTTTTTTTCATTCTGTTCCATTATCTTCATAATATGTTTTCTTTTACCAGCACATGAGCGGTATGTTTGTTTATATCTTATGTTACGGACGCTGCAGTCAGCAAGACGTCAGACACGCATCCAACTAGAAATGATTGTGTTCGATATGACGCTGCATTGATAAACAATTCTAAGGCATCAGAGCTCCATCTAGGCAGGCCACATATGATCGATGGTCAGCGGTGGAACGCGATTTGGCAATATAATCTCTACGACTACCAATACGGAGGCAGTAATTTATAACATTACGATTTGCACATAATGGGGCTTATTTGTTTGAAGGCTCGCAATCGACGTCGTTATTGTGATTGCATTTAAATTGATGTAATTTATTGTACAAATTACTCCAACACAAAAGGAAGTGTGAATGGAGACAAATAGTTGATAAAGAGGTTTGTGTAAGCTTTGCAGTTGTGTATCTATCGATCTACGTTTAGCCTTTTTTATTAGTTTCTTTTGGTTTAAAAACGACAAAACACGGTGGTACTACAGACGTTGAGACAGTTGGGAAGTTGTGTAGTATACTAAAAATAGTAGAAATGTCTCTATAATGTTCGTCTAACTGCAAGTGTTCTTAAGGGGATCTTGCACGAAATTGTGAAAATTTGACGATTTTTAATTTACTTGTACTATGCGCTGAATTAGTTAAATACATTAAAAGAAGTTATGTAAGTTAGACTTATCATTGCACAAGGTTGTGGTTGTATGATGTTGAAATTTAAAACAAATTCTTTAAACAATAACAAACTATACGTAAATCTAATGACTCCTAAAAACATTTCTTTTCGACAACTTTTTTAATTTTACTCATGAAACAATAGTTTTTAATTGAAAATATTTCTATTGATATTCCGCAGGTCACCCCAATCTTAAAAAAGTAAATTTTAATTTTTAAACCAAGCGCGTGATGGTTTTGTACATTTCGCAGAATAAAAATATTGCACTAATCAAATTACTAGGTCTTAAACTTCAAAGCAGAATTGTTCTAATTTTAAATATCAATATGATTGATTTTGCTTTGAAGTTCATTAAGAGACTTATGTCAGTTTTTGCGATCGCGCGGCGCCCCCTCAAGTAAAATGAGTTCATTTGTTAACAATTGCAGATCAATCAAGTCGGGCTTTTTAAGAAATTAATAAGCTTTCTCCGTACCGTGCAATGCTTTATGAACTAATTCAAAACTAATCTGCTAGGCTGTTGTGATGCTAGCACTAATTCTTAAATGCATTTATTTTGTAAGGTCACCCTGTTTCTGAATGTCGTATGAGATCTTGCCGGCAGTGTAATCAGCGGCACAACACACTTTTACACAATTACAGTACTTCAGTAAATAGCAGCAATGGCGGTGTCAGTGACTCTGTAGTGGCCTTCTCGCAACATACTAGCGGTCCGCCCGCGACTTCGGCTGCGTGAACACCCTCTATCTCGTGACGAATTTCTAAAACTAGTCCTGACAATTACGAACACAACTAAAATGAGAGGATGAATTACCCAAATGGGTGCAGCCGTGCTGAAGTGATGCGCGTACAAACATTTCGGCAATTGATTTTTATTAATAACTAGCTGACCCGACAGACGTTAAAACTATTTTAACGGGACCTAACACGATTAATTATTGTAAGTAAGTACATATCTACTTACTGCTTGATTCGGCCGCGATGCTGTGGTCGTGGTCTCAAGCGAACTGTGGGTTCGCTTGTGAGCACGGCAAATGCAATGCAACGCGATAGTTTAAAGTCTTATCCGACAGACGTGGTCCTGCCTTAATTATGAAAATTTAAAAAACAGTCTTTATTTTATTTTTTCTTTCTTAAGTACCTTCTCCTGACAATTACAAACACAACAAAAAAAGAATCAGCGAAATCTGTCCAGCCGTTCACGCGTGATGTCGTGACCAAGGGAAATAGGGATTCATTTTTATATAATAGATGATTAGGTACCAATGAATCTCGTTTTGATGTGTGTTCTTTGCTATTTTCAGTTATTATAACAGATAAATTTTCAATTAGATATATTCCAGAGCAGAGCCTATACTGTCATAAATATTGTTTTTTATAATTTTTAACGCAAATTTTGTTGCGAACAAATTATAAATTGAAAAGTGTCGAAAAAATATAAATATATTTATATATATTTATATATATAAATATATTTATATATAAATATATTTATATATAAATATATTTATATATAAATATATTTATATTTATATTTATTTATATAAATATAAATATAGAGCGGATATTGGGTGTACTAGTCGATGTGGCCGAAATCCGTCAAGAAAATGTAAATGGATAGATAGAGATAGATTCCATAAAATTGCTACCTGAGTACTTCGACAGTTGATTCTTTAGTTGGTAATCCTACTAATATTATAAACGCGAAAGTTTGTAGGTATGAATGGATGTTTGTTACTCTTTCACGTATAAACATACTGAATGGATTTAGGTGAAATTCGCCATACAGATTGTCTATAACCTGTATTTAAAAAGGTTTCTTCAAATAAAACTATTTGATAAAGGAACAAAATGTAAAAAGGTTTTATTGTTTACTATTAGGTGTGCGAGTGCTGGCGAGTGATAATTAAAAATAAAACATTGCTGCCTTTAAACTATAAAATAAACACTTCGATAGCGTGATTCAGACTTTTAACACACGCCATCTCTTAGAATTAATACGAACCAACTAAATATGACATTTATTTACCATTTTGACACTAATAACGAAAAGCGACTATATAATATTAAACAAACACATAGGATACTTTTTATCCCGATATTCCCACGGGAACGGGAACCACGCGGGTGAAACCGCGAGCGGCCGGTAGTAAAGAAAAAAAATCAGATTCTTTATTTGCATACCTATTTGTTGGTGCAACGAAAAATATATAAAAAATAACAGAAAGGAAGAAATTGCTTACACATTCGTAGCAGATTAATTCGCCGTATATCGGTGCAATCTCTAACGATTGTCAGTGTTTCTAGGTCGTCGCATAGTACTTTATAAGTAGTTGGAATTTGCGTAATTCTCCATACAATATGCAGTAATTATAGCGGCCAAACATTGTGGAACGCGAGTGATACGTGGCACGCAACCGCGCGTGTCTTGAGCTGACTAATTATTTTGGCCACCGTCTAACCTTCAATAGCGTTGTTAAATGAATCGCCCATGTATGGTTATTGACAGAGGTAATTGAAGCACTGACAAATTGCTTGTTCTATTGCGAGTCGGTGCCAATTATTCGTTGCTACCAGCATCGACAGATTGCCGACATAGCGACGATTAACAGTTCATATTCAATATATAGTTCAGTGATTAAAATGCAATAGTCGTTGATCACTAGCGCTTAAGCTAACTCCCATCCATACAAAACAAGATCATAAAAAGTAGGTAATATATTTCATCAAATTAAATAGGTCCATTGAAGTGTTAATAGCTGTATAGTTATAATGAATGCATAATTAAAAGCTTGCACAGACTGCTGGGTAATTGCTTGTGGTCATTGCGTTTTGCGTACGTATGTGTATGTATGTACATTTGTGTTTTGATGAATGAATGCGTTATTTAAACGTGAGAGTGTTAATGTTATTGTATGCGTTTCACGAGGGAACAAAGATAAGGTATTTTGATGTTGTCTCATCTAATATAGCCTTCTTGGTTCACGGCAAATATACAATATAATAAAAACATTAAGTTTTTCATTATAGTTTGTATGTTATCTGTCAGGTATCTTTTATATAGGCCTCGATGTAAGTTATCATTCCGCACATTGTATGTTACCTTGTAGGAAAATCTAAATAATAATATAGTAACTACTATAGATAGATAGATGAACAAGAACGATCGTCTTTATAGAGTTTTGAGAGGCAAAAGTTATTTCTTTATGAAAGGCGACTTGGTAGTAGATGTATATTAAAGGAAATTATTTTAAATAGTTACTACTCGTTTCAAAAATATTATTTTTGTAATAAATTAAGCATGTTTTATTTGTAATACCTCAGGCAGCAAATAAAATTAAAATTGTTATGAAAAAGATACTCTAATTGTTTGAGTTCAGAAACATCAGCATAATGTATTTGTAATTTCAAGTACCTAAGTATGTGTTCATTTTAGTTTATTTATTTTTTGTGTTTTACGTGATTTACAAATGTATTTAATTACTTTTTTTGCATTTGAGAAATAATTGTGAAATGGCGCTAAAAGATAAAAAGTAGTTAAAAACTTTACTATAGAAAGATTCTAAGTATAGCTACGTTGTATTTTTAAAATGCCTTTGTTTGTAATAAATACAATTGTAGCTTTTATAACGGAAAATATAATTGAACTCAGCAGTATTTATATGTACTTAGGAAATAGGAAATATTTAGGAAAATATTTAGGAAATTAACTATGAGAGTGACTTAATCACTAAGTGACCAAACCCTCTAGAAATATAATAAAATTTAAAAAAAAAAGTTTTATATATTTTGTATCTGACCCACTTACTGGTTTTAAAATGGTTCAAAATACAAATGTATATTAACTATCCTACAACCCCAAGATGTTAACACTAATTAGTTTAAAGATATAGAAGAGACCACAGCTGTCCACAGCTTCTGCTGCGAAATGGCGTGACGTATGCATGTATGAATAAAAGGAGTTCAAATAAATTCAGCAGCTGATTTATTTACAGTTTGATTATAAACACATATTTACACATAAATATCACATTCATCAGTCATCCTTCAAGGCTATGCTAGGTTTAGTAGAGGCCGTGGTGACCATGCGAGAGGAGCAGGGGGGCGGCATGGACGACGGGCGCGTGGACCACTGGGGCGGGGTGGTGGCCGGGCGTCTTATGCACAACCGCGTTGAAACTGGAAAAATTAAGAAAAAAAAAATAAGATTAGTAAGTAATGACCATATACCTACTGTCTTACGTCCGGACAAAGTAAATTAAATTCGTTAATCATTGTAACAATGATAAAACAACTTATACAGACAAAAAACTAAAAAAAATAAATCTGCTTAACTCACATAGCTTGCGAGGAACAGACGTTATACTAAGGATTAAGTCATTCGCACAGTCCTCTGAGTTAGCAATCGATCTTATTGGTAACTTGAGGCAAATGTCTATCCTCTTTTAGTAGTTCCAAGACCAAGTTGCTATGACCAAGTTGTTCTTTTTTATCAAGAAGGTGAGCATTTGAGCACAGTCTCACTATGTATCAGTCTGTTAGGTGAAGCACTGTGGAACATGCTCACCAATAAAGAGCTTATTCACTCTAGCTTTAAAGAGGTACAAGTAGCAACATTCAAGGAATACATCAGCCGAAAACCTTTCTATCTCACCCACGTAATAGATAAAGAAGGTTTAAAATCAGTAGTTCAACTGTGATCTTACCCGTGGTGGTCGTCAGCGGTGTACTCTACTTTGCGCACGGAACCGTCAGGCTCAACCAGGGAGTAGCTGCCGTGCACGGCGCCACCGTCGCGGCTCTCGTGCTGGGACTTGTGGTCGCCGGTGTGGGGGTCGGCAACGGAGTACGAGTAGTCGTATTTGGGGTGAGACTGGAATAGAAAACAGTTAAAGGGTTAAGAACAGTTGAAGGATTAAGAAAAGTAGCTGTGCGTGAAGAACACTTTAGCAACACGAAGGCACCGAAATGCATGGATGATATTCCTGGACTACAGATAAATAGACTTTACGCGGTTGGTGGTCGGTTTTGTTTTATGTTCACCTGGCTAGCTACCATCAACTTATCGAAGTCTGTCGCGGTAAGAATACAGTAGTAGCATCGTTGTGTTCCAATAGTTCGACTTAACATAGTAAATTACTCAGTACTAAAAGATTTAGGATGAAGTGAGAATCCACCTTCGGTCTATTGGTCACTTACCTTGCTTACTTATGTAAAAAGAAAGTGAAGTTTTGAAAAAACAATAATAGTAAACTCACGTTTCATGTCCATGGGCCAATGCGACAGAGGCAGCGTGGTAGACAAACGCGTTGTAGTTTAAAAAAGCAAAATCACGTAATGTGCAGTTATCATTGGGTGAAACGTGGACAGTGGCAGTGGACTGCATTTGAGGTCCTCATTGCCTGTTCTCTGACTAACCCTTCGGGGATAATAGTCGTGAATATTTGTATGTATGCAAACTCACGGATTCCTGTCCGTGGGTCAGAGCGACAGGGGCAGCGTGGTAGACAAGGGCAGCATGCATGAGAGAAGCAGCATGAACGACAGAGGATGCGTAGTGCACGGGGCATTGTAGTTTACAAAAGCAAACTCACGTATTCATGTAGATGGGCCAGAGCGATGGGAGCAGCGTGGTAGACAGGGGCGGCATGAACGAGAGAAGCAGCATGAACGACCCGACGGGGGCGGCGTAGTGGACAAGGGTGTGCGGGCGCGTCATGTTCAGCCGTCAGTTTCCAAAAGCAGACTTACGTATTCATGTCCATGAGCTAGAGCGACGGGGGCGGCATGGTAGACAGGGGCGGCGTGCACGAGAGGAGCGGCGTGGACCACGGGGGCGGCGTAATGCACGGGCGCGTAGTGAGCTTGCGCGTAGTGCGCGGGGGCGTCGTGGCGCACGATGCTCTGCGACGACACAGCTCCGTGGTGAAGCAGGCCGGCGTTGGCGGCGGCCAGGACGGCGCTGATAGCGAACACCTGTGAAAGGAGCTAACTTTGAACCATACTGAAAAAGTTTTTAAAGTAAATTAGTTGTTCTACCTATATTTAAAATGACGGGTTTTTTTTTGATTAATTTTTTTTGTTGACGTAAATACTTTTTTGTTTATCGACTTTAAAAAAACAATTGGTCAATTTTGTTTTATAAATAGTAAAACCTTTTTTTATCACTTTGATAATAAATTATATTTTTTGCAGTGTTAAAGAGAATACAATATAATAATTTTATATTGCTTAGGTGAATTTATTTATTATTTACTGTTCAACAAATCCAACTTACTTTGGTGAACATTTTGCACTAGTTAATCAGAGTAGGTGACTGATACTATTATCGGTCCGGTGTGTGACTTTTATACGAAAAGCAAAACGGAGCCAACGCTGCTTTGGTGGGGCGGTCACCGCAGTTCCGTAACTTTGACACCGCGAGGTCACGCGGCATACCTCTACAATAATCCGCTGCCCCCCTGGCCCCCCCTCCCCTTAGCCCTTCTCTGGACACTGACCATTTACCCTCCAGCCAACTCCAGTAATTACTATCTCCAATACGTTGGTATTGCATGAATAATTGCTGTATTAGATCCAGTTTTTATTATGGTTCCGACCGCAGTGGGCCGATGTTAATTCTTGCTTTTTGTTAATTGATTTTGTAGCCGTACGTAGACTAATCGGTTTTAGCTTATTCTTCTTATTTTCATTTTGTCGTTTACTGCTAATGGTTGTAGTATAATTATATTTCGATCTAAATATAAACTAATGTAAACATTGTTAATATCAAGACTTAAGTACTTGATCGGTTAGACAACCGATCTCAGATACAGACCTACCGATTTCGATACGAGTAGGACAAGAAAGCGATTATAGTAGCATTGTTGTGTCCCGATATTAAGATTTAGAAATCAGAAACCCAGGTATCAGTAGTTGAAAAATTCTGGAATAGTTTCCACCTCGGCATTTACTTAACCATCAGGTGAGATAAAACCTAATCGTATTGCACAAGAGAAAAAAAATATTGTCGTTACTTACTATGTTTGAAGGTTTGGTAGCATACATTATTTTTTGTATAGTTAAACCTTTATCGCTGCCTATGGATCATCATCATCAGCCTATAAACGTCCCACTGCTGGGCACAGGCATCCCACGTGAACAATGTGGAGTGGAGATATTGGGCCATAACCTACGACGCTGTTAACGACTGTCATCTTACGACAACAACAGGGACCAACGGCTTAACATGCCTTCCGAAGCACGGAAGAACTCGAGATGTTTTTAATTTGGTCACCCAACCAGCGACCCGGCATTGCGAAAGTTGCTTGCCGTTGCGCTAGCCGCTGCGCTATCGAACTCCTTCTGTGGATGCTGTTGTCTTTTGGTATATGTATAGAAATTATATATATAGGAAGGCTTATTAGGCGTTTCCGCCATCTTATAGCCTATCTATTATAATCAATCCTTGTGAATAATTGAAAGTTGTGACATTTATTATTCTAAACACTAAAGTGCCTTACAAATAAACAGAGAATAAGGTCGGAATAGTTATTCTGTGTTTTGTCTCTTTTGATTTTTGTTTATTTGTAAAGTATAGATTTATCTTTACTCTTACTTCAACCTGATATTTTTTATTTTGGTCGAAGTTTTAAACATGTTCATAGAAATTAATCTTGCCATCGATTATGTAAACTGTAAAATCTATTACGACTTAAATTTTATTGTAAGTGGACGTAGGGTTTTTTTATGATTTCAATATTTTAATGACCGCTTGAAAATACATATCTTTAAAAAAAATTTGGTACTTCTAATGATCGACAAAAAATTGGTCTATGAGATTAATTAATTTTGTAAATTGGTAAAATAAAAATAAAATAATATATACAGGAAACTTATAGGTGACGTTATGCTTGTGAAAACCAAGCTTCACAGTCTCGCTCACCGTCGCTTAGTGGCTTGCTGTTGCTTGTCGGTATTTTACTTATTCCACCGTCCTCTTTCTACCATCGGGAGTCCAGACGGGTTACCACCTTTACTTGGTTGACATTCCACTCATACGCACCAAGCGCTATTCGTCTTCATTCATAATGCGTACAGCCAAGGTATGGAATTTCCTGCCGGCGCGGCGTCTGTGTTCCCGAGTGCATATAGCCCCAACATCTTACCCCTCAGGCCCCAAGCGGTCGCATGAGACCGCACCTACAAAAACACACTTGACTTTGTACCGTGTTTTCATAGACTTACAGACTACTTTAGTATGAACAAGTTTAGTTATTTCGGTTCTGTGGTACATCTTATGCATTGTTATCGCAAAATACCGCATAGTCTATGCTCGATTCTGTCAAATTTGACGTTGACAGTTGCGCCAATTTTTTTGTTAGAAAAGTGCCGCGAGTGAGTAGTTAAAGCCCGAGTGAATAGGCTGGTTCTGGGCAAGCTCGCTCCATCGTCGGCCACTTCTTAATCCTACGGAAAAGAATGTGGCCAAGAGCAAGCCCATTTATTATAAAGAAACGTGAAATACATTTTACACTACATTGTACATTTTACTTAATTTACAATTAGTATATATTTGAATTTAATTGGTTGATTACTTTACGAGGATGTAGACTTACGGTCGTGAAAGTTAAGTAACTTTTAGAAATGGCGTGCCACCGGATGAATGAAAAATTTAAAATAGCTTGTGTTTCGGTTGTTGTCGCATAAGACGAAGTGCATACACTCAAACCACTTTTTGCCAGGATTCCAATGTGTCTTGCATAATAATATGTGAAAAGGTGGTGGGACGTACTGATGAAGTTAAAAGCGACCTGAAAAAGACTCATAATTATTATTTGGTTAGGTACATTTCATTAATCAGTCTATAGATGATAGAGCCTGAGCATGAGGAGGTCAAGCCGTAACCCACCAAACCTCACCTACTTCTTAACTAAAAATTACATACATACTGGTATTTACAATCACGACCATTATCCCCGAAGAGTTAGTCAGAGACTAGGCAATGAGGCCCGCAATTAAGCACTGTACTCCACAGCCCACGTTTTAACAAATAACAACTGCACATGTGCTTGGCCGCCCGAAACGCCCAAAGGAAGTGGAAGTGGGCTGGCCACATATGCTGCAGGTCTGACGGACGATGGGGGTTGAAGGTGCTGGAATGGAGGCCACGGAACAGGCGCAGAAACGTAGGAAGACAGCCCAGGAGATGGACCGATGACCTAACCTACCTACCTAAATAGCGGGGAAGGACTGGATGCGAAAAGCCCAGGATCGCACCGTTTGGAAAAGCATGGAAGAGGCTTTTACTCAGCATTGGGTAGAAAAGGGCTGAAGAAAAGAGAAGAGATGTGCTTGGCGTGATAGGTGGTGAGCCCGCGATAGGTTGCCATCGCCGCTTTATGCTGATGGATGTGCAGTCTTCAGTCCGTTAGTCGCTTTTTACTATACATAAGAGAAGAGATGGGATGGTACTGGTAGTATTTTTTTAGTAATGAGCCGTATATTACTTCTTTTTGTACCTATGTCTCATTCGTTTGCACATTCGATCTTAGTGTGTTTTACACCCGTATTCACAAACATTACTATGAGGTCTCACAGTGCGCTCGGACGCACAGAGTCTCAAAAACCTATTCATAAACAGAACCGAGTGTCCACCGGCGCTATGCGTCCCTTAAAATGAACGTATAGCTCAGGTAGCCAGGCTTGTCATACGAAACGCACTGAGAAATGTCTTACTTCGCATAGCATTTCAACTTTGCTTAGACAAGTAATGTTTGTGAATACGGGTATCAGTGTCTCACTGCCGTACTCAGAAACGTCAATTAAGTTTTAATGACAATTAAGTCTCTTCCTGTCACTTTCTTGTGTATAGTGCTAAATAGAGAAGGAAAGACATTTCATTGTCATTAAAACTTAATTGACGTCTCTAAATACGACAGTAAAAGATTACGCTTTAAAGTGATATGTTATAAATAGTAATATTGTTATTGTTTTTTTTATATAATTTTAACGCAAATTTTGTTGCGAACAAATTACAAATTAAAAAAACAGTGTCGAAAAAAGTTCCACGAGCAGGATTCGAATCCGGACCAGGCCAGACATTGTAATAAGGTTTGTGTACAAAGTTGAATTTCGTGGCGTAGCAATAAAAGTATTATTATCTATCAAAGTACTTGGTTGTCCTTAACTAGCCGAAAGGAAGTAGTGCAATACCACTTCAAGGATAGTTGCAAAAACAATTAGCAAATTTAATTACATGCGACAATTGACATATCAGTGCCCCAAAAACTAATACGATAGTATTATTCATTATTGCAACAGGTAGTGTCGAGTGCGCTGACCACATTTGGTTGGTCAGTATGAAAATCCTATATTTGGCGGTAGGTATTTAGTTTCCTCACCGAAGCTAGTAATGCGATCACAACGCTTTGATATCGTAAATTAATTGTTGCAACAACCTTACACATGAACGGATAACTAAACTTCTTTGTTTATTATCTATAATTTAAGTACAGAAACCGCCCGGGGCAGTACTTTGTAATGCAATTATCGATACTGACTCCTGCAACTTTCGACTGTTATTCATAATAAAAAAGACGTATGTTGTTTATGGTTCGATTGTAATCGATGTTTTGTATACTTGCAGGTGTAGTAAAAGATTATATTACCAGAAAAATATGGTATAGGTAGAGCTCCTAAATTTTTAACTTAAATGCAGTTATACCTACTATTGATAAATTAAAATAAAAATTTCTTTATTCATATAAACTTAACAGAACACCTTGGGTATACCGTAGGTACCGTATTAGTTACCTACTGTTTGTTGGTAATGAATGATGATGGTAAAACAATAAAAATTTACACACAATAAATTATGTAATAAAAAAAAATACGGATATGTTTACAAAGAAAACTTTTTTGATGGAATGAAAATTTCCCCTTTTATTTTGTAGTTTTTTAAGACCTGGAATTTAATTTCATGCCAATATATTTGCACAATAAATGTTCGACATATTTTTTTAGTGGTTTTAATAGCCACCGTTATTCAGACAACCACCTGCTGGGGGCAATAAAATGGGTACTTAGTACTTAATTTATTTTATTGTTAAAGTCATAAATTAGGAAATAGAGATTCATATCGTTGATTTGAAGCACGATTTCGTTAATGAATTGGTTTGATATTTCTGTAACTGTTGCATATTTATAACAGAAGGGCTTTGTTGGAACACGACCATGCATTTAATTTTATACTTCTGTTTTGTAACGCCGACGCCTACGGTAGTTTGGTCATGTAACAGAAAACTGGAACCTTACACTAAGAAAATTGCAAAATGCTAGACATGGACTGTTATAAAGGGAAATTAGTATAATATAATTACATCTTTATTCAGAGTCACTACATAATCTATCATGTTACATCTTTTTTACACAAGGTAAGGAATTGTAGAGCAAAGCGTGAGGTGAAAAAGGTAGAAACGCCAATAAGATGGTTACATAAAGATCTAAGAAGTATTTTCTATGTGCACAACACCCTCATCGACTCATTGTGTGTGTTCTACCGCCTGTATAATGAAGAATGCTCTGTGGAACTCTTTAATTTGGTACCCATTTTCTCCTTCTACCATCGCACCGTCTTGCCGATCGGAACAGTGTCCATGGTAGGTGTACCTACCTATTGATTTAGAGCACACGCACATTTCCTGGAGCCACTGTTCTCTCGAACGGTTGGCTCCAGAAGTGCTTTATTCCAACCACTATAAAACTATGGAATGAGCTGCTAACAGAGGTTTTCCCATTAAACTATGACATGGACTCTTTCAAAAGGGGTGTAAAGAGGTTTTCACACCACCTGCTCGACAACGTCAAATTATATGTCATGCAAACCTCACCTAAAGTAAGTCATTATAGACCTGAGGGCATTAATATTGTACTGAATTTCATTATGACTCACTGGTCATTAATGTGATTTGAATTTGGAACAAAAAGTAGAAAGTTACATAGTAATTCCATGCATTGGTGCTAATTGCTAATTACTAATGGTTATTTGCTAATGGTGAATGGACCTGCACTAAAAAATAAATTGTTCGAAAATCGAACTGGCCACAACGAGTAGATTAAAAATAAAAGCAAAATGGAACACAAATTTTAAAGAGGCGCGAATACTGAAATTTGCTTTGCTTTGTTATACAACAAATTACATAGCTACAAATTCTAACAAAAATGTGGAGTGACGATAGTGATTTGACTCCGGAGTACATTAAATGAGAAGCCATTGGCATTGCCAACAATCTACTCCAAGAAAAGTCCAAGGAATCGTACATGAAAGCCTACGACGATTTAAACAATTGGAAAACTACAAAGGGCGTCAAGTCTGTATCTGAATCAGTGCTTTTTTGCGGAAGTAGATTACTTCCAGCATTTATCATGTACAAAGAAGCAAAGTAGCCTATGGTGCATCTATTCGATGCTCAGGTCAACAATAAGCATCAAAAATAATATACAAATTAATACATACACCAAATTACTGGCATTTTTAAAAAGGAAATCAGAAGGACATCGTCCTAAGAAATCAAAAGTTTTCACAGCACAAAATGTGGAAACGTTTCTAAATGAAGCCCCTGACCACAGCTTCCTTGCCACAAAAGTAAGTACTTACCTATTGATTTAATTTTTAGCAACTAAAATAGCTACATACTTAGGTAGGTAAGTAGAGGTACAGCTACCCGCTCATGAATCGATCGCTTGTGTACGATCTACTGATGTGATGTTTCGACTCTAAGTTAAATAATAATTATTATTGTAAACCTTCGTAAGGTTTAGGTATGTGTTGTTATTAAAAATAATAAACTTTCTTAAATGTGTCTAACACACACATGAGTGTGTCAGTCAAATCTAAAAAAGTTTATAACATGATGAATATAAATTAAAATAATACGTAAGTTACCATCCTGCTTAAATACTAAGCTACAGCTACTACCTATTTTTGTTACGGGTGGCATTGATTTTTGGAGTGAATGGCGCTTGTCGTGGAAATGAACTCGTAAACATTACAATCGAAGATATCTAAAAACATTTAGATTTGTTGCTTGTAAATTTGCCAGATACAAAATCAAAGAAAGAACGGTCATTCGTAGTCCGTGGAGAATACGTAAGAATTATCGAAAAGTACCAAGCTCTACGCCCCTCTAATATAAACACTAACAGATTTTTTGTAGCTTATAATAAGTGCACCAGGCATGTCATTGGAAAAAATAAGATCAGCAGCTTGCCGAAAAAAATTGCGAAGTACCTGAAATTGACAAATGCCGAGCTCTACACGGGCCATTGTTACAGGAGAACATCGGCTACTCTATTGGCGGATTCAGGAGCAGATTAAGAAACACCGTGGCTGGAAATCTGATGTAGTAGCAGAGGGCTATATTGAAAATTCTTTACAAAATAAGGATTAAATAAGTTGCCGCATTGGTGACAACATCCAACTAAAAACACCGTTTATAACTGATCCTTGGACACCTTTGTCACCACAACCTTCCACGTCAAAACACTATTTATCTAACTCGCTGCCTCAAGCACCACCTTCACCAACTTTCACGATCCAAAATAGTCCTCAGCAGACCCAAGTTTCTGAAATTTTACAGCAATACTCAAATGAACTCTACCTCAACTTCAATAAATATACCGAATAAAAACAACTTTGTCTTTTCACAACTGGTCTAATGTATCAAACATTACCTTTAACATTTAATTGTTTTAAATAGGTTTACTAAGTGTAATTTTAATAAATACTTTGATTCTAGTACTATTGCTTTTTATTGTCTCGTAGATGGTGTAAAAAGTAGAGTATTCTCCTCGGGGATAAAGGTGCCTTCGTCTTGGGCGACCTTAAATCCCACGGTGCACTCAGGATTTATGCTATGCTCGGGAGTTAACTCTAAACACCCTCGCTACACTCGGGAGTTAACGCTAGAATCCTTCGTTTTGCTCGGGATTCAATACGGGGCGCCCGCTACATAAGTCACTGCTTTATCCCCTTGGTGCATAATCTACTATTTTCTCAGGTCAGCAATGCGAAAGCAACATCTCTGATGTTCCTGATGTCCATGGGCGGTGGTGACCGCTCACCATCAGGCGGCCTGCCTGCTCGTTTGCAGACTGACATTATAAAAAAAACCCAGCTTGTACCTAGGTGTTTTCATTTTGTGGTAGTTTGAGGTGTAGGTCAGCTAGGGGTAATTGGTGGACTATTTTAATGGACTGTCGCGAACGTTGGCAGGCTGTTTATTGCAATTTTTGGCTGAATGCACGGTGTATGACTTTTGAAAAAAAAAAACACAAGTAAGTATATATTCGTGATAATCATATTTTATAGTTATACACGAACAACTCAAATGCAATTTTCATTGCCCTTGGCCTAAAAGTTTCTAGAATAAATCCTTTTCGGCCGTTATTACGATCGTGGGGTGATTTATCCGGTATGGCTATCGTCACGGAAGCTCGAATGCGATAATACATGGCCAGAAATATCGGCTTTGTGTCGGCAAGGCTACTCGGTCTGATTGAAAGGAGCAATTCCGCGGTTCAGAGGTCACTAACCCGAATTCCGGCCGTGGCTTGTACGATTAATCATAAGTTTTATTGACAGCTCTTTTATTTGGTTTTCTTGACTACTAAATGAGAATTTCAATTAGGGTTATGTTACGTTTTTATTTATACAAGCATTAAAGTCAATGTTAGCGAACAATGGATGTGTAGTTATATGTTTTAGAGTACAAGTTTGGATCGCATCTATTAGCACTTTTTTATTTTCACGCCCTGTTGGAATACCAGGGTCGTTGTGGTGTCTGTTCTCAGCACCGCAACGGCACTATCAGAATTTATTATCTTATATTTAATTTTACTGTAATAGTAGGTATTGAATTGTTTTTTTCTTTTCTTTTTTTGTTTTATCTTTGAATAATGTATATACCTATGTGATTGTGTAGTTCTCAATAATTGTCTACTTAAGTGCTTACTTACTTTTACTTTTATTTTAAATAATTAAGTATCTAAAAATAAATGATTATTACTTGTCTTAACCCATCTGTTTATAATATATTCCGAAAATTAATTTATACATATTTTTGAGACGTCCCCACAACAATGTAAATGTTGAGTTATTCAAATAAAAACAACACTTTTATTATGATTCTGATATAGTTAAAAGCAAAGATACAAGTATCTAAAGGTAAATAATTTACTGAAAAAAACTTGTAAGATGAACAAACATATTTTTTTAAACTAGTGTTACTAGCCACTAGTTATTCGTGTCGCGTAGCGGTGCAAGAATACTGCCACCCCCCTCTTTTTCTTTGGGTGTCGAAAAGGCGACTAACGGACTAAAGACTGCACATACATCCAACAGCACAGAGCAGCGATGGGCTCACCATCTGTAACGTTGAGCACATAAATGCAGTCACTATTAAGTGAAAAGTGGACTATGTCAGAGGACTGCTTTTGCGGTCCTCATTGCCTAGTCTCTGACTAATCCTTTGGGGATAACAGTCGTGATTATATGTATGTATGTATTTCACTACCCACGTTTGATAGAATTATAAACATACACATATACAAAACTTATTAAGATTCCGAAATTAGAATTTATAAAAGATTTTTTCGTAAAGAAATTTTTTCTAATTGCTTTATTTTTATCACCGGCAAATACCATGTTCATATCTGTTCCCCTTTGGTTTAACAAACTAAAAGCTGCCCATTTAGTCTGATCTAATTGCCTGTTATAAAGTACTTCATTACATCGTTATCAGGATAAACGGTCACTTAATCAAAAGAACTGCTAAGTAGCTGTGCGTATCATGTCGTGAGTTTAAATATTTTTATCTAAATCGCTATTGTGAAATTGTAACATTACATTAAAATACAAGTCAAGGCAAAGAATTACTGTCCCTGTGGTGCAGGAAAGCAATTTATCATAATTACAAAAGTGTTTGTTTACCTTTAGCAAACTTAAGTGATTTATTGACTTCTATCGGATTCGTGATCGAATAGTAAAATAGTAATAGTTCGACCAAAGTGTGTTTCAGATTTTTCGGGTATTTCCCGGGCTTTGATGACTCAACTGAACTTGACAAGCGTTGTCATAAAGTCAATACCCGGTCAATTGTAACAAAGACTTGACTTCAATAATGCAGAATGCGTGTTTCTCGCGTGTTGTATTTGCAACAACACGTGTTGAGATTCCATTTTTATTTCATTCTACCATACAAACGCAAAAATCCTAAGCGGAGTACTTGATATTGGGGAAATGTATTAAGAAAATGTCACAAAACAAAGAAGAAGGAGGATACTTGGGTCAAATTCGACGAAGAATGATTGTAAACTTAATAGTCACAGGAAGATGGGTTTACGTTGTTGAAGTGGCGGTCACGAAAAAAATATTATGCAGAAAATGTTACCAAACTTACCAACGCAAGAAATATTGAAAATAATAATGTGTATCTCATTTAATATAGAAAAGATGGTTGAAAATTGATACCTGCCAGGGATCAAACTGGTTACTAAATCGCAGTCCACCACAAGTTAATTTTTGATTGAAAATTATTTTATTTTGGCGATGGCTAATCATTAATTATACGACAACCAACGCTCGGCCTTTCTGTGGCCACGAATCCTGCTAAGGTTTCAAAACAAGGCTTAATTAAATGTAAATTGAATCGACATTATCTGGCCATATCAAATCGAGGTATTGCCCTTTCTACGTTCTGATGACTAATTCCTGAAGTACGTAAAGTTTAAGCAAACTAATAAATAACGCTCTACATGTTCTAGTTGCGGCCAAGAAATAACAATAAATAAATAATAGCAATAAATAAGTTATTTGGCCTTAAACAAAAATTACAGGATACAAAAGGAATAACATTAAAGCAGAGTACAGATTAGAGACAAAACGGTCAAAGGCGTAGTGATTGTAGGAGACCCACTGTTCAAAACCAATGGCAGTACGGATATGGACTTTGCCTGCCACAAAAATAGAGAAAACAAATAGGTAAAAAAAAAACTGTCAGGTGACATTGACATTCGTTGTCTGTCATTCTTTATCAGTTCGGTATTTCGGAAACGCGTAATGGCGACAAGGTCTGAGTCAGTACGCTAGTTGGATTCCACCGGTGGAACAGTGTCACATCTTCAAAAATCAGTTAGAAAACCCCGCGAGGATTGTTTGCGTATGTGGTCCTGACGGTAGGACTCGCGCTCGCGTTTATTGAGAATTCGATGTGTTCAGTTGGGGAACCTCATCACGCATCGGCGCGTGAGATTGTGAATTAACAGTTAATCGGTTTAAATCTTAATAATCTACCTTGTAAACAGCCATCGGAGGCTGCGGTGTTTAATTAATCGGACGGACGAACGCAGCTCCTTGAAGGCGGCCTACAACAAGGCCTCTAAGTCTAACAAGAGGGCTCTCGCAGAAGCGGATGCACAAAGAGTGGCAAGGGTGGGGCGGGAGTTGATCTCGCACCCTACGGCTGGCGGTAGCTATTGGCGGCTCGCTAAGGCCGTGCAGGCCAACTTCTGCTCTCCCTCGCTGCCCCCGTTGAAACATCCAGATGACTCGTTGGCTTACCAGCCGCTTGAGAAGGCGAACTTGTTGGCTGAACTTTTCGCGGCTATTCGCGTGGCGCGTGGCGCCGCTCCACCTATTATAGCACATTGTGGGGCCACCATGCCTGATATTCGTATCAGGCAGTGTGATGTACGTGCCGTGCTGCGGTCGCTCGACGTTCGGAAGGCTAGCGGGCCGGATGGTGTTCCGGCGATTGTGCTGCTCAGATGCGCGGCTGAGTTGTCTCCTGTATTGACACGATTGTTTAGGGAGTCTTACGATACTGGTATTGTGCCGGTATCTTGGAAGGAGGCGAACATACAACCCATCCCCAAAAAAGGGGATCGCTCGGATCCGGCCAACTATACCCATCGCTGTAACTTCTGTGCTGTGCAAGGTGTTTGAGCGGATAATTAATTCCCAGCTCATTCTCTATCTAGAGGATCACTCGCTGCTCCATGATCACCAGTATGGGTTCAGACCAAAGCGATCAACGGGTGATCTTCTAGCGTACGTTTCTCACGCGTGAGGTGAAGCGATGGACAAGCATGGCGAATCCCTGGCAGTTAGCCTTGATATCGCCAAAGCTTTCGATAGAGTGTGGCATCGTTCCCTTCCTTCCAAGTTGCCGGCCTTCGGTGTGCCGCCCCGTTTGTGCGCCTGGGTTGCAGACTTTTTAGAAGGGCGGAGGATTTGTGTCCTTTGTGAGGGTAGTTCCTCCGCGTTCTACAAAGTCAATGCCGGAGTGCCGCAGGGTTGTGTGCTCTTACCTACTCTATTTCTTCTGCATATTCGTGATATGTTGTCCTTGGGCAATATTCATTGTTATGCGGATGATAGTACGGTGCATGAGCGGTACTTGGGACATCCTGCGGCAAAGCAAGCCGATATCATGGTGAAAAGGCAAAAACTGGTTGCCAAACTGAACCTGACTCTCGATCGTGTCTCTAAGTGGGGATCTAAAAACCTGGTCGAGTTTAATGGTAGCAAAACCCAGGTTTGTGCATTCTCGTCCAAGGTAACTCCCTTCCTTACTCCTCCCTCTCTTCAGAACTCTCCGTTACCCATTTCGGTGAACCTCAGCATTCTTGGCATGGACATCGGCCAGGAAATGAAAACAAAATGCTACATCGAGAGTGCTATTTTAACTGCCTCCCGAAAGTTGGGTATTCTCATTAAGGTGAGGCGGTTTTTCACTCCCGAGCAGAGCTGTTTGCTGTACAAAACGCAGGTGCGATTAAGTATGGAGTATTGTTCCCATCTGTGGGACGACGGCTCCGTTGGCGAGCGGTACGCATTATTGGAGATGCTGAGATTACAGCCTCCCTTGAGGACCTCCAGCTGCGTAGAGACATTGCTTCTCTCAGTGTCTTCTACCGGAACTACTACGGAGAGTGTTCTGAAGAACTTTTTGATCTTATCCCGCCCTCTCCTTTCCTCTCCCGGACTACACGTGCTGGTCTTAGAAACCACCATCATACTGTGCAGACTATCAGTACTCGTACCAAAAAATTTGGCAAGTCGTTCCTCTGTAAGACCATTCGGCTTTGGAATTCTTTGCCGGCGCATGTGTTTCCCAGCTCCTACAGTCCCGGGTCTTTTAAGCGGGGCGTGAAACGGCATTTATGTAGGCCGTCATGAATGGGTGCGCTCGTTATCGTGCTTATTCCACGGTGGGGAGCGCTCTCATTATTTTGGACTGCATCGGCTGTTTACCATCAGGCAGGATGCAGTCACTATGACGAGTCATTATAAAAAAAATAATTAAAAAATAAAAAATAAAAATAAAAGACGGCAGCGTATATGTCGCAAATCCTTGGCGGTTCAGCACTCGTTATTGTGCGTGCTAGTGGTACATAAGAGGCCATTGGCGGTCTGAGCACTGGGTGTGCACGGGTCGGTGGAACGGAGTGTGTGTGGGCGATTTGGAACAGCCTTTGGAGTCGGCCAGCGTGGTAACGCTGCCAAAGGCCAGGAGCCACACCACAGCAGCTGGGCTGTAACCATCCTGTTTCCTCCCCCCCCTGTCCTCTCCTAAGGTTGCAAGGCGGGCGAACCATCGGATAAGTTGGTAAGTACCTAGCATAAAGTAGGGATTAGGTTAGGTCAAAACCAAAACGCTGCGAATCGCAGCAGCTTCAGGCAACCCCTGATCGGTGACCTGGTGGTCCAGGGTTTGTCTGAACCAAAATGGTAGTCTTTAGGTTAGGTTAAAAATTAAAACGCTGCAAACCGCAGCAGCTTCAGGCAACCCCTGATCGGTGACCTGGTGGTCCAGGGGTCTACAAACCCTATTATTCCACAGTTCGACTCTATCTACAAGTTTTAAAACTTATGATCATTGCAGTTACTACATAGTAGCGCAGTAACAAAGCTTTGAAGTTCAAGATTTATTGTAATTGAATTGTATTGTAATATTATACTCATCTAAAATGTCATAATATAAAACCACTTCGTTCTACGAATAGGTTACATATTACAAGTTTTCAGAATGTCATGTTAAGTATTATAATATCTATATTAAAAATTCTATAATAAAACAGCTGAAATGCTTTGGTATGATGTAATATAAGGAACATATAATTTTACAATTAGTTGCACCACAGAAAGGGTTCGATACGCAACCAATGCAGGATATTGGAGTAAAGCTAATAACAAACTATTGATAAACTTCGCATAACGAGTTTGTATATTGACAGTGGATTTAATTGCTAGCGAAACCTGGAATTACAGCGATGCAATGTCTAATGCATTAGTTCGGTGCATACATGATAATAAATCAGTAATTGGTTACTTGTTGATAGTGTTTGCATGTGCCGACATGCGTTCAACCGAGCAGACCAACAAGTAATGTTTATTAGTCAATTGAGAAATCATAAAAAGGTATATGGAAGATAAAATAATAATTTGTTAATTATTTCAAGTTAAACTAAAATCTTTTCAACATAGTATTTAAAAGTTAAATTGTAAAATTTACAGGGATACTTATTATTTTAAGTAAGTATACATATTTATTTATTAAAGAAATGCTGTTTTTTACATTTTTAAACCAAGCTAAATGCTAGGCTGACTTGGACATTGGAACTAAGCTTGACGCTTAAAACTATATTTTTTGCTCTGGATTGTTTCAGCATTTCTTCTTACTTAGGTTTTTTAAAAAAAATCAAAAAATCGCGGAAATTCATATTATAATTAACTCTGCTTTTACCATGTTCACAGACGAACAGTTTCGCTCGTCAGTCCACAAATTTCACATTAATCACCAAAAACCATTAGTCCCGGAGAAATCGATGTTAAACCCGTAGCCCGGACATATACCAGCAAACCCGTAGACTCCGGGTCAAACCCGGAGAGGTGGCAGTTCTATGTTCAGTGCGTTTTAGTGCCCCAGAATGGAGGGTTAAGTTTGTATCTCCCTTTGTGTTTATTATTTATGAAGGGAAACCTAAACCTAGCAGGAAAATGTAATAAGGCTTATGTTAATAATGTTTTGCTGATCTAAATCTGGCTAGTTAATACATCCTGGTGAATACATCCACATTTAGGTTGTGAAGTCTGCACGTGGATTTTAACGAATACGATACTTTGACTACAGCCGCGGTCAGTAGCCTAACGTTTTACGTGGCACAAAGTATGAACTTGAGATGTTATACTTTAGCCACCCATTAAATGCTAGGTGCATTGTGAAAGTTGCTTTTCTTGCAAGATCGTAACCCTGAAATAACAAAATATATACTCGATCAAGCAGCGAAAACTTAGATACTTGATACATAGATACTTGATATAATCACGACTATTATCCCCGAAGGGTTCCCCAGTCCTGTGCCATAGTCCATTTATCACCAAATAACGACTGTACATGTGCTCAGCGTGACAGGTGGTTAACCCGTCGCCACTCTATGGTGTTGGATGTATGTGCAGTCTTTAGTCCGTTAGTCGCCTTTAACGACACCCAAGGGAAGAGAGGGGGTGGTAGTATTCTTTCACCTCTACGCGATACGGTTAATGTGTTACGAGGCACGGTAGCGATAAATTACTTGTTAGAATATCTGTTACAGTTATTGTAAGCTGCAACCGGTCACGAAGAAAGTGACATAATAATGCTTTATCCGTTCCAAACAGGTTAAAGCACATCGGGCAGTGAGGCACTGTGTTTCTGAGACGCGGTTTGTACCTACCTACACACCGCGTAATACCTATTAAAGTCAATCATGGAAATGAAATGGGAATCTGTAATATTTCGTTCCGCATTTCCATATTTTTTTGGCTGCAGATTTAACATTTCTTGTCCGCGTCGCCATGTGTAAGTGCGACGACCTTCGTGGTCGAGTGGTTATCACGCCGGTTCTGGTGTCGCCATCTCTGAGGTCTCGGGTTCGATTCGCGGTCGGGTCAATTTAAAATAACTGTTTTTATAAATTTAAAATTAATTTAGAAAAACAGTAATGTCTAAATTGTCTCCAAGCCAGTCTGGGTGTTTTCTTTGTATTATAAGTATGTTTATCCGTTATCTAACCAATAAAAACAAGTTTCAAAAGAAACTTAAGAGGAAACACTAGTCGACGTGGCATTCAAAGTTCTCATACAAAACACAGAATAACGACATTTCGTAGTCCCCTGTTTCCTCCTTCAGAACTGGACCAATTTTTATTACTTTTCAGCATCGGATAAAAAAGAGATTTTTTATGTCTGTATGTTTGAATTTTTTGAATTAAATCATTTATTTAATAACCATTAGCCTTCAAAATTTAGCAAAATCACTCCGTTTTAAGGCGTCTTCAGAAACATTAGGTTGCTGGTTTGAAAAAAAATCGAACATTCAGACATAGAAAATCTCTTTCTTTAACCGATGCTGAAAAAGTAATAAAAATTGGTCCAATTCTGAAGGAGGAAACCGGGGACTACGTAACGTCGTTTTTCTGCGTTTTGTATGAGAATTTTGCATGCCACGTCGACGTAGTGTTTCCTCTTAACTTTGGCTAGATAATTGGTGTAAGAGTTGAAAAGTCATTTTAGATTTTTCTTACAAGTGAAGATAACGGTCATTGGTGTATTTTTAGGGGGTAACAACCCTGCATTTAGCCCTGCATGCTGAATTGGTCGTTGGACTTAAATTCCCCCTATATGCGCTATTGCTCAATTAGGGGGAGACTGTGATTTTGTGATACAAGATACAATGTTATGGCTGTTTATTGCTAACTCAAACCATATTATTCCACTATTTGTTGAATATGTAATATTGTATAAACGAATTATCTTATTGCATTATATAAGAAACTGAAGCCATCAAATTGAATCATTTTAAATGTTACCTGCGGTGCACTAAGATTTGATATTATTATGATGTCTTACAAAATGGTCCGATATCTGTGAGTCGGTATGCAATTTACTATGTAGATCGCGCTCGTGGGTGATAAATGTTAAATGGTTGAAATGCTTTCAACAGACTGACGCGTAGTTGAGATAATTATTTTCGTAACATGATAAATCGTTGTA
This sequence comes from Scoparia ambigualis, assembly GCA_963921215.1. Taxonomy (NCBI): domain Eukaryota; kingdom Metazoa; phylum Arthropoda; class Insecta; order Lepidoptera; family Crambidae; genus Scoparia; species Scoparia ambigualis. The sequence goes on from OY992506.1 coordinate 27,660,339, forward strand.
GATGGACCAGTTTACGAAGTATCTTACAACTTATTTACAGTATTTATTCAAACAAATGTAGGATTGACGCATTCTAAAAATTGTAAATGCATTTATTTTTCATGTATTTGTTACGACATTCAATGTGGGTTTGGTGTAATTTAGTTTTTCTAAAAATGCACCTTTTCAGAGTATCACGTAAGTATTGTTAATATTCTTACCAATTTCATGCTACATTTTTTTATTCAGGACATACATACGATTAAATCAATATCAGTCAATTGTAGCCGGTTATTCCTAGTTGCCACCACCAGCATCGCCCCCACTGGGGGCAACTGGGAACTCGTAAAAAAATATGTCCCAGTTGCCACTGTGTCTTCTTTTGAGGTAGCAACTGGGAATTAAATTTTTAAATAAACCAGTTTCCCCCTCGTGACGTTGCCGTATCGAATATGACGATGAATATTTGTATTCCAATAGATATTCTTTTTTCCATTAAATCAAATCAAATCAAATCAATATATCTTTATTCAGTAAGCTTAAATTAAGCATTTTGAATCGTCTAAATTTATTTTTTTATGGATGGATGGATAGGCATAGGAAAACACCCATTCAGGAAGTCTTTTAGCTGTGGAGAAGAACGGGCACAAGAAACTCCACAGCTTTAAAATAATATAGAAGTAACGACATTTACAAAACAACATGTCGTTACCAAATTATACAATCAGTTATGTAATGTCATAAAAGACAATGGATTATGAAAAAAAACAATGTAAATATATTATTATAACCAGGCTGTTTTGTCTTCTAAATATTCCTTGACTGTGTAATAACCTTTCCTAAGTAAACAAGATTTTACATGATTCTTAAACTTATCTAAAGGTAAATCTAGTATAGTACTTGGTATTTTATTATAATAGTGTATACCTTGCCCCAAGAAAGAGCCGAGAACCTTTTGTAACCTAAACAGTGGCATTACTAGTTTTGACTTATTTCTAGTATTGAAATTGTGTACATCACCGTGTTTAGAAAAAGTGTTAATATTGCAACGCACAAAAACTATACAATTATAAATATACTGCGATGCAAAAGTAAGAACACCAACATCCTTAAAAATATTTCTCAAAGAAGTTCGCGATCCCAGTCTATAAATGGTTCTTATTGCTCGTTTCTGTAAAATAAATATAGTTTTAACATCAGCCGCTGTTCCCCACAGAAGGACGCCATACGACATGACACTATGAAAATAACTAAAGTAAACAGTCCTAGCAGTTTCTACATCTGTTAGTTGTCTAATCTTTCTAATCACATATGCTGCTGAACTGAGTTTGCCGGCCAAATTCGATATATGCGGATTCCATTGGAGTTTTGAGTCAAGGGTTATCCCTAGGAAAACTGTCGAGTCTACCAAATCTAATTTAACACCATTCATTCTAACATCGGTGTGTTCAGTCTTGACATTTGGTAGTATAAATTTAATACATTTCGTTTTTTTAGCGTTTAGCTGTAAATTATTCGCACTAAACCAACTGAGTACCTCTGAGAGAGAGCATTGTTAACATCGTCATAATTATTCTTACTATTCTATCTAGTCACATTAAAAATGAGTGAAGTATCATCTGCAAACAATACAATATCACAGAAGTTTTCTACAAAGAATGGCAAGTCATTGATATATATCAAAAATAAAAAAGGGCCAAGAATTGACCCTTGTGGAACTCCCATTTTTACATGAGAACCGGATGACTTAGTTCCATTAATGTCGACAGTTTGTGTTCTAGAACTAAGATACGACTGTATCAAATTACGCGCAAGACCTTTGAGACCATAGTGATTTAACTTCATCACCAGTGTCCGGTGCTCAACGCAATCGAAAGCCTTGGACAAGTCGCAAAAAACTCCAAGAGCGTTCTGAGACTTCTCCCAGGCATCAAATATATGTTTTATTAGAGCTACACCTGCGTCAGTAGTGGAACGACCCTTAGTAAAACCGAATTGTTTACTATGTAAAAGATTATTTAAGTTAAAGTATTCCACTAACTGTTCGAGAATAATTTTTTCATAAATTTTACTAAGTGCTGGTAGTATTGAAATTGGTCGATAGTTACTGGGGTCTTCTTTATTTCCCGATTTAAATATAGGTATAACCTTACTAAACTTCATAAGATCAGGAAAGACTCCCTTATCAACACACTTATTAAATATGTCAGCAAGATAGGGTGCAATAGAATATATAATATTTTTAATTATCTTTATAGACATGCTCCACAAATCACCTGTGTTTTTCATTTTTAGTAATTTAAAAGTTTTAATAATATTTTTAGAGTCAATATATTGAAAATTAAAAGAAACATTACATTTGGGTACATGTTGTTCGAGAAAGGCTTGTGCCGCCACTGGTGATGAATTTAAATTTGAGGTTGTTACCACAGGTATATTTATAAAGAAATCATCAAAAATGTTAGCAATTTGTGCATCTGAATTGATAAGGTTATCTTTAACTTTTAGAGTAAAAGTGTTGTCCCGTGGTTTTAATTTACCAGTTTCACGGTTGATGATATCCCAAGTGGCTTTTATTTTATTATTAGATTTTTTAATTTTATCTTTAATGAAGTTAGATTTTGCTAGTGTGCACACTTTCTTAAACAATTTAGAGTAATTTTTTACATATTCTGTAAAATTTAAATTTTGATTATATTGTCTTAAATTATATAACTCATACAGTTTATTTCTACTTTTATAAATACCAGTCGTGGCCCAGTCACAGAACTTAAGTTTTTGTGAAAACTTAATTGTTTTAGGCATTCAGAACCACTTTATTCAATATTAAAGCAAATGCTGGAAAAAAATATCTAGTTATACTTAACGGCGTCTCAAGTGGAGGAGACTGGGACATTTAAAATGAAATTCCCCGTTAGCCCCTGTTGGGCGATGCCGGTGGGGGCAACTGGGAATAACCCATTGTAACGATTACTTGATTTCATTGATGAACGCCTTTGCCCAGCTGTGGGACAGTATACAAGCTGTACTTTACTTCACACATAAAATGTCAAATCCATATTACAATATAAGAATGAAGTAAAGTCAAACGAAAATATGGTATTGTTTAACTTACACATATAGAAAGCATTATATGTTTTATACTTCCAAAACAATAAAAATACTGACATATACAATTGGTACTATTTTAATGACTAAAATTAATCAGTAGTACGTAAGTACACGAAGATCACAGCGAGAATAAATAGACGTAGCTAAAGCTTCATCAGCTCGGTCTAGTAATGGTGGTGTTGGGACGAATACACGTGGTGGCTGGGGCCGGAGTTGTGCACCACCGCGTTGAATCTGTAAACAAAAAGCAACCTTCATGTTCTGCACTTTAAACATAATATATTATACTAAATGATTACAATGAAAAAATTTTTTTTGGGGTCATCGGATTGTTTCTTTTCACACTTGGACTTTAGTTTATCTGATAATACAGGGTGTATTATTTTTTTACAATACAAATAGTACAATTTTTATTTGTAAGAATAAAATTAAGGGTGAGTTCCACCCATTAAACTGAACAACATTTCCCAAGAAACCTGTGTGCAAAAATGACAAAAAAATTTCGACCTCCCATACTATTGTCGTCAGCTGATCGGACAGCTTTGTATGGATTTTTTTTTGTCATTTTTGCACATAGCTTTCTTGGGGAAAGTTGTTTAGTTTCATGGGTAGAACTCGCCCTTAATTTCATTAAAACGAATAAAAATCAAGGGTGTAAAATAAATTATGTTATTTGTAAATACGATATAACACATTATTTGTAAATGTCGTTACTTCTATTTAAAGCAATACAGTTTCTTGCGCCCATCCCACAACAAAAAGAGAATTAAGTGTACTTTGACTATAAGAAGTACCGATAAAACTGAAGGTTAGACAAGAAATTAAGAATCTATAGTAGTATTACCTCTTTTCTAGAGAAAAAGGTAGAAGAGGCAGAAACAGTAGTTACTAGACAAAACCAAAACACACTGATAGACACCCGCAAATCAAACACGTTTTGAAACTAGTTTGCAACAACTTGCTATGAACGTATGTGTTGATAGCACGAGGGTCGAGGCAGGTCATTACCTGCACATGTCAATACCGGTTTGGCAGCCATATGGGAATGTAAACATTGATACTAGACCAATGCGCGTAAACAGATCTTCTTTTGAGTACACACGGTTTTCGAACATTTGCGCAATTCGGGGAAAGTTGCCGACTTACCGTTTACGCGTATAATATCATCATTTTTACGTGGTTCGTGTAAATTTATGTAATTTTATGATAATCTACAGCGTTTGGGTGTGAGTATAGGGAGCAATTATTAAAAAATCATTACACACTTACGGAAATAGTTGCATTTGTTTCTTGTTAGTGTGATTTGACGAAATCAGAGTGGCTGATTGATAACAAGAAGATGTTTGTAAACCTAGCTTAGGTTTGCATTCTGAACATTTTTTTTTAATAAAAGATGGAAGCAAACGAGCAGGCGGGTCACCTGATGGAGAGTAATCACCGCCGCCCATGGACACCCGCAAAACCAGAGGAATCGCAGGCGCGTTGCCGGCCTTTAAGGGAGGAATAGGTTTAAGGAAGGAATAGGAATAGGAGGAGGGGGGGGGGCTCTGGAACCCTCACTGGTCGGACGAAACACAACAGCACCAAGTGCCATTATTTCACGCCGAATATTCGTGAGAGGGTGGTATTACGCCGGGCGAGCCGGCCCAATGCGTGCTGCAACGCAGCGTGGCTCTACCACTCAGTCAGTGTCACTCATTTAGCACCACCCAGGGATCACGTGTAGGGTCTCAAGGGTAAACCTACGGACGCGAGCAACTTTGACCCATCAGCGGTTTTTTCTCGAGTGGTGGCATGCAAGTTGCAACACACGTTTTGTATTTCTATATTATGGATTGGAACCCATAAAAGAAACATGGTCCCTTAACTCGGAGCAGAAACAATATTTGGACCTTCAATTAGGTTGCAAGCTTAACACCTCAATGGCCGAGTGGTTAAGCTCGGCTCTGTATGTTCCTGATTTTTCGATGCATAACCAGTGGTTCTACTCTCTTTCTCGGAAACGAAGTTTGGGCTTCTTTCGTTTGCTATTTATAGAGCTTTCTATTATTTTTGAAATTTCAAACAATTTTCCTTAAAATTAATAATCTAAATGTCAAACCTATTTTGTATGAACGAAATTTCGGAAGGAATGAAAACAGCTGTAAAGAGCAAACGCAAATTTCGTTTTGGAGAAAGATAGTGGGCCCTCAGGTTTGTGATCACCAACCTATATTTGGCATGCGTAGTGGTTAAACCAATACCAGGCAATTGTAGCGAACATTTGATTTCAATGATAGAGGTTTTTGCCCATCAGTGGCGCAAGCTATATTTAACTTAACTTTTTATTGACAACCTCCTTGGTCGAGTGGTTTGTACACCGGTTTTCATGGTGTCGCCATCTCTGAGGTCCCGGGTTCGATCCCCGGTCGGGTCAATTTAGAAATTATTGTTTTTCTAAATTGTCTCGGGTCTGGGTGTTTTCTATGTATAATAAGTATGTATTTAAGTATTTTAAGTATGTTTATCCGTTGTCTAGTAACCATTTAACGAGTTTCTTCGAAGCTTCTCTTGGGCTAGATAATTGGTGTGATTGTAGGAAAGATTTATTTATTTATTATTTATTTTATGATTATAAAAAAAAATGTTTGTTTAACGGACAACAAAGATCCATAATGTGGTTAGTATAACAAAAGCTTAACTCCTATGTTAGTACTTAATAACTAGAACAAAAAGAGTAATATGGGACATGAGCGCGATCAGTGGATAGTCCCCATTGCCGACTTAGCCTTTCAAAACACTGTTCCGGCTGTCACAGATTCGACGCAATAGGGATCCAGCTTTTTTACGCAAAATTGCCGGGAAACTGTCGACCTGCGCATGCGCAAACATCCCGGACGCACTACAAAAATGAGGCAGCCGGAAGAGTGCCCTGAAGGCATTAGGTATTAAATTGAATACGAGAAGCGTCGTACAACTTCTTGGTATATTTGACCCACAAGCTACTCGAGTAGAAAGAAGTGCAGTATGCTTTGAAAAGCGTGATTTTGACTGCGTCCGAACAACGATAAAAACTGCGAGTCAACATATTCGCCCTTATACGCTCTACGCTCTCTTTCCATATCTAATACATCTTTTAAATCATCTGTAACAATGTGCGCAAGATATTTGAAATTATTAACCCTGCATAGTGGTAAACCATTATGCTTACCCATTGTGGTCATCGGCGGAGTAAGACACCTTGCGGAAAGAGCCGTCGGGCTGCAGCAGGGAGTACTCGCCCTTCACCACGTCGCCGTCGCGGCTCTCGTGCTGCGACTTGTGGTCGCCGGTGTGGGGGTCGGCCACGGAGTACGAGTAGTCGTATTTAGGGTGAGACTAAAATAGAAAAAGTTGAAGAGGTAAGAACAGTATAATCTGTGTGTGAAAAACTGTGCATATAAATGCATGCACGATAGTCTTGGACTACAAGTAATATACTTTTCGTAGTTGGTGGTCCATGGGGTGAGACTGCGGAAAATGATTTACATGAATGAAAGTGAAACGGTGTTACGCCACCGCCCTAGTTGGCACACAGCTCTAGTTTGCGCACCTGACGTATCCAGTTTTCATTTCACTGATAAATCTTTGATAAAATAGGTGTCGCTTGTTGCAACAAGCTTCGGATAATTAGAAATTGTGACTAGTGCACTCAAAAGCTCAACGATTTGACTCGACGGTTCTACTTGAAGTCCTATTTGACATACCTTCTTTATTTAGGGAAGTAATTTGTTACATACAAATGGCCTGCAAAGCAGTTGTGGAACATAGAATACATTTGTAGATGCTATTATACTATTATTATCATAAAAACTTGAATTAGTAGAAATGCTTTTTTACTCTAAGATTTTTTCTATAATTACATATTTGTTATTGAATTCAGCTTTACATATCAAAACTCGCTTATACGTACGTAGTAGTCCTCATGACCATGTCCGGAGTAACCCACATGGGCAACGGGAGCAGCAGCGACGATGGGGGCGCCGTGGTAAGCGGGGGCGGCGTGGTAAGCGGGGGCGGCATGGTAAGCGGGGGCGGCATGGTAAGCGGGGGCGGCATGGTAAGCGGGGGCAGAGTAGTGGTCATCATGATGCACCACGTTGTGCTGGGAGGACACGGAATATCCCCCGTGACCGAGATGGCCGGCCTGCGCCACCGCCGCCACTGCACCGAGAGCTAGGATCTGAAAAGGTTTTTAAAAAACTTTATACATTTCCAAGGAGTTCATTCAACTTTATAACTCAAGCAAACTTCTTGCTATAATGTGGAAGAAATTCTAAAAGAGGATTTTTGGAAGAAATCTTCTGTTTTGGGTTGTGGCCGTTTTTCTTCTGTTGTTTTTGTTATTAGACATGGCGACCACTGACACATGGTGGTAGACCTAAAAAGCTGCTTAAATTTTGAGCTGCAATCAAAACTACTCATCACATCTCCAGTAAAGTCGTAGAAATAAATACACAGCTCAAATCAAAGCCTCTCCACTCGAATTCCATCCAGGAAAAGGTTGCGATTGGAGGTTTATCCAGGTTCTGTCGATGCACATATCACTTCACGTTTTCACATAGACAACTCGACTTACTTTAGCGAACATTTTTTGTGTGGGTTTGTAGTGCGTGACTGACATACATCTGATAACCAGCAGTGGGTTTTATAAGAGATGTAGTTGACCGGTGGGGCGCTAGTCGTCCCCGCGACGCAAGGTCGCGCTTTGTCTTGCACATTCACGTATTACGACCAAATGATTGTTACTTAACGTAAAAATACTATGTGAACCTCATATTATACGCTATGATACTAGGTCAGTGTGAGCCGTGATAAGATTGTTTTGGTGTATGTTTTTTTTCTATTGAGGCCTATGTGGGAAAAAATGAATTAGCGTACTGTGGCGTGGTATTGTGTTGTCTTTTGTTTTGACACGTTTGATTAGCATAATCGAGTTGGTTTCTTGGTTACGATTAGGTTAAAGGTCTACCTTTTGGTGAGATGTTAATCGTTTAAATAGGTATAGTACATAAAGCTAGCTTAGCTTTATGCATTATTCGTTCATGTGTGCCGCGCAACGCACTATTAACTTCTTTTAAGGCTTAACTTGTTTATAACAGTCAAAGGGTTTTCATACGAATAAGGTCAATAAATGGCATTGAGTACGTAGGTACCAACCTATAAAAATTTTGTTAAGCAGCTTTTTACACCGATCTAAAAATACAATCATCCAAAAGTAAATTAAGCAGGTTAATATGGTTTGCTATTGTTTAAAATGTAGACAAATTCAAAAAATTTAAAGAAAACTGTTTTAAGAAATTACTTATTTGATTCACAAACAATACCAGATTACTGAATAAAATTTATTTTGATACTATGTACTAGTACCAAATAAGTGTTCATTTTTGTGATTCTCAACAGATTAAACAAATGAAATAAGTCCGTCCCTGTTGACCTAAAAAAAAGATACTGTCTAGTTTTTAATACATTTTCAACATTTTGGGGGTTAAAGTTACTCGCGTCCGTAGGTTTACCCTAGACCTACACGTGTTCTTTAAGACCCTACACGTGACCCCTGGGTGGTGCTAAATGACACTGACTGAGTCGTAGAGCCACGCTGCGTTGCAGCACGCATGGGGCCGGCTCGCCCGGGGTAATACCACCCTCTCACGAAAATCCGGCGTGAAATAATGGCACTTGGTGCTGTTGTGTTTCGTCCGGCCAGTGAAGGTTCCGGAGGCTCATCCCCCTCCCTATCACAATTCCTATTCCTTCCATAACCCTATTCCTCCTTCCTTGAAGGACGGCAACGCGCCTGCGATTCCTCTGGTTTTGCGGGTGTCCATGGGCGGCGGTGATTACTCTCCATCAGGTAACCCGCCTGCTCGTTTGCCTCCATCTTTTATAAAAAAAAGCATTCAGAGGTCATTAGCCTGGATAAATGCCTAGCTAGATGGTGGATGATCCTTGGACAAAATGTACGTTCTGGCTTCACAGCTTTTTTCTGTTACATCCATCGTGCAAATCGAGAATTAAGCGCACTTACAGCTTTGTTTACTTCAATGAAAAATAAGCGGTTTCTAAACTCTATTGATAGACGAAAAACACTTTTTGTGTTCTCATCTGGTGTTATCAATTGACAGAGATTGTGAAATTGTCGAGTTTTCTCACTAAGGGTCGTATGGAACTTCTTATTGAACCTCAATGGATGGGCAGATGGTCACTAATAAAATTTGTGAAATGAGGAAGGAATGTCCCATAACAGTAAGTGAGTCGAAGTCGAGTACTTGATTTTGGCCAGTTTTAAGTTTAATAATGCCGAGTTAAATGTGCTGGTTGCAATATGTGAATAGATTATCTTTCCTAGGAGGTTTTGCAAGATCCTTACAACATTAAGAGAATAACGGAACCTAGATGTCGGAGCCACTATAGAATCAATGAAGCTGAACTGTCATTTTTAGACATCCAAACAGATTTTAAAAGAGAAATTGTTTTTTTCTGCCATATCCATTGACCTTTACAGCGTAACCTTAATCACAGTAATATGATCACATTACCGTGGTTTATTCGGAGATGTTGCTAGATTTTCCGGGGTATTCGAAACGGATAAGAGACTTTACTTTGCACTCGTACGTGAACTGGTAATATAATGAAGCTTTCATCGTCCAGGCAGACAACATTCCTAAGACACTTTTGAAATAAACAGATCAGGAAGTATCGACTGTAGCATTTGTAACGATAATAATAATGGAAACGGATGGGCGTCGACTAAAGCAATATTTTATACACGTTGACAAGCCGAGAGGTTACATCACGGTGTGACTTGCATTTGTGCATTCCGTGCTACGTGTTACTTCAGTTGTAGTGTGATGAAGCTTTCCATTACTTACGTATTTTATAAAGTAGGCTAATTGTTCTAGTATGGTAGACCATTGTATGTTAGTTTTTATTGTAAGTATTCTTATTTTTAACCTACCAACCAGCATTCTCATAGGCCCAATCTCGCTATGTGCTGCTGTTCATGTGGGAAGTGACTACTGGGCACATGCGCCCAGTAGTGGGACGTTTATATGCTGATGATGATGATGATTTATAATTCAAGCTAAACAATGTTTTATTTTATTTGACGACTTTTAATTGATTTAATTGTTTTTCTGTTTTCTGTAGATGTTAATGAGAACTCGTGAATAGTTCATTACCATTTGCTTGGCTTTTAGAAATTAACTTTTTCAACACACTTGCTCGTAAAGTGGCTCTTATACACCGATTTCAGCATCGTAATGTAGCTTATTTCACACTAGTGCGGTAATGTAGTTTAAAAATAGAATCTCGACGAGAGCGAAGAAATAATAGCATTTCTTCCACTAGGGAAAAAAGTTTTTTTTAAAGCTTTGTCTGTCAAATGACAATGAGCCTACAAAAAAGAAAAAGTCTTTAGTCATAAGTAGAATAATCATGACTAAAGACACGATTTATTACTGTTTACATAAATCAACAATTTTTTTCAGATATTTATTTTAAGTTAATGGTAAAATTAGTAATCATTTGAATCTACTGACAACACACACCACGTCCACACAGTCTACGCTTTAGCAAGAAATAACTGCACAGTCTGCACATGTGCTTAGGTAGTGAGCCTTTAGCGTTAGTCGCTTTTACGACACCTAAGGGAAGAGAGGGGTTGGTAGTATTATTTTAATGAGCCCATCGCCTATGCTGTTGGATGTATGTGCAGTCTTTAATCCGTAAGCCGCCTTTTACGACAGCGAAGAGAAGACAGGAGTTGGTAGTATTATTTTGATGGGCCCATCGCCGCTCCATGCTGTTGGATGTATGTGCAGTCTTTAGTCTGTTAGTCGCCTTTTACGACAAAGAAGGGAAGAGAGGGGTTGGTAGTATTATTTTGACGAGGCCAACGCCGCTCTATGCTGTTGGATGTATGTGCAGTATTTGGTCCGTTAGTCGCCTTTCACGACACCTAAGGAAAGAGATGGAAAGACTTCCTACTTTTCACATACCAATATTTTGTCGATTCATAGAGCGGCTTCTTTTTCAATACTTTGAAAACCAAAACAGTCTACACCGCCGGAAATATTAAGTGAAGCACAAAATGTTATTGGCAGCCTATTACAAGTAATATCATTGGCCGCCCTCTGACAGATCTTGAGCCTGGATTTTCGAAGCTCAGTCAATGACCAAGTCTGTGCACCGTAGGATAGGGCGGGCAGAATACACATGTAGACGAGTTTGCGCTTCAGCGTGATTGGAAGGTCTCCCTTCATGAACGCTCTTCCAGGCATTATTGATGCGGCGATCGATCTCCTTATTTTGCCTGTTCTCGAAGCTTACTACCTGGCCCAAGTAATTACACTATTTGGCATAATGTATCTCTTGCTCATCTACCTCAACCCTACGTTTCGTGCTGTCGGTCATTATCTTCGTCTTCGACTGGTTCATTTGAAGTCCAACCTCCAGACATTTGCTGTAGTTCCAGAAATGATGGAGCAAACAGAACAGTGTCATAAGCAAATCGCAAATTCGTTAGGCGTTTGCTTCCGACATTATTGCCCTCAGTTAGCCACGAATCTGCTAGCGTCTTGAAAACTTCTTGGAGTGCGCTCGTAAACATGATGGAGAAGAGCGGATCACCCTGCCTAACCTTATTTTTAATTTCGAAAGTTTTAGTTTTCGATTGACTAATTTTGTTATAGTTATCTCTTATTACCGTGTCGTGTAGCGGTGAAAGAATACTACCACCCCCTCTCTTCCCTTGGGTGTCGTAAAAGGCGACTAACGGTCCAAAGACTGCACATACAGCCAACAGCATAAAGCGGCGATGGGCTCACCACCTGTCACGCTGAGCATATGTGCAGTCACTATTTAATGAAAAGTGAACTATGGCAGAGGACTGTTTTTGTGGTCCTCATTGCCCAGTCTCTGACTACCACTTCGGGGATAAAAGTCGTGATTATATGTATGTATTATCTAAGTAAAATTTTTAACGCAGCTTCATCTTAACCGAATGTTCAAATATTTGTAAAAATATTTCTTTCGGATCTCAGAGGTGAAAACTTCTAGGATTTGATGAAGCAATGTTGACTAAAACATAAGCATCAAGCACTGACAAATTACGACGGTTGAAAGCCAGACCTCGGTAGCCAAGTGGTTAAGGCAGCTGCCCGGAATGCGGAAGGTGCGTGGTTCGATTCCCGCCTGAGGTTCTCGTCTTTTTTCAGTGTTTAAAATTTTACTTAAGTAATGATGATAATGATGATTTTTGCACTGATTTTAGGCTAAAAAGATAACAATTTCATGATAAATACGCACTAACATTGGTTTGAAAAGTTAGGAGTAATTTATAAAAAAAAATTAATACATCATTCTGTCATTACTAGGCACACCCGTATAACTGGCAAATTCTTACTGCAGTGAGTAACTAAACAACGGCTTATATCTTATTGAAAAAAAACGGAGAAGCTGTTTTAGAGAATAATATAAAACGTAATTCACGAAGATGCGTGGCTTTTACGTGCACGTATCATCGATCGCATACTATAATCCCGACATGTGCGAGCTAAACAATATCTACTATACTATAACATGTTTGACAGGACGCCGCCCGTCGCACCATAGACTTAAGATTACTCCGATTGGACAACTAATCGAAACTAGCGCTATAGCTATTCTTATTCTACACGAAAATACCTTTCCAACGATGTAAATGATGTCCTTAAATTGGTGCAGGTACAGGTTTCATAAATTTGCGTCCATCCTTCGGTATCGCCTTCCCGTCGTATTCAGTTCAGAATCGTACTACTGCGCTAAATTAAATTTCAATAACAAAACATAATAAACACGTAAAATACAAAGTAGGTAAGCCCTTACATTATCCGCATTGTCAACAGGTATGCGCTTTTTGTTTGAGAATCGTCCAAGGGCGTGCAGTGAGAACGTAATCAGATCAAACGGCCATCCGCCGCTCCATTGTTGCTAAATAATGATTACTCGGTACATTTTACTTAAGCATTTTACGCCTACTAGTTCTTGGCGCCTAGTTTGTAATGTGCGCGTACGCATTTTCAAATGCAATAGCAGGTTTGTGTAATTAGTTGAGCCTGTAATTATTTTTGAAATTGGAATTTGGTGATCAATTTGTAGTTCTGTTTTTGTGGTCACTTGTGCAATGAAGCATTGATTAATTCTATTATATTATACTTTTAATTGTAACTTTAATTAATAAAAAATGTATTTATTTATTAATTAAAGTTGAAATTTCATGCAACTTAGCCACTAAGTATAACTACGTACTAATTATCGCAGGCACCTTGCCACTAACAGCAAGGTAGGTGAAAGAGATAGGCACACATTTTTTTTTGTTTTCGTAATAATAAGTCGTTTTCTTAAAGTTCTTATCTTTTCTTAAAGTTACTTAGGTTACCTAGGTATGTCTCAAGATATAAGTCTGATTTGCAAAAAAATCTTGGGTACAATCCCAGCCTATTGTAAATATTGGACTCTCTACCATCATCTCACTAAAGCCTGTTAACAACAATTTTATATACATGATTGTGTTTCACTAGCCTTAGTAGTAGAAACATTCCAGGTTTATAGCGCAACCACTTTCGACCTTAGTCACTGTCAAGTAAGATGAAGGCCAAGTGCTTTCTCGTTACTCAAACTCAATTTCAAAAGATACTTATTCAATAAACTCAATTAATAAGTAAGTACTTTGAATCGTCCAAATCTTTTTTAACCTACCACCCAAACAATACGTCATTTTTTAACTGTAGTAAAGAACGCAAGTAACCACAGCGCACAGAACGAAAAAGAAACAAAAGCAAATCTAGCAGCATTAGTTTTTAATTAACGATACTGCACCAGTGAACACAGTGCCACAAAGCTATATAATATTCAAAGTTTAGTAATGCTCGCAGCTACTTAGGAGTAATAAAGTAGTTTGATGTCTTTAATGCTCCGTCATAATATCCGTGAATTAGGTTCCTCGTTAAACCGAAATGGTGTTTTGAAAATGTTCCTGCTGTTACATTGGCATATCGATCTAGTGTTTTCAAACGTAACTTAGGATATCTTAGGAGAAGTTTATTTTTTAGCTGTCAAACATAACTAAGGAGATAATATAATATTTAATATAAAGATGTATATAATATTCAATATAATTTTAACACAAATTTTATTGAAACAAAGAGCATCTTACCCGGATTATCAGAAGGGTGAAGGTTCGAATCCCGCTCGTGATTTTTTTTTCAACATTTTCCAATTTATGACTTAAGATATTTAAAGGAGAAATTTAGGTAAGTCTTTTACGATGAGGCAATGTGAGACCTCTTTGAAATACATAATTTTATAATGTCTCACATACTAGGTCGTCTATTAAAAATACTATGAACCACTACTACAACTTCCTTTGTTTTAAGTCTGCCTGGCACCATCATCTTGATTAAGACTGTGGCCACAACGACTAATGCTATTAACGTTGTTCTGTTCCGAAGGTTAAGAGATAAGGTAGCCAGTTGGAAAACTTAATTCAACTACAAAGGAACTCCTTAGTAGATGAAGATTCCGGGTGATGCACTTTCACCTTTGGCCTTATCGTCACTTATCATCAGGGTGAAGTGAAAGGCCAAAAGTTTTCCGTAGTAGAGTATAAAAAAGTAGAGGCATTTTGTAGGTACAGACTATAATTTATTTTCATTATATTTAATTTATTTGAAACTCTAAAGTATTTCTATATGGGCCATTGTAGTTTGTAAAAAATAAATAAAAAGAAGTCAGTCAGTCGAAACGTAAGGACTAAAACAATAACCTAAAATGTAGTAATGAACGCAAATGAGATCCGTAAAAAGTGTTTCATTTCAAATTAAAGAAAAATTATGTACACTAAAGCTGAACATTCTATTCAATTTTTATGAAACTAATGCTGAGACAATATAATGTCTTATTAAACAAAAATGAGAGAACATCAGCTTAATTAGGCTTATCTGTAGTCAAAAGTTCTTGTAGAATGAAAAGAGGTTAGTTATTTTTGACTAAACTAGTAAAAAGCAGAAAATTTATACTAGAGCCCAATTCCTTATAGATAATTAATGTTTATAAACAAATTATTGACAAATATTTGTGCAAATATCCAGTGTGTCTCAAATTTTGTATTTTTAAAATAAGACACCATTCTTGTTATTATTTATATAATTATAATGCAAATTTTGTTGCGAACAAATTGCAAATTGAAAAAGACCGTGTCAAAAAAATTTCCAAGAGCAGGATTCGAGCCTGCACACTTCTGGCAATCCGGGCCAGGTGCTCTTTTCAGTTGAGGATAGGAGGATAGGAGAGGCGGGCTGGATAAACGACGGAAGCTCAACTAGAAAGAGGAGAGAGGACCGGGTGTCCGGATTGCCAGAAGGGTGCGGGTTCGAAGTGGGACAGTATGTCTTTCTCAATAAGAGACCATGTTTTCTGGTGAATCTCTTTTAAAAAAGAAGTAAAAATCTGAGTGATAACAATAGATATTTGCTATAAGAATGGCCATTAATTAGTTTATTATTTCTTTATCGAATTTGGTCTTTCACAGACGGTTACAGGTACCTATTTGAAAACTTAAATGGTACCTAGGACCTAGGCAATCATTTCGAAAATATTTAATTTTCAGTAGGTGGTAGAACATAAATAGGTACCTAGTTAATCATTTAGAAAAATATTTAATTTTCAGTAGGTGTAGCAATTGATGGATTGATCTGCAATTATAACCCAGATGGCAGAAGCAAAAAGAGTTCATGTTAATTATTAAAGAGTTTTAATAAATTATGTACAATTTTGGTTCATGGCTTAAGTATCACGGCATTGACTTCGTTCAGTAATGGTGGTAAGCGGCCTCAGGGTGGACTAAGGGCGCCGAGTTGTGGACTACTGCATTAAATCTGTTAAAAAAATAATAACACATAAATCTTTGTTTTACTAGTGTAGTCTACATATTGTCCCACTGCTGGGCAAAGGCCTCCACCATTGGAATCAAGTCATCGCTGCAATGGTTTGTGATCACAAACCCGGGCGATGCATCGGAAAATCTTTGTTCTGAATTCATTAAATTTACATTGTTTTAGATTTGCTTACGAAAACGCTAATGGTATGTTAAGACGAGTCCTTTCGAGCGCTTCTCTCTCGCTCTCTCGACGGTACGGGACGGGTATAACAGCGAAGCGGCGCAAATACGCGCGTTTTGTAGGTTTTTATATAGGTTTTTTGCCTATTTAGACTTTATAGGATTTAATGAATTAGCAGGTTCTCTGTCGTACTTCAAAATAAATATTTACATGTAACCGAAAATTAGCAAATTCTTTAGGAAACATCCTTTAGTGTATTATGTATTTTTTATAAGATCGTAATTTAATAGTAAATACATAAACCATTCGATCTAGCAAAACAGTTTTGCCCGCATTTACCGGTGACTCGCCTTAAATGTAAAAGGGAGTTCAAAGGTTCAAAGGTTAAAGGCAGTAAATAGCACGCACTACCAGAAACTATGGCCCGAACCGCATAATACCCGAATTCTCTAAAACCTGGTACACACTAGGCGAGTAATTTATTTGCAGTAGGAGTACGTTGCTTCGCTAGTTTGATTATTTAAAAATCGGTTTAACCTGTCAACTGCCGTAAAACCAAACACAATAAAAATTCAATTGTTTACTAACAACCGATTTACTTACCTATTACTTACTTATAGGTATATACTGATAGTTTTACTCACAGACGACAGGTTGAACAAACAAAATGGCAAAGCAATATACTTCTATTGAGATATTCGACAGAGAACTGAAGTCACCGATATCGTTCGCAGAGTCAGTACTCTGAAGTGGAAGTAAGCCGGTCATATCTGCAGAAGCACGGACGACGGTATAGCAGGCAAGACATAGAGTGACACCCTGCATCGCGATGGACCAACTACCTATACATATTTAGAAGGATGGCAGGCAAAATGTGCATGTGGACTGCCCAGGAACGGGATAGTTAGCGTTTCTTCGGTCAGCAGTAGACGAACGAATGAATAAATAGGTTGAAGAAATACTTCTATTACTCGTTTAGTGCGAGCAATATTTAGCGCTATATTTGTGAAAGACTAGAGTTTAGCAGTGAGACTGCTATTGGCTATGAAGGTATTACAGATATAATAAGTAATGTTTACCCGTTGTGATCATCGGCGGTGTACTCGACCTTGCGAACAGAGCCGTCGGGCTGCACCAGCGAGTAGTAGCCGTGCACCGCGTCGCCGTCGCGGCTCTCGTGCTGCGACTTGTGGTCGCCGGTGTGCGGGTCGGCCACGGAGTACGCGAAGTCGTATTTAGGGTGTGCGTGGGCCTGTATAAACAATATTGTAAATGTATAGTAGGTTGGTATTAAAAAAAATAATTTGAAATTACTTACTATTAACTTTTTATGTAATTTCTTTGTGCAATGAAGTATTAATTTATACATACATACATACATATAATAACGACTCTTATCCCCGAAGGTTTAGTCAGACACTAGGCAATGTGGACTGCAAAAGCAGTCCTCTGCCATAGTCCACTTTTCACTAAATAGCGACTGCATATGTGCTCACCCAAGGGAAGAGAGGGGGTGGTAGTATTCTTTCACCGTTACGCGACACGGTTAATTAATAATTAATTAATAACTTTTTATAATAAATATTTTTTTGACATACTGTACTCAAAAATACTATCCTACTTTATAAACGAAGTCTACCCCATTTACCAACACCACGAGTATACCATATAAAGTATAGTATGCAGCCTAAAACACATCAGGTATCCCGAACAACGTACGACTTTGTAGTACATATTTAACTTACATAGTCGTCGTGGTCGTGACCATCAGACCCGTCGTCATAATGCGCCGCGGGTGCATCATAATAATCCTCCTGCTCATAATGAGCTTCTGGTGCGTCGTAATGCACCACAGGCGCGTCGTAGTAAGAAGGTGCAAAATGAAGATCTGGAGCAGCATGAGCCTCGTCATGACGTATGATGCTTTGCGAGGAGACTGCGTGCCCGTAGGGGCTGGCGGTGGCTGCGGCCAGGATGGCGCCGAAAACTACAATCTGCGAAAAGGTTAACATAAAACTTAACAACTAAACATTCAAGCAGTAAGCAAGGATGCTATATTGCGCGATCTTTGGCTACTTAGAAAAGGTTATGTCGTGTTTACATAGACGTTGGGTAGTGTTAAAATCATCATCAGCCTATAAACGTGGGCACAGACCTCCTACGTGGACAATAGCACGTGGGGGTATTGGGCCATAACCCACCACGCTGGCCCAATGCGGGTTGGTGGGTTTTAACGACAGCCAACTTACGACAACAACCGGGACCAACGGCTTTACGTGCCTTCCGAAGCACGGAGAAGCTCGAGATGGTTTTTTTTAAAATTTGGTCACCCATCCAGCGATCCGGCATTGCGAAAGTTGCTTAGCGAGCAAGATCGCCAGCCAAACGCGCTAGCCGCTGCGCCATCGAGATCTTCAAGTGTGAGTGTTAAAATGTTGCCCGCATATTGACCACCTGAAGAAGTGTTTTATAATCTATCTTTTCACGTAATTTAGAGGCGGTTCCGTGTTTAATTTGTAACCGATTGTATGTTTGCTCACACGATTGTGAGCTCACTCGAGCGTCTTAGGAATGCAAGGATTCACTATCACTTAGTCTTGTGGAAATTAGCAAATTCATTATAGTGAAATTAACTTTGAACTGGCTTTTTTTTCGCTTCGTGATTGCAACTAAATTCGAGGAGTTACACTTTTTATAATTAAACATGGCACTGTTTAAGGTCGGAGATCACTTTTAACTTTTTAGGCTGCACTTTGTCACCCTTAAATCAATTAAAACTTACTTTGCTGAACATTTTGATAGTGTGTCTGTTTATGATTGATGACAATTACCGCTAAGTGTTACCTTTTATATGATTGAACTAGAATAAGTGGGGTTACAGACGCCACGCGGACCTCGGTGCGACAATGACAAAAACGTAAGGTCGCACGAAAAAAAACTGTGAGCGAACTAAAAAAAATATATATGTCACGGTACTTACTACTTACAGTCTATTGACTTTGGTCATGCGATAAATCAAAATGTGCGTAGACCGTCACGCTGGAGTAGGTAAACCTGAATTAAATGGTTCTATATGAGCATAACTGATGACATGATGTCTACATTTTTCTATTATTATATTATCCCCGAAGGGTTACTCAGAAACAAGGCAATGAGGACAGCAAAAGCAGTGCTCCATAGTCCACTTTTCACCAAATATCGACTGGACTTGTGCTCAGCGTGACAAGTGGTGAGCCCATCTCCGCTCTATGCTGTTAGATGTATGTACAGTCTTTAGTCCGTTATGCCCGATTTACACGTATTAAAAAATTTAGTAGTTAACTAAATTTTAACTTAATTTTAAGTGACTTATTTACTAAATTGTGTGTTTACATGCAATTAATCACTTAAAATTAAGTTAAAATTTAGTTTACTACTAAATTACTTATTACGTGTAAATCGGGCATTAGTCGCCTTTTACGACACCCAAGGGAAGAGAGGGGGTGGTAGTATTCTTTCACCTCTACGCGACTCGGTTAATTACACATTTATAAGACAGGGCTATTTATCTAAATATCGAATCGAAGACGAAAACAATCGAGACACATTTTGCCCAACCTGGGAATTGAACCCTGTTAAAAATATTAACAAGTGGGATTTAACCTCTCAGTCTTGGCAACGAAATGTCTAAAAATTTTGACAGCAGGTGCGATTTGGCGGGAATTTAAATTTGCGGGAATGGAAAAAAATTTAAATTGAACGCAGTTCATGTTAAATTTTGCGTTCACGATGCATAAAATGTACCACAAAACCGAAATAATCGACCTTGTTCATACTAAAGTAGTCTCTAAGTGTATCAAAACACGGTACAAAGTCAAGTGGAAAGCACGGCCAGCGCGGCCATTTAAGGCCGCTTGGGGTCTGACGGAAAAGCGAGTTTTTAGGTGCGGCCAAATATGGCCGCTTGGGGCTTCAGAGGTTAAACCTTCTGTCGTTCTAGGTTATACGCCTTATAAATTAGGTTATTGCATTTGTGCAACGCACTATACCTGTCAACCTACCTTACTACTTTGTTAGCCAAAGTTACAATTATGAATTACGATATTATAATCATCGACCATGTGTTTAGCTCCAAGCCAATGACAAAACTTATGTTCACATACCATTCTACATTTTTCCCATTGTAAAGTCTCTGAATGTAACCGTTTCTCTAGTTGATTTTTAAAACCAAATAATGAAATGCAAACAATTTCATACTCACTATATCTTTTTCGTTATTTTCAAACAAACTTTTTCAAAACACTAATAAAAAATCGGTAGTCTTCGTAATTGTAAACAAACACTGCATACATCGTCCGTCACCCGATTGTGTTTAAGAGGCCTAGCTATTACATCTCGACTGTGAGTTTTGTGTAAATGGCCTAATTTGGCGTTCTTGATCTCAGAAAAAAAATATATTATCAATTTTGACTTATTGAATAGTATAGAATAGCAATTAGCTTATTTCGTAGCGGCTTTGCTTTTTGTAAATTTTGCTTAACTTTTTAATTAAAACCAAAATTACAGAAAAAGATTTTCATAAAATGTGCGAAGGCACTTTTTTGAGCTTCTAGATTGAACTACTGTTCTAAACAAATGAAATAAAAAAATAGAATGTTATCTCTTATATACCTAGTCGTATAGTTCGTAGAGGCCTCGGAATTTTTTGATATTATTTTGATTTTATATAAAAAAAAATCTTATTCTAAAGCAAAAAACTTCGAAAATCGCCTTAAGTTAACTGTGAATTTCTCTTATCTACGATAATATTATTTAGCAAAATTTTATCTAGAAATATTGTTACTTTATAAGGAATACAGATTTTATTATATTTTTATATAAATAAATACAAATGCAAAAATTACTACAAAATGCCATGCGCCGGCCGTCCGAACTCAACTTATCCTCGCAGAGTGGATATTTGTAATATTAAGCATTAATTTATTATCCTATTTCGATAAATAACGATAAATACAACCGCAAAATTACTACAAAATGCAAAAATGGCCATTTTATGCGCAAAACTCACAGTAGGCCTCTTCATTATTTTACTTTTATGTTCAAGTTTCTTATACACTACTTTTACCATTTATGATTAACATGCAAACGAAGAATATACACATACATTCGTAATATATATATTTGTGTGTGTATACAAATTATTATCTATCTATCTAAAGCCTGTATACTGTCCCACTGCTGGGCAAAGGCCTCTATTATTGAAATCAAGTCATCGCTACAATGGATGGGTATGGGCTTAATCACCACGCTTGTCTAATATGGGTTGGTGATCACAAACCCGGGCGCAGCATCGAATATCCGAAAACACACTTCGCCCGACCTCTGAATTGAACCCGGGACCTCCGGATATCGAGCCGAGCGCTTGACCGCTCGGCCACCGAGGCGTTCGATCAGTTGTAACGAAGACTTCATTTCAAAGATGGACGCCATTACCACATGAGTAAAGAAACGGAACAGAGACAAAGCTTCATACAACCGCGCCGTTGCGAGTAAACTACAAGCATATAAGCGTGTCAACTAGCCGCTGCGTCGCCTACGCGCCGCCAGCGCCACTGGATAAAACCAGTTTACGCTCGCTCGGCCAGTGGAGTGGACAAACGGAGGGCCTGCACAAAGCACGTCAATTGTTTTGTGCTTCTGTATATTTCTTACGAAATTGTTTTATGTGGAATAAACTGTAAATAGTTATAAAAGTGTAAATAATTAGTTCTGGACTTGTAAAATTGTTGATAACTGTACCTACCGTTTGTATGAGTAATACTAGAAAAATAAAAAGATATCTCAAATTTCAATTATCCCAAAGAGTCTACTAGGTAAGTAAATGAAAACCAGATTATACCTATTTAAGTGCGATTTGTTTAAATAGGTCGCAAAACCTCTATGTTATGTAGGTATGTATGAAACCAAAAATATTAAAAAAAATATTTAGGGTAAGCAATTTGTAGATATAATATACCTTAACTTGTCTAAATACCTAATAAAAAGCTCATAAAAGTTTGTTTATTTTATTTTATTCTCTATTGCCAACCCTACTAAAATAGGTAAGAATTTTCGTATGCTCCCTAGAAGCTTTGTCTCTGATCCGTTTCTTTACTCATGTGCCTTTATCACACCTCGGACACTTGCGACAAAATGTATGAAACAGACGCGTCCTAATAACCTATTAACTAATAGTACTACGTACAGAAGGTTCACTTTCTAACGACTTTCACGCGAAATTGAAACTTAACGTGTGATCCGAGCGTTCAAATTCCGTTAATATGGCTAGGCACCACCGGCTAGGTGTCAGTGAAAAGTTAACATAACACGTTCTTAGAATTAATTTTTAAGTAGCAAACAGTAAATTTAAAATCTGCGAATATTATGAAATATTGTTGAGGCTTTACGTGCGCACTAAAAGTTTCCGGAATGAATAAGAAAAAAATACTATTAAACGTCAAAAATGAATTTATCGTTTCTCAAAATATTCTCCCTTTGCGTAAATGCACTTTTTCATTCGATTAAACCAATTTTGAAAACTTTTGTGCTACTCCTCCGTGGTGACCTCAAAAACGTGTTTTTCATACTCTTCGACAGCCTCTTCTGGTGATGAAAATCGTTGACCGCGTAATTGGTTATTAATTTTTGGGAACAGAAAAAAGCCACAAGGTACCAGGTCGGGACTGTATGCAGGATGGCTAATAATTTCTACTAAGTTTTTCACCTTAAAAAATTCGTTTGTCTGTCTGGCCGTGTGTGAACTAGCATTGTCGTGGTGCAAGATACCACGGCGTTTACGGTTATTTTTATGGAGTTCGTCAATAATTTCCGGCAAACAAATGGTCGTGCACCAGTCACTATTCGCGGTATGACGATTCTCTAAAGCAACAGTAGCCACGTGTACAGTTTTATTAAAAAAAGAAGCAATCATCCGCTTAGTTGGTTTCGGCTCATCTTGAAAGACCCACACGCTCGCTTGCTCCTTTGTTTTGGGATCGTAGCAATAAATTCATGTTTTGTCATCTGTTACTATGTCCCACACCAAATTTGACGCACCTTCGTTGAATCTGGTAAGCATGGCACGTCTAAGGATGCGCGAATCTCATGGTAGGTCACATGCCTGTCTGTTTCAATCATACGGCGCATAGCATCCATGTTTTTGTTGTTTACAGCGGTGGACAGGCGACCATCGCGAGATTCGTCACTGAGATTGACTCGACCGCGCTTGAATTCTGCAAACCAGCTATAATAGTCGTCTTGCATGGTGCTTCATCGCCAAAAGCAGATTGAAGCCGAGCGATGCTCTGTTGAGCTGTCAAATTACACTTAAAATCGTAGAAAATCATACTACGAAAATTTTCCCGAGTTAAATCCATAATACTGTAGACACGCAATTTTTAAAATGGCGCTACAGTGTAAAAGCAATTGACAGTCAGATGAAATAAACTGCATTCTACAGCTAAAGAGTTTCGTTTTCAAATGTTGTAAATACTTTTTAAATATTGTTTATGTAAGTGGCCAGTTCCGGAAACTTTTAGTGTGATCTATGTATTCTGTGAAATATACCCGATGGAAACACGATTTGATAAAGTAGGCTCGATCGAATAAATTTACAAAGTTACATTTTTTGTGTAATTTTATCTTCTTTTCTAGGTTTTATTCTTAAATAATTGATTTGATATTATGAGTTATTTACCAAAATGAAGTTCATAGATAACTTGAGGTATTATACCGATCGTATTTTTTAATTACATCTATACATTTTTTTAAATATAAAATGCTCCTTTTCGTGCCGCTTCGCTGTTATACCCGTCCTTTACCGTCGTACCGGCGAGAGAGTGAGTGAGAAGCGCTTGAAATACCTCCCCTTAAGCAACGCTGACTCGATATCGATTTGACGTCATGCCGTCACAGAGCGTAGGGATTACGCGCGCGCGCAGGGATTACGAGTTAAGCGACGACGCGCGACGTGGAGCGTGCGTCGCGAGCGCGAGCGGCAACCTTTACTGCCATACGACTAGTCGGCCTGCCTGGGAGGCGCGCCGGCCGAACGTACCTAAACTGCGGAGTGACACCCCCCGTACTATAAAGGTATTGATAGACATGCTACTAAATAAGTATGCTTATTAGCATGCTTATGAGAAGCGTATACGTAATAAGCATGCTAATTACTAGCAACGCTTTGACACACATACTACTATGTAGCAATTGCTCAATAGTGGCATGCTTTCGTGTTAGTAATGAGCATGTCTATCTGTACCCTTAGTTATTCGGTGCTATTATTGCTTTTGCAGGTGAACGCGTACCATGCTTGTGTGAGTGAGATAAGACATGCTTTTTCATTCACTCGGTAACTGTGAGGTAACTGATCGAATTCAGCGGGAGGCAGGGCCATACTGAAGTAGTACTCATAATTATACTGTGCAGTTTTTTACTCAGCAGTAGAACAGAACAGATAGGCTATACTTTTTTTTTTCTAATTGCTCTTAGTTCAGTTTTTTATTGCTTATTTTGCAGTGGCACGCGTTAGGGCGATATGATCACCGCTTTCATGGAAACAGGTATCTACGTAAGTACTCTTCTTATAATAATATTATTAGTCTCTGGTAGAACGAAAATACTCGTACCTATAGCATGCAAATGCTTTTTCATTGTACGGATCTACCTGAGGTAGGTAGTAATTCCTTTCTTAAAGGTCGGCAACGCATCTGCGCATCCTCTGGTTTTGCGGGTGTCCATGGGCGGCGGTGATTGCACTTCATCAGGTGACCCGCCTGCCCGTTTGCCTCCTTCTTATACATATATAAAAAATAAATAAATAATAATAATTTTTTTTCAACGTTTCGTTATCTTCGAGTTTATTTGAGCATTAGTAACGGAATGAATCAAATCTATAAAGCAGTCTTATTTAAAATATTATTGTGATATATTTTCATTCAGATCTCTTAGGATGTAAATTCTAAGAGGTTTGATGAGACACTGTTGTTATCCTACTAATATCATAAACGCGAAAGTTTTTAAGTATGGATGGATGTTTGTTACTTTTTCACGTAAAAACTACTAAATAGATTTGGATGAAATTCGGCATACAGATAGTTTATAACCTGAATTAACACATAGGATACTTTTTATCCAGATATTCCCACGGGAACGGGAACCACGCGGGTAAAACTGCGAGCGGCCGCTAGTAAAACATAAATTCAAAAACGTTGAAAAATTTCGACAGGTCTCGGTCTAACCAATACCTCGGTGGCGGAGTGGCCAACGCAGCCCGGATTGCGGAGGACGCGGGTTCGATTCAAATCGCAAAAGCAGTCCTCTACCATAGTCGTTTGATACAAAACGCAGAAAATCGACATTACGTAGTCCCCGGTTTCCTCCTTCAGAACTAAACCAATTTTTATTTCTTTTTCAGCATCGGTTAAAGAAAGAGATTTTCTATGTATTTTAATGTTTCCGAAGACGCCTTAAAACGGAGTGATTTCGCTAAATTTTGAGGGCTCCTGGTTATTAAATAAATGATTTAATGCAAAACAATCAAACATACAGACATAGAAAATCTCTTTCTTTAACCGAAGCTGAAAAGTAATAAAAATTGGTCCTGTTCTGAAGGAGGAAACAGGGGACTACGAAACGTCGTTATTCTGTGTTTTGTATGAGAATTTTGCATGCCACGTTGACGTAGTGTTTCCTCTTAACGTAAAAAACAACAAATGTGGATCTAGTAACTTTTTTAAAGTTGTATAATTCATATACTGACATTTTGAATCCCTTACTGGGTATAGGTTACAACATACATACATACTTATTATTATAATCACAACTATTATCCCCGAAGAGTTAGTCAGAGACTAGGCAATGAGGACGGCAAAAGCAGTCCTCTACCATAGTCCACTTTTCACCAAATAGCGACTGCACGTGTGCTCAGCGTGACGGGTGATGAGCCCATCGCCGCTCTCTGCTGTTAGATGTATGTGCAGTCTTTAGTTCGTTAGTCGCCTTTTACGACACCCAAGGGAAGAGAGGGGGTGGTAGTATTCTTTCACCGCTACGCGACACGGTTAATTATATTAGGTTACAAGACAAGTATATATCCATGTACTAAATGATAAATAATTATATGTTAGAATAAAGTGACTAGATCGGTGTAAATTGAATACTTATAACCTTACTAGCGGCCGCTCGCGGTTTCACCCGCGTGGTTTCCGTTCCCGTAGGAATATCTGGATAAAAAGTATTCAATGTGTTAATCCAGGCTATAAACTATCTGTATGCCGAATTTCATCCAAATCCATTAAGTAGTTTTTACGTGAAAGAGTAACAAACATACACACTCACAAACTTTCGCCTTTATAATATTAGTGTGATTCAGGTGGGGTCATTGGCAGGTGTTAAAATTTTGTTGTTTCTTTTTGATTTGCGTGCTTTCTCCATGTGCATAGTTAGTGAACTGTGGGAGGTTTGATGGTGCAAATGGAGGTAAACAAAACATTTCGAAGTACCTAAAATACTAAAGTACCTATAATAATAAAATATGGTCAATTAAACGTAGGTAATCATAATATATTATGTAATACAAGTTAGTTGTTATTGTGATGATTTTTCGACAGCGAACCATGCAAATTCGCAAATATATTTTGGTGACGGTATGTCCCCCTGAGGCAGGGCCAGCAACCTTATTTATGATTTTTGATTTTAGTTTTTTTTAGTATTATTATTAATGCGCGTTTAAACGGGTTAATGGGTTAACCCATTAATAACAGTCCAGTTAACCCATCCCATAATCTAAAATGACTGTGTGGGAGTAGGTTCACGTCAGTATTTTAACAGAGCTATGGGGATCGCATCACAATTTCTCGCGTTCAACCCGAGCATCTATCCGCTCGGCAACCGACGACGCGCGACGCCTCTTTTTTGGCCAGTTGTCAAATTCAATCAGTCAAGTTGTTCAATTCAGTTGTTTACGGTTACAGACTTACAGTTAAAGACACTTATTAATTAGCGTTGATTTACATAATTATGTCCAAAGAAGCATAAGTGATTTTAATGGTAATATTATTGGACTTTATAAATAAATAAATAAATTTTTCGCAAAAAATCATATTCACACTTTATTTCAGCTTTCACATTCACAATCACAATCACATTTCAACCACATAATGTTATGTACAAAAGTATAAATAGATCGAGCTAAGCCCAGTCAAGTGCAGATCAAGCTGGACACATTTATTCTAAATTGAACTCTATGATAACGTGTGAAGTTTGTTTTGCACTTGAGGGTTGACAACGTTAGATGTAGTTTCGAGTCTAGTAGTGATGGTAGGCGGGGGCCGCGTGTACTTGGGGGGCAGAGGTATGCACGACTGCGTTGAAACTGAAAAGAAAATCAACATTATTACGGGTTCAACATATTGGAGACATAGTTCTTTAGAACAAAAACTGGTCACAATGACATAAGTATTTACAAGACTCCTTTAAATCTAAATTAAATTATGTTTTAAAATGAATATTAGACTCGAAAAGCGCAAAAAGATAACATTTTTTTTGTGAAGAAAGGAATAAACCTAATGAAACTGTTTTGAAGATTCCAGGTTAAAGGAGTTGTAAGACTTTTCTGCTACATATCTGCATATTGGTTACAGGCAGCATTTAAACGTAACAAAAATACAACAAGCAAGCTCTTACCCGTTGTGATCATCGGCGGTGTACTCGACCTTGCGCACGGAGCCATCGGGCTGCACCAGCGAGTAGTAGCCGTGCACAGCATCCCCGTCGCGGCTCTCGTGCTGCGACTTGTGGTCACCGGTGTGCGGGTCGGCCACGGAGTACGAGTAGTCATATTTGGGGTGAGACTGGAGACGAAATCGACTAATTGTTAGTATAAAAATTAAGTCAGTCAATATAAGAAAACTGGCTAGAAACATCGCATTACATTAATTAAGGAGAGCCATTCGGTCAGTGATCAGAAGTGGACTGACACTGGCTGGCTGAGGATGATGATGTTGATGTCATTTTAGTAAATATTTGGGTGTTAACTTTACTGTACGTAGGTACTAAATTCTAGATATTGGTCTAGTTACACATTTAATTTCGGAAACTTCGAGAAGAGGTTTTCCCAGTTTTGTCCCTAAAGTTAAATATCAAAGCAAGGAATATCTAAAATGAATATTATGTAATGGATTACTAACGTATTCATCATGACCATCGTAGTGTGCAGCAGGGGCGGCATAGGCCAAAGGAGCAGCGTAGTGAGCGACAGGCGCGGCGTAGTGAGCCGGCGCGGCGTAGTGGCTATGAGCATGGTGGGCCACTGGGGCATAGTGAGCCACTGGGGCATAGTGGGATGGGGCGTGGGCCTCGTCGTGGCGCACGATGCTCTGCGAGGAGACGGCGTGGCCGTGGTATCCGGCGTTGGCTGCCGCCAACAGAGCCCCCAAAGTTACGATCTGCAAAAAAGATTTAATAATAATAATGTTATTGATAATTAAAATAATAAAAGGCTAATCTGTAGTAGTCGTCACTTATTATAACCATATAAAATTAGCATATGTTTTAAATCTGATCTGATCATTTTTTAGATATATTTTATTAGTTTCTTTCACTATTGTGATATATTGAAATATATATTATATTATACTGTTGATTAAAATATTATTTAGCTGTAATAATAAACTTACTTTGCTGAACATTTTGAGTGGATATTTTAACAATCTAAAGCTGATTGATATGTCACCGGTCCCGCCGTATGGTTTTATAGAACGCGGCTCGACATGAGGGGCGCGGAGGTGGGGCAGAGAAATGCGTGCGCGCACCTTGACTCTGACACTTTGACACCTTCAAGGACAGACCAAATGTTCCAACACGCAATTGCGCTAATTTAATAGATTTCAGGCGGCTGTGAAAGTGGATCAAACTCAAGTTGTGTTCAAGTTTATGTAAGATAGTTATTTTTCGTTTATCGTTTTAAAAACTGTTTGTTTAAACTGTCACGGAAATTTGATGTATTTGCAAGATTTTGTATAATGCACGTTGTTATAATACGTTTTAAAAGATTTATGAACATATATTTCGACCCATGCAAAGCATAAAGGTACTTGTGATTATGGTAGCAAAATACTTTTATTTTGTATTTTTAGGTCTAGACATACCTCTACATTATACTAGTGAAATCGAAATTCTAAAAAGTTTTTTTTAATTCTTTATAAGCAAGTATTTGACCGCGATCTCACCTGATGGTAAGTGACGATGCGGCCTAGGATGTAGCATACTTGCCTAGATAATGCCTGTTCACCCTTGCCTTGAAAATGTCCAGGTTGTACGTGTCAGGAAACAGATCCGCAGGAAGGGAATTCCACTCCTTTGCTGTCCGCATTAAAAATGATGACGCGAAGCGCTTTGTGCGTATAGGTGGTGTGTTGACAGTGTAAGGGTGAGATCTCAGTCCGCGTCTCGTTCCCCGGTGATAGAAAAGAGAAGGTGGTATCAGCTCGTGTAGTTCCTGCGCACACTCGCAGAAAGTGCAATCGATAAAAAACCGAAAGGTTGGCAACCTTGCGTCGATGTTCAAAACTCTGCAGCTTGGATTTGACGAGTTTAGAGTCGCCAATGACCCTCTTAGCACGCTTCTCAATAGAGTCTAAAGCGGCTAACTGATACTTGGCAGATCCATCCCAGAGGTGGCAGCAGTATTAATTTATTAAGTTATTTTTCCGGAAACTATTATTTGATTTTTTTGGTCTAAATGAGGTCACATTTACAGTTCCATGTATGCTCTTATAAAGACGTCCTTTTTTTGATAAATGAGCCATAACAATAAAACGTTTCATCGTTGAAGAATTTCTGTCAAATTATGTTGAGCACTGAAAAAGTTACAAGTGAATGTTAATATTGACATGACATCAGCCTTTAAACGTCCTACTGCTAGACACAGGCCTACCTACGTGGACATCAGTACATGGGAAGATGGTTCTGGCCCAACTCAGTAGGTTTTAACGACTGCCATCTGACGACAACAACGGCTTTACACGCCCCCCGAAGCACCGAGAACTTCGAGATGTTTTTAATTTTGGTCACCAATCTAGTGGCCAGTGAAGATCTTCAACCGAACGCTTTATCCGCTGCGTCATCATCGAGCTCCTCGAGGTTGTAAATGATAATAATAGTTCAGTTTATGATTGTTTATTTTGCAGTGACGCATGCTAGAGCGATGTGTGTGATCACCAATTGTAATGAAACAGGCGTCATTATAATTGGTGGTAAAGTCGGTTCTATTCCTTGACTATTAGTACCTAGTTCGAAATTAAGCTTTTGTTTTTTTTTTACTTTATTATAAGTTTAAAAGAATTAACTCATTAGATGGATCGACTTTAGTTTTTTGTACATATTCTTTTATAATTACGTTTTTAACCCTTTAAGAATAGGGTTTGTGGGCTCAAATAGCTTTACAAGAACATTTTCAAGTATGATATGTTAGAAAAAAAGAGTGTAGATCTATATTGTAATGTGTTTTACGGTCGAAAACTTTAAAAAAAACCAATGAAACTAAATGTTTATTTATAATCTTACTATCGGTCTATTTTGTCTCGTTGCAGGGCAAAGGTTTTCTCCTTTCTTCTTTCTTTCTATTATGGGTTAACCGTGTGCTGCGCCAATTACTAGTGAAAAAAAAACAACAGCGCGCGGCGCGCGTGCATAGTACAACGAATTACGGGCCAACGAAGTTTCGGATGCGCTTAGAGAGTAGGTCCTCTAGTGTGGGCCAAACGGGCCAATATATCTATCTTCTATATAATAAGAATCAATGTTTGTGTGTTTGTCTTCTATGCGTTCCGTAACCATTGATCAGATTGTGACGAAACTTTGGCCGGATGTTCTAAGGGACGCCTGCGAGAGTTCCTGGCCCAAAACAACGTGGCATTGTAACGCATGTCGAGTATAGCTAGATATTAATAAAAATGGAGAGCTATGGGAATGCTGAATAAGCTATGGGAATTTTTTTAAGTCGATGGTGAAAATAGAGAAAATACTAATTTATAAGTACCTGATTAATACCTACTGATAATCGTTAATATCACTTCAATCAATTAACAAATTGGCATAGTTACAGATTCACGGACTTGCTAGTTTTGCGAGAAGGTTTTGCAAAAAATTGTCGTAATTTTAATATCATATTTTTTACATACTGATGTATACATCAGTACTTACCTACCATTTACCATTAAGATTGCATAATCCATCACACCGGTACAGTTCCTTAATTTTTTATATTTCAACCCTTTCAGTGTTCCCATGTATCTCAATTGTGATACATAACAATTGATGTTCAAATGTTTTATTTTTTGGACAGCAAAACCTGATAAAACGTCCCCAACGTGCGTCAGTGGTTTAAATCTAAACTAAAACTGCAGACAGTGTCGAGGTAATGGTATAAAAACAAAACCGGCCAAGTGCGAGTCAGACTCGCGCACGAAGGGTTCCGTACCATTAACTATAAAACTTTGATCAATGTTTTAATAATGGTGTATTTTTTAAAATTAATTAATTTATGACGTATTAAAAAAAAACTACTTACTAGTTCTTGTTCAAACCAATTTTCGGTGAAAGTTTGCATAGAAATATACATTAAATTTTTTTTTAGTTTTATCATTCTCTTATTTTAGAAGTTACAGGGGGGGGGGGGCACATTTTACCACTTTGGAAGTGTCTCTCGCTCAAACAATTCAGTTGAGAAAAAAATGATATAAGAAATCTCAATATCATTTTTGAAGACCTATCCATAGATCCGTATGGGTTTGATGAAAAAATATTTTTTTTATTTACGTGTGATAATTTTAATGCGGTTCACAGAATACCAAGTTTCAACACTATAGTTCTAATAGTTTGGAAAAAAGTGGCTGTGACATACGGACGGACAGACAGACATGACGAATCCATAAGGGATCCGTTTTTTGCCATTTGGCTACGGAACCCTAACAATATCATTAATCTGTTACTCGATTCCACTGTAAAATGTATCTGTTAAATTTTTATAATCATGTCTCGTCGGCTTGATTTTGAACTTTGCACTATAGTGCAAACATGCAATCTGACATGTTTCCTGTACGAAAAACTTTTTTCACACAACAATTCGAAATGAGCCGCCAAAGTAATTATTGTAGTACAATATAATAGCTATCAAATGACATCAAGTGATCGTTATTGGCCGACCAGGTTTTTTTTAACCAGATTGTTCTTTTAACATATTATATTTTTTTTAATACAGGCAATTGCTCTACCAATTCCTAAATTAATTAATAAATAAATACCTAGTCTCGATAGCTTAACGGAAAGAGCAAGCATTTGGACAGATTATCCCATTGATTAATAAAAATTTTGTTGTTTTTTTTTTCAAAGAAACGTGTTTAGTAATTCATCATCATAATTTTCAGACTTATTTTACTGAATTCGATATAGGTCTGTCTTAGTTTTTGCCATTCGGCTCAGTCCTATGCTAGCGTGGTTCACTTACAACCGGTGGTCTTAATTCTAAGATATAGTTATTAATAGCAAAATAATAATA
The DNA here is from genome assembly GCA_963921215.1 of Scoparia ambigualis. Lineage (NCBI taxonomy): Eukaryota > Metazoa > Arthropoda > Insecta > Lepidoptera > Crambidae > Scoparia > Scoparia ambigualis. The sequence goes on from OY992506.1 coordinate 27,693,123, forward strand.
AGCTGAGCTAAGCATTAATTCAGTGAAACGTGGAGTGTGGCAGATTTTCCAGTCCTCATTGCCTATTAGTCTCTGACTAACCCGTAGGTGATAAAAGTTGTGAGTGTATGCATGTATAATAATAATCATCATCAATAACAACCTTTATGAATCCACGGCTGAGCATAGACCCCTTTTTGTTTATAAAATACCCCTCAGCCCAGGGCAATCCATGCCACTTAGGACCTTCGTAATATCATCTACCCGTCTGATTAATCTAAATAATATAGGTACTTTAGGACAATAAAGACATTTTTAGAGAAAATTCATCTACACACTTTATTCCAGTTTTTACATTCACAATCACATTTAAACAACATATTATTATGTACAAAAGTATAAATAGATCGAGCTAAGTATAGTCAAGTGCAGATCAAGCTGGACACATTTAATCTAAATTGAACTCTATGATAACGTGTGAAGTTTGCTTTGCACTTGAGTGATTAAGACAACGTTATTTTCGAGTCTAGTAGTGATGATGCACCTGGGGGGCAGAGGTATGCACGACAGCGTTGAAACTGAAAAGAAAATACACATTATAAGGGGGGACAACATTTAAACCTTAAAATTAAATACTTTTAGAACGAATAATCGTTTGAATGTCGATTGGTATTCGTAAATGAAAGCAGCTTTGTCACGACAGTGATACATTTTAAAGTTCACAGGTATCTTTTAATCTCATAATATTAAGCTATGATAAGTTATGTCAAAGAGATTTATGAAACACAAAACTTGTGAAGAAAATAATAAAAACTAAATAAACATTTTTAAGGCTCGGTAGATTAAGATTCCGGAGTAAGTAAGTAGCGGGAAAACTTGAAAAGGATTTTTTTAAGTTTTCCCGCTACTTATCTTCAGGTTGGTTACTTCGCCTAAACGTAACAAAAATATAACAAGCAAGCTCTCACCCGTTGTGGTCATCGGCGGTGTACTCGACCTTGCGCACGGAGCCATCGGGCTGCACCAGCGAGTAGTAGCCGTGCACAGCGTCGCCGTCGCGGCTCTCGTGCTGCGACTTGTGGTCACCGGTGTGCGGGTCAGCCACGGAGTAAGAGTAGTCGTATTTGGGGTGAGACTGGAGATCAAATTGACAAATTGTTAGTATAAAAATTAAAACAGTAAATTAAAAAAATAACAATAAATATTGCATTACATTCAAGAGAGCGATAGATTAGGGTCACTGGCATGCGTTGAGAGAGACATAACGACCAGAAGTGGACTAACACTGGCTAATAACATTTTTTTAGTATAAAAGTTAAATAAAAAAAAAATATTTGTAATTTCTGGTTATGATGATGAGCAAGACTTATATGAAACAGAGATAGCAAACTAAAATTCCCCGTTAAGTTTTTGAAATTGTGTGTATAACAAACCAATTTCCAGATTTTAGTACATAGACTAAAGTCTCTCGGAAAAGAAGAAGAAAAGTGTGTATCCAAAAAGCATAATAACTAAAGGGTTACTAACGTATTCGTCATGACCATCGTAGTGTGCAGCAGGGGCGGCATAGGCCAAAGGAGCAGCGTAGTGAGCGACAGGCGCGGCGTAGTGAGCCGGCGCGGCGTAGTGGCTATGGGCATGGTGGGCCACTGGGGCATAGTGAGCCACTGGGGCATAGTGGGATGGGGCGTGGGCCTCGTCGTGACGCACGATGCTCTGCGAGGAGACGGCGTGGCCGTGGTATCCGGCGTTGGCAGCCGCCAACAGAGCTCCCAAAGTTACGATCTGGAAAAATGGTACAGCTTATTAGCGATTTAAAGATTACTATTGTAATAATAATTTAATTGTTACATATAATAATTACAAACTAATCTGTACTAGTCGTCGCTTATTATAACTATATTAAATTGTCATCATGTTTTATATCTTAATAGAAGATTGCGTTCTAAATTTTTTATTAGTTACTTTCACTTTGATGATTTTATTATTACAAATTATATTGTGCTCTGCATTGTAATATTGTTCAGCGGTATTAATAAACTTACTTTGCTGAACATTTTGAGTGGTTTGTTTGACAATCTGAAGCTGATTGATATGTCACCGGTCCCGCCGTATGGTTTTATAGAACGCGGCCCGACACGAGGGGCGCGGCTGGTGGGGCGGAGAAATGCGTGCGCGCACCTTGACTCTGTAACTTTGACACCTGCAAGGCCGGACCGAATGTTCCGATATGGGTGTGAGTTGTTAATCATTGTCTTTCATTCGTTTCACGATAGAAATGTCTGGCACGTATCAAACGAATTTTTGAGTACGGTCATTGTTGTGTGTGGTCACGATCGTGTAGAGAGATTTTGTAGAAAAGGTGAATACTTAAGATTAAGATTCAATATATCTGCGGAAATCAAAATAGAATGACGGAAACGGTATCTAGGTCATACAAATCAAGATTTCTAAGTTCTAAGTTTTCTGCCTATTAACCGCTTTTCTAACTATTTCTTTCTGATGAGAAGGTTTGATTAAAGAGTTAATGATGCACGTGAAAAATAATATTATGGATCTTATACGTAAGTTTACCAAATATTTGAAATGCTGTGCTTTTACTGGGAATAGTGAATTACAGTATTGGAAGTAGGTATTAATTTATTTGGAACGTTGTCGTTGGTTAAAAACGTGATGCAGGCGTAGGTACTTACTACCTCAATTGCCACAACGAGCTTCGACTTACGGTTAATAACATTTTAAGTGTAAGTAGTACTATTAGTTATTCTGTGGTGTAAGTGGCTTAATATGCATTTTGAAGAAGGATGGAGCTTAAATAAATACACTTAATACAATACACAAAATAGAGGTACTGTGTGTTTGAAATACATATAGACACTTTGATATTTATTGGTATTAATTTATAAATGCGGTAGCTTGTTATTAGCTTGTAAGTTACTAAGTACATGTCAATGTAAATGAAATGAAGGAATGTTTACTCATATTAAATGATGCTGTAAGCTTTCTAAATAAAATAGAATAAAAATTATACATGTCTGTTATAAGAGAGACTATTTAAGAATAACATAATCTAAGCACAGCCACGTTGTGGCTAAGCTCTACTAGCTTTAGTTAAAAGTTATAAATAACAACTGTATAAATTAGTCTTAATTCCACTAAAAACACCACAAAAACGGTAATTTGATACAAAAACTCCTTAGTTGAGTCACATAAATAAATAATGATGTATTGGAATAATACTATAATAGGATTTCAACCAACCAAACAAATAACGTTCATTTTATTTCTAAAAGCGTTCATGGACAGACATTCGAAGTAAATTAAGTAAATAATCAAGCGGCATTAGCATTGGAGAACAAGAATGTTATTTTTTTTTTCAGGTTATTGGAGCCTGTTGACCTCTCGAACGTCAATAAAAACATTCGATGGTGTATTTGGTACAAATGAGATATACGCGAAAGGCATAAAGAGTCCACAATTTGGATCGTAGCTGTAGTGGTCATTTGATTTGGTTTGCGTGGGTGAATACTTTTATAGAGTACTGGCGGCCCGCCCGCGCCTTAGTCACGACAACTTAGAAACTTCAGACTACGGACTTAAAGCCGTCATACTTCACCCATTTTGTAAGAATATTCCGGAGCCCCCCCCCCTCCTCCCATTCCTATTCCTTCCTTAAACGTATTCCTCCCTTAAAGGCCGGCAACGCACCTGTGATTCCTCTGGTTTTGCGGGTGTCCATGGGCGGCGGTGATTATTCTCCACCAGCTGACCCGCCTGCTCGTTTGCCTCCCTCTTTTATAAAAAAAAAAAACATTGTATTTCATAGAAAATTGTATTCTACATAAATACATACATATAATCATGACTATTATCCCCGAAGGATTAGTCAGAGACTAGGCAATAAGGACCGCAAAAACAGTCCTATGCCATTGTCCACTTTTCACCAAAAATAGCGACTTCACATGTGCTAGCATGACAGGTGGTGAGCCCATCGCCGCTCTATGCTCTATGGATGTATGTGCGTCTTTAGTCCGTTAGTCCCCTTTTACGACACCCAAGAGAAGAGAGGGGGTGGTAGTATTGTTTCACCGCTACGCGACACGGCGAATTGTATTTAAAATTTTGGTTAAATTTAAGTATGGATATTTTTTATATCAAACGCAGTAATTAGCTATTTTTTTCATAGGAATATAGATTAGGTTATCTCTTGAAATCATTGTAAAGTGGTATATTATTAAAAATGACTAATTCGCAAGATACTAACTTACTTTACTTAGTTCAAAGTTATACATGTATTTGCAAATGCTCAAGTGAATGTGTTGCTAATAAACAAAGTTTTGTTTTTGCACCTTAGAGCTATTTCAATTTTACTATTCTAGACTCGACTATAATAGGTCCAATGCTTTCATTATAATTAAAACATTAATTAGATGTTACGAAAACATTGCGCCAGAATATTTTAGATTTATTGCGGACTCTACCCGCCTAAACGCTGTTTTTAATGTTTTCGCATGAGAAAATTTTACGTCTGTTTCGAAACTTTAAACTGTTTTGTTTACCTTGCATACGTGCCTTAAGTGTAACTTGATTTCATAAATGGTGTTGACGATTAAACATTTTAATATTGTCTCATTAGAACCACTAATTTCTACTTATTATGGTATCGTGTACCGCAAAATCAGCTTTTTTTAAACGGTTTTATTTAGCTTGACCTGTATGTTGTTGATGTTGGGTCAAATTTAGTACTTAAAATTTTCTCCCTTCCTGTTGACCGTTTGATCTGAAATTTGGTACACACCTTTAGTTCTGATGACTATACAATAATGTGTAATTAGTATCATCGTAAACCAAAATTGGCCGCCGCCACAAAATGGTGGATTACATTTTTTTGTTTAACCACCTCAATATGGGTATCAAATGAAAGGGCTTGACTAGTAGAACACTTACAGTATTTAATAAAAAAACTAAAGACTTTAAAATAAAAAAAATACGTAAAGAAAATATTTTAAGTTAAACGGTTATACTGAAAAGAAAGATGATGAGATGTAGATAATGTGCTAAAAGCTACAAAATAATTAAAAAATAATTAAAAATAAAATCGCGGGGCGTAGCATAACCTGTATAAATGTGAAATGATATGAACGGTTGACAGTTGACAGAAATTCACGCGCCCCACGATTATATTTTTAATTATTTTGTATCTTTTAGTACACACGGCGTCAGATCAACCTACCCTAAACTGTCAAATTTCTCCAATGAATATTGATCCTTAGAACCAAGCAATAAAGTTCAAATTTGATTGTAGAAATTTGACAGTTTTGGGTAGGTTGATCTGACGCCGTGTGTACATTATCTACATAATCATTATATTTCTTTTCACTAAACCGTTTATCCTACATTATTTTGTTTAACCTATTTTATCCATTCTTATTGGCATAACTTAAATTTTACCATAAGTTTTTCAGAACGCTTTTCTGTGTTGTTATCATCCCAAATAATATTGTAAGTATGATGGTTATTGATACATACTTACCTACAAATACTCACGACTTTTATGACCAAAGGGTTATCCAGGGGCAGGCCATGAGAACCGCTAAAGCAGTGCGCTGCTCCACGTGTCAACAAAAGCGACTGCGCACATGTGCTCAGCGTCATAGGTGGCGGCGACAGCAGGTTTGATTGTTTGCTAATGTAATGTAAATATAAAATAATCTTGTTTCATTTAAAACAGGGTAACGTTTATTTGTGATTTCTTGCGCGGATAGAAATGAAACACTTTTTTTTCTCTTAAATAATGGCTTCGTGCGATTAGCAAATTTAGCCAGTGTCAAGTTTTTAATAGTAATTATTATTACATTATGTATTTGGATGATAATAAGTGATAATGAACGTTTAATGGTAAATGATTTTCCCCCAAACCCCTCGAGACTCAATAAAGCTATGGGACTTTATTGAGGTCTCACACGGACTTCTTCAGAGAATTTGAAAAGTTCGTTTTATTTGCTAACACTCATGCACGTTTACGAAAACTTAACAGTAAATAATCCACCATTATTTCACATTAATTTTCGATAAAACACAAATTACAGAAAATAATACAAAACTGCAGACATGACGCTTCACTTTCCCGCCAAGAAGTCCAATGAAACACTTTTTACATATTAATTTGCGTTTACACACCAATACATACGAGGGGCGTTCAAAATATTCTCGGTATGTGGATAAAAACAAACAAGTACGAAAAGTTTGATATTTTTATTTTTCAATATACTCCCCCCCTATGTTCATACACTTATAAGATCGATCAATTATTTTTTTTAATCCCTCATAATAATATTTTTTATCTTTGGTGTAAAAATGCTCCTCCACGGCCGTCTTCAACGCTTCATCGTCAGAAAATTTATTTCCACGCAGATCCTTTTTAAGATTGGGGAACAAAAAGAAGTCGCTTGGGGCTAAGTCCGGACTATAGGGTGGATGAGTAACAGTTTCAAACCCACATTCAACAATAGCTGCCTTGGCAATATGAGCAGTATGGACAGGGGCGTTGTCATGCAGAAGCACAACACCTTTGGTTAACTTTCCTCGCCTCTTTTCTTTGATCGCATCTCTTAATTGACGTATAACGTTAGCGTAGTACTGCCCTGTGATATTTACACCTTTTTCTTTATAATCGATAAGCAAAACTCCTTCACAATCCCAAAATATTGTGGCCATGACCTTGCCAGCTGACGGGATTACCTTGAACTTCTTGGGATGAGCTGAACCCTTAATGTGCCACTGCATGGACTCCTGTTTGCTCTCTGGGTCATAATGATGAACCCAGGTTTCATCTCCAGTAACTATTTTTTGCAGCACCTCATCGGGATTTTCACCACACAGGTCGATAAAATCTGAACAGCAAGCCGCACGCATATCCTTTTGAAGAAGCGTCAGCATTCGCGGAACCCATCTTGCACTTACTTTTGACATATTAAGATGGTCATGTATAATGTCATGTACGGTACCAATAGAGAGATTGGTTACTTGAGCTATAGATTTTACCTTCACTCGGCCGTCTTCCAATATAAGTTTTTCCACTTTATCAATATTTTCTTGTGAGGTAGCCACTACAGGCCGGCCAGGTCTAGGGTCATCTTCAATACTCTCCCTTCCACGCTTAAATTCGCTTGACCATTTTTGAATAGTAGATAAAGAAGGAGCAGACTCACGGTAAACACAATCCATTTCCTCTTTTATGGTTTTTTGATTTTTACCCTGTTTTGTCAAGAATTTTATGACGGATCGGTGCTCTAATTTCGTTAAAATTGTTAATTCGCTCATGGTGTTCATGTTTGTTCGGCAATTGCAGAAAAACAAAAGAACATCTCGGTTCCAATTTTACTTTTTTTTAATGTCAATGGATGAATCTTAGCGGCCAGTAACAAATATATATATAAAAGAGGTTGTAACGTATCAATACCGAGAATATTTTGAACGCCCCTCGTACATACATCCAATCACGACTATTATCCCCGAAGGGTTACTCAGAGACTTTGTAATGAGGACCACAAAAACAGTCCACTTTTCACCAAATAATAACTGCACATGTTCTCAGCGTGACAGGTGATGAGCCCATCGCCGCTCTATGCTGTTGGATGTATGTGCAGTCTTTAGTCCGTTAGTCGCCTTTTACGACACCCAAGGGAAGAGAGGGGGTGGTAGTATTCTTTCACCGCTAGGCGACATGGTTAACGCATTAATTAACTTTAAACCATTGTGTGGTGGAGGCTTTTTTTAAAAGAGTACCACCAACCCATCTTCTCGCATGAGTGTCGTAAAGTGCGACTAACAGACTAAATAAATACTTACGTAATGTCAATACTATTTTTTATCAAAACCTGTTATGTGCCCTAGAATTGACCACTTAAAATCTGTTACGTGAATTTTTTCTTCTGTTTTAAAAATAATAAGTAAACTATTAAATTTACATGTATAAAAGACAAATAAGTTTACTTAAAATAACGATAATTTTTTTTTAAATCTTTTAAATAAAATACTTTTAGAAATAAACCTTCATATAAAATTTTTCAGGTAATCTTCTTTTGTCAATATCTTGAAAGTATACTTTTTGCACATAGCAGATTTTGGTTTCACAACGACGGTATGTATATATGTATGTTTGTATGTAATTCGTAAAAAGTGTTTAATTTCACTGACTGGTGTAAACATTAGACAACAATCTTACACAGGTATAGACCAAGAGGGCGCGTGAGTGTCCTACGATACAATTCACCGAATGCAGTCAAAACCGTAGGTGGATTGGTCAATAAAATAAATCTAACCTGGGTTTTATATCATATCGGTAGCTTTTAATTCAAAGTAATCTATTTGACTACTTATATTATTCTAATAATAATTATAAGCTACTAAGGAGGAACTCAATGGCGCAGCGGCAAGCGCTTGCGATCCTGCCCGCTAAGCAACTTTTACAATGTTGCCGGGTTGCTGGATGGGTGACCAAGTTAAAAACATCTCGAGCTCCTCCGTGCTTCGGAGGGCACGTAAGCCGTTGGTCCCGGTTGTCCTTAAAATTCCTTAAAATCCACCAAGCCGCACTGGGCCATCATAACCCACCATGTCCATGGGCCATTGTCCACGTGGGAGGCCTGTGCCCAGCATTGGGACGTTTATAGGCTGATGATGAATAATTATAACCTTATATTGATCAGAACCTGCAAGGATTAAACAGATCTTTCGTAGAAAAATAATCAAAAAATATTACTTTTCAGATGAGAGCAGTTACCTACAAGCTTTCGCAATCAAGTCGCTAACGATATTAATGTTTTTAACTGCTTTCTAAATGAATTAACAAAAGTCACATGGTTCTTTAATAATATCATAATCAATAGAAATAGAAACTAAATACACTGACGTATTAGGAATATCCTGTAATGATAATTGTAAGTTAAGTAAATAAATAAACAAAATAAAACTTTAGCTATTGGCACATAAACCCGCTACCCCCTTGCGTGTATATCATTGGAGGGGATATTATAATCTATAACTTCACGCAACGTAACAATTGGCTCAAGGGTAAGTAATTAAGTATCGAGTTAAAAGTATTTGTTCCTAAATTCTAATCGATTGACTTTATCTATCTACATTAGCTCGCCATATAAGTTTCGAGGTTGAAACTGATCGGTTGGCTAATCGAATTCTTTGTACCTGTCAATTATAGTTTAGGTACAAGTGATACTGTATTTTATTGTTGTTAAATACTGCTGAAATTTCTTTGCAGTGCAATATGGTGGGTTATATGTATAGAAATCTTTTATATAGGCATACAATATAATGAAACACATAACCCCATGTCTGTCTGTCTGTCACGAAGACTCCTAGAGGTAACTGCAATTGATAAGTATTCTATTGTGTCTGGTCTTTCGAACAAATAACTATTCGGAAAAAGACAAAACGTTAGTCTATTAGATGCTTCTGACCCGGTATGTCAGGATGGTGCAGGTTAAATTCTGTTAGTGTTAATTTATATAAATACCTATGTGTTTTTCTCTGAATCACTTATTTATTAATAAATCGGCATCATTACGGTGTTCCTCTGTCTCTTTCTATTTGACACAGTTAGGTAGAGAGATTAAAATTGTTGTGGACTGATAGGTATACACCAGTAACACATTAAATAAAGTTATTAATTTTATTAAAATGTTCGTATTGTATTACGTATGCATTGATTAGTGCTTCGGAAGGCACATTAATCTGTTGGTCTTTTGTGCCCCTGGTCCCCTTTCGGAATGTAGTTAATTATTGACACCTGGGAAGATCTGGGCTTAGTAGAGAGGTGTCGTGTATAGACTGATGTTGATAGGCATGTAAAAATAATGATGCTATTGCAAACTTTATTCAGAAACTTAATAATACTATAATAAAATGTATACAGAACGAAAATGTGTAATCCCAAGTATTAGAACATTAAAGACTAGACCTGGTTTATTTAACAAAGAGTAAACTTAGCAAAGTTTGCCATTGCTTGGCAAAATGATGTAAGTCAATGGAGAAAAGCTGGGATTCTGAAGATTTTGTGTTCGAATTCGAGATTGGATGCATCGAATGATATCTTGATACGAAACCCATGCGTTTGGGATCGGTTGTAGGGGTGCTTGTGTGTTAGCGATTTCCTTAACATCTGCTTGGATAACTTCTGCATTCCCTACAGAGGGGTCTTGGGGCTGCTCAGGTACTTGTGTTCCTTGTGGTACTTGGGTAGCCTCCGGAGCAATTGTAGGAGGAGGTACTGCCTCTGTCTTATCTTCTTGCACTGCGGTAGGTGTCACTGTTGTAGGTTCAACATACACTTCGTTTAGTTCGATATCGTTGTTGGACTGCTCTTGTTCCACTTTCAAAGCTTCTTTCTTGACATCCACACACGGAACGGGTTCACTCTTTTCTTTTGTTTCTGGTTTCTTGTTCGCATTGCTAACGGAATCAGGAAGAATCTTCTTCACGACAGCATTGAATCTGCAAATAATATGTGAATTGTTATTCAACATCCTGAAAATGTTTGTGGTAAACTTTTCTGTTTTAATGTTCGTGTACATAATATATATGTAATTAATTACCCTGTCAAATCGTCCGCTGTGTATTTCACTTCTCGTACGTACCCGTCGGGTTGAACAAATGAGTATTCTCCACGAACCACCGAGCCATCACTAGTTTCCCGCTGTGCTTTCTGATCACCTGTATTTTCATCGTACACTACGTAGGAATATTCGTAGCCATTCTGGAATGTAACAATAAATGATATAAATGACAAAACTCATTAGCATTTACAGCCTTACTTATAATGTTAGTTAAAATGTAAGTAATATTTATTATCTATTTAGGAAGTGTTTTATCAACATGTCAAAGATGTAGTAAGGTTTATATTTTAAGTAACGTTTATAAGTAAGGCTGTTAATATTATTTCATCACATCAAAAAAAAACAATAGCAACACTCGTGGTTATTCGCTTTAGAAATCACTCTAATTGTAGCTGTCTCTGCGGTCAAGTGGTTAGAATATCGGTCTCAGAGCGAGAGGTATCGGTTTTCTACTTCCAAAGGGCACATATTGCACCTATTCGTTTGGTAAGTGCATGGCCTGTCAGCTAGCTACCTGATGGTAGCCAGCTAAACAGCCTTAAAACAGATACTCTTATCTATTTTAAATTACAACTTATATTCTTATCACTATAATAAAATAATAATAAACTTCGATAAATAACTAAAAATAAACAACTTACATCTTTACTCGGTGCTACAGCAACAGGTACGTTTCGAGCTCTATAAGTTAGGATTTTTCCATTATTAGCAATAGGCAACTGGGCCAATGCGGCAATGTTTTGGCTTGGAATGACACAGGGTGATACACATGGCGGTAATATGTTTGGCATGGATGCTACAGGAACAAGCGATCCGATGGGTGCTCCAGAGATTCGTGCAAGTTGCGAATCCGTGTAAACGGCCGGGGCACCGTAGCTTGCATATTGCGTTGGACCATCAGGCCTTGTTTGCACGTATACATTTGAGTATGAGGAACCGTTAGTTTCGTGCCAACAAACACCCAACAACAAGCCGAAGATAATGCTCTGAAACAAAAGAACTGTGTTAAATCTATTTTTAAATTCTTAATTATAGCTTATTGGAAGCACTTACCTTACGAATCATCTTCCTTGGTGATCTGTGGAGGACTACTGATATTTTTCTGAATGAGACCTCTTATAAAAGCCGCTTTGTTTGGCAAAAATATGCTGTTCGGTAATACCGAAACAAACCATCAATGTCGTTGACGAGCTGAATAGGATGGAACAATCAAAATGTTAATGAAGATTTTACACAGGCTCCGTTTCACTATCCTATATTCTGAACACGCAGTTAACAAAAACTGTATAATTTGCCGTGCATTTGGCCTTTGTCTAGTTGGTCCGGTTGGCTACTTGAGCAACTTGCCAGGAACTGTCAAGAGTCCTTTAGTTAGCATGTTAGGTTCCAGTCGTGTTACTAGTTTTAGGAAATCTTTTCTTTTGTGGATGTGCGTTTCGCAGGTGTGGTGCGGTGGTTTACATGAAGCTTAACAAAGATTTGAGTGATTCATTATTTAATGAAAATTTAATTAAAACTAGAAAACTAACTTCATTAAAACTAGAAAACTTAATTAAACTAGTTACTATTGCAGAACATTTATTTGTAAATATTAAGTTTATCAAATATTTTTTTCTTGGACAGATACACATACATACTTGAATAACAAATATTTTTCGGTGTGTTGTGTTTGTGAGAAGAGTAGTAGGTATACGATGTTAAATCGTAGATTTGTTTTATCTATCTTTGTTGATTTTTGTTTTTGTTTAGGAAGAAGAACCTCCGAGTAAAATGGGAGATTAATTCTTGTACATGGAATTTATTTTACACAAAACTGATGAATAACTTGTAATATCTTTAATGCGGTCAAGCAACAGTGTCCTTCCTGCATTGCAGTATTCCTATATTTTTCTAAATTTTATTTTTAAACGTATTCCTGTTTGTATAATATCAAGTTACTAACGATAGAAATAACTAAGACATTATCAAGGTTAAAAACAGCGAGTTAAATAATTTTCCGGCTTAGTTTTGTAAATAAAATCTATTGTCCGCCGCTACTCAATGTCATAGACCCGAACACATAAATAAAGCGTTCATTGTAGCAAAAAGAGTTCAGTAAATAACACTATACTCTTAGCCTTAAGAGTCATTCGTAAGATTTCTTTCAGCTATCGTTAAATGACCTCCAACCTCTAACATCCTCCAACGCATAAGAGAATCTTGTAAAAAGGAATATCTAGGACAGAATTACGTGATGTGAGCCTTAGGGAATCATTTGAAGGTTGTTCGTAAGGTTTTAAGAACCATAAGTATAATGCCGCAAGAACCCGGATACTGCACACTGAGCAAAGAGGCTAAGGCAAATCCTTTAAAAAAAATAAGGAGTAGACTCGTTTCTAGAATATCCTCAAGTCGTAACGGCCCGGGAATACCAAACAGTACAAGCTTTTTTTTATGAAACAGCGCCTGTACATAGTTGTATTTGTATTATTTATGGATATTATTACTTTAGAAAAATCTGCTGTCTTTGCATAATATGTACGTATTATTCTGTATTTATAAAAATAGAAACTGTATTCGTGCCAGAGTCTCTTTCCATATTTCACATTTTCACTTCCAAATATTTCCATTGGGCTAAAATTATTCAGGAAGATGCTTCTAAGTTTTTCTTCTATTTACCAATAGATATTCTAAAAGCAACCAAAACGTAGATAAAAAGTTAAATACTAATAACCTCCTACTAAATAACTGCGACCCAATAACAGCTTAATTATAGATTATTATTTCTTGTGAGCTGTGTGTGTTGGCCGTCCGTTAGTAAAATAATACCATCAAGGTAATTGATAATACACCAGCTCATCTCTTCCCTTGGGTGTCGTAAAGGAGACTAACGGACTAAACTGTACATACATTCAACAGCTTAAAAGGAAACACTACGTGGAAGTGTCATGCAAAATTCTCATACGAAACACAGAAAAACGACGTTTCGTAGTCCTCTGTTTCCTTCTTCAAAACTGGACCAATTTTTAATACTTTATCAGCATCGGTTAAAGAAAAAGATTTTCTATGTCTGTATGTTTAATTTTTTTAAAAGCGGTTACATAATGTTTCTGAAAACGCCTTAAAACGGAGTGATTTCGCAAAATTTTTAAGGCCTGGTTGTTAAATAAATGACTTATTTAATGCAAATAAAATAAACATACAGACGTAGAAAATCACTATATTTAACTGATGCTGAAAAAAACATAAAAATTGGTCCAGTTCTAAAGGAGGAAACAGGGGACTACGAAACATCGCTTTTCTGTGTTTCGTTTGAAAATTTTGCATGCCACTTTCACGTAGTGTTTCCTTTTAAAGTGGCGATGAGCTCACTTCCTATTACACTGAGCACAATATGCAGTTGTACTTTGGTGGACTAACGGTTGGTGGACTTTGGCGGTGTAACGTGGACTGCGGCAGTGAGTGCACTGCTTTTGCGGTCCTCGCTGTCTAGTCTCTCATTATTCTCTGACTAACCCTTTGGGGATAATAGCCGTCATTGAAGTATGCAGGTACTATAGTTTTATACCGATATATGGAAAGTTTTAAAGAACTTATTATTAAAACATAAGCAATTAGCGCCTTCCTATATGAAATGGCAACGACTGAATTTGACTTAATGTGAATTTGCAGTTAAAAATGCCTTAATAAGATACGATTGTAGTACGTAATTTTAGTTTAAATTATATTTATGTAGGTACGTTGTTCAACAGTAAATAAAGTTCTAGCAATTCAAAAACTATGCATTTATGATAATATAATAATATGGAGCGGACTCGATTTCCGGTGGTTTATGAGATATTTGTTACATTTATTAAACGTAATGTATCATAATTTTTAGCAATATCAAAAACGGAATTAAAGTTTTTTAAACAACAGTGAAGATTATGGTATAATCTTCCTAAATGCTGTTGTTTTTGTGGGAAGTTCAGAGTTCATCAGTGGGACGCGTTAGGCTTATGATGATGACATTCTCTAAAATCTCCTGTGTTTCAGATTTGCTGATCTCCATGGGTTAATACTTACGTGTACGTGAGACTAAGATACTACCACTCGTCGTCGAGGACCCAGTAGTCGGGGCTATCTACAGATTTTTTATAACTCACCCAGCTCGGATGATTTTTACCGTCGAGGAGAAAATATAATGTAAATGCTGAAGCTAACTTATTTTATCATTAGCTAAGAATGAAAAATTGTCTCTTAGTACAGTCGCCCTCAGATATTTTGTAGCAGACAATGTGACCAAATACTTCTGAACAGTTTAAGATGTCAATAATTTCCATACACTACAAGTTACCATTAATATCTAAAATATTCATTACTTTAGTCATTAATTTCTGAATACAGAACTAACCAATAATATGTGATCACTCATAACGTCAAGTGTATCTATGCAGATGGTGTGGTCTTAAATATCTAAGCAGTTGAGGAAAAATTGCAGTAGGAGGTGCTTTGCGGTGATTTTAATTAGAACTCTTTTGACAATTTATATAGTAAGATGACGCTGGCAGTATTCAACACTTTGTAGTTTTCAGTCTTGGCGTGGAACAATATGCCTAATCGCAGGAGTGGCAGTAGCTAGGTATTACGATTGGGTTTTTGGGAATGGATGTGCAAAGATGGCCCTGATGAGCATTTTGAAATATGTAGACGAATGAATTAAATGAATTATAAAAACTTCTTTAAGATACTTTTCTTCCAATTGCTAAAGTATTTTATCCAGATAAACACATTACATATATTTAAGACAACAGTGCATAATGCTCGTACTGTACAAACATGGTAAAATGGTATGAGAAGTATTTTCGGACTTCCGATAATAGGAATCAAAAAGATATGTGAAAAAATTCGCACCCCTGTGCGGTAGCTAACCGGTTTTGTTTTTTTCCACTATTTAGATAGGTACCTACTTAAACGTTGTAGTATAGTTTCATTACATGTATTTTTTGGATATTCAACCTTTAATCGTATTTAATAAATACCATCAAATATTTTATTTTCTTTGTACATTACAACGCATTCTTAAAAATAAATAAAAACCAATTATTTTTTTTTAAATTGACAATAGAGACAGTAAATTAATACACAAGTACTTACTTACTTCGTTTTTCATACATCAACATCTCTCGGTGCTCAAGTAGCAAAGTATTCCACCAAATATTCAAAGACCCTGGCATCTATATCCGGGTCGGTTAAAGAATGTTTCTGTTTTTTTATTACTGCATTAAATTAGCTTTATCGGCAAACATTAAAAAAAATATTATTAGCTAAATTTATGTGATTTAAAAGTTAAGAATATAAGTTTTAAATCGATCAAAATCAGTTAGGTACTTAAATAAACGTTTTATTTATAACCAATAAACATTTAGTTTGTAACTGTTTGAATATTGAAGTTTGTATGAGATACGTGATACGTGTAAACCCTCTTGAACATAGGGTTGCCAAATGATAATTTGATAAAGGAGGGCAGATGAGTCTAAAAAGGAGGATATTTAAAAAAGAAGGACATTCACAAACAATTTTTTTTATTACTTTACTTTATTTTAATCATATTTAGCTGATCTGCCAATTTTAGCAAGAAATTCTTAGATTTCTAATAAATAATTATCGCGTTTTTTTATTTTTTTTTATTGGTTTACAAAACGAGATTTACAATTTTGACTTAGACATGTACATAGGAAAATGACATACATTTTAGTAAATCCTTCTTGATGTAAACACGACATGCATAAATTAAAAAAAAAAAAATTAATTAAAAAGAGGTAGTTACTTACAACAATAATTCTGACAAAACTAATTACAAAGTATAGAAGATAAAATGAGTTTAAAACTGTATATAATATAAAATAATTTAAAAACAGTATAGGTATAAGACAAAATAAATAAGTTAGTAAAACAAGTAATCTTTATAATTTCTTAACATTACGTTTTAATGAGGCGGTAGAACCAAAAAATATATCAATATTATCGCGGATAGCGTTACAGCTTGATGCCATGCGATAGAGTGGGGAGTGCTGCCCAAGATTTGTTTTACATCCAGGTAAGCTAAACGTTTTTCTATTTTGAATGCGGCTACTACTCGTAGTACGCGGTATGCAGAAATTAAATTTTTCGAGGAGGCTTGGAGAATCTACTAAACCATTTAACAGCTTGAACGTGAAGACAATGTCGAACATTTTCCTTCGGGCTTGCAGTGGCTCCAATTTGTAGTGAGAGAGGCGGTCGTCATTGGAGTTAAGAATTCGGAATTTGTTATCAGAAAACGCAAGATGGTATAGGAAACGTCTCTGGACCCGTTCAATTCGATCGGAGTGTACTTGATAAGAGGGATTCCATACAGTGCTACAATACTCTAATATTCCACGAATTATGCTGTTGTATATTGTAACGGTTAGGTGAGGCTGTTTAAAAAGTTTCATTTGGCGGTTGATGAAACCGGACATCCTTGATGACTGAGCTATGATATGGTCTATAATTATGGTTACGAAAGGTAATCGAGCTATCAATTAAGACCCCCAAATCACGAATCACCTGCACCTCCTTGAGTGTGAAACTGCCAATGGTGTATGACGCATCAACAATAGTTTTTTTCCTAGTGAGTCTTAAAAAGAAGCATTTTTCAGAGTTCAAAAACATGTAACTTTGATCGCACCATTTAAGTATACTGTTTAAGTCGTTTTGCAGGGTGAATATATCTCGATGGTTGGTAATAGTCCGGTATAACTTGAGATCATCGGCAAACATTTTGAATTTACTTTGAATGCGAGTGCAAAGGTCATTTATAAATACCAGAAAGAAAAGTGGTCCCAAGTGAGAGCCCTGGGGTACTCCCGAGGGTACAGGTGATGCCTCCGATGTAAATCCACGTATGGCTACTAGCTGAGATCGATTAAGAAGGTAGGATTCACACCATCTCAGGAGTGATCCATGAATTCCCAAACCAGCAAGCTTTTTCAATAACAGGTTGTGGTTTACTAGGTAAAATGCCTTTCGGAAGTCTGTATATATTATATCTATCTCTATCCTACCATTCCTGTCCAAGGTCCTGGAAAGCGCTGTTCACAAGCAATTGTTCTCTTTTGTTTCCCATAACAATTTAATAAGTCCGTATCAATCTGGTTTTCGTCCTGGCCATAGCACAGTAACTGCCCTCTTAAATGTGACAGACGATATCCGCCACGCGATGGATAGCCGGATGTTTACGGTTCTTGTTCTACTGGACTTCAGCAGCGCTTTCAACTCCGTTAACTATGACATCCTCCTTGCCATCCTCCACTCGCTTAACCTTGCCCCTGCCGTGATATCATGGTTTTCGGATTATCTTTGCAGTCGGCACCAGAGAATTAAGAGTGAAGACTTGTTCTCGGATTGGGCTCCCCTTACTGTAGGTATGCCACAGGGTGGGGTACTTTCACCTCTCCTCTTTTCACTATTTATTAACGAGGTCGGTAAAGTACTTTCTTGTCCGTACCACTTGTATGCTGATGACTTGCAGCTGTACAAGCATTCTGATGCAGCCAATATTAACTCGGCTATTGAAGCCCTTAATAAAGATCTCCTCGCGGTAAAGGCATAGGCAAACGCGTTTGGATTGCTTGTGAACCCTACTAAGTCACAAACAATAATAGTAGGTAGCAGCAGACTTTACGATAAACTAGACATGAATAGCCTCCCAAAGGTTACATATGATGGAGTGCATCTTGCATATGCAGACAAGACCAAAATCTAGGCCTCATTATTGACCGTACTTTGTCTTGGAGATCACAGGTGAATGAAGTGAGCCGGCGCATGCACTACTCTTATCATTCTCTCAAGCGACTTCAGTTCTTCTTGCCCTATAATACTAAAATTATGCTTGCTCAGTCGCTTCTGCTCCCTCTTCTCGACTATGCCGATGTGTGTTACTTGGATGCTACTGAAGAGCTGCTGAACAAACTGGAGCGTCTACAAAATCTGGCTATACGGTTCATATTCAGCCTCCGCAAATATGACCATATTTCGGAATACCGTTCAAAATTAAGATGGCTCCCTATTCGACGTCGCCGAGATATGCACATCCTTTGCCTCCTTTACAAAATCCTCCACTACCCTCAGCTCCCTCATTACCTTCGCTCCCGTTTTACGCTCATACCTGCTACTTCCCGCCCCAAACGTTCTTGTGACACAAGAACCCTTCTATTTCCTCAATCCAACTCCAAATATTTCCATCGCTCTTACACCGTTCACGCAGCCATTTTGTGGAATAAGCTGCCAGCCGACATTCGTGAGAGTCCATCGGTGTCATCTTTCAAACATAAATTAAAAGAGCACTACCTATCCAACAACAACAGTAGTTAGCAATGTTGTAACATAACTAGTTATTCATTTTGATTATATTATATATTAATATGTATGTCTATGTATTACAATATATACAATATAGGTAGTTTGTTTAAGTAGGTATGTATGTGTATGTTTAGGAATGTTATAAGTAGGTATATGTATTTGTAAGTATCATTAGTCCCGTAGACTCTCTTTCCACACCACAGCTAGGGTTGGCTGGAAGAGATCTCTTCTAGAGATAAGCTCACCTTTGTATATGTCTTTTGTAACGTCTTTTTCAATGTGTTTTATATGTGCAATAAAGGATTAATATATATTGCATGCATCTCTTCTTGTCTGTCAAGAGCTTCTGAAACATCAGTAACATATTCTACTAAGTTAGTTGAGGTAGATTTACGTGGAAGAAAAACGTTTTTGAAGTAGTATTAAGAAATAATTAAAGATTTAACTGACTGCACACTTAGTCTGTTTCTCTCTTGGCTCTACTGAGTAATAATCAGTGAAAAAACTCTTTCCACATTTGCGTTATGTGCGCTTATACAAAAATAAAACTCGCAGATCTTGAGCAGTTCAGAGAAACATTCAATGATTTTAGCACTTAGATGTTTAGCAAAAAGGAGGACTTACAGTAGGTAAAGGAGGACAAAACATGGAAAAGGAAGACATTTGGATACCATCTGGCAACCCTACTTGAACACCGCGCTGGCCGAACTTCCGTTAAGATATCGAAACACAATTTTCCCGACCTGAGAATTCAAACTTGAAATCAGTCTGTGCTCTTTAAGGTTTATTTCTAGTATTGCTCAGTGGAGTTGAAAAAGATGTTGATACATACATACATATAATCACGACTATTATCCCCGAAGGGTTAGTCAGAGACAAGGCAATGAGTCCTCAAAGCAGTCCTCTACCATAGTCCACTTTTCACCAAATAGCGACTGCACATGTGTTCAGTGTGACAGATGGTGAGCCCATCGCCGCTCTATGCTATTAGATGTATGTCTAGTCTTTAGTCCGTTAGTCGCCTTTTACGATACCCAAGGGAAGAAAGGGGGTGGTAGTATTCTTTCACCGCTACGCGACGCGGTCAAAGATGTTGATCTTTAGTGATATTTGGGTTGGAATAACTGAGTGCAGGCTTTCCTACGTGGACAAGCACATGGGAATAGTGGACCATAACCCACCACACTGTCCCAATGCGGTTTGGTGGGTGTGACTTGGAATTTAAATTTAAATTAAGTGGTTTTGAGCGGATTCGATTCGATTAAACAATCTTGCTGCTAATAAAATATTTTACAATAATATGTATTATTATTTCTCTTTCTCCCAAATAATGTGTCATCTATATTAATGAAAATCAATTGCCGAAATGTTTGTACGCGCATCACTTCAGAACGGCTGCACCTATTTGGCTTATTCTTTTTTTGTTGTGTTCTTGTTAGGACAAGGTTTGTGTAAGAGAAAATGTTTGAAAATTTGTCCGGAAAAGTGGTAAATTGAATTTAAAGAAACTGCATATAAAGTGATTGTGGGAGCACAGACGTTATTATACGTCTGTGTGTGGGAGTGACATAGAAAACAGCAAAGAGGATTTAACAGTTTGACTGCCCATTCCGCCCTGGGGCGTGAAGCGGGGCGCGGGGCGGACGCCCATCACGCCTCGGCGCGTGATCGTTTCTTCCTTCTTTTTCTTCCTTCTTCGGTGCCCGTGTCGCCTCTAGGCGTGAATATTTTCTTATTTTTATACAACCCCCCTATATATTTTTTATAAATATAATATTTTTTTGTTTAATATTCATATATATTTAAAGCTAAATAACACGAAAAAAAAGTTGGCCTTTGGGCTGAGTCATCAATTTTGTGGGCAGTCAAACTGTTAAATGATGAACACAGTTGGAAGACATTCAAATAAAATAAAAAAATATTTACAGATTTGACATTTAGGTACTTTATTGATTGTTAGGCGGTATGTACACGGGCGGTACGAAGTTCACCGGGACAGCTCATTTAATATAAAAATGACTAACTATAGAATAAATGAGCTCCTACTTGCCATATAGTAAAATATAGTAAAATGTAAATATTTTATTATGAAATTTTTGCATTCACAATGCTATATAGATATAGGATAAAATTTTTTAATCGAAAAAAAATTTGTCATTTAATATATACAGGTTGGCCAAAAAGTTGACGTCCAAAAAAATATTATTGATACACACATACATACATGCATACATATAATCACGACTATTATCCCCTAAGGGTTAGTCAGAGACTAGGCAATGAGAACCGCAAAAGCTGTCCTGCACCATAGTCCACTTTTCACTAAATAGCGACTGCACATGTGCTCAGCGTGACAGGTGGTGAGCCCATCGCCGCTCTATGCTGTTGGGTATAGGTGCATTCTTTAGTCCGTTAATCACTTCTACGACACCCAAGGGAAGAGAGGGGATGGTACTTACACCACTACGCGATTCGGTTAGGCTGTTAATGATGACATAATAATAATATATTATAAAGCATGCAATTAATCAGGTTTATTTCTTATTCGGTTGTAGACCCAAGTTGTAGGTTCACCCATGTTCTAAAACTCTTTAAGATCACAGGGTACGGTTACGTTTACGTACACGAAGTCGCTGATCGACTGTTAGGCATTGTTCACACCAAACGGATTGTCCGCCGCGGACTGTGAGTATGCTCACTGTCAGCCCCAGTGTGAACGTGGACTAAGTCTGAAGTATGCGTTCTCACCAAGCCGACAATACGCTATAGCGTACAATCCGCTACTCTCGGTGTCGAACATCGCGAGATACACATCTGTATTCATTAAAGTTTCTCTAATGAATTGTGCCCGCGGCGCAGCAATAAAATACGCTGTTACGTTCGGCTACAGTCGTAGCCAATCAATTTTTAACAAAGAAATGAGTAAAAAATGTAATTCTGAAGGCATAATGACACTTTAAGTACTTTTATTTATTTTCAAGCTTTATATTACTAATAAAATATGGATCTATATTGTCTTAAACTGAAAGGAATTTAATTTTATTAAGTTTCTTTTCTATTTTTTCATCTATGAAATCTATCTGAAATTGACAATGCAGAAACAACAGATGATTCGAGTCTCACAATTCCTAAATTATACTCGGAAAAAAGATGAACACAACCAAATAATTAAACATAATTTGTTTTTCGAACAGTTTATTTTCGCCGCAGTCTTATAACATAAATCGATGTCGACTAAAGACTATCTACATAAGTATTAAAGGTAATAATATCACATGGTTAAAGAGGCAGGCAGCCAGCACAGCCGCTTAATGGTACTCGTGGTGAGCGGGCGCTGTGTTGTGCACGACCGCGTTGAAACTGCAACAAAATAATAATATAAGTAACAGAAGGTAACTCCTTGACACGGCACGTATTGTCAGAAGGTTCCTCAGTCCTCACTCTGCAGCCCTAAACTACCAATAGCTTGGATCTGTCCCGCTGCCGGTGGCTAAATGTAGTATAAAGATATGTCATAAAATGTTAATGTACTATGTATAAAATTTTGTTAAAAATATCTTAATATTTTAGATAAATAATAAGATAATAATAATATCATATTCCCACGTTCTCACACCAATTGAATAGCAAACAAAGCTTAACTTGAGCTTCTTTTGAACTTTGTTATTAGATAAGCATAAAACGATATTTTCTAAATTGACCAGACCGGGAATTGAACCCTCATAGATGGCGTTGCCAGAACCGGCGTGCCGACCAAGGAAGTCTCAATCTCGGATAATATAACTAATATTTTTTATCAGTGAAATCGAGTCTACTCTCGATTGTGAAAAAAACTAATTTCAGATTTTGTGAAATTTCAATAACAAGTTGTTTATTTCTATATGACGAATGCCATTAAGTAACTAGGAGAAAAGCAGCTATAATAATCACCATCATCATCAGAACTACCATTCCTAAACGTAAGAGAAGATTTGACCTGGTTACTGATGACGTAAAAGAATCTCACTATGTGGCTAGCCATGTTGCAGTTTTATTCTGTGTTACAATTTTCCCACGTGTGTAATTTACGTTGCCCATGCTACAGTTTACTCACTTCTAATATAGAAGTTAACATCATGTTAATTAATGTTAATTGGTTTCCTTACCCCAGCCGTCTTGTGTGCATGCAATCATTTGTTTTCTGCACAATAAGCGTCCGTTATGCAAGGGAAAGTTACGTTTACGTACTAAATACAGTATTATGAAGTGTATATTTTATAGTTGAATGTTACCGATGCTACAAATATTAAATACACTTGTAGCGTAATATTTTTCATCATTGTAACATATTAACAAGTCTTTAGTAGTCCCAGTGAAATTGCAATAAAATAAAAACTGATGAAAACTGCTCTCTATTCCAGAAAGTTTTAGTGCCTTACAAATAAACAGAGGATAAGGTCGGAATAGTTATTCCGAATTTTGTATTTTTTACTCTAATTTAAAATTAAGTTTGCATGACAGGAATAAAACACGGAATAACTATTCGTAGCTTATTCTTTGTTTATTTGTAAGGCAGTTAGACACGAATTTTTAATCGTTTGGAAGTAGTATATGAAGTAGCATTTCTATATAGGCGACCCGGCATTGCGAAAGTCGCCTAACTGGCAAGCCATCGAGCTCCTCGATTTCCACTAAGAGGTATAAGAAAGGTTTTTTTACCCATTGTGGTCATCAGCTGTGTAGGTGACCTTGCGGAAGGAGCCATCGGGCTGGAGCAGGGAGTACTCTCCCTTCACCACGTCGCCGTCTCTGACTTCGTGCTGGGTCTTGTGGTCACCGGTGTGTGGGTCTGACACGGAGTAGGAGTAGTCATATTTGGGATGGGCCTGAAATAGAAATATTATGTTCTCATTAGATTTGTTAAATAAGGTTAGTGTTAAAAAGATAGATAGATACAACGCTTTATTGCACACACAAAAATGAAGGAAACATAGAGTAAACATTTTTAAAAAGCTAATGTGGGCAAAGGCGGTCTTATCGCTTAAAGCGATCTCTTCTAGACAACCTTTGTGGTATAGGACAACAGAAAAAGGGCGCAGGGCAGTGCACCAGAACAAGCCAATATCAGATAAAAATAAAAAATAAACATAGAATTCAAATACTTAATAGTTATAAAATCAATTTAATAAAAATACAATACTGATACCAAGATATATTATAATAATATACATCATGTCCTACCGCATTCTGGAATTTTAGTTTAGTGAAAGTCTGACGGTTTTCGGAATTAGTCTTTTTTCTATTATCTTTAGAAAAATCTTCACTCGTTTAGTTTATTTCATGCCATGTCTACAAATGATAATTAAAATTTTAAGCGCCATTTTTTTTAAATACTTTTGGTTATTTGTTTCATCTCAAACAATATTCTTTTGTTCCCACATAAAAAAAATCTTATGCAAAGTTTTCATACAAACCCAATCAAACGGCTGACTTTGGATAGCCTTTGGTGTAAAAAAATGTACGATGCAGACCATGCCAATTACTTTAAAACATTGCATAATTAATGTTAATTTAAAATTGGTATTGTTGTTTTACTTTCCTTTTTTATTTTATATTTTATGGTAATTTAAATGCACAAAGGTAGCAATTTAGGATTTTAATGAAATAAAAGTCAATCAAAATTAAGTTACCTTACAAGTATTATTTCATGATTTAATACATGTGAACAATGAAATCGTAGAAAGGATCAGTACCTGACATGCTTGCATGAAGTTTTGACCTTGACATGTCATTGTAATTGAAATTAGCAAAGAAAATATTCTCTATTTTAACAGGTATTTTGGCGTTTTGGTATGGTATGGATACAAGTAAAAGAGAATAAATTAATGCAAATGAAATTTTTATTAAATTATTTACAGTAAATGCTCAAAATGGTCGCCTTTTGCCCTTATGCATGCTTTAGTTACATCTTTTAATAAAGTACCTTTTAATTCGGCGATCATAACCCTCTTGCGTAAGGTTTTTATTGTTATTTTGTAGGAGGGAAGATTTTTCTAAAAGTAAAAGTAAAAAGACGATATCTCGAAAACCGTGAGACTTTCATTAAACTCGCAGTTAAAGGATTATCCTTCGTTTTCTGGACACGCTGTATATATACATGTATATACTACATAGTAATAGTAAAAAGAGGATACAGTTGAACGTAACCCATATTCATAACACATGAATCCTAAAAAAACATTTGCGTATTCATTTCCATTTACATACACTCGCAACTATTATCCCCTAAGGGTGAGTCAGAGACTAGGCAATGAGGACCGCAAAAGTTGTCCACTGCCACAGTCCACGTTTCACCGAATGACAACTGCACATGTGCTTAGCGTGGAAGGATGTGAGCCCCTCGCCGCTCTATGCTGTTGGATGTAGGTGCACGCACGGTCTTTTGTTCGTTAAGGCGAGTCCTTTCGAGCGCTAGCGCTTTTCTCTCGCTCTCTCGGCGTACGACGGTACGGGACGGGTATAACAGCGAAGCGGTGCAAATAGGCGCGTTTTGTAGGTTTTTATAAGTTTTTTTCCGATACAGACTTTTTAGGATTTAATAAATCTTAGTACTTCAATAATTAAGAAATCATCCGTTTTAGACTTTTATTTGGCCTGTTTTAGTGATTTTTTATAATATAGTAAAGTACATCTAATCGCGTAACAAATTAGCACATTCTTTAGGCAATGTCCTTTGGTGTATTATACATTTTTATAAGAGCGTAATTTAATAGTAAATACATAAACCATTTGATCTAGCAAAACAGTTTTGCCCGCATTTATCGGTGACTCGCCTTAATTGCCTTTTACGACAACCGGGAGAAGAGATAGATTGCTAGTATTATTTTAATAATGAGCCGCCTTCTATTAAGAATCCATTTAGTTTGAAGAAACTACTGAAACATCGTAAAAATTCATCTTAATTAAAACACAATCCCTGTTATTAATAAACGTTGATTAAAGTTACCTTAGGATTAAATTGACGCTGTCTCTATCTGTCTTCTTTAACAAAAACGAGACAGCGTCACTTTAAACCGAGGTGTAACGTTTGGCCATTTTTATTAATATGACGGTTGAGTATAACAAATGACTAAATAATTTAGTGACGATCTTAGTAAAACCCCAAGCGGTACAAAAACACACTTGACTTTGTATCGTGTTTTCATAGACTTACAGACTACTTTAGTATGAACAAGTTTGGTTATTTCGGTTCTGTAGTTCATCCTTTGTATTGTTATTGCAAAATATAGCATAGTCTATGCTCGATTCTGTCAAATTTGACCATGACAGTTAGTGTCAAAAAACTGTAAAAAAATCCAAGAGTGAGGGGTTAAGAAAAATAGCTTCAAACACAATTTCGTTATTTCCTCACATTGCAAGAAATCGTACGATCCAAAGAGTTCGAAACACACTAATGGAGACATGTGACGTCGACACTGCTATTAGACGTCGCGGCCTATCATAAAATATGATCTTGAGTCCTTCAATATATACACTTTCCAATTGCTATACTTCGGATTATTTAAATCTGTCAATGGCTTGCGCAAAACGTTAGTATTTGGGTCGACATCGGCTAATACACATCTGCAGGTACCATTAAAACGAGCGTGAGATCACGCGGTGCCGTATGCAAACGGTCCGCTGGCCCTGCGCACAGTCATTACGTCCCTGTGTACACGGCTCAAATGTCGCAACCACCCTGGGAAGTCGCCGACGGCCCTGTAGTCACGATCAGGACTCGACGTTGTTTATGTAACTATGGATTACTCTGAATTGTTACCTGCGGCGATCGATTTATGACAACATCATAATGCGACAACGCTCCGTAAATTGCCAGTTATGCTCATTAATTTCCCAAGTGACGTTATTCAATAGATCGCTCTGTCGTATATCAAGTGGTATCCGTGTAAATGCACATTTTACAATACAAAAGACTTGAGATTATTATTCTATATTAAATGCTTTAATGTATAAACAGAAAGGCTTTTCAAAATCTTTAATACGACTAAAAAGGAAACTCTTTTTTCTCACAAAATTTTAGCGACTATTATAAATTAGTAGTTTAAATTCTATAATAAAGGCCGATTCGTTATCGCCAAGATAACTCGGTCATGTCCAGTTAATCACCGTCGTCATTTTTATTTTCAAGGCCTATTTCATTTTGAATGATTTATTATTAACTTTCTTTTGTTTCACCATCAACGCAAAAGCGTTGATGGTGAAACAAAAGAACAACAAAAGAAAACTTTTGTTGTTGCAGAAAAGCTTTAAAGCAAGCTATAAAGTTTTCGCGTTTCTTTTGTTCGATGGAACGCTGTAGCCTGTAATGTGTAAATACTTGAATAATAAATTGGGCCCTATTGCAGAGGTTGATGACGTAACAACTGCAAGCAGGGATAACGGGCCCGCTGATAGCTATCGTATCCCGGAAACGCAGTCGATTGTGTTGGATCGCACGACACGCTAGTTTATGCAAGCAATCAATTAGTAACTAGCTATTGTATTACGTCAGCGCAGTATTAGGGAAACATCGGTTGCTCTACTTATGGATAACGCATTAGGCCGTATCTGTTTTGTGTGAGCGAAAATTGATGTAAGCTCTTACCAATTTCTTTTTATAGTTTTTAGTAAATTCTTGCCAGTTGTCATTATTTCACGAACCCTAATTGCTGTAAGCTCTTACCATTTTTGAATAGTTTTTGGCGTGTGAACAAAATAAATGTGTCATTATATCGTGACGAAATAACGAGTATTAGATGACGGAGTGTAATGCTCTCGTTGCGCCGATTACGTAGCATTCGTTACACGAAGGTCACTCTCAATTTGGGCAACTCCTGAAAGATTAAGACGATGGGAGTGGGTGCATTTTTCTTTTGTTTCATTTATGTATTTGGCTCTATCGGTTCTTTTAACTTTATTTAACTTACTGTTGTTTTATTTCCATTGCATATCACTTCTCTTATTCGGCAATGCATTTTTTTGTACGATGTTTTGAGCGTTTGTATAAAAATAAGCGAATTTTCGAGAAGGGTTTAGAAAAAAATATTCTCTTACGACTCTCAAAGACTGGCGCTTAAATATGCAAACAATGTCTTAGACATTCTATTACCTAAAGATGCCGGTTGAAGTATCGTAATGCCCGATTGTTCTAAATATCGTGTATCGTGGCACTATTAGTTAAATTACTCTGGTAGCTTATGTGTATTGTGAGCTTTTGTATGCTGAATTCGGGCGCTATCTTGACTCGGATCGCAACGACCCGAGTACCCTTTAAACTTGTAGGCCAATTCCTTGGTATAGTCCTTGGCATGTATTTTTGAATGGTAATTCGTGCCCTTTGGACGTTCATTTAGTCGCAGCTCGCGAACAGTTAGATTATGTGTGGATATGTTCACCTTTTCATGTTGATAACTTTAACCTGCTGAATGTTAGTATCCACGTGGTCTTGTTTGCTACTTTTATACTCAATATTTCTCACTCTCCGGGTTTTTTGACGTCTTGTTAAATTTCTTCCCCATTACTATTTTATTTGTATTTATTATACAAACAAAATTCGTGTTGCATAGTTTTCTACGTTCGAGCGTTTACAGGTTATGTTTAAGAATGAAATGATGCCTGTTTTTTTTAAGTGTCTGCCATTTTGTCCTGTGTTTACACTTGAGTGAACATTTCGGGCTGATGCTGAATAATCGGAAATGTCATGGTTGTAGTCATGCATGTCTTCGTATGCGTATTTTGTATCCATGTGCCACTCCAGGTGACTATGATGATGATGATGATATACATTTTAGGTTAATAATAGGTACTGAAGTATTGAAACGTACATGGTGGTCAAACAGTTGCGTCTTTTTATTTTTTTTGTCTTCGTGTCCGTCGTGTCCTCGCCAGCGTATCCGTGGGCGAGCTTTACAACTCGGCTGACGACGGTATAGATTATGATTATATACATTTCAAGCTGATATTCAAGAATTCCAACTTACGAGGTAGTCGACATGCATATCTTCGTATCCATAGCGCGCACACTACGGAATCGGTGGTCACGTGTCCGTAGACCTCGTCCGCGTAACCGCTAGTCAAACTTTACCACAAAAATGAAGATGTGCATTTCAGACTGATACTGTAGAGTTCTCACCAACCTGCATTGGGCCAGCTTGGTGGGCTAAAGCCTAATCCTCCTGTACGCTGTTGTCCATCTGGGAAGGTCTGTGCTTAACAATGGGACGTTTATAGGCTGATAATGATGAGCTATAATTGCAACTTACATCGTACTCGACATGTGTGTCTTTGTGTCCGTAGTGTGTGACTGGTGTCAATGTCGGAAGGCCTGCGCCCAGCAGTGGAACGTTAACATGCTGATGATGATGATGACTGTAGAATAGCAACTTACATGGTAGTCGACATGTGTGTCTTCGTGTCCGTAGTGTGCGACTGGCGCGTACGCGGCGGCCTCGTGTCCGTAGCCCTCGCCCGCGTATCCGTGGGCGAGCTGCACCACTCCGGCCGACGCTAGCGCCACCACGGACAGGATTACTGCGGCCTGGGAAAGCAACATTATTTTGAGGGATTGAACCCGAGGTCACGATGATTGCAACTTTGCAATAACTTTAGTGGCACAGCCTGTAGATCCACTATAAGCGCAAACAAGACTTTGTTGGTCCGAATTTTATCGTACAGTGCTGTGTGTATTGCGGTATACTGTGCCAATCGCCAGTAAAAACAGCAGCGCGCACGAATTACGTGCCAAAGAAGTCTTGGATGCGCTTTCAGAGTTGACCTACTGAATACAAACCAGAGACCACTACTACTCATAACAGAGACCCGGGTGCTAATAGGGAGTTGTCCTAACAGTTATTGCATCCCTGATCAGTTCTGATCAGATTTTTTAGGGTTTGGGAAGTAAAAAAAGCAACAATTTGCCGTAATATAAATTTATTCATAATCATGTATACTGTTACTAAAATCTAAAACTCTTTAGGCTCGAATCCATTCTATGTTAAGCTTGAACCAATATATTAATTTTAATAATATATTTAATATGCTAAGGGTTTAAGTTTTGTTAGGGAAAATATTTTGGAAATTATTCCAATCGGTTAAAACTGAAAAACTAACTTATGACTAATGAAAAC
This sequence comes from Scoparia ambigualis, assembly GCA_963921215.1. Lineage (NCBI taxonomy): Eukaryota > Metazoa > Arthropoda > Insecta > Lepidoptera > Crambidae > Scoparia > Scoparia ambigualis. Next base: position 27,723,223 of record OY992506.1, read on the forward strand.
CTTTAGAGAAATGTGACCAATATATGGCTTTTAACTAAGCTTACGAAGAACTATAAGAAAAGGCAATACTCTAATTATATGCATCATAAAGAATAATACTAAGTGGATCCAGCTGTAAAAGTGAAATTTAAAGAGCTTTTAGTTTTATACTAAGTTATGTTTATTTACTCACAGATATTCTTAAAACAGCTGGTTTGGCTTTACAAATAAGTTAGTATTTGTGCTTCCCAAAATAAATTAACATATAGACACCGCCATAGTTTATATAGAAAATAATCTCTTATAGATTTTCAAAACAAAAGTTTGTATTATAATCTGATTTCGTTGAAAATGTTTATGCAAAAGAAAAGTTGTGCGTTAACAGGATGTTAATATTAATAAAATTTATGTAGTGTTGATTATGTTCACGATATTATTTAATTTCGTTATGCATGTCTGCTAACGTGACTAGTTAAATAAGAAAAAGAAACACGTTAAGTGAAATCAGAACGTATACTAACAATAAAAAGAGATTAAGATAAGAGTTACAAAATGTAGTTAGAGTAACAAGAACCTCGTTCAAAGATTATGGAGCACTTAAGAGAAAACTTAAAAGTTTTTGCATGGAATAATATTTAATATCAGTAAATATAGAATAAAAGTTTTTTGGATACTTTTGTTTTTTGATGAATACTCAGAGTTGCCCTACGGCTCCCGGTTAACTAGTTGATCCTTTCACTAAACGCCGCTGAGGGATAACAAAACACAGTGTACACTTACTTTGGCGATCATTTTGCGTTTGAATAAGGTTTGCTTCGTCCAACCGACCACACACAACTGTTGCCGAAGAGCGCAGCCGCTGACTTTTATATGAGTTAACGAGTGAGAAGCGACGCGTACGCCGTCTACGCAAGAATACGGTAGTTTGATAATAATATAGCAATTACGTAAAATTATGGCACTAAGCGTGGTTCAAGGTGAGAAAATCATGTTTTTGGAACAATTGAAGTGAGGAAAGTAGATCGTTTTGTGATGTTCAACTGTTAATTGACAGTTTAGTTAGGATGTTTTGCAGTTTCCTAACAAACACGTGATCGATTGCGTGCCAAAGATAAGTCACTGACTCTAGTAGGACATTTGTGTGAAACAATTTCGGTGATAGTTGACTATTAGTATGGTATGGACGGACATGTTGCGAATGAATTTTAAGACCATCAGCTCCTCAGTGTTCCTGTTACTACAAACATTGTAAAGGGTTCGTCAGGACAAAATTACGGAAATAAAAGCAGACAGGCTTATAAGTATTTTATTTAGAACATTAGTTGTAACGTTTTCACGAATACTACACATTTAAATTAGCAATTAAAGATCGACGAGCATTTATGAAGAACGTTATTAGAGTAAATGAAGCAAAGGATGTCTGTCAGGATCGTAGAAAATGAAAAGCCTAGCCTGTGGTATCTATCAAACCCTTCCGGAAGTTCCTCGATCTTACTTGAGGATCCACTTGAGTACTTTTGTACTTTTTATGGGGCTGTTGCCACGACGAAAACGCCGACAAAACGACGAAACGCGTTCTCATTGCGGATTATTTTATTTCCAGACGGGATTGGTACATATTAAATATATTAAAGAAGGCCTATAATACCCGTAGTTGCGGGCTGATATGATGATGATAATATTTTTTCCCTTGAACAGCGTATCCGTGAACGTGATAATTTAGGATATTTTAAAAACTCTTTAGTTCTGTTAACATCTACACTCAATTACTTATGACATACTTACTAGATGTTTATATGTTAGATTGAAAACCTATAAATAAACAAAGATTTACATCAAATCAGGACGAGATGCCGCGTCGCGTAGCGGAGAAAGAATACTACCACTCTCTTCCCTTGGGTGTCGTAAAAGGCGACTAACGCAGTGCAGGACTATGGCATATGACTGCTTTTGCTTTTCCTTATTGCCTAGTCTCTGACTAACCCTTCGGGGATAATAGTCGTGATTATATGTTTGTATGTAAATCAGGACGATTAAAAATTGAAAACACTTGAAAGCAACCGCCGCAAAAATGAACCTATTATAGTAATTAAAATAATTAAGGTATTTTTTAATGTACAAGGTTGCGTTTCACGAACTTAAGTTAATTTTGCTCTTAATAATACGCACTAATTAAAAAGTTTCAAGGAAAACTAAGATATTTAAAGATCTTTAGTAGGCTGTAATGTGAAGATGTAAACTCGGAAGCCGCTTTGTAATTACCATGGACCAACTTGCTAGCATATAGAAGGTGACATTGACATATATATTAAAATAATATAATGTTACATTTATTTTATTTATTTATGAATATGGAATCAACAGCACTTGAAAAATTTCAGTAATACATTGTAATATGCAACAAAATAATCTGAAATACACTTGCCCGAGCTGGGATTGAGCCCGGATGTCGGGTCAAGCGCTTTGACACACGGCCACCGTTTTTTTTTAAATATTTACTTTTATTACGTATCGCGTAGATAGCTACGCGATATATACTACCGCCCCCTCTCTTCCGTTGGGTGTCATAAAAGGCGACTAATGGTAGTCCGTTCTTCTAACAGCATAGAGCAACGATGGGCTCACCTCACCACCTGTCACGCTAAGCACATATGCAGTCGCTATTTTCTGTGCCATGGTAGAGGGATGCTTTTGCGGTCGTCATTGCATGTCTCTGACTAACTCTTCGGGGATAATAGTCGTTATTAGATGTATGTATGTACTTTTATTCATGAACAAAGGAGAATGACTAAACCAGCCTATTCGATATCTATTGCGTCTTAATCATTCATATATCAAAAATGTTCTCTTAAATTATAATGATTACTGTTAAAAAAGGTTTTCTATAGAACGCCGCGGTAAGAGTCAAGTGCAATGATATCATTGATCTAGTGATAAATAAATGCTGAACTGAACTGATATATACATACGATAATAGACTAAGACTATTCTGTGATCTAAAAACTTGTTTTAATCTATATATCTTTTTCTTAAAGAAGGATCAGTAAGTGAATAGGTAGATACTTAAGCATTTAAATAATTTCATATAAAAAGTATGACATAAAAATACCTAAAAAGAAGATAGCTTCAAACTCTCGCATGATATTGTAATGTAATTTTTTTTTCATAATTCAGAGTATTGCTGCTATTGATTACTACTTATTTCATTAAAGCACTGTGTTACGCTAGCTAGCTAAAAAACTAGCCTATCCCCCATAGTAAAAAGGTAATTTTCCTTTCTAGAATACTATACTATAGAACGCAATTGGGGAGATGCTGTTGCTTTTCAAATTGAGTCACTTTTGGTGTTATATGATTCTCTATCTAAAATGCATAGTGAGAATGGAATTTAAAATAAATTAAAAAGCTTTTATTAACAAGAGGTAACAATAAAGCAACTTTTTATCTCACGAATAAAATAGCTGGCTTATAATATAAGAGAACATTTTAAATCAGCACAATCTATTAATCAGCGTCTACCATTATATCAGAGGCTTTGATCATTTGCATAATAACGTCATTACGAGGCACGGTACAAAGTGATATTTTGGTCTTTCCATTGTTTGCGCGATGGACGTTTTAGTTGCAGCTGGATTTTCTAAAGCTTTTTGATGCTTATCTTCTAGTTATACTGACAAAAGTCATGCATTTACAGTTGGAACGGGGGCGACGAGCCTTGTATGTGAACCATAAGGGTTCAGTGGGATAATCTTAGCTCTAGCGTTACAAATAAAAAAAAACATTTTTTTATACATACACACATAAATACATGTAATTACGACTATTATCCTCGAAGGGTTAGTTAGAAACTAGGCAAACAGAACAGCAAATCAGCGCTCTACCATTGTCCACTTTTCAACAAATAGCGACTGCATATGTGCTTAGCGTGACAGATGGTGAACCCATCGCCGCTCTATGCTGTTAGAAGTATGTGCAGTCTTTAGTCCGTTAGTCGCCTTTTACGACACCCAAAAGAAGAGAGGCAGTGGTAGTATTCTTTCACCGCTACGCGACACGGTATTGTCTTTATTAGTAATTATGCGTTGACTATCTTTCAATTAAAATGCGGTTGACTTAGTTTTTATGTGACAGTGTACTATCAAACGTTAAACGATGAGAAGACCTCCTTAGTCGAGTAGTTTGTACACCAGTTTTCATGGTGTCGCCTCTCTCTCTCTGAGGTCCCAGGTTCGATCCCCGGTCGGGTCAATTTAGAAACTATTATTTTTCTAAACTGTCTCGCATCTGGGTGTTTTCTATGTATAATAAGTATGTATTTAAGTATTTTAAGTATGTTTATCCGTTGTCTAGTAACCACTTAACGAGTTTCATTACGAAGCTTCTCTTGGGCTAGATAATTGGTGTGAGTGTAGGAAAGTTTATTTATTTTTTATTTATAAATGATATAACAATTTCAATAAAAGTTGCTTAACTATCAAGCTGAGCTCATGTACAGTATTAATTCGGTGAAACGTGGACAGCTTTAGCGGTCCTCATTGCCTAGTCTCTGACTAATCCTTTGAGGATAATATCCATAATTTATGTTTGTATGTTATTGGAGCAAAACTTATGGTCACAAGAAAAATCAATCAAAACTCCAAACTTTGTCATCATTCGTATCTGACGCGGCTCCCCGCATTCAATGATAAAAGAGTATGAATTTATGAGCACTCAACGCGCTCTCGTTACTCACGCGCTCGTAGGTAAGTAGAGCGTTGCTTGAGGTTCGCGGGTAACCCAAAAGACAAAATAATTGCATCACGACCTTGTCACTCGCAATTATTAAAGACAATAATGTAATTTCGTCATGCCCCTGTTCTCTTCTAACGTTTGCTGCAATGTTGCACTCTGGATTCTTAATTGGCGCAAAGAATAATGACGCTTGACCTTGGCTGTTGTGTGACAGTGACTCTGTGATTGTAATCAAAAATGTAATAAGTGCAGAGGTTTTCATACACCCCACTGGATTATTTGCACGTCGTTTATGAGCATTTTGAACTAGCTTATAATCCGAATGAATCAACCAACCCGCATTGGGCCAACGTGGTGGGTGTCACCCCTTCCCCACGTGCTGTGGTCCATCTGCGAAGGCCTGTGCCCAGCAGTGGGACGTTAATAGGCTGATGATGATAATTATTTTTATTCGTAAAATTTGATGATTTGCGTTAAAAACGCTCAAACAAAAGATAACCAACTAACTAACTAACAAACTAATACCTTGGTGGCGGAATGGTCAACGCAGCCCGGATTGCAGAGGACACGGGTTCGATGCCCGCCTGAGGTAGACATTTTTTATCAATTATCTTTATTATTATATTTAATTTTAGTCAGTGTTTCCTACCTATTTATGGTCAAAGTGGTTTAGTGGCTAAACCATAGGTCTCAGACCTAGCGGTTCGGATTCGATGGCGGCCGATGCATATTTGCGTTGTCTTTGAAGGATTAACCTTTCAACTGCGGCCGCGCCCTGATCAGTGCAAAATGAATAGATACAATGTCTAGTGGCACCGCGTCTAAGTGTTAATAAGATGTTTCAACCGTATGTAAGAAAAATACCTAAAATGATAAGTAAAAGTTTTCACATTCATGATTGGCGCCTAGCGTAACAGTTAATAAATGCTTGCACTTTATGAAAGCTTTCTGGTACTCACGTTCGGTCTGTAGCCATTTTTATGATGTGACATGTAAGTGCGTTGTCCGCTATCTATGGTTTAGATAAATTAACGTTTTATGTAAGTGTGTTATTAACTATTCAATTGTAACATAACACTGTAACAGTTTTAACAATTTCCATTTCCGTTCCGTAATGTTCTTCCGTTTTCTAAAGTTTACGCAAATTTAATTTATAAAAGTCATGATGAAATCTATATTATTAAAAATCAATTGCCGAAATGTTTGTACTCTCATCACTCTTTCACAGATTCGTTTTTTGTTGTGATTTTCAAGGGTTATATTAAAAAATAATTTGTAAATTTGTCACGTGATACAGGTTTTTCACGCGGACGAAGTCGCGGGCGGGCTGCTAGTCATATATTTAAATCAATCTACTTGAGTTTCGTAATAAGTGAACTCTCTGTGTATCTATCTCTCTCTCTCTCTCTCTCTCTCTCTCTTTCTCTCTCTCTCAGTCTTCTCATTTGGTTGAAGTAACAAAAACAGAAAGCTTTTCCCTCCTTATTCTATTTATCTTGTATCCTCATAATATGGGGTCCTTAAAACGAGGCTTGAAGAGGCATTTTGTAGGCCAGCAGGCTGAAGGCGACTCAGGCTTCGGCTAGTTAAGGCTGCACCAGTTGTCTTCGCGCTGGAATCCATTTCCACTTTACATCAGGTGAAGTATAGTCATCTGCCGTGCTACGTATAAAAACAAAGAAACTCTACAGTATACACGTACATCCTCTCCCAGGCCAACGTCCGCGAGATATCCGCAAGCAAAGCAACATTGCCACATACAAGAACTTATCTCGAGATATTCGTGACATAGATTTTACGTCTTACGGCTATATAGGTAACCTTAAGTTATCACGGGCAAATCGTTACGTACCCAACTTACCTACTACTTCCGTCATCAGATAAACAGATTGACGTAAGACGCTTTCATAAAGCGTAGTTTTCTGGAAATTTTATGCGTATCACTGACAGTGTAGATGTATCGTAACTGTGTATAATCCAAGGGTCTAATTCTGAAGGAGGCAACAGGGGACTACGAAACGTCGTTTTTCTATGGTTTGTATGAGAATTCTGCATGCCTCGTCAACGTAGTATTTCCTCTTAAGATTGTGACAGTGTACTGCTTTATCCGTCTTCATTGTCTAGTCTCTGATAACCCTTTGTTTTTGGAAGGATTGTAAAGCGATATCTTAATTTTTAATTTTTTGATCTCACCTTATGTCAAGTTATGATAATATCAAATATGGAAGAGCACTTTATATGGAATCCTCAACTACTGAGGAACTAGCTATCTTATCTCTAAATGTCGCAACACAACAATGCTACAAACATTGATGGTTTTTACCTTTTAGATAAGTTGGTGGTAGCTAACCAGGCGGACTTGACAAGCCTTACTACCAACCTACGATTTAGTTTAGGATTGGATGTCTAGTTTTTATACAATGTCATAGGGGTGGTACTTCTAACCTGTTAAGGCTAAGTAGTACATCGAAATTCATCGACAAAAAAATAATATGGTCTTCGTCGTCGTCTTTTTTCAGTGTTTAAAAATTTTAAACACTGAAAAAAGACGACAACCTCAGGCGGGAATCGAATCACGCACCTTCCGCATTCCGGACGGCTGCCTTAACCACTTGGCTACCGAGGTCTGGCTTTCAACCGTCGAAATTTGTCAGTGCTTGATGCTTATGTTTTTAGTCAACATTGCTTCATCAAATCTTAGAAGTTTTCACCTCTGAGATCCGAAAGAAATATTTTTACAAATATTTTAACATTCGGTTAAGATGAAGCTGCGTTTATAGATTAATGTTTTATATTTTAGCGTTTTATTAACGCTTAAATATACTTAAGTAAATTTTTAAACACTGAAAAAAGCGTGGTTCGATTCCCGCCTGAGGTTGTCGTCTTTTTTCAGTGTATAAAATTTTACTTAAGTATATTTAAGCGTTAATAAAACGCTAAAATATAAAACATTAATTTATAAAAAGTAATTTTAAATCACAAAATAATTAAGTAATGATTTTTTTTCTCACCAAAATAATGACAAACATACAATTCAAAGTAATTTATTAGTTAGCCAGTGTCAATAGCTACCGTTTGCGATTTTTTCATGTTTCTCCGACGTATCAAACCTTTGATATCGCATAAAGTAAAAATGGTCATAAATTATAGGTGGAGGGGGTAGGACCCCCCATATTATTTTTTTTGTCGATGAATATAGATGTAGTATTTAGCCTTAACGTGTTAGAAGTACTACTCCTATCACATTATATATCATCGAAGACGAATATAGTATTTTTTTTCAAATGGCAGAAATTCTGATCTGATGGCCGTCATACTAACTCTGCTATTCTTTAATTAGCCATTACAACTAAGTCTACAAAATTTTCATCGAGTTACGTGAATCAAGGGCCCGGTTTTTTCGTGTTACGGAGAGCAATTAGCTAGCGGTTACTTAATTTCACACGTCTGACCAGTCAGAACTGTTGTATGTAACAAACGCACCGCATAGTCTGTACAGTTTCCTGAACGTTCATTGAGCATGAAACCTGTTTTTTTAACAACGCTATCTTGACAGGAAAGTGAGGTGTTAATTAGAAACGTGTAAGTGAATAGGAAATTCATATTTTTATAATATATGTTTCCGTGAAATAGGTAGAAATCTATTCTATACTAACAAAATATTTAAACCATCATTGTCGGCCTATAAATTTCCACTGTTGGGCACAATCTTCCCACATGAACAATACATCTAGCACATGGGATTTTAAACAGCGACTTTAACGAAGCACGAATGATAATCGGAAAATATTTTTGGTAACCCGTTTTCGGTACTTACAAAGAATCGCGCCCAAAGTAACATAACCAGATGCCAAGAACGCATGACCACGGCACCACCCAATTAAGGGGGTGCTGCGCGAACGCATAAAAAGACATAAGTCTTTATAAAACTTCAAAGCAAAATCAATAATATTGATAAAATAATAAGATCAATTCTGCTTTGAAGTTTCAGAGCTAGTAATTTAATTAGAGCAATGGTTTTATTCTGCGAAATGTGCAAAACCATCACGCGCTTGCGTTAAAAATTTAAAAAAAAACTTTTAAAGTAGGGGGAATATCAATACAAATATTTTCATGCAAGAATTATTGTTTTCCTGCGTAAAATTAAGAAAGTTTTGAACATTTATGTTTTAGATGTCATTAGATTTATGTATTGTTTGTTAATTTTTAAAGAATTTGTTTAAAATTTCAACAAGGCCAATGACCTTGCGCAATGATCAGGCTAACTTACATAAGTTCTTTTAATTTATTTAACTAATTGTCTTCAATTTCTAACCTATCACGTGGCCTTCAGGAGTAGGGCAGTTAGTATTTCTGTTGTCTAATATAAAAATAAAAAAAACTTGAATTTCGAACCTATCACGTGCCCTACAGGAGTAGGCAGCTAGTATTTCTTTTGTTGTCGTATAAAAATTTTTAAAGTTTGTACTTACTTAATTATAATATTAAATTAGGGCTTTCAACACTACTAATTAGGGTTTTCAATTTTAAGGCCAAACTATAATAGTGCGAAAACAACTGTTAGGCTAGACAATTATTGTTCGTTAAAAGTTGAGGCCAACATAATTCGGCCATATGAAATTAGAAATAAAAATTTTAGGCAAACCGAAGGGCACCCACCCGCTTTGGATTTTTCATACATAGCCCATGTCACCAAAACTTTAGCGAGCTTGGTGATTCTCAATTATAACGGTGACTTGATTGAAATGAAAGAACACTTTGAGACTTCTTGGCGGGAAAGTGAAGCGTCATGTCTGCAGTTTTATTTTATTTTCTATAATTTGTGTTTTGTCGAATATTAATGTAATATAATGATGGATTATTAACTGTTAAGTGTCAGTGAATGTGCATAAGTGACGGCAAATGAAATAAAACAGTGCAACATCACTTTTCAAATTCTCTCAAGAAGTCCGTGTAAGATCTCAAATCCCACAGCTTTTTTGAATCTCAAAGGGTTTTGTAGAATATCATATTATTTACCGTTAAACGGTTAAATTATCACTCAATATCATGTACTTTATGCAAAGAAAATATTTACTATTATTTCTACACTAAATGTGTTGACCGCACGAAACCATTATTAAGGTGGAAAAAAAACCCTTTGACCAGCACTAGGACAGTATCACTTTCTATCAATTGATAAAATATTTTGAAAATATGAATGGTTCCGTTTCTTTCATCTTATGTAACAATGGAAATAATAAAGAAATAAATGAAACATTGCTCATCATAAATATTAACAATATAATTACGGGCAACTAGTATTATAACATTATTATTAAAAAACAAACAATATGACTAAATCTACTGTTGCGTGTTACTATTGTAATTGTTTTAAAGTCACCTGTAAAATAAATCACACATTTATGAGTTAGCTTGAACATTGATGGAATAGACTGAACTGAACAGTAAAGTAAAGCTTTCCTTCCGAAAATAAAAACAGGTAAAAAGAAAAATAACATCATAAAAAGGATGAAGAAAAATAGTTACTTAACTATGAAACAAATAAAGTTTTTTGTACTTCAAACCTCAGACATTGTTCGCCTTTAAAGACTATTTTTAAAAAATGTGACTTATTTTACGTAGAGCTTTAGCCTTATACAATTGATCACATATATGGAAGATTTTCAATCACCCTAGATTACTGTAAGTACGCTAGATATGATAGAAATGCTTGGAATCGTCAGATGTTGTTGGTAAGCCCAATTGATCCTCATTGGTTGTTTTAATGGTAAGGCGTCGCGTGGACCGGCGCATGCACATCGGGGGCGGCGGTCGCGTGCGCAGCCGCAGCGGAGTTATGTACGATGGCGTTGAAACTGTGAACAATTAAATATTATTGAATTACCTTAAATATAAATGTAATACAATTAACTTTTCCAAACCAATTATTTAGCCGAATATAAGTTTTATTGGATTTAATTTCTTAATAATTTCTTAAACGACTCGGCCAGGAATTGAACCCGGGCCTTCAGAGATGGCAAGCCGACGCCAGAACTGGCATGCTGACCAATCGATCACGTAAGTCAAGTCATATTTACATAATACACGTGAAATGTGGATATAATCTTTCTTTATAAAATGCTGTAGCATACTGAAAGTTTCTGGATCTGGCCACTTAGAAAAAAATAATGAAAAAAAATTATGGAAATCAAAATATGAAATTCAATACAAAAACCGGGCGGATTTTGAGAAGCGTTTGTACCGCGATGCTTGATATTGTCTAGACATGTACCTATATACCGCATGACTTAACGGAGGACCAGAAACGACTGCGTCCAGTGGTGCCGTAAAATAATAAAAAAGTTTAACGGAGCACAGTCATTGGATGTCTATAATATCGTGACAGTTGACGAAACCTGGATTTGCTGTTTTGAACCGGAAAGAATAAGCCAGTCGGCAGAGTGGGTTAGAATTTAAAAAGAACCGACGAAAGTTAAGAAAAGACGAAGCATTGGTAAAAAATAAGTTGCTTCTTTTTTTGGAAAATCAGAACATTACACTACAGTATCGCTTGAAGATCAAAGGACAGTGACTGCAGTTTGGTACGTTAACACTTGCTTGCCCAGAGTTTTAGAAAAAGTTTGCAAAAAGTGTCCTCGAAGCAATGTTTTTCTTCACCACGATAACGCATCCTCACATTCCGCTAACGTAACAGAAGCCTATTTGAAGGCTTCAAATGTGAACTGATGACGCATCTGCCTTACAGCCCGGACCTCGTACTCTGCAACTTCTTTTTGTTTTCAAAAATTAAAGACACACTTAGAGGCACACGTTTTACGAGCCCTGATTCGGCGGTGAATGCATTCCATGAAGCCATTAAAGAGGTCCCTACGGAAGACTGGTCTAACTGCTTTGTATTTTTCAGCTTTCAGGTTTCAGATAATGCAAAAATTAATTAAATGCAAGGAAATGTATTTTGAAAAACGATACATGCATCATAAATCTTATATCTAGTCTTTATTTTATCAGAATCCAGAAAATTTTAGTATGCCCTAAGTATGTCGCCAAATCAATGGGCATTACGTGGCTGACTAAGCTAGTACAACAATTAAGATAGAACAAATGTTAACAAAACGCAATATATTCAACGTTGTCATCATCTTAATTTGCGAGTCACATGAGCGAGTCACATGTAAGCCACTGCTCCATCAATCCTCTTGCTCTAAGTTTAATATATATATTTAATATTTAGTCTATTTCTCAATTCACCGCATTTACACTAACGAAGACAAATAGTGTCTACAGACAAACGTATAAAACGTAGCATCATTATACAGCTACTTTTCGCACAATTTATCGTAGACATGCAATTTTCTGGCTCCAAAGATACTACTCGTACGTTAAGGTTTATTGCGATCGTATCTGCGTTATAGTGTGGAACAGTGCTGTTTTAAGATAAAGCCTCCACAAATGGCTGTACCAACAGTGCAAACAAAAAGTCATTAGTCTCGCCAGACTCTTTCTTAATCTACATAAGGTTGGCCTTAACATCGATGATTTTTATTTTGCGTAATTTGACAGATGGGCGACGGCTCTTGTATGAATGAAAACGTAAGCTTTCGGTCTCGTTTGAGGCCCGAGACGTAATGTGTGTCACGATTAATACGTCTGCAAGCTTATTACGTTTAATCACAATGTTGTTGATATTATTTATTGTTTTAACTCTTGGGTCGTGTCGTAACAGACTTTTTCAAATAATGAGAAACAAAATATTATGATTTTATGAATTTAGGTGGATAACACACAAATAGTAGAGGATCCGAGTATACAACGACCTTCACTGGGCCGCTTAATGGATGAAAGTATTTTATATCAAATTTAATATGTTAAAAAATATATTGCCAGTGGGTTGGCTGAAAAATTTCAGTTCATTGGGTAGGCAGGTGTAAACAGGTTAGTCAATATTAGTAATTTGCAACCGTCTGGTTAAATAAATAACATTTATGTTTATATAAAGATAATCTCATCACAAACACACACACACACACACACACACCAAACCAGTGCAAAGTAAAAAAAATATAATATTAAATTAATCATTATAGGTAAAGGACTGAAATTTTTCAGCCAACCCACTCGCGATATATTTTTTAACATATTAAATTTGATATATAATACTTTTCATCCATTAACCGGGCCGGTGAAGGTCGTTCACACTCTGATCTTAGACTAAAACGACTATAGGGTTTTCCAACGCCAACTTTAGATACACTAGCGCTATGCATTTCGATCACTGCTAATTGACCCGCAGTTCTTCCACACTACAGCTAGGGTTGGCTGGAAGAGATCTCTTCTATAGAGAAACTCACCTTTGTATCTTTTGTAACGTCTTTTTCAATGGTTTTATATGTACAATAAATAATTAATTTAATTTGACCTATTTATTAGTAACACTCAATAGCACAATGTGGTAGATTATCACCATCATACTAGCCCTTGTCAGTCCACTGCTGAAGGTTGGCATCTCTTAATAACTTCTTCAATAACCTCTCTTAACCCTTCAAGGATCATAAGACCGCCGGCGGTCGCAAAACAATAGGTTTTCAATTGCGTCTGGTTTTACGGTGCTTGAGGGATTAATGAAACTTTTCCACTCTAACACCAATTATCTAACCCAAGTTAAGTTTTGTACATGTATATTCATAATGCATGAAACTGAACCCGATCTTCAGCTCTTTTCTGCTACTCATCCAACTTATTTATTTATTTATTTGTTTGTTTGTTGAAAGGTTTACAGTCGAATATCAACTATTAAATGTAAGCCACTCTGCGTATATTATCGCTGTACCGTACCGGTCTTCCTTCATTCCTTTTAGCATAGTATTGTCCACTGGTGGACGTAAACCTCTAAATTTCATGAGCTGTGTGAGGTTTTATTTTAATAATTAGTATAAGGTAATTTCTGGCTGAATTATGCCACCTCACAGGCCAGAGGATATGAATCATCATCATCTTTAGCCTCTAATCATCACCACTTGGCACAGGTCTTCCCACATGGTCAACAGCACATGGGAATTGTGGGCTATAACCCACCACGCAGGCCCAATGTGGGTTGGTATTCTCATCGTGCGATCTATGACTTTTCTGATCTAGGTCGGGCCTGCTGACATTATACCATCAGACTTTCTGGCCAGTTGTCTGCGTACACTTCTCATAGATAAACATAGATTCATGACTATTATCCCCAAAGGGTTAGTCAGGGGCTAGGTAATAAGATCCACAGAGGCAGTCTACTACCATAGTCCACGTTCTATGATGTTGGATGCATGTGCAGTCTTTAGTCAGTTAGTCGCCTTTTACGCCACCCAAGGGAAAAGAAGAAGTGTGAATACTACATTCTTTTAATGAGCCGCTACGTGACCCGGCTCGCTCTATCTATCTATCTATTAATCTATGAACCCTTCTATGAACTTATTTGATAATGAACACTTACCCATTGTGGTCATCAGCGGAATACTCTACCCTGCGGATGGAGCCATCAGGCTGCAGCAGGGAGTACTCGCCCTTCACCACATCGCCGTCGCGGCTCTCGTGTTGCGACTTGTGGTCGCCAGTTACAGGGTCTTCAACGGAGTACGAGAATTCATATTTCGCTGGCGCCTGCGAGAGAAAACTATCAATTAATTAATTACTTTACTATTATGGCGCAGCGACCCAAAGTTGGTCTTGGCCTCCGATAATAAGCGTCGTCATTTCGGTTTATCGTGCGCTATCGCCCTCCAATCTTGAACTTGGATCTCATTCTATTAATTCATTAATAAATAAAATTTGTAAGATAACAGTCGTTGGAGATCTTTAAAAAAATATATGTTAAAGACTGTTCCAGTCTACATCTTATCCCTGCAATAATTAGGTGTTACTATTTATAAATTTAAGTTTAAACTTTTAAAATAAGTATTTATAAGTGGTACCTTTTATTCCTATATATCCATAACTATTTCCAATAACATACTACAAACTCGCTTCGAAGATCACAATTGGAACAATGGTAATATTACATAGGAATTTCTGTTGGAGAGAAATTACACTTTACACAGAATTACCGCACATTATTATATCTACAATATGACCATCTGTCTTGTTAAACTCCTAAAGTGTTATTTTATGTCAACAGCTAATAGAAAGTATTGCGAAATTGTGTGACGTAAACTTTAGTCTGGAGGAAGAGATTACGGTAAATGTTATTTATGCCCCTTATAATGTCTCAACTGTATTGAGTACAACCATGAAATATCAAAGAACATTGAACATACAACACATAGGTAAGTTTGGAATGTGGGGAACAGAAGTGACTTCATCTGGTATACTGGTTTTGTCATAATAACGTAGGTACTTAACTTTAAAACTCTTAAAAAAGATAATAATAGATTTTCCGAAAAAACTGGTACTTGTAGGAATCTATAGAAAAAGTGAGAATCTCACCTATCATTTACCTTAAACATTCATATTATTATTATCACTCACTTTCATCTTTAATCATCTCAATATTTTTAATAATAAAGATAATAATCTTTCTTACTTGACACTGGCTGTGCTGTGTTTGTGCTGGCCGCACAAAGTCATTGTTTAAGAAAAAAAATATCTAGTAATGTAACTACAAATTCGTTCAGTTCCAGCATCGAAGCCCATGTAAACACACATACAAAAGCTGATGATGCGTATGATAAATAGGGTCTAATCCTAACCGCGGCATGATCGATAGCTCGAGCGGTTACGCCATCCCTCTCTTGTAATGACAAGAAGCTTGCACAATAAACATTTAATTGAGTTATATTAACTGATTACATTTTTAATCATAATAGTACAATTTGCCTTTCACTTTCTTTGTATTTGTAGATCTGTACGCGTGCAACCGTGCACGTAAGTAGTCCGGAATGGCTGTCTAGGCTAATAATGTTTGTGCGCAATACGGAGGCATGCGATCAAAATGGTGTTACATTTTGAGCTTGAAGCTTTTTATGTAAGCAAAGTTTGAGTTATGCGATAGCGTAGGACGAACGGCACAAAACAGAAGTGTGTTAAATATTATTAGTTATTTTGCCTTTATAATTCTATATTTAGATCAAAGAAAAGAATTGTTATGATAATGTTTTACAATACTGTTAAGCAGCCGCCCGGATTGCGAAGGAGTTCGATTCTCACCCAAGGTATTCTTTTTTTCAACGTTACGTTATCTTTGAATACACTTGGAAGGTCTGTCTTGATAACGAAGTAAGTTTATGTGGTTAGACAGAATAATATAGATTTCAACTTTGTTAATGTACGTCAAACATGTTGTACTTACAGTCATCAATGAAAGTCGCTAAACACTATAGGACTTTGTCTATGCCAACTAAATAATTAAACATTATAAATTCTTAACGTGTTCTGCTACTTGGATAACTGTATGAGACATTAGCCTATAAACGTCCCACTGCTATGCACAGGCTTTTCCACATGAACAACAGTACATGATGGATTTGGGCCATAACCCGCTAAGCCAATACGGGTACTAGTAAAGACACAAAATAAATGAACTCGAAGAAACAAAACTTTGAAAAAAAATACTACTTCAGGTGGGTTTTTTCATCGTTTAAGTATCTTGGAGACAAAATAACTTACATATTCCTCAGCGCGCTGCTCCCTTCCAACTGAAACAGCGACAGGGCTCACATGCTGCACCAGGGGACCATGAACAGCTGGAGCCAGATGCTGAACCACCGGTGAGATTTGCTGCACCAGAGGAGACACGTGATGCACCGGCCCGTGCACTAGAGGTATCGACTGCTGCACGAGGGTCTGCCCATGTTGGACGACTGGTGTAAAGTGGTGGGCCGTGACTTGGTGTGAGGGCTGGTCGTTGCGGATTATGGATTGGGAGGAGATAGCGTGGCCGTGGCCGTCATCCACAATGAGCCCGGCGTGGCAGACTGCCAGCACGCTGAGGATTATCACCTGGTAACAGAGGAAATACTATTTATTGAGTATCAATCACGCTCGTTCGGGCGCGTTTGAGTTGTAATTGTTCACAATGATGAGTCAAAATGAGTGACTAAACAAGAAATTTGAAGTTACTATTTACTGCGGAAGGTGTATCAAACCGTAGGTCCTGACTGTTGGCGTAATATAGCATTTCATCACCGATCAGCTTGCTTAAGACATGCTGATAAGGATAGTTATCGATATAAAGGATGTGTTTCTCACGAAAAATACTTTGATTTAACAGTTGCTAAGTTAAGGGTAGTTTGGTTGTTTAGCATTATTTTTAATATGTTTTTAAAAAATCACAATATCTCACTTTGCTGTACATGTTGTTTGGTATCCGAATATTGGACCACGTGTGCTGTGTGCCCTGCAGGGTGACACTTTTTATACTCGGGAGGGCCCTGCACACGTATATGTCATCCGATACCGTAAAACCGGCCTGACATACGACGCCGACACCCGATCGCCATACGTTGCCGGTGACGTAACTGCGGTGAGCGTTTAAATTTTCTTCAAGGTCACGATATGCTCTTCGGAAGATGCACTGAGCTTTTTTATGGACAGGGCTTTCAGTGTACACTTCGGAGAATCATTAATTATAAGAAATATGCTAAAATATAAGCATTCAGCTAATCACGTATTATGATAATAATTACAATAAACATAAATAAATAGTAATCACAGGGAGACCGAGGTGTCGAAAGCTTCAAATTAATTTGTAACTTGCTATCGTCAACTATTTTCAGACCGTCAACACCTCAGTCTGGATGTGACCATGGACTCTGCAAATGGTTAAGGTCAGGTAAGGGCAACTTCCCAAAAACATATTTATACCTTTAATATATTTTTGCGAGGCAAAGGGTCAGTTACATTTTATCAAATTAGGCGATAACAAAATCTTTATGAGGATTATACAACGTTTTAATGTTAGTAAAATAAGAAAAAAGCTAATATCTTCGTATTTAATCTGCCTTTTTTTTAAATAATTTAGGTAGTTTCTTTATAATAAAAGCTAGAGCTACTTCATTAACATGAATCATGTCGTATAGCGGTGATACTATTTGGTGAAAAGCGGACTTTGGCGGAGAACTGCTTTTACTGTCCTCATTACCTAGTCTCTGACTAACCCTTCGGGGATAATAGTCGTGATTATGTGTATGTACCTATGTATTTCATCAACGCGTTGGATAACATTAAGAATCTTAAAATTTACCTACCTAAGAAGATTCTCAATAATTCTATTTATTACTAAGTGTTTAGTTGAGTTCTCAGTTTGACCCTTACGTTATGATCAAAAGTGACCTTTGTAACTTTAGCGTAATGTCCAATTTAGAAAATGCGTATTTTGAATAGAATAGAACAGGATATTTTATAAATCTGCATTCTCCAAACAGGGTCGAAGTGAGAAGCGAGTTTAGGATCGAGCATTAGAGAATCGACATTCTGAAGTGATCATGTTATGTACACAATGGTATTGAGCACAACAAATGCTAATATTATAGCTAAGCACAAAACATGCAAACGCTGTGGTCATAGCTGCACCAGTTATCTGCGGTTCCACACTAAAACTAGAGTTTCCAGTGTCGATAATTAAATATCTTACTATAGGGATGTGCTATTTGAAGTGGAAACAGATTAGTCTTAGTAATTATATACATTTTATACCAACAATAAATAGATAAATATAAAGTTAAAATCAGAACATATGAATCTCTAGTGAGAGATGCATACACATCACTCCTGTGTCCTGGATGGGTAAGTAAGTATATCTGCTTAGCAAAGATTCACAAAGATATTACAGAATTAGCTGCAATGTATTAGAAAATACTACAACTTTTTTATTTTTTTGTATCTCATCATTTAACATTTTACACATCAGTTTTACAAGACAGTATTACATCACCATAGCACTAAGGTTTATATTTAGTGCTACTAAATATTGACATCGAGATTATTTTATTATTTATTTACTTATTTATTATACCCGCATTGGGCTACTGTGGTGGGTTATATTATTAATAATAGGTTGGGTCAAGGGTCAGATGAAAAAAGCAGTACTCCTTGACACGGCACGTATTGTCAGGAGGTTCCTCACTCTAACTCTAACCTAACCTAACCACCGATAGCTTGGGTCTATCCCCGCTGCCGGTGGCAACCTAGGTTAAGTTTTTTTTGTAATATTTTATATTGTAAATATGTTTTTTTATAAAATATTATTTAAAAAAAAATCTTAAGATGTATCTATAATAAACAGAATAATACTATAAAATCTTAAGATGATATGTTAAATAAAGAGAACAATAAAAATAGTAGTTTATTTTCTCTCCACAAACAAGTATAATGTAAAATAAGTTGTGTGGGTTAATGTAGTTAGCTTATTGTCTGTGGGAGACGAGTCTAAGATGGGCAGTAATCTGCTTGTATTTTATAATACCAGGCCCTATCTCCCCATGTCCGACTTTCATATGCTGACGATACGCAAATAAATCTTTTCAAGAAAAATAATATTTTTTTACTACTACCAAAATTACAATTTCTCAACTAATATCACAAATATATAATTGTCCATTGTTTTGTTTTACATTTTGTTGCAGTTGACACCCCTAGCTCGAGATCCAGTCAATAAGAAAGTAGCACTCTCGGTTGCACCGAGTGCTCTACTAAACTATTGCTTAATATTAGGTCCGAGGCTTACTGAGTATGAAATGCATAATTATTATTACTTAATTATAATCTTAATTTATTTATTTTAATACAAAACTCACAAGTTTTTTTGATTGTCTTTCATGATATTTTTCGTTATTGAGTATAAAAATCTTATAAAAATGATAATAGTAGATTATTAACCAAGGGGATAAAGCAGTGTCTTCTGTCGCGGGTGACGATTTAAATCGCGAGCGTAACGAAGGACTCGAGGTTTACTCCCGAGCGTAGCATGGGTGTTAAAAACTTAAATCACGAGCGAAGCGAGGGGTTTAAGACGAGTCCTGAGTGTAGCGAGGGATTTAAGTTCACCCAAGACTAAGACAGCTTTATCACCGAGGAAAATACTCTACTTTTCGTACCATTTGCGAAAAAATTAACACAATAATAATATGAGATAAGCATTTATTAAAAATAATGACAATTAAAAGTAAAAGTTAACATTCGAAACATTGGTCCAATTATTGATAGAGAGAGTTACAGTTTTGTTTGGTACATTTATTGTTGATACATTTATTGATAATGCTTTATATACAAAGTCAATGGTGTAAACACAGATGTAGTTTAGTATAAATTTCGGTAAGTATTCCAAATTTAAATCACATTCTCCCCCTAGAGGATGAATGAAATTCAGTACAATTTTCTTTCCCTGTTTTTAACAGATAAAAAATGACTATTTTTGTGGCATAGAATGCCACTTTTTTGAGCAAGTGGTACGAAAAATATATTATTCATATTGATTTGTCTCCGTTAGAAGTTGGGCAGTAATGTAAAAACAATATCAGCTCCCTCCACGTGCCACAAAAACTCATTATGTACTCAAAATATAATCAGTGTGATTAATGCTAGTCGTCGCTTGCAAAATTGACTTTTGTAAACTTGTAAAATTAAGGCACAGTAATCTCCGAAATATCTCTTATGATAATAAAATTATATTCTACCAAATGCCATAAATTTGTATGGAACTAGAATTAACAATTATCTAATAGCCTTATATTTAATTAAACTTCCAGTAGATTTGCAATCAATGTATATAAACAATGTTATATTTCTTAGATCAAACTTACAGAAGCATTATATAATAGCGGAGGTCAGGGAGGATTTTTATCCACTTAGATTAACCCAACCGACACCCAGATAAACCCTACGAGGTTTTCGTGGTACGATTTCTATGTATCTAATTTGTATTCTTTTTGTTTTAGATAAATTGGAAAAAAAATCCATCTTGTTTTTTTATTTTAAAGGAGGTCTGTGAATGCATACGTTGGATTTCTCTCAAGACCAAACCACAATCGTTTCACGGTGATAACAGTGACTGGACTACTGGTTCGTTATTTTCACATAGAATATTTATTATTTATATGATGTTTTTTAGTTGCAAGTTCTTTAATCATTTAATCACAGAAGAATTTCAATGGGATCGATCTCATACTTATATTTTGATTAAGTTATAAGATTTTTGTATAATGGCAGCTAGCGGATCAATTTTTCATTATCTGTGTACACAATCATAAGATATCTATCTATTTCGTTAGACGCTGGAACCCAAATTGACATTAAAATTTTTAGCATATTGTGTTTGTTAAAATAAACGAAAAAAGTGCGCCCAGTGAAACCAAATACTAACTGCAGTGCAGACGGCAACACGAATGCACCGATACTTCCTTCGCACGAAGAGAAGCTCCGTTCGCGCGCCGCCCGCCGCCGTCGCGCCGGACAGAACGGAGACATCGATGTATAAATGTCACAGCCGTCTGGTTTAACCAGCCCGTTGATTAAACGGCTAGTGCGTTCATTAAATGCATTCAATTGTACACCTAGGCCGGTCGTTAACAGGACCAAGTTCGCTCAACGTTTAACTAGTTGGCTCATTGAAAGCTTGACGGCTGAACGCAAAGTAGCCGGATGTTTCAATTTTAGTTAGATTAGATTAGTTTGAACGTTTCTTGCAACGATTTATCTAGGTGCCTTAGCCAACTCGTTGCTTGCCGTTCGTAATACCGGGCAATCCCCGTGGCATAGAAGGGATGGCGTCCCCTTTCACCATCAAGATTTTCTCTGGGCGAGTAAGCGGGAGGATAAAAAAAAAGAAAAGGTCAAGCTTATTGAATGCCATTGCCATGCATTTGATAACTCGCCTTTTAATCAACTGGCTAGTTTTTGTGATGACTGCTACAAGCACATACTCCCTGCGAAGGTCGCCTTGACCAGCCGGCATTTAGCGGATCCCTCAATGACAGCCACCGTTTATCCTCATTTATTGCGTCACTCGTAATCGCAAATTTTCAAGAATCGCTTCATCACTACCACATAAGGCACGAATTCGCATATAATTACTTCGGCGCATCGATTTTTTTTGGCAATTGTAGTGAATAATCGATCTACGTGTGACAGCGAAAGTTATTTCTGATGTTAATGAAATTTTATTTAAAGACCGTCGACGTAAGTAGAGATTTCGACACGGTGACAGATTAAAACACATTAGTTACTATGTAATATGAATATAGTTTATCTGTCCATCCTTCTGGTCAAAACATATAATTATATTATGTCCCAATATTCTTACATGAAACAATTTAATTGAGGGCATGATAGGAAGCAGATAATTAATTATGTAGGTTGATCAAAACTAATATTATAAAGCTGAAGAGTTTGCTTGCTTGAACGCGCTAATCTCAGGAACTACTGGGCCGATTAAAAAATTCTTTCAGTGTTAGATAGCCCACTTATCGAGGAAGGTTATAGGCTATAATTTGTTTAGGTACGGGTACGGGTATGGGTTGTAACCCGTGCGAAGCCGGGGCGGGACGCTAGTCTACTAATAACTCTATTTAAACATTATAAATAAATTAATTTCAGAAGAAGCTTTTTGTAGGCTGTTTTAAACTAAAAGTGTAATTGTATAAGCATGCATGTTTGTTTGTTTCTGCAATTGTAAAACTAGCCTATAGATTCCTCAGATGAGACGTGCGTCTACTGTCTTAATAACAGTAATAAGACCAACTTCGTACACAATGTTTGCGCTCGAAATGTACCGGCCATAAGCCATAACAACTGAAGACGTAAACGCAGACTACTACAAATACAGTTAAGCACGTTACTAATCACAATGGGAGCAATGACCTTCGTGGTCACCGTGACGGATCGTATCAGAGTGCTCAGACAGCCGCAAGTCACGCTAGCAGACGGAGCCCAATGTCATTGTTGTCTGCTTTTGGTGTAAGAGTAATAACACATACATAATAAATAAATATATTCACGACTATTTATCCTCGAATAGTTAGTCAGAGACTTTTTTTTTTTAGCAGAAGGAGGCAAACGAGCAAGCGGGTCACCTGATGGAAAGTAATCACCGCCGCCCATGGACACCCGCAAAAACAGAGGAATCGCAGGCGCGTTGCCGGCCTTATATATAGGCTCGTTTCTTGAAGATCCCCAAGTCGGAACGGTCCGGAAATACCGCCGCCGAGAGCTGGTTCCACAACACTGTATTTCGAGGCAAGAAATTTCTTGAAAAACGCACAGTAATAGACCGCCATCCATCAAGGTGATGTGGATGGAATGACAGTCGATTGCGTGTAGTGCGGTGAAGGAAATCAGCGGCAGGGATCAAGCTGAACAATTAATACCTCAGAACACTCCCCATGATATATACGGTACAATATACAGAGAGACGCAACGTCTCTCCGAAGAGCTAGTGGATCGAGCCGTCCTGAAATAACCACGTCGTCGACAATTCGAGCAGCTCTGCGTTGAATGCGGTCAAATGGAAGGAGTTGGTATTGGGGTGCTCCAGCCCAGAGATCGGAGCAGTATTCCATATGCGGCCTGACCTGTGCTTTATACAGTTGTAAACGGTGGGCCGGCGTGAAATACTGACCCGCTCTATTAAGCACACCCAGCTTTTTCGAAGCTAATTTAGCTTTACCTTCCAAATGACCACGAAACTGACCGTCACTCGAAATATCGACGCCAAGGATTCCAATAGTTGGATTGGTATCAAGGGGAGCTCCCTCAAAGTTCAGAGGTACGACGAAGGGATGTTTTTTTGCGGTAAATGCGCAAACTTGTGTTTTGGAGGGGTTAAAGCGGACTAGGTTTTGTCGGCCCCAATCCGAGACATGACTTAACATGTTCTCGGTGTCAGTCACAAGTTTATTCCGGCTCTCGATGATGCTTTCCAGAGAAATATTAGCTCGCCCGGTGTAGAGCGTATCCCCAGTACTGTCGTCTGCATAGCAATGAATGCTGTTGTTATGCAGCATGTCATTGATATGCAGAAGAAATAGAGTAGGGGACAACACACACCTGCGGGACTCCAGCATTCAGGGGCTTTATGTCGGAGCACGAACCGTCGACCGCGACTCTGATGCTACGCCCAGTAAGAAAGCTGGTAACCCATGAACACAATTTCTCAGGAAGCCCGTATGATGGAAGTTTAGAGAGAAGAGCCCTGTGCCATACAATGTCAAAAGCTTTTGCTACGTCCAAGCTAACTGCCAGTGCCTCCCCTTTACTCTCGACTGCCTCCGCCCATCGGTGAGTAAGATACACTAAAAGATCACCAGCCGAACGACCGCGACGAAAACCCTACTGGCAATCACTTAGTAGCTAGTTCTCTTCTAGGTACCTTAAGAGCTGCCGGTTTGTAATGGACTCCATTACTTTGGAGAGTAAAGAGGTAATAGCTATTGGCCTGTAGTTGGACGGATCTGAGCGATCGCCTTTTTTGGAATCGGGTGGACAAGGGCTGTCTTCCAAGAGCTCGGGACGACGCCAGTAGTGTAAGAGAGCCGGAAAAGGCGCGTGACTGGTGTCAATTCAGGAGCACACGTCCGAAGCACAATAGGTGGAACTGCATCAGGCCCACTCGCCTTATGGATATCAAGGGAAAAAAGAGCCTTACGAACTGACCTTTGCAGGAACTGAACGTTTGGCATTGTACAAGCGCAATGCGGTATGGTTGGTGGAGAGTTTTCCCCATCGTCCAAGGTCGAGTTTGATGCGAAAAGAGAGCCCAAGAGATCGGCTTTCTCCTTTGCAGTATAGGCCAGGCAGTCATCGGTCTTGTGCAATGGTGGTAGGGACGGCTGACAAAAATTCCCTAAGATAGCTTTGGCGAGAAACCAGAACGCACGCGTCCCCGAAGGAAAACGCACTAGCCTCTCGCCGATTCTACCTATGAATGATGACTTCGCCTTGGCAATGTCCTTCTTAAAGGATCTGGCGGCAAAGTTGTACTTCTTTCTGAGCGCACTGGTGTTTGGATCCTTTGATGACACCGCATTAGCCCAGGCTTGGTAATGTTGTCGCTTTTGGCGAGACGCCATTTTGCAGTAACGACCAAACCATGGTTGGGACTTGCCGCCAATGGGAACCACAGAGTTTGGAATGAAAAGTTCTATTCCCTGCAGTATCACATCAACGACAGAGTCAGCGGCGACCTCAGGATCATCCAGCGAGAAGCAAACTCGCCACCACGGGTAGGACGCAAAGAAACTTCGCATCCCATCCCAGTCCGCTGACCTATAATGCCAGACTCGACGGCTAGCCGCTGGTTGCGGTTTCGAAGTTTCTGTGAGACTAGGCAATTAGGCCCGCAAAAGCAGTCCACTGCCACAGTCCACGTTTTAACAAATGATAACTGCACATGTGTTCAGCTATACGATTCTCTAAGCGACACATAGACGCAACGCGCATCGCTGTGATCATTGATGTTACAGCCATCACACCTGTCGCTGCAGACACGGCTGTGATGAAGTTGAGGCTATTTACTTACAGAATACCGATTTTATACCTACAATAAATGTCAAAGAAGTATTCTCATCACGCCGCTTACAGCCGTGCGGAGCTAGTGTCGAACAGCGTTGAAAGTTATTTAGCAGAATACCAATAGTAAGCTTACCGCTGTTGCAGCCGCTGCTACCAAGGCTTTAACGATGTTTGCGCTTAGAGAATCGCACTACAGTATGACAAGCGCTGAGCCCATCGCCGCTTTATGCTGTTGGATGTCTTTGCAGTTTTTGATCTATTAGTACGTAGTACTATTAGTTATTCTGTGCTATTACTCGCCTTTTACGACACCCGAGGGAAGAGATGGGACGGTAGTATTCTATTAAGAGCAGCACAGCACCAAAGTAATAACATCTGTATATAATCCGTTATAATTGACGACCTCCGTGGTCGAGTGATTAGCACAGCGAGTCTAGCGTCGCGCCGTCTCTGAGGTCCCGGGTTAAAATTCCCGGTCGGGTCAATTGAGAGAAAAACTGTTTTTCTAAAATGATTTCGGGTCTGGGTGTTTTTTCTATGTTGATGTATAATTGTCCGTTATCTTAGCATATGAACGAGTTTCTAAAGAATACTCATCTTGGTCTAGATAAATGATGTGAGCGTAAAAAAAATAATAATATGTAGAGCCGTGTGGTATAGCGGCTTACTAAAATAATATTACCTACCCCTCTCTTCCCTTGGGTGTCGTAAAAGGTGACTAACGGACTAAAGGCAGCACATACATCCAATAGCATAGAGCGGCGATAGGCTCACTACTAATCTCGCTGAGCACATGTGGAGTTGTAATTTGAGAGAACGTGGACTATGGCAGTGGACTGCATCTGCGGTCTTCATTTCTTAGTCTCTTGCTAAACCTTTGGGTATATTACACGTGAATCTCTATATGTATGTAAGTAATAATATCTGTTTCCGCCTTTAGCACTATTGCTTTACATTGCTGCGTTCCGGTTTGAAAGGTACTAGATCTAACGGGGCATATGAACTGTGTGTTTACCCTTTAACAGGCACAGCATGCTAAAATTTTTCTTTGGTTTTCGACCTTATGTTCAGGGAATAAAGTTCAAAATATGATGGCCAATATATAGACAGAGCCTTATAATGGGTTAACCGTGTCGTGTAGCGATGAAAAAATACTACCAACCCCTCTCTTCCCGTGGGTGTCGTAAAAACCGACTAACGGGCTAAGGACTGCACATACATCCAACAGCTTAGAGCGGCGATGGGTTCACCGCCTGGCACGCTTAGCACATATGCAGTCGCTATTTGGTGAAAAGTGGACTATCGTAGACTACTGCTTTTGCTGTCCACATTGCCTAGTCTCTGACTAACCCTTCGGGGATATAAGTCGTGATTATATGTATGTATTGATGTATGTATGAATGTATGTATGTTCATACATCAGATCATTCTGAAGGTGTAGCGTTAGTAGCGTGCTACATGGGCTGAGGTGTTCGCTTTCTATAAGGCGGGTCTTATGCTCGTTTGCTGGATCAGGCGTTAAAAAACCTTAAAAAGCACCTTGGTTACCGAGTTGGTAACCTCTCGGTTCGTTATCTCTCTATGACAAACGGTTCTCGGTATAATTTTCAGGCCAGCAAAAGATGTTTCAATTGAGATCCGACCCATGAAAGGTGAAAACTTCTAAGATTTGATGAAGCAATGTTGA
The DNA here is from genome assembly GCA_963921215.1 of Scoparia ambigualis. Lineage (NCBI taxonomy): Eukaryota > Metazoa > Arthropoda > Insecta > Lepidoptera > Crambidae > Scoparia > Scoparia ambigualis. The sequence goes on from OY992506.1 coordinate 27,750,101, forward strand.
CTAAAAACATCAGCATCAAGCACTGACAAATTTTGACGGGTGAAAACCAGACCTCGGTAACCAAGTGGTTAAGGCAGCCGCCCGGAATGCGGCAGGTGCGTGGTTCGATGCCCGCCTGAGGTTGTCGTCTTTTTTCAGTGTTTAAAAATTTTACTTAAGTAGGTATATTTAAGTTAAGGCAGCCGCCCGGAATGTGCATGTTTAAATTTTTTCGATGAGTAACTTGGGTGTGTGATTTTAGCAACCCGCATTTGGCAGCATCAATTTAGAGATGACTAGCTTTCATTACATCCTTTACCCAGCTGGCTCTGGAAAGCCCCTTACTCTTGAAACCGGATTAAATGACAATTCGGACACTGTGTCCGAATTGACACTTTTTAATTTTATTATTTTTTCACTGACGATTCGGACACTATTAAATTATTGGAGCTGTTCAGTAAGTCAGACAAAAAAGCTTCAAAATATAATGTTTTTGCTACAGTATTATTTTCTTAAAATTAATGTTAAGAAATCTTTAGAAGTTTTTTATCTCACTGTACAAAGCAGCTATTTATGTTGGTGTCCGAATCGACAGTGAAAAAAATAAAAAAATTAAAAAGGGTCAATTCGGACACTGTGTCCGAATTTAAAGTGTCCGAATTGTCACTTAGTCTGCAAACGATCGCTATTGGATCGGATTGGTATTGTGAATTTTCGTACTCCTAAGTTACGACACTAGAGCTAATATGGATTCATATTGCGTGGATATTGAGTGAAAAAAATACGAAACTCCATTAGTATATAATATATTTATAACTATTTAGTTCACCCAATATGAATCCAAATTAGCGCTGGTGTCGTAACTTAAAAATACAAAAATTCACAATACCAATCCGATCCAATAGCGATCGGTTTCAAAAGTAAGGGGGTACTTAATAATAATCTTTTCAGCATGTTGATTTCTTTAGCTGAGTACAAGAATGTGAATTGTTTCGGTTCGTGACCAATCGTTCAAAGTTCACGCGTCGTGTTAAAAAAGAGATGCATAAAACATGAGGCTTGCTTGCGACACGTATTGATGCATTTTGTATCAGAAAGGTCCTCGTTGCATAACGAGCTTATTATGAGATTTTATTAACACATTTTTTTTTATTTTTTTTATTGAGGGTTTAATCCTGTTAATGTTTTATACATGTGACTTGTTAATATGTAAGCTAATAAAAATATATCATTCTGGCAATCATTATTAGTAGTACTTACGATGAGTTTAAATTTAACTTGTATTATAGTAAATTAAACTGTACGCTGAAGTAAACGAAAACGGAAAAAGATACAACTAACTTCGGCCCACGCCGAAGTTAGTTGTACAAATACCTACCTAATATTACCTTATAACAAAAATAAAGAACTTGAACATGGTTTTTAATTGGTAATTTTCATAATTTTTAACTTAATTTGACACAATACAATATCAAAGTGATCTAGGCATTCTAAATGTGCATCTTCTTCTCAGTCTTCATCATGTTCATTCCTGTGCATGTAGGCCTCTTTCAAATTCTGCCATTCTTTCCTGTGTTGTGCTCTCTCTATCTATTTATTTATTGATTTATTTATTTATTTATTTATTTAAGGTACACATACAGAATACATATTATTGTATAATTCCATAATTATTTAGATTGATTAATTCTAATATGAATTCCAATTATTAGTGCACACAACAATAATAATAATTATTGACACTATAGTTATTACAATTATTAACTAATTAAAAGATTATAAGACAGTATGTAAAAAATAAAAAAAAAATAAAAAACAATAATAATAATCCAAAAACTATCTCAGAAAAAGAAAAAATAATAATAATAATAATGATAATACAATAAAAACAACGACAATAACAATAATTAATTAATTAAAACACAATTACACATTACATAACATTATACCATAATGGAGCAAGTGCATCAACTCTGTATTCAGGGCTGAAAACCCTGAATCATCTTCAGTCTCAATTTAGGTAGTGAATCGTGGAATATATCTAAGTTTACCTTTTTTTTGTCAATCATGTTGTAACGCATGCAATATCTTACCATTGGAGCATCGCAACCAAGATTGGTTTTAGCGTCTATCTACTTGAAGCCGGCCACCTCCTTCGAGCCATGGTACCATCGCATTTGAGGTCTGCCTGGAGGGCTTTTTTTTCTCCAGGTTCTCCACTTCACGAACGAAACTTGCCCTTTTATTTCAAAAACTGCTTGTTCGTCTAACGGGGTTTGGGGGTTAGGGGAGGTATTTCGAGCGCTTCCCTTTCGTTCTCTCGACGGTACAACGGTAAGGGACGGGTATAACAGCGAAGCGGCGCGAATAATCGCGTTTTATATTTTAAAAAATTGATAGATGTAATAAATAAAAAACCATCGGTTATAATAACTCAAGTTATTTACGAGCTTCATTTTAGTAAATGACTCATAATATCAAATCACTTATTTTAAGAGTAAAACCTGGAAAAGGAGATAAAATGACACAAAAATATGTAACTTTGTGAATTTATTCTATCGAGCCAACTTTATAAAATCGTGTTTCCATCGGGTGTATTTCACACAATAAAGCCTCAACAATATTTAATAATTTTCGCAGATTTTAATTTTACTGTTTACTACTTCAAAAAGTAATTCTAAGAACGTGTTATTTTAATTTTTCATTAACACCTAGCCTTAAAGTTACTCGAGTCCGTAGGTTTCACACGTGACTCCTGGGGGTGTCCATGGGCAGCGGTGATTGCTCTCCATCAGGTGACCCGCCTGCTCGTTTGCCTCCTTCTTATATATATAAAAAACGTATTTAATATAAATCGTTTTTAATATTTATAAGGGTTTTGTAAAAGTTTAAATTGCAAAACATTTTTGACCATATTTCCTTGCTTTGATCAATATAATGCCGACTGTATTATTCCAACATTCGTTTCCACTTGCATTCAGGGCCTGCTGGGGTATCGGTGATCTCAGTTGCCTAACACTGTAACATTAAATCGTTGGATGTCATTTGATACTGTCTAGCCGTGCCGTCCACATACTTCCATCACAATGTATTTCGAGATTCTATTGCTTCGTTAGGCCGACCTAATTTTGTTACTTTTAATTTAACTTGTGATAGAAGTTTTTCACAAAAATAAAATTAACAGTAAGTACGGAAAGGTCACAAAGGAGTACTGTTGCATTTGCTTTGCAATTAAAAAATATTATATGTGGTATAACATAACAGGTTACCGTGGTTTAAAGGTATATAGTTCGGTATTATACAAATAGTCGATTTTTAAAATAAATTTACTATATGTTGTTGATAATACAGTTATTCTTTTATGATAATAACCTCTTTACCGACCTTTGCCACGGCTACATGATTTATGTTCACACGCTCTATAAAAATAGGCAATTAACACGTGCGGCGTCATTGTTATCAGGGTAATTGGTTTGTTTAATTAGTCATGGCGTTTAACTAGAATGCGAAATTAAGACTCATTTTCAGAAACTCATAAAACAGTACTGCTTGCTGTTTTTTGTTCATGTATTTATAACTTGCAACAGAACTTATAACGACAATTAATTATGCTTTCTGATTTCTACATGATTAATGAAAAATGATTTATGAGTATTAATAATGTTAATTACAAATTAGAACTTTCGCAATAAAATTGCAACAAATATCTGATAATACTACCTAATAATACCTTATGAATGTTAAACCATATAAAACAGCTTAATATCGTCTCTATTTGTCTTTATAATTAAAATACAATAAGGTATTCAATAAGGCTTTTCTCTTGGCTGTGTAAGCTTTTGTGTAAGGTAAAGATAACTTCCAAGAATAATGAAGATTTTGTAAAGGTAACTTGATTCAAGCAAGTAGGAAGCTCGTAATGTCCATTTGAATAATCTGTGCCAGCTCGAAACAATCTTAGTAACTTGACCGGTTCAAAATTTAACACTCGTACATTTTGGTCCGGTTTTTGGTAAAAATACCAACGGCTCTTAATTAAAAATAACGTTATTATATAGTCGTAGTGAGAAAAATATCTCGTGATGCACCTAAAACATAACTTTGAGGATGAATAAGAAACGACGTAATATTTTTAATTTTTATTTTACAAAATACATTTTTCGTACACAAAAATGAGGGTTATGTACAAAAGACTTTTTACTAACAGTATGAAGTAAAGACAGCAGTCTATGTGTTTGTACGCTACAATATTCTAATATCACAGATTGAGTAAGCGTCTAATGATGATGGATCACTGGCGGGGAGTTGTGTACCACGGCGTTGAATCTGTTGGCAAAACAATAGAATGCGTGAGACACTGACTATCTCAAGCCAAGCCAAGACACAATGAGCATTGCCGTAACGGAATAACGAACATTTCAGCGTCCGTTTGACGATTCACCACGGACTTGTGGCGACACACGTATGTGTGTTTTTATAGTGTAATGACTTAATTCGTGCAAGTTCAGAAGTGTTATTTTGAGAATCACTCATTATGATACTGGGTCAAGGTATTTTGTAAATGAAAATAGCACTAGAAATAAATGAAGTCTTCAAGTGGGATTCGAACTCACATTTTAATTTAAATGTTTAATTCAACTAAGTAGGTATGAGTATCTACACTTTTAATATTTTATATTTAACACTATTTATGAATCTAAATAACGTTCAATAGTTCATAATTATTTTAGCTTGACGTGAGTCTCTAAAACCCTGTAACGGACTCTGTAAAGGGTTCGAAACTTCAGTATAAAATAATTTGTTAAAAATGTTAGCGTAAACCTCAGGAAACGAGAAATGTACACTAGATAAGTGAAATGGTGCCTTTAAAATGTTCGATGCGTCTCTAAAGACATTGTTTTTTATCCTTGCGGCCGTCGTTGTAGCCTACATGGCGGTAATGCCATTAGTATAAGAGCTCGGCTGCCGTAAAACAAGACAATAGAACTCAATTGTTTGTAACATCTAGCAGTTTTCGTGACAAAGAAGGGGATAATTGAAACATATCTTACCCATTGTGGTGGTCAGCGGTGTAGGTGACCTTGCGGATGGAGCCATCGGGCTGCAGCAGGGAGTACTCTCCCTTCACCACGTCGCCGTCGCGTTCCTCGTGCTGGGACTTGTGGTCGCCGGTGTGCGGGTCCTCCACGGAGTACGAGTAATCATATTTGGGATGAGCCTGGAAAATCACATTAGAATACTTAACACGCGAAACCCTCGCGCTAAGAGCCTTTTCTTTAAAAAAGTGCGCACAAATCTCGTCTGCGCTTTAGCTGAGTTTTACACTTCCCCCGTCCCCCGCGTAACGGTTTCGTCGGCTCAGCGCGTCCCGATTGCTGGAGGGAGACGATTTGTACAGCTGGGTCGTGTCACGCGGGATTTTGCTCACCGCGCGAGTATGAAAGTAAGTAAAGTGCCAATTACGTTCTAAAGTTTGTTATTAAAAATTCAAACTTTATCTAAAGTTGTAAACTTAAAATAAATATTTGATTTGTTTGAATATTATTGTTTTGCTAAAAAATTGTCATAAAGTATGTAATTAATTATGTCCTATGTACATTTTGACTGCTTGCAAAACGTGAGCGAAATACTCTATGCGCGAGTGCTTGTGTAACTTTCAAGGATGCCGGGTTAAACGCAAACAAACTGATTTTTTCTGAATGTTCATATTGAGAATCCAATATAACTAGGATCCAAGAAAATCCAAAAAATTGGGTTGTCACACAATAGGATACAATATTAGTCAAACTAATAACTACGCAAAGTCAATTGTATCTTGACTTTGCAGATGATGCTAAGATTACTTAGCAACGTCACAGTCCGCTAATGGTAAGTTACGACTCAGAAAAACAAAGATACTCACGTATTCATCAACATAATGGTCTTCATGAGAAGGAGCGTGGGCAACAGGCGCAGAATGGTAAGCAACCGGAGCAACGTGCTCAGCTGGCGCCGCATGGTAAGCAGCAGGGGCCGCCTGGTAGTTCACAGGGGCCGCGTGGTAGTTCACAGGGGCGGCGTGGTAGCTGGCAGGGGCGTGAGAAGCCTGGACGTAGTGGACCGGCGCCTCATGGTGGACGGTCTGGTCGTGACGGACGATGTTCTGTGACGACACTGCCGGTGCGTGGTGCACGAGACCAGCCTGGCACGCTGCCGCGAGCGCACACGCGAGTAAGACCTTGAACAAAACAAATGAACTTCAATTTTACTATCACTTTTTATGAAGTTAATGTTAAGTCCCTAACTTTATTGGGTACCAAAGTTTTTAGAGCGAGTAAGACATTGAACAAAACAAATGAACTTAAATTTTACTATCACTTTTTATGAACAGGAACTCTTAAGTCCCTTATTATTAGGTAGGTATTAAGTTTTCTATAAAGTTTTTTGTTAAAATACTATCCAGGGTGGCATGCGTCACCATGTGCTATCGCTAAGTTTAGCTCTGCATCTGGATCTTGACCAAATAATTAAGTTAATGCCGCTGCAATAGTCCTACTCTCGCGTGTTGCGTAATTATGAACGTAGGCTTACTTTGGAGAACATTTTGCTTTAGACAAATGCCTTGACGACTGGTATTGGTCTGATAGTGCACTCTTTTTATATAACATACAAAACTAAACCGTCTCGTGGAGGGGGCCTATCCCGACGATATTCGATCGGATCACAGTAATTGCCGCGTTGCCAATCTGCTCGCTTTATCAAATGTCGCAACCCGATATGGGTAAGTACAATGTGTAGAGAAAATGGACAATAAGTGAGAGGTCGAGATTGTCACAGTTTTTTTTGTCTCATCTAAATTTAGACTAGTATTTTTAATAGGTTATTTTTATTAAAACTGAATGATTTTTTTTTTATAAATTATGTAATTATTATGATAATTATATAAGCTCCAAATCCTTTTAAGGAAAAAAAAAACAAATAAAAAACGCCAAGAAACAAAAATGATTTTGCTCAAAATTATTATTTTAATGATGAAAATGAAAGTTGTTTCATATTAATGGTTTTTCGGAACTGTAATAAAAGTGTTTGAAAACAAAATGACGTCCCTCGTTTGCTAGGAAATTACCAAGTTTATTTTTGAAAATAAATTTTTATTTTACGAGTAGAGGTCGGTTTAACCTTTTACAGTTTAAAGGCACATGTTATATGAAGAATAATTAAAATATACAAATAATTAATGACATAATTTTATTGTATGTACAATATATTTATTAAAACTCGTAAATTTGTTTGCGGTCTCGTTGACAAGCATAGTTTGGAAAAATATCAAACATGACTGCATCGTTTTGCAATAAACTATCAGCTAGAATAACTGTCGTTATGAGAGTATTTTAATTTATTGACAACGCCAAAGGAGTTTATACACGATTTTAGTTTTTAAAGTGATTTTCAAAGCAAATCGTTTCCAAATAAAAAAGTTTGTAAATATGTATGGATATTTGTTACTCTTTCACGTAAAAACTACTAAATGGATTTGAATGAAATTCGGCATACAGATAGTTTATAACCTGGATTGACACATAGAATACTTTTTATTCCGATATTCCCACGGGAACGTATGGATGCATGTTTGTTACTCTTTCACGTAAAAACTACTGAATGGATTTGGATGAAATTTGGCATACAGATAGTTTATAACCTGGATTTACACATAGGTTACTTTTTATCTCGATATTCCTACGGGAACGGGAACCACGCGGGTGAAACCGCGAGCGGCCGCTAGTATTTTATAATAGGTAGTTATTTTAAGTCTGTCAGTAAAGAAATTTATGGAGTCTATTCATTCCTTCTATCATCGAATTGCTTGCCTTCATCATTGTATGGTAGCGCTTAACCTTTCTCTCATGGCTAATCATCCGGTCAGGCCATAACACCTTAATGCCTGTTACGGATATCTTTGTCATCGCTACAGTCTTTTAAGATGGTGGTTGCTAGCCTTGTGAGCTTAGAAAAACTGCAACAACCAACTAAGCCTACACCCTTAATTTTTATTCCTTTTAATGAAATTAAGGGTGAGTTCCACCCATGAAACTGAACAACTTTCCCCAGGAAACCCATGTGCAATAAATACAAAAAAAATCTACCTCCCGTACTATTGTCGTCAGCAATAAAAGAGTATTACTTGTATACGTAACCTCGCTGTAAATAAAAACCGGTATGGTTAGTTACTACGACTAAAATAAAAAAAAAAATTAAAAATTCTGTAACTTTATAATATTTGTGAAGTCGTTCAAAGGTCGTGTACTAACTACAAAATCAGTTAATATGGGCATCTTTACATATGTAGCAAATAATAAAACTATTAGTGATTGTTTCCAGTCATCATTTACGTAAGACAAAGAGCTTTTTATTTGTTCTCTTTTCTTTGATGGCGATTGCAAACAATTCACTTGTCAGATTTTGCATGGTCTATGATCAATTGAGCTGATTTTCAAAGACACAACGAGAGCAATTTAAAAGTCATTATGTATCATACTTACATTGGTGCAGGTGGATCGTCGTCTTTAAGAGGTAATATTATTTAAAAATCATATAAGCCTTATTGAAAAAAAGCTAAAGAATTTATCGTATCAAAGTATTTTTCTTTATAAAATGTCAATAATTTTTATATTTGCGTTTACTATTCTGTAATCTGTAAATAAGAGGCTGTGCTTGCAACAAAAATAAAAAAGGTCCTTGACTGACCTTACTAACATCAGAACACTGTGAAGGGCGTGCATGGTATCCACCTGTGAAAGAGGTTATTTTAAATGAGGTTACAAAACGTTGCAAAAAAAGCTACTGTATATCGCCTTCTAAAAGTTTTTACTGAAATCGCGTTTAATCACTACATCTTCGATTATTTATTTAACTCTAACGTGTTATCCCTTTATCCCCTTGTGTGTCAAGCGACCTCCTGGAGGTCGGTCGCCATTTTTTTTCAAAATGGCCGCATGTGTCAAGCTACTTCCGTATTACTTCCTGTTTATATCCGGTCTAGGTATAATGACGATTTCCATTAAATTTTTATATAGAGACTATATAAAAAACTTATATCACTGGAATCCTTATTAAATAAACTATCTTCCTATGTATAATAAAGTATAGTTTGATTCTATAATAAATTGCAAAAAAAAAAATGAAAGTAGTTGAAAGTTGTAACTTGCATATCGTCAATTATTTTTACTACTGTATACTTACTTCCTACAGTCTTTCTTAGTAGGTGCTAGATGGGTAGGGACACATCTTGCAAATAAGTAAGGATGTTTCTCTGGAATGTCGCGGCTCGTGTGTAAGAGCCATATACGGGCCAGTGGTTTTAGTAGCGAAAGTGCTGTTCCTTGTAGCGATCCGGTTCTCTTTACCTATTAATTACGCTAAGATAAAGCGAGTTATTCAAACATTACGCTTAACCCGTTGACATATTTGGAGCAGTTACATGAGCTTATTTCAGGGCGCATAACGCGTTTTGGCTGTAAGGCTTATTAGGTAAAGCTTTACCAACCAAAAGGAATGGAATTTGCATAGACACATCTCGTTGTCGTGGTGGCCTGATTAACGGGCCTTCTAAAGTACCGAAGAGATAGTATCCTATAAAGTATTTCGTTTAATATATAGTGTTCGCGTAAAAATTATAATTTAAGCTGACTTTTAATAAAAATACTTTAAATCTACTTAGTTTAACCGCCTATGTAATTCCAGTGGAGCATGGAGGCTGAGTGAAAAAATTCGTGCAAAAACTTCATACTATCTCCGAGGTAAATAATAATAAATAGGTTTGATACATAGCATCTCGCCATCTGTCACGTTGGGAGTCTTTGTACAAAAAAGAACTTTTACAGTGTTAAAATATTGGAAAATAATGTCGGTCAAATCCAAAGGCGATCCCATTGGAAATCTTGAAAGTCAAGTTAAGAGGATTAATAGTCAAGTTGATGAGCATATTGCACGTTTGAATTGTGATATTGCAAGTAAAGCAATTTGCGTGCAGTTTCTTGGGCTCATTTTTCTCCACTGCAGAAAAAACGTCCTGAAGGGATGGTAGGATAAAAAATTATTTAGGGATATTCAAAATAGCTTATCAATCAAGTTTTCTTGAATTAAATAATTTGACTTTGACTTTTTTATTTTTGTTCTACAACGGGTAAGCGCTTGGCCTTCATCTCACCTGATGCTAAGTTACGATAAGGCCGAAGGTGTAAGCGCGTTTCACCCGGAATCCTCAACCATTGAGGAATTGGCTATCTTATCTCATACTATTGGAACACAACAATGTTATAAACATCGTTGTTATGGCGACAGGTTTAGATAAAATGGTGGTAGCTAGCCAGGCAGACTTAACAGCCCTACCACCAGTCAAACCAAGCACACAAATATGAACACAAAGAATCGAACCTGGGACCTCTGGGTCTGAAACCGGTGGCTAAGCCACTAGACCACAAAGGCGGCTTTTAGTGATGGCGAGCTCGCTTAGGGTCAGCACGGTGGGCTACAGCCCGAGCTCCCGTTCAGTCTCGAGCGTCTGCTGTTGTACAGACGCTAGCACTCACTTCAAAACATATAATCACGACTATTATCCCCAAAAGGTTTTAGTCAGAGACTAGGCAATGAGGACCGCAAATGCAGTCCTCTGCCATAGTCCACTTTTCACCAAATAGCGACTGCACAAGTTCTCAGCGTGACAGGTGGTGAGCCCATAGCCGCTCTATGCTAGTGGATGTAAGTGCAATCTTTAGTCCATTAGTCGCCTTTTACGACACCTACACAGACGGGGTAGTATTCTTTTTCTCATCTCATTCTCAACCTACCACAAAATGTTAAATTTCTTCAATACATTTTGAACTTTCTCACTTCGTAATACAGTTTTGGAAACATTGATATGCAGGCGTGCGTGCGTGACCTACATATGGGAAAGCCTGAACTTAGTAGTGGCTAAAGGTTTGGATGACATCGGTCACCAATATGACATAGGACTAATTACCGCCCTATAGCCGTAACTTCAGTGTTGTGTAAGATCCTAGAACGAATATTGAACAAACAGCTTATTCGATACCTAGAAGATCACTCCCTAATTCACGATCGTCAATATGGGTTTCGGCCAAAACGGTCAACGGGTGATCTTCTAGCGTACGTCACACATCTCTGGGGTGAGGCTATTGACAAGCGTGGCGAGTCACTGGCAGTTAGCCTTGACATAGCCAAGGCTTTTGATCGGGTCTGGCACAAAGCTCTTCTCTCCAAGCTCCCGGCATACGGTTTGCCCGATCAGTTATGTACCTGGATTGCCAGCTTCCTGCATGAGCGTAGAATCCGTGTCCTTTCGGATGGATGCGCTTCGCGGTTCATGTCAGTGAACGCTGGTGTTCCTCAAGGCTCCGTTCTATCCCCCACGCTGTTCCTTCTGCATATCAATGACATGCTTCCTCTTGGAAACATTCATTGCTATGCAGATGATAGCACAGTGCATGGGGGATATAACGGGCACCCAACGGCTGGGCGGGTAGACACCGAAATGAAGCGAGCAAATCTTGTCATTGAGCTCGATCGGGTGCTGGACCTCATTTCTAAATGGGGCTCCGATAATCTGGTGGAGTTCAATGCCAAGAAAACACAGGTGTGCGCGTTCACAGCGAAAAAGTCGCCATTCCTTCCCCTTCCCTCTCTTCAGGGTACATCTCTAGGCCTGCAGAGCAGTATTAACATGCTCGGTATGGATATCCGCTGCGATCTGAACCAAAAGGACTACATCGAAACCGTGATTAAAAATGCCTCACGTAAACTCGGTGTCCTGAACAAGGTGCGGCGATTCTTCACGCCTGATCAGTTGTGTCTATTATATATATACTCCACGCAAGACCGCACCTGTGTCTTGATACAGGTGCGGTCTTGCGTGGAGTATTGCTCTCACCTTTGGGATGGCTCCGCAAAGTACCTTCTTGATGCCTTGGACAGATTGCAGAGCCGCGCTGTGCGCATTATCGGCAATGCAGAGGTCACTAAAACTCTCGAGCCTTTGCAATTGCGTAGAGATATTGCATCACTCAGCGTCTTTTACCGTTTATACCATGGCGAGTGCTCTGAAGAACTCTTTGACCTCATCCCTCCTTCTCCCTTCCTCCATAGGAGTACGCGTGCTGCTCTCCGGAGTCACCAATTTACAGTCTCTAACATTCCATCACGCACAAAGAAATTTGGTGACTCGTTTCTTTGCCGCACTTCCAAAAGATGGAATAGTCTACCAGCACACGTATTCCCTCCTACCTATTCCTAGGGTCCTTCAAATGAGGCGTGAAGAAGCACTTTGTGGGCCGGCAGAGTGAGGATGACTGATGCTACGTCTCTTACGCTGCACCAGTTGTCCTCGCGCCTGGACCTCATTTCCACTTAACATCAGGTGGAGTGGGGTCATTTGCCGGGCTTAGTATAAAAAAAAAAAAGTCATCACATGGACCGTTATTTGACCATCATCAGGTCAACTAACCGTCGATAGTCTTTTGATGGCTTTACACATCAGCTAAAGCGTAAAGATGGCTTTTTTTAGAGAAATAAAAAAATTGTTTTTTTTTTTTGATTATTCTATTGATCTTTTGATTATCATCATCTTCAACATCATACATGGAAAACAGCTCATGGGGAGATAAAACCCACCACGCTTGGTGGTTGGTTGAGTATGCTATTGATCAATACCGCAATATGTTCATACTTGAATATTGACAGGATTTTACCAATAATTAATTGTGTTATCAGTTTTCATGTTAATAACAAAATTAGAATTAAATACCTATCTTTTTATGAAAAAAATATATTACACTCAAAAAGAAACAGTTGAAGGACAAAAATTGCAGCGATTTCATACCATTTAAAACTTCTTAATTTTCGTCACACAATTATGTATTCACTGAAATCTGTTACATGCAATTACCACTCTTAGACTTTCTAAATTCCACACTGGCAAAATATTATAATCATCTCGTCAAAAAAGTTATGATTCGAAATACATAACAGTATACACATTTCGCGGAATCCGCGTTCTGTCCGTCCCTCCGTTCCTGGACGGTAAGTACCTACGGTAAATTTTTTGGAGCACAATTAAATACTGTGATGTACAAAATTTATATAGAAAAGAAATGGGATCTAACTAATTTTTTTGTCGTCTAAATAAATAAAATTTCCACTCACTCGTGGAAATTTTCTGACACAAAAATTGGCTCAGCTGTCAACGTCAAGTTTGACAGAATCGAGCATAGACTATGCTATATTTTGCGATCACGATTCATAAAATGTACCACAGAACCGAAATAATCAAACTTGTTCATACTAAAGTAGTCTGTAAGACTATCTAAGAAGTCAAGTGTGTTTTTGTAGGTGCGGTCTCATGCGACCGCTTGGGGGCTGAGGGTTATGTGAAATTATGAAGAATTATTAATCGTTAAGTATTCGTGAAAGTGCATGACTTTCTCTTAAGAAGTCCATGTAACATTTCAGTAAAGTCCCACAACGTCACTAAAACTCAAGGGGTTTATGGGAAATATAATTTACCTACATATAATCACGACTTTCATACATACATATCACGACTACTCGTATATCCCCGAAGGGTAAGTCAGAGACTAGGCAATGAGGACCGCAAAAGCAGTCTTTATATTATAATATTAACTATTACTTGCTCTTACTTGACACTGGCTGAAGGTGCCAAACGCACTAAGCCATTATTTAAAAAAAAGTAACGTGTTAGGCTTAGCAACGCGCCCCTTTTCCACTCATTGTGTGTTCAACAGGCTGCAACAGTCATCGCTTACTATCAGGCGGACCCGTACTGTCGCCAATTCAATCGGATAGATAACTTGAATGCATCAAAATTTTCGTACAAATGCAGGTTGGTGGGTTTTAACTACTGCCATATTACGATAACAACAACTGGTACCAATGGCTTTACGTGCTTTCTGTAGAAGTTTATTTTACTATTTTATCTAAATCAAACATGATACAAGAGAGAACAAAACGATAAGACACAATTTTGAGTCTAAATGTAGTAAGATGAAAATTATGTGTATTGTTAGATTCAAACTTTACGGTCCCTTACTAAAAATTTCATATGCAAGCTATTTATGTACATACATACGTATCTTGTTAATAAGTTTAAATACAAAATATTGAATGCTTAACAAAGGTGAAGGGTAAATGTTCACGAACTTTACAATTAAATGTAAGTATTAGATACACACGCTCGCAAACGTACAATACAAGTAACAACCGTTTTAAATGTTATAATTGAGATAAAATTACGCTTTAGCTGATGTGTAAAATATTCGACGGATATAACAATCGCGATATTACGAAGTGATTGTATCTTCTTAAAATAGAATAAGCAAAGTAGTAAAGTATGTAAAAGCCTGTCCCTCTATAGAGCAAAGGCCTCTATCATTGATATCAAGTCATTGCTACACTAATAAACAGAAAAATAACATATAAAACGTATTGTTATGCTGCTAAAAATAGTTTAAATCCTATCCTATCCTACTAATATTATAAACGCGAAAGTTTGTAAGTATGGATGGATGTTTGTTACTCTTTCACGTAAAAACTACTAAATGGATTTGGATGAAATTCGGCATACAGATAGTTTATAACCTGGATTAACACATAGGATACTTTTTATCCCGATATTCCCACGGGAACGGGAACCACGCGGGTGAAACCGCGAGCGGCCGCTAGTATATTATAATGCAAGCTGTCCCGGCGAACTTCGTACCGCCTAGCAATCATTGAATAAAGTGTCAACTTTTATATACCTATCTTCCAACTTTTTTTATTACTTAAATCCTCTTTGTTATCTTCTATGTCACTCACTCAATCACTTTATATGGAGTTACTTAATTCCTCTTTGCTGTCTTCTATGTCACTCACTCAATCACTTTATATGGAGTTACTTAAATCTTCTTTGCTGTCTTCTATGTCACTCAATCACTTTATATGGAGTTACTTAAATCCTCTTTGCTGTCTTCTATGTCACTCACTCAATCAATCCAAATTTATACAATTTTCTTTATTTTTATAAACATTTTCTTTCACACATACAATCTTTTAACAATTACGAACACAACAAAAAATAATTAGCCAAATAGGTGCACCGATCTGAAGTGATGCGCGTACAAACATGTCGGCAATTGATTTTTATTAATTTAAATCTGTATACCTATATAAAACTGAATTACTTTTCGTTGGTCTTGCAAAAACTCGAGAATGACCGAACCGATTTGGCTGATTTTAATCCTTAAATATTTGTGAAAGTTCAAGGAAGATTTAAACGGTGAGAAAAAATAGTAAAACATTTAAAAAAACTATAAACATAAAAAGACGTCGTGCATTGGTTGCTAAAAACTTTTTGCACTTTTGTTACTTTTTCTTCACAACATTTATCTTTTCAGTTGAGTTGTCATTGTGATTTGGACAGGACAACGTCTGTCGGGTCTACTAGTAATTTATAAAACTAGACGGTCCTCATAGCCTACTCTTTGATTAACCCTTTGGGGATAAAAGTTGTGAGTGTACCTACGTCACGGACCTGGTGTACGTATGTACCGTACCTACTATCAACCTAACCATTTTATTTATTTCTTAATTTTCCATATTAATGAATACAAATCAATTGCAATTGGTTTGTATGTTCGCGCATCACTTTAGAACGGCTGCACCCCTATTTGGCTAATTCTTTTTATAATTGTGTTTAGGTTTGTGTAAAATATTTTTTATGAAAATTCGTCACGGGCTACGGGTTTTCACACAGACGAAGTCGCGGGCGGGTCGTTAGTATATTATGAAAAGCTCCTTCTTCTAAATTATGCTGTACCTGACAGGGTCCACAAAGCTCTGTCACTTTATTTAAGTCATCTTATTATATACTTTGTGGTTAATCATAAATACTTAGATACACAATAAATGGGTATTGGTATAAACACCACGTGTGCCAACTGCGGGCTGGTGATAACAAACCCGGGCTACGAAAACATCCTAATAGATGACCTCAGTGGTCGAGGGGTTAGCGCGCCGGATCTGGCGTCGCGCCATCTCTGAGGTCCCGGGTTCAGTTCCCGGTCGAGTCAATTTAGAGAAAACTGTTTTTCTGAATTGATTTCTGGTTTGGGTGTTTTTCTATGTTTATGTATACTTATCCGTTATCTAGTTTAACCATAGTAACGAGTTTCAATAGAAGCTAATCTTGGGCTAGAAAATTGGTGAGAGCGTGAATATTTTTTTTAAATTATTTTATTTTTATTTTTTATTAAATACTGAAAAGTTAATTATGATAGATCATATATTATTTGTGAGTAATCAGATCATTTGCTGTTAACCGAACCTAGGCAGTCTTTAAATTGCTTTATTGTCTATTTTTACAACTAATGAAATAACTGAAAATTATAATTTATTAAAGCTACGTGAGTAACAAAAAACACACTCGTATAAACATCTGACGATCGTTGTTAAATGCAAAATCTCTGTTGGTACTCAAATGGGAGAGTAAATAAGCCAAGAGTTTGTGCAATCGACTCCATGTGATTTAAGAGATATTCTCAAGTGAGCAAGAGGCACTGGACCTAAGTTCCAGGACGCAATTTCACAACGTACGATCTTGCAACTAGTGCGGAACTGAACGAGAACAGAGAACTATCAGGATCTCACTATGAAATAAGATCTTCTCGATAGTTTTGTAATGACTGCGAACATTCTTAGTACGTACAGTTTGCGAAGTTGGTGCTATTTTACATGTAAAAAGTTTGTGACACTTTTAAAGTCATATGTTACTTAGATTAAAAAAATCATAAAACTTTTAGTATAAAAACTAATTTAGTTCATAAACCAATAGTTTTATGATTTTTTTATTAATATTTTATTTAAACTGAGACTATACTATTGTTTTGCCTGCAACTGTTTGTACTTGAACAGAGTATTATGCTGACTCACTAAAAACTCTGCGAGTGCTATTTTACCGTTTATTTTTTTATTATTTTGAAAGTTCTTACTTATTTTAGTCTAGTCGCTCTGCTACCGAACAATGGACCATCAGAATCTATATAATCAAAATCAATCAGCCAGGAATGTTTGTTTGGGCTTCATTTATTTGGCTAATTCTTTTATTATTGTCGTAGTTGTTAAGACAATGTTTGTGTTAAATAAGTTTTCGTTTTTTTCTTCGCAGGTGTTCGCGCGGACGAAGCAGCTGGCGAGCCACTAGTTGTTAATATAAATTACTCTCAGTTTCATTTCCATTTCAAGCCTAATGATAAGATGATTATCATGTTTTTGTTGATTTTGACTATCCAATATCTTAAATAAATGTATTTGTATGTAATGACATAATGTGATCACGGCACAATTATTCCGTTAGAAAAACACTAATATTAGTGACTGTGATAATTTAAAAAGGGCTTTTTCTGAAAATAAATCATAGTATCATCTTATACTACTACTGGTACGAAGGTTGCCTGGAAGAGATTGCTTGTTAGCAATAAGGCCGTCTGTTTTGTACTTTGTCTCTGTAAAAATGTTCTTTTCTGTGTATGTTCTTGTGTGCAATTGAAGTATATTTTATTTTATTATTATTACTACTATTGATATTACTATTAGCATCATAGTGTACATTTCGGTATCAAAACTTAACATATTTGTACTTAAAGCAGAGTTTAATATTTTATCACGCCACCTGCAGGCTGCAGTTTGCAACAAAAGTTTAAGTGAATGCTTGTAGCATGCTCTTTGGTTATGGCCCAGATAAACGAACCACCGAACTACGCTTGCATGAAATTTCGCCGACAAAAAAAGATGGAGTTCAGAAAATATTTTATATATTTTTGTTTCTTACACTTGCAATAGTCAGTCAAGGTGTACAATATTTTTTAACGAAAACACGAAACACGTTATTAAATACTTTAAAAGTTAATATGATTTAAAAAAATTTAGAACTAGATAACAGTCTAGTATGGCAAAACAACAATTTATAACTAGAATCCAACGTAATAAATTCTAGAATGGCGATAGAACGATGACGCCGCTTCCGAATCAGCTGTTGTTTCATCTTTCTCTGTTTGTGGTTGTTGTTTTAATTCAACAACTTCATTCGTGATTACAGCCTTCTCTGTAACTACCTCAGCAGGTGCAGGTTGTTCGGCGGCAGTTGGTGATGCTGATGGCACATTTTCGATTACTATAGGAACGACATCTGGTAGAATCTTGATTGGAGCTTCTATCGCATCCATTTTTACAATGGGAGTTTCCTCTACGATCGGCGGTTGTGTAACAACCTCCAGAGGTTGCAACACCATCATTTTGTTACCGGATTCGATAACAATCATTTTGCCATCACCACTTTTGTCTGCTTTGACTTCTTTGGCGGGTATATTTTCGTCGTCGTGCACTTCGTTTTTCGTGATCATCGGTTCTTGGTAGTAATAGCCTTTGCCGGGGAAGTAGTGGTTGATTTTAACGCCCTGACCGAAATGCCTCGTTTGCCCAATGACTGAGAAAGCATGGCCATCGTGGTTGTTCACAGTTTTGCTCACCACCGCGTTAAACCTTTAAAGTGGAAACATTGCTTTAATTAATTTACTGTAATAGTAATTATATTGTACAAAGTAAAATCTAAACGGCCCAGTAACAAAGTATATCTTTTAATTAACTTAACGCCTTAGTTTTCGAGTGCCAAGAGCTTTCGGATCGGTATCTGGAACGTCAGGGATAAATATCAAGGTTAAAATACCTTTTCTACGCCCACACCAATTATCTAGCCCAAAAGATATTGGAACGGTTAAAGAAACTATTACCTCTGGTGAGACTCGAATCCACGTCTTACACCTATACATGGACAATGCCCAAACGGCAAATTGTCTTTCGGATTTTACAGCGTGTATTTTAATGGTTCGGATTACCAAACCGCAGTAAGCAGCAATGGTGATTTTATCCAGATTTTAATAATTACGTTATTTAAACATTATCAAAGTATAACGAAAGCCTTTGCCATGCGTTGAAACAGGATACTACTAATATGAAATTTACATATTATGCAAATAAATAATTTACTATACAATCCAAATTAACCGCCACGAATGTATGTTCGCGCATCACTTCAAAACAGCTGCATCTTTTTGGCTAATTCTTTCTTTGTTGTGTTGGTAATTGTCAGAAGGAAGTTTGTATGAAATATTTAATGGAAATTCCCGAAATCGCAGGCGTGTCGCTAATTTATAAAAAAAACACTCATGCAAGAAGGTTTCATACCCATTGTGGTCATCGGCATCATACTGGACCTTCCTCAAAGAGCCGTCCGGTTCCACCAAGCTGTATTCACCTCGAACCCTGTCACCATCTCTGGTCTCGTGATGGTGCTTGTGGTCCCCAGTTTTCTTGTCTGACACTGCATATTCGAACTCGTACTTTGGGTAAGCCTGTTGATAAAAAATATGAGTTGGTTGGCAAATAAAAAAAAATCATCACTCTATAAATAATGAATTTTTCCATAAAGGTCAATAAGACCATTACCCAAACGCTTGGTGCGTATTAGTCTGATAATAACCGGAACCAAGAGTTTCTTTATTTTCTTATAACGTGCCTTCCGAAACAGAACCATAATGGTAATGAAATTGGGACACCATTCTAAGGACCAATCAAAGCAAAAAATAATTGTCTAAAATATACATACATATAATCACGATTATTATCCCCGAAGGTTTAGTCAGAGCTAGGCAGTGAGGACCGCAAAAGCAGTCCTCTGCGATTGTTCACTTTTCACTAAATAGCGACTGCACCATGTGCTCGTCCAGAATATCAAGAAATAAAATGTGTATGTGCAATGAAAATATTTATAAGACAATGAAATACATTTTTTATATCTGTAAGTATGTGCAATGAAAATACTTGTATGACAATGAAGTACATTTTTAAGGGGGTGCCGCGCGATCGCAAAAACTGACATAAGTCTCTTAATGAATTTCAAAGCAAAATCAATCATATCATATTTATAATTAGAACAACTCTGCTTTGAAGTTTCAGACCTAGTAATTTAATTAGAGCAATGTTTATAATCTGCAAAATGTGCAAAACCATCACGCGCTTGTGTTAAAACTAAAAATTTACTTTTTTAAGATGGAATATCAATACGAATATTTTCATGTAAGAATTATTGTTTCATGCGTAAAATTAAGAAAGTTGTCGAAAAAATATGTTTTTAGGTGTCATTAGATTTATGTATTGTTTGTTATTGTTTAAAGAACTTGTTTCAAATTTCAACAAGGCCATGACCTTGTGCAATGATCAGGCTAACTTACATAAAGTTCTTTTGATGTATTTAACTAATTCAGCGCATAGTACAAATGACTTAAAAATAAGTAAATTTTCACAATCGTGCAGGATCCCCTTCTTTAAAATAAATAATAAAATAGTTGCATCGGGTTTGCTTAGTAGCAAACTTGATAAAATGTTATATAAAATAAATAATAAAATAGTTGTATCGGGTTTGCTTAGTAGCAAACTTGATAAAATGTTATTTAAAATAAATAATAAAATAGTTGCATCAGGTTTGCTTAGTAGCAAACTTAATGAAATGTTATAAGCTAGCGTGCGAATGAAAAAAATATTAAATTACTTACATAGTGGTCGTATTTATAAAAATATCTTGGAGTTGGGTACACTTTCGTCATTTGCCAACTATCTAACTGGTCATGTTTGGGAGATTCTTTGTTCAAGCTATTGCTGGAATCAATGACAACCCCTTGACTGACCACCACTAGGCAAGTGAACAAAAAAATCTGAAATAAACGAAAAACAAAAAAAATCTTAATTAAAATTATGAAAATATTTTTAAAAATAAAGTTCATTTTTTTAAAGTTAAAGTTAATTTTCGAAATAAATATCAATTGAATTTTATTAACAAACTAACTTTTAATTACTTAAATATGTATTTTAGCACTAATTAATAACCTTTTCTGACATGGCGCGTTAGGTTGGAGAACCGTCGCCAAACAGATGTACTAGCGAACTGTTGAAAAAAGTAACTATTATAAACCATTTTATACTTTTCCAATTCCTATTATATAAATTCGTTAAATCTTTCATATAGTAGTAACTTCGTCTCGGTAGGAAAGAATAGGATGGATTACTGACTTATTTAGATTACTCAGAAACAATTTTCGACATAAATTTTAAGTTACACGAATAGGAAGATTCATTTATAGACAAATTATACTGACCGATTCTGAGGTAAAGTTTTCATTTAACTGAACTATAAATACAGGACAGAATAAAACTACTTGCAATTATAGTAACAAACGATTAAAAGTGGATTTATTGGGCTCACCACCTGTCACGCTAATCACATGTGCAGTCGCTATTTGGTGAAAAGTAGACTATGGCAAAGGACTGCTTTTGCAAACCTCATTGCCTAGTCTCTGACTAACAATTGGGAATAATAATTGGGATTTTTGTCATGTTTATTTATTTTATTGAAATAGGAATATTTGTATAAAATCTATATAAATACATACATATATATACGTAATCAAGACTATTATCTCCGAAGGGTTACATTTTTTCGTACAAATTGTCCGAATACATCCAAAATTCTGAGCATATCCACGTTAAGTTTAACCGAAACCTTACAACAATTTATCGAATTGCTATCTTAGCATCTTAAAGAGTTATTGAGTTCATTTTTCTGTTAAATCGAATAGAGGAATTTGGGTTTTTGGAGCAGTGGATTTATTATTTGCAATGTTCAAGTTACTAAGATATTACAATACATAAAGAATAATAATATTTTTCATATCTTTTAAAAAGTCAATGCCCTTGTATTAGAATGCACTTTTAAATATATACTCGTATACTAGTGGACTTATTACCAGTTACTATATAGTGGCGTTGGAATCGGGGAGGGGTATTTACTTTGAGTTTTGATTTTAAGCAAAATTTACTAATTTTGAAATTCATATTTTGTATTTTATGACCTGGTAACGACTTTTTTTTTTTTAAATGTCGTCGCTTCTGTGCTCTGTGGTGTCAGGTGGTAGGTTAAAAAAGATTTGGACGATTCAAAGTACTTAATAATTGAGTTTATTGAATAAATATAGGTATTTAGACTTTGACTTTGACAAGTCGAAAATCTTCGAACATCTAAGTAAACTGTTTCCCCTATGCATCTGTAGGTACCTAGTTATGAGCAGTAGCCTCTATTTATTTATAAGTTAACTCAAAGCGCTTCTAGATGGCTTAAATTATTTATATTTGTCAACTTGTAGCACCATTTGCAACTCCGGAATACACTCTTATTAGCGCTTGGCGCCTCTTTGTGTTAGCAGATGTTATGTGATGAAAATACCAAAGGAAGCACACAAAAGTCTTTATTGTGTTCCGAAAGTTAGACATAAGATAGGCAGTTTCTCAGTGGTTGAGGATTCTGGGTGAAGCGCGATTCCACCTTCGGCCTTATCGCCACTTACTTAGGTGAGATGACAGCCAAGTACTTACACACAGTGGATAAAAAAACTTCACCTTGTATTTAATTACCTGGGAGCTGGTAACTGGAGTGGGTAACTATCTAACTTTGAATATCGAAACAATGCTAACTACTTTTTGTTACTAAGACGAAAATAAAATTCTCCTGAGTTCAGTCTCGAGCTTCCCATTGAAGGGTCTCTGTAAATCCGAATTGGTGGTAGTTTTAGTAGTTTAGATTTAACTAAATTTTAAACTAGTTACTAACTAGCCTGTGAAGGCTTGAATAAACTGTTTGACTTCGATTTTTGGTTATTGCGACGGAATTATACATTATTGTGGTAGCATTTATTTTGAAGTAGATAAAACGCAATGTATTTCACTGCGCTCGAAAGGCACAGATGGTTATGTGGGAAACTTAGTACAAAAACAAGTATATAGGTACCTAATGTAGAGAATCGAACGTGAAACGTCTGGGTTAAACCATTACACCACAAAAACGTGTAAAATATAGATGATAACCTTGAGTAGACGAACAAAGTTGAACATTGGGGACATTGATATCTTATTTTAGAAATAACAAAAAGAAAACAAGGAATGTTTATTTTTCAATACAATTTACTTAGAGGCGATTGTGTGAGTTTGTATGTGTATGGCACACTAATTAATTGGAAGCTATTTTTTTAGCCCTTCGCTTCACATAAATGAACATGAATGATTTAGTGCGATAAAGGATTTGTGTTACACAATTGCTTTGTGTCCATTTTTGCCCAACTTCCTCTACAGTGATATTCCGCATACAGTAATTTCACAAAAGAGATCGTATTCTCCGGCGGTATCATGCGAGCCATCGGCACAATTCAATGGAGTCGATGATTTCATTGTTAGATCAAGTTCCGCCGAAAAGTGTTTAATACTTTAAAAAAAAACACATTCTATAGTAGTCATCAGTAATTTGCCGTCGTTCTTGTTTCGCTTTTGTTTCGTTAAAGAACCTTTATTTTATCTTATACTTAATTTAGGCGACGTTATTGTTTAGAGATAAGTAATATAATATGAATGTAGGAAAAGGATTAATGATGACCTTCTTTTATTTAATTATTTTTAAAATATATCTAAAATGATGTCTGTAGTTACATCATCATTTAAAGTGAAAATTGTTTCCCACTTCGATCATTCCATTAGAAACTGTTGTAATATAGAGTAGCTGTGGTAACTAATTCACATTAGGTCACCAAAAGTTTTGCACACATCGTAAGTTTTGCGAAGACAAAACTTTTTTAATACAGTTGCTCAAAAAGTGGCGTATTGCAGGGACGTATAGCGTTCGGGATGTGGGCTATTACCTCAGAATTGTTCTGAGGCTATTACATACTCGAGCTGTTTCTTTACCTTTTCCGATCTCGTGCGTTCTCTTTCCCAAATGTCAAAATAATGTCTATTAAAAAGAAAAAACCAACCACGAGGTTTTTACTAAAAAAAATTCGTAGAAATTTTTATGATTCATGCAAATATTTCTAAAAAGAAGCTACTAATTTGTTTGATTTAATTCAATGAGTTACGTTAGGTTTCATTTCATTTCATCTCATTAAATTTCACTTTCATTTCATATCAATAAAAAAATTCTACTGAAGACTTGGCTGTATGGGCATAGTTCCCTTTGCCTACCCAGAAATATGTGAATTATAACTTTAAATGATTAATTAGTTAAGTTTATTGTGTTTTTATTATTTTATTAAATTGCTTCATATTTTCGCAACTGTATTAAAAATAGTTGTTCAGTACACGTGCGGAACCGTCATTGCAACTTGTTCCAACTGTCAACCCTCACCTTCGGCTGCGCCTCGGCTCGGGTAGACATTTGTCGGAACTCTTTGCAATGACACGTTTTCCGCACTCGTAATGAAATATACTATTATCAAACATTAGGCGAACATTAGGCTGACGACCTCTTTGGTCGAGTGGTTTGTACACCGGTTTTCATTGTGTTGCCATCTCTGAGGTCCTGGGTTCGATCCCCGGTCGGGTCAATTTAGAAATTATTGTTTTCTAAATTGTCTCGAGCCTGGGTGTTTTCTATTATAATAAGTATGTATTTAAGTATTTTATGTATGTTTATCCGTAGTCTAGTAACCATCTAACGAGTTTCATAACGAAGCTTTTAGGCCTCAAAGCTGCAAGGCTATATAATTGGTGTGAGTGTAGGAAAGTTTATTTAAATAAATAAATAAATTTTATTTACGCTCACACCAATTATCTAGACCAAGATGAGTATTCTTGTAAAACTCGTTTATATGGTAAGATAACGGATAAATATACATAAACATAGAAAAAACACCCAGACCCGAAATCAATTTAGAAAAACAGTTTTTCTCTAAATTGACCCGACCGGGGATCGAACCCGGGACCTCAGAGATGGCGACACCATGAAAACCGGTGTACAAACCACTCGACCAAGGAGGTCGTTATTTATAGTTTTTATTTTATTTTATTAGGATATACATACTAGGCTGATGATGAAGTAAAGAAGAAGAAGTAATTTTATTAGTAAGGGAATAAAACCAAAATGTATGTTCATTTTCTATTTATTATTATTTTTAAAAATATTATCATTAATGTGCATTTTAACACGTTAATAATAATCCTGTTAACCCATCCTGTTAATCTAAAATGACTGTGTCGGAGTGGGTTCACGTCAGTAGTCCAACGGAGCTATGGGGATTGAACCACGATTTCTTACGTTCAACCCGAGCATCTATCCGCTCTTCTACCGACGCCTCAAAATAAATTCGCTATTACGTCAAAGTTCTATAAATAAATTAAACTAATATCACTTTAGTGGTGGTAGTACTGGAGGGCTGGGGCAGCCTTGTACACGACAGGGGCGGACTTGTACACGACGGGCGCGGCGGTGGGCGCGGTGTTGTGCACCACGGCGTTGAACCCGCTGTGGTCGTCGGCCGAGTACTCCACGGTGCGTACGGAGCCGTCCGCCTCGTGGAACGAGTACGAGCCCTTCACCACGTCGCCGTCGCGGGACTCCTGTTGCGACTTGTTGTCGCCGGTGTGACCGTCAGCGATCGAGTAGTTGTACTCGTATTTAGGGTAGGCCTTTAAACAAGCAAACAGCAAAATTAAGGTTCAATTCTACAAAAAGTTGTCACATACCTAAACTTCAAAAAAAAACTTACTATTTCCTCTTGGTGAGCTACCAGTTTGGCAACGGGAGCGGCATGGTAAGCGACGGGGGCTGGAGCGGAGTGGTAAATGGGGGCAGAGTGGTAGGCAACGGGGGCGGGGGCGGCATGATAGGTGACTTGCGCGGGGGCGGCGTGGTAGGAGACCTGAGCGGGGGCGGCATGGTAGACGGGGGCTGCGACGGCGATCTTGGCCACAGGGGCTACCAGCTTGGATGGTTGATCATGTCGTACGATGCTCTGGGAGGAGACCGCAGCAGCTGATGAGTAGTGTACTGGCTCAGGAAGGAGTCCAGCTTGAGACACAGCCACAAAGGCGCACAAAGCTATCACCTGAAAAAAAAAATAAGAGTTATGTTTAAAATGAGCTTTTTTATAGCTTGTTAAATTTGTACAGAAGCACAATATTTTATTTTATTTTCTTTATTATCTCAACTTACTTTTGAGAACATATTGATTTCTTTGTAGTTGACTTGTGAATGATGTCGGCATAACCAAGGGCTCGATTATATACTCAAAACTTTTAAGCAAGATTAGCAATGTATGTAGGTAGTGGAAGCTGTCAAACTAGCTGTTGTCCCGACCTTGCTCTGGGTCAAGATAGTGTCGCGGGCAATACGTTCACTGTTTCAGATTATTGCTTATGAAATACAATGGCTTTACGTTACATAACAGTGGTTTTATAATATCCTTTGCAAGAATATCGAAATGGAGACCTACATCAGATTTCAGGTTTAGATTTTGAGGACAGTTTATTTTATTTAGTTCTTAGATTAGATATTATTAATGTATTCGTATTATTTGTTTTGTGTGTTATCTCGTTTGTTACTTTCTTATCAAATACTTTGGTTCTACTACGTAATAACGATCGCATAAAGAAAACTCTTTTTACAATGTTAAGTTTTGAAATATTTCATTTTTTTGCGTAAATAACGTCGCGTACAACAGCATAGAGCGGCGATGGGCTCACCACCTGTCACGCTGAGCACATGTGCAGACGCTATTTGGTGAAAAGTGGACTATGGCAGAGGACTGCTTTTGCTGTCCTCATTGCCTAGTCTCTGGATTAACCCTCCGGGAATAATAGTCGTGATTATAATAATATGTAAGTAGTCAACTCTTTTTAACGTTTTTTCAACGATCTTATGTTAAGTTTTCGATTGTTGGCTGTTAATATTGCCAGCTCATTACTGCTTCGTAAAGTTTATAGTGTCTTGAATGATTTATTAAAAACTTTAAAAATAATTATGATTTATTGATCGGTATCATTGAAAAGATAACATTGAGCACTCGAGATAGAGTACGATAACCAACCTTTAATTATTAATCTAGAGAAATAGGTTGCAAGATAAAAGTAAGCAAAATTTGGTTATTTTTAAGAATGGTAATCTGTAGAGTTAAGAATCTGAATAAAGAATTGGTACAGCTGAGAATCTGTCTAAGTATATTGTTCGGAATCTGTTTAATTAAGTATCAGTAGAAATATGTCACTGATAAGATGAGAATCTGTAGATATGGGAATCTGTAGACATGAGAATCTGTAGAATTGGGAATCTGTAGACATGAGAATCTGTAGAATTGGGAATCTGTAGACATGAGCATCTGTAGAATTTTGAATCTGTAGACATGGGCATAAAGGTTTCAAACTAAGCTTTTAGTACTTAGTGTTTTTTTTTAATTTAAGCTTTCTTTGTTAAATTTTCATGTCGGCAAAGTATGTTTACAAATTTTTGAAGACCGGGTTTGTAATTACCATCCTGCATTTGGTAATTTGTATGGTGATCATTCTAAAACTTAATTAATAGAGGCCTTTGCCCAGCATTGGGACAGTAGTAGGCTAATGGACGCCTTTGTCTACACTGAAAGAACAAAAAGGTTGATTTTGCACGGGTTGGCGACACATTAGTTGAATTAACAAAGTGATGGGTTAAAGCAACATGAACAAATTGTTGTTTTCACAGAAAAGTTTTTGTTGATATGAAAACAGTTGTTTTTACCTATTTGTACATGTTGGCGTAACAATTCATGCATAATTCAATAGGTAATTGTTGATTTTACAGTACAAGTTGTTGAAATAACCATTTTTAAAGTTAAATTTACAAAATAAATACGTTAAAACAACAAAAGATATATGTAATAAGTTCAAATTACCGTAACTGATCAACAATACAGTTTTTGTTCATTCAACAAAACTCAAGAGTAGGTGCTATATTAACCCTAAAATTTTGTTGAAATAATATGATAAACCCAACTAATAATTTCTTTCCGTGTAGCATTGGGACAGTACTATTATAGGCTAATGGAGGCCTTTACCTAGCATTGGGACAGTATTATCATAGGCCCCTCCCCTCCCCTCACAATTCCTATTCCTTCCTTGAGCTGGTCTTGCCCTATTCCTTCCTTAAGGTCGGCAACGCATCTGCGACTCCTCTGGTTTTGCGGGTGTCCATGGGCGGCGGTGATGGCTCTCGATCACGTGACCCGCCTGCTCGTTTGCCTCCTTCTTATATATAAAAAAAGGCTAATAGAGGCCTTTGCCGAGCATTGGGACAATATTATCATATGCTTATGGAGGCCTTTGCTCGTTTGGGACTGCACTATTATAGACTAATGGAGGTCTTGTTTTGGGGACAAAATTTTAAAAAGTTAGATACTGAGTTCCTTAATGTATGTAGTTCCGATATTTCTTCATAGATGGCGCTGTACTGTTTTATACCATTTCTAAATAGCAGTGACGAGATTTTTATGGCCTTAGAGATATGTACCCATGGTAACATTCGAATTATCAAGTTTCGCTGGACTTCTGCAGCAGCTCGGGAGTCGGGAGTGTCCAGTGTCGGGACTTCATTTCTACTTTTAATTTACGATCTTTCTTTTTGAGGACTGCATCCGTCGCCATCGACCTTCACTCCTTCCTTTCTGGGAAGTGGCCGTTCGTTGGGTGGGACAGTACCTACTAGAGATGGGTCATACTGCTCGTACTAGGTAAATTTGCAACTATGTGCGTGCACCTGTTATCTAATACTCGTTTGACCAAAAGTTGGCCTAAATAGGCAAGTCCATCGTAGGCCCTACTGATAGTTGGGCCTTTGTAGGTAAACTTACATTGGTAATCAGTTATGGGTCCAACGCGTAAACTGTGCGCTAATTATACTTGTTGGATAACAAACCGAAGGTACGTGGCCCAACTTAATGCCAACAAAAAATGCTATGAGTTGGATGTTGAGTGAATACCCAACTAGCAAATTGGTCATATAAAAACTGTGCTATACGACTTTCGGTTATATAACTGATGTATTGATATTATTAGACAACTACAACGTTGTGTAACCGTTATTCCTACAACGATTTAGTCCCGTAACTGAATGGTCCACTAAATAAGTTGAGTAAACGTTTTTACGACTACTTTATACAACGTCGTATAATGGGACAAAAATATAGGTTAAGTAAACGTTTTTACGACTGTATTATACTACGTTGTATAGTGGTGCCTGTGTATAGGTTAGGTAGATGTTTATACGACTGATTCATACAGCGTCGTATAGCGGTGCCTGTGTATAGGTTAGGTAGACGTTTTTACGACTGATTCATACAGCGTCGTATAGTAGTGCCGGTGTATAGGTTAAGTAGACGTTTTTACGACTGATTCCTACAACGTCGTATAACTGTGCCTGTGTATAGGTTAGGTAGACGTTTTTAGGACTGATTCATACAACGTCGAATAGTGGTGTTAGAGTATAGGTTACGTGAACGTTTTTACGACTGTTTTATTATATCGTCGTATTATGAAGCCAGGTTGTAGGTCGGATAAATAAAAAAAATATGACACCATGTATAAAGGTTTTATTTAAATTAAAGGTTATCTGTTTATGTTTATTATCTCACAGAATTCTAAAATAATTTATCATGGCCGACCATCCTGGTCGCAAGAAACCGCATTATGCGACCTTTTCATTCTATAATTGATGTATAGAAGTCGTCTCTTAACTTAGACAAGATGGCTGCTATTTTTGTATGTAAACAAATTTTAAGCAATAGTCTATAATAATTTAATTTCAAGAAATTCGAAGGGGGCGTAAAAAATGTCATAACAATACACCTATATTTCACCACAAAACTAAACGTCCCATAAGAACTAGGTGCACTGCACACATTTATTCTTACACTCTGTTCGTGTATAATATTGTTAAAGTAAATGTAAAACTAGTTAAGTAAATTATAACTTATATACCGTTTAAATTTTGTATTTGATAACACGCACTTTTCCAGCAAACATCACAGGAACGAATGAATGGAATGAACTGAATGTGTACAATAAAAGTCGATGTTAAACACTTAACCGACATTACAGTCATCTTCTAATGTCTATGCAATTGTTATAGGACTTCAGTGGTTCGATAACAGTCGGTCGAAAACTTTTATGTAACATTTAAAAGTTGTTGACTGACGTTTATTTAACTTGTAAATAACAATAATGTCGTTTAATATGGGCCTATTTCGCGTTGTATAATCGTCTACGACACGTTTATATGACCCACTTTATAGAACCAAAAGGAAATGTAAAACGTTTTCTCAACTATTATGCAACGATTATTTGTTACTTGGGTAACGTCAGGCCGTGCCAAACATCTGTTTCTTTGGGAGGCTTGTTCTATAAATGGAAATAGGAGAGCCACGTTTCACGAAATCAAGGAACCTTGTGAACGAACGAACCTCTTTTATCTTATCTTATCTTGTGCAAAGACAGTAAATCTTTGTTTTACTCTAAATAAATCATTAAGGAATTAAATAAAAATAAAATTGTTAGTTCAAATTGTATTTATATAAATAATGACTTTGGTTCGTGAGACACTATTACTCCTGGTTCTAGTGATGGTAGTATTGGAGAGCTGGGGCAGCCTTGTACACGACAGGGGCGGCCTTGTACACGACGGGCGCGGCCTTGAGCAGGGCGGGCGCGGCGGTGGGCGCGGTGTTGTGCACCACGGCGTTGAACCCGCTGTGGTCGTCGGCGGAGTACTCCACAGTGCGCACGGAGCCGTCCGCCTCGTGAAACGAGTACGAGCCCTTCACCACGTCGCCGTCGCGGGACTCCTGCTGCGACTTGTTATCACCGGTGTGCCCGTCAGCCACAGAGTAAGTGTACTCGTACTTGGGGTAGGCCTAAACCAAAAACACAGTGTAAAATAACAACCTGAAACTTACCTGATTGATTGAATAGTTTAAGAACGTCGTTATATTCCAATCTACTTACGACTTCCTCCGGTTGAGCCAGGACCTTGGTGACGGGCGCAGCGTAGTGGACGGGGGCGGAGTGGTAGGCGACGGGGGCGGAGTGATAGGCGACGGGGGCGGCGTGGTAGACGGGGGCGGGGGCGGCGTGGTAGACGGGGGCAGCCAGCAGCTTGGCGGCGACGGCCTGTGGCTGGTCGTGGCGCACGATGCTCTGGGAGGAGACGGCCTCCGCTGGGGAATAGTGCACCTTCGAAGGCAGGAGTATAGCCTGCGAGGCTACCACCACGGCGCACAGAGCAATGACCTGTTAATAAAAAAAAATATGTAAAATTATTTAGGATCTTGATGACGCAGCTGCTATTGCGATCGGTTGTAATCTTGCAAGTAAAGCAACTTTCGTAAAGTCGCGTATCCTAATAGGTGACCAAATAAAAATTTATTTAGATCTTTCAAGCTGCACCAAATGATGCCTTGATTTTTATCGTCAGCCAGCAGTCGTAAAAATGTGTGGTGGGTAGGCCCGATCTCTCCATGTGCTTATTTTAGGCCAGATCACAGTAGTGGGACCTTCAAAGGCTGACGGTGATGATAATTAACTTGAATCTGTAAAGCTTAATTTAATTTCCACAAAATTTTCTTATTTCTATTTCAACCGTTCTTTAATGTTACCTTAGAGAACATTGTTTAATGATATGTTAAACTAACACTGATAGTAACTTTCAAATGTTCCGTTTATATATGCAATATCGTAAGTAGTAGATTTAAAAAAACGTGAACTGGTAGTTGTTAAACTCGATAGTGACCTTGCCCCAAGCTTTATCGTAATTACTGTATTAGCACCGTTCATTCATAAAATTTTGTTGGTGTCATATGATATTTTATAGACACAATATTTAATGAGAAAACAGTAATGACATTAAATACAACTAAGTATTTGATTATTATGTTTTGTTTATAAATATAATCACGACTATTATCCCCGAAGCGCTAGTCAGAGACTAGGCAATGAGGACCGCAAAAGCAGCCCTCTGTCATAGTCCACTTTTCATCAAATAGCGACTGCACATATGCTCAGCGTGACAAGTGGTGAGACCATCGTTGGATGTGTGTGCAGTCTTTAGTCCGTTAGTCGCCTTTTACGATACCCTAGGGAAGAGAGGGGGTGGTAGTATTCTTTTACCGTTACCGGACACGGTTATTTTTTTTGTTTTAATTTTATAGCACTTAAACATTCACAAATCATAATTCAAAATAACGAAGAGTGTATTTTTTATTTTTTCTACGAATATAATAAAAATACGTCTATGACGCTTTCATATTAGTAATTTTTAGTGATAATTGTTTGAAAGGAAATCAATGTAAACGGACGTCTTGCTTCGTTTTTTAAAGCAAACGAATCCGAGTGTAATAATTAATCCTACTAATATTATAAACGCGAAAGTTTGTAAGTATGTATGGATATTTGATACTCTTTCACGTAAAAACTACTGAATGAATTTGGATCAAATTCGGCATTCAGATAGTTTATAACCTGGATTAACACATAGGATACTTTATATCCTGATATTCCCACGGGAACGTATAGATGGATGTTTGTTACTCTTTCACGTAAAAACTACTGAATGGATTTGGATGAAATTCAGCATACAGATAGTTAAAACCTGGATTAACACATAGGATACTTTTTATCTCGATATTCCCACGGGAACGGGAACCACGCGGGTGAAACCGCGAGCGGCCGCTTGTAAATTATAAGTACATATTCATGACCAAGATATCTGATCAAAAACATGAAAAATATTAAAATTTCAAATTTTAATTTCAATGTAAAATTTGGAAAATTACAATAAAATTTGCGTGTACTTTGTAGTGTAATTTAAACTTCCCACACAAAAAAAAATTGTCAAGTAATTTTTATTTAATGAAACGAACCTACATCATCCGCAATCCGGGCGGTTGCACTCCGCCACCGAGGCATCGGTAGACCTGTCCAAATTTTTCAACGCTTTTAACTTTATGTTTTTATTGCAACAGTGTCTCATCTAACCTCATAGAATTTACACTCTAAAATATCAAATGAAATATTTTGAACATTCAGTTAAGGTAAGACTGCTCTATAGTCTCGAAATATTTATTTTAAAGTCTTATTTAATTTTATTTAAATAAAAGCATAAATTTTGCCGTTTATTTTTTTTTCTTATTTATGAGTGTTTTAATCTGTTTTGGGCCTCATTTAGTCTAATAGCAATGTAGCAATACATAGAATTAAGATATAGAGTTTGTGCGCAATAGGCTATGTGCGAACATCTCAGAATAATAAAGTTATTATTCTGAGGCGAACATAGACCAATTGCGTTTTAATCATACAGAGACCAAAAGGGTTTGCGGTGTCATCTTCCATACAATTCGTCAAAAAAGCAGATTTTTTTTCGAACTGAACAAAATATGATTATTCTACCGCATATCAGAATCTGCAGAAATAATTCGATGTATCTTACTTATGATTAAAAATCATTGTGCTTGTTATTTAATACAAAAGCCCTCAATACTAGTAGTGGTCACGAAAGGTCAACCGTCAAATAGATTTTTTTTATAAAAGAGCTAATAATCTTAAGTACATAAACACATTACATTATTTATTTTTACGTAAACTATGTATAATTACTCGGTATGCGCCTCGCTGGACGAGTGGCTAATTGCTCGGTCCGATATATCCTGAGGGTTTAATTTATCAGGTTGGCCAAAGTTTGTTCTAATTTTTGATGTACTACCCGGATTACAAATCGTTAAAAATACACGGAAATCAAATATTGTATGTATTTAAAAACGATCGCTGTACGTACAGTTATATAACACATCTTTAGTAAAAAGTACCATTTTATTTATCTTGCATTTTATAAATATTTTTTCAAAGTCTATGAATAAAAAACACCTTTATGATTATGAAGAAATTTAACAAGTAATAGTCCGACGCATTTATAATATTTGACCGGAGGCAAGGTCGATCAAGCAGTCATTCGTTTGGTTCAAACAAGTCCTCAGAACGCTGAGTGTAAGTTGAAGATGTGAAAATATTTACTTAACATTAAGATCTATCTGTCAAAACTTAACTCAAACGCGATAGTAATGTTTGCACATTTACAAACTTACACTCAGCGTATATAAAATAATGACATCTAATATCTAGTATCATTCAAAGTTCAGTACAATCAAATATAGACATGTTCTCCAAAGTAAGTAACAAAATAATACTAGTGTCATTTTTCATTTAGGTATAAATAAGTTTGATATCAGAAGCATTGCATTAAGAAAAGTTTTGAGTAATTAATAGAATGATAAATTTGGCAAATACTATTACAGTTTTATTTAAACTATAGGTGGTAGCTCTCTGCGCATTCGTGGTGGTGGCCCAGGCCGGTCTCCTGGCCGCGCCCGCGCACTACTCCCCGGCGGAGGCCGTCTCCGGCCGTCGCCGCCAAGCTGCTGGCCGCTCCCGTCTACCACGCCGCCCCCGCCCCCGTCTACCACGCCGCCCCCGCCCCCGTCTACCACGCCGCTCCCGTCGCCTACCACGCTGCTCCCGTCGCCTTCCACGCTGCCCCCGTCCACTATGCTGCACCCGTCGCCAAGGTCCTGGCTCAATCGGAGGAAGTTGTAAGTAGCTTGGTATATAAACACGCTGATGAACTATTCAATAAATCATGTACGTTAAACATTAACACTGTGTTTTTTGCTTTAGGCCTACCCCAAGTATGAATACACTTACTCTGTGGCTGATGGGCACACCGGCGACAACAAGTCGCAGCAGGAGTCCCGCGACGGCGACGTGGTGAAGGGCTCGTACTCGTTCCACGAGGCGGACGGCTCCGTGCGCACCGTGGAGTACTCCGCCGACGGCCGCCCCTGTCGTGTACAAGGCCGCCCCTGTCGTGTACAAGGCCGCCCCTGTCGTGTACAAGACTGCCCCAGCTCTCCAATACTACCACCACTAGACTGAACCAAAGGCTTTTTAAAAAAATGATTGTTTATTTTATTTATTTCAATATACGATTAAGTTTGAATAAACTAATTTGTATGTATTTCCTTTCGCATCAGTGCTAAAAATTAAGTCACGCCTTCCTGTGTTCACGAGTTCGTACCAGTGACGTTTAGTTGTTTTTTAGTAAGAAAAAGCGTTTAAAATGCCTTGCTGTTCATTTATGCGGTGCACAAACCACCAATAATGAGCTTAATGAGCAACAACAAGGTACATTGAATAACTTTTCACGTGAAAAGAACACCAAAACAATAATATTTTCATTGTAGAAAATATTTATTATGACATTGATTACTATCAATCTACTGATAGAGTACTTCGCCGATGACCACAAAGGGTTTGACGCCGTGGTGCACAACACCGCGCCCACGACCGCGCCCGCCCTACTCAAGGCCGCGCCCGTCGTCTAGAAGGCTGCCCCAGCCCTCACCTACCACCACTAGACTGAACCAATGGCTTTGAAGGCTATGTTTACCATTATGAGGCTAAGCGTATGCTGAGACGCATGCGACGCAGTTCCGCGCAGCGCAGAGCAGAGCAGATTTTGTAATGCATGCATGTGCTGAGAGCTGCGTACGCTGCGGCGCAGGCACGCGCGACGCAGGCATGGGTCTGTCCTGCTCTGCGCCTCGTTGTAGTGGCGGCACAGATTTCTGCGCGACGCGTGCATGTCGACACGTACTTTTTACCATTTTATCATAATTTTGTTACAATGAAAGAACAATATCAATTGTTCTATCAAGAACTAGTTTAATTGTGAACCATGTTTACATGCCATTAATCATCATGATTATTCAAAAAAGGCTTTTATAGAGTTATTGTGGGTGAAAATTGTATCTGTGCTGTGTCACTTAGCTGCGTCGCTGCTTGTGTTCGCGGCCCATTTCTGCGCCAACTGCCCTGTCCTGCAAAATCTGCACTGAGCTGTGATGCGTCACCTGCGTGTTAGCATACGCCTAGCCTGATTGGAATAATTTGTATCATCATCGTCACCATCAGATTATAAACGTCCCACTGCTGGGCACAGGCCTCCCACGTGGACAATAGCATGTGGGGAGATTGGGCCATAACCCACCACACTGACCCAATTCGGGTTAGTGGGCTAATTAATCTTCTACGAAATGCTGGAACAATATCCCACCTCCCCTTAAAAAGTGTCTCACTTTGCGTTCTTTTAAAAGCAAATATGAGGAATATCTTCTTTATTTACAAAAGGATACTCACTAAATTAATAGCTGTGTTACATATTTTAAACCAAATTCTTAAAATTTGTATAAAATATCTACGTTAATTATAATATTCATTTATAATTTAAAGTGATGTATTGATGAAGGTCACGGTTCATTTTGTGATAGGTACCTACCTTTATTTGTAATTAATTTTTATTATTGAGTATTATTATTTTTCAATGTTTATGATGTGCGTGCGCAGCAGTGCGTGTTTTGTAATTTTATGTTATGAAAAGGGTTCTTCTGAAAATCAGCGTCACAGCCTTGGCTGTGGCTTTATGCTGAGAAGAATCCTTTTTGGCATTTTAAAATATGTGACTGTTTGGGTTGTGTAATATTTACAATATTGTAATTGGATGGAATGCTAAATAAATATATTGTTCTTTCTTTCTTTTTCTTAATTAATTATTTAATTAATTATTTTAAAATTTAATTTATTAATATAGACAAATAAAAAGGACATTGACTCAGCAGTCGTAACGTTGCGATTTTGCAAGCAACTTTAGCAATGCCGTATCACCGGATGTGTGACTAAATTAGAATAACTTGTGATCCACCTTGCTTCAGAAGGCAATTCATGCCATTTGTCTCTGTTTTAATACTATACTAGCGGCCCGCCGGCGACCACGTCCGCGTGGACCCCGTATCCCGTGACTAATTGACAAAAAAAATCTTTCATACCACCTTGTCTTGACAATTACCTATAATCAGCCTATTAACCTACTGCTGGGCACAGGCCGCCCACGTGGACAATTGCACGTGGGGATATTGGACCATCATAACCCATTGGTTGTTGTCGTAAGATGACAGTCGTTAAAACCCACCAACCCGCATTGGGCCAGCGTGGTGGGTTATAATAATAATAATTCGTTTATCTATTCAGGTAACTTACACCAATACAAAATACAATAAAGTAAGTATCACATTAACAAAATAATATCAAAAATCAAAATTAAAATCATATAAAGTCAAAACAGAAATTAAAAAATAAATTAAATTCGGTCAATCTAAATTCCATAAATAATTAATAAAATATCACATTGTTAGCAGCCTCTAGGAGTCTTTGTGACAGACAAAGATATATTTTATTTTAGGAAGGTGTAAGCAGTAAGACGTTTATAAATTGACCATATCGACATGTAACAAAAATATTGTTTACTTGTATCTTTTTAATTCAATGACGGAAGCCCATTTACCGGCGTTAGTGAAATTATAAACAAAAATCACTTCGACGATTGTTAAAATTAATTTGGCGGAAACAAACATCAACAGGCCTTCCCGCATGGACCATCACATGGCACATGGACAACATCACATGGAGAGGTTGGGCTGTAACCCACCACGCTGGCCCAATGTGGGTTGGTGGGTTTCAACGACTGCCATCTTTTGAAGTCAATCGGGACCAATAGCTTTACGTGCCTTCCGAAGCACGGAGGAGCATAAGAAGACTTTTTTAAATTTGGTCACCCATCCAGCGACCCGACATTGCGAAAGTTAGAGAACGCGCTAGCCGCTGCGCCATCGAGCTTCTCCAATAAACAAACAACATACAAAATAAAATTATTAAAAAAAACAATAAGGCCAGGTTTCCGTTCAACTGAAGTGCAAGTGGCTGATATTCTGTGGATACACACCGCTTATACAAACATGTGTAAATGGTGTCCGGCCATGCACAACAACAATAAGCTTTCTGCAGCGCTAACAATAATAACAATATGGGTAATTAATCTTACAAAGCAATCGAAAACTTTGCTATCTCTATATTGTACCTACTTAAAATATTTATAAGGTATAAAGGGTACCTACATAATTACGAGTATAATAATGAGTTTTTTACTTTTATATGGATTCGTCATAGTGACTACATACTGCCTGATGGTAAGCAGCCGATGCAGTCCAAAATAATGAGAGCGCTCCCCACCGTGGAATAAGCACAATAACGAGCGCACCCATTCATGACGGCCTGCATAAATGCCGTTTCACGCCCCGCTTAAAATACCCGGGACTGTATATAGGAGCTGGGAAACATGCGCCGGCAAAGAATTCCAAAGCCGAATGGTCTTACAGAGGAACGACTTGCCAAATTTTTTGGTACGAGTACTGATAGTCTGTACAGTATGATGGTGATTCATAAGACCAGCACGTGTAGTCCGGGAGAGGAAAGGAGAAGGCGGGATAATAAGATCAAAAAGTTCTTCAGAACACTCTCCGTAGTAGTTCCGGTAGAAGACACTGAGAGAAGCAATGTCTCTATGCAGCTGGAGGTCCTCAAGGGACGCCGTAACCTCAGCATCTCCAATAATGCGTACTGCTCGCCTTTGCAGTCTATCAAGTGCATCGAGGAGGTCGACGCGCGAATTGGCCGCGAAAAGTTCAGCCAACAAGTTCGCATTCTCAAGCGGCTGGTAAGCCAACGAGCCATTTGGATGTTTCAACGGGAGCAGCGAGGGAGAGCAGAAGTTGGCCTGCACGGCCCTAGCGAGCCGCCAATGGGTACGGCTACCCGTAGGGTGCGAGATCAACTCCCGCCCCACCCTTGCCACTCTTTGTGCATCCGCTCCTGCGAGAGCCTTCTTGTTAGACTTAGAGGCCTTGTTGTAGGCCGCCTTCAAGGAGCTGGTACTAGGGTCATTCAGAGCGCAAGCCTTCGTCCAAACACAATACGCCACCTGCTTGCATTCAGCAGCTTTGGCGCATTCGCGATTGAACCAAGGCCGTTTTATTGCAAATCAAACATACACAAATTCACATGACGCAATTTGGCATAGAAATACAATAAAATTTGTGAAGCGATCTTATTCTGCTTTCTGAGTGTTTTTCCTGTATTTAAATCATAAATTAATTAATTATTTAATTTTTAAAGAGCCAATATTCTTACTTTGTATTAAATGTGGATGGAAGTTTTTCCAACTTTCATCATAAAAATAAAAATGATTGATGGTCCCTCAGGCTGAGAACGGCAACTTCCTAAAATGACAAGTTCTGTAAACGACAACTTCCTAAAACAAAACTCTAAAAATATTAATAAATGCAAGTTAGATCCGTAAAAAGTGTTTCATTTCAATGTGTAGTGCTCGCGTAAACAAACTTTAGCGTAAAGTTTAGAAAAAAATATAGTGTTCTCACAGACGATAATAAGAAGTACTTATACGTCTGTGTGTTACATGAACATTAGATCAATTGATTAGCACACCTTAATGTCACCGTACCGCCCTAGTTGCCGAAGTTTGACAGTTGAGCTACCGCGCTTTTAGTAATTGCATAGAATAATAGTTAGGTATTATTCTGAGAGTAATTGTTGTAAAATACTTGATTGTTATCATATATGTAACAAAAGAAGAAGCTATTGGCATGTCCTTATGGACACTAATAATAGTGTGAATCTATGAATGAAGTATGAATCTCAGAATAATAACTAATTATTATTCTATGGTATGAATAAAAAAATAGTCCTACTCATAGAATAATAATGCTTTAGTTATTATTCTTAGGTCCTACTCAACTACATACTCTTTCTAGTGTGACAGCTAATGCCAACTAAGCGAGCGAGACAGCGAGTAGGTCAGCAAGCACCTCAAAGTTTCACGACGCCGACGACTCACGATAAATCATAGAATATTAACTAAAGCTTAGAAGAAGTCCAAATGAGACTCGTATTATAGTTGTCCAATTTTTTAAATGAGCCATTTACATTGAAAGAAAAGAGATAAAATAAGTTGCCAAAAACGTCAAATGTCCAGCGAAAAAAAAACTCGGTCACCATGTCACGACACGGTAAACCCGAGCCGAGGTACCGTGCCTCCTAGAGGCGCCCTCGGGTTTAGCCGCTCCGTTCCGGTTCGAACCTCCAGAGGTTTTGGGGGGGATCGGAGAATCGCTTGCGAGATGCCATCCCCCACCGGAATCCCTCTGGGGAATTTCGACCACTCACGGCTTGAGGAACGCTTTAAGTTTCTCGCCGCCCCCAAACAAGCCCGGTAACGCTGTAAAGGTCATCTGCGACCGACAGCACTCACACTCAAAAAAAAAGAAAGTTCACCATATAAGATACACAATTGAAAAGCGACACAAATGTAATTCGAATGGTGACCAAACGGAGTGCCCACTCAAATGTCATAGCACTCCTTCTATGCTTTAGATAATATTCTGAGCTCGGACCAAATATTTGGTCCGAGATTCTGAGCGTTAAATGAAACTCGCTAATGACAATCAATGTCATAATAAATATTTTCTACAATGAAAATACTAGTATTATTGTTTTGGTACTCTTTATACGTAAAAAGTTATTCAATGTACCTTGTTTTTGCTCATTAAGTTCGTGGTGGTTTGTGCACCGTATAAATAAACAGCAAGGCATTTTAAACGCTCTTTCCTACTAAAAAACAACTAAACGTCACTCGTACGAACCCGTGAACACACGAAGGCGTGAGTTAATTTTTAGCACTGATGCGAAAGGTAATAAATACAAATTATTTTATTCGAACTTAATCGTATATTGCAATAAATAAATCAACAATCATTTTTTAGAAAAGCCTTTGGTTCAGTCTAGTGGTGGTAGTATTGGAGGGCTGGGGCAGCCTTGTACACGACAGGGGCGGCCTTGTACACGACAGGGGCGGCCTTGTACACGACTGGGGCGGCCTTGTACACGACGGGCGCGGCGGTGGGCGCGGTGTTGTGCACCACGGCGTTGAACCCGCTGTGGTCGTCGGCGGAGTACTCCACGGTGCGCACGGAGCCGTCCGCCTCGTGGAACGAGTATGAGCCCTTCACCACATCGCCGTCGCGGGACTCCTGCTGCGACTTGTTGTCGCCGGTGTGCCCATCAGCCACAGAGTAAGTGTACTCATACTTGGGGTAGGCCTAAAGCAAAAAACACAGTGTTAATGTTTAACGTACATGCTTTATTTAAAAGTTCACCAGCGTATTTATATACCAAGCTACTTACAACTTCCTCCGGTTGAGCCAGGACCTTGGCGACGGGTGCAGCGTAGTGGACGGGGGCAGCGTGGTAGGCGACGGGGGCGGCGTGGTAGACGGGGGCGGGGGCGGCGTGGTAGACGGGAGCGGCCAGCAGTTTGGCGGCGACGGCCTGTGGCTGGTCGTGGCGCACGATGCTCTGGGAGGAGACGGCCTCCGCCGGGGAGTAGTGCGCGGGCGCGGCCAGGAGACCAGCCTGGGCCACCGCCACAAATGCGCAGAGGGCTACTACCTAAAAATAATAATTACATATTTTTATCACTGCCCAAAACGTGCTAAGTCATTATTTTGTAATCACCATAAATAAATAAATAATATTAATTAATTTCGTTGCACTATTTGCTACTTACTTTAGAGAACATATTTGTGTTATGTTGTATCTTTGAATGATGTTGAATTTCTAAAGTGATCGGTTTTATAGCATCTGACTCGTTCAAGCCTGCAACCATATCTTGACTTCTCGACCTTGCCTCGGGTCATGTGAATGCGACAGGCTAACGTAGTAGCATAGACTAATAAGATAAGTAGTTTAGTCGACACTAGCCGTGTAAACCTTTAAAATTATAATCATTCCAAATTCCAATTGCAGAAAGCAAATTGAGAAGAGTTGGAAGGTTTAATACTTTTTAAAGTATAAGTAAAATATATAAAAACAAACATCTGATCTAATATAGAGATATTTAAAGAGTAAAATAGTATAAACTTTTTAATTTTAGTTTTACTTTTTTACGAAATAACCCAGTCAGAAGTTTTTGCAGAAATTTTAGTAACAGAATACCTACTATTAGAAATAGCGTGTTTATTCACATTTCAAAGAAGATTGTTTTATTACTTTTACAATAATAATTATGTAGAACTCGATAGCGCAGCGGCTAATGCGTTCGGTTTGCGATCTTGCCAGTTAAGCAATTTCCGGATTGCCGGGATTGCCAAATTAACAACTTCTCGTGTTCCTCTGTGCTTCGGAAGGCACGTAAAGCCGTTGGTCCCGGTTGTTGTCGCATCAATGTAGAGTTTTACTTTAAAACTCTACAACTCTGTTGTCCACGTGGGAAGGCCTGTGCCCAGCAGTGGGACGTTTATAGGTTAACGATGAATATTTCTGTACATTTTACGTTGTTATCATCATCGTCATCTACAGCCAGTATGTACCAATTGCTGGATGAAGGCCTTCCTTTGTATACGCCACCTAAGCCGGTACTATACTGCGCTAGACTTAGCGTCCGTCAGGAGTCTGGAGTTGCTAGCGACCGTTTTAGTATCGACGACCCACCGCCCACCTTCTTTTTCCTTTGTAATTTTCTGGGAAGTACTAAGACAGAGTGTACTTTTTCTGTGGGGTTTAGAGATTTAAGCAAACCTGAATGTTCACTGTATACCCCTTATCCTCATGTATGTCTAAATATAAAAAAGTTTAACCGTGTAGCGTAGCGGTGAAAGAATACTACCACCCCCTCTCTTCTCTTGGGTGTCGTAAACGGCGACTAACGGACTAAAGACTGCACATACATTCAACAGCATAGAGCGGCGATGGGCTCACCACCTGTCACGTTGAGCACACGTGCAGTCGCAATTTAGTGAAAAGTGGACTATGGTAAAGGACTGCTATTGCTGTCCTCATTGCCTAGTCTCTGACTAACCCTTCGCGGATAATAGTCGTGATTATTATGTATGTATGTATGTATGTTAACAAATTCTTGAACTAGGGGAACAAAACGAAGCTCGGGGCAGAACAGGAAATGAGCATGTGTGCGTAGACCTTGTGTAAGGCATGCCACATTGGTGCTTCCCGCTCGTCGTTCAATCCACTCACATGAACCACAAGACGCAACGACGAAAACTTGTTAATGAGTAAACTTTTAAAAACCAATGGTACTTTTAATCGGTGGTTACAAGTTAATATGTGACCCTCTTGTATAACATGACTTGTTGTGTGTTGCTACTTTGACCTTTTATTTGTGTTCAAGCAGCCATACTCTATTTTTATTGTAAAACTTAAATAAACAGATTTTATCGGGGCATAGCGGGATACCGCTATATAAAAATTATTTCCTTGTAAAATGTAACCAAAAAAAACTTCTTAGTTACTTTTTATATGATTTTATAAGTGAATGATAAAAAAAGAAATGGTGAAGAAATCTAATTCTTGCTAAGACCAAAACGACTGTCATATTAACTACTAGTAAATCGTAAACCTTTTTACCTAAACTTACAATCAAACGAGAGTTTGGTAGCTTGCAGCTTGTGTGGTGGTTGGACTTGCAATTGAAGGCGATGAAGAGAGTAATATTATACTTAGGTACACATGTACACACTATTTTTGTAAATTTTTTTCACTAATTGATTAATTCTGCGTAATGCCCCTTGGTGTTTCCCGTTTCACCCCTACCTATGGGTAGGTAGTTACCCATATGGGAATTTAATTTGATTGGCTAAAGTTGCTAATTTCCGAATAGTTTGTTAAATAATATACTTTTTTTGTTAGGTTTACATAGTAGAAAGGAGAATGCTCATGAAGTATGAAAAAAAACCCAGGCCCGGCGCAAAAGAAAAGTAACTCAAAATATAGGGAGAAATATATAATTAAATACTGCATAGGGGGCATCATCGAATTCGATGGCTGTATGTGTGAAATAGCTATTCGAAGTTTTACAGGGGTAACATAATGTATCTGTAAAGGGAGCAGTAAACATATACAGTTGCGGTTTAAAAGCAAATACGTATAATTACATGTTTCTGGCAACTTCTCTACTACTCTACTACCTCCTTTTACAAGTTAATCATTGTTAGATAAAAGAAAAAACACAAATGTTCATTTCATTTAAATAATTTCGCACTAAAGTTAAGTACCGATTTTCTAGGTCTAATACGACATGATCCAAAAATGATGCGGGATGCTCGAATTACCTATGAGCAACCCAGCTATTTTTTTTATTAATTGTTATATTTTACGCTGTCAAAGCGAAGTTAGCCCGGTTGGGACAAGGCTTGCCTCGTGTCCGTACCTCGGAATTGATTATTCTTATGTTAAAGATATTTTACTTGCTCGGTGTTGCAGATAGCACTTTAAACTATAGCTCCCAGCTGCATAATATGTAACCCCTATAAAACTTCGAATAGCAATTTCACACATATAGCCATTGATTTCGATGATGCCTCCTATGCAGTATTTAATTACCTACTTATTTATACCTATAATTAGAGTTACTTTTCTTTTGGCAGGGTTTTTTAAGCATTGTCCTCTATATATAAATTATTAAATGTCGCCCATTCTGAAATTTTGTCAATAATGCTATTAATAATTGATTCATAAATGTCCTTGTCAATAATTGATAAGAAGAAGAGAATTGTAAAAGATTACTAATCATGTTAAACAAAAAAGAAACGGTTTAGACGCGTAATTGTAACTTCATATCTATTAATAACAGCACGCTATTTAATAACATTGAATTTATATACCTTTTCGACCTCATACAGGTAATGAATTCTTCATGGTATAAGGTTTCACGAAACCCAAATGATATCGTCAAATTCGCTAGACTCGCTATTTGTTCAATCCAGTGACTTCTCTCGTTTTTTTCACATGTAACACATTCTTGCACTCTTTTTTCACACTCATACTTATGCTTA
This sequence comes from Scoparia ambigualis, assembly GCA_963921215.1. Lineage (NCBI taxonomy): Eukaryota > Metazoa > Arthropoda > Insecta > Lepidoptera > Crambidae > Scoparia > Scoparia ambigualis. The sequence goes on from OY992506.1 coordinate 27,794,884, forward strand.
ACTCCTAAAATCTATTACAGATACACACGCAAAACTTCTTAATCCATTAATTAATAATTCATTACTTTTGCCACAGTGTTATTATTAAGGCTTTTGCTAAACATGTTTTTTGTTCCTTTTTATTATTTAAATATTTTGATTATCTTACCTACTTATTTCTACTAACCTTCTTCGTTATTACAGGTTTTCCCATGAAACCTACCTACCGTCATTCAAAAACATGGATCATTGTAAAACAACCAAGTCCAAGTGCTTGTAAAAAGAAATTAAAATATAACTTAATATTATTTTGGCCTTTTGACAAGTGCATATTTTATTTAGCCATTCATTCTTAAGGGGGTCCTGCACGAAATTGTGAAAATTTACGTATTTTTAAGTTACTTGTACTATGCGCTGACTTAGTTAAATACATTAAAAGAACTTACATAAGTTAGCCTGATCATTGCACAAGGTCGTGGCCTAGTTGAAATTTGAAACAAATTCTTTAAACAATAACAAACAATACATAAATCTAATGATTCCTAAAAACATTTTTTTTGACAACTTTTTTAAATTTACGCATTAAACAATAATTCTTACATGAAAATATTTGTATTGATATTCCGTAGGTCGCCCCCATCCTAAATAAGTAAATTTTAATTTTTAAACCAAGCGCGTGATGGTTTTGTGCATTTCGCAGAATAAAAACATAGCTCTAATCAAATTACTAGGTCTGAAACATCAAAGCAGAATTGTCCTTATTTTAAATATCAATATGATTGATTTTGGTTTGAAGTTCATTAAGAGACTTATGTCAGTTTTTGCGATCGCGCGGCACCCGCTTAATACATTATGAAAGCTTATAGATAATACTGCAGGTTATACTACTACATAACGGAAACGCGGAATAGATAACTGTTCTGGGTAATTGACATTCCTCTTTTCTTAAAACAAGTAAACATTTGAAAACTTTGATGTAAGCTAAAGCTTTTGGTTAAAAGATGTGTACCATTTGATTGTACTACCTTACTGTTTAAATGGGTAAACAAAACAGTTAGTTGCTGGTACAGATTCAAAACAGGTAAATTGAGTATTGAAGAAGAAAACCCATAAAGTTTATTCGAACTTAATCGTATATTGCAATAAATAAATCAACAATCATTTTGGTAAACATAAAACCTTCAAAGATAGTGGCTCAGTCTAGTGGTGGTAGTATTGGGGGGCTGGGGCAGCCTTGTACACGACAGGGGCGGCCTTGTACACGACGGGCGCGGCGGTGGGCGCGGTGTTGTGCACCACGGCGTTGAACCCGCTGTGGTCGTCGGCGGAGTACTCCACGGTGCGCACGGAGCCGTCCGCCTCGTGGAACGAGTACGAGCCCTTCACCACGTCGCCGTCGCGGGACTCCTGCTGCGACTTGTTGTCGCCGGTGTGCCCGTCAGCCACAGAGTAGGTGTACTCGTACTTGGGGTAGGCCTAAAGCAAAAAACACAGTGTTAATGTTTAACGTACATGATTTTATTGAATAGTTCATCAGCGTGTTTTAATATACCAAGCTACTTACAACTTCCTCGGGTTGAGCCAGGACCTTGGCGACGGGCGCAGCGTAGTGGACTGGGGCAGCGTGGTAGGCGACGGGGGCGGCGTGGTAGACGGGAGCGGGGGCGGCGTGGTAGACGGGAGCGGGGGCGGCGTGATAGACGGGGGCGGTCAGCAGCTTGGCGGCGACGGCCTGTGGCTGGTCGTGCCGCACGATGCTCTGGGAGGAAACGGCCTCCGCCGGGGAGTAGTGCGCGGGCGCGGCCAAGAGACCGGCCTGGGCCACCGCCACGAACGCGCAGAGTGCTACTACCTGTGAAACGATCAAAAATAGTAGTCTGTTAGTTATATTCTAAGTTTTATTTAAGATTAAATGACTTAAAACATTTATTTTTTGTGTAAAAGTAATAGGAATTTATATTATACGATGATTTGTTACTTACTTTAGAGAACATGTTTATGTTTGATCGAGCAAACGTTGAATGATATTCTATTTGATATTGGATTAGCTTTATAGTAGCTGACTTGTTTGAGTCCACTGTAGGTTATTATGACTCGGCCTTGCCCCAGGTCATATTTTGACAATTCTAGCCTCTACGCGCCGCATTACTTTCACAATGCGTCTTAATAAGCTTGTTCTATTCCTTAATTTAATTTTTGAAAGTAAGCGATTTCTGCGATGGTACTTGTTTAACACGTTCACTGCGGGGCTCAATTCAATGAACTTTCCCGCAGTGCTATTAGAGGCACATAGGCCTTAAATGTAACATTTTACCGTTGCGATTAAGGCCCATCGACCTCTTATCGAAATAAATATCTTAAATGCCTATTTTTCCAAGAAAATTCATTAAAAGTCCCAAAAGACGAGATATTCTGATAGCTAAACAGGTATTCTGTCTTCTCTTATTTTCGCCTTAAGGTCCGAGGTCGGAAAAGCTGTGGAAATAAGAAAATGTTTCAGAGGCATATCGACCCCCACCCGCACTGAATTTTAAATTAAAATCATGTTGTAACTACTGATGTGTGCACTTAGAAAAAAAATACATATCGATAATTTTTAAACAATTTATTATGAATATTAAACATGTCTATCATCAAAACATTTTAAGCACATTGGTTGCTTGCAATCAACACAAAAAGATTTAATTTTTTTGACTTATTTGTTTGCTTCCCGACTATTCATTGTAGTACGTAGAATTTCGTAACAACCCACACATTTTCTTCTTTTGTCATCACTTTTCTGATACACGTGATTTTTCTTCAGCTTAGCAACATGTGGAATATCTGCAACAATACGTAACTTATTTTAAAACGAATACTTACCTTATTTCAGCGCAGTAACATAATCTCTACCATAACTTTACCAAAATCACGATATCATTAATACTCACACCCACACACACAAACGCAAACTCACACACACACACACACACACAATAAATATATCCATCTGAGTTTTCAAGCAAGATAAAATGTACATTACCCATAAAGTTACTATACCTAGCGGAAAGGTATAGTAACTTTATGACATTACCTGACCCAGCTGCCAACATCTGTTTATAAGTAAATCCTTCTATCACTGATTCGTAGAAATTCTTCTTCGATATTTTATTCGCTTTATTCCAATTAAAAACTACCCAACCGTTTACTAAGGCTGTTCCAAACAACAGTTCCATCATAACTTTTCGGAACCATTATAACCCTCTTTTTAGGGGGGTATAATAAGACGACATCTGGTCGCTATAAACAATACCCTTTTTATTTCTAGTATATGTTAAAATACAATCAGGTTTTTTTATTACTTCTCCTGTAACTCTTCTTCTCTTACCAGTCTCAATTATGGTCGCATTATGTTGTCGGCAGGTGGAGATTATGTAGATGGGTCTTATATCGAACTATTTTATGACTCTAACACCGTTTTTATTCATCTTTCCTACTACATTCTTCCTAAGCTTAGTAGATATTACGCACGCGGAAGACCTCTTCTATTTGGTCGTAGAGTACCACAGAGAAATGTTTTATTTTGTATGAGTTCTTCTGCGAGGTTCACCGAATTATAAAAATTGTCAGTAATAACTAGCCTGCCTCTATTTGTAAGATCTTTAATAAGTTTCATTACAGTTTTTTGACCATGATTCTTCTCTCGACCTCTTTCGGCCTTCCCAGCATAAACTATTAGATTATAAGTATATCCCTCTTGTGTACATAGTTTATAAAGTTTTACACCATATTTATGGGATTTGTTTTTAATATATTGTCGGAATTGTAATCTACCGCGCCATGGAATCATACTCTCATCAATTATCAAACATTTTCCCGGCTTTAGAATAGTTTGAAATTTATTTAACAGCATCATATACACATCATGAATTTTACTTAATTAACTGGTATTCTCAGGGTCGCTAAAATGCCAAAATTTCAGTATCAGTAAAAACCGATCTCTTGTCATTATGGATGTTATATATTCATTTCTATATACACTCCTCTTTGACCAATAGTCATTGATGTATGGCACCTTTACCAGCCCCATTACCATAAGAGTTCCTAGAAAACGTTTAATTTCTTGTGAATCCGTAGGAGTCCAAGCTTTAATAAGTGATTTAGGCCTTGTGTTAGATTGACTGCTATTAATATAATTATGTGCATAATTATTCGTTTCCTTTACCATTTTATAAATTATTTCTTCAGTGACGAATAGTTTATAAAAGTCTGTTGGAGTCTGTGCAGTCACAGGCACGTTTATTTTAGGGTCATCCTCATATTCTGGAAAATTTGGTACTGTATCTATTATGTCCACCCATTCATTATCATCCCTTGTTTCTGTAGTATTTTCACTATCAGTATCTTCAACATCTTGATTTTCTATACCACTATCATCAAAAGTATCACTACAATCGGTTATGGAACTATCTGAATTATCACTGTCAGGCACGAAGTCTTCTTCTCATCATCGCTCGAATCATTTTTACGTAGACTGTTCAAGTTTTTTTCTCATAGTTCTATGCTATGTTGTATATTATCTGAAATGTTACCTGTCTTTGCATCATTTGTTGGTTTTTCGCAAGTATTTTCATGATTTACGCCACTATGTACACTACCTGGAACGTTATCTGTATTTACTTCGCTTGTAGATTCATCACAAGTACTGTCAGCAGCTATTGAAATATTTGCAGGTGTTGATAATATCTCAGTTACTTGTTCAGCACTTAACGGACATGTCAAAAACTGCGTACAAGATAAATCACTTATAGGCCTACACCTACTCACTGTCGATGAGATGTTCACTTTTTTATTACGACTCAGATCACTAAAAGGAGACCAGTTTTTGTTACCTAGTTTTTCATTTTTTGAACTAGGTGTTGACGGTATTTCAGCATTTTGTAATTTATAAAAACTAAAACTAGTACTAGGACTTACGAAAATCTGTGGATTCCCTTCTTTTTCGCCACACTGAAATACTTTAGAGCGCTTGGGGGTCAAAAAACATTCACTTGTTGTGGCTGTTACAGTATTTGAAGGACAGACTTGTACGTTAAGACTTTAAACTATCGCGTTGAATTGCATTAAAACTATTTTAACGGGACCTAACACGATTAATTTTTGTAAGTAAGTATCATATACATATCTACTTACTGCTTGACGTTTCGGCCGCGATGCTGCGGCCGTGGTCACAAGCGAACTGGCGGTGCGCGGCGTCGTCGGCTCGTGCGGGTATTTGTTTCTTCATCCACCCTCTCATTTTTACTTAAATTGCCACAGTGTAATGAATTGTCAGCATCACGACTCCGGCACACTACACTAACAGTATCGGAGTTTCTTTTTATAGACAGATGTCGCGGTTTGCATTTGCTAATCACTGGATTCCACGCTAATGATAATTTAAACCCGTCCTCCCGATTGAAACCTATTTACCACTGCAATGTCTATTTATGCGCGACGTATGTGCAACACTAGTTTATAATTTACAAATCATATATAGGAACAGGTGCGGTAGGGGGTGAAAAAACCTCCCACGTTTTAAGAGGCCTATAGGCCCCTTAACCGCACTAGATGACAATTTCTTTCTTGTAGTGCGGTAAGGGGTCTTAAGACCTCTTACGTATTTTTTGTCTAATTTCATTTCCAAATTGAAAGGACAACACAATCATATATTTATCTTCTTCATACGTATAGAAATCTACGAGTTATCTCCTTCGCACCAGAGCGAGATCACTGTATTTGTTCCCGCACCGCGCGGAAGTGCATGTAGGTGGTCTATAGGCCCTTTACCGCAGTGAACGTGTGTGAATTGTGTTTTCTTATTCGACGACATAATAAATTATCTATTTCATCCTGATGTTCACCGTTTTCATATTAAGCAATAAAGATTCAATCAATTAATGTTTTATATTTTAGCGTTTTATTAACGCTTAAATATACTTAAGTAAATTTTTTTATTTTAACATTGAAAAAAGACGACAACCTCAGGCGGGAATCGAACCACGCACCTTCCGCATTCCGGGCGGCTGCCTTAACCACTTGGCTACCGAGGTCTGGCTTTCAACCGTCGAAATTTGTCAGTGCTTGATGCTTATGTTTTTAGTCAACATTGCTTCATCAAATCTTAGAAGTTTTCACCTCTGAGATCCGAAAGTAATATTTTTACAAATATTTGAACATTCGTTTAAGATGAAGCTGCGTTTATAGAATAATGTTTTATATTGTAGCGTTTTATTAACGCTTAAATGTACTTAAGTAATTTTTTTTATTTTAAACACTGAAAAAAGACGACAACCTCAGGCGGGAATTGAACCACGCACCTTCCGCATTCCGGGCGGCTGCCTTAACCACTTGGCTACCGAGGTCTGGCTTTCAACCGTCGAAATTTCTCAGTGCTTGATGCTTATGTTTATAGTCAACATTGCTTCACCAAATCTTAGAAATTTTCACCTCCGCGATCCGAAAGAAATATTTTTACAAATATTTGAACATTCGGTTAAGATGAAGCTGCGTTTATAGATTAATGTTTTATATTTTAGCGTTTTATTAACGCTTAAATATACTTAAGTAAACTTTTTTATTTTAAACGCTGAAAAAGACGACAACCTCAGGCGGGAATCGAACCACGCACCTTCCGCATTCCGGGCGGCTGCCTTAACCACTTGGCTACCGAGGTCTGGCTTTCAACCGTCAAAATTTGTCAGTGCTTGATGCTTATGTTTTTAGTCAACATTGCTTCATCAAATCTCAGAAGTTTTAAATAAAATGTTTAAATGTTTAAAATAAAAAAAAAGATTCAATCAATTAAGGTCTTAGTTAGAGCATTAAAATGCTCTAAGATTAAAGTAGGAAAAATATATTTAAGTAGGGTCATTATTATTCTAAAACAAATAAGTGATTACAAATAATATTATTCACGCCTTTAAATCAAATAGGTGCGTTTTAATAGTTTTAGTTTATTATAAATTAGTATTAAAGTGTAAATTTAAGGATTAATTTACAGTCACATATTTCTTTATTATTATAATTAATAACACGTTGAGTTAGACATCTGATATCGATAAAACAACTATTTGATATCCTTATAAATCCCCGAGGCGATATAAAAAGCAAAGTACATTAAAGTTTACCAAGTAGGTACGATAATTTTTCTACTTAGTTACAAAATGTGTTTCATATCCTCACTCATCTATGAATAGACGACAAAACTGAAAGGGTGACTTAATACGATTACAACAAGAGTTTTAGTAAATTTTTCTCTAGTACATACATACATATACATAGGTAAGTACATAATATAATCACGACTGTTATCCCCGAAGGGTTAGTCAGACATTATTCGATATTATATTTCTATACGAAAATGTATTTGTTTATTTCTTAAAGTCAAAAGGAAAAACAGGATCAAAGTTAAAATTAGTCACAATTAGTGATGGTAAAGGCCTATTCAAACCTGAGCGGTATTCGCTGCCGCTGTGGGTAAAGGTTATATACCGCGCGGTTGCCGCGCGGGTTTCGCTCAGGTATTTAGTATAAAGTTCCGCGGCTAGATTGACCTGGGCCCTTATTCTGTAACGATTCCTTGTTTCGAAACCACGTCAATTCCTTAAAAAGTTACGATATCTTCCCAAAAACGTATGCGTTTGACGTTTGTGCGCGGTAAGGTTTAGGTGTGGAATCTATAGATTGCGATACAGAATCAGGGCCCTGAGCGGTATTCGCTGCCGCTCTACCCACAGCGGCAGCGAATACCGCTCAGGTTTGAATAGGCCTTAAAGCATAGTCTGAATGCCTAATACACGTTTTCACCGACGATGTCACCTAAGTTTAAGACCATTAAGCCATGGTTTAAGCAGGCAACTGTCACCAAATTTGCCTTATAGGAGCTATGGCTTTTAGCTCTTCTTTAAAATTAATATTTTTTATATTAAATTGTTTCAATATAATTAAGTCTGCGTTGTGGTTGGAACGGAAACACTGGATGCAGATATGTCTTGCCTTCCGATTCGGTTTGTGTATTTGCGTTTTTGAATAGCGTTTGCATTTGCGTGTGTCTCGCTTTTATGGGTTTCGCGTATTTGCTGTGCGCCTTGAGCGGCAGTTTGGCAATGTTGTATGTGCGCGCTACGTTCAGAAGCATTCTGTGCTTCATCGGATGTTGTGGGTACATTTTTTGGGCATCGATGGGCGACAGTCTGACAGCTGGTATCGGGTAAGGCGTGGATATTTCATTAGCTTCAGTTGGTTGATCAGTGATATTTCTGGAAACAAAAGCATGTGATATCTTATGAGGAGATCGATGTTACAATGGCTTGTAGCGCTCTTTTGATACGTGAGACACTATTGTTTTAACTTTATTTTGATGAAAAAAGGTTTTGTTATTCTGTAAACACTATTACTGGTAGAGAATCCCTGGCTCATTAAGTCAGCTTTTTTACTGTATTTTTAATAATTATTAATAAATAAATAAGGTCGAGATCCAAGTTATCAGCTGTAGTCGCCCCCTTTCAGGACAAAGACCGCGCTTTCCTCTTTCCGCTTTACGCGACTAAGCGCTTTTGATGTCCTTTCGTTGCAGTAGGAGTCAAGCTCGTCCTGTCATTCCTTCTGGGACTGCCGAGACGTAGGTATCTTAACTCCTATAAACTCTTAATTGGTGAAAGGTTTTGTCACTAAAAATTCAGTGACACTAAACCCTCTGAACTCAAATTATACTTACGAAGCCGAATCAAGTGTAGTTGTGTACTGTTTTGGTATAAAGTCAAATATCGTGGGAATAGGCAACGACGGTGGCTGCGTAGCCACGAAGATTGGGCGGGCTGGATCAGGTTGTTCATACGTGTGGAATTGGTTCATGTAGTTCATCTGTAAACAAATAAAGTTAAAGATAACAAAACATTGAAAAAAAAATACTACCTCAATAATTTTTTTTAAACGTTACGTTGTCTTCGAGTATTGGATTTAAACTTTGTTTTGTACAATGTTTACCTAAAATTTGTTTGTTTGTTTTCCTCTGTTTATTTTGTGACTGATGGTAAACGGTGATAATGCTAAAGCCAGCTATTTCAAAATGTATTTATTAAAAAAAATATTGTAATAACACATAATGAATCGTAATAAATAACATAGTTGACATAACCATCTAGTAAGTTTTACTAAGAGTACAGAATGTGGGGTTTATCGTTATCTATTCATACATTCAACGCGCAATTAGCATCGATCTACCAACGCTTTTTTATCATCATACATACAACTTACCTTAGTAGGTTTCTCCTGGGGATCCATATTGGGATAGCTTCTGTACACTGCATTGTGACCTGGATATCTATAAACTGATTGAAACATTTCAACATTATATCCCGGTACATAAGCCAATTGCTGTGATGGACTTAACAGTTTCGGCTCCAATTTGGTGTTCTCCTTAATTTGATTACTTCTAGCATTATAAGAAGGATTATTGTTTATAGCATTTTGTATGTCGTTGTCCCGTAATATAGGAGCATACTGTATTGCTGTGGGCCGTTTATTGTTTTCTGGTGAATGGTACGATGGTTTGATAGGTCCGTGCTCTTGGTAATGAGGCCCCTTTGTCGTGTACACATGCACTGCACTGAATTTATAAGACAGGGGTACGTCGTGACGAACATAGCTTTGTGATGACACCGCCAAATTTTCTGGGTGGTGTGGCTTGATAGGCTCCACAGGCTTATGGCACGCACACATGTTCACAACTGACACCACCGCTAAAATCTGAAAAATAGCACAGTCCATTGATATCTTTCTTTTCACAACTGCTTTATTACTCACAGAAGTTTTGTAACTCACTTTGAATATCATCTTTCCGGACTATTGGCTGTCGTACCTCGGATGTATTTGAGCTCGGATGCAAATTGCTTCACTTATATATGTAGACTAATCACAAAGAGAAATCAGTTGTTTGTTATATAACAATAATTATTATGTTCGATATGTAGAGTAATTATTGGAGGTTTGGTTCCGTTGTGGGTCCTTTAACAAAGCCGCTGGGCTCGAACCTTTCACCTTTTTTTTGGATGCCGCGATGTAACTATGATTGCACTTTGTTTTGCTTACGTTTCCTTCTTGTAACGACTGGTCTAGATCAATGACAGAGGCTGTGTGAAAGATATGTTTTCATACGATGGGCAATAATGACGACATTCGACGATTATTTCACTCTAGATCCATTGTTTGGTAATGAAGAGCAAGAGCTCTACTCCAGAAATCGAACTTTCGATGCTTGAACGCGTCGTTCTAATGTCAATTAAAATAGTATGTTTACATACTATAGTCGTGAGTACTCACGACTATTATGGTAAAACTTTTGAATCGAGTCGCCTGAATTGGGGGTAGGGAGGGGGAGGAGGGGATAGGGAGAGGGGGGAGAAGTACCCCCCACTTATTCCCACTGCCGCATAAAAGTATTTTTTAAGTTATGTTAATTTTGTATTTTGAGGTTATGTATCTTGGTAAAACTTAAATCGAGTCGCCTGAATTGGAGGGGAAGGGTAAGGGTTGTTTTTAAGTTATGTTAATTTTAAAAAAAATATGGAAAATTACAAAAACATCGTTTCTGGCGCTTCGCTAGCCGCTCCCGCGGCACGCTCGCTTCACTCGCACGGCTCGCGCGTTTTTGGTCAACATACTAACCTAACCTAATTCTTTAGACTTTTTTCATGGTTCCTCATCCTCACCCATTCCTTCGCCCCCCTCGCGGGGGGCGGCGCAGTCCCCCCGCTTCGTTTCTGTTACTATGGTACTATATAACTTAAAAACATGTGATTTTTTGTGTTTATAGCCTTCTTAAACTTTCAAATGGTTTTTTTAAACATTTTAACGCAACTGCAGCAGCTTAAATGTTAATAAACCTTTATTTAAGGTAACCCTTTAGACCCAGCCAAAGAGTAAGTTTCCTCCAATTCAGGCGACTCGATTCAGAAGCCAACCCACTATTATTCCTAAAGGGTTAGTCAGAGACTAGGCAATGAGGACAGCAAAAGCAGTCCTTTACCATAGTCCACTTTTCATCAAAAAGCGACTGCACATGTGCTCAGCGTGACAGGTGGTGAGCCCATCGCCGCTCTATGCTGTTGGATGTATGTGCAGTCTTCAGTCCGTTAGTCGCCTCTTTACGACACCCAAGAGAAGAAATGGTGTTTTTGTTAAATCTTAATTTAATGGCTTCGCGATTATATCGGGGTTTATGCTTTTATGCTTAATTTTCTTATAGGTACCTACTCTTAGTATCTGGATTGATATCTGGTACAGTCGCGGGTAGCCGCTAAATGCGAGCAGCACAAGACCAGACGTGGTGGAGATCCTTGGGTAGGCCTTTGTCTAGGAGTGGTCGACTTTCGGCTAATGATAAAAATGACTAATAATTATTAAAAATGTACGGTAGATTTGAATAATATAGGAGTCTCACTACACGTGTTGTTATGAAAAGAAATCGGATTAAATTCATAAAAATAGTAACAATAAGCTCAGGATGAAATGTGTTGTCAGTGGGAAATTGACTAGAGCATGGACAACATTTTCTTGACATTTAGTTTGACAATTCAATGCTTACTGCACAACAAATTAGCCATCGATAATCGAATGATCGATATAAAGAGTAGTGAGAAAAAATTACGTCAGATCATCGATATACTCAATGCTGTTATTATTTAAATTTCAGTGATTGGGCAGCACTGAAACAATAGAAGTTTATTTATTTTGTTTGGATTATAGGACAAATGCAGGTGTGAACAACGCTGCTATTTATTCTAGTTGATGAGTTAAATAAAAACAGCAACATTTAAAAGCGGTATACGATGCTGTGATAAAATTAACTACAACAATAAGAGTATCGGAAAAAAATGTTTTTCTAGTAAATTTTTTTATCCTATTTATCACCGTGAGTGGAAAATTTCAATAATAATAAAAAAAAATATCATCAAAACAAATACAATGTAAATCAACAAATAAAAATTCCCATCCTATATTCTCTTCTTTTCTGTCACTGATAATTTTGGAAAGGTATAAATATATATTAAGTAAAGATCTACTTGTAATAATATTAATGTGGACCTAGACTCCTAGACGATTAATAAAAATTAATTGTTACATAAATATGACGAAGCATCTTAAGAGGACGGCTTGACCGAAATCACTGTTATCTTTTACGTTGTATTCATAATTGTGAGATAAGGTTGGTACGAAAAAATGTACGGAAAACTACTGGAAAAATCGAAACTTTGAATGCTAATTCTTATGTAGGGTAGGGTAGGGGTATAACTTTTTGCCATCTTGTAGGGAGGGACATGATCTCATTACTATTAAAATTTTGAGGCTTCTGATCAAAATACCGCGATAAGTGGTTTTGGCAGTTCTCTCGTGATGTTAACCTGACACTGCCTAAAGCATTCTGAAGAGACCGAAACAGGTAGAAATCTGGAGGTGCATGGTCAGGACTATATGGCGGATGCATTAACACCTCCCAGCCTAACTCTTAATTTTTGCAGAGTGAGTTGTTCGCAGTAGAGTTCAGAATCGATGATCCTGCCTGGTGGTACCAGCTCGTAATGAATAATGCCCTTACAATCCTACCACACACACACACACAGCATCACCTTGTTGCGAGTTAACCCGGGTTTCGCCACAGTCTGTGAAGCCTTACCGGCCTTTGACCACGACCTTTTTCGCACGTTCTTATCGTACGTGATCCACTTTTCATCACCAGTTATTAGCTTCTTCAAAAGTGGTTCGGTTTCATTATTAGCTCGTGAGGTCCCCAAATTTTAAATTAATTGAAAATTAAAAAAAAAAATTAATTTTAAAGAAGCTTTTTTGTGTACCCAGTTTTTTTCAAATGCGCCAAAACTGTGTTCTGGTCAATTCCCAGTTCTTCAGCTACGTCGTAACTACTGATATGCCGATCTTGCTCCACTTTTCCAAACATGTCATCCTTTTTATCCGTCAGAGCGATGTGTATCTTTGACATCAACATTTCCGGATTGAAAACCCCCTTCTTAAAAAAGTAAATTTTATATAGTTATTTGTTATACAAGAGTGCAAACTTGCTTTTTAACCGCGTGCTCAATTTTGATGACCGAGCAAGCGAAGGATTCTAAAATTGAATCACGAGCGCAGCGAGTGATTCAAAAATTAGAATCCTGAGCGTTACCGAGGGAATCAAAAGAGCACGAGGTGAAAAATCTTTGCACTCGAGTGCAACACGTAACTTTTCATCCCACTTCAACGAGGAAATGAATAAGCAAATTAAAATAAATTAACTACACCAAAAAGGTTCCGAGTCTGAGTTTTTAACAAATTAAAAAAGGTTGTATGATAAATTCGGCACTATGGAGGGAGAAGTAAATAGGTTTAATGGTGTTTTGAATTCACAAACTTAGTGGACACGATGTTCTAAATTCAATTTACTTTATTCTCTAGCGGATAAAAACGGCTTTTGCACTCAGATATCGAAGAGTAAAAATACTCTTTCCGAGATGGGGGGATGAAAAACATTTTATCAAGTTACAAAGTCACATTGTATAAAATGACAAGACAGAGAAAAATCACACCGAACAAAAACCAACATAATAATGACACACAAACCAAATTTAAAATAAGTGTTGTAAACAAATCTCAATAGAGCTATGTGGCCAGCATTAGTACCATCCAACACGCATGCCGTGGCTGTCTTTAATAAAAAATTGTTATTTGACTGTCGTGTGCATATAGCGGCTCATTAAAAGATTACTACCAACCCCTCTCTTCCCTTGGGTGTCGTAAAAGTCGAATAATCCCCTTCCCTCTCTTCAGGGTACATCTCTAGGCCTGCAGAGCAGTATTAACATGCTCGGTATGAATATCCGCTGCGATATGAACCAAAAGGACTACATCGAAACCGTGATTAAAAATGCCTCACGTAAATTCGGTGTCCTGAACAAGGTGCGGCGATTCTTCACGCCTGATCAGTTGTGTCTATTATACAAGACACAGGTGCGGTCTTGCGTGGAGTATTGCTCTCACCTTTGGGACGGCTCCGCAAAGTACCTTCTCGATGCCTTGGACATATTGCAGCGCCGCGCTGTGCGCATTATCGGCAATGCGGAGTTCACTAAAACTCTCGAGCCTTTGCAATTGCGTAGAGATATTGCGTCACTCAGCGTCTTTTGCCATTTATACCTTGGCGAGTGCTCTGAAGAACTCTTTGACCTCATCCCTCCTTCTCCCTTCCTCCATAGGAGTACGCGTGCTGCTCTCCGGAGTCACCAATTTACAGTCTCTAACATTCCATCACGCACAAAGAAATTTGGTGACTCGTTTCTTTGTCGCACTTCCAAAAGATGGAATAGTCTACCAGCACACGTATTCCCTCCTACCTATGACATAGGGTCCTCCAAACGAGGCGTGAAGAAGCACTTTGTGGGCCGGCAGAGTGAGGGTGACTGATGCTACGTCTCTTACGCTGCACCAGTTGTCCTCGCGCCTGGACTTCATTTCCACTTAACATCAAGTGGAGTGGGGTCATTTGCCGGGCTTAGCATAAAAAAAATAAAAAATAACGGACTTTAAACTGCACATTCATTCAACATTATAGAGCGGCGATGGGCTCGATACCTATCACGTTGAGTACACGTGCAATTGTAATGTGGTAAAACCATAAAGTTATTATACCTAGCGGCTAGCCTATAGAGCAACAAAGGGCTGAGCGAGCAGAATGACACTAACAACAACACTGTGGGATAAAAAGAGATGCGTGATGCGACGTAACAGAACTGTTTTTGGCTATTGTTTGTCAGCACTCATCAGCACGCTGAGAATTTGGGTATTGTGAATTTTTCGGATTTTACGTAAAATCGTGGATATTTTCCCATTCCATCCTATTTTAGTTCTATTAATACTATTACTGTTAGTAATTAATATAATCGATATCGATTTTAATGTGAAAAGCGACGTGACGTAAATCACTGAACGCATTCTTTACACACACAAATGCCATCCTATTTTGGTTTCGTTTGACAGCTCATGTTTGTTGCTCTATTCCGCTAGGTATAGTAACTTTATGGGTAAAACCAAGTGCACCAAAAGTATTCCTCCAAGAAAAAAAAATATAGGTAATTAAAATATTATAAAGTAAGTAATATAATACTAAGTGTGGATAGAGATGAGTAACTAACGGAAAATATCGAGAACAGATAACCTAGATTGTTAGAGAGATATAACTTCTAATTTAATTCTCATAAAATATACAATACAAAATAATATAATATATATACTTTTATGTAGGTACCTCATGTACCTTCTAAGACATTATTAAACAATTTTAGCAACGAAACAATCTGTGACTTTTAATAATAATTACTTAGGTATAAGTACAATGTGATAGGGGTGGTACTTCCAACCCGTTAAGGGTAAGTACTACATCTAAATTCATTGACAAAATAAATAATATGGGGGGTCCAACCCCCTCCCCCTATAATTTATGGGGATGCGATATCAAAGGTTTCAGACGTCGTAGAAACATGAACAAATGGCAAACGGTAGCTAATGACACTCGTGTAAGTTAGTATGCATGTAAGTCAATATGCGTATAAGTCAATATGCGTGTAAGTCAATAGGCGTGTAAGTTAGTATGCGTGTAAGTCAATATGCGTGTAAGTCAATATGCGTGTAAGTCAAAATGCGTGTATGGCAATATAAGTGTACCTAATTAGTTATTATGCGAGTAACCCTGTTTAACTAATCAATTACTTTGTTTCGTATGTTTGAGATTATTTTGGTGAGAAAAAAATCATTACTTAATTATTTTGCAATTTAAAATCACTTTTTTATGTTTTCACAGATTATTCAAAACTAAGTTAGACCCCCCATATTTTTTTTTTTGTAGATGAATTTAGATGTAGTACTTAGCCTTAATGGTTTAGAAGTACCATCCCTATCACATTGTATATTTACTAAGGTCTTTGTTATTATATTTTTTACTACTAGTGTTAAGAGTTTTAATTATTATTATTGTTACAAATTGAAAATACAGTGTCAAAAAATTACCACGAGCTAAAAATTTCGAACCCGCATCCTCTGGTAATCTTTCCAGTTGAGCTACAGTGATTAATTTCAGCGGGCTGGATAAGTCCACTCTGTACTGTCTTTTTCAATTGGTAATTTTTATTGCAACAAGATTTGCATTAAAATCATAAAAACAATAACATTATACCATACCTTGTCTATTTTTAATTGATCTTTAATGCATGTAAAAATATGAAGATCGGATGTTGAAAACGTAGTTTGTTATATGTATATATAAACAATAACATTATAACATACTCGTAGCTTGCCTATTTATTCACTGATCTTTAATCCTTGTAAATATATTAAGATCGGATGTTGAAAACGTAGTTTGTTGACATTGAATAGGCGGCGCCTTTGGCTTTCAAAGTAAAAATAGAAAGATTTTTAATTAATTTCGGCGGGCTGGATAAGTATAAATATAAGTATATAAATGTATATATAAATATAAATATATAAATATATTATTTGAGTCCACGGTAACTCAAATGACTTTTCATTTGACTTTTCATTTCACACCTGTCCCGGATTGTCAAAAGTGTGCGGGTTCGAATCCTGCTCGTGGAAATTTTTTCAACACTGTATTATTTAATTTGTAGTTTGTTTGCAACAAAATTTGCGTTAAAATTATATAAACAATAACATTATATTCTTATTATGATCATAAATCAGACTGTGATTTCATGTACCCTCTAACTAAGTCATTATTAAACAATGCCAATTGTGATAACGAAACAATATGAAATATGTTGAAATATTAACTAGTTATAAAAGATATCAAATTATCAATATGGCACAACAAGAGCTGATTAATGAATTTAATTATAAACACTTTACTCTAGTGTATAATATGCTAAGAGACCTTAGTAAACTAAATTATTATTATAAGGTAATATTTAAAAATAATTAGTTACATAACATTTTATGGCAAATATTTCTCATTTATTTCTGTTTTCCTGATAGTTAAAGGTAAACGATTAAGTGAGATCACTTAGGCGCCGATCTACTCTTTTCAATAATGTCACCCTGGTACTAATAATTTCAGTTCATTTCTCCTTTCCTGGTAGTTTTTATAAATAAGCAATTAGAAAGTTGATTTTTATACTTCTATCGATATTATTAGGTATTACGAATCTTCTATGCACCTCTCTATGTTTCACCGTTGGTGCGCTTCGAGGAATAAAACTATAAGTAATATTTTCATCACCTATTTAGAAGCGCACCAATGTGGTACGCTTCAAGGAATACCCTGACTACGGCAGTGGACTGCTCCTGCGGTTCTCACTGCAGAGCACATGAGTAAAGAAACGGAACAGAGACAAAGCTTCATACAACGCGCCGTCACGAGTCTCTCAGTTTAGTCCGTTTGTCCACTGGCCGAGTGAGCGTAAATACTGTGGTGGTAAACCGGTTTTATCCAGTAGCGGCGCATACGCGACGCAGCGGCTAGTGGACACGCACACATGCGCCGTATGCTTGCAGTAGTTAACTCGCGACGGCGCGGTTCGGTTGTATGAAGCTTTGTCTCTGTTCCGTTTCTTTACTCATGTGCTGCAGAGTCTCTCCTTTGGGGGATAATAATCGTGAATCTATGTCTGTATGAATATGTTGATTGTACAATAGGCCCCAGAAGTAGCTAGCTAATTTAGTATCATGTCGCACCAACTCGTTCAGAATGATCATGCTCGTATAACTATTATGTATGAACGCAGTACTTGGTATGGTATGGTACTATGGTGTTAAGATACTTCTCGGCCCGAACGTTTCTATAATAGGATATAAAAAACGAGTGTAAATCAAGATACGATACAGAGTGTATAATAACAAGGTAGTGCTCCAGTTTTGACGCTCGCAAGATTGATCATATCAATAGAGCTTTTGTTACAAATGAAATTTTATACTTGATAGTGACTTGAGATTGTGACGTAAGTCTGATAGTTACAATCTACATTTTATTTTTCTTTCTAAGGTAGACATTGTATGGGCATGTACAAGCGATATTTAAGATACCATTTGTTAACCTTTTCTGTACGGAAGGCGTCATATATGATGCAAAGAGCAAAGTGGGCTGCTAATTCGGAAGGCATCATATGATGTTTTGGCATAGGCAGAATAGAATCACACAGTATGAGACGTGATTGGTTGGCCTCCATACTGAGGTAATTTAAAGTAAACTCACTAGATGTCTTCCTATTAAAAAAATCCCAAATTTGAGCAACGGTTGGAGGCATCATAATATGATGCCATCCGGATTGAGCAGAAGTTTTCCCAAAAAACAAAATGGTGGGTTTCTAGTGGTGATCGTTTCGAAAATGGGGATATATCGACATTAAATATTATTTTGTTTGGTGCGAGCTCAAGCAGATATCCTCTTGAAGAAGACGAGATCAAGGATAATTGACTTGATCTTACAAATTCAACACTTCCATCAATAAATATGATTTTTGAATTCTTTTTATTATTCTATTGTGGATAAATAGATTTTATCGATATCGATTATTTATTATGTGTATATTGTTCAATAAAAAGGTATGGTGGTTTTGGATCAATGATATTTTATTAAAGGTCATTGTTTTGGATCGCATTATTTTAAGAGTGTTTCGGTTTTAATTGTGCCTTTTTGCAATAATTAGCCTTTTATAAACCTCTTCTTACATAAAATGTGAAGTGTTTCTGCGGAATGACAATATTCCAGGCTAATTTTTGATTTCCTTCCTTACTCGGGTTTTGTGACTTTATCTCTATGTTTAACATATTTTTTACCCAAAACTGCGAAGTTAATGATAAAACAGTATCTAATGAGTATTTGAACAAAATTTCGTTACTCTAGCATTTATAGTTTTGATAATATAATTTTTGAATGTCAACCTTAACTTTGCGTCACTTTTTGACACGTCGAAAAATTCGCTGGATAGAGGGGATGCTAGATACAAGCGCTCTTTACAGAAAAGTTTAAAGGCGTTCGTAAGGAATAAAGCTTGCTTAGGAATATCACAGTCCTATTAAACAACGATGTATAGGTACATTTTTTGTTAGGCAATATCCGTGCAATTCTGTGTTTTCTTATAATTATTTCGTAATATTTTTCCATGTTACTCAGATTATTGGTCGCCGAGAAATAACGTTGCCAATCAAACAATAAGTTTCGTGCCTATTGCACCAAAACTCGGTGTGATATATTATTTTTTTTGTTTACATGTGACTGCCAACCTCTAAGGCTTTTTTTTAATCCACTACTTTGCCTTCATCTCATTTGAACCTGTGAAGTGACACTGAGGAACTAGCCAGTTCTTATCTCTAAATTGTCGAAAAACACAATAATGCTATTAACATTGTTGTTATGTCAACAGACTTTAGATAAGATGGTGGTAGCTAGCCAGGCGAACTTTACAAGCCCTGCCTCCTACCAAAGTAAGGTTATTTTTAAAACAAGCTTTATGGAGGCTAACCAAAAGGCGCTTGGAGGTGCCAAGCATTCGGGAGTCTTCCCCAATCCTTCCCCTTCGGGGACGGAGGTATATCCTACAAAACCCCTGTAGAACAAGCATCGATTGACTATGAGAGAGTACGGAACCTAGAGTCTGTCAAGCGAGTAGTTTCCTATGAAAAAGGCGGCAAATTCAAAAATCTTACAGGTCTCTTTTTGTAATACATAATTAAACACAATATTTAAAATAAAAATATTTATGAAAATTCAAGTATCAAACCTACCTACTTTTTCAGCGTCTATCAGTGTTGACACCTGTATGATTTTTGAATTAGCCGCCTTTTTCATAGGACACGACTCCCCTCAATCAGGCTGAGAACGGCAACTTCCTAAAATGGCAAGTTCCAAAAACGACAACTTGCTAAAATTACAACTTGCTAAAATGACAACATTTCAAAAACGACCACTTTGCTTTTCTTAGAAATGACATTGATATTTATATGTTTGCGATAAAGTTGAAATAAGAAGTGTTTTTTTAAATAAATTACTTTTTTTAAATTGTTTTTGTAATTTTTTACGATAGTTTCCGATGTTTTCCGATGCCCATTATTTATCTTGAAGTACTGTAACTTCAATTAATGAGCCCCTCTTGACAAGTGGCTAACACTCATAACTGTCTATTATTAAGAGGAAACACTAGGTGGCATGCAAAATTCTCATACAAACCACAGAAAAACGACGTTTTGTAGTCCCCTGTTTCCTCCTTCAGAACTGGACCAATTTTTGATTACTTTTTCAGCAGCGGTAAAAGAAAGAGATTTTCTATGTCTGTATGTTTGATTTTTTTTAAACCAGCCACCTAATGTTTCTGAAGACGCCTTAAGAGGGTTTACGCATTTCGGTATCCCATACAAATTTCCAAGTCAATTTTTTTTAAAACCAGTAAGCCAATTTTGATAAAACTTTGCATGCTAAAGTAAAACACAGGGATCTAAATAGTTTGTTAAAAACATTTTTAATAAACATCTTTATTATTGAGATTTCGCATTCACAATGCTATATAGATATAGGATAAAATGTTTACTAGAATCCCACTCGAGCTTCCTGAGACTGGTTGATTTTTTTTCTAGTAAACATTTTATCCTATTTTTAATAAACATTTATTTAGCTGAGTTATTGTGATTTAAAGTCCACTATAGAAAGTTTAAAATAGCAATAACTCAGAATAAACGTTTTTTTTAAAATGTTTTGAACAAACTATTTAGATCCCTTTAGCATGCAAAGTTTCATCAAAATTGGCTTATTGGTTTTTAAAAATTTCGACTTGGAAGTTTGTATGGAAAACCGAAATGCGTAAACCCTCTTAAAACGGAGTGATTTCGCTATATTTTGAAGGCTTCTGGGTATTAAATAAATGGCTTAATGCAAAAAAATTAAACATATAGACATAGAAAATCAGCTCTTTCTTTAACCGATGCTGAAAACGTAATAAAAATAGGTACAGTTCTGAAGGAGAAAACAGGGGACTACGAAACGTCGTTTTTCTGTGTTTTGTATGAGAATTTTGCATGCCACGTCGACGTAGTGTTTCCTCTTAATTCGTTGTATTTACAATGCACGCGCGCTGATCTATTTCTCATTAGCAACTGGCATGGTAGGTACACATCAGTGTCCGAGGAATTACGAATAGACACTGCGGAGTGTTTGTCACTTGTCTGTCCATCCAGTTTAGTTATCGTTAGCCTGTAAGTATTTTTTTATTGCAGAAGGAGGCAAACGAGCAAGCACGAACGAACACGAACGAAACTTGATCGTAATGTAAACAAACAAAACATTCCATTCCCCGCCCCACCATCATCTGTCAAATAACACGTAGTGATGTAGTAAAATTGTTTAGTCGACCATGGATTGTACTTAAGTAGCAGAATACCAACAAAAATACTAGGATCACATCACTATCGTCTCAAAGAACGATTGGTCCAATTCAAGTCCAACTCTGATTCAACTCTGGTTCAGACTTGAAGTTTATCGCGATACGAATTTTTCGCCCAGCTGAGTTAGAATTGGAACACGATCAGAATTGAAACACAAACGAACCTAAACATTTTAAAATAACGCGATCGGCCCCCAGGTCACCTGATGGAAAGTAATCACCGCCGCCCATGGACACCCGCAAAACCAGAGAAATCGCAGACGCGTTGCCGGAAAGTAGTGTTTGCCCCTTAGCTATCCGTCCAGTTTATCGTTAACCTGTAAGAGTACTATATATGCACTTAAGCTTTCTCATGGGGATATAAGGCCATTGGCCTAAACGGTTTAATGGATGTTAACGACTGCCTTTTACTTATACTACCGGAACCAATGGTTGTAAGTGCTTTCCGTAGCACAGAGGAGACTATTTCTTTTTTCACTTAATCAAAAACACAGTGCAGCGCCCAGCCAGCGAAAGTGCTCCTTGAGTGTGCTTAGATGCCAAAAAGATTAGTTATTTCAATAGAATAGAACGGTTTTTTTTTAACTATAATAATGACTGTGCCTACTTGTGCATTTTAGTCCCTTTTATGTTCTTTATCTGTTTCGTTTCATTGCTGGTTAAGGTGTTCATTCTAACCATTCCATAAGACTTTATCTGAAAGTTCTAACTAACTACTATACTCGTAGTTTATGACGGAGCTTTGTCTGTGCTTTAAGATTAGTAAGAATGTAGATTTTTTATAGTTTATTTGAAATAAACTATTTCAAAGGAAACGGCGAAAAAAAATCAATAAGAAACAAGTTTTTTTTAATTATGATAAACTGTGAATAACAAAATGGTTACTCAGCATTAAGAAACGATTATACCAATAAAACAGACACAATACTTAATTTAACCTCACAGGGTAGTAATTACCTATCCTTGTTTTTTTTAAACACCTATAATTATGAAAGTACATGACCTAGTATTTTTTTCTGAGAATTGTCACTGGCTGATCTGTTTCCGTCTTGGTGTTAATTTTGACACTCTGTTGGTTTTCCTATTAATTTTAACAATACGTAAAGCACTTTTTTAACGAGAAATATTAGCAAATTTATTCTAATTGAATGGTTCAATTATGCATGAACAAACGAAAGATTAGTTGTTGACACACGATTCAGTGTAGGTCGTTGCCTCAGGCGGTCTTTCTACGGTACAATCAACAAGAATTAAGCGAGTTGCCAACGAAACAAGTTGACTATATTTTCTGCTAGGTTTGTTATGACTTCATAGAAGTTATCTAAATACGGTATCGAAAAATTTACTATATATTTTAAAACGCCGTGCGAGTACAACATTAATTAGGCGAAAATAATGTTTACTTTGATTAATCTTAGCTATCTTATCTTAGTGGGACCTGCAGAGGGCTCCCTTGCAGTAATACATCGACCCATTGGGCCATTGGGATTCTTTGTGCAATAATTTTAACTATGTATACTGTAATAATGTCAGGATTTTAGCTTTGATTGTAGGATTATTGTTGATGTCAGAGTGTCGTCTCTGCCTGTTACTGAATACTCATCAAACAATTATTTTAGTTTAAATGGATTTTATATGGGTTTATATTTACAGCACTTTATTTTGTCGACAATAATAAAAACATCACCATTTTTGACACAAATATTTTAAAAACAAAGAAGAATGGGCGTTTTAGTTTGAAACCCGTCCCACCCCTTGTAAGTTCCCACATGGTAAGTTTCGAAATAAATTGTGTATTTTGTTGTAAATACAGTAAATATGGACGAGCGAATGAATGAATGAAAAAAAAGAAAAAAAGAGAATATGAGAAATAATTTTTTTTAAATGTGTATAGGCCTCATTTTTCATTTTTTTTTCATTTTATACGACAACTACTGATTTTATACGACTCATATAAATCAAAGGAATCTGCGATTGAAGAGTTTAAAAATTCAAGAAAAAATCTTGACTTTAATTTTATATTATCATTTATTATTTTAATTTTCTTCTTCTCAATAACTTTTTTATATAATATATATTATATTATATATTTCTTATTATATTTTATTTTTATTATATTTTTATATATTTTTATTTTATATAATATTATATAATAACGGGGGGGAGGGGGGGACGTTTTGCACATTCTTCTTTTTAGTTGTTTTGTTATAATAGCGACAACCATTTAACAAACAATAGTTGGAAACGTGAGCCGCGGGCTGAACGCGGCTCTAGCCGCTAGACCAACACAGCCATACATAACTCGCTCCGCTCTTATAAATCGCATCCGATTTTTATCTCCTCTTACGAATACTGTATAATGCATATAATATGTAACGCGTTTTGACGCGATCCGACCAACTATGCGGTTATCCGTGACCTTAAATCTAGGTCAGAGCGTTTCGCCTTTCGGCAGTAGCTTGCACACCGACAATGTATCGACACCATAAGTTGGCCGTTGATTTGCTATTGAACTTCAACGTAAGACTCGTTTTGTCCCTACAAGGGTGCCATTACAGATGACATTTTGCATTACGATAAATTTAAAACGAACAAATGGAATGGTTTTTTTATGACTTTCTTTCTCGGAACTGTTAATTGTTTGTCATTTCACGTAAAAACGTGCGAATGCCTCGAAAATTGTATTTTGCTGAGCATTAAATTAACTTGTGTTATTTTTGCGATCTTGAAAGAGTTGTTAATTTTTAATGTTTTACCTTCATAAGATGTTATTTAACCATTTTATGTGACATTAAAAAGCAACTAAAATACTCCCCTAAATGTTTAAGAGTTATTAAATATGATTTATTACAATGTTGTTGAAATAACGTCATCGAATGTTTACAAGCCCACGTTTGGCAGACGAGCCGGCTCCGCATAACAAGATCGTCTTCGTTTCATATTACGTTGAACTTGTGAATAGGTGATTCATCCACGCCACTATTACATAAATCGTAAGGTCAATGTCGGCGCTTCGTATAATTGCACGCTTTTGAGGCTTCTTTTGCTATTTATGAATGAAAATGTGAGACGTCATTCGACGTCATACGACACGACACGTCCGCCGGCGTCTCGTGTTGTTTTGCAATCAATTTGTTTGTGTTAACTGGATCACCAACTTGGTTTGAACGTCACGATGATAAATACTTTAGTTTACTCTCATTCCACCCTATCATAATAATTAATAATAGTAATAACGATAGAAAATAGAACCTATCTTCAGGAGCTGGATAATATAATATAAACAAGACACCATCTCCGTGGCATAGAAGGAATGTTACTAGATTTTTTAGTGAGCCAGGCATTCCCTTTTCCCGTTTGAGCTTCTCTGAGTGCTCTAGGCGGGGTGTGGGAGGAGAATCCCACGTAACCCGAAGTCGCTCCTGGCCTCGGTGTATGCGTAACACAGAAACTTAACTTTAAAAAAAGGTATACATGCATACATAATATATTCACGACTATTATCCCCGAAGATTTAGTTAGAGACTAGGCAATGAGGACTCCAAAAGCTGTCCTCTGCCATAGTCCACTTTTCACCAAATAACGACTGCACATGTACTCAGCGTGACAAGTGGTGATCTCATAGCTGCTATAAACTGTTGAATGTATGTGCAGTCTTGTTCCGTTAGTCGCCTTTTACGACACCCAAGGGAAGAGATGGGGTGGTAGTATCCTTCACCGCAACGCGACACGGCTAAATAAAAAGGTGTACCTTCTTCATATTTTTGTACCATTGGAATTGGTAATGTATAGGTCTATTACTATCTTTTCTGACAATTGAAAAGTCCACCCTCAACATTCTCTCTTATATTTAAAAATCTAAAAACAATTTTCTTACAAGATCTTTCTCCTCATAATCAATTATTCATCAACCTAATTGTATTTTACAGTAAAAATCTATTATATCACGTTCAGGGTAGCTTTTAAATGCTTTATTTGTTAACAATTACATTACATAATGTAATCTATTTGTTTGTTTACGAAAATTGTCTTACAAGAAAACTTTGAGAGGGACATAATATATTGAGCAGCATGATATAGACGGATAAAGTTTTATATTTACTAATTAATTAGCTTTCGGGCGACTAGCCTTATCATCGACTACATAAAAAACCGTATCTTATAACGCCAAAGAATAAAAAAAACAATACTTTTAAGACTTCCTACAGTTTTCGGTATATAGTACACATCAGCCAGCGTTGTATTCGTACGTGAAGGTCATATCAAAATCTTTTTTTTTGTAACCTAATAACGTGAAACTTTTTTAGCAAACAAAATTTCAAATCACCTTAATGTAATGTATTTTATTTCAAAATACATCGGCATCTAATTTACCTACAGCAGCAGTGGCTTCACTACCCGTTAACCTTGTCACGCCCGAAATGCGACCACTAGTATATAAGCGGTCCTTAACATGTGTAATACATCAGTTGTAAGTTCAACAAGCAGCAACATGTTCTCCAAAGTAAGATAATTATCGAATTAATTAAATAATTTAATTATTTTAAATTAATAAGAGTAAGTATCTTATTAAATAAAATGTTTATTTTTCAGATTGTCGCTCTGTGCGCCATAGTGGCTGTCTCTCAGGCTGGACTCCTGCCCGCCGCCGTCCACTACTCCTCCGCCGATGCCGTTTCCTCCCAGAGCATCACCCGGCACGACCAGCCTTCTGCCAAGCTCGTAGCCGCCGCCCCCGTCTACCATGCTGCCGCTGCCCCCGTCGCATACCATGCCGCCCCCGCTCAAGTCTCCTACCACGCTGCCCCCGCTGCCGTCACCTACCACTCTGCCCCCGCTCCAGTTGCCTACCATGCCGCCCCCGCACAAGTCTCCTACCACGCCGCACCCGCCGCCGTAGCCTACCATTCTGCCCCCGTCGCTAAAGTGATCGCACCCGCCGCTAAGGTCCTCGTCGCTCACCAGGAAGAATACGTATGTAAAACTTAATTATTAAAACTAACTATTCCATTTCGCTTGTAAGTAAATAAAATTTTAATTTTGATTCGCCTCCCTCTTCCCACCCTTGAGGATATTTCTGATCCATGTTCTTAATTGTATGCAGGCTCACCCTCAATACGAGTACTCTTACTCCGTTGCTGACGGACACACCGGCGACAACAAGTCCCAGCACGAGAGCCGCGACGGAGACGCCGTGCACGGCGAGTACTCGCTGGTGGAGGCCGACGGCTCCGTGCGCAAGGTGCAGTACACCGCCGACGACCACAACGGCTTCAACGCGGTGGTCAGCCACTCCGCCCCCGCGCACCACGCCGCCCCCGCGCCCGTCCTCCTCGCTCATCATCATTAAACTTTTTTTTTGACCATCGAATAGTCGTTACTTGTAAAGTGATTTGGTTCAGAAAGATGATGCCTGTAAATAGCCTTTAGCAATATTTATTGTACAAAATAAATGAAGCGCAAGCTTGATATTACAGACAACTTTTATTCAGTCATGCATATTATATACTTACCTATAATTTGGACTTATTTTACTACAAAAAAATTGTTTAGCTCGAACATAGCCAAATTATATATATATCGTCCTTGGTACGGATCACAAAACGAAATACGTCTTTATTCTTTTTGTGATGTTCAGATACATTAACACTACTTTAAATATTGTTTAAACATACTCATTTTCTCCTAAATTGTTTTTTTTTGTTGTACACGTTAATAAATTAGAATTTATTGATCGGATTATAAAATGTAGTCCTAACATTACATCATCATCATCATCATCAGCAGACTATTAACGTCCCACTACTGGGCACAGGCCTCCCACGTGGACAATAGCACGTGGGGATATTGGGCCATAACCCACCACGGTGGCCCAATGCGGGTTGGTGGGTTTTAACGACTGTCATCTTACGACAACAACCGGGACCAACGGCTTAACGTGCCTTCCGAAGCACGGAGGATCTCGAGATGTTTTTAATTTGGTCACCTATCCAGCGACCCGGCATTGTGAAAGTGCCTTAGCGAGCAAGATTCTCATGGCCAATACTGGCCTATAAATTTTTCTACGTTTTTTACGGCTGGGGTCTATCTAGACATGTATGTAATCTAATCAAAGGATGAACCATGTTAAGAAATAAAATACATTGAATAAAAATTATATGTCTGTTAAAAGTTCAAAAACTATAGTCGGTTATATAAAAGATATGTCAGCATTGTTGTCTTTTTCGTATTTAATATTATTCCATTTACTTCAAACAAACCATGACTTCAAAGTTTCTAAAACATATCTCTCTGTGCCTATATGTGTGCCTGCCTCCCTGTGAAAAAAAACTATCTTCCTTTAATGTCTAGATAAGTATTATAAGCTTAGATTAAAACAAAAAGTTTTAATCTAAGATCATAAGCAATTAAGTGGACAATAAAGTAATTAATGTGGAGTTGGGTAAAACATTTGGCAAGTCATTGATAATACTCGTATCAGAAACAATTCAGGGCCCAGTATAAAACACTGTTGATGTATACTTTATTATTATTATTATATATTCTTTATTGCACAGAAACACAGTAACAAAAGTGACAAGAGACATTGTATGCAAAGGTGGACTTATCTCTAAAAGCGATCTCTTCCAGTCAACCCAGAGAGTGTGCGAGAAAATGTTATAGGGGTGACACAAAGTGCAACAAAAAAAAAGACAAAATTACCTAGACTATAAATATATTATTATATAATATGTATTACTAATACTATACTGGTATACAAATTAAACAACTGCACAAATAAAATAAAAATAAAATACATAACAAAAAAAACTTATATAATATATGTATATAATATATAATTATGATCATGTTATAGGTACTATTTGTCTAAGAAAGTGCTCTTGCTTTATCCTTTTCAATAATTGATGAGATAACCCCATATATACTTATTTTTGTTGCCTGTTTTAAAGGGACGATACTTTTGCGTCCAATGCCTCTAATATAATATTTATTACTGTTTTGATTGGTGGATAGTTGATGAGTTGATCTACCTTTTCGGAAACCAAATTGGTTGGTGTTAAAAAAACCGTTATTCTCAACGTCATCTAATATATCAAGTTTATTAATAGTTTTTTAATATTTTTGGTATTTTTGGTAGAATGCAAACTGGCCAGTAATTATAAGCATAATGCATCATCCTTTTGCCTATCCTATTTCCTATATTAACCCAACACATTAACTGCCACTAAACTAGACATAATAGAAATTCAATAAACTGATTGTTGGTCACCATCACAGAGTAGAAGCTGGTCACAATCCATCGCCATGGTGTTAAACAATCGTGAACTTATTATTTATTTAGTTCATATTATTTTTCTATTATCATTACCATCTGCTTTATCTCCTATCAACTCAAATTTTTCTATTGATCAACATTACTTTAATGTTATATATTGATTTGTTTTAGATCCTAGAAGCAAAATTTATTAATTGTAAAACACGAATAGTTCAGGAAGGACGATAAAAGAAATAGACATTTCTGGTAAAGATTAAGTATTCCAAGGAACATAATAACATAAAATCACGACTATTATCCCCGAAGGGTTAATCAGAGACTAGGCAAAGAGGACCGGAAAAGCAGTCCTCTGCCATTTTTCACCAAATAGCGACTGCACATGAGCTCAGCGTGTCAGGTGGTAAGCCCGTCGCCGCTCTATGCTAATGGATGTATGTGCAGTCTTTAGTTCGTCGCTATTCCATGAAAAGTGTTTCAATTATATATGTGAAAGTGCTTTTGCTGTCCTCATTGCCTAGTCCCTAACTAACCCTTCGGGGATAATAGTTGTGATTATAATTGTATGTGTGTATTTGTTAAAGTGGTTTTGTTTTGGTTTATATTGTTGCCTGTTCTAGCAAATATTTATTGTTACGATATACTTTAGTTAACATTATGAGTGAGTATTATTTACATATTAATAATTACTGTACATAAAAGTTTAAAGTCTTTACTAATTAGATCGTCAAAGACCGGATCCGGCCATGTTCATTAGTAATATTATCTAAAACGTAAAATACTATTTCTTGAATAGTGCAGTTGTTTTTCGCCAACTTATTAAAGATTTATATTCTAAAAAACCGTACCCGCTTTGTCATGCAGGTGACGATTGGGATATTGATTTATTTATTTAAAATAGGACATCAACAAAGCATACACCAGCACATTTTACATTACAAACCTTTAAGTCTATTACACTGTTGTTGCTCTAATTAAAGGATGCCACGGCATGCATAAAAATCAAAAAAATATTTTTAAGAAAGTATCTTAAAACTAGAGATAACAAAGCGAATCACAGCTCCAAGATTAAATAAATGTGATCTATGTTCTATTATTTATTACTATTTATAAGTTAAAAATGTGTACACAACAGACTTGAATTTGTGAATTGGATAAAGACATCAATATACACTGCAGACGGTCGTGACAATGGATTATATTGGGACTGAATCTGATTGATGGTAGAAAAATGAATCAAATTTGTTCTTAATCTTAAGCCTTTAACACAAAAAAGTGAGTATCTCGCATTGAGGTAAATAAACTAGAGAAGACGTCCCATACAATAAATGTGCAGCTACAATGATACTTGTACCTTTTTCTCTGTGGTCTAGTGGCTAAGCCACCGGTCTCAGACCCAGAGGTCCCGGGTTCAATTCCTAGCGGGGGGTACATCTTTGTGTGCTCGGTTTGGTTGGTGGTAGGGCTGTTAAGTCCGCCTGGCTAGCTACCACCATCTTATCTAAGTCTGTCGCTATAGCAACGATGTTTATAGCATTGTTGTGTTCCGACAATAGAGATAAGATAGCCAGTTCCTCAGTGGTTGAGGATTCCGGGTGAAGCGCGCTTCCACCTTCGGCCTTATCGTCACTTACCATCAGGTGAGATGAAGGCCAAGCGCTTTCCCGTACCAGAATAAAAAAAAACCTTGGTGCGGGGCTAACCTAGTTGTCATATAAATGTCTAAGCGTGCAGTATATAAATATTGTTACTCTATGCATTTTACCGAAACATGGCCGCTGCTTCGTGTCTCGGCAATATGATAAAATAATTAGTCAAATATGCATTTGTTACATCGATTATTTGGTACCTATTTCCAGGTAAAAAGTTATTCTTTGGTTTTATTTGTATTTCCTGAATTGTTTTAGCACTCATAAAGGTATATTTTAATAAAATAGAATACATAATACACACGTATTGTTGCGTTTAGCGCCTGCCACAGACTACTACAATTGGAGCGAGCTGGCTTTATCGCGTGTTACAAACAATCTAGATGAGACGTCTTCTCTAGTACATTATAACTCAATGGTATCTCGACGGTCGAGCTAGTTTGCGAGGTACATTCAGATTTATCATGTTTATCAATTAAGTCGAGACTATCTATATGGCCGTTGTTTATCTATACTTATAATAAATCTGTAGAGAGGTCAATTCTGTACATGAAATATATGGTGATTAGTATAACCGTTATAGAAACAAAAACTACTCGACGGATTTCAACGAAACTTGGTACAGTTATTTTTCATACTCCTGAGCTAGTTATAGTATACTTTTCATCACGCTACAATTAATAGAAGCAGAGCAGTGAAGGGAAATGTTGGGAAAACGGGAGAAGTTACTCCATTTTTTAAGCTTCCGTCGCGTGTGCAACCTTCGTTATAGCTACACAGAAATCATGTATGACGGAAATGTTCTCCTTAAAATTATATAAAAAATATCCCACGACAGCTTAAGTCTATCTTTTATGGTTGACTCACAATAACACGTGTAACTCCCGATAGCTTAGCAGTACGAAGCTTCGCTCGACGCGTCTCGCGGGCGAAGGTCTGTCAATAAGGTCGAACGCTCTGAACGTCTTTTCGCATCAACAGGCAAAAATTGTAAGAAGCTCGCGCTCGGACGCCCCGCCTCGCCTTTTTATATGTTGGGGAAGAGAAACTAAAAATTATCAAAGACTAAAAGTCGCGCTGATAAGCATTAAGTAAATTTTCGTTCATTCTTTTCGTTATTTTGGTAGTGTTTAAATATTCGTTCAAATTACAAATTATTAATGGTTTACATTTTATTTCATTTTAGGTGAAGTAGTAGTAGGTACGCATAGATTTTTAGATACCGATAGATTCCTTTTGTTGTTTTTTTATAAAATAGGTATTAGTTATTTTGGTAGTGTTTAATATTCGTTCATTCGTTTCGTTATTTTGGTAGTGTTTAAATATTCGTTCAAATTACAAATTATTAATGGTTAAAATTTTATTTCTTTTTAGGTGAAGTAGTAGTAGGTACGCATAGATTTTTAAATACCGATAGGTAAGTTTTGGCTAATTTACGTTCATTTTTTTATATTAGTTTTATTTTCATTTACGTTTTTGCTTTATTTTTATTTGCCTGCATCAATTCCCCCAAAAAAACGATTATCTTTATCTCGAAATTCCAGAGAAGCTAACAGAATGAGAAATAGGCGTTCTCAAGAATCGGCAGAGGAAAGAGCACATCGGTTAAACTTACAAGTTAGTGCCTCAACATCTCGAGCTAATGAAAGCTCTCCCGAGAGAGAGATGCGATTAGCAGCTGACAGAGCGAGACGAGCTACTTTACGGGCGTCTCAAAGCTCGAAATTTAAGACCACCACAACTTTGCAATGGAACTCGGCTAAAAGTAACCCAGTTGCAACAAAATATAATCGAGGCTCATATTTTAACAGGTTGCGGTGCAGGAGAAACCGTCTTTATTCCCAGAATTCCTATAATACCAAATAATTTTCCATTCCAATTTAAAAGAACGCAATTCCCAGTATCGGTGTGTTATGCAACGACAATTAATAAGGCTCAAGGGCAGACTTTTCGTGTTGCTGGAGTAGATCTCGGTGTCAGTTGTTTCTCGCATGGTCAGTTGTACGTCGCTCTTTTTCGGGTTAGCAGTTCTAGAAATCTTTATGTTCACGTGCCGAACGGGTCAACTTTCAACATAGACCCGGAAGCTTTGCGCTTAAGTATTTTCGTTCTACAGGTACTTAAGCCTCATGTGAACGTGATCTAAACAATATTACCAATACATTAACTTAATAACACACAAGGAGTTACACGCTGACGGAGTCGCGGGCACAGCTATTAACAATAATATTGTGCGGTTCCGTATTGCGGTATTTTTCAACAGTATTGTAGATAGACATATTATATTTCCCTACTAAAATACGAAAGTTAATTTGTCTGTTACATCAAAACCACTGAACCGTGAGGAAGAACATAGGCTACTTTTTTACGAAAAACGACGGAAATGCGGACGAAGTCGCGGGCAACAGCTAGTTTTAAATAAAAGATAAAATCAGCGATTTTACGACTACATTCAAGACTAAGAATTTTGAAGTAGGTACTGTAACCTAGCTCTATGATGGAAGTTGCTTCGTCATTCCGCAATGATAAGACAAGTGCCACAAAAATCTCTTCTGAATGGACTCTAAACGTTGTCTGTGCACTTCATAGAGTGGAGACCATATGACACTGCAGTATTCCATAGATGACCTCACCAAGGCTTCCTCCAAGATCGCGCACTTCTTCGACTTCCCGTACTACACAGCTACTAAGATTAAAACTACGAAAATATGACAATTTTTTTTTTAATGAATAAAATTAAATTTATCAACGTTAATATAATTGAATTACGTTCACACCACAACGAAAATCGGTTCAAGTCCATTTGAAGCATACTCCAATCATCAGTTTGTTCAAGCTGTTTAACTATTTTGAGGTCAATGGGATATAGGTAAGTATATCTGAGATTGCAGAAAACATGCTGCTACATCATTAATAAAAAAGTTAAAATGTTGATAAAAACTTTTTCAAATATATTTTAAAAAAACATTAATTATGTTCTACAAAACATTGTTTTGTATGTGAACTATGTATAAAATTCTGCAACTTATACTGGCCACTCAACCAATAGGCTGTTGCTATATAGTTTTTCTTTTGACCTGTAGGGTATTTGACCCGTAAGATATTTCTTTTCCAGTTTGTAGAATAAAGTAAGATATTTAATTTTTTATATTTTTTATGGCACGTGTATATTTGTAACTAGTATTAGATTTGGAAACTTTCATATTTGTAAAGACAAGAAATTATTTGCTTTGTCAATTCATTTAACCTTCTGAATCACTTAAATAAAATTAACTTGTTCTTTATGTAAAAATTTAGATTTCATCAAATCAATTGATGAAGGTTTTTGTAGTATTCATTTTCAAAAACATGATTTTAAAATAAAATAGTTTGTATGGTTCATTTATATATTTAATAAATACAGTAAGACTATTTACATAGTTCTTTTGAACTAGATTGTCACAACTTAATGATGAGCGAGGAGGACGGGCGCGGGGGCGGCGTGGTGCGCGGGGGCGGAGTGGCTGACCACCGCGTTGAAGCCGTTGTGGTCGTCGGCGGTGTACTGCACCTTGCGCACGGAGCCGTCGGCCTCCACCAGCGAGTACTCGCCGTGTACGGCGTCTCCGTCGCGGCTCTCGTGCTGGGACTTGTTGTCGCCTGAGTGTCCGTCAGCCACAGAGTAAGAGTACTCATATTGGGGGTGAGCCTGCATAAAAATGAGAACGTAAATCAGAAATATCCTAACATAAAAGCGAAGAGAGTAAAGTATTAATGTAGACAAAGTTTTACGTACGTATGCCTCTTCCTGGTGAGCGACAAGAACCTTAGCGGCGGGGGCAGCGTGGTAGGCTACGGCGGCGGGAGCGGCGTGGTAGGAGACTTGTGCGGGGGCGGCATGGTAGGCAACGGGAGCGGGGGCAGAGTGGTAGGTGACGGCAGCGGGGGCAGCGTGGTAGGAGACTTGAGCGGGGGCGGCATGGTATGCAACGGGGGCAGCGGCAGCGTGGTAGACGGGGGCGGCGGCTACGAGCTTGGCAGAGGGCTGGTCGTGCCGGAAGATGCTCTGGGAGGAAACGGCATCGGCGGAGGAGTAGTGTACGGCGGCGGGCAGGAGTCCAGCCTGAGATACAGCCACTATGGCGCAAAGAGCGACAATCTAGAAATAACAAAATTTTATTAATTACTGTGGATTAATTTATAAAACCAACATTTTATTTATTATATTCTTACTTTAGAAAACATGTTTGCGTCTGTCTGATTCACAACTGATGCATTGCAAGTATAAAGGACCACTTATATACCTTTTTACTAGTAGACACTTTTTGGGTGTGGCAAGGTCGACGAGTCATAAGCTTTGTGGCGAATTCATTCTGATTCAAACTTTCTTTGCTATCATAAATAACTAATACGAAGTTGTGTGATTTTTTTCTGTTTCTGCTTATGTGTTTAATTTTGTTAAATTTTTCCGTCTTAACATTAATTAGCCTATTTTTAGATCTTAAGGCCGGTCTAGTAAGTAGTATATAAACAACAACTTTAACGTTAAGTCATGTTCAGTCCCCGGACAGACAAGGGACTGCACAGGAGATCTTATTCGTAAATACCCTTATTCGTCAACCCTAGGAAATATGGAAAAATCCCATCTTATTTCTTGCATAAGTACATCATGAGAGGGAGCAACATGCAAAATTTCAGCGTTTGGATTGTGCCTTTTGCCAAAGGTACCTACGTTTTCAAATGTTTAAATATTATAAACTATATTTAAAGTACGACAAGATAAATACGAATATATTCGTCCCGTTCGTTTGCTACAAACTGCATCCGATACAAACGTGTATTTTTTAAACAGTTTTACTTATTTAAAGGAGACAGCAATCTAACTATTACAATTGCTATACATTGTCTAGAAAACCCTGTTTTATTTAGCTCTACAACTTTGACAACTTTTTTATCTTATTTTTTACTAGATAAAATGCCGTCTCGCTCATAGACTAAGGCAAGGGGCGGGCCAACCTAGGGTTAAGTGGGACTCTCCTACCCTATCCCGCCCAGCTAGACGAGCTTGATGGGGAGAGGGGTGGCCTACCTACTAAAATCCTAGTACCATCCCTACTGTAAAACGGGAATGGCTCGGGACCACGAACAGCAAGCTCCAAGTTCCACCCCCGCAACGGCGCGCCAGAGGGAAGACGTCCGGTAGGTAGAGTTTTTGCGTCTCACAGACTCATGAGAGACTGTGCAATGCAGATAAGGGTGTCCACCCTTTCACCACTGTCTCAATAACATTGACACCTATGAAAAATTAAAAGAATGATGTATTAAAAATACATACTCACCTTTTAACCCCTTGAGCACCGTAAAACTAGACAAAATTGAAAATTAATTGTTTCGCGACCGCCGGCGGTCTTATGATCCTTGATCTATTAATTAAGTTTCTCGTGTAATTTTGTCACGTGAATGAAGTTTTGAAAATGTGCTGATACATTGATTAAGTCTTATATTTTATGTTACATTTAAAAAATAAACTAGGCAAGTATTTGACCACCAACCTGCTTGTTGATCGGATGGTTGTAGTGATCGGGAAACACATCAGCAGGCAGTGCGATCCATTCTTTGGCGGTTCGCATAAGAAACGAATTACCAAAACGCTTGGAACGGACTGGTGGAATGTCAACTATGTAGGGGTGGTAGGCAAGCCTGTGTCTAGTGTACCGATAGTGGAATGGGGCTGGAGGAACAAGATCGTGTAGTTCCTTTGCACACCCTCCAAAGTGTATTCTGTAAAACGCCGATAAATTAGCAACTTTGCGCCGATGACCGAGGCTCTGAAGTTCAGTCGTAGCTAGTTTCGAGTCTCCGATGAGCCTCCTAGCACGGTTTTAGATCGAGTCCAAAACTGCTAGCTGGTACTTAGTAGAACCATCCCAAAGGTGAGAGCAGTACTCCATGCACGGTCGGATCTGCGCTTTATAAAGCAAGAGTAGTTGATCCGGCGAGAAGTACCGCTTAGCCCTTGAGAGGATGTCTAATTTTTTTACACCACATTTTGCGATGGACTCGATGTACTCACCAAAGTTTAGATTAAACGACATATTTAGGACAAGAAGCTGCAGGTTTTCGGTCACCGGTAACGAAACACCCTGGAATGTCGGAGTTGCTACATACCTACATCTCGCCCGTTTCCCGGATTTGTAGGCAGATACCACAGATTTCCTTTGCTACGATCCTGACCTTAGAATAAGAATGCTTTATTTATTATTCTAAGATTCTGACACACCTCCGCGGTTACATTCACTGTTATACATTGAAATGTCAGATGTTGTATAGAAGTATTATTACAGGGCTAACCCCATCAAATGGTCAAATTGATCAAAATCAAATGGTCAAAAACGCAAGTAGTCTACCGCATCAACTCACCTAAAAATCATTTGGGTAAATTTGCAGATAGTCGAATACGTAATAGGTATGAAGCAACACGTCGCAAAATTATTTCGTCTACTGTCATAGTATCAACTCCTCATAAATGCATGTGGTCTAAATAGTTGGTCGCCGACAAAGCAATTCGTCGCAAATGCATATGAATCAAATTGCTGGTCGCCTATATACGAAGCAACTCGTCTTAAATCCAACGAGTGTCCAAGTGGCCTGTTATTTCGATATAACAAACCTTTTTCGAGTGTAAACGCTGCATGAAATTTGTGACGAGTTGCTTTATTGACTAATTACTTTTAAACCTATTTGCGACTTCGTCTAGATGATCTTATGACAGTCTGTTAGCTAGTTACATGTCGGACAAACCACTTATTTGTCCGGTTGATTTTAGACGAGTTGCTTTATAGACCAATTACGTATTCGACTATCTGCAAATTTACCCAAATGATTTTTAGGTGAGTTGTTGCGGTAGGCCACTTCCGTTTTTGACCATTTGATACTAACCCTTATTACGGATGATACCGCATGCGAATAAGTTCGCACAAACACGATAGCCATTTACTAGTAGAGTGATAGCATAAAGTTAAAATTTAAGAACGCAGTATTCTATCGAGAAGAGTATGGTTTTTCTGAACACAGTCATAACGTCTACATACTATGTGCAATGAAAACTAATTAAAATAATTCTAAATGCTCTTTTACTTCAACCG
The DNA here is from genome assembly GCA_963921215.1 of Scoparia ambigualis. NCBI lineage: Eukaryota > Metazoa > Arthropoda > Insecta > Lepidoptera > Crambidae > Scoparia > Scoparia ambigualis. Next base: position 27,832,361 of record OY992506.1, read on the forward strand.
ATAGGCCTCAATTATTAAAATCAAAGCATCAATACAATAGATAGGGATTGGCTTAATCTATTGATTGCGTAGCCTAGTAATGCACCGAAAAATTCTAAAAACAAATCGGCTAATCCAGGAATTTAATCCAAGACTTGCGCAGTTATTGGAATAATTAAATATTTATGATCTAGACTTGTAATGAAACAAACAGCGTAACAAACCGGCACTTGGAAAGTACCGGTAACCAATATGTCGTCATATTGCAAAAAGTCGTTGGTTTGGATTACTACTTTAGCTTTTCATCACAGAAATAGATCTACTTTGTGTGCCAAAATCTTAGAGCATTTAACAAATAGTGTCAAATGGCTGGTAAAATCCCACCTTTCGACCGCGTTTCATTTAGCCGTTGTCAGCACCGCTGTAAAAACTGTACAAGCAAGGTGAGCCGAGATAATCAATAAAATAAATAAACTTTCCTACACTCACACCAATTATCTAGCCCAAGAGACGCTTCGTTATGAAACTCGTTAAATGGTTACTAGACAACGGATACACATACTTAAAATACTTAAATACATACTTATTATACATAGAAAACACCCAGACCCGAGAGACAATTTAGAAAACAGTAGTTTCTAAGTTGACCCGACCGGGGATCGAACCCGGGACCTCAGAGATGGCGACATCATGAAAACCGGTGTACAAACCACTCGACCAAGGAGGTCGTCGCATCAATAAGTTTAATATATCGGTAAGTAACTTTGTTATTTAATAAACACCAAACAAAACACGCTTGGTTTTCATACAATAGAGCTAACATGCCGCTTCTATTGAAATCTATTTCTGTGCTTGTCATCATTATTTAGTGTTATTTTAGTTTAGATACACAGGTGTCTTGGATAGGGAGAAAGGATAAAGAATCCTAATGATTATATTTCCATATTACCAATTTATTGTATTACCATTGACGAATCAGTGCTCAAGCGATTCGTATTTTAGAATTTCATTTGTGTTGAATTAATATACTTACTTATTTATAATTCACAACATCTGATTAAGCATCTGATAGATAAAATGTTCAATGGGTTTTGGCAAACGTGACGTTATACATTTTATTTAAATAGGTGGTTATATAAACATGTGGTTTAAAAGTGTTAAAATATTACCCTACCATACAAATAAACGTTTTATTGCATTAAGGTAAGAAACCGTGTTGGGTAAAATAAAAAAAGGAGTAATATCAATAATCGCTTTACTTACTATAATAAATAGGACTAAAGGCTATTTACATGTATCATCTTTCTGAACGAAACATTTACGGGTAATTACTATTTAATGTTTGAAATTGTAGTTTAATGATGAGCGAGGAGGACGGGCGCGGGGGCGGCGTGGTGCGCGGGGGCGGAGTGGCTGACCACCGCGTTGAAGCCGTTGTGGTCGTCGGCGGTGTACTGCACCTTGCGCACGGAGCCGTCGGCCTCTACCAGCGAGTACTCGCCTTGCACGGCATCGCCGTTGCGGCTCTCGTGCTGGGACTTGTTGTCGCCGGAGTGTCCGTCAGCCACAGAGTAAGAGTACTCGTATTGGGGGTGAGCCTGCATAAAAATGAGATCGTAGATCAGAAATATCCTAACTTAAAAGCGAAGAGAGTAAAGTATTAATGTAGACAAAGTTTTACGTACGTATGCCTCTTCCTGGTGAGCGACAAGAACCTTAGCGGCGGGGGCAGCGTGGTAGGCTACGGCGGCGGGAGCGGCGTGGTAGGAGACTTGTGCAGGGGCGGCATGGTAGGCAACGGGAGCGGGGGCAGAGTGATAGGTGACGGCTGCGGGGGCAGCGTGGTAGGAGACTTGAGCGGGGGCGGCATGGTATGCAACGGGGGCAGCGGCAGCGTGGTAGACGGGGGCGGCGGCTACGAGCTTGGCAGAGGGCTGGTCGTGCCGGGTGATGCTCTGGGAGGAAACGGCATCGGCGGAGGAGTAGTGTACGGCGGCGGGCAGGAGGCCAGCCTGAGAGACAGCCGCTATGGCGCACAGAGCGACAATCTGAAAAAAATATTACAACACTCTTCAGAACTGCACTCTTTAATCACTGTTTACCGATTCTTTTTGTTTTACTAGCGGTACTTACCTTGGAGTACATATTGTTTAATGTATCGACACAACTGATGCATTGCGTATGATAATGTGCGCTTTTATAGCAGCCAAGATTTGGGTGTGACAAGGTCGACGAGTCAAAATGTCAGGCAATGAGCTTAAATCTCGGTCATCATTAAACTTGATTTTGATTCTGTTAGTGTTTTGTGATTATGTGAAAGTACTATACAATTTAAAAAGTTTAATCTATTTATCCAGAATATGGTAGTTATTTTTTTATGATCATTAATATAAGATAAGCAGACATCATGAAGAGATTAAAATACTGGGGATCAGGAGAAGTTCGATGATCGATCCTCAACCTCAGAAATAGATAAATAAAATTTGTCACTTTAATGAGGTAATATAATTACATTAGAAGTGAATGGATGAAAAAGAGTCCGCCGTAACCGCCTATGTGGTAAAGCCACCGATATTAAACCCAGAGGTTCTGGGTTCGATTCCCAGGGGGTGTACATCTTTGTGTACTTGGTTTAGGTAGGTGGTAGGGGTTGTTAAGTTTGCCTGACAGCTACCACCATCTTATCTAAAGTCTGGCGGCATAACAAGAGTCAAAAGTCAAATTATTTATTCAATGTAAACCTTTACAGGCACTTATTGACGTCAATACTAATAATAGTAAAAAAAACAGTTAACTAACTTTTAGTTAAGACTTAACAATTATTCTAACGAACTATAGCTTGTGCCAGACAAACGCGCATTGCTACCCCCATGTACCACTGCACGCTGAAACAGGATCGCGTCAAACCGAAATATAAGCCGTGGCGATAGAATTCTCTGTAAACAAACATATCCTGGAGGCCAATTCTCATTTTTCGAGATGTAGTCTCGAATCGAGTTTTGATTTCGATCTCTATCTCGACCATAAAATCTCGATAATCGACGTTTTGTTCACGAATCTCCTATTCTCAGCATTAATCGACTTCGAGTTTGATTCGAATTCGAACTTTATCGAGTGGTAATCCAATTTAGTTATTCTGAATATCTCGAACTCGACATTTCTCGAAGGAGAGCCGTTCGAATTGCTTCGAGTGGTCGGCAGTGGTCGAGACGTAATTTCGACTACGAGAAGCTAATGAAACGTCAAATAGCGGCGAAATTACGGTGGATATGGAGGAGTTAATTTCCAATTTTATCGTGGAAGTGATTTAAAAAATTGAGAGAGCTCGCTCTCTTTTTTTTAAAAGGTGGAAGAAAACTTTCTACTCCTTAACTGTACATCGGCTTCCAACATTTGTAGAAGAAGCTGCTTCTACTGTGGCGTTGGGTATTTTTTGTTGACATTGTGTCTTGTGAATACTAAAATGATCGTTTCGTCACCAAACAAGCACACAACCACAAACAAAAAACATAAAATTTTTCACTGACAAATTGACATTGAAATGCCAACTATCGACGATACGTCACGTTTTATGCGTTTTAAGGAAATTAAATTTGATCACAACACATTAAATATAATGATTTTTCGATACTTATTATTAAAATTTACTTCTTTAATTAAAAAGCAAGTTGCAACCGGTTTAAAACCGGATAAAACGTGTGGAACGGAACGCATCCCGAGTTGATTGCATTATAGGAATGGCAATATTTACCACAAAAAAAACTCGAAGTCTATTTCGATTAGCGCTGAGAATAGGAGATTCGTGGACAAAATGTCGATTGTCGAGATCGAGATCAAAACTCAATTCGAGACTACATCTCGAAAAATAAGAATTGGCCTCCTGGTACGAGACAAAAATGGCAGGCAAGTGTCTCTCCCCTAGCGACACAAACGCCAAAAACTTATAGGTACCTAATTTATCGTTTTTTGGGATGAAAGGTGAAGAATGATAAATCATAATGAATTGTTAACTTAAGTTAACACTTTAAGGAATAAATGTGATTACGTAACGTAACAACAACGTTAATAGCATTGTGTTCCGAAAGTTTAGAGATAGGATAGCCATTTCCCTGTTCGTCCACTTGGTCAAACTGGGTAGTCAAACTAATTTGTACAACAGGAATAATTTCTCCCAATGGTCAAACTTTTCGGATAATGCACTCTTTTTATAGTTGTCATATGCAATTGAGTACAGTGATGAACCCTTTCAGCGCCAGAATATTTTGATATATTTATACTGTATGCCGTCATACATATAAGCAGCTACGAGATAAATCGTACCTGGCATAGTAGAACATAAATCCCGTAGGCTATAACGCAAAGAAACAAGTTATTTTTGCACATTATGTCCAAAAACTCTGGCGTTACGTGTAGTTGATTGTTTTAAAGCTTATTACAGCTAAATTTTGTATTCCTACTGCAGAAAAGACGTAATTATGTCTTCCTTTGTTTGTTTGTACTACTACTAAGTACCTTATGTTTGTCATGTCATATCTTTTTTCCGTTAAAAGTCTGATCTTTAATTTTATCATGTGTTTTTTTTGCTAATGCCAAACGTTCAAAATCCGACCTTACGTGTAGTGCCAATAAATAAATGTTTGTATAGGAGGCCCAACAAAATCTACGAATATATTCGTAGTTGGCACCATGCTAAAGACACGCACTACGAGTTATCTCGTAGCTGGCACGCAAAGGGTTAAATTATTTGTCAATTGTATTTTATTGTCAAAGTTTTCTGTTTTGATTTCCTCAGTAGTTGAGGTGTTCTTTAGGCGTTATTATACAAGTGTGAGTTTGTAACTTAATGATTAGTTACGTTCTTTAGCAGTTAAGTTGTTATAGTTAAATTTTGGGGTTGATAAAATAAATCAATATCATAAATCTTTTAAATTATTTATTAAATAAACTAAATAAAACATTTACGAACTAAAAATCAACATTTTAACAATCATTGCAAGCGTCTCGACTCCTAACTGCATTATAATGTTTTTAGTACATGTTAGTGGTGTTTCTTTTCTTCATGTATGTGCTTTGTGGTGTGTTTTACTTCTGCGTTGAACCTGCAATCAGTCAGAATGAAAATGTTAATACTAATTTATCATTAACAATGACTCGGTATACACTGTTTGATACAAGCCCCAATAGCTGTTGACAAGCTAGGCGCTTCGTGCTTCACTTTGTAACCTTTTTTTCCATTTCCAATCCACCTTATGGATACCCCACCCCCAAAAGGGAGGCACGATTGATTATGTGGGGCTCCATCCGACCCCCTTTTCACGCTGAAACCATAATAATCAATCAGGGAACAGAGGGAGGGAAGTTTAGCCACTAAACACTAGAGAACAGCAAATTCGAGTAAAGTGGTGGCCGCGGGGCCCATCCACTAGGGAATAGAACCACGGGATCCACCCTGACGCCCATATGCCCATCTGTGGACAGCTACACTCATAACCTGCACGAGCGCGCTTCACCATCCATGCACTAGCATACAGACGTTCCTTGCGACACGAAAAAAAACTACATGTATTAACATTTCACAATTTATCCTTGGATCCATCCTCCACGTTTGGGTTGGATCACAGTCACTTTGTAGCCTTAGGAAAACTAGACTTTAAACTCTCCCTTGTACGCACCCGGTCTTCTTGTCGTCAACATCATGCTTGTACAGACTGCAGACACCATTCGCATCGTGCCTGTCGCAGGCAATCAAGCTGCCGCTTGTAGTCGCTCGAGTCAAGATCCTACTTGGTAGATCGGCGTGACACTCACCCGGTCTTCTTGTCGGCGTAGTACTTGACGGTGCGCACGGAGCCGTCGTGCTCGTGCAGGCTGTAGACGCCCTTCACCACGTGCCCGTCGCGGGACTCGTGCTGCTGCTTGTGGTCGCCCGTGTGCGGGTCGTGCACCTGGTACTCGAATTCGTATTTGGCGGGACCCTGTAAATAAAGTAGTAATTTATTGAAGGGGTAATTACAGCTAGGTACCTCTTTGTTTCGTTAAAATAACACATGTCGTGAATAAATAGTAGATATTATTAAGATTACTAATAGTATAGTTTATTATCGGCAGCAGATGTTTACATCATATTTGTGGAAGTCCTTGGGTGGGTGAGCTGGCACGTCGTGACGCTGGATATGCTGCGACGAGGTGGCGTAGTATTTGTGGTCGTGTTCTGCGCAGTACACGACTGCCAGGATGGCAAAAGCAGCGATGGTCTGTTGGGAGAGAAAGTTGACACTTAACACAGATGATACTTAATCAATTTGATACATACATTTTCGAGTTAATAGTGGGAGGCCACCTTCGAAGACTTGAGGAAAGATTTAGGGTATAATATCATTGTCACGCAACATATAGGTGCTTTGTTTCCTTCTTTGCTTCTTCTTGTTGCTCCTTTGCCCTTCACATCACATCTCATCACATCACATCTTTTGGTATGATGGATCTTATCTCTATAACGGTCGACACACACCTATGCTTTACTAACATAATAATTTATGTAAAGAGAAAAGTTTAAATAAGATGGTGGTTGCTCGCCAGGCTGATCAGGAACAAACCTTACAATCGGTCTAAGACCTACGTTCTATTCACAAGAAACGAGCGGTAAAAACGCAGATTAGAACAGAGACATCTAATTACATCTTATTCTATTATGACTCACATCTTTGGTATTATAACGCCCCGCGCCGCGGTTGGATTATTAGCCTTGCGGCACTGCGGTAAGCTATTATTAACGCGAAATTCATGGTCGCGGGCTTAAATCTCGTAAGTGAATAATGTTTGTGTGTTAAACATAAACGTTTGTACATGAATCATCGACGTTTTTATGTTATAATTTTTACAGTTGTTAAGTTTAGAGAAATAATCATCTAAGTACCGCATACGAAAAATAGTTTCAGCGCTGCCACTGGGGACTTTGCCGCGCGGCAGCAGTTCGCTTAGAGATATTTTTAATAATAAGATATTTTTAGGTTTTAAGATTTTAAGAAAGGTGTTTTATTTAGTTTTTATTCATAATTTACCGTGCGAAAGAATACTACCACCCGCTCTTCTCCCTTGGGTGTCGTAAAAGGCTACTAACGGACTAAAGACTGCACATACATCCAACAGCATAGAGCGGCGATGAGCTCACCACCTGTCACGCTGAGCACATGTGCAGTCGCTATTTGGTGAAAAGTGGACTAGGGTAGATAACTGCTTTTGCTGCCCTCATTGTCTAGTCTCTGATTAACCCTTCGGGGTATAATAGTCGTGAATTATGTATGTATGAATAATTTATTAATTTAGTTGTTTTTTTAGTCTAAATTTTAGTAGTAGTAGTGTCTAGTAATAAGATAGATAGCGATGATAAAATAAATAGTTAATTATCTCATTATAATGAGAGCAATGATTATGTGCCTACAGTTAATGGTAAGACACTTTGGTTGTATATGAGATTCGTAAGAGATTTTATATTGCGTTTACATATTATGGAGGTTTATCGTCATTTATCATCGGGATTATTTCTGTTGATATAGAGAAGTGAAGATAACTAAACCTTTGTCTTTATGAGTGTTACATAAAAAAATCTTTTGATTTTACAAATGAACGTTAGATATTTTTTTTTTTATTTAACAAAATGTTATTTTTTTTTACACTTACTTTGATAAACATTTTGTTTTTTTACTGAATACAAAACAAGTATGTTTAAAACGGTAACACCAACTGATGTTGTATCATTATCGGCAAGCGATTTTATACTGTTTAACGCATAACACTTGATTGCTGTCGTATTCGCGTTTTGGGGCTGGTGTTCGGTTACTTTTACTCCAAATATTGGTATTGTAAAGGTCATTTACTTTCACTATTTTATAAATCTTTTTTTTCAAATATTCCGTATATTTTGCGTGGGTATTATTTATTATAGAATTTAATAAAAACTTCTTCAAGTATCAAAAAAAGAGTACCTACCTAATATTATTATTTATGATAATTTTTAAGTAAATCTCGGGAGACAAGAACAAAGTGTTGATAAATTAACAAGACATGATTACGTACATAAGACCACATTATAGTTATGAAGTTTCATTATTGTTTTGCCGCCATTTTTCAATGACAATTAAAGCTGTCAGCTGACTTTTCACTGTGTACAGCACAAAACAGAAGAAGTGGTGTACAGCATAAGAAAAATAAACGAATAACTTCATCAGTTCCTCCTTTTAAATAAACTTAACCCTATAACTTATTAGTTTTTTTATTCGTCTTCCATCATATTACAACTGATAAAGGTTTAAATTATGGTGGAATCTATGTTGCCAATAACAGTCAAACGCTTCGGTGGCCAAGTGGTGGAGCGCTCGGTTCGATATCCGGAAGTCCCGGGTTCAATTCCCAGGTCAGGCAAAGTGTGCTTCGGATTTATCGATGCATAGCCCGAACTTGTGATCACCATCCCGCATTAATTGACAAGCGTTGTGATTATGCCAAGACCTATCAATAGGCTAGTTGACTACATTTCAAAATCATATTGAAACGGTACCTGTTTACCTATTTTATCGTAAAAATACATTTTTTTTTCAAAAATCGATCATTTACAATATTTGTTTTGCGTTTTTATATTCCGATTTAAATTTACCGCAAAATGCTTAAGACCGCCATGTTGAGTAAATCACGCCGTGCCAAACATCCGTTTCGTTCGAGGCTTGTTCTATAGAAATGTCACAAAAATAAAGTGACATTTGGCAAGGCGTGACGTCACGGCTTTTGATTTCCGTTTAATGTCATAACTAAATGCGTATTATTGTCGATTTTTTTCTTTAAGAATATTAATAATCCCAATTTTTTGTAATAAATATTTTATATATTTGTTTTCTATTAATCATAATTAATCATTAGAAACGCCAATTCACCCGATTTATTATTAGCAGACAATCCTATTGTACCAGCTATGCGATTCTCTAAGGGACATTTGGACGCTGCGCGCATGGCTGTGGCCTGCTGTCTCTTTCCAATTCTATGAATATGAAAGATACAGAGTCAATTCTCAGCGCTGCGGCAGCCGCTGCTACCAAGGCTTTAACTTAGAGAATCGCACTGCAGGTACTCAATTCGTCTGCCAATTATGCGGCCGTTGCTGTCGCTCCCGTATTGGCTTTACAAGCCACCTAAGAAAATGCCAAACCTCACAATTGGTTATTTGACAGTCGTAACAATAAAATATGAAATATGTCGGATATGGTAGTTTATTATGTAACGATAAATTATCCAATAGTTTTATTTTATTAGGATAATTTCTAAATATTTTATTTTTACAAAATAACTTTGCGATTTTTTTACTGTGGATTGGGTGTGTGTTTCGGATCTGGTAGACCCGAAACACAAGCGGCCATGATTGAGCTTTGTGTGACGTTACATTTCACAAATAAACATAAACTATCTGTCAGGTTTTAAGATAAAATTTCTTTGTTTAGTGAAATGTGACGTCACAAGACAAATGTCACGTGACCAACCGTTTTCGCGCGAAATATGAAATGAATGAATAAAAATATGTTTTTCTCTATTAAACAAAGCTTTTTTGAGAAAAAAATTATTGTACGGGGTAATTGTAACCGTTTGTAATTTTTAATATACTCTTCCGAAAACTGTCAAGTAGCCAATTGGACGCTGCGCTGTTTGAATCATCTTTTATAGATGTAAGAGGCCTTTGATGATGATGATGATGATCAATTGTAGCGATGACTTTATTTTTGGGGACACACAACTGTACCCAAAAGTGTATCTATTAGGAAACGCTACATTGGTTTTTAAAAAGTGGATCTATAGTGAATGAAGGCGAACTTTTTTCAAAAGTGTATCTACGAGGAACAATTCATTTCAATGAAGGAGGCCGTTGCCTTGTAGTGGGACATTTATACAGGATGTACTTTACTTTTTAAGAGGATCTGACATGCATGATATGACGGAAGGAACATTACTTTACTTTCAAAAAAGTTTACATTCTTACATACATACATAAATCACGACTAATTATCCCCGAAGGGTTAGTCAGAGACTAGGCAAAGAGGACCGCAAAAGCAGTCCTCTGCCATAGTCCACTTTTCACCAAATAGCGACTGCACATGTGCTCAGCGTGACAGGTGGTGAGCCCATCGCCGATCTATGCAGTTGGAAGTATGTGCAGTCTTTAGTCCGTTAGTCGCCTTTTACGACACGCAAGGGAAGAGAGGGGGTGGTAGTATTCTTTCACCGCTACGCGACATGGTTATTAAGTTAGATTCTTAAAAAGGTTCAAAACTATTCTTTAACAAACAAGAAGGTTAAGGTTAAGAGATTATTAGAACAGTTACAAGATATCTAAGGCATCTTTAAATAATGTTATGATTGTAATTGGATAAAAAAAACTTGTGTCAGAATCTGAGCGAATAGTATCTTCTATCTATCTCTCCGGAAAAGTACATGGATCAATAGATCGTAATTTTTCTAAAGATGTAAGATATATCAATAATGTGATAAAAGTATATCAATAACAAAGTAAGACGTGAAATAAATAGTTTCACATAAAATATTACGTGTATTATGCGAGTATCAGCGAAGTAATTTAACTATTGCAATAAATTAAGCTGAAACAAGTTCGAAGTTGCGCAAAACTATTTTCAGTGTGGAGTATATAAGATTACAAGAAAGGCAAAGTTAATCAGAACGGTCCGTACCTTGGTATCAATTACTCAATTTAACATTCGTATTTTACTAAACATGTTTGTAAAGGTAAAACATTCAATATATTTTTTAAGATATTACAATAAACATGTTTAGTTTCATACAATAAAATTAAAGTGAATTAACTTTATTGTACGCATACAAAACTTTTTTGTAGCTTCCATTTGAATAATGAAAGGATGTTCGTTTTAGGATATTTGAGATTTATTTATACAAATTAGTAATTTTTATCTAATATATATTATTATTATTATATATACATAATTAACAAGAAATAGCTGTACTCGTTAATAGATTAATGTTTTTTTTATATTTTAGCGTTTTATTGACGCTTAAGTATACTTAAGTAAAAGTTTTTAAACACTGAAAAGAGACGCAAGTAAAAAGAAGCAATATTGACTAAAAAAGATAAGCATCAAGCACTGACAAATTTCGACGGGTGAAAACCAGTCCTCGGTAGCCAAGTGGTTAAGCCAGCCGCCCGGAATGCGGAAGGTGCGTGGTTCGATTCCCGCCAGAGGTTGTCGTCTTTTTTCAGTGCTTAAAAGTTTTACTTATGTACTCGTTAAATTACAATAATGATTTATTTAAACTGTTATTTCTTTTTCTGTTGTTCTATTGAAGATTATATAGGGCCTTTTGATTAAAAGTTCTCTCCTATCTAGGTTCTTTGCTTTGCTGGTATCTTTGCGGTGGCGGCGGCGCGCCCCCAGCACGACGACGGCCACAAGCACGCGTTCTCGTCCCAGAGCCTCGTGCTGCACCAGAGCGGGCACGACCAGCAGCACACACAGCAAGCGCACACAGAAGAACACCATGACCAGGGGCACCACGGTCAAGAACACCACGAGGACTACTACGTAATGTCTTCCTCCTAATCAATGCCTTTTTCTTAAATTTGCCAACCCTAAAAACTGTCTGAACCATTTTATTTCTTTATCTACAAAAATATTCTGATACTTTACTTAACTTTCTCTTAGACAAATTGGCAATTGGACTTAGTATGGAGCTTATGACAAAATTGTGTTATTGACTAATTGGTTCATACTATGGAAAAATACAGCTGGAATTATGACATTTTCAGTGGTATTTTTGATGTAGCTTATGTCCAGAAAATTTAACCAGACTAGATTCTGATGGCTCCATAGCGTCACGTTATAATGATTGTTGTTATCATCTCATGTGCAGGCGTACCCTAAGTACGCGTTCGAGTACTCCGTGAAGGACCCGCACACCGGCGACTACAAGAGCCAGCACGAGACTCGCGACGGCGACGTCGTCAAGGGCTACTACTCGCTGCACGAGGCCGACGGCACCGTGCGCATCGTCGAGTACACCGCCGACAAACACAGCGGGTCAGTGTTTTTATCTTGCAACAAATGACAAATTTAATATGATCTTAGAATAAGAGTAATTATTAACTGGAGTACTACCATGGTTTTGCTATCTTTGAGTATCCTATATGCGGGATTGAATAAGAAATGAGGAGTACTGTAGAAGAACTAAGCCAACTCTTCAGGCTGTTCTGAAGAAATGCTAAGCTCAAGTGGCACTGGAATGCACATCGTTTGTAGAACCGACGTCGACAGCCATGTGGGTGGATCGGTTTTTGAGTGGCGATCCGAAGACGCTGTGTAGACATGCCGCCAACAAGGTAGACCAACGATCTTGTGAAGGTCACGGGTAGTTGCTGGAGTGAGTAGTACAATACCAGTTTTGTTGGAGGTCCTTGGGGTAGGGAGGCCTTTATCCAGCAGTGGACGTCTTTCGGTTAATTATGACGAGTATCCGATAATTCAGCACAGCAGTTGTATGCGTCATAGTAATAATAACATTAATGTGATTTCATCTTAAAATCAGGTGATATAGTATTTATTTTATGTAAAAATTTTAATAGAGTTATTTGTTTACTCACAGATTCAATGCTATTGTGAAACACGAAGGCCACGCCAAGCACATCGTCCCTGAGAAACACCACTGATTTAACAGACCGCAGCTGACAGTTACATTGTGATATTGTTTTTGTTATGTTTGTAAATAAATCTTTAATTATCAATTTAACGTGTTTATTTTTTCTTTTAAAGTGTATTTAAATGTAGCCCATAATTATTGTCCCAGTTTACTGGGTAAAGACTTCTATCATTGAAACTTACCAACTATCGGTATTTCAACCTGATTTAAGATAAGATGTTAATCTTAGAATAATAACGCTATAGAAACCAAGTTCGCGCGCCTATTTTGAAGCACATTAATTGGAGCCAGAAATGGCACCCTACGCCGGACCGCTCCGTAGTGTTCAATGTGACAGCGCGCCGAACGTGTCTCGCGAAAACAAAAAAAAAATGACGGTTTGTGCAGTTAAATTGTGTCACAACACATCTGAAAAACAAAAGAAGTATAATAACATCACTTTTCACAGGTAAGCTTTCAGTATTTCATAGTATCTTGTAGTTAATTAGGTTAAAATATAAACGTACTGCAGTGTGATTCTCTAAGTTAAAGTCTCGGTAGCAGCGGCCTGCGCAGTGCTGTCTCTTTCATAATCATAGAATTGGAAAGAGACAGCAGATCACGGCCATGCGCACACGTCACGCGTGTGTGAATCGGTTTAGTGCTTCATTTTTGACAGAGCGCTTGTATGAAGACTATCTTTCTATAGCGTTATTATTCTAAGATGTTAATTAAATACTTAGCTCAAATTTAATAAACACTTTTAATTATATTAATTAATAAGAACTACTTAAGGTAATTAATGGAATCAGGCGTTAATTTGCGGAAATCCATCCAAGACTTACAAAAATGGAATAAAAATATGTAGTGTTATTTCCGATAACTCACTAATATTAGCTTAGATGCTGTATGCAAGTACCGCCCTCTCGCCCGCAATGTATGCACATGTAAAAGGAGCGATGGATGCTAATAAGGCATTGCATCCATGTAATCCAAGACATACAATATATGGTATTAGCTTTAACACCACGTTTAAAAAATATAAACTTAAATATTATAAACTCTATCCAAATTCAGCATAGCTAACAAAAAAATTAAAACATAAGTAAAAGGAACGGATGATTTGTTTATGATTCCAAATTCAATTTTTTTGTTTTTTTTTGTTGTTAGATTGGCACAACTGTTATCCATTTTAGCGCGGAGTTTGAGTTGCATCTGTTATTTAGCTTAAATACAGTGCTGTTTTTAGTTAGTTTATATGTAGTGTGAATTGCGAATTTCATAATGGATAAAAACATCGAACAAAGAGTTTGTCTTAAATTCTGCGTCGCCAATGGAATTTCATCTTCGGAGTCACTGAAAATGTTACAGAAGTGAATCGACTTTATCAAGAACACGTGCTTATGAGTGGTACAAAGCGTTCAAAAGCGGTCGAGATGTGATGGAAGATTTGCGTCGCTCTTAGGCTATCAACGTATTAAAGTGAAGGAAATGGTGACTGAAAATCCTCATTCGAGTTTGAGTGAGATAGCCGCTGAACTTTTTGTGTCTCACGGGTCAATCCGTACCATTTTAAATAATCACTTGGGTATGAAACATGTTGCCGCTCGGCTAGTCCCAAAAGACCTGAATTTTCTCCAAAAACTCAATCGCATAAGAGTCGCTGAGGACTTGCTAGAACGAGTCTATTCCGACCCAACATTCATGCAACGCATTGTTACTGGTGACAAGACGTGGGTTTACGAGTTTGACATGCAAACTAGTCAACAAGCTTCGGAGTGGCGCCGTCCGACTGAACCGAAACCGAAAAAACCACGCCAAAGTCGATCAAAAGTCAAAGTCATGTTGACTGTTTTCTTTGACTATCGCGGTGTTGTGCACTCGGTATTCTTGCCGGAAGGTCAAACTGTAAATGTAGTATATTATTTAAGCGTTATGCGGCGTTTAAGAGAGCAAAATCGACGAAAAACGCCAAATTTGTGGAAAGAAAATTCTTTCTGGATTTTCTTTCGTGGATTTTGCACCACGATAATGCGCCTTCGCACATGCAAGGCCATTATTGTGAACGAATTTTTGACCAAAAACTCAACAAATACCATCGAGCAACCACCTTATTTACCAGATATGGCTCCAGCTAACTTCTTTCTTTTTCCTAAACTCAAATTACCACTTCGTGGCACCCATTTTATTCGGTAGAAGACATAAAGGAGAATTCGCGGCAAGAACTGAAATCAATTCCGAAAAAATCGTTTAAAAAATGTTTTGATGATTGGATAATTCGTTGGCGTTGTAACGGTACAGAATGAATGGTATCCGTCCGTTAGTAAGGAATGTGTGGGAGTAGCACTAACATAAATATTAATGCGTAGCACCATTAATATAATAAGCATGAAAAAGGGAATGATAAACTAGTTCAGAATAATGGTCTGTGGTCTAACTCTTTATCTTTAGTTTGAACTTTGCGGGGACTGCTCTGTGTGCTCCTTGCGACATAGGCGCCATCTAGCGTGAGTTATTTACTTGAGCTTCGCATAAGGTTGCTAGTTTGACTTCTTTAATTTGAATTTCGCGGGGACTGCTCTGCGCGTCCCTTGCGACGTAGGCGGCGTCTAGTGGGAGTCATGGTTGTGAACTTGACTAGGACCGTATTTTATTTTGAATTTCGCGGGGAATGCTCTGGGGTCGGGAAAGTGGTTCACTTACGGGCGGACGCCATCTATGGTCGGAATACGGAACTTTTGATAATTTCCCAAAATATAGGATTATTGGCTTAAGTGGAGGATTATTAAGAGGGAATTGTTAATAGAAGGCTACATTTAGATATTCAACGATGAAATATTGGCTGTCGGACGAGATTTGGTTAGATTATGGAAAAAAATTTAGAATTGCGCGGCGAAAGCGGCAATGAGCGAGCGAGAGGTTGAGAAAAAGACAGAAAGAGAGGTCGGATGATAGCTCCACGTGGCGCGACGCGAAGGCGGGGGGCATCGGGGAAACGGCTAGCGATTGGTTGAAGGGAGGAAAAGTGGACTCGCGCGGGCGTATGTTAGGCGCGCATGGCGCGAAAGTTAAGATGCTTGGGAAAAGGGCGGAAAATTAGCGGGCATTCAATTTTGGGACGTCGGCGGTGCGGTCCAACTTAAGAGTGCGGTACTACTCATACGGGGAAAATAGTGTCCGAGCTTTGATAGTGCGCTAAGTGATATTCGAGCTGCGATATTAATTAAGATTTGTGAAATTGAAAGTGATTAATAAAGTAAAACTATTGCGGTCGCAACTCGAATCCGTTAACGGAATGAAGTATTCCGGGGTACATCGGCGGAAACGCGTAACGGTGGCAACGAAAACCTATGTACCTTTCAACAGACTTCGGTCTGGATGATCTTTGATTGTATTTAATAAGATCGGCGTTTTATATTATTACGCTAAACAATACACTATCTTCGACGGAGTAATGGGGGAGAGACAGTTGTCTCCCTAGTGAAAGTTGAAGATAGGTCAGACACCATTTAGCTGGAGGTAGACACGTATGACCCAGTCCAATCTCGAGTCTACCTCCGTACATACAGTGTAGTGATAGGAAAATAACACACTGAGTATACTGGCTCGACTGATAGAACATTTAGGAGTTAGTTGCTTTCAGGGGCAATGCGACTCTCACCACACATCACGAATTTAAGTTAAATGTGGCTTGGCCTAGTTTGCAAGGTACACAAAAGGGACTGTTAGTTCGACAAAATATAGGCATTTTCAAGTGAGGAAAGTTGTAGGAATCTATAGGTAGGCGGATAAATATATGGTTAGTTATTAATTCAGACTAATAAGGTAGGGATAATTAAGTTACGGCGCTAAATAAAATTATGATGAAGTGATGTGGGTCCTAGCTAGGCAAGTAATCTGTTACCGCAGGCCGGTAAAATTCTAATTGTTTTCCTAAAGTTGTTACCAATTAATTATTCATTTTAAATAATTAACAGAAGTATGATAATATTGTACCATCATTACTTTGGAGTACCTAAAAGTCTAGACTGGTTTCCTATTACAAGAAAAATACTAAAAAGTTATAGCAAATAAGCTTAGCCGTACTGTGATGTTTGATTTCTAATACTGAAATGACCAAACAGGCATTTTTTAGCTTTCCCTGGGATGCAATACGATCTCACATTGCTACACTCTTCAAGGTGTTAAAGTTTTACATCCGATACCTTAGCAAAAATAAGCTGATACAAACTGAACAACTAAAACCAGTTTAGAACCTAGGATAAGTCGTTGAAAGAAGACATTGCAAGCTATGAGCTTCTAATAATCTGAAACATAGAAATAATTGATTGATAACAACCAGCTAATTAGCCTGACAATGGTCTACTAATACCATTTGAATAGACCTCTTAAGATATGCAAGTACTTACTTCTAATAATATGAAACATAGAAATATTTGATGGGAACAATCTAATCAATCAGACTAATACCTAGTACAGTCTAATTTATACTTATTAAAGTGAGTAAAAGATAACTTCTAAATGTTATTGATTCAATGATTAACAGGGATAATTAACTACCTAATTTACTACCTACTAAGAGTATACTGACTATGATTTAGTAGTCTATCAAATTAACCACTCAGTCTGAGAGACAGAGGGTGGAAGTTAATGGAAAAATAATTAACTACATTCACTCCCTAAAAGTCAGGGATGTTGAATAAATTAAACATCTTTCAATAAACTTGAGATGTACTTATACTTTATAAGATCTGTATAATGAACACTAAGAGTAACCCAAAGTAATTTACTTCAAATGATAGTATTCTATTTCAGTTCACTTCCTAAAGTCAAGGATATTGAATGAATTAAACATCCTTTAATAAACTTAAGATGTGATAATCTGCCAATGCAGCCAATCCAATGTAGTTATATTGGAACTTTACAAGACCTGTATAATAAATACTAAGAGTAAATAAAAGTAGTTTTACCTGTATTAATAGCATTCTACTTTAGCCACCGCCTGAAGTGGCGTTTGATTAAATTATCCACCCTTTACGGAACTGAATATAAGTTATTGCATTGAATAATTAAGTTCTTAATGTGAGAAGGATATTTGGATGATAGCCAGCCTTGAGATAAACTCTATTGATTTATGTGGAATAATAAGAATTTAAATTGCTAACACATAGTTCATAATGTAAAATGAAATTAAATTTGAGGAGAGATGTAAATTCTCAGTTTAAAGAATTAAAGGCACAAGCTAATAATTAAAGTTAAAGCCAATGTGACGGAACTGTAATTAAACCATGAGATGTACAGTACGCTATGGAGCGGCGGTGGGGCTCATAAATTGCACCAGGCTTCTTATGTATCATGCTACTGATAATAAATAATAATACCTACAAGCTAAGCTATCATCTGATTACCTTTGAGTGGTTACAAATCTTCCCCGTAGCTGCAGTGAAGGATTTAGGTCACAGTTCAGACGGAGTCATTGCTAGGCTACACATATTTATGTTATGATTTATAGACTGGTAGGTAATTAGGTCAGGAGAAAATAATTTAACACAGGGATAAGCCAATTACTAAACTTTCACGAAAGAACTTGAGTTACTTAAATGCGGTTAACAACGGAGGGTTCACTAGACGATCTGGCCAAAATAGTAGTTATTATAATATTACATTGCTTGACTGAAATTCACTGCAAATAGAATTAAGCTATGCTAAGGTTTCATCATCATACAAACAATACGCACTAAACAAAAACTCCAGACACAACCATTAGATTGTAGATAAATTAGGTTAATTAGTTTTAAGAATTAGATAATAAGTTAAGTTAAAGTAAAAGCGGCGAGGATGTGTGTATGTATTATAAGGTAGCTAGGCATATAGGTGTGAAAGGCATTAGATATAGGTTTAGATTTAGGTGTAGCAATTTAATAAGAGGGGGGAGGTTACAATTTGGTAAGCCGTGACTAGGATCAGAAAGTTAAGTTATAAATTATCATTATTATAGTTGTATTGGATTTCAGTCAAGCGGTAATACTTTAATTTAGAAGTGGGATTTTTTTCCCACAAATTGTTGTCGTGTTGCGATGTGTGAGTTTAGAATTGGCTTAATAGGGAATAATTCAATGAAGATTAATTAATTCAGAGATATTGAAGAATTATAATTTGACACTTTTCACAATAAACGTTGTTATCTTCTAAAGTTGATTCATACACTTTGTATTACGGGCTCTTGATAGTGGGTGAATTATAATTTGTCACTTTTCACAATAAACGTTGTTATCTTCTAAAGTTGATTCATACACTTTGTATTACGGGTTCGACCAATATTGTAGACAGTCGCAATGAGAGCTGGAGCTAAATTTTGTTGTACGAAATCTGTAACAAAAAGATTCTTAGGTTAGGCTAAAGGTCAAAGGAGATAAAACTACAAAACAATAATGTAATGAGTATTATTTGAAATACAATACCTTTCAGTTATTATCTTTTTCTTCTTTATTTAATGGCAGATTTCGCCAGCATCAGGTACCGTGCGGCTGTTAGACGTTGTTGTTTTCCCAAAGTATCATAAGTGCACGAAGTACATAGATATAGTTATTATCCGGGGGTCTGGAGTATTAAATTTTAAAATTGTTGAGTTATCTGTGAATACTGAAACCTTTAGTAATTGTTTTCTTGAATACTGAAACCAGGTATCCAATTTTTGATAGGACGCTAAGATAATAATTGTTGACGTTAGGAGCTATGGTAACTGTAGTTTTGTTTCTATTCCTGGTGATAGATTTCATATAGGCATAGGCAACTGGTTCATACAGCCTTGTGTTGAGTTATTTTTAGGATCGTAAAAGGTCGATAGGGTGACATAGTTCAACATTTATTGATTTAGAAAGATTTGTAGAATAGGGGGCGGTTTAATTATTATTGCTGTCGGATGGAAAGGCAAGGGGGCGAGATTGGACAGAATTAACCAACTAAATTATTGCAGGATTCAATTTATATTATAGGACGGCGATATGCTGTACAATATTATAAAGTTATGACGCTAACAGCATAATATAAAACTAATAATAATTATATTTTGACTAATAATCGTTGAGAGATTGCGGTTTTTAGTTGATGTGCTATTCCACGTATTATAATTTATTTTGTTGGTTATGCTAGAAAAACATATAATAATGTACTTGAGTCTCACATCTGAAATCCATAGAGTAGTTTAGGCTAGTCAAGGACTATTACGTTCTTTGTCTATGGTTGGACCATAGAGACAAATGATTTAGCGACACCATAAACAATCTAGAATTAGGAATGATTATAAAACATGAAGTCATAAAACCAATCGGAGAGGAAACTTCCTTATCGCGTAATCATGTGATTTTGTTATAGCAAGCGGAATCACCTGTTATTTTCATTACCTGTTATTTTTAATACCTGCGATTTACATTGAAAGAGATTTTCCTAATACTTATCACGTAGTAGATTAGAATGCAATGACATTGTGGTGGAATTATTATTATGTGACATGTAGATGGGGACAATTGCTCTGCACAAGGGAAATGCCGCTTCATTTTGTTAGTTCGCTAAAATCCTAGGAAAAGTAACATAAAATAGTATTACGGTTCAAAATACACGCGTTGATGAGGAATCGCGATTATAAGTAATAACAAGTAGCAGGGATGTCATGTAGGGGATAGAATCATATGACTATTCATTGCTAGTAGGAATTTTGGTTTAAAAGCAACGTAGTTTGGGATGCAAAATGTAAACGGATAAATACGTCTTGTAGGCGATAAAAGTCGTTACCGTCTGGAAACAACTATCTAATATCTACTCTATTGTGGGGAGGTTACCTATTAGCGAGGCTAGATGGCGTTGGGTTACCAATAAAAGATTTTATTTTGGATGATGGTAAAAGGGTGCTGTCTAATAATAATATGTATAATTGAAATACTCTTGCAGCGTTGTAAGTAGTCGTTACCGGTAATGATTGCTTCTTACCGTATAGTTGAAATCGTGATAAATAGTTAATTATGAAGATTTATAAAGGATTATTATTAGCTTAAGATGAGGTTAACGTACGCAGAGGTAAAGCTCGCTGGGCACAGCTTACTATACCTACTTACCTAATATTATCAGTTGTGAGTTACCTAGAGATATCTAAGTCGGGAGAGCGGTGAAAAGAAAAGACTTTACTACATGACTAATTAGTTAGGATAGGTAGAGATAGATAAATCATTAAATTCACTGGGTTGGATTAGCCTATTAAGAAGGGTACCTTGCACAATTGTCTATCTCCGTTGAACGATTAAGATGTTAAAAAAAAAAAAAAAAATTTACTTCTCGAAGATATCTAAGATTGACGGATGATGGATAATTGTGGAAGGTGGATATTAATTGAGCTTGGGAGCAAAATAGGGGTCGAAAGAAAAATATAATAGTAAAGAAAGAATATAAATCGAAAGAAAAAAAATAATAGTAGAAAAAAGAAATAGTTGATGGCTTGAAGTCGAGATTTAACGGCAAAATTAACGAGTTATAGCACTGTTATGCTATAGGGATAACAATAGCGTATGTTATCACATCAATTATAAAGGCGAGTTGTGGGCGGATGTCACGTCATAATCAATAGTTAACTCGTTTTATTATTTTGAAAGTTAACACAAGCTACTTATAAAACAGTGATCGATTTTATATACCACAATTTTAAGTTGTAGCATAATTTTAAACTCATAGTCCGCAGAAACATTCAAGCCGGAAATAAAGCGACTGATATTGCGAGCTGAGAATAAATCTCTTAGTGTAAAATTTATTAATAAGTAAATCCCTGATATTGCGTTATCGAGATTACAATACAAAATCAACTATCACAATTCGAATCATACAAAGTAATTATTTAGATGTTATCTCGCGTCGACAGGTACAAAATTTAATTTAGATGGGTAAATAAATTAGAACTGAAATGGGTTTCGGATGTGTGACGTTCTTAGGATACGTACTGTTTAGTAGCATAATTTAAATTTAATAAAATCGGCCAAATTAGACATAATTCGTTTTGCGGATATATATATTTAATCGAGATTATTGTGGAGGTAGCCATAGTTCAAAGTTTACTAAACCCGACCTAGAGTCATAGCCTATCTTTATATGTCAGAAGAAAATAATAAATTTATAAGTAGTAGATTTTAAAGTCAATAGTAAATTTATTTTCCGAGGTGCGACCTGAAACCTAGTTTGCACTAGGCCATTCAAATACTTTAACCGGTAATGTTGATTATAATAAATAAAGATGTTCGGGATTTATAATAATATTCTAATACTGCTATATTAAAATTGTTATTATAAAATTAAATAGGTTTGCTTAACAATTGGCAAATAATTATTAACTCAAGAATTTGTTTAGTACAAAGTAAATGTCTACAGGTTTAGAAATGATAGGACGAACGAAACGCGTTTTTGACTTGTGGCAAGGTCAGCGCAGACTGACACAGCGGGATTATCTTGTTTGATTATTTATTAATATGAATTGCTAGAATTCTTATAATCTAGATTATTGGCATCTAATATGTACGTGATGTAATTGTAGATGATTAAAATTAGTGCTAAGGTAGGTTATTGTCGAAGTTATGGCACAACCTTAAAATTGTTAGTTAATGTGAACTGCATGTTGCATCTAGATTGTTTTATACAAACTAATTGATTGGGAGTTTTCACATATGTAGGCCGGGACATTGAGTTGATGAAATAGTGTTATCAAAATCATTCATCACGGGAAGATAAAGATATTTTATTTGCAAGTGTGAATACAAAAGTTTACTTCGGTTAGTATTATTCTGTTCTATACTAGTTTTGTGGTAGCGTTTTACCTAGGGTTGTTCTAAATTATAAGTAATTAAATATTAATTGTCTGTTGCTGTCTTCTACGTTAGAGAAGGAACGGAGAAAGATAAGGGGGACTCATTTTGTTATAGTCAGCTGTATGATAGATAATCCTCCTAGTAAATATTTCTTGTGATTGCGGTAGTAACATAGAATGTTTATAGGATGTTTTGTTCATTAACTAATTATCTTCACCGCAGCTGTGGATAGGGATGGCTAAAGTATGTGAACAGGGGTGGAGAAGATAGGTCATTATAAATTAAAATAAATACTTGAATTGCAATATGCCTGACTAAATAGTGCGAAGAGGTGGAGTAACTATGTTAGAGAAATTCTCTATTGCATAATATTCGAACTTTTGACATTTTCAATTGTAACTCTAGAATTTTGATTAGAGTATTTAACTAAGCGGGTCCAACGAAGAAGGCATGCTGAAAGCGAGGTCTTTGGTCGTCTATGCACACAATAAAATTATAGATGACACAAGGGAGCATTCTTAATTGGCACTGTTAAATTAGTAAAAGTAGCTTGTTTAGGGTGTTCGAATATTTTTAGTCGCACAGGGCACAAATAGAACTTAGTTAAGCGTGTAGGGTTTATTTTGATTTACTTGGTGAAGTAATTGAATCGAAGTTTCGGAACTGTGCTGTAGAAGTGGGAATTACTCAGCACACAATAAAATTAAGTGGTTTCCATTAAGCTTCATTTCCTAAACTAGCCTTTCTTAAAGTTGCGGAAATTCTGCTGTAAGGTGGTTCCTTTGGGGGCGTCTTGTGAAGTCTAAATCAGGACAATTATACTTGACTAACATAAAGAGAGATAATGTCTTAGGCTGCAGAAACAGAGGCCATTGATGGCATTTCATTTTGGCGTGGTCAGGGGATCTCGTGTTGCTGGGGAATTTTACCATCTGGACGGAAGGCTGAAAAGTAAAGTAGAATGCATAATGAGTAACCAATTAGAGTTACAAACATTCGGGAGATTACCATCTTAATAATGTGTCTTGTGCGAGTGTAAAATTAAAATCATCTAATAAAAAATAAAAAATAAAAAGAAACTAGCACTATTGAATCACGCAGTTTGGAATTCAGTAAATACGAGAAGGAACTTACGATATTAATTACCATGAATACTAAGACGAAGTGTCACCTTTAATGACTTATTATTTACCGATTTGACCGATTATTAGTAATATAAAAGGTAGGAAGTTAAGTAGAGTTGTGGGGGCGGATAAGATAGTTACCGGTCTGTTTAATTTAAAAAGAAAATGATATTTTTCAAAGGTATAGGAAAGTAAGGGGATATTGACGTATTATATATTAGCAAATGAGACTAAATGTTGTCTTTCGTGCATAGTAATAACTAGGGATGAGACATAGTTACTAGATAGGTTTTGGCATAAGTATTTGCTTATACGTATAAGCTCAGTACTTGTCAATTAGTATACAACGTCCAACGCGTACCGGGGTATTAACAAGTACTTATCGATGACGCATACATTGACAGTTAGATATACATAGCACACAAACTTCTAATAGATCTGAACTACGGGGTAACTAGTTCAAAACTCAAGGACGTGTTTCGAGATGCGTACCCCCTTAGAGTGAATGAGTTTTTCCTAAGTATTTACGATCGACAACCTTATTGTAAGGCTCTATTTGTATGCACGGTGAGTGGGTGTCACTGCGTACCGGACGGAAGCGAGTCTAGTATTCTATCTCGGTTATTTGTAGGATTAGACATTAGATGTATCTCATCTAAAATAAAGTTATAACTCTTGGGCGATGATGGTATGCCTACTGGTTTTGGTTGATATGGGGGTTTGGTTAAGAATTCTTATCCGCGGAGAGGAAAATAGGTTTCGGTTGAAAGAAGTAGCTAATTAGGGATTGTGGAGGACGCGGGTTCGATCCCTGCCTGAGGTAGACAATTGTTCCGACGTTTCGTTAGCTTAGGTAATTATATAAGTTAAGATGAGATTGGTAGCATTGAAGTATGAAGGAAAGTTTTAATTCAAATTATTAATTATTATTCATTAGCCTAGTTGGAACTAAAACCATGACGGCGAAGTGGTTGATGCTTCACCCACGAAAGATCCCAGGTTCGATCCCTAGGTTGCAACATTTAGATGCGGAACAAGTTGTAAGAAAAGACGTAAGTTAAAAGAAGGCCATGATGACAGATGTACTTGAAATTATTCTAGGAAAATAATTTAAAGAATAGAATAATTGAATGGTTCGGAAGATGTTATAAACTTTACGTCGGAATCGTCATAGAGTTGAAGAGTTTCCGCTAGGGGGCGTTAGTAGAAAAAAAAAAAAAAGGGGGGCGTTAGTAGACAGCGCAAGAGACTGTTATATTGATTTATATTATTATATGATTTGTTGTTATGATGGTAGACAAAAGGCAAATCATTATTCGGAGGTTGTGTATGATTAAAGAAATGGTAGATGTCTAAGTTATTGGGAAATATTTACCGAGACTAAGTTTACTGGGATTTCGTTTTGAACACGAGAACTGGGTATGCAATTATGATTTTGTGTCAGTTGAATAGAATGAGGGGTGTGGGTTTTTTTTTTGCAATGAGAATGCTTATTGAGGAAGGAGTCATTAGGGATTTGGGGAGGAACTATAAATAGTAGGAATGTCTTTGAGGAAGAGGGCTAGGATGACAATGGGGTTAGCAAGGAAGGACGTGCTATTTTGTACTTAATTAAGTACAGGGTTTAGATATAATTCGCCGCAGATAAGAGTGGTACTTTATCTGCTTAAATTCTATCGGGGGCGGCTGTAACGGTACAGAATGAATGGTATCCGTCCGTTAGTAAGGAATGTGTGGGAGTAGCACTAACATAAATATTAATGCGTAGCACCATTAATATAATAAGCATGAAAAAGGGAATGATAAACTAGTTCAGAATAATGGTCTGTGGTCTAACTCTTTATCTTTAGTTTGAACTTTGCGGGGACTGCTCTGTGTGCTCCTTGCGATATAGGCGCCATCTAGCGTGAGTTATTTACTTGAGCTTCGCATAAGGTTGCTAGTTTGACTTCTTTAATTTGAATTTCGCGGGGACTGCTCTGCGCGTCCCTTGCGACGTAGGCGGCGTCTAGTGGGAGTCATGGTTGTGAACTTGACTAGGACCGTATTTTATTTTGAATTTCGCGGGGAATGCTCTGGGGTCGGGAAAGTGGTTCACTTACGGGCGGACGCCATCTATGGTCGGAATACGGAACTTTTGATAATTTCCCAAAATATAGGATTATTGGCTTAAGTGGAGGATTATTAAGAGGGAATTGTTAATAGAAGGCTACATTTAGATATTCAACGATGAAATATTGGCTGTCGGACGAGATTTGGTTAGATTATGGAAAAAAATTTAGAATTGCGCGGCGAAAGCGGCAATGAGCGAGCGAGAGGTTGAGAAAAAGACAGAAAAAGAGGTCGGATGATAGCTCCACGTGGCGCGACGCGAAGGCGGGGGGCATCGGGGAAACGGCTAGCGATTGGTTGAAGGGAGGAAAAGTGGACTCGCGCGGGCGTATGTTAGGCGCGCATGGCGCGAAAGTTAAGATGCTTGGGAAAAGGGCGGAAAATTAGCGGGCATTCAATTTTGGGACGTCGGCGGTGCGGTCCAACTTAAGAGTGCGGTACTACTCATACGGGGAAAATAGTGTCCGAGCTTTGATAGTGCGCTAAGTGATATTCGAGCTGCGATATTAATTAAGATTTGTGAAATTGAAAGTGATTAATAAAGTAAAACTATTGCGGTCGCAACTCGAATCCGTTAACGGAATGAAGTATTCCGGGGTACTTCGGCGGAAACGCGTAACGGTGGCAACGAAAACCTATGTACCTTTCAACAGACTTCGGTCTGGATGATCTTTGATTGTATTTAATAAGATCGGCGTTTTATATTATTACGCTAAACAATACACTATCTTCGACGGAGTAATGGGGGAGAGACAGTTGTCTCCCTAGTGAAAGTTGAAGATAGGTCAGACACCATTTAGCTGGAGGTAGACACGTATGACCCAGTCCAATCTCGAGTCTACCTCCGTACATACAGTGTAGTGATAGGAAAATAACACACTGAGTATACTGGCTCGACTGATAGAACATTTAGGAGTTAGTTGCTTTCAGGGGCAATGCGACTCTCACCACACATCACGAATTTAAATTAAATGTGGCTTGGCCTAGTTTGCAAGGTACACAAAAGGGACTGTTAGTTCGACAAAATATAGGCATTTTCAAGTGAGGAAAGTTGTAGGAATCTATAGGTAGGCGGATATATATATGGTTAGTTATTAATTCAGACTAATAAGGTAGGGATAATTAAGTTACGGCGCTAAATAAAATTATGATGAAGTGATGTGGGTCCTAGCTAGGCAAGTAATCTGTTACCGCAGGCCGGTAAAATTCTAATTGTTTTCCTAAAGTTGTTACCAATTAATTATTCATTTTAAATAATTAACAGAAGTATGATAATATTGTACCATCATTACTTTGGAGTACCTAAAAGTCTAGACTGGTTTCCTATTACAAGAAAAATACTAAAAAGTTATAGCAAATAAGCTTAGCCGTACTG
The DNA here is from genome assembly GCA_963921215.1 of Scoparia ambigualis. NCBI lineage: Eukaryota > Metazoa > Arthropoda > Insecta > Lepidoptera > Crambidae > Scoparia > Scoparia ambigualis. The sequence goes on from OY992506.1 coordinate 27,859,477, forward strand.
TGATGTTTGATTTCTAATACTGAAATGACCAAACAGGCATTTTTTAGCTTTCCCTGGGATGCAATACGATCTCACATTGCTACACTCTTCAAGGTGTTAAAGTTTTACATCCGATACCTTAGCAAAAATAAGCTGATACAAACTGAACAACTAAAACCAGTTTAGAACCTAGGATAAGTCGTTGAAAGAAGACATTGCAAGCTATGAGCTTCTAATAATCTGAAACATAGAAATAATTGATTGATAACAACCAGCTAATTAGCCTGACAATGGTCTACTAATACCATTTGAATAGACCTCTTAAGATATGCAAGTACTTACTTCTAATAATATGAAACATAGAAATATTTGATGGGAACAATCTAATCAATCAGACTAATACCTAGTACAGTCTAATTTATACTTATTAAAGTGAGTAAAAGATAACTTCTAAATGTAATTGATTCAATGATTAACAGGGATAATTAACTACCTAATTTACTACCTACTAAGAGTATACTGACTATGATTTAGTAGTCTATCAAATTAACCACTCAGTCTGAGAGACAGAGGGTGGAAGTTAATGGAAAAATAATTAACTACATTCACTCCCTAAAAGTCAGGGATGTTGAATAAATTAAACATCTTTCAATAAACTTGAGATGTACTTATACTTTATAAGATCTGTATAATGAACACTAAGAGTAACCCAAAGTAATTTACTTCAAATGATAGTATTCTATTTCAGTTCACTTCCTAAAGTCAAGGATATTGAATGAATTAAACATCCTTTAATAAACTTAAGATGTGATAATCTGCCAATGCAGCCAATCCAATGTAGTTATATTGGAACTTTACAAGACCTGTATAATAAATACTAAGAGTAAATAAAAGTAGTTTTACCTGTATTAATAGCATTCTACTTTAGCCACCGCCTGAAGTGGCGTTTGATTAAATTATCCACCCTTTACGGAACTGAATATAAGTTATTGCATTGAATAATTAAGTTCTTAATGTGAGAAGGATATTTGGATGATAGCCAGCCTTGAGATAAACTCTATTGATTTATGTGGAATAATAAGAATTTAAATTGCTAACACATAGTTCATAATGTAAAATGAAATTAAATTTGAGGAGAGATGTAAATTCTCAGTTTAAAGAATTAAAGGCACAAGCTAATAATTAAAGTTAAAGCCAATGTGACGGAACTGTAATTAAACCATGAGATGTACAGTACGCTATGGAGCGGCGGTGGGGCTCATAAATTGCACCAGGCTTCTTATGTATCATGCTACTGATAATAAATAATAATACCTACAAGCTAAGCTATCATCTGATTACCTTTGAGTGGTTACAAATCTTCCCCGTAGCTGCAGTGAAGGATTTAGGTCACAGTTCAGACGGAGTCATTGCTAGGCTACACATATTTATGTTATGATTTATAGACTGGTAGGTAATTAGGTCAGGAGAAAATAATTTAACACAGGGATAAGCCAATTACTAAACTTTCACGAAAGAACTTGAGTTACTTAAATGCGGTTAACAACGGAGGGTTCACTAGACGATCTGGCCAAAATAGTAGTTATTATAATATTACATTGCTTGACTGAAATTCACTGCAAATAGAATTAAGCTATGCTAAGGTTTCATCATCATACAAACAATACGCACTAAACAAAAACTCCAGACACAACCATTAGATTGTAGATAAATTAGGTTAATTAGTTTTAAGAATTAGATAATAAGTTAAGTTAAGGTAAAAGCGGCGAGGATGTGTGTATGTATTATAAGGTAGCTAGGCATATAGGTGTGAAAGGCATTAGATATAGGTTTAGAGTTAGGTGTAGCAACGTAATAAGGGGGGAGGTTACAGCGTAAGTGTGTCGTTTCTGAAGGAGCATACTTCGAAGGCGATAAAATAAATTTGGATGAATAACTAACATTTTGTGTATTATTGATCTTTTCCTGGTACTTTCTTGACAGAGTGGTACATGGAATTGTTAGAATTACACTGTATGGTTATTGTTTGGATTTTATTTTTGGATTCATTCGTTAATAGATGTAATACTACGAGGTTTAAACAAAGCCGAATATATTTTCAGTGAAGTACACATGGTAAAGCTTACTGTTCTGTTTAAATTTAAAGACAAAGCAAGTTTGAGGTTATCCCCCATGCCGTTATTACTGCATATTCAGTCCAATAGTCATGACTGTGGAGTTCATAGAATAATAACGCATAGAACGATAGTCTCGTATAAGAAAGCTGTCATGGCGTGAGGCAAGATAAAAATGGATGTGGGAGTAAGTTACGCGTACTATCTCGGCGACACGCAAACAAGTGTACAAGTAATGTTGCTAGAGGAATCTTTGCTTTGCGGAAGATTTGCCCCAAAAGTAAGGAAATAGGAACTGTTGATAGATAGATAAGTTTAGATTATTAGGACTGGCGCGGGCCGTTTCGGTACCAAGCCAGTATGGCTTGGTTTTACTGGCCTCATTTATCGTGCGTGTTCTCGCTTTCTATACGTTATTATTCTAAGGTGGAGTTACGAAAAGCAACCAATACCTATATATTGCAGATCTATGTGTAGACTTTAATATCAGGCCCCGATGTCAGTGACCTATAAGACGTTCGTTCTTACATACATACTTAATAATATAATCATGACTATTATTCTCGAAGGGTTAACTAGAGACCAGGTAATGAGAGCCGCAGAAGCAGTCCACTACCACACGTTCACCAAATAACATCTGCACATATTGTGCTCAGTGTGATAGGTGGTAAGCCCATATATGCTGTTGGATGTATGTGCAAGTGTGCAGTCTTATTTCCGTTAGTCGGCTTTTACGACACCCAAGGGAAGGGGGGTGATAGAATTCTTTTAGTTAACGCTACACATGCGGCACGACTGACGTTTACAGAAGTACGCGTTCGAGTACTCCGTGAAGGACCCGCACACCGGCGACTACAAGAGCCAGCACAAGAAACGCGACGGCGACGTCGTCAAGGGCTCTCGCTGCACGAGGCCGATGGCACCGTGCGCATCGTCGAGTACACCGTCGACAAACACAGCGGGTTAGTGTTTTCGTCCTCCAACAAATGAGAAATTTAATATGATCTTAGAATAAGAGTAATAATTAACTAGACTACTAACATTCACCGATTAAAAATTCTAAACACCAATCGCCATTGCAATTACATATATGTACTATTTACCTATGTGATGAAAATAAAGGTAACTCGTTTAGTATGCTGCTTTATAACTTTATTAATAAACTTGATGTAATTAGGGACGATAATCCGTTAGACAAGTTCGTTATAGTGGGCGATTTTAATATGAGTTCCATTGTTTGGAAACCAAGTGACCAAGGGTTGCAAGCAACTCATTTATCTAGTGACATTATAGTAGATTTTATCAACACTATAATTTTTTGTTGTTTTGAATTATTCAATTACATTCATAATAACTTAGGTAGAATATTAGATTTGGTCTTATCAAATAATGTCCTCTCAGTCTCTGCTGGTCGTGATCTCCTGGTCCCGCAGGATCCACATCATAAAGCGGTGGAAATCACAGCTACTTCTGTGGAACTTTATCCACTCAACCCATCTAAATGCACTTTATTTATGTATGGCCGTGCTGACTATAATCAAATACGTTCCAGGTTGTCACAAACGGATTGGGTGAATCTACTATGCCATGGGTCTGTTGATGTAGTAGTTGATGCCTTATAAGATGTCATGTTTAGCTTAATAGAGGAATTTGTACCCACGAGATGCCCAAATTTAATAAATTTCCTCCAAGGTACAACTCAGCTTTGTTAAAGATTTTAAAAGAAAAATCTAAATTACATCGTAAATTTAAAATTTATGGCAATAAATTCGATGAACTTTCCTTCAGGTCACTACGGGATCGGGCGAAGCGGGTTGAAAAGGATTGTTACAGTAAATATGTCGCCAATATTGAAACTGCCATTAAAAACAACCAGAAAGCGTTTTGGTCATACAATAAAAGCCTGCGTACTGCATCATCGTTTCCGGCTTGTATGTCTTATCAGGGTCGAACCTGCCATGATGGGCCTGGAATTACTGAGTTGTTCTCAAATTATTTTAAATCTACCTTTTTAGATTGTAATACCTCCGACTCTATTTCTGGCCTGAACCGAAATACTGTTTCAGACAATATAAATGATCTTTCCTCCGTTGAAATAAAAAACGACGAGGTAAAAAAGCTGTACAGATCTTTAGATTTAAACAAGCCTGCTGGTCCTGACGGCATTCCTGCTTTATTTTTAATTAATTGTGCTGATGAGTTGTCTGTTCCCATATAAATTATTTATAAAAGGAAGGTATTATGCCAAATAGATGGAAAAATGCATTTATAACGCCGATTCATAAAAAAGGACCCAAGGACTGTGTTGAAAACTATAGACTGATTGCTAAGCTATGCCAAATTCCAAATATGCTTGAACGCATTGTATAAAATCAAGTTTAAAGTAGTTTGAAATTAGGTTTTGACTGTCATTAACACGGATTTTTGAAGAATCGCACCACTGTAACGAATCTGGCTGTCTTCACGGATTATCTGACTGGCCTGATGGATCGTGGTAACCAAGTTGATGCTGTTTATACGGATTACGCGAAAGCATTTGATCGGCTTGATCATCGGATGCTACTATTAAAACTCATGAGGGTGGGCATGGGATCTTTTTAGATGGTTTTCTTCATATATTAAAAAACGGTCGCAGGCCGTAGTCCTCAATGGATATACGTCTTCTTGGTCCAATATCCCTTCTGCAGTCCCACAAGGACCCCTTCTGGGTCCTCTTTTATTTATAATCTTTATCAATGACATAGAGCAATGTTTTTCTTATTCAAACTATCTTCTATTTACTGACGACATGAAAGTTTTTAAAGTTGTTAACAATACAGATGATGCTGCCAAACTTCAGGAAGATTTGGTAAGGTTGGATGCTTATTGCAACCTTAACAAACTCAATCTAAATGTTTCGGAGTGCTTTTCCATTAGTTTTACCAGTAAAAAAACATCCTTTCTGTAATAGCATAAATAATAAAAAATGAAAAGTTATGGATTCAGCGCGAGGCTAAAGATTTAGGAGTTATTCTGGACACTAATCTTTTATTCGACAAGCATATAACTCATTATATTAATAAGCCAATCCGTGCCTTGAGGTTTGTTATGCGTTTGTCTAAGTCATTCAAACATATGAAAACCCTTGTTATGATTCGGATATAGTTAATATTGAAAAAAATCCGAAAAAAATTACTATTTATAAATTCAAAATTCCAAAAATGCCTTATGAACAACGCTGCGCTAAGTTTCATTTTTTAATACTTTGTCTAAGGCGAAACATTGCAGACATTGTACTTTTAGTTAAGATAATCAGAAGTAGACTAGATTGTCCTGATTTGCTGAGCAAAATCACTTATATCTATCACAATACCTACGCGACCACCCCGTAACAATTCATATAAGCCATTTTGCATCCCCTCCACTCACACCAACTATAGACAGAGCAGTTTTCTCGAAGAGCTTGTACGTACATAAATATTTCTAATGCTGATATAGACATATTTTATGGCAGTATGAATTGCATAAAAAGGCGCTTACTACCGAAATTACTATTAAAGATTAAATTGTTGAGAAATATGTTAGGTTTAGTAAGAATTTTAAATGTGGTAGCTTGTTAATAGCTTAGTGTTATTATTTTTGTTGTTATCTTTTGCATTGTAAGCTGTTAGCTATCCTAAAATAAATAAATAAAATATACCTAATGAATATGCAGTCGCGACGTTCACTCCATTATGCGTGTCTTTTATTTAACATAGTACAAACTAAGTCACCCTCATATTTGTATGACAAGTTGTTATTTACTAATCGTGTTAGAGCCGTTTCTCATCTTGGTTGTCCGAGTCACAGGACATCAGCATTTCGCGGAAGCTTTCGGTACTTCGCCACGAAAGTTTGGAATAATATCCCTCCACCTTTTAAGAAGTGTCTCTGACGTTGTGTTTTTTTAAATACAAATATAAAAGATTTCTTTTAGATTTGCAAATGGACTCTTTCAAATTTTGAATTAAAATTTAGCTGTAAAAGTACTTTGGCCACGGCTTTCCCACGTCAAAATACTATGTTTATTTTAAACATTGGTGAAATCGTTGTTAATCGGTTTTTTTTTTTTTTTTATAAAAGAGGGAGGCAAACGAGCAGGCGGGTCACCTGATGGAGAGTAATCACCGCCGCCCATGGACACCCGTAAAACCAGAGGAATCGCAGACGCGTTGCCGGCCTTTAAGGGAGGAATAGGTTTAAGGAAGGAATAGGAATTGGGAGGAGGGGGGGGGGGACACAACAGCACCAAGTGCCATTATTTCACGCCGAATATTAGTGAGAGGGTGGTATTACGCCGGGCGAGCCGGCCCAATGTGTGCTGCAACGCAGCGTGGCTCTACCACTCAGTTGGTGTCACTCATTTAGCACCACCCAGGGATCACGTGTAGGGTCTCAAGGGTAAACCTACGGACGCGAGCAACTTTGACCCCGGTCGGTGTTGAGTTTTTTTTTCGAAAGCTTCCTAAATGTGTCAGTTTTATATTTTGTAATTATAATTTAATTATGTATACTTTGTATAAATTTTAGTTTGGCTTAATATTTATGTTTGTAAATGCACTTTAATGTAGGTTGTTAAAATAATGTTGTTCATTCACCAAATTGTTGTGCGTAGCAAAGCTTTTTAGTTTTATTGTAGGTATCTACGGAAGACCAGCGTCGTGGCATTACAGAGATATGCTACGACACAATGCTAAATAGATGACTTTTCTATTTCTATTTGTATATTTTATGTTGGGTTTTTGATGCTGAATAAATTTATAAAAAAATATAGGTATATTTTTATTCCATTTTTGTAAGTTTCGGATAGATATTCGCAAGGTAACGCCTGAATCCATTAATTACCTTAAGGATATTCTTATTAATTTGTATAATTAAAGGTGATAATTAAATTTAAGCTATTTAATTAACGCCTTGTTCTATTATATCCTCTTCAGGCCTGGGGTACACACATGTGGATCTCATTAAATATTTTTTTTACTACTAGCGACTTCTGTTATCATCTTTTGATACTATTTATGCATTCACTAATCATGTTAGTTCGTAATAAATCCGTTGACAAAGCGTTGCAAAAGTTCACCGTTTCTAATAATTTCATAAAAGTTTTCAAAAATAAACGATATTTGGTAAAAAAAACCTGTTTAGTTTTTAAGGTACACATATGTGTACCTACCTTAGGACTGTAATATTGGATTTTTACTATTACAAAATGCAAAGTGTACCCATGTGTCACAAGAAACAATTGTTTTGAAGTATTCCGCACTCAAAAATAATGTGAGAGAGGCAAAATGCACTCCTACGAACCTGAGGTACACATAAGTGGACCTATGTGTTTATAAAAATAAAAATGATAATTCTATTTTTTTACAATAAATGTTTTATTTGATCTTTAAATATCGGTATTTTAGCTTAAAATATCTATGATTTTGTTTTTTTAAGCTTCAGGTCTGAAGAGGTTATAAGGTCAGGTTGAAATACCGATAGTTGCTAAGTTACAATGATGGAAATCTTTACCCAGTAGTGGGACAATAATTATGGGCTACATTAAACTTTATACACTTAAAAAAGAAAAAATAAACATGATAAATTGATAATTAAAGATTATTTACAAACATAACAAAAACAATATCACAATGTAACTGTCCGCTGCGGTCTGTTAAATCAGTGGTGCTTCTCAGGGACGATGTGCTTGGCGTGGCCTTCGTGTTTCACAATAGCATTGAATCTGTGAGTAAACAAATAACTCTATTAAAATTTTTACATAAAATAAATACTATATCACCTGATTTTAAGATGAAATCACATTAATGAAATTATTACCATGACGCATGCAACTGCTGTGCTGAATTATCGGATACTCGTCATCATCATCAACCGAAAGGCCTCCCTACCCCAAGGACCTCCAACAAAACCGGACTTGTACTACTCACTCCAGGAACTACCAGTGACCTTTACAAGATCGTCGGTCTACCTTGTTGGCGGCATGCCTTCACTGCGTCTTCGGATCGCCACTCAAAAACCGATCCACCCACATGGCTGTCGACGTCGGTTCTACAAACGATGTGCTTTCCAGTTCCACTTGAGCTTAGAAATTCTTTAGGACAGCCTGAAGAGTTGGCTAAGTCCTTCTACATTACTCCTCATTTCTTATTCAATGCCGCAGAGGTATAGGATACTCAAAGATAGCAAAAACATGGTAGTACTCCAGTTAATAATTATTCTTATTCTAAGATCATATAAATTTTTTCATTTGTTGCAGCATAAAAACACTAACCCGCTGTGTTTGTCGGCGGTGTACTCGACGATGCGCACGGTGCCGTCGGCCTCGTGCAGCGAGTAGTAGCCCTTGACGACGTCGCCGTCGCGGGTCTCGTGCTGGCTCTTGTAGTCGCCGGTGTGCGGGTCCTTCACGGAGTACTCGAACGCGTACTTAGGGTGCGCCTGCATATGAGATGATAACAACAATCATTATAACGTGACGCTGTGGAGCTATCAAGTCTGGTTAATTTTTCTGGACATAGCTACATCAAAAATATCACTGAAAATCTCATAATTCTAACTGTATTTTTATATTATATTAACCAATTAGTCAATAACACGATTTTGTCATAAGCTCCATACTAAGTCCAATTGCCAAGTTGTTTAAGAGAAAGTTAAGTAAAGTATAAAATAATTTTTGAAATTAAAGAAATAAAATGGCTAAGACAGTTTTTAGTGTTGGCAAATTTAAGAAAAAGGCATTGATTAGGAGGAAGATATTACATAGTAGTCCTCGTGGTGTTCTTGACCGTAGTGACCCTGGTCATGGTGTTCTTCAGTGTGCGCTTGCTGTGTGTGCTGCTGCTGCTGGCCATGCCCGCTCTGGTGCAGCACGAGGCTCTGGGACGAGAACGCGTGCTTGTGGCCGTCGTCGTGCTGGGGGCGCGCCGCCGCCACCGCGAAGATACCAGCAAAACAAAGAACCTAGATAGGAGAGAACGTTTAATCAGAAAGCCTAATTAATAATCTTCAATAGAACAACAGAAAAAGAAATAACACTCTAAATAAATCAATAAGAAATTTAACGAGTACAGATATTTCAAGTTAGTTATGACTTGTAGTACTAGATAAAAATTACTAATTTGTAAAATTAAATCTTAAATTTTCTAACAAAACATCCTTTTATTTTTGAAATGTAGGCTACAACAAAGTTTTGCATGCGTTAAATAAAGTTAATTTACTTTAATTTTATTCTATGAAAGCAAACATGTTTATTGTAATATCTCAAAAAATAAATTGATTGTTTTACCTTTACAAACATGTTTAGTAAGTAAAACGAATGTTCAATTGAGGAATTGATACCAAGGTACGGACAGTTCTGATCAACTTTGCCTTTCTGGTAATCTTATATACTCTACACTGAAAATAGTTTTGCGCAACTTCGAACTTGTTTCAGCTTAATTTATTGCAATATTTAAATTACTTCGCTGACACTCGCATAAATACACGTAATATTTTAAGTGACACTATTTATTTTATGCCTTACTTTGATATACTTTTATCACCTTATTGATACATTTTCTATCATAACAAAAATGACGATCAATTGACATACCACGTACTTTTCCATAGAGATAGACAGAAGATACTACTATTCGCTCCTCAGAACAATACTTTAGTTATTGTTCTGAGATTCGCACTGATTCTGACACAAGTTTTTTGATCCAATTACAATCATAACATTCTTCAAACATGCCTTAGATATCCTGTAATTGTTCTAATAATCCCTTAACCTTTGTAAGGATTAGTTTTAAACCTTTTTAAGAATCTAACATAGTAACCGTGTCACGTAGCGGTGAAAGAATACTACCACCCCCGATCATCCCTTGGGTGTCGTAAAAGGCGGGTAATGGACTAAAGACTTAGCACAAATTTGAAACTGCATAGATCGGCGTTGGGCTCACCACCTGTAATGCTGAGCACATGTGCAGTCGCTATTTGGTGAAAAGTGGACTATGGCAGAGGACTGTTTTTGCAGTCCTCTTTGTCTAGTGTCTGACTGACATTTGTATGTAAGAATTTTACGTTTTTTGAAAGTCAAAGTAATGTTCCTTCCGTCATATCATGCATGACAGATCCTCTTAAAAAAGTAAAGTACTTCCTGTATCAGTGTCCCACTACAGGGCAAAGTCCTCCCATTATTGAAATAAAGTTATCGCTACAATTCATCATTATCATCATCATCATCATAGGCCTCTTACATCTATAAAAGATGATTCAAACAGCGCTGCGTCCAATTAGCTACTTGACAGTTTTCGGAAGAGTATAAAAAAATTTCAAACGGTTATTTTATACCCCGTACAATAATTTTTATCTCTTTATAAATTTAAATCGGAATATAAAAACGCAAAACAAATATTTTAAATGATCGATTTTTTGAAAAAAAAATGTATTTAAATAAAATTTTAAACACTGAAAAAGACGACAACCTCAGGCGGGAATCGAACCACGCACCTTCCGCATTCCGGGCGGCTGCCTTAACCGTCGAAATTTGTCAGTGCTTGATGCTTATGTTTTTAGTCACGGTTGAAAGCCAGACCTCGGTAGCCAAGTGGTTAAGGCAGCCGCCCGGAATGCGGAAGGTGCGTGGTTCGATTCCCGCCTGAGGTTGTCGTCTTTTTTCAGTGTTTAAAATTTTACTTAAGTATATTTAAGCGTTAATAAAACGCTAAAATATAAAACATTAAAAAATAATGTATTTTTACGATTAAACAGGAAAACAGGTACCGTTTCAACATAATTTTGAAAATTTAGTCAACTAGCCTATTGAGAAGCCTTGGCATAATCACGACGCTTGTCAATTTAATAATGGAGCCTTTGCCCAGCAATGCGATAAATAGTCTATACTTTACTATGTATCTTAATTAATTAAAAATAATAAATATTTATTGAACAAAAAATAGTTCATACGATGTTATCCGCTTAAGCTTAAAAACTGTGTAGCGGATAACAACGCTCGTCCCCAATGAGTAAGGGCAGATTTTTTTTTTATTTGTTAGATTTATTTGCTATGTTTTTGGTATGCTCTTTCATTACTCGGGGTAAATGAGTTCTTACATATTATGGGTCACCTTTTTTGGGTTTTTCTTAAATTGTTTTTCTCTTATTCTATTCTTATTTCTACATTACATTTTGTTTTTCTATTCGTATTAGTGATTGGCATATGAACTTACATACTATTGGTGTTATATTCATTACATTTTGTGCATAGATAACTTCTTATATTATAACTAATTAACTTATTCTATTTAGGTCCTAATGATTGAAAAATACATAGTTTATACAATTTCAGTCCTTATATTAAGCTAGTTACATGTTATACTTTTAATATTTTATTACGCTTTTTTACAATTTCTAAGATTTTAGTGCTGTACTCCAAGAACTTGTCCCTAGAGACACTGGCCAAGATTTCACTGTAGTTTTGAGGGACTATACTCAAATCCAGTTGTGCCAGTATGTTGTACCTCTCACGTGTGTGTATAGGCACTCTGAAAGGATGTGCATGACTTTTTACTGAATTTAGGTAGGGCAGTATTTATACATTCAGTTTACAATAAAAAAAACAATACAATAATCTTTAAAAGGATAGCAAGACTTAATCACCGCGTTTGCTAAAGGGCGGGTTGAAGATCACAATCCCGGGCTGCATCCAAAAATCCGAAACACACTTTGCCCTACCCAGGAATTGAACCTTGGCCTTCGGTTATCAGGCCGAGCGTTAAGCCGCTCGCCCACCGAGGTGTTAAGGTGGAAGTTAGTATTTAAATATGTTTAGGTAGGTTATTGGCACCAAATATTACTCGATCCCACGAATCCTCAGTTCTCGGCAAACTACGGTCGACACGGAGGCAAGAAAAATCACAGCGACAAGATGCTTTAAGAGCCAATGAGACACTTTTTTAAGTCTAGGAAAGTCTGGAGGACCAAGCTGCCTTCGCTAGGCTTCTATGAAAGTGGCTGAGTTGCCCATTTAAACAAAATTATTTTAGAAAGTCGCCTATTAGGGCTTCTATGAGTACGACTGAGTCGCCCTTTCAAATGCAATTGCGTTCAGAAGAACAAGCCCAACGGCGCAGTCAGTCTTATGATAGTTGCGGGCGAGAAGTATTAATTGGGCATCTAGAAATAAACTCCAGTTTCCTATCAAACTTAGTGTTACTATGACTATTATCAATGCGCAAGGAAAATCATTGCAGGTAGCAGGGTGCTTTTGAAAAAGCCTACTTTTCCCATCGTAATGGCCATGTCCAGTACCAAGAATTTTAAGTAAGTAAGTAGGTGTTAGGGCCTAATAGACACTCAACATAGCATTATGTCCTCTTATACACATCTGAGGGCCTACTTGACGTCTCGACGACTCGACTCGACGAAAGTTCGGCCAATTTTCGTTTATTTATAGCCCTTTCCATTAAATTGAAATTTCAAACAATTTTCTAAAATGTTTACTTGAAAAAATACAACCAGTCTCAGGAAAGCTCGAATGGGAGTCGAACCCATGACCTTTGGATTGCCGGTCCACTGCTCTAACCGCTAAGCTACCGAGACCACAGAAAACTCGTGGAATTTTTTGTAGTATTATTTTTACTTTTTTCGAGATATTTACTTTGATTATCCTTGAGTTTGTCCTTCCGATGTTTCGGCGCGATTGCACGCCTCATGGGCATGGGAAACTGAGGATTGCGGGTTTTTTGTAGTAGTTTGTGATACGCGGCTGCAAGCCAGCGGTAAACATCGTTTTCGTTGACGTTTTTCTAGTAAACATTTTATCCTATATCTGTGAATGCAAAATTTCAATAATAAAGAATTTTCTAAAATTAATAATCTAAATGCCAAACCTAATAAGTATGAACGAAACTTCGGAAGAAATGGACACCGCTGAAAATACAAACGAAAATCGGCCGAAATTTCGTTTCGGAGAAAGAGATATAGACCCTCTATGCCCGTAGTAGTAACGGCCAAGGACAAGCAAAGTCAAAGTCAAATTATTTATTCAATGTAAACCTTTACAGGCACTTATTGACGTCAATACTAATAATAATAAAAAAACAGTTAACTAACTTATAGTTAAGACTTAACAACTAATCTAACGAGCTATTATAGTCTGTGCCAGACAAATGCGCATTGCTACCCCCAGTACCACTGCACGCCGAAACAGAATCGCGTCGAACCGAAATATAAGCCGTGGTCATAGAATTGTGTAATATGATTTCCAATTATCGTATTGATACTGTGGTAAGTAATATAAATTGGAGAGTTTTTGAAGTAAAATAAAGTAGCGGCTGAAATGAGTTTTGGAAAACATTAGTACCTAACCAATAAGGTTTACATTTTTAATCATTCAAATATCTTTTTTTATAAAAACTTAAGCATAAAAAAAACGTCAAAAATTAATAAGCATAAACTTGTATGTTTTAAAATTGTTTTGTTTTTTGTCTTGGTACAAGCACAGAATAACTAATACTACTACCGTACAGAATGTTCACCCAAGCGGAGTTAAAAGAGGATGTTATTTAATTCACTGTATAGGTATGTAAAATTTCAATTAAGTTTTCAATTTTTAATTTGTAGCAAGGCGGAACCCATTACTCTATTGTTCACTTTTTTCTAAAAAACATACATATTCACGACTATTATCGCCAAAAGGTAAGTCAGAGACTAGGCAATGAGGACCGGAAAAGCAGTAGATGGCCACGAGAGCCTGCTGTTGTAATAAGGGGTGAGCCCATCGCCGCTTTATGCTGCTGAATGTATGTGCAGTCTTCAGTCTATTAGTCGCCTTTTATGACACCCAAGGGAAGAGATGGGTTGGTAGTATTCTTTGAATAATGAGCCGCCACCACACAGCTCCGCCATTACAGTTTTTCCAGCCGGCCTAGCATGCGCAACAAGAGAACTCTTCTCGACCCGTTTTCTCGTGTTTTATTCATTTATCTCTAATGTCTATCGACACTAAAGACACATGGATGCGCTTAGAACTCTACATAATATGTCAAAAATAGACTTAATAATAGTTTTTGCATAAACTGTGGGAGGTATTTTTGTCTACAAACCTTAACAAGAGAACTTAAAATGATTTGTCGTCTCTCGTCCGTCATGGGTGCGTGTTGGGCATGTTAGGCCTACTGTAGTACCTATTAATACATACATATACATACACACATATAATTTAATTTAATTTAATTTATTAGATCACCAACATAAGGTACAGCATAAAATAATAAATGGGAAATGCAGAATTGTTTAAAACTAACTATCCTTACTTCGAGTGGTTTGTACACCGGTTTTCATGGTGTCGCCATCTCTGAGGTCCCGGGTTCGATCCCCGGTCGGGTCAATTTAGAAATTATTGTTTTTCTAAATTGTCTCGGGTCTGGGTGTTTTCTATATATAATAAGTATGTATTTAAGTATTTTAAGTATGTTTATCCGTTGTCTAGTAACCATTTAATGAGTTTCTTCGAAGCTTCTCTTGGGCTAGATAATTGGTGTGAGTGTAATAAAGTTTATTATTATGCTCTTTATTTAAAATTTAATCTTAAGTAAATTTTTTTACAATATTTTATATAAAAAAAACATATTTACAATATAAAATATTATAAAAAACTTAACCTAGGTTGCCACCGGCAGCGGGGATAGACCTAAGCTATCGGTGGTTAGGGCTGCAGAGTGAGGAACCTCCTGACAATACGTGCCGTGTCAAGGAGTACTGCCTTTTGCATCTGACCCTTGACCCAACCTTTCAGCGAGAGCCTCTCTAGGTGTTGATCGAGGCTCTTCGCTATAAGGCCGTGTGCCGAAACGACTATCGGTACAATAATGGTTGAATCCACATCCCACATGGCGGTAACCTCGTGAGCCAAGTCAAGGTACTTACTGAGCTTGTCCTTCTCGGCTTTCACGAGGTTCTCGTCATGAGGTATGGTGATATCAACCAATATTGCTTGGCGCTGAGATCGGTCGATCACCACGATATCAGGCTTATTAGCGACAATAGTCCTGTCCGTGATGATAGAGCGATCCCAGTAGAGCGTTGCATGACCATTTTCGTATTATTATTATTATTTTAGGTAACCACAACATGCATAAGGAAGGGCGGGGCTATTCCGTCCGAAAAATAACACTCAAAAAAGAACACGTCTGTATTTTTTCTTAAATAATAGCTACGGAAAATTTGACAATTACATCAAAGCAAGCCGTTATTTCTTATTCTATTCATCATATTTGGAACGTGAAAAACGATTGCAGTAGCTAAGAAAATAGCTAAATTCTAATAGGAGTCGACTTTGGACAAGATAGCCCCGCGCGGGGTTATTTCGTCAGGAGTTTAATAGAACGACATCTGTGGAGCAATTCTCGTTTTACTCAGAGCTAGACAATACTGATGACGCTGCCTATTTGAATTTGTATTTAGTTACGCAGACATAAGGTTCATTTTCGAGAAAAATCATTCTAAATTTTTGGAGGGGCTATTCCGTCTCGCGTCCATACAAGATAGTGACGGGCGCACTATATCGATACAAATTTTTTTTTTGAGATATCGATAACTTTTTGTCTGGAATCAATTTGAATAAGAAAAGTTAAGGGGCTTCTTGACGCTATGTAGCGCCCTCATCACTTAAAAATTAATTACTTGATGTAAACATAATTTATCCAAAATCTATTTTGGGTGAACTGAAGTTTAGGTACTTATACTTATTTTAAGCATACCATATTATTAATAAATATTTCACTGTAGTTACAGATAGCACTAATACTAAAAGTTTCTGCGTAACAGAATAACAAACACACATTCATACATCCACACAAACTTTTGATACCTACTCGAACTGCATTAAAAATAAAGTACTTAGGCAGTTTCAATAAATTAAAATCTCCGTACTAGACTTCAACAAAGTTAGTTTTGACGTTTAGGCGTAAAAAACATAGGTTCACGCGTTTTCGGTTAAATATGTGTACTCATAACAAAACACAAATATTTTATGTCAGTTGCTCAACATTTATGCTTATGTCGATAATATGTCGATAAGAAAGCCAATCATAGCACGTCACTAGCTTTTTGCAAATTTATACAAAATCGACGGGGCTATTTCGTCTTAAAAATTGACAACATAGCCCCGCCAAAATATTTTTTGAGGTTATGATATCAGACTTAATAACACTGTTTATTTAAAGCGTAGGATAAAATAAATAGTTTAGAAAGAATCTCCAACATTCAAAGTTATTACTTACCTTGGGCAGATATCACAACAATCACTTTTAACACGTAAAACGAAATCAAATTTGCGGAGCGTCGTCTATGTTGTGTCCATTCAAAATGGCGACTGTAGAAGAATAGCTGTCATTCCAAAACCATGCATCCTACAGCGACATCTGTTAGCTTATCGCGTAGTTAATTAAATTTTATACCTGCCGAAAGATGCCGTTACTAGAAAACTATTAAACTGTAGGCTACAAAGTCTTCTGATAAAATAGCCCCGCCGACAAAATAGCCCCGCCCTTCCTTACTGTATAAACTAAAATAATAAAATATGAAAACAAAAAAAAGGAAAGTTTCGGTATAAATTACAAATTACAAAATTATAAATTAAAAATCATTAAAAAGCAATAATAATAATAAGAATTGTGGTCGAATAGTAATAGTAATTTGTCGAATAGTATTAAATAAAATAAAATTAAAATTCAGCAAGACATCAACGCAGTCTGAGGTACATACCTTTTTTTAATTAAATCTAAGAACCTAGGAAGGCTTTGAAAATAAATATCAAGTTCAGGGATTTCTTTAACCAAATCATTGTACAGGCGTGACAAACGAATTACCGGTGAGCCGCAGCCCATTCTAGTTCTGCAAAATTTTACTTTATACAACCCACATGCATATCGTGGTATTCTAGTTGGAACATTAAAATCAAATTTATTTAGCAACTTGGGGCTATCAATGCGGTTGTTCATAACTTTATGTAGATAAGACATATCGAGACAGGTACGTCGCATCGAGAGCGGGTCCAGCCGAAAATGTTTCGATTTCTCTATGTAACCTGTTATAGTTCTAGGAATCCGAAAACGGTAGGTCATGGTTCGTATAAACTTTTTTTGCAGCCTTTCGATTCTGTTAACATGTATTTTATAGCTTGGACACCAAACTGAGCTACAGTACTCAAGCTTACTCCTTACATAGCTATTGTAAAGTAGGATGATCGAGGAGGGATTTTTAAAGCCTCGAGTGCTTCTCAAAATGAAGCCGAGTGATTTATTTGCCTCACCTATAATTTTATCTATAATCACGACTATTATCCCTGAAGGGTTAGTCAGAGACTAGGCTATGAGGACCGCAAAAGCAGTCCTCTGCCACAGTTCACTTTTCACCAAATAGCGACTGCATATGTGCTCAACGTGACAGGTGGTGAGCCCATCGCCGCTCTAAGCAGATAAATGTATATGCAGTCTTTAGTCCGTTAGTCGCCTTTTACGACACCCAAGCGAAGAGAGGGGGTGGTAGTATTATTTCACCGCTACGCGACTCGGTTAGTTCCTATTAACCTTTAGGTGTTTAGATGGTGACGTATTAACCTTAAGGTGTTTAGATGGTGACGTATTAACCTTAAGGTGTTTAGATGGTGACGTATTAACCTTAAGGTGTTTAGATGGTGACGTATTAACCTTAAGGTGTTTAGATGGTGACGTATTACGTCTAGGTATTGACCTGTATTTACCGACTACCTGAATTAAATATGTTACGTATTCGTTTTACGTACCTAAATGCTTCCTGTATCGATCGACAAACATAACTGATTAACGTGAGCGATAACTAATAAAATAAAATAAATGTTTAATGTTGTGGGCGTTGAAATTTCTTGAACGTTGTAATAGTATTTTGACGACCTCCTTGGTCGAGTGGTTTGTACACCGGTTTTCATGGTGTCGCCATCTCTGAGGTCCCGGGTTCGATCCCCGGTCGGGTCAATTTAGAAATTATTGTTTTCTAAATTGTCTCGGGTCTGGGTGTTTTCTATGTATAATAAGTATGTATTTAAGTATTTTAAGTATGTTTATCCGTTGTCTAGTAACCATTTAACGAGTTTCTTCGAAGCTTCTCTTGGGCTAGATAATTGGTGTGATTGTAGAAAAGATTTATTTTTATTTATTTTAGTATGTTAAATCGTTAGTTAATTTAGTAAGCCGTTACAGATATTTTTTATCAGAAACTATCTTATCTAATCTGATAATATTTACTGTTAACGTAGGCAAACATAAATAAAAAAATATACAGTATAATTTTCAAATTTGTTGCACGCTGTGGCATCTTACAACAGTGCAAAAAGTTTTAGCTTATTTGTATTGTGTCCTTTTTAATTTGCGTGTATTATTGTAACTGTTACTAAATTGTCCTTAAACAATAAATAAATAAATAAAACACAAATATTTACTTCACTTAAAAAGGCTCAATAAAGATTAATTTAAAATTAATCTTAGTAAATTAGGCTTGAACCAAGTCTTTTTTTATTTTATTACAAAGCAACATGATAAATAATTATCATTATGGTTAACACGCCCTATTTCTATAACTACTTGTTAGAAGGGAGTGCTTAATCGATATAGTATATTATACTAACCTAAATACAATCAGCTGTCTTTAAATTCTTGAAAGTTTATCAGTAACATTTGTCTCTTGTTAATAACGAACCAAATTTTACTAATTCGCGTAAAAGGCATTACCAAACTTACAGCGAGATGAAAGTAGTTGACCGTCAGCTGTAAAATTCGGGACAGTGTCAATACAGGACCGGCTTTATTGTTACATTTGCTTCAGAAAAGTATGCTGGGCTTTCTGATATAAATTGGCTGACATATTCAGAAATGTATCATTCAAGTCAAACACTTCAATCTTAACGACAAAAGTTACTACTCTACAATGTTTGTTAAGGTAAGCTTTTCGTTTAAATTAAGTGATTATTGACAATTGTTTTTTAGTTCAAATAAGAATTCTAAAGAATTTGCAAGAAACTTCCTTCACAACTATTTACCAATCCCAATAAAGGCTCTCTTAGTACAATACCCAAGGGGACAATACTTTTCACTACAACTTTTTACTTAATTAATAATTTATACAGACTTAAATACTTTTCACAATACCCCTAAGACGAAATAAATATAATATTTTAATGTGGATTTTTCAGGTCGCTGCTATCATTGCCTTTGTGGGCATCTGTCATGCTGCAGAGCATGCGTATTCATCACAAAGCATTACGCGTCACGACACACACGAGCATCACGAGCCAATCCACGTGGAGAAGCATGTAGTGGTACCCGTGTTGACCAAAGTGACCAAAGTGGTTCCCGTGGCCCACTACGTGCAGGAAAGCCACCACGACGAGAAACACTACCACCACGAGCCCGCGGTCTTGGCCCACTACGTGCCGGAAAGCCACCACGACGAGAAACACTACCAACACGAGCCCGCGGTCTCCTCATTCCACATCGAGCGCCACGACGTGCCCGCCCACCCACCTGCAGACTGGCACAAATATAATGACGTAAGTAATAACTACTGAGTAAATCTGTTGTTTAGAATCCAATTCATTTATTTGACTTAAGATTGTATCATTTGCGAACAGGGTCCCGCCAAATACGAATTCGAGTACCAGGTGCACGACCCGCACACGGGCGACCACAAGCAGCAGCACGAGTCCCGCGACGGGCACGTGGTGAAGGGCGTCTACAGCCTGCACGAGCACGACGGCTCCGTGCGCACCGTCAAGTACTACGCCGACAAGAAGACCGGGTGAGTGTTAGGCCGAGCTCCAGGCGTAGGATCCCCTACCTAGCCTTTCGAAACAAATAGGGATTCAAGATTTTTTTGATTTGGTCACCCATCCGATGACAAGGTTATCAGATTATGCTTAACTATGTAACCATCGAGCTCCTTTTGTTTCGAAGCCGTGTTTTATCCCACTTGCACCGCATCCGACCGGCGGCGAGTAACGTAAAACGTAGATTTTTTAGGAAGTATAATTTATGGTAATTTGTTGTTTCAGATTCAATGCCGAAGTAAAACATACCACCAAACACATCGAAGAACAAAAACACCATTAAGTTTATCGTTACCATGAAGTTTGTACCAACTGTTTATTAAATTATTGAAAATAAATACATAAGCGATTCAACAAAATGTTTACTTTAAATATCAAAGTGACTTATGGGAAGTCACTTACCAACTAATAGCCTTTAAGCCTGTAACGGCATAATATATCCATAACAAATAGTAAATAGAGTAACAACTTGTTATTATCGATTATCTTTAAGAGATAATTATCGATTACACTTTGTTCTGGAGATCACAAGTAAATGAAGTCAGTCGGCGCATTCACTTTTCTTATCATTCTCTCAAGCGACTTCAGTTTTTCTTACCATACAACACCAACATTATGCTTGCTCAGTCTCTTTTACTCCCTCTTCTCGACTATGCTGATGTTTGTTATTTATATGCTACTGAGGAGCTGCTTAACAAGCTGGAGCGCCTGCAAAATTTGGCCATTCGCTTTATTTTCGGTGTACGAAAATATGACCACATTTCGGAATTCCGGTCAAAGTTAAAGTGGCTCCCAATCCGTCTTCGCCGAGATATGCACATCCTTTGCCTCCTTTACAAAATCCTTAACTACCCCTACTCCCTCTTTATCTACGATTCCCTTTTACGCACTTACCCGTCTCTTCCCGCCCCAAACGTTCCTGTGATACCAGAACCAGAACCCTTTCCTATCCACAAGCGAACTCCAAGTTTTTCCGCAATTCTTTCACTGTGTATGCAGCTAGAATATGGAATAAACTACCGCCAAGCATTCGTGAGAGTTCATCGGTTGAATATTTTAAACAAAAGCTGAAAGAGCACTATCTATCGCACTAAAACGATTATCAGTAACTTGTATATTAATTTGTGTATGTATAAATGTATTTATGTTGAAGTATGTATTTTAAGTAGGTACGTTTATAAGTATAGCACAAATTAGTCCCACTTTTATATTTTTCCCACCACAGCTAGGGTTGGCTGGAAGAGATCTCTTCTAGAGATAAGCTCACCTTTGTATATGTCCTGTGTAACCTGTGTCTAAATGTAATTTCTTGTGCAATAAAGTATTATTAATATAATTTTGTCAATCTTCATTAAAAGAAACGTCTGCATGAACTGTAACAGCTGTTCATTAACATAACACAGGTAGCCGTGGCTTCACCCAACTTTAATAACAACGTAAAGCAACTGACTGACAGTGGCAGTCAGTGCACTGCTTTTGTGGTCCTTATTGCTTAGCCTCCGCCCAACCCTTTGGGGATATAGTTGTAAGTATATGAATCTTTCCACTCTTCTGCCTTGTACATTCCTCCTTTTATATGCAGTCCATACTCCTCTAGAACGCGCTACCTCAGGAAGTCAGGATGGCTACTAGTCGTGACGCATTCAAAAAGAAAGTCCATTTGCTCCTTTATGACAGAACCACCAGACTCATCTCAATAACGTCCTATTTATATATTATATTATCAAGTAGTGTATGTAGGTATGTTATAAAATATTTATGTATTGGGAGTATGTATATTATGTTTATTAATATATACGTATTATATGTTTTAATATTTTTAATGGTCTCGTCAAACTTTGGTCACCGCAGATAATTGCACCTACCATGTCATCTCTGCACCACCCTATGGTTGACTGGTAGAGAATGCCTCAATGTTGCAAAATTTTAAATAAATAAGTAAATAAATAAATGTTTATTATGTGAGCAACCAATTCCAAGCTTCCTTATTTCAGAAATAAAATTAAGATCGCGCAGTCGCGACAGTGCTACCCTCGTTTAGTTTTTCGTATTTAGAACCAAATTCACAGAAATGCTCTAAATATTTGTTACGGCTCTATGCCCTGTTATTTAACCATTCAAGCAACAACACAGCAATGTAAATCAATGTGGATTGACTACAGATATCTAGAGTAAACATAAAATAAACATTTTTAGATATTTTTGAGACATATTTTATTTCTTATATTTAAGCAAGTTGCAGCTACAAGCTTATAAAGTGTTTTTTATTAAATTGGTTCAAAATTACTCAACGACGGCAGCACTGACGCGACTGTGCGCCTTACAATTTTACTTTCATTCGAAGTACGACAAATTTGCTACGAATAATAGTAAAGCAAAGATTGCTATTGCTTTGTTTGCTTTTAAAATCACATCCTAATAATAATAGAATAAAATGAATTGATTACAACACAATTTGATTAAACATAATTTGGTAGACGATAGAATGTTTAGGACTAGCACACAATGCCAGTAAGTATAATTATTGATGCTGAAAGAAATCTCTACTAGGATAATTCTATTTAACTAGCCTTGTCACAGTCCGTATGAATTTCAGCTTCTGTTTTACTTAATTTAACGTAATCTTTACTAAGGAATAAGTGTGTTATATTATAAAAAAGGAAATAATCTTAACGAGAGCTTATCTTCAAAGATTAATCTGTTTGAATGTGCTGTTACTTTTTTATTGCAATATTACTCTTCACGATTTTTATTTATAGAAGAGATTAGATTGTCTGTGGATTGCAGACCACATTTTCAAATAACATGTACTTAGTACCTTTTGGAAATGTTAATATTGGAATAAAATTATTTGCCAAATTATTGCCAAACAAAATAAATGTAAAAAAAAATATTGACAAGGTGACTGGTTATCGATAAACCGATTCACCGGGGTTTTTTAGCAGGATTATCGATTAATTGGGAAGAATTCTTTAAACAATATTTAAGGTTAGTTCTAAAGGAAAAAGAAGTATGAACAACAAAATTAATTATTTTGTAGATAGAGTCATTCCTGCCCTTTGCGCAGAGAAGACTCTTAGTTTGTAAAAATGTAACTAACGTTTCAATTACACGAATTAAACACCATGAACTCATTTTAACCGTAAATTTATGTGTATATCGATGGCTCCTAAGTAAATAATCGTATGTGCAAAAAGGTAATTTTACACCAGAGCATTTTAAAGACATTTTCATTCATAATTACTTTAATTTTAGTGCTATAACTTTGAAATTTACATATTGTGTACATATCGAATGGCGCCTCAGTATGTTTCCAAAAGAAAATCTGAAATTGGTTTAGTTTTCGAAATAATGTTGTTACAATTATTTACATCGGTAGTTAAATATTTTTAAAATCTTAAGTGGCACTTACGATAACTTACGTTGAAATATATTTGCAAAATATATCGTATATTTGGCATACGATTGTTTACGTTGATATTTTGTTACTCTATTTACACGCAAGTAGCACATACCATATTTAACTATGTAAATAATTTATAGTTAATGTAGTATCTCATTGTTAGTAACTTATAAAATAGTTTTTTTGGAATGTTATAGTAGAATAAATTGTTTAGATGTGTTATTATTACCAAGTATTTCTACTTTATATGGTCGATTAACAAGAAACTTACTATAGCAATAAATAATAAGATTTAATATTGGTTTATGTACATAGTAAAAAAACTACGAAATATAATTTATATTTTTATTAAATTAATGAACATTAAAATAAGATATAAAGCCAATTAATCATTAATAACAATAAAATTAGGTTAGGGCGATTTAAATAAAAAATAAATTAGGGCAATAACTTACCAGCATAATTTTTATAATTAATTACCTATTACAAAAATATTAAAGAAATTCAAAGAATATTACAAAATATTATAATTACTAGCACACTAAATAACCAATTTTGTACGTACCTACATAATTATGGTATGCACTTTAACAAGAAATCAACAATAGGAACAGCAGGTAAGTAAGTATATGATTAAAACTTATTAACGAAACATGAACAAAACTATCTTATATTATACAGTCTTTTTATAGAGATTGCGTTGATTAACACATAAAGCACCATGGCAGACACCGGTGACCGACAAAGAATTAAACTTTATTGTGTTTGGTTGTGTGGCAGTTAATGTGTTAACAAACATACATACTAAATCACGACCGCTTCCTGAAGGGGTAGGCAGAGATCACAGTTTTCCATTTGCTACGATCCTGATAAACATTTTTTGCTTCACTTACTCTCTTAACGTTTTTCATTTACATGCTCGTCGGTTTAGGGTACTTTTGACCTAACCTTTAACGAGAACGTTACCGCTGAGGTCTTCCCCTTCTAACTATCCCAGTCTCTCTCGCCTCATGCACCTTATTTGTAATTTCTTTTTATCCATCCTCTCTACATAACCAAACCATCTTACTGACTTTCATGTTTCTTCTGCCACACCTAAATTCACTTCCGTACATATTAATGTCGGCACTAAGACTCCTCCATGCACAGCCAGTCATTTTTGGGATACTTTCAGGCTGCCCTTAAAGGCGTTAAGTGCCCCATTTACTATACTCCCAGTATTCACTCACTTTTTAATATCTTTATCATGCTTTACATGCCTAGTTAACATCGTGCCCAGGTACAAAACTCTTTCATTTGCTCCACTTTTTCTTCTTTAATCAATATCACACTCTGTTGAACACTCGTCTCTATCAAGCACCATAACTTTCGTCTTACTTACATTCCTTTTCATCCCTTCACTCATTTTAATTCATTCATTTTCCTTTTATAGATCTTTGCATACTAGTTACCATCTGCTGTAAGTCGATCGCTGACGATGCAAGTAGTACCTGATCATCTGCATAGAGAAGACATTAGACGAGCAACTCATTCATTCTTAATCCACTTTCATCATCTTTCAGATTTTGCAAACAACTGTCTATGTATAGATTCAACAGCCACGGGAAGGTGACAAAACACATCTCTGTTTAACACCCTTTTTGATGCACTCGGCTTTTCGAACCACTCGTCGTCGAGTTTTGTTGTTGTTTGTCGTCTCTAATTTTTTTAGTTTCAGATCTGGGGAACACAGTGTCAACAGGGCCCTGATTCTGTATCGCAATCTATAGATTCCACACCTAAACCTTACCGCGCACAAACGTCAAACGCATACGTTTTTGGGAAGATATCGTAACTTTTTAAGGAATTGACGTAGTTTTAAAACAAGGAATCGTTACAGAATACGGGCCCAGATAAGGTTGACGGTGTAATAGCTTGCGTGTTGAATAGCCGGAAAATCCGACTGATAATCATGGTTTAGATTACCTACTAACAAAATGCGGGCAAAAATCATTTATACGATCCATAAATGATTTTAGGACGTACTTAATAAAGTAAAGTAAACGAGAATTAGTACATTGTCACGGAACCCTAAAAGTTTAAGTACCTATGATTAAGACTAAATTGTTTCTTTTATTTTTATGTAAGTTTTAAGTTCAAGTGTTACAATTGAAATTGACCATTATTAAAAGTCGACAATAGTGGTGGTGTTTCGGAAAAACTGTTTCCTATAAGTTTAGAAAGGCCTGAAATTTTTACTAAATCAGTCCCAGGTGGTAGGGGCGACATTGAAATAAAAAAATGTATCTTAAGATATCACTTTTTCCCGTAATTGCAACGTAAGCTATCTTATTTTGTAGATACAATGGGCCATTTCACATGGTAAATAATTGTATGTGTCAAATCCGATATTAGACACACTGTCAATTACAACGTAATTAATCGTATGTGGTGTGGTACAAGCGAATAAATATGGAATTTTCTTAACGACGTAAAAAATCGTAAATGTTACATACGATAGGTTTTTAATACAATTAACAACGTACACAATCGTATCTGTCACATACCATATTTTTATGTAAAAATATAGAAAAAAACAGGATAACGCGTTAATCTTATTCAAATTAAAGTAAACTATTAAAATTACTTCCTTATCAATCTGTTTTCTATGTCATTTTCAATTATAGCATACAGGTTTTCTTCTGGGAATAATAATTTAAAAACATCGATTTCTTTCTGTGTGAAGCACATGATAGTTTGTGCGCGTAAGTATTGTCTCGAGTTGTTTTTTTTATTTTAATCACTCACTATTAAAAACTTATAAAGTAATACCAACAAAACCAAAATATTCCCAACAAAAATAAAACGAACGGACGCGCGCGCCTTGACCGCGTATATCCTCGCAACAGTCAGATACAACAATTTACGCGGCATGAATATATTACTTACTATTATTTACGTGAAAAAAAATCCGTGTTTTTTAAGATTTTTTAGATTTTGTTTTTGGAATTGATAGCAACTAATTATTTAATTTCAAATAGCTTAAAACATGAAAATGCCCAAAATTTTGGATACGATAGTTTACGTAGGAGCCATCGATATAATACCTAAAAGTTATTAGGAATGCTATGTCAAGATTTATCCAAATGTATTCGAGTCGTTTAAGCGTGAATTTAAAGACAGACTGATTATTATTTTGAATAACATGTACCACTACTTGGCATAGGTCTTTCTACCCTTTTTCCACTTCCCAGGTTTCGGTCTGTATAGATAAATTAAAAAATTAGTTTCTATAACCATGAATTACAAACACTCGTTCCATACAAATAAATAAAATACGTTTCAAAATAAAATGAGCGTGGAATCTGCTAAAAACGTTCCGATGTAACAATAGAACTAGGTAGTTAAAATGTATGACTTGTACTGATGTGTATTTAGCTGTCATTCGTTATGCATAAAGTTAAATACAAGTAAAAGTACGGTATGAACCTCTAGACTTACGAACGTAGTTAATAGTATAATTACCCAAGTTAATAAATTGTAAATATAGTAATGCAACCTTAAGAATATTAATTTCTTTAAACGACGCTAGTATTTCAGTAAAATAAAAATGGTTTCCATGTCTCCTGCTTTTCCCCGAAGTAGACTCTAGTCAAACGTAATGTTGTGAAAGTAACTATTCAACGAGCAGATTTAACTTTGTCTATATATTCCCTAATACAACATAACAGTGTTAACAGCGGAATTAATTCTTATATCAAGAGTGCTAAACAGGGTGGGTTCCGTTTTATTTTGGAATTTTATATAACCTAAAAATATCTAACGGTGTCGCGTAACAGTGAAAGAATACAACCATCCCCTCTCTTCCTTTGGGTGTCGTAAAAGGCGACTAACGGACTAAAGGCTGCACAAAAATCCAACAGCATAGAGCGGCGATGGGCTTACCACCTGTCACGTTGAGCACATGTGCAGTCGCTATTTGTTAATACTAGGGATAAAATAATATCGATTACATTTTATTTTAAACGACTTCCCACATTTAAAAGAACTATAAGTATTTGCTTTTATTTGCATTTAATTATTGTTAGTAGTACTTAAATCAATTCAGCGCAAATTATGTTAGAGCTTTGTTTATGTCATCAAGAACAGTTTTCTTTCGATCCATCTTTTAAAAAGAATAATATAATTATCAAACAAAAAAATATGCTGAGAAAAATCTAAAATCAGCTAATAAATAAATTAAGATTTAACATTTGAGTTAAGTAAACATTCATGGGTGGTTGCAGGCTGATTGATGATGAAGATGATGATCAAACATAAGATTCATACGTAAACTTTGATAAGTATAGTTTATGAAAGTACGTAAACAGTCAACAAGAAATATGTAATAATAAAAGACAGCAAAAATGTAATCCCATTAGTAAATACTTATATCGATATCAATATCAATAATCGAAATACTAAAACTAAGATGGTTATTTGAGAACTGGACAAAATCACTGTAAAATGTTTGTAATATTTTTTTGCATTTTCACTATTATTATAATTATACATTTTTCAATAGTTATTTTTAGTTAGTAAGTCATGAAGGTTAACAAAAGTTAAGCTAAAAGGAGCGTGGTAAAGAAACCAACTACATAAGTTAGGTAATTAAAGCAACTTTATTAAACAAATAAATTACAGTATTTTCTAAAACAAATTTAAATTAAGCACGAGGAATGGTATTCTATTGAGATAACTTTTAGTAATGTTTCTTTTCTTCGACATGCTTGGTCGTGTGCTTCACTTCAGCGTTGAATCTAAAAAGACAAAAATAACAATTAATTATTAAAATATTCACATGCAAGAATGTGTTACAATATATAAATTAAGTTTAAAATTTTGTTGAGACACATATGATTTTAAATAGAGTGACAATTAAAGCAAATTGGTAGCAACTAATTTACGCTACGAGCCATCTTGCTCATTGAGGTTTCATTCAGCGCTTGAGTCGTGAGTCGTGACGCTGCCTTCAGTATACCCCCACAAGGTCGGCAACAAAAACTAGATCTAAAGATCTCCCTCGCTCTACACGTCCCGGTCTACTCGTATGAGTAGTACTCATCATTATCATAGGCCTCATAAATCTTTTATGATTCTAACAGCGTAGCAGTCCTATTAGACGGAGTGCAATGAAACCGTCGTGCTCGTAACATGACTCGTGCTGTTGCTTGTAGTCGCCCTTGTAAGGGTCCTATGCCTAGAGCTCTGCCTAGCACTTACCCAGTCTTCTTGTCGGCGTAGTACTTGACGGTGCGCACGGAGCCGTCGTGCTCGTGCAGGCTGTAGACGCCCTTCACCACGTGCCCGTCGCGGGACTCGTGCTGCTGCTTGTGGTCGCCCGTGTGCGGGTCGTGCACCTGGTACTCGAACTCGTATTTGGCGGGACCCTGCTCGCAAATTACACAATCATTAGACAAATATATGCATTGGTTTCTAAACAAGAGATATATTTGCTCAGTAGCTATTACTAACGTCGTTATATTTGTGCCAGTCTGCTGGTGGCTGGGCGGGCACGTCGTGGCGCTCGATGTGGAATGAGGAGACAGCTGGCTCGTGGTGGTAGTGTTCCTCGTCATGATGGCTTTCCTGCACGTAGTGGGCCACGGGAACCACTTTGGTCACTTTGGTCAACACGGGTACCACTACATGCTTCTCCACGTGGAGTGGCTCATGATGCTCGTGATGCTCGTGTGTGTCGTGACGGACGATGCTCTGGGATGAGTAGGCATGATCCACAGCGTGACACACGCCCAGAACGGCCAACACTACTACTACCTGCAATTAAGAACACTATATTAATGCAAAGAAGATTACGATAATGACTAGCATTGTGCTATGTTTAATACTGTTTTGTTTACTCATTGGCATCAAATGCTTTAGCATATTTTAAACTTTTAACATGACAATATGTTATATTAGTTTATGTTTTTATTACCTTAAAACTCATATTTTTGGTTGTGGTATGTGATTTGATAAGTTGTTTCGTTGAACAGCAATCTTGAAATGATAATTTTAACCAATTCTGGTATCGTTATATACCTTTCCAACCCTTTAATTTGGTTAATTTCCAACTTCAAAAAAGCCGGTTTCATTTACTCGGTTTTCAGAAATTAAGGTCAGTCACTTTTACCTCACAGATTCCGTGAGCATTAATCCAATAATACGTACATTAAAGTACTTTTGTCAACATATTTATTCAATTGTGTGACGTTGATACCAACAGCATTATATGTTTTGGTTTCTATAAAATACATTTTATAGTTTACTACCTACCAAATTTCTTAGCTGAAATAATATTTTTTTTACTGGATTAATGATTGATTGGATGGGTTTATGACGATAATAATAACATCATCTTAGGCTAATCAAATCTGAACATTTAACATGTAATTAAATGTTCAGATTTGATTACATATTCAGTTTAATAGGTATATAGTTTTTGTTTAATTAAATATCCACATAATCATTCGAGATAACACGGATGCAACCCTTCACATGTACATCCTGCAAAACTAACTAACAAATAACGGCACAATTTAATTGTTTAATAAAAATTTAATATACAAATATATATTCGTTAAAAACACAAAGATTTAGATTTAAATAAAGTGAAATATAACAACAGCTGCTTAAATTATGGCACATCCGCGTTATCCGGGTTAAAGTAAGAAGTATTATTGAGGTAAACAATAAGGGTTTTCTAACGCGATAATTAGTGTTAAAATTAATTTGGGACAATAGTATTCTAATTAAAATTTTACAATTAATATACAGAACAGAAAGAAATTAATAAAAATAAATTTCCAGAATTTTTAATGGCATTGCATGCTGTCAACACTTTGTAATGGTGTTAAAATATGTTAATTTAAGTTTTTTGTTATGTATGTAAGTACTATTATCTACCTGTTTGTGTTGCAAATAAAATAAAGAAAATTAAACAAATTATTGTAAAGCTAATATTACCACATTTATATGTAACTTTCTTACGCCTTTCATGAAATGACAATAGGTAACTTCGAATATGTTTTCTACTTGAAATCGTATGGTAGTTTCGTCAAACAGTAATTGTATCTTGTATCTTGGCCACTTCAACTCCAGCTGTTCTTAGAATATGGTTTACATGGGTTCACGACTTAAAATCTGTTCAACTGGTACTAAGTTCTTATTAAAAACAGTCCAATATAGTTTTCTTTAGTTTTCATTAATACATTTTATAAAAAGTTAAATTATCTTAACATGATTTCTGTTATGAGTAAATATGAAGTAATTAAGTCAACAACTGTATCCATAATATTAAATAGTCATAAAACTATTTGTGACTGAATCAAGGTTGTGGCCTTTCGTTTATCGACAGAATCACGTAATTTTTCAATGTTAAAGAAAGGTGGGCGTTAAACTGGTACAATGAGATCAACTTGCTTCAGTCAAGGTCACTTTCGCTTATTTTAAGCAAAATTATATCACTTCATCTGTTTTGCAAAAACTGGTTTGGGGTTTCTCGATTTTGCATTCTTACGAAAGGTTCACTTTTAATTGAGTGACAGTTTGATATATTTATAAAAGCAAACGTTTTATATGCTCATTATCACTTTTCATTTCGCGTGCATACCTAGTATCAATCTCTTAGTACTTTTTTAAATCAAAATGTTTGTAAAGGTAATTTTGTTTTGATGAAAGACAAGTTATGGATTATGTATTAATGATAAAGTTTAATTATATTGATGTTATTATAACCAATTATGGTTTTAGGTCATCTTTGTAGCCGCCCTTGCAGTTGCCGCAGCGCGCCCCCAGCACGACGACGGCCACAAGCACGCGTTCTCGTCCCAGAGCCTCGTGCTGCACCAGGGCGGGCACGGCCAGCAGCAGCAGCACACACAGCAAGCGCACACAGAAGAACACCATGAACAGGGGCACCACGAGGACTACTACGTAAGCACGCGCCCGCACGACGCTCGCAGTGGCTCCGGGGTACGCAGCCCGCTCTAACGCAGCTAATTATTATTGTTTTGTTGCAGGCGCACCCTAAGTACGCGTTCGAGTACTCCGTGAAGGACCCGCACACCGGCGACTACAAGAGCCAGCACGAGACCCGCGACGGCGACGTCGTCAAGGGCTACTACTCGCTGCACGAGGCCGACGGCACCGTGCGCATCGTCGAGTACACCGCCGACAAGCACAGCGGGTCAGTGTTCTAATGGGTTTTCCACATTACTTACCAGTTACGTGTTATTATTGTTATAATTATTGTGTTAGATTCACTTTGTTGAGGATTCTATTTCTGAGCTTTATATTAGTCCGTAGGTACTTATCCTGCCAGCTGCCGTAACAGCAGATACAATAGACATAAATTATTATTGTTATAACCGATTCATGGTTTTCTCACAGATGATATACAGGATTTTTTTATATGTGCACATATTTTTTATATTATTCAGTAACGTTAATCAATAGACATTTTTTATTTTTTTTCATATTTATTTATTTTCATTATTTATTAAATTATTCCGGCAGAATAAAAAATAACTCGTGGATACCGGGCGAACGAAAGGTCACGTGTTACGTAAATATAACCTAATCTAGGTAGAGTCTGGCTAATGAAAGTTGTCCTTGAGAAACTGCGGTAATTTCAAAAAATCTGCTTCTGGTAAATACTGGCTATACACTGATTAAACGAAGTTGATACTATTATTCTTACATCTGAAATCAAAATTAAATCGATTTCATTTGTTATAAGTTGCGAGCTACATTATAGGTTAAGGCGCAATAATAATTCAGTTATTGTCGCATTAATAATGTTCGTTTTGCTGTGTTCGTAATTTGTGAAGACAAAGTTTGTTATGAAAAAACATATGACGGGAAGATCAGAGATTGCGTCCTTGCGAAGCTGGGGCCGGTATACTTTAATCAGACAGAGCACAGGTGCGAAAATGAGATTAAAACTACTTTTTTTAAATTATTATCATTTACTAATATTAAGGGGGTGCCGCGCGATCGCAAAAACTGACATAAATCTTTTAATGAACTTCAAATCAAAATCAATCATATTGATATTTAAAATTAGAACAATTCTGCTTTGAAGTTTCTTCTTTAATTTCATTAGAGCAATGTTGTTATTCTGCGAAATGTACAAAACTCACGCGCTTGGTTTAAAAATTAAAATTTACTTTTTTAAGATGGGGGTGACCTGCGGAATATCAATACAAATATTTTCATGTAAGATTATTGTTTCATGCTTAACATTAAGAAAGTTATCGAAAAAAAATATTTTTAGGAGTCTTTAGATTTATGTATTGTTTGTTATTGTTTAAAGAATTTGTTTTAAATTTCAACAATTCACGACCTTGTGCAATGATCAGGCTAACTTACGTAGTTCTTGTATTTAACTAATTCAGCGCATAGTACAAAAGTAACTTAAAAATAAGTACATTTTTACAATTTCGTACAGGATCGCCTTATGATGATTCTAACGGCTGTTATCATACGAGTATATGTTAGGAATTAAGTAACAATATTAAACAAAAAAACAATATTCCATAATATTTTTATTATTCACTATAGTCAACATTTTAATAAAAACCAAGTATCAAAATATATAGGCATCTTTCTTCTCCTGTTGTTTTTCTTAAAACTTTGAAATCATGCAAAACAACATCTTCTTCACTCCGCTTTTACTAGTTTTATTTCATTTTTACACCCGTAAATCGATAAAAAAAGATCACATGAAACTACTGACGACCAACTGACAACTTGGGAAATTGATGTTGACATTTGCATTAAGCATTACTATGTAAAAAGTTGCTAAAATATCCAGGGACTACTTTTGATGTCTGGCTATCAACCTGTGGTATCGTAATGTGTCAAAGTTCCATAATTGCGCGGTCCCGTTCTATTGACCATGATCAACGGTATTTTTGTTGACATGTTTGATAGATTTTAGTTTCTTTTTTTTCCACTTAAAAAAAATTAAATCTGTAGCTCTAGATTAAGTTACTATATAATTTTAATAAAAATATGTGCATAGATAATTTTTTTTCCAGTATGTTAAAAAATATTAGTCATATAAGTATTACGTTTAACTACTTTCACCTATACGTTGTCAATACAGTACTTATTACGTTTTAAACTGAAACAATAATGAGTGTCCGTTACATATTTTACAGATTCAACGCCGTCGTGAAACACGAAGGTCACGCCAAACACATCATCCCTGAGCAGAAACATCATTGAAAAAAGAACCGCAGCAGTAATTGAAAATGTGATATTGTTATAATCTAATTAAAGTTTTTAGTTCTAAAAAGTTTTACTTTTCGTTTTATTAATACAGAAGAAACAAAAATACATGTTCACATTCTGCTTACAACGTCGGATGGTAACGCATAGAAGTTATTGAAAAATATTGAGTGAACGTCACTTTGGTCAAGCGATGTCTATGATAATATTATTCAGAGGGTTTACGCATTTCGGTTTTTCATACAAACTTCCAAGTTGAAATTTTTAAAAACTAATAGGACAATTTTGATGAAACTTTGCATGCTGAAGTAAAACACAGGGATCTAAATAGTTTGTTGAAAACATTTTTCTAGCTGAGTTATTGCGATTTAAAGTCCACTATAGAAAGTTAAAAATCGCCATAATACAGTTAAATATGCATTTTTTTTAAATGTTTTCAACAAACAATTTAGATCCCTGTGTTTAACTTCAGCATGCAAAGTTCCATCAAAATTGGCTCATTGGTTTTTAAAAATTTCGACTTGGAAGTTTGTATGGGAAACCGAATGGCGTAAACCCTCTTAAGATGATTGACCTATTAATAATTATACTTCGGGTCTCAACCGAAGACGATTACTTATTACATGCAGCAGTACATGAGATGGTGCTATCATCTTCACACTTTTAGATATATCCTAAAAAGACATACCTTATTTCCGTTCCATGCACTGGCAACCCCGCGTCATGAGACTTCATTACGTGTTTTTGTGTTATCGGAATCACACGTACTTTTCGCAACCAAATTAAATTTGTATTTAATATGATGGGAAAATGTTAAAGTTCGAAGTTGAGAGACAGTGATCATTATGGTATTCTTCGTAAAGTAAAGAAATCATTTTTAATTCAAACGTTGGCGTTTAATCATCATCGGTGTCGGTGAATAGTGATAAATGTCGTATCAACGATATTACGACACGCAGGTATTGGAACATAACGCAAATTTACTAGAAAAATTAACTGGGAATGTATCATAGTTGTAAGGAACTAAGATTATTTATCATTAAAATTATCTACCCTCATTTTTATTGGTTTTTCTTAGGTTCTATAATATCGAATGTAACAAAATTAAAAGCAATTTACAACAAGAAATACTTTAAATACTAAGCTACTTACTTAGACACCACTGTAACAGTGTTTAACTTACTAAGCGTATGATGTGTCGAGGATATATAACTGCTCAACTGTGTTGTTGCTTTACTTTATTCAATGACAATGAATGTCATTGATTTTACTCCATACAAGCCGTATCGAGGTTACTTACACCAATTAGACAGTGCTGAGGTTCTATTTTAGTCCACGCAAGCCGTGTCAAGGTTACTTACTTCACTTTAACAGAGTTGAGGCTCCACGAACGCCGTGTCGAGGATACTTACTCCACTTTAACAGTGTTGAAGCTCCACGCTAGCCGTGACGAGGACACTTACTCCACTTTAACAGTGTTGAGGCTGCACGCAAGCCGTGTCGAGGATACTTACTCCACTTCAACAGTGTTGAGGCTCCACGCAAGCCGTGTTGATGATACTTACTCCACTTTAACAGTGTTGAGGCTCCACGCGAGCCGTGTTGAGGATACTTACTCTACTTTAACGGTGTTGAGGCTATATCTTACTCCAAGCAAGCCGTGTCGAAGATACTCACCCCACTTTAACAGTGTTGAGGCTATATTGATGTTGTCAATTGGTGGATACATCAAGAAAGAAAATTCCAAGGAGCCCCTCTGGATTGGAAGCAAGGGAGTCGCCACGCGGTTTTCAGGTCAGACCTCAGCATTATTATATACTTATTAATTGTATTAGAATAATAATTAGACTTACTCCGCGACACAGCGGCTACACAAGCCGTGTCAAAGATACTCATTCCACTCTACCAGGGTTGAGTGAGGCTATATTTTATTTCACACAGGCCGTTTCGGAAATATGTACTTAGTACATTTCAACAGTATTGAGACTTTATTTTACTGCAAGCTAGCTGTTTCATGGTTTCTAACTCCACTTGAACTGTGTTGAGAATTTCTACTCCACAGAAACCGTGAGAGGCCATACCTATTTCACCCTGACAGTTTCACGTTTCCACGTCCTCCGTGGAACAAAGCAGAGTCTCAACATTGTTGAGGACGTGGGTTCGATTTCCACCCGAGGTGGACATGTTTTCAACGTTTCGTTATCTTCGGGTTTACTTACCAATAATTATTAGGTGAAGACATCTTAAACTATGTCATTGATGTTTACAATGACTCAACTAGTAGCGGCAGAATCGAAGCTTGGCTATTCGCGCTGCTTGCAGCGCTAGCGCCTGTGCCCGTGCCAGCTGCGCCACTAAGATATTCGATCTGTCCCCGTATATGACGGTCAGTCCGACGATAGCCTGCTTTCATTGGACACCCATAGATTCTACAATTTCTCAGAGAAGAACCTCACAAAAAATAAAGGGTTACTCATAATAATAATTTAAAAAAAATTATAAAAAAAGTAATAATAATAAGTACTTACTTACCTACTTAAATAAATGGAAAAAAAATAAAACAAAAATGGTAATAATGTACATAAGTCTCGAAGCTCCAAAACTAAATTAAGAAATTGAAAAAATAAAAGTAATAATAAGCTCTCTTGGAGGTAAATATGAATAAAAGTTTTAAAATTTCACTTTCTGAGCATAATAATATTAAGACCCCAAAAGCCATAACCAAGTTTGATTCGGAAAGAAAACAAAAATCCAACGCTCTGTACAGGGTCTCGGGCTGATGCCCGGGCTGAAGTTGTGATCAACTTCGAGGTTCTTTAAACTCTAGGGGGGGCGCCACTGCGCATTGTAGTATTATCAGCTATCGAGCTGCGATGAGCCCACCAACACCATTCACACCGCCGAGGGACTGCCGAGGTTCCGCCGGATATCTGACAGGGAGACGTTGGAATCAGAGCTCCTGCAGTCGCTTGACCTATTTTTATGACTAAATGACAGAAAGTGTGAACTCACTAGGAATCGTAATGTTTTACATTGGATACGTAAATGTAATATTCATTTTCCCGGCAAACCTATACAAAACAACTATACCCCAAAACAATGTCTGTTACTTACTATCTCAATCTATGTAGATTAAAATGAATCGCCAAATGTGATGCTAAGCGCACGAAAATGGCTAGACTGATTTGTCTGATTCTCTTTTGTTGTGTTTATAAAGGTCAGGAAAAGTTTACAAAAAAATTCACTTAAAATATAAAGCAGCTTCAAAATAATTATATTTATGAGAATCGAACTGCCCTTAAATTATTAAATCACAACTACTATTGTCAACAATTGATATTCAAGATGCTTATTTTTAACTATGTATCTACTGCAATTGAAACTGATCGGAAAAAGCTAAGATTTAGTTTGAGGCCTCAGTTAAATTTAATGTTCTTTTGTTTGGCCTATTTGTGTTTGCGAAATTACTGGAACCGGTTCTAGAACAATTGCGCATAATATTTGAATTTTATACAATAATTGTTTAGTTTATGTTTTGTACCTACGCACGAAAAATAAGCTCAAACTATGATGAGTGTGTATTGAATAATAAAACTACGAGTACAAGCACCTTTTTGGAGTCATAGGGTTATGTCACAAACACTTACAATAGCATTACTAAAAAACCGAGCAACAGAACTTGTTTTTAAAATAATAAGGATTTAGAAGAATTCAGGAATATTGACTACGGCATGCACAGCGGCCGTTACGGTTTGAATTACCTACCTACACCAAGTTTGAACAAGAGAAGTTCTTAGCATTAATTAATTCAGAAACTTTTTTGGATTCGCATCCTACATCCAGTCTTGTGAAAACATTATACGGATATACCTACTTAGATAAGGAGTAGGTAACTCTCCTACCATGCATTTTCACTATTATTAGTTTATTGGCAAAGCCATAATTTGTGACCTTACAAACCCTTACAAACGCAGAATGCATCACGAAATCCTGACCAAGACATAATAATAATAAAAAAAAACACTTACTTAATATAAATTGGATAAAGTAGAAGGTATTGTTGTGGTACAGATTAGAATTTACATCCTTGGTATACAATGTGGCCCAAACTTGTGGTCCAAAAAAAAATGTTTTTCGGCCCTAAGTAATCTTTGTTATACCTAATTTCCTTTTAAGGCGAGCCATCCACTTAAGGATAGCCTTATCCAGGTGGCGCCAAATTATTAGTGAATCGTTGACCAGACATGGTATACCACGAGCATCTTGAGATATATGCTTACATCTCTTGCAACAAAATCAGTAACATTAAATCAGCACTGTATTTGATAATATCTTGGCTTTATTCGAAAAATAATAACTTGAATGTTTTCAAAGCTGATAATTATAAAGTTATCATTCCTAACCAAACAGTTTATGAAAGTGTGAGTGTATAAATGTTTTTAATTTTACATATTGTTTGGAATAAAACAGCGTACCAGAACGCCTATCTCGGTAACCTATCATAAATTCGAAACTTTCCTGTACGAATTTAAATTGTTCGAAAACGGTATGACGAAGTTTTAAATACCAGATCGTTGCTTTTACATAATTTTGTTAATCCATAAACTTATCATACATACGTGTCATTTTCCAGAAAAACTATTAGCCGATTATCAAAACTACTTTTTTCTTTTGGAAGATGTTTTGTTTGCAATAAATTTAATATCTAGAAGTAGTAAAATTCGAAGTAACTTTTCCTCTAAAATATCATACTCATACCCAGTTTTTTTTTTGTTTTCCATATATTTATATTATTAGATGAAAAATCTTAAATGTCTTAAAAAGTTAATACTTTATGTTTCCGGTAAGATTGTGTTTCAAAAGTTAGTGACAGAAACGAATCGCGGCAAAACTGACTCCACGTAGTCTTGTCTGCCCTACGCTAGAGTATAATTAAAACCCGCGTAAGCGCGGAAGGGCGAGGCGGCCCGCGAGCTGAGGAGCAGGTGGGTTTAACGCTCGCAGCTTCGGCTTGCTGCCGCCGGCCAGCCTCAGCCGCGGCGGTGAGCGTAAGCCATCTGCGACGATAAGCTCGCGTGGGACCGCCGGAGCCTCGCAGCGCTGGAGCCGTGACAGAAATGCTGCATGCTTGCTGCATACTTGCTGCATGCTTGGTTGCTTGCTGCTTGCTTGTTTGCATGCTGCATGCTTGCTTGCATGCTGCATGCTTGCATGCATGCCGCAGCTTGCTTGCAAGCTCCAAGCTTGCTTGCTTACATGCTGCATGCTTGTTTGCATGCTGCATGCTTGCTTGCGTGGTGCATGCTTGCTTCCATGCTGCATGCTTGTTTGCATGCTTAAACGTTACTACGATTACAAGTTGTTCGATGATATTATGGATTTCAATTATTTGAAATGTTGTATTTTAATAATATTGGAAACGTGTTCCTGGAAAATGAATCGTCTAGCATTAATAGCTTCGGCCAAACGTTGAGTGGGATTTCAAAATATAAAGATTTTGAAAAAAATAACAATCGATAATCGGCATTTCAAAACTTTGTAAATTGTGTTTTCGGTAAAAAGAAAATTATGGAATACAAAAAATTACAAAACGTTTTCGGCCAAATAAAATTCGTACAAGCAAATTTCGAATTTATGAAAGGTAACCCTTATCTCACATGCTGTCACTTTGCTTTTGATTGGCACGCGATCGTAGCATTGAAAGTAGCGCGAGCGGCCCGCTTGCAATAATGAAAATGAAAATGAAAAATAATTTATTTGTACATACATTTGCATTGCTTAACTCTAGTTGACGAAGTCTCCTTTTAAGCATCACTGCCTGTTCCAGAAGACTCCGCCATCTCATATCTCTTATTACAAATAACTTAAATATGACGTACGTAGGTAAGTATGTTAAAATTTTAATTACTCAACTTATTGTACTATTGTAATAAACAAGGAAATAAAAAACAAAAATAAAAATAAAAACTTCTATCTAAAATAATAAATGTTCGGGAATTTTATGCATTAATGTGTTTATGAATATATAAGTGTACAATCAAATATGTAAGTATAGATAAATCCAAATGCTATAAGAATTAAATAGGTATATCTACTTGATTAAATTTTAAACTAATTAGTAATATATATAAAATAATTAAGTAAAGCTTTGATTTGCAGGGCCAGATTAATAGTTAAAGTTGTGCCTAAGGGTGGGCTAATGTAAGTAATTGTCGTTTGGTCACGTAACGCGAGTGTATCGCGAGTATTGGAAATTTGACGTTAGCCGAGGCGGCTAACGAGTCACACGGGAGTGGCGCGTTCCTCAATTCGATTGTCAACTGGTTGTCAATACCTACAGTATACGTTTTAAACTGAAATAATAATGTTTGTTCGTTATAGCGGCTCCACATTAGTGCCGTGAACCTCCGTAAACAGGCGTGAACGTGAATGTGGACTGTTTTCGCGGGCTTCACGCGCGAACTTTGTCCAGCGACAAAGAGTTCGCGCGGCATTCACGCGTACAAATCCACATTCACGGCCCCGTGCCAGTTTACCAAAGAGGAAATTAATAAGTTTACTTCAGATATACTTTGATCGGTTACGAGGTATTTCAGTCATCCACCATCTTCTTTTTTGCCAACGCTTTCTAATAATGCTTTTGACGTCTAAATAGTATTTTGCCACAGCAAACCAAGTTATTGAACAGCGGCTTCTACGTCCATTTCGCGGCGGGTTTCACGAACGATTGTGAGCATCCCGTGAATGTGGAGGCACGACATGTTCCGTGAATTCATGCCGTGAATTCGTGCGTGAATTCACTGCACTAATGTGGAGCCACCATTACGGATTCAACGCCGCCGCCGCCGTGGTAAAACACCAAGGTCACGCAAAAAACACATCATCCTTGAGCAGAAACATTTTTGAAAAAAGAACCGCATCAGTAATTGAAAATGTGATACTGTTATTATCTTATTAAAGTTTTTAATATAAACATTTCACTTTTTGTTTTGTTAAAATAAACAGAAAAAAATACAAGTCTTTTTTTACGTTACGTTAGACGTTACGTTACGTTACGTTACGTTTAGACGTTACTTTCAGTCAACAGATATCGTTAAAAATTAATAACAATATCAATTAAAAAAATATCAGTTTTATGTATCGAAAGGTAGAGTCTGGCTAACGAAAGCTGTACCTCGTAGTTATTTGATTGGCAACATTTTGTCTCTATGTATTTCAAATTGAAATTTTTCCAATACTTTAGTTATTGTTCTGAGAATTTTTCTGAGAAAATTGCAGCTGTGTGAGTGACCCTGTGTTACCCAGTGATGATTTTTTGAATTTGCCGCGTTTTTTCCTGGTTCAGCTTTCGTTAGCCAGACTATGTCTAAAGGTCTTCGAAAACCTCTTAAGTGTTTTGATAAGAGAATTAATTCTAGTCCGGATGAAATACCAGCAAATGCTAGAGTATCTTGTCCGTTTAATACTATTGTATGCTTATGGACTGGAGGAGGTAGGTATAGCTTAAATGGTACTCGACCTACAAATCGAGAATAATGTGTATAAAGTGCTATCAGCTTAATTCACTTGTACAAACATAACGGAATTAAGTGTTATCACGTAATTATTTTTAAAACGATTTAGCATTTTGTAAAATTTTACAGTCTTGTTGGAAACTTTAATCATAACTGAAGTCTGTAAACAATTTGATGTCATCTTATACTGAAACTGGCTTTAGCAAGGCTTTCGGTGTGGTCTATCAAGAAAATTATACGGGAAAAGCTATCTATATCTAGGTGGTTTATGTAGCCTAGTAGTATTTATGAGGTTTAGAAATAAAGAAAGTAAGAAAGAAAGAAAAATCATTTATTGACTGTCACAAAAAATAATTTAAAATAAAAAAGACGTAAAATACAAATACAAAAACAAAAAATAACAAATAAAGAAACACAACAGTGTTGAGCCAATCAGGACCCTACCCTACCCTTTAGATAAATGTAATAATACAAAAACAAATTACCCTAACACAAATTTCACCAGGTGTCGCTCAAATTGCACAAAGGTCAATTTTTTATATATATTTTATTTTATAAATAAAATAAGAATTAGCCCATCATTGGACACTATTATTAATAGATATCCACGAATTATGACACTGATTCAGAAAGATGATCTTTTGGTATACCACTCATACATATGATGATAATAATAAGGTAAGTGTTTACGGGGTCCGTATCCAGTTTCAGGGCAAAAAGACTTAAAGCGATATCTACGAATCATGACACTGATTCACAAAGATGAAAAAATTTTGGTTAATATCTCTCAAACTCCACAACCTACCACGCATAATGACGCTCGGCACATCGTTCGTCGCTAAAGTGTCATTGGTTTTAAGGGATAGACTCATTCGTTTTCGCCCCAGCGCCGCCGCCGTACCAAACGGAAAGTTTTTGTCAGAACTTGTAGCAGTACAACGTCATTCGTCAAAGGACAGTTGAATTTACAAGTTGTCTCATGGATTTTATTACCTATTGAATCAACTTTAATCTAAATAAACGCCGATTTTTCAATTGTCAGATAAAAATTATTCGTTTGCTAAAGTATTGCACAACCATTTTGAAGTGTATTGCCAAATCACTTTGACAAAGTGACGTTTAGTTTTGATCGCGTTATAAGTTTTATCTAGGGATTAAAAAATTTTCCCCAAGACAGTAGTAGAAGAAGAAGAAGATAGGTAGGCAGGAGGAAAAAACCCTAGTCTATTGTAATGTAGGTATGAACAATTAAACCATTCCCCTTTTTTATTTTTGAGCCAACAATGATACAGTAATTTTATATCTTTAAAGCTCATATCATATCATAAACTTTTGCCGATGACCATAAATGTTAAAAGAACAATCCATATTAGAATAATTTAAATGTAATGCAACGCCAAAGTTTACAGTCTTGTATAATTCCTAACCAGAAGAATAAGGTAAACCAAAAACACAAAATTATCGTACGCATGAGCAACTTTATTAAACAAATAAATTATTTATATTTTACAACAAATTTTAACTATTGTATATTATTCAGTGATGTTTCTTTTCTTCCACGTGCTTGGTCGTGTGCTTGACTTCAGCATTGAAACTAAAACAACAAAAATGAAAATTGATTAATAACAAGGTGGAGCAATATAAGCAGCGTGGCACCAGTTGGATAAGGAGAGCCAAAGATTTGTCTTA
Source organism: Scoparia ambigualis (assembly GCA_963921215.1). Lineage (NCBI taxonomy): Eukaryota > Metazoa > Arthropoda > Insecta > Lepidoptera > Crambidae > Scoparia > Scoparia ambigualis. Next base: position 27,902,293 of record OY992506.1, read on the forward strand.
AAGTCATACATTGGGAATTAAGGGAAGCCTATATCAAGAGGTTGAATGACACTAAGGATAATAGTTAGCAAATCGCGAATTTGTGGTGCGATTTTTAAACCTATCTAACTTTCTTACTCCTAGGCTACCGGATAGGTAAACAGTTAAAATATCTCAAGAATTTCAGTGCTTCAAAAGGCACGTTAAGGCGTAAGTAACAGTAGTTGTTGTCATGATGGCGGTCGACTACCAAATCCCAATGTGCCACCAATTCCCAATTTACCCGTGTGATGGATTTTAATCCGTCTAGCTGTAGCCTAATTAGGTACTCGTGAGCCTCATGAGCATAAGCTTAGTTGTGGCAATATTGTAGGCTAATGATGATGAATTTAAAAAGGGACAATCTTTCCAATATTCGCAAGGAGTTGTAGATTTGGTGCTGCGTCTGGTAGATGCCCTTGAAAGGATCCTAGGGTCGGTAGAGCTCGGCCTAGCACTCACCCGGTCTTCTTGTCGGCGTAGTACTTGACGGTGCGCACGGAGCCGTCGTGCTCGTGCAGGCTGTAGACGCCCTTCACCACGTGCCCGTCGCGGGACTCGTGCTGCTGCTTGTGGTCGCCCGTGTGCGGGTCGTGCACCTGGTACTCGAATTCGTATTTGGCGGGACCCTGTTCACAAATTACACAATCATTAGACAAATACTTGCATTGGTTTCTAAACAACAGATTTATTTGCTCTGTAGATATTACTCACGTCGTTATATTTGTGCCATTCTGCAGGTGGGTGGGCGGGCACGTAGTGGCGCTCGATGTGGAATGAGGAGACCGCGGGCTCGTGGTGGTAGTGTTTGTCGTCATGATGGCTTTCCTGCACGTAGTGGGCCACGGGAACCACTTTGGTCACTTTGGTCAACACGGGTACCACTACATGCTTCTCCACGTTGATTGGCTCGTGATGCTCCTGATGCTCGTGTGTGTCGTGACGGATGATGCTTTGGGATGAGTAGGCATGATCCACGGCGTGACACACGCCCAAAACGGCCAACACTACTACTACCTGCAATTAAGGTTTTTTTTATAATAAAGAGACTATTAACGATGTCCTTCTAAAAAATTCTTTAGAACTCTGTTTTTGTAACTATTACTGACTATTTGCTAATTTGAAAAGCTCACGACACGACATTAAATATATTTTGATGTAATAAAAATTATTATCTTTTTACCTTAATCATCATTTTTATAGTTATGTAATGTGCTATGTAATGAGTTGTTTCGTATCGAAACAGTGATTCTTAACTGATAATTTAATGCAATTTTGATATGATTATATACTTTTTCTCTCTCTGGTTTATTTTCAACTCCAACAAAGCCGGTTTGATTTACTCGAATTTTGGATATTTGAGGTCAGTAACTTTTATATTGTAAGTCTAGTGGTGTAGTAAAGTAAAAGAAGTAAGTATATACAATTTGACACACCTAATTATCAACACCTAAACTAGCTCCGAAACAAAAGCAAAAAAACGTTTTCACATAATATTACTATTGCGCGAGTGTGCGCGCTGGTGTGATTCCGTCATACTACAGCAGCTACAGTGCGGCTAGCGCCAGGAATTAGTAACCATCTATGTATATCGGTTTTATATATATTTTTATGGAATTTAAATAATTGACTTTGGAATGCAAAACTACAGTCAGTTACGTTATTTATTTTGGGCGTATGTCGTCGCGACCACTCAGAAAGTTTTGCGAAAAAAAGTTTTTATTTTTAAAGGCACTGGCAACTTGTAAATTATTTTGAATAATTTGGTTTTTTAAAAGTAAAAATACCATTGCTCGAATTTTGAATTTCCAGCAACATTTTTGAAAGCCAAATTTAATTTTTGTGTCTTAACTTTCATTTAAAATTGGATCTGTACCGAGAAAATTTTCATGCGATGATTTTCTACGATTTTAAAAGTGCCCTTAAACCTGACGAGTCCTTGATCGACTTCCGTCATACTACAGCAGCTACAGTGCGGCTAGCGCCAGGAATTAGTAACCATCTATGTATATCGGTTTTTTATATATTTTTATGGAGTTTAAATAATTGACTATGGAATGCATAACTACGGTCAGTTAAGTTATTTATTTTGGGCGTAAGTCGCGCGCGTCTACCATATAAATAACAGACCACTCAGAAAGTTTTGCGAAAAAAAGTTTTTATTTTTAAAGGCACTGGCAACTTGTAAATTGTTTTGAAAAATTTGGTTATTTATTAGTATAAAACCATTGTTCGAATTTCGAATTTCCATCCACATTTTTGAGAGCCAAATTAAACCCTTCCGGGACTTGGCTGTTCACATGACTGAATGTCTAAATGGTCCGAATACATGTGTGCCAAATAATATAAGAGTCAAAATGCATAATAGACATATAGTACGATTGTTAAGAAGAACAAATGCTAAATGCATTACTAGTCAGATAGTTCATTTGTCAGAACGAGTTAGTATCAAAATGTACTAATGTTACAAAGAGCAAATGTGAGAACGATCGAGTGTCAGAATGTATAAAAATTTTATGGACATTTTGAAATGACGAATCAGAGTCAAAATGTACTGTTTGTATCAATGTCATAATGACTAAAGGTAGGACCGCATTTGAGCGGCGCGGCGCTGCGCATCGCTTCACAGCACCTATCGCACTATAACTGCAGGTAGCAACAGATTTTTTGGGTTTGTGGGTTAGGCCCCCAGTGTGTGACGACCCCATAGTAGAGGCCACCGTTTTTCAACGAAGCCGAAATCGGGGGCCTCCACCACGGGGGCGTCAAACACTGGGGGCCTAACCAACGAACCAAAACTTTTACATTGTAAGATTTAGTCATTCAGTCATTGACATGATTAGCTACTAAAATATTGTAACATTTTAGTATTTAATCATTGACATGCTTTGACATATACACATTTTAACGTTTTTACATTGTGACAGAAGCATAATTTATCACAAATACAATGTGAACTTTTGACATTTTGTCACTGAAACATGTTAACCATTAAACTTTGTACATTTTGACTCCTATACAATCAAACCATTTGGACGTTTAGTCATGTGAACAGCCAAGTCCCGGAAGGAATTAAACTATCGCGTTTAATTCCTTCCGGCAACACTCATTTAAAAATAGATCTGTAACGAGAAAATTTTCGTGCGATGATTTTCTACGATTTTAAAAGTGGCCTAAAAACCTGATGAGTCATTTGATCGACTTCAAATAGCTTTAATGGATGAAGGACCTTCAAAAGCAACTATCTTCCGTTGGCATAGCGAGTTCAAGTGCGGTCACCTTAAAACTTTAATTCAAGAAAACAGGCGAATTACATACGAAGAGATTCAGCATACTCGTATACACTGCAGGTTGCATCGGGAAGCTTACACACGATTCTACACAATCACCTTCGCGTGAGATGGATAGTTTCGCGCTGGGTGCCGCACAACCTAACCGAAGCTCAGAAGCGGGCCCGTGTGGAGTGGTGCCGTGATGCGATTACAAATTTTGAAGCAGGCTCGTCTCGGCGCGTTTACGACTATGTGACAGGTGACGAATCCTGGATTTATCAATTCGATCCAGAAACAAAGCGTCGACAGTTTGGCTGTTTCAAAACGAACCAACGCCTACGAAAGTGAAGCGATCGAGAACCGCAGGGAAAATTTTGATCGCTAATTTCTTCACTTTATCGGTGTATCTATTTTCAATTCCATTACGAGACCAAAGCGGCACCAACGTAGAATGGTATATCACAAAATGCCTGCCAGTTTTGTCTGCAATGAGCAACAAGCGACCGAACACCGGGCTCCGCAGGGTACTCCTTCACCAAACGAGGGACTTCCTGGATACCACACCGGTGAGAGTCTTGGGTCACCCTCCTTACAGTTCTGATCTGGCACCGTGTGTCTTCTTTTTATTCCCTTGAATAAAAAATCAGCTGAAAGGGATACAGTTTTCATCGCCGGAAGACGCGCTAGCAGCGTTCGAGAAGGCTGTGAAAGAGGTGTCTGCGGCGGACTGGAAAAAATGTTTTGAAAATTGGTTCAGACGCATGAAGTATTGTACTGATGCTGGTGGAGAGATCTATGAAAAGATTTAATTAAAATATTTTATCCATAGAAGTTAGTTTTTTAGTTTTTCAAAACTTTCTGAGTGTCCCACGAGTGGCGAATGCCACTTGCGGTACTTTCGCGTGACAGATCTAGAGATCTAGAGAGATTTAATAAAATTTAATAAATAAATCTTTCCTACAATCACACCAATTATCTAGCCCAAGAGAAGCTTCGAAGAAACTCGTTAAATGGTTACTAGACAACGGATAAACATACATAAAATACTTAAATACATACTTATTATACATAGAAAACACCCAGACTCGAGACAATTTAGAAAAACAATATTTTTCTAAATTGACCCGACCGGGGATCGAACCCGGGACCTCAGAGATGGCGACACCATGAAAACCGGTGTATAAACCACTCGACCAAGGAGGTCGTCAATTTATAGTAGGTATGTACAAAAGTCTTTATTATTGCATGGAATTGTACCATGTTTACTACGACTGTAATTGGATTATAATGAAGTCAAGGTAGTGCATAATACTAGACAGTGTTTCTGTTTTGGTAATCTTTTATTTTTCGACTTTAACTTATCGTCCCAACTAAATAATTTTGCAATGTCAAAGAAAGGTGGGCGGCGGAAACTGGTACAATGAGATCAACTTGTCCCAGTCAAGGTCACTTTCCCTTTTTTCAAGTAAAATTGTATCATGTTACATTATTATTTAACATAAACTGGTTTGAGCTTTCTTGATTTGTATTCTTACGAAAATTGGACACTTAAGAGTAAGTAACTGTGATAATGTTTGGTATATTTAAAAGAGCAAACAATTTATTCGTTCATTATTACTTGTGATTTCGAGTGCGAAGTATCTACTAGTAAAAAATACTTAAAATGTTTGGAAAGGTAATTTGTAAAAAATAAATCGTCTATTACCAAACCCACAGGAAACACAATTAAACCGTGTCGCGTAGCCGTGAAAGTATATTACCCTCCCCCCTCTCTTCCCTTGGGTGTCGTAAAAGAAGACTAACGGACTAAAGACTACACATACTTTCAACAGCATAGAGAGGCGATTTGCTCACCACTTGTCATGCTGAACACATGTGCAGTAGCTATTTGGTGAAAAGTGGACTATGGTAGAGGACTGCTTTTGCTGTCCTAATTGCCTAGTCTCTGACTAACCCTTCGGGGATAATAGTCCTGATTATATGTATGTATTACATATGTTATAGAACCACTTCAATTTGATTTTAATATATCTTCATATTTGGTTTTAGGTCATACTCGTAGCTGCTCTTGCGGTGGCGACGGCGCGTCCTCAGCACGACGACGGCCACAAGCACGCGTTCTCGTCCCAGAGCCTCGTGCTGCACCAGAGCGGGCACGGCCAGGAACAGCAGCACACACAGCAAGCGCACACAGAAGAACACCATGACCAGGGGCACCACGAGGACTACTACGTAAGCACGCACCCGCACGACGCTCGCAGCGGCTCCAGCGTAAGCAGCCAGCCCGCTCTAACCCAGCCATTCGTTATATTGCAGGCGCACCCTAAGTACGCGTTCGAGTACTCCGTGAAGGACCCGCACACCGGCGACTACAAGAGCCAGCACGAGACCCGCGACGGCGACGTCGTCAAGGGTTACTACTCGCTGCACGAGGCCGACGGCACCGTGCGCATCGTCGAGTACACCGCCGACAAGCACAGCGGGTCAGTGTTCTAGTGGTTCTTACACATTCCCAGTCCATTAAAAAACAATAGAATTTTAATTCTTATGAGGCATATGTGAGTCATGGGATTGTGAACGTGTTAATATTGTTATAATTATTATGTTAGATTCATTTTGTCAACTTAACCAGTCAGCTGCCGTAAAAGCAGATACAATAGAAATTCAATTGTTATTACCGATTCATGGTTTTCTCACAGATGATATAATATGTTAAAAATATTAAATAAGTACTACGTTTAACTACTTTCACCTACGTTCTCAATACAGTATACGTTTTAAACTGAAAAAAATAATGTGTGTTCGTTACTTATTTTACAGATTCAACGCCGTGGTGAAACACGAAGGTCACGCCAAACACATCATCCCTGAGCAGAAACATCATTGAAAACAGAACCGCAGCAGTAATTGAAAATGTGATATTGTTATTGTTAAAATCTAATTAAACTTTTAAGTTCTAAAAAGTTTTGCTTTTCGTTTTTTTAACTCGGCGCCCCTATGGGTAAATTTTACCCAACCGTACATATTTTTTTTCAATCAATTACAGCGTGCCGTGCTTCTAAGTACCATTGAGTTGTGTCTATGACTTGCTATTTATCACTAAAACATTCAGTTTGAGCGACGCCTTCGCGAGTTCTGGATTTGCAAAGTGAGTATGAATATTTTTTACCCCTTGTGACTATTTGTGATATGCATTCGTAGAACAAATTTTCTTCTGTTTCTTCGGATTTAGTTATTTTTCGTACCTATTTAGTACATAACATTACGCCAGCAAATAAATGATGAAGAATTATAACAGTATTTATAGTTATGCTTTTTTTTCTTCTGTGGCAACACTTTTGTAAACAGCTGATCTGAATGTCTCCTGTGTAAAATTTGAAATTTAATTTATTATTTACTCATTTTACGCCCATTAACCAATTCAATCATTAAGTTAAGTTGTGTTTTAGTGGTGAGCGTTTCGCTTTTAGTGTATTTCATGTGCAAAATCAAAAATTTAAGTAAAACTGTTTAGTGACAGTTACCGGCATGTAAGTGAACCGTTGTCATCTTTATGGTACCTACCCTTATTTCACTTAAAATATTATAAATTTGCATAAATTGACGATTTGTTAATTATTATACGTATCTTGTTTAATTCCAACCACTTTAGTTGCGATTAACATACGTAAACATAACCTCTGTTTGTTGGTTACGCGACTACTCGTACAGCTGTTTACTTGTAACCTACATAGTATTAAAAAAATTGTATTTCTCTTTTATACGGTTCAATTTTTAAGTTTTCCTATAATGATGACTCGCAAGGCCTTGTCTCGTCAGGAGGAGTCCAAACTCCAACTGACTTTAAATGAATTGAAGGCTTCGAAAGAGTTGTGTGATCAACTAAACAGAGAGCGAGATAACAACGAAAGGGACCTTATGGAATCATTAGACAGGCATCAAAAGTTAAAAAATGAGTTGGTACAGTTAAATGACCGTTATATCGATGCTATTGATGCCCGGGACAGGCTCCAAAACATTGTGGACAGGTTGGACCAATGTAGTTCAGAGTATGACCTGGCTTTGAACTGCATAGATGAGTTGAAAAAACAATTGCATGAGGCCAATAATAAAATTACTTTATTGGAAACATATCTAAACTTAATATGACTGTCTCATTAAAATAAAAGCTTGTTCGATGAGTTGGTAGTCTGTGCCCCCTCCATGGTTTCTGCGACAGCTAGCAGTCAGCCCACTGTCACTATAGATCTTACATGTGAGGAAAATAAAAATAGCAACCACTCAGTGAAGATTGCTGGCTGTAGCAAAAATAAACTAAAAAAATATATTAAGATAAATAAGTACATTAAGAAAACGCAAAAATTAGTTAAGAAGCACAAATTTTTTATTAAAAATGTTAAATTAAATAGAGAAAGATTGTACTTAATTGACAAATTAGATATATACTCGTCACAACTACAAAATAAAAATTTAAAATATAAAAATGATACACAAATTCTACAAACTAAAATTGCACACCTAGAGGACTCGCTTATATCTATTACTAAGCAATATGATCTTTCACAAGGTCAAATAAAAGAACACATGTTGGTCATTGATGAACTGGTAGTCCTGTGTAATGGTAACAATGAAGGGATTGATTGACTCACAAGTAATTGTAAATGTAAACAGTTACCAAGCCGTTCATCAATCCCATGTGATTCTTCCTCTATCGAATTGATTGATGTTTCTTCCAAAAGTTCCCTTACTCAGTGCACAATTAAAAATGTACCACAGCTTATACCAACCAACCAGATTCCATGTAAGACAGATTGAAAATAGTGACTTGGTAATATTTAGTGATGAATTAGGTAAAAACATGGGTCGGTTGTTATTTGACTTGGGACATTCAGTTATCAATTATTGTATACCGGGTGCTTCTTATCAACATATTTTGAAAAAAGCTGTAGAACATAAATATAACCCCAATAGCACCTTATTATTATTTGTTGGTAATAGAGGTAATCTGAACAAAACAAGCCTTTTAAAATGTTTAGAATGTTTGAATAAGTTAATTGTAAAGAAAATTATATTGTTTACATTACCCTATTGTAGTAGTTTGCCACAGGAGGAAAATTCTATTAGACATAAGCATTGACATTACATTTATTTTGCAAAAATGACATAATGCATTTAATTGACACTAACAATTATGTTAGTAATTTTTATTTGACAAGAGATAGTTATTATCTGCCAAATTATTTTAAGCGACAAATAGCTTTGCCAAAAACTTGGCTAAACAAGTTGCTTCTATTGAGCAATGTATATTTGACATAGACGTCAGTAGTGTTTCTACTGACATTCCAATTAATTATTTAAATTAAATTATATGACAAAAGAGGAAAACTCATGAGAAATGTTTGTTAATAAAATGAAATTAAATTAATGTAAAAATAGCTTTAGCAAAAGCCCATATCAATCATTAAATTTAAAAAATGTACAATCTTTAAACATTGTCCACCAGAACATCCAAGGAATGATGGGCAAAGATTTGGAGATTGAATTGTTCATGAACTGTAATAAAATTGATATTCTTTGCATAACAGAACACTGGGTTAAAGACCATCAGTTCATGTTCAATTTTAAGAATCATTTGGTAGGAAGTTCTGGCTTCTCCAGGCATGACCTCATTTTTGTAGCTTATAAGGCTAAGCCTCCTAAACCGAAACCCCTTATTTTAAAAATGCGTAATTTAGCCAGACTGGATGTGGACAAACTTAACAATGACGCATGCGCTTTGGACTGGACACCTGTTATTGAGGCTGATTCTGTCGACAACATGGTTGCGTACTTCAACAGTTCAGTCCTGAATCTGTTTGATAAGCATGCACCTAAAAAGCTCGTCAAGCTACGTCGGCCTCCTGCGCCTTGCATTACACCTGGAGTACGCATGGCCATGCGTAGGCGAAACAAATACTTTCGTACATTCAAAAGATGCCGAACCGATTCTAACTGGGATGCTTTTAAAACCGCTAGGAATCGCTGCAATCGGATGGTGAGAGCTGCTAAACGCCAATATATCCATAAAAATATTTTAAATTCCTATCCTGCCGAGACATGGAAGTTTCTTCGTACCCTGGGCTTTGGCAAGACGCCGACCCAGCATAGTTCATCTCTTTCGCTTAATGACCTTAACAGTCATTTTGCCTCAACTGCCTCCTTATCTGACTCAGTAACCCTCTCCACTATTTCCTCTATTACTTCCACGGCTCTTTCTACTTTTGACTTATTTTCTTTTCGTCCGTTAGTTGAAGAAAATGTTCGGAAACTTGTTTTCTCCATCAAATCCAAGGCAGTGGGATGTGATGAAGTGGGTAGATCTATGATCACACTTATTCTTATTTCTATACTTCCTGTTCTTACCTTTATTCTCAATTACTCTCTCTCCTCTTGTACGTTTCCCTCTGCTTGGCTTAAAGCCATCGCAATTCCACTTCCCAAAATCCGTAACCCAACTTGTTTAAACCATTTTCGACCTATTTCTATCCTACCATTTATTTCCAAAATCCTTGAAGCTGCGGTCCACAGCCAACTTTCCTCTTTCATCTTGCGACATAGTTTCCTAAGTCCCTTCCAGTCCGGGTTTCGACCCGGACATAGCACTACCACTGCTCTTGTTAATGTCCTGGAGGACTTACGCAACGGCATGGAGAATTCTCAGTTGACTGTGATGGTTCTTATTGATTTCTCCAACGCCTTTAACACGGTCAACCATGACATTCTCTTAGCAATTCTCTCCCATATTGGACTGTCTTCTTCTACTACGACATGGTTTTCCTCATATCTTCGTGGACGCCAGCAAGTTGTTCGGGTTGATCAGTCTATTTCTGACTGGTGCGAGCTGACTGCTGGTGTTCCACAAGGCGGCATACTTTCCCCCCTTCTCTTCTCACTTTTTATTGACTCTCTTACTACTCAACTTCATTCTTCTTACCATATGTATGCTGACGATCTCCAATTATATGTTCAAACTGATAAAAGTAATCTTAATCAGGCGGTTGTTAGCGTCAATGAAGATCTTGCCAGGATTGCCGAATGGTCAAACTGTTATGGCATCTCCGTTAATGCCTCTAAATGCCAAGCAATTATCTTAGGTAGTTCTCGACAGTTATCTCTCGTCGATTTGAGCTCGGTGCTTAGTTTGGTGTTCAATGGGGATTCCATACCGTATCAGCCTCGAGTCAAGAACCTTGGTCTCGTTATTGACTGCTCTCTCAGTTGGGAAGATCAAGTGAACGAGATCTCTCATAAAGTGGTCAACTCGCTACGGTCCTTGTATAGATTGAAATTTTTTCTCCCCTCCAGTACTAAAATCGCGTTAGTACAGGCTCTCGTGTTTCCTATTCTTGACTACGCCGACGTCTGTTTCTCTGACATTAATCAACTTCTTCTGAATAAGTTGGATCGTTTGCTAAACAGCTGTATCCGTTTTGTCTTCGGTTTGCGTAAGTTCGACCACATTTCTCACTACAGAAGACAACTCAAATGGCTGCCTATCCGTGAGCGTAGGAATCTTAGAGTTGTCTGGATGCTTTTCAACATCCTTAACGATCCACGAACCCCAGGATACCTGAAATCTAGGTTTCAGTTTCTGGGAGCCTCTCATCATCGTGACCTTCGCTCCAGTAACAACCTCACTCTTCAAATCCCCGCTCATCATTCTAGCTTCGTCTCCAGTTCCTTTACTCTATGTGCTATCCGCCTTTGGAATGCTCTGCCATTAAATATCCGTGTTGCTCAGAGTAAAATGACATTCAAAAGACTTGTGCGTGAGCACTATTTTAGCTCTATCTAGATATTGGTTATATTATGAGTAAAATGTATATAACTAATAATATGATGTCACACTATCTGATGTATAGTATTTATATATGTAGGTATTTATATTTCTATGTAAAATATTTATTTATTTATTATATTATATATTGAATCTTTGTTATGTAAATATATATATATGATTAAAAGTGGGTAGCCACAAAAGTGTCAACACCGAAAATTTTACTGCTCTATATTTTTATTATTTAAATATATTAAAGTTTATACTATGTGTTAAAATTTGTGTCTACAGTATCCAGTTTGATTAAACACAGCTCACTCACATATTTTCATCACTTAACTAACTATGGATAACACAGCACAGCAGCTACTAGGTAGCATCAAGGAACTCTCCACCATGTTCAATGACAGGATGTCCGAGTTTGAAAGGAATCTGCAGCAGGCGGGCACTAAGGAGTCGAATACCACTGTTAAAGCATTAGCAGTTGAGTTCTCCTCCTTCAAGACCTTTGTATGGAAGACTCTTGGCATGTTGCGGACACAAATTGAACTCGTAGTCCAGGGCATGGATCGCCTTGACACACACTCAAGCAGAAAGGTCCTTCTTCTTCATGGAATAAAGGAAGACAAGGATGAGGATGTTCTTGTGAAGACCTTAGGGGTGCTATCTGCCCAAATGAAGTTGTCTACTCTGGGTGCCGGGGCTGTTGAGTCTTGCCATAGACTTGGTGTCAAGAAAAAAGAGTCTGCCCGGCCGGTCCTCGTCCGCTTCACTTGTATGCAGCATCGGGTGTCGGTGTGGAAAGCCAAGACTACGCTCAAGGGTTCCAAGGTGACTGTCACGGAGTTTCTGACCAAGTCTAGACAGGATGTTTTTGCAGCGGCGCGAACTCATTTCGGATTAAAAAAATGTTGGTCAGCGGAAGGTACTATAAACATTCTGCTTCCGGATAACACACGCAGAAAGATCTTCGCGATGGGCGAACTGGAGCAGCTCATTAGTCAGCACCCCAAGTGTTCGACGCAGGCGTCCGGTAACAAAACAAAGTGAACTACAAGTTTCGTGCTGAAGTTGTTGGTGCTCCTTAATTTGGTCGCGTTATGAACTAGCATCGCAGGGTATTTCGAAAATGTACAACAATATTAATTTCTTTGTCACAATAATTTTTAGATGCAGTGAATAGCTCTTTGATTTTTGCTGTGACAGACGACACAGACTTCAACAGCGCAAGCAAATGTCAAATTAATGTTTTGAAACTTTATGCAAAGACATTTAAGCCATACTGCCTTAGAATAATTTTAAGTTAAATACTTGTTTTTTTAATGTTATGATGGCAATCGGTTTAATTTTTATTCTTACCTATTTTGTTTTTGTTAGTAAGTACTGTGTGTTGTTGCAAAGCTGTTACTGTGCTTGTTTTTGTTCTTTTTATATGTAAATTTAACAGTGACTTCTTTTGATCAACCTGGAACAACAAAGGAAATGTGGATGTCGAGATTTCTTTTTTTTTTTTATTTGCGTTTGTAGCTAGTATTTAATTTTAGTTTTTATACATAATTATTTTATTTTATTTATTGTTATGATCATGACAGATGAATACTTCTCTTGCTCATCTGATAGTTATGAAAGTGCTGAAAGTAACGATAGTTCCTTTTCCGATTCTGACACCTTGGAAGGGAAACTTACCGGGGTGTTGGTAAAAAACTCTAGGTCCCTTTCTATCGTGCATATCAACGCGCAAAGCCTTGTAGCCCATCATGCTGACCTTCTAACATCCTTTGGTGTCGGTGTAGTCGATTGTATTCTTGTCTCTGAAACATGGCTTAAGCCTTCTCTCCCCACTACTTGCTGTTCAATTCCAGGTTACAAACTTCTTCGCAATGATCGGACTGGTCTGGGTGGAGGTGGTGTTGGTATGTACCTGCGCAGCCACATCCCGGCCTCTGTCATTAGCAGTTCTCCTTCATCCTACTCAGGTTCCCTTGAATATATTTTCGCAGAAGTAGTAATTAATCACACAAAAATTCTTTTGGGAGCATTGTACAGTCCAAATGATCACATTGAATATTTTTCTAATTTAGAGAGCGTTCTGGAAAATCTACTACCAACCTTTGACCATGTGATCCTTATGGGAGACTTTAACACTTGTTGTTTATTGAAGAATGATCATAGGGCCCATAAATTTACAAATGTCTTGTCCTCTTTTAATCTGCAGGTGCTCTCGCAAACTGCTCCAACTCACTTTTTCCCCAACTGTAGACCCTCTCTTCTTGACTTATTGATTGTCTCCAACACTAGCCTTGTTTCATCCTATGGACAATTTACAGCCCCCTTCTCTTATCACGACTTGATTTACCTTAGTTACAAAGTACGTCCTCCTAAGGCCAAGCCAAAAGTAATCCTTCAGCGCAACTTTCAGCATATGGACATAGATCGTTTGAGGGAAGATGTGAGACAAATTAACTGGTCATCCGTGCTCCTTTCCAACAACATCGATCATATGGTGCAGTTTTTTACAGCCGAATTGATTAGAGTGTATGACACTCATGCTCCGGTCCGACCAGTTCGTGTAAGGCATGTTTCAGCCCCATGGTTGACTCCTGCAATTAAAAAGGCAATGGGTAGACGTGACAAAGCCAAGACTCAACACAGGAAATCGTCGTCACTGGATACATTAACTACTTATAAAAGGCTTCGAAACATCTGTAATCGTATGTGTCGCGATGCAAAGCGGAAATATATTCACTCTAAAATCGAGAGTATTTCTTACAAACACGTTTGGAGTTTCCTAAGGTCATTGGGAGTGGGCAAGGCTACGGATACATGTCAAAGTACCGTGGATCTTAACTCTTTAAATAATCATTTTTCTTCTTCCCCCGTAACTTTGGATAGCGTCTCTAAATATTCTTCTCTTAACTACTTAAATAACCTTGTCCCACCTGACTGTCCCTCTTTTTCTTTCACAGCAGTCTCTGAAAGTGAAGTCGAGAAGAGTATCAACTCCATATCCTCCAAAGCCATTGGCAGCGATGGTCTTAGCCTTGACATGATTCGTCCTGTGTTGGATGACATTGTGCATATAATCACCCACATTCTTAACTTTTCTTTAGCTGAAAATGTCTTTCCAACATCGTGGAAGAGAGCCAATGTGATCCCACTTCCCAAAACTTCTAACCCAAACACCTTTTCTCAATATCGTCCGATCTCCATACTTCCTGTCCTATCTAAGGTTCTTGAATCCATCGCTCATAAACAGCTTTACTCCTTTCTTGCTTTCAACTCACTACTGTGTCCTTTCCAATCCGGTTTCCGTCCCTCTCACAGCACTGTTGGAGCACTCCTGAATATCACTGAGGATATTCGGGGCGCGATGGACTCCACCAAACTCACGGCGATTATCCTGCTGGATTTCAGCAGTGCATTCAATAGTGTTGACTTTGACCTGCTCCTTGCTACTCTTCGTTCGATTAACATCTCGGACTCTGCAACTGCATGGTTTCACACCTACCTCCATAGTCGTCAACAGCGTGTCGTAATCCACGATGACTCTTCTGAATGGTCTTCCTTATCAGCAGGTGTGTCACAGGGTGGCGTACTTTCTCCTCTTCTATTTTCTATTTTTATCAATCAAATTTCTCTTGCTATAACTTCCTCTTTTCACCTATATGCTGATGACCTTCAGATCTATAGACACTTTCACATTTCCGAGGCTGCAGATTCGATCGAAGCTTTAAATAGGGATCTTGCTGCTATACATGAATGGGCTAAATCTTTCGGCCTCATTATTAATCTAACCAAATCGCAAGCCATGATTGTCGGTAGCAGCAGATTAAGAGGCAGGATGGACTGGAGCACGCTTCCTCCGCTTACTTATAATGATACCTCTATTGAATTATCTAATAAAGTTAAAAATTTAGGGTTAATAATGGACTGCAATATGGCTTGGTCGTCACATATTGCGGATGTAAGCAAGAAAATGCATTACTCTTTTCACTCCCTCAAACGACTTCAATACTTTTTCCCTTTCAAAACTAAAATTATGCTTGCGCAATCTCTTCTGCTCCCTCTTCTCGACTACGCCGACGTCTGCTACTTAGATGTAACTGAAGAACAGCTCAATAAACTCGAGCGTCTGCAAAACCTGGCCATTCGCTTCATCTACGGCCTGCGTAAGTATGATCACGTGTCACACTTTCGCGCAGAGTTAAAGTGGCTCCCAATTCGTTTTCGCCGTGATATACACATTCTTTGCACCTTATTTAAAATTCTCAATGACCCTAACTCTCCTCCCTATCTTCGCTCCCGGTTCCGCTATCTCCCCATTCCTTCCCGCGGGCGGCGGTCCTGCATCACTAAAGTGCTCGAACTGCCGACCAGCAAAACCAACTTTTTCCACCATTCATTCACAGTAAAAGCCGCACAGCTATGGAATAGACTCCCCAAATCTATTCAAGATTGTCCTTCCATAATTTCGTTCAAATTAAAGCTCAAAAAGCACTTTCTTAGACTACCAGTATAACATGATCATATAAGTATTATAATGTAAGTATAGATAAATATATATATATATATATATATATATATATATTTTAGTATATATATTTTATTGTTATTTTATTTGTATGATTGTTTATTTTGTATATATACTTAAGTATTTGTATTAGTTTTAGGTCTAGGTAATCGTCTTTTTTTTTTGTTGCACTTTGTGTCACCCCTATTACATTTATCTCGCACACTCTCTGGGTTGACTGGAAGAGATCTCTTTTAGAGATAAGTCCACCTTTGCACACAATCTCTCTTGCTACTTTTGTTACTGTGTTTATGTGTAATAAAGAATATATATGTATATTGTATTTTTGTAGATCTGTGTATTTTGTGTATCCTATTTATGAAGTTGGTTGTAAGTTGTTGTTTTTCATTTAATATTTATTAATGTAACTTTTTTGATTTATCGCCTCACCTAAGTCTCCTACATCCTTACCGGTTGACTGGTAGAGAATGCCTTGTGGCGTTAAGTCCACCTTTTGCTGTTTTTTATGTGCAATAAAGATTAAATAAATAAATAAATAAATAAATAAGTTCGTTCAGTCGAGGAAATGCAATACATGGTGGCTCCTTAATTATTGTTAGTAAAAAGTTTAAATTAAAGGAACGCAAAGACATAGTGAGCCTCTCGGTTGAGCGAATAATAGAAATAGCTTGTGTGGAGTTGGAGCAGTTTGTTGTATTAAGTGTGTACAAACCTCCTTCAGCATGAGGCATTACCTAAAGTCCGTAATGTAGGTAAAACAATAATTGTTTGCGGGGATTTCAATATTAATTTGTTAGAAAATTCCACAATGTCAACTAAAATTAAAAACCTATTTCTATCATACAACTTAAATCATTTATTTTTGGAGCCGACAAGAATAACTGCCACTTCGGCCACCTGTATTGATAACATATATACAAATGTAAAACCACTGGCTAAGCAAATTATTAATAACCTGGACTCTGATCATTGTGGCCAAATGGTCAGCTTTCCACACCAGCGTAAACAAGTGACGAAAAAGAATATCACTGTTGTACCAAAAACTGCAGGTCGGCTGGAACGCTTTAAAAGCAATCTAGATACAAAATTAAATTACTTAGAATACAATGACAACCCTAATGTCTATTATAATAATTTTTTTAACATTTATTGTTCAGAATTTAATAAAGCTTTTATTCCAAAAAAGATCTCAGTTAGTGGTACTGTAACTTTTAATGAATGGGCTACAATTGGTATTCACAGAAGTAGGAAACGCCTTTATGAACTTTATGGTGAACACAACTATAACACCAGCGATGACTTCAAATTATATGTTAAAAATTATTCAAAGTTATTCAAAAGAGTATGTCGATTAGCCAAGGCAAACTATTTGAGTTCTAAGATTAAGAATAGTAGTGACAAAATAAAAATGACATGGAATATTATAAATAGTGAAACAGGAAAGGTCATAAGTCGTAATAATGAGTACAATTTAAATTGTGATAATAAAACCTTGACTTCTGATACTGATATTGCTGCAGCATTTGAGAGGTTTTTTACTGACATTGCAGTTTCAACTACAAAAGCCTTGATTTCCTCCCCCACTGTAGTTGAATCTGTTTTGAAGGAGAATGTTAAAGATAGTGAAAGTAATTTCAGTTTTCAAAAAAATTGTGTTAAAGATATAATAAAAACATTTAACACTTTCAATAAAAAGAAAACTGCTGATCTGTGGGGTAATTCCGTGGACGTCGCTAAAACTGTAATTATGACAATAGCTCCAGTTTTAGCTTGCATATTTAATGAATGCATTGACTGTGGTGTTTTTCCTGACCTCATGAAATATAGTAGAATAATTCCCTTATTTAAATCAGGTAGCACTTCTGACCCCTCTAATTTTAGACCTATTTCTGTGCTACCCGCATTTAGTAAAATTTTTGAAAAGTTAATGCTAGACCAAATGCAAATTCATTTTTATAAAAATAAACTTTTACATTGTAAACAATATGGTTTTACTAAGGGTCGCTCTAAACTGACGACTGAGCTTTTAATCCAAATATTTGATACCTGGGAGGAATCACAGGATGCCCTAGGGGTATTTTGTGATTTATCCAAGGCTTTTGATTGTGTTTTACATGAAACTTTGGTCAGGAAGCTTAACCACTATGGAATTAGGGATGCTTCTTTGAGCCTTCTAATCTCATACTTGAGTAACAGGATTCAAAAGGTCGACATTAACGGTAAAAGATCTCCGGGATCAGTGGTTAAAATGGGAGTTCCGCAGGGTTCAATACTTGGTCCATTCTTGTTTTTGGTTTATATTAATGACTTACCTTATTTTGTAAAAGACAGTCATGAGATAGTATTGTTTGCTGATGATACTTCACTTTTATTCAAAGTGAAACGACGACACCCAAATTATGACGATGTGAATAATGCGGTCTCAAAGATTGTTCACTGGTTAAGTGTTAATAACTTGCTATTAAACGAGGGAAAAACCAAATGTGTAAGATTTGTATTGCCTAATGTTAAGCAGGTAATAACTAGTGTACAAATTAAAGATAAGAATGTGAATCCTGTGGACACCACTGTGTTTCTAGGCATCACGTTGGATGCCAAGCTTCAGTGGCTATAACATATAGCTAAATTGTCGAATAGACTTAGCTCTGCGGCTTATGCAGTAATGAAGATCCGTCAGTTAACTGACGTTGATACAGCTAGATTAGTTTATTTCAGTTACTTTCATAGTGTAATGTCGTACACCATTTTACTGTGGGGAAATGCTGCCGACATTCAAACTATCTTTGTGCTGCAGAAGAGGGCTATTCGAGCAATATATAACCTACAGGCTGGTGACTTTCTCAGAGAGAGATTTAAGGATATAAGTATAATGACAGTTGCATCACAATATATTTATGAAAATCTTGTTTATGTTCATAAAAATATTGAAATGTTTTCAAAAAACAGTGATATTCACAAATTAAATACTAGAAGTAAGAACAAATTAGCAGTGCCTTATACTAGGCTCCATAAAATAAATAATTGTTTTAAGGGTCTGTGTGTACGATTATACAACAAAGTACCAAATGATATTCAGAAATTAGATCTTGATAAATTTAAAATCAAAATCAAAGAAAAGCTTTATAAAAAAGCTTATTATAAAGTGTCGGATTATACAGAAGACAAAACAGCTTGGGTCTGAAATGCTCCAAGTACCTACTCCAACAGCTATTTCTAATTGCCTATAATTAATTTATATAGAGCACCATATTTAATTAAACTATTTACATTCAAATTCATATTTTGTATTTTGTGACCTGGTAACGACATATAATATATATATTTTTTGTGAATGTCGTTGCTTCTGTGCGCTGTGGTTTCTTGCGCCCGTTCTTTGCCACAGTTAAAAAATGATGTCCTGAATGGGTGGTAGGTTAAAAAATATTTGGACGTTTCAAAGTACTTGTTAATTGAGTTTATTGAATAAATATATTTTGACTATTGACTATTATGCCACAGCAGTTCTTATGAAATTGACGATTTTATAGAGTTTAGCTACAAAGGTCAGATTTTTCAAGTATCAGATCATCAGATGATGCGATCATTGTTGCTGTACAGACAATATATACTATTATATCATAAAATGAGATAATTAGTTTACACTTTTTCCAAGTAAAAAAAGTGGTTTTTTTAATTATTAAGTTGGGAGTAACAATTCATTTTATTTTTTTATATATTTTGTAATCTATTTTTAGTAGTCATTTAAAACATTGAAATATCTTGTTGGTATTATTTAACACTTTATTAAGCATACTTTAGAAATACAATATATCTTAAACCAGTAAAGCAATAAATATTGATAAATACCTAGTTTAAAACCGGGGGTATTTTTTACCCCTAGCGAGTATTTGTGTTGCCTAAAGGGTGCGACGAGCGCCGAGTTAAATACTAGCAGCCCGCCGGCGACTTCGTTCGCGTGGACCCCTCTTACCCTGTAACGAATTTTCAAAATGGCTACCCTCCTGTTTCCCCAGTGTCACCTAGCCTACATCGCATATTATGGTGCTGCCTAGCTCTAATACTTCCAATACTTACATTTTTTAAACTCGTGATATCTTTCGAATGAAATGTCCAAATAGAATAATTCAAATTATTCTATTTTATTAATAAAATTCATTCTTTAAAATTTATATTTATTATTTGTATTGATTATAATTATTATATGATTGTATTGATTGATTATTATTGTTATTGATTATGAAGTAATTTATTTTACTAAGGATTAATACTAAGGTACAGATAAAGAGCCGCTTGTAGCTGCGGCATTTCAATTATTTTTTTTAAATAAAAAACACTTGGTGTGACGTAACCATAATATAAGACTTTAAACTATCACGTTGCATTGCATTAAAACTGTTTCATAGTAACCATAATTGTTGGACATATGCTATTAAGACACTTTTTGTAAATAATGATGTGTTCTGCAAAGTCGTAGTACATTATTTTATTCTATCATCAATAGTTTTCGTAGCGCACGTTATGTAAGGAATTTATTAGAGTTTTAGTAAGAATCCCTAATTTTTTTGAAAATATGATATAGCCTATGTCACCCAGACATAGTGTAGCTTACCAACGGTTATAGAATTTTAAAAATCGGTCTTGTAGTTTCAGAGCCTATTCAATGCAAACAAACAAACAAACAATGAAATCTTTCCTTTATGTAATATTAGTATAGAAAACAAAAATACAAGTTCATACTATTACAACGTCTGATGGTAATGCATAGAAGTCTGACGGTATTGAATAATATTGGGAGAACGTTACTTTAGTCAAGCGATGTCTATGATAATATTACCTATTATGATAGTTACTTTGTATACTTTAAACTTACAACTATTATGAATAATATTTCAAGTAAAACTAAAATCATGACCAATATACCGGGGGCCCCTGACTACGTCATATTGCTTACCTGTAGACGTCGTCGATCACTACGTATATCTGGGGCATAAAATCACGCTTGTTTCGGAGGATCAGACTGCCGAGGTCTTTATTTAGTACTTTTTAGTATCATTAAATATGGATTCTCAATGTCTTTAAAAACGGGTGTGTAAAATGACTGATATAAATCTTGATGATCTAACGTTCAAATAATATAATTTCATTTCATACTCGTATAATGTACAATTGCACTGCATGCTAGCAAGAACGCAGCATGCAGCCGTCATGGTTTCTGTCACGGCTCCGGAGACGTGGGGCTCCGGGGCGGTTACACTAAAGCTTATCGTCGAAGACGGTTTTCGATTACAGCCGTGGCTGAGGCTGACCGGCTTGGGCCGGCCAGCCTCAGCCACGGCCACGCACCCTTTAAAAACACCACAAGAAAAGTGGTTCCAAGTTTACAGATTTTGTGGAGCTTAATCGGAGTTAAAGTTTGTAATCAAGTTCGGTAGAGTCTCAATACGGGTGTGTAATGTTTGATATAAATACTTATGATCTAACGTTCATGTAATATAATTTCATTTCATATAATTTCATTTGATATAACAACTGACTTGATATAATAAACATTTAGTATATTTTAGAATCTATAATTTCATGTGATATAATGTCCATATGATATAATAAACATTTAATATAATAATCTAATGGTATAAAACATTATTCATATAATACTCAGACCCATAGGGCACCATCCAAGAAAGCAAGCAAGCAGCATGCGAGCAAGCATGCAGCGTGCTAGCGATCATGCAGCATGCAAACAAGTATGCAGCATGCAAGCAAGCATGCAGCGTGCAAGCAAGCATGCAGCATACAAGCAAGCATGCAGCAGGCATGGTTTCCTTTACGGCTTCGGCGCTGCGTGGCTCTGGCGGTCCCACGCGAGCTTATCGTCGCAGATGGCTTACGCTCACCACCGTAGCTTCGGCTTGCTGGCCGGCTTCGCCGGCCAGCCTCAGCCACGGTGTTGGGCGTTGAAGCCACCTGCTTCTCAGCTCGCGGGCCGCCTCGCCCCGCCGCGCCTACGCGGGCTTAAATTACACTCTAGCGTAGGGCAGACAAGTCTACGTGGAGTCGGTTTTGCCGCGATTCGTTTCTGTCACTGACTTTTGTGGCACAACCTTACCAAAAACACAACGTATTAACTTTTAAAGATTTTTTTTTAAATCAAATTGGGGTTAAAATGCTAATTTTATTTTAAAGTAAAACATATATCATATGAAGTTATAGAATATGTTATTATACCAATATAGCTTTATAGAAAAAGTTGTTATAGAATATGAGTATTATATCAAATGACTAGTATACGTAATGTTGTTATGGGAAGTAAAAATTATATCCAATAAACGTTATGTCCATTGTAATTAGTTCATATGTCATTATATGAAATGATACGCACCCGTCTTGGGTGTGCAATGTTTGATATAAATACTTATGATCTAAAGTTCATTTAATATAATTTCATTTCATATAATTTCATTTGATATAACAACTGACTTGATATAAAAAACATTTAATATAATTTTAGAATCTATAATTACATGTGATACAAAAAAAAATATTTCATATAATACTCAGACCCAAAGGGCGCCATCCAAGAAAGCAAGCAAGCAGCATGCGAGCAAGCATGCAGCATGCTAGCAATCATGCAGCATGCAAGCAAGCATGCAGCGTGCAAGCAAGCATGCAGCGTGCAAGCAAGCATGCAGCGTGCAAGCAAGCATGCAGAATGCAAGCAAGCACGCAGCATGCAAGCAAGCATGCAGCAGGCATGGTTTCTTTCACGGCTTCGGCGCTGCGGGCTTAAATTACACTCTAGCGTAGGGCAGACAAGTCTACGTGGAGTCGATTTGGCCGCGATTCGTTTCTGTCACTGACTTTTATGGCACAACCTTACCAAAACACAACGTATTAACTTTTAAAGATTTTTTAAAATCAAATTGTAAAAGTAAAAAATATATCAAATGAAGTTATAGAATATGTTATTATACCAATATAGCTTTATAGAAAAAGTTGTTATAGAATATGAGTATTATATCAAATGACTATTATACGTAATGTTGTTATGGGAAGTGAATAAAGATCAAGTAAAAATTATATCCATTGAACGTTATGTCCTTTGTAATTAGTTCATTTGTCATTATATGAAATGATACGCATCCGTCGCCGGCTACGTATCCAAGCAGTTAATATTGAAATGTATGGTACGTACCTAACTCACTGCCACCTGCCGCTGATTTCCTACACCGCACTACACGCAATCGACTGTCATTCCATCCACATCACCTTGACGGATGGCGTTCTATTACTGTGCGTTTTTCACAAAATTTCTTGCCTCGAACTACAGTGTTGTGGAACTAGCTCTCGGCGGCGGTATTTTCGGACCGTTACGACTTAGGGATCTTCAAGAAACGAGCCTATTCATTCCATAAAGGCCAGCAACGCGTCTGCGATTCCTCTGGTTTTGCGGGTATCCATGGGCGGCGGTGATTATTTTCCATCAGGTGACCCACTTGCTCGTTTGCCTCCTTCTGCTATAAAAAAAACTTGGCGATTGCGGCGATGGATGGCGAGGATTGATGGCGGCGGTTTGGCAAATGTCGCCTTTCAATACTAACTGCTTGGATACGTAGCCGGCGACGTCGCCATGGCGTCTATGAGGCTCTTAGCGTTTTATAAGAGAATTAATTCTAGTCCAGATGAAATACCAGCAAATGTTATAGTTTCTTGTCCTTTTAATACTATTTTATGCTTATGGACTGGAGAATAGCTTTTATGGTATACGATCCTGATTCACATATGCAAACAACTAACAAATTTGGCAAGTGTGGTGATTAGCCAATACCCACCAATTGTAGCGATGACTTGATTTCAATGATGGAGGCCTTTGCCCTGGAGTGAAACAGTATACAGTCTACCTATCATATCATGATAATGATGAGATAAGTGTTTAGGGGGTTCGTATCCAGTTTTTAAGGCAAAAAGGCTTGAAGCGATATCCACGAATCATGACACTGATTCACAAAGATGAAAGAATTTTGGGTAATATCTTTTGGTATACCATCCATACGATAATAATGATGAGGTAAGTGTTTTGGATATTCGTATCCAGTTTCAGGGCAAAAAGGGTTGAAGCGATATCCACGAATGATGACACTGATTCACAAAGTTAAAAGAATTTTGGGTAATATCTTTTGGTATACCATTCATACGATGATAATGATGAGGTAAATGTTTAAGGGGTCCGTATCCAGTTTCAGGGCAAAATGGCTTGAAGCGAAATCCACGAATCAAATGACACTTATTCACAAAGATGAAAGAATTTTGGGTAATATCTTTTGGTATACCATCCATACGATGATAGTGATGAGGTAAGTGTTTAGGGGGTCCGTATCCAGTTTCAGGGCAAAAAGGCTTGAAGCGAAATCCACGAATCAAATGACACTTATTCACAAAGATAAAAGAATTTTCTGTAATATCTTTTTATACACCACTCATATGTTAAAAATGATGAGGTAAGTGTTTAGGGAATCCGTATCCAGTTTCAAGGCAAAAAGGGTTGAAGCGATATCCACGAATGATGACACTGATTAACAAAGTTGAAAGAATTTTGGGTAATATCTTTTGGTTTACCATTCATACGATGATAATGATGAGGTAAGTGTTTAAGGGGTTCCTATCCAGTTTCAGGGCAAAAAGGCTTGAAGCGAAATCCACGAATCAAATGATACTTATTCACAAAGATGAAAGAATTTTGGGTAATTTCTTTTGGTATACCTTTCATATGATGATAATGATGAGGTAAGTGTTTAGGGGGTCCGTATACAGATTCAGGACAAAAAGGCTTGAAGCGAAATCCACGAATTAAATAACACTGATTTACAAAGATAAAAGAATTTTGCGTAATATTCCTCAAACGCCACAACCTACTACGCAGAAAGACGCTCGCCACATCGTTCGTCGCTGCACTGTCATTGATTTAAGGCGACCCACCACGAAATTGTGAAAATGTACGTATTTTTAAGTTACTTGTACTGTGCGCTGAAATAGTTAAATACCTTAAGAGAACTTGCGTAAGTTAGCCTGATCATTGCACAAGGTCGTGGTCTTGTTGAAATTTGAAACAAATTCTTAAAACAATAATAAACAATAGATAAATCTAATGACTCCTAAAAACATTTTTTTCGACAACTTTCTTAATTTTACGCATGAATCAATAATTCTTACACGAAAATATTTGTTTTGATATCCGCGGGTCATCCCTATCTTAAAAAAATAAATTTAAATTTTTAACACTAGCGCGTGTTTTGTACAATTCGCAGAATAAAAACATTGCTGTAATCAAATCACTAGGTCTGAAACTTCAAAGCAGAATTGTTCTAATTTTAAATATCAATAAGATTAATTTTGTTTTGAAGTTCATTAAGAGACTTACGTCAGTTTTTGCGAGCACGCGGCACCCCCTTAAGGGATTTAGACTCATTAGTTTTCGCCCTAGCGCCGTACCACGCGTAAAGTTTTTGTCACAACGTATAGCAGTACAACGTCATTTGTCAACGGACAGTTGAATTTTAAAGTTGTCTCATGGATTTTAATATCTATTGAATTAACTTTTATCATTAAGGGCCGATTTTTCAATAGACAGATAAAAATTATTCGTTTGTTAAAGTATTACACAACCATTTTGAAATGTATTGCCAAATCACTTTAACAAGTGACGTTTAATTTTGATCGCGACATACCTATTTCATCAGATATTTTTATCTAGAGATTAAAAAAATTGCCCTAAGACAGTTGTAGAGAAGATAGAAGGTAAATAGGCAGGAGGAAAAAACCCTAGTCTATTGTAATGTAAGTATGAACAATTAAACCATTCTTATTTTCATTTTTGAGCCAACAATGATACAGTAATTTTATATCTTTAAGGCTCATATCATATCATAAACTTTTGCCGATGACCATAAATGTTAAAAGGACAATCCATATTAAAATAATTTAAATGCAATGCAACGCGAAAGTTTACAGTCTTATATAATTCTTAGTAAATTAAACATAATAGTTATTAGTAACCAGAAGAATGAGGAATGAGAATGAATGTGAGGTAAACCAAAAACACAAAATTATCGTATGCATGAGCAACTTTAATAGACAAATAAATTATTTACATTTTACAACAAATTTTAACTATTGTATATTATTCAGTGATGTTTCTTTTCTTCCACATGCTTGGTCGTGTGCTTGACTTCAGCATTGAAACTAAAACAACAAAAATGAAAATTGATTAATAATAAGGTGGAGCAATATAAGCAGCGTGGCAGCAGTTGGATAAGGAGAGCCAAAGATTTGTCTTAAAGTCATACATTGGGAATTAAGGGAAGCCTATATCAAGAGGTTGAATGACACTAAGGATAATAGTTAGCAAATCGCAAATTTGTGGTGCGATTTTTAAACCTATCTAACTTTCTTACTCCTAGGCTACCGGATAGGTAAACAAATAAAATATCTCAAGAATTTCAGTGCTTCGAAAGGCATGTTAAGGCGTAAGTAACAGTAGTTGTCACATGATGGCGGTCAACTACCAAATCCCAATGTGCCACCAAATTCCAATTTACCCGCGTGATGGATTTTAACCATCTAGCTGTAACCCAATTAGGTACTCATGAGCCTCATGAGATAAGCTTAGTTGTGGCAGTATTGTAGGCTAGTGATGATTAATTTAAAAAAGGGACAATCTTCCCAAAATTGGCAAGGAGTTGTAAATTTGGAGCTGCGTTCCGTAGAGGCCCTTGAAAGGATCCTAGGGTCGGTAGAGCTCGGCCTAGCACTCACCCGGTCTTCTTGTCGGCGTAGTACTTGACGGTGCGCACGGAGCCGTCGTGCTCGTGCAGGCTGTAGACGCCCTTCACCACGTGCCCGTCGCGGGACTCGTGCTGCTGCTTGTGGTCGCCCGTGTGCGGGTCGTGCACCTGGTACTCGAATTCGTATTTGGCGGGACCCTGTTCACAAATTACACAATCATTAGACAAATACTTGCATTGGTTTCTAAACAACAGATTTATTTGCTCTGTAGATATTACTCACGTCGTTATATTTGTGCCAGTCTGCAGGTGGGTGGGCGGGCACGTCGTGGCGCTCGATGTGGAATGAGGAGACCGCGGGCTCGTGGTGGTAGTGTTTGTCGTCATGATGGCTTTCCTGCACGTAGTGGGCCACGGGAACCACTTTGGTCACTTTGGTCAACACGGGTACCACTACATGCTTCTCCACGTTGATTGGCTCGTGATGCTCCTGATGCTCGTGTGTGTCGTGACGGATGATGCTTTGGGATGAGTAGGCATGATCCACGGCGTGACACACGCCCAAAACGGCCAACACTACTACT
Organism: Scoparia ambigualis; assembly: GCA_963921215.1. Taxonomy (NCBI): domain Eukaryota; kingdom Metazoa; phylum Arthropoda; class Insecta; order Lepidoptera; family Crambidae; genus Scoparia; species Scoparia ambigualis. The sequence continues at coordinate 27,929,292 of OY992506.1, forward strand.
ACCTGCAATTAAGGTTTTTTTATAATAAAGAGACTATTAACGATGTCCTTCTAAAAAATTCTTTAGAACTCTTTTTTTGTAACTATTACTGACTATTTGCTAATTTGAAAAGCTCACGACACGACATTACTATCAAATATATTTTGATGTAATAAAAATTATTATCTTTTTACCTTAATCATCATTTTTATAGTTATGTAATGTGCTATGTAATGAGTTGTTTCGTATCGAAACAGTGATTCTTAACTGATAATTTAATGAGATTTTGATATGATTATATACTTTTTCTCTCTCTGGTTTATTTTCAACTCCAACAAAGCCGGTTTGATTTACTCGAATTTTGGATATTTGAGGTCAGTAACTTTTATATTGTAAGTCTAGTGGTGTAGTAAAGTAAAAGAAGTAAGTATATACAATTTGACACACCTAATTATCAACACCTAAACTAGCTCCGAAACAAAAGCAAAAAAACGTTTTCACATAATATTACTATTGCGCGAGTGTGCGCGCTGGTGTGATTCCGTCATACTACAGCAGCTACAGTGCGGCTAGCGCCAGGAATTAGTAACCATCTATGTATATCGGTTTTATATATATTTTTATGGAATTTAAATAATTGACTTTGGAATGCAAAACTACAGTCAGTTACGTTATTTATTTTGGGCGTATGTCGTCGCGACCACTCAGAAAGTTTTGCGAAAAAAAGTTTTTATTTTTAAAGGCACTGGCAACTTGTAAATTATTTTGAATAATTTGGTTTTTTAAAAGTAAAAATACCATTGCTCGAATTTCGAATTTCCAGCAACATTTTTGAAAGCCAAATTAAATTTTTGTGTCTTAACTTTCATTTAAAATTGGATCTGTATCGAGAAAATTTTCATGCGATGATTCTACGATTTTAAAAGTGCCCTTAAACCTGACGAGTCCTTGATCGACTTCAAATGACTTTAATGGATGAAGGACCTTCAAAAGCAACGATCTTCCGTTGGCATAGCGAGTTCAAGTGCGGTCGCCTTAAAACTTTAATTCAAGAAAACAGGCGAATTACATACGAAGAGATTCAGCATATACACTGCAGATTGCATCGGGAAGCGTACACAATATTCTACACAATCACCTTCGCGTGAGGTGGATAGTTTCGCGCTGGGTGCCACACAACCTCACCGTAGGCCAGAAGCAGGCCCGTGTGGAGTGGTGCCGATCACGGCACGAATAGTATCAACGATTAAAAATTTTGAAGCAGGCTCGTCTAGGCACGTTTACGACTATGTGACAGGTGACGAATCCTGGATTCTCAATACGATCCAGAAACAAAGCGTCGACAGTTTGGCTGTTTCAAAACGAACCAACGCCTACAAAAGTGAAGCGATCGAGAACCGCAGGGAAAATTTTGATCGCTCATTTATTCACTTTAACGGTTTATCTATTTTCAATTCCATTATGAAACCAAAGCGGCACTAACGTCGAATGGTATACCACAAAATGCCTGCTAGAAAGTTTGTCTGCAATGAGCAACAAGCGACCGAACACCGGGCTCCGCAGGGTACTCCTTCACCAAAAAAGGGACTTCCTGGATACCACACTGGTGAGAGTCTTGGGTCACCCTCCTTACAGCCCTGATCTGGCACCGCGTGTGACTTCTTTTTATTCCCTAGAATAAAAAACCAGCTGTAATGGATACAGTTTTCAGACGCATGAATTTTTGTATAGATGCTGGTGGAGACTTTTTCGAAAAGATTTAATAAAAATATTTTGTCCCTAGAAGTTACTTTTTTAGTTTTTCAAATCTTTCCAAGTGTCCCACGAGTGACGAATGCCACTTGCGCTACTTTCGCGTGACAGATCTTACGCAAAATAAAAACAAAATACTTTTGAATATTTACAAAAAATGTATTACACGAACGCTACATTGAAATAAAACATTTTTAGGGATAAAAATAAATTATTATATTTTATGTTGATATTAGACGCAAGTTAAAAAAATTGTTTTAATAAGAATATAAAAACCATCTTAATGTAAAAAAATGTGTACCCTAGACCTATATTTTAATAAAATTGATAGTACAATTATTAGTCTTTATTATTGCATGGAGTTGTACCATGTTTACTACGACTGTAATAGGATTATAATGAAGTCAAGGTAGTGCAAAATACTAGACAGTATTCATGTTTTGGTAATCTTTTATTTTTGAACTTTAACTTATCGTCCCAACTACATAATTTTGCAATGTCAAAGAAAGGTGGGCGGCGGAAACTCGTACAATGAGATCAACTTGTCCCAGTCAAGGTCACTTTCGCTTTTTTTTTCAAGTAAAATTATATCATGTTACATTATTATTCAACATAAACTTGTTTGAGCTTTCTTGATTTGTATTCTTACGAAAATTGGACACTTAAGAGTAAGTAACTGTTATAATGTTTGGTATATTTATAAGAGCAAACAATTTATTCGTTCATTATCACTTGTGATTTCGAGTGCAAAGTATCTAATAGTAAAAAATACTTACTTAAAATGTTTGGAAAGGTAATTTGTAAAAATAAGTCGTCTATTACCAAACCTAATAGGAACACCTCAATTTGATTTTAATATATCTTCATATTTGGGTTTAGGTCATATTCGTAGCTGCTCTTGTGGTGGCGACGGCGCGCCCCCAGCACGACGACGGCCACAAGCACGCGTTCTCGTCCCAGAGCCTCGTGCTGCACCAGAGCGTGCACGGCCAGGAACAGCAGCACACACAGCAAGCGCACACAGAAGAACACCATGACCAGGGGCACCACGAGGACTACTACGTAAGCACGCACCCGCACGACGCTAGAAGTGGCTCCGGGGTACGCAGCCCGCTCTAACCCGCAGCCAATTGTTATGTTGCAGGCGCACCCTAAGTACGCGTTCGAGTACTCCGTGAAGGACCCGCACACCGGCGACTACAAGAGCCAGCACGAGACCCGCGACGGCGACGTCGTCAAGGGCTACTACTCGCTGCACGAGGCCGACGGGACCGTGCGCATCGTCGAGTACACCGCCGACAAACACAGCGGGTCAGTACGATCAACTTGAAAAACTCATTTTCAATAACATGCACTTTATTCAATAGTTATCTGTAAAAAAAATCTTTTATATATTTACAGATTCAATGCCGTTGTGAAACATGAAGGTCACGCTAAGCACATCATTCCTGAGCAAAAGCACCACTGATAAAAAAAACAATTATACTTACCGTTCCTATGTGATATTGATTTGTTAAGTTTGTAAATATATTTTTTTATAATTTAATTGCTTTTTGAGTTTTAATAAATGCCCCTAAAATGTAATACTAAAATAGCCCTACCTAGAGCATCAAAGAAGTAATTTGTCCCAAACGCGTAAGCAACCTTAATTGGTGTGTTAGTTTGGTGGGTAAGTCCGAACACTTGTAGCTCGGACTTACCCACCACGGTAATAACCCCGAATTGAGAGAATTATATTTAAAAAGAAAAACGTGATAGAGTGACTTGAAATCATAGTAGATGCTGGTGATTTTGCGATATTTGAAATATCCGAATAACCTTTTTGTTAGAAATTGAATTTAGATTGAAGAATAGTTTTAGATGATGACCTACACAATTAAACTATTTCTAGGCAATGAGGACTGCAAAAGCAGTCCACTGCCACAGTCCACGTTTCACCAAATGATAACTGCACATGTGTTAAGAATTAAATAATAAGCCAACGGACTTACTAACGACACTTTGCCATGTTCTTTGTTTTAAGAAACTGTGTCTGTTGATATTGATGACGTTATTAAGTTAAGAAAGACTCCATTCAAAAATATGTCAAATTTTTCGGTCACAACCGGTAATTAAACCTAGTCAACTTAGATTAAAACAAATGTTTTAATCTAAGCTAGTCAATCCTAGTTTTTCACATCGGTGGCCAAGACACATTTTGTTTTCTGGTTATAATCACTTACTTACAGTTAGACGACAAAGCAAAATATTAGTTTAAGATTGAAATAAAAATTCTAATATAAAATAAAATGACACAGTCTAAGGAGATCGAAAATAGTTTTTAAAGTTCTATCTAATAGAGGTTTAGAACAAAATTTCTTAAAACATAATCTCAGTAACAATAATAATTCTTAATATGTGTCCGAAACATCCTTGCCCAGACAGCGCACCTGCATCAAGTTTAAAGAAAGGGTTCCATGTCGCCGCTGCACCCATCTCCCTAATTCGGGTATAATGGCCTGCCACAAGGCCATTAAGCCGGTTTGCCTTGTAGCAGTTTAGGAAGAAGCACCTCCGATTAAAATGGGAGATTAATATTAGCCGTACACCGCCCAAGTAACAAATTATTGTTGCATAATAGTTGAGAAAACGTTTTACATTTCCTTTTGGTTCTATAAAGTGGGTCATATAAACGTGTCGTAGACGTTTATACAACGCGAAATAGGCCCATATTAAACGACGTTATTGTTATTTACAAGTTAAATAAATGTCAGTCAAGAACTTTTAAATGTTTCATAAAAGTTTTCGACCGACTGCAATCAAACCACTGAAGTCCTATAACAATTGCGTAGACATTAGAAGATGACTGTAATGTCGGTTAAGTGTTTAACATCGACTTTTATTGTATACATTCAGTTCATTCCATTCATTCGTTCCTGTGATGTTTGCTGGAAAAGTGCGTGTTATCAAATACAAAATTTAAACGGTATATAAGTTATAATTTACTTAACTAGTTTCACATTTACTTTTACAATATTATACACGAACAGAGTGTAAGGATAAACGTGTGCAAGGCACCTAATTCTTATGGGACGTTTAGTTTTGTGGTGAAATATAGGTGTGTTGTTATGAAATTTTTTACGGCCCCTTCGAATTTCTTGAAATTTTATAATTGTAGACTATTTAAAATTTGTTTACATACTAAAATAGCAGCCATCTTGTCTAAGTTAAGAAATGACTTCTATACATCAATTATAGAATGAAAAGGTCGCATAATGCGGTTTCTTGCGACCAAGATGGTCGGCCATGATAAATTATTTTAGAGTTCCGTGAGATAATAAACATGAACAGATAACCTTTCATTTAAATAAAACCTTTATACATGGTGTCATATTTTTTTTATTTACTCGACCTACAACCTGGCTTCGTAATACGACGATATAATAAAACAGTCGTAAAAACGTTCACGTAACCTATACTCTAACACCACTATTCGACGTTGTATGAATCAGTCGTAAAAACGTCTACCTAATCTATACACAGGTACCACTATTCGACGTTGTATGAATCAGTCGTAAAAACGTCTACTTAACCTATACACAGGCTCTACTATACGACGTTGTATAAATCAGTTGTAAAAACGTCTACCTAACCTGTACACAGGCACTACTATACGACGCTGTATTAATCAGTCGTAAAAACGTCTACCTAACCTATACACAGGCACCACTATACGACGTTGTATAAATCAGTCGTAAAAACGTTTACTTAACTTATTTAGTAGACCATTTAGTTACGGGACTAAATCGTTGTAGGAATAACGGTTACAAAACGTTGTAGTTGTCTAATAACATCAATTCAACAGTTATATAACCGAAAGTCGTATAGGACAGTTTTTATATGACCAATTTGCTAGTTGGGCGAGGACGACCGCAAATCAACGGCCTATTTGGCTTACAGATCTTCGTCGGCCTGATCTCGAGTTATTTTATGCTCCTCGTTAGCGAGGGTTTCTCCCTTATAGTTTCACATTCTTATCGCCTCCAACTTTCAAGGTGCGATCCCGACCAGCACGCAGGCTGTGGCGTGTGAAATCGTTCGGTACACTCTAATAGTCCTCAACGCTATTGTCCGCCGTGCGGCACTAAGATGTTGTTTGTTGGTAGCGTTGGGGGCGGTCACCCATACAGGGGCCCTCTAAAGAGCCATCGAGCCCACTACTCGGAAGTTAAGCCGGCGAGTAAAGACGTTTGGTCCACCGATATTTGGCATATTACGCCCCAATGCACTTGCCGCACTGACAAGACGCGGACAGAGTTCACGAAAGTGCGTCTCTAAACGCCAACGCCCACTCGGGATGAGACCCACAATAATGTATTTCATCCGGGCCTTCACCTGGATCCTATATCCTTCAACATATTAATATAGAATCTGTCAGTAGTGCAGCGTTACGGGCACTTTCGTGTCTGAATGCTCGCTTTTAACCTTTCAACTGCGGCCGCGCACAGATCAGTGCAGAATGAATAGAATTTCTATGGTGTCTAGTGGCGCCGCGTTCAAAGGGTTTAGGTATCTATTAGGACATTATAGATTATCTCCTTAGTGAGAGTAATCCATCGGTAAAGTGATATCTGCCACGAATTATGTTTTTCGAAAAGTCTCTCCAGTTCTTCAGCTAATTAGAATGTTCAGTTATTTATAAATTAATCTAATCATTACTGAATTAACTCTTGACTTTAATGCAACGATGAAGCATTATTTTATTTAATAAATTGCGAAGCGTTGTCTTTGTTGGAGAAATACAAAACGATTAAGAACTTAAGAGTGACTTTAAAAAGACACACAACAATAAAAAAATTCCCATTTTGGTGGTTTATCACATGGTTCTTATTCCAATGTTTTTGGCGTGACCTTCGTGTTTCACGATGCAGTTGAATCTGTAAAATGTATTGTCAATGAATATGAATTTTGAACAGGGTTTTGAGGCAAGGATAGTTAGAGTTTCTACTCTCACATAATAAAATAAAATAATTTTAAAATCATTAGAATACTGACCCACTGTGTTTGTCGGCGGTATATACAGACAGTATCTTAAAACGAAAAATAATGCCAAGTTACATAAGTAACTTTGGCTGAATATTATTTTTTATCGACAATAATAAATATAGTTCTAATTTTTGTAGGTCAATATATTAAACTATTCCTTAATATTCAATTTTAGACAGAACTTATAACAAAAAAGCTTTTTGAATATTTTTAATATCACAAAATCACCGACAACTACTATTATTCAATTAACTTGTTTTCTTTTTAATCATGACCTTACAGACGAATTACGTCCATGTTTAATTCATATATTTATCTCAATATTGATTATGTTAGAGTATTTCCGGTCAATTGTCTTTTTACAACTCAATTAATTCATTGGAAGAACTTCTGGCAAGAAATGAAATAAAATAATATAGGATTGAATATATCGTGTATATTGTTAGAGGTAAAATAAATACTCTACGCCAATTTTGAACGGCCTAAGAAACATAACCACACAAAATTGTAAACATAAAAATATGTTCACCAAAAATAGATAATGTTTACCGAAAAATATACAATGCTAAACTAACCTAACCGTTTCTGCAAATCTTACTTTTTTTGGTAAACATAATTTACTCTTTTTTAGAGTGCGAGTATATTTGTTCCCCTTTTTGAATTGAAAGTCCTGCTTATGAAGCCGAAATCGGCATTGATCTTTCCTATTTTAAGGTAAGGTAAGTCCGAACTTGGAAGAGATCTGACTGACCCACCAATTTGGATTGCTTACTCGGTTGTGACACATTTCTACTATTTCTACTCTGATGCTCTAGGGCTATTTTCAGTTTTACGTTCTTGGGAAATTTAATAAAACTTAAAAGTAATTAAATTACAAAATTATATATTTACAAACATAACAAAAACAATATCACATAGGAACGGTCAGTATTATTAATATTCAATCAGTGGTGCTTCTGCTCGGGAATGATGTGCTTGGCGTGGCCTTCATGTTTCACAACGGCATTGAATCTGTAAATTTTAAAAATATTTTTTTACAGATAACTGTTGAATAAAGTGCATGTAATTCAAAAATGGCTTTTTCAAGTTGATCATACTAACCCGCTGTGTTTGTCGGCGGTATACTCGACGATGCGCACGGTGCCGTCGGCCTCGTGCAGCGAGTAGTAGCCCTTGACGACGTCGCCGTCGCGGGTCTCGTGCTGGCTCTTGTAGTCGCCGGTGTGCGGGTCCTTCACGGAGTACTCGAACGCGTACTTAGGGTGCGCCTGCAACATAATGAGTGGCTGGGTTAGAGTGGGCTGCGAACCCCGGAGCCGCTGCGAGCGTCGTGCGGGCGCGTGCTTACGTAGTAGTCCTCGTGGTGCCCCTGGTCATGGTGTTCGTCTGTGTGCGCTTGCTGTGTGTGATGCTGTTCCTGACCGTGCCCGCTCTGGTGCAGCACGAGGCTCTGTGAAGAGAACGCGTGCTTGTGGCCGTCGTCGTGCTGGGGGCGCGCCGCGGCAACCGCGACCAAAGTAACAGCGATGATAACCTGGAAACACAAATTAAATAAATTTATTATTCCAAAGGAAAATCATCTTTAAATTTTAATAAAAGTAAAGCTTTATCCTGTATACTGTCCTACTACAGGGCTGAGGCAATTGTTATTGGAACATTAATTTAATAGCTAGTGTTTCAATAATTTTTAACAAAGAATGTAAGTGTTTTAAACAACAACGGTTCAATTTCACGAGTTTTAAGCAATTAGACATAATCATTGAATTATTTGCAATAAATAAATGAAAATGTGAATGTACCTTAGAGAACATTTTAGATTTATTTTGCACTTGTTTCCTTTTCGAAGTGTATAAATTGAATGATATCGTTACTGAGATTTGTATTGCTTTTATACAAAGTCGCAATATAGCGACACCTGATAATTTATTCATTCAAAAGTGTTTCTTTTAGTCTGAACTTGTTATGTGAGTTTATTTACATTAAGTGCAGGTGAATGTGTCCTTGAGGGTCCATTATCAATTGAGAAATTTTATCGATGGAAAGTGAGTTCAAGAATACAATCGATATTAAAAAATATTAATTAAAAATGTTGATGGATACAAACAGTTTGATCGTTACAGTAAGAAGTAAGTATTGGAATTTTCGTCTCGCTGTCTGTTTCTCAACTACTTTTAAATATACAAATAATCACGACTGAAGGGTTAGTCAGAGTCTAGGCAATGAGGACAGCAAAAGCAGACTCTATCATAGTCCACTTTTCACCAAATAGCGGCTGCACATGTTCTTGGCGTTACACGTGGTGAGCCCATCGAGGCTCTATGCTGTTGGATCTATGTGCGGTCTTTAGTCGCCTTTTACGACACACAGGAGAATAGTGAGGGTGGTAGTATTCTTCAAAGTAAGCCGCTGCGCGACACGGCCTTTTAATATATTTTCTTAATAACAAAAGTATAGATGACGAGCGACCGCTCGCGGTTTCACCCTCGTGGTTCCCGTTCCCGTGGGAATATCGGGATAAAAAGTATTCTATATGTTAATCCAGGTTATAAACTACCTGTATTCCGAATTTCATCCAAATCCATTCAGTAGTTTTTACGTGAAAGAGTAACAAACATCATACCATCACCAAACCATCCATACTTACAAACTTTCGCGTTCATAATATTAGTAGGATAATAAAATTCTAATATGGCAAGGTCAAGGTTTGTAAAAAGTTCGGATTAGTTTGCTACTACACAGCTCAGATTTTATTATAAAATTTATACTAAAACCAAAGGAACCGACATTTGCTCTATGGAACCGACATAGCCCGAAGAATTGTTAATGACAAGTGGCAATGAGCAGGAGAACCGAAGGCCGTTGAGGCAGAACTGTTTATTTTTTCCACTACGCGCATGCTGTTGGCATTCATCTCACGTGTTGCGTAGCGGTGAAATAATACTACCACCCCTCTCTTCCCTTGCGTGTCGTAAAAGACGACTAACTGACTAAAGACTGCACCTACATCCAACAGCATAGAGCGGCGATGGGCTCACTACCTGTCACGCTGAGCACATGTGCAGTCGCTATTTGGTGAAATGTGGACTATAATAGATGACTGATTTTGCTGTCCTCATTGCCTAGTCTCTGACTAACCCTTCGGGGATAATAGTCGTGATTATATATATGTTCCTATGTGTTAATCTCACCTGATGGTAAATGACGATATGGCGGAAAGTGGAAACGCGTTTCAGTTGGACTTTTCAACGGATGAAGAACTGGCTATCTTATCTCTAAATTGTTGAATTACAATGCTATTAACATTAGGTAACCAGCCAGACGGACTGAACAAAACCTACCATAAACCAAACCAAGTACACAAAGATGTACCCCCCGCTGGGAATCGAACCCGGAACCTCTGGGTCTGAGGCCGGTGGGTTAGACCAGAGAGGCGGTTCTTGAGTTGTGCGGTGTAGGCAATCCTCTAACAAGGCGGACCGACGATCAGAGGACCTACACTCTATCTCCGAGAAGAAATTGCGGCTAATTTTCGTATGCTATTTATAGCGCTTCATGTTATTTTTTATACAATTTTCTAAAAATTCATAATTTTAATGCCAACTGTGGCGGCCTGCGTCGCCACATAATTTATTATCATCACGTATTGGTTAAAGAGTCTGTAAGCACATTCCTAAACGCGTGCAGATCCGATAAAGATATGACACGGCATCATCCCTCCAACATCTACGTAGTTATTATTGTATAAATAGTCTTGTAAGGTTTAGATAATAAGTTAGTCACAATGTAGTCACTGTAAATATACAACATCACACAAAGAGACGCAGTCGTTATTTACCATCGCCATGGAATCCCATCATCATCACCATAATGCATCCCCCGACGGAACACCAACCCTATTTTGTATTAACGAAATTTCGGAAGAAGTAGAAACCGCTCTAACTAACAAACGAATATCAGCCGAAATTTTGTTGCGGAGTAAGAGAGTAAGCCATCTGGTTAATGTCGCGGGTAGCCGCGGATATACTTAGAGAAGGCCTTTGCCCAGCGTCTTTTGGCTGATGACGATGATGATGATACCAGAAATTGTTTGTGTTCGTCAGCTACATTAGTCTTAGTTTATTCAATAGTTACCTGTTTCTCAAATCGACACCTCCTAAGCAAGCATTTAGTATTATGGGCCTCATCTTGCCTATTAACAGACAAGTAGGTAGTCAAATGCTTGATTAGGAGAGTATATAATTTATGGTATCATATTATTATGTTGCTGCCCAGCTAAAATTTTTGCATATTTGCGAGATTGACGGCTCGTTTTATTAATCAAAGAATTTCATTCATAATCCATGTAAACATCCTAATACAAAATTTTACGAATCTTTAAACCAATTTTTAATGAAACGAAAAGTACATGCTACGGGAAAAAGAGTTTGAAATAGTATCTCTCTATATAATTTGACGGCCTACGTCACATATTGCCTTTGCCACTGTTATGTTTAACTCGTCTCATCATCATTATCATCATCATTACATTTTAAAAAGTAAAGTCGCCGTCTTCCTCTGTCTGTGGCACCGCACCATTCTTCGAAACCACGCAATGGATTTTTATGCGATTTTCACTTAAAGGTAGACCGCTAACTGAGAATAGTTTTTGTTTATATTTTGTAGATATATTTTTTAAATGGCTGAACTATGACGGTCTTTCTAAGTTAGCGTGGACGAAGGCGAGGGCGGGCCGCTAGTCTATGGGTGAATTTCCCGGGACCAAAAATTACGTGGCATCGATGAAATCGGTACTAAAAAACATAGTTATAATGTTCTAACATTTTTTACTGGTTATGTGAAATAGTCATCAATATGTGGCACTAAATATTTTATTAATAGGATAAATAGGTACTCCAAAAAAAATAATTAAACCTCGAAATCTTTCATTGCCGTGTTTGTCCACATGTCACCTTGATGTGTATTGTACCTCATTGATAAAAATCTACTGGTTATTTATATTAAAACCTACTTTTATTTGATACGCGAATAGTAAAAGTATTGTTACGGGGTACATTTATTCAAATATTTAAACAATACAACGAATGGTTAATAAAAATTAATTTGTCCCAGAACTACCTTTCATCGCCGTGTCCTAAACATGTTTAAGAATATTGTTTTATCTAACGACTTGCGTCCTCCCCCCTGTGCGCTAAACGTTGCATATCAGTGCCGCGTAAGTGCTCGACGTGGAAGAACATACAGACGTGCCTGCGTTTTCGCGCCATAAATTAAGTATTCCATTTATTATGTTACTGGACACTTTTTCTTTCATCTCCGTGGATAGATATAACTTCTATTTGAATAAGTTTGTCCTCTTGATTAAGCATTCGATAGAACACCATTTCTTTTATGTTTGTTTGTGAAGTGTTTTTTTATTTTTTATTTCTTTTTATTTGTTTTTTTATGATTTCTTGTTATTTTATATTTTGGCCTTGATTTTCATCGCCGTGTTTTCATTGCCGTGGTTTCCGTGGCCAAAATTGGCTATGGTAATGAAGAAAGCCTTGTAAAACAGTTTAGTTTCATTGCCGTGGCCAGGTGTTTCATTTCCGTGACTTATGTTTTCATCGCCATGGTATGATTGGGTGTGTAATGTTTGTTATAAATACTTATGGTCTAACGTTATAATAATAAGATAACATATTATATATTATATTTATTTCTATATGAAATTTCATTTGATATAAAAACTAACTTAATAATATAATAAACATTTAATATAATTTTAGATTCTATAATTTCATTTGATATAATGTTCTATTGATATAATATACATTTGATATAATAATCTAATGATATAAAACCTTATTCATGTAATAAGCAAGCAGCATGCAAGCAAGCATGCAGCATACAAGCAAGAATGCAGCATGCAAGCAGGCATACAGAATGCAGGCAGGCAGGAATGATTTCTGTCACGGCTTCGGCGCTGCTGGACTCTGGTGGTCCCACGCGGGCTTAAATTACACTCTAGCGTAGGGCAGACAAGTCTACGTGGAGTCGGTTTTGCCGCGATTCGTTTCTGTCACTGACTTTTTTAGCATAACCTTAACAGATCAAATGTCCCTCGGACCACATATGGTCCATAACAATTAATAAACCTATTGTTTTATTTTTGGACGGTGAACCTGTGAACGAAAACACAACGAATTTACTTTTTTTGACAATATTTGAAATCAATTTAGGGTTAAAATGCAATTTTTATTTATAAGCAAAAATTACCTATATCAAATTAAGTTATAGAATATGAGTATTTTATCAAATGAATAATATACGTGATGTTGTTATAGGAAGTTTATTTAGAACAAGTAAAAATTATATCCAATAAACGTTGTCTTTTGAAATTAGTTCATTTGTCATTATATGAAATGATAAGCACTTGTATGATTAAGCAAAGAAAACATCTTTACCTGTAATACAGTTCTTTCATTGTCGTGGACGCTTCTTTCATTTCCGTGCACGCATGTTTCATCGCCGTGGCACGAAATTTTTAATCTTGTATATCTCGTTAGTTTTTTAAGTTATCTACCAGATATTAAGCAAGAACACATACATTATCAAAAACTTTAATAAACGCGAAATTTTTCTTTAAAAAACTTAAAGATAAAAAAGTCCACGGAAATGAAGATTTTAACGGACCTGTTAAAAATTCACCCCTATATATTATATAAAAATAAATAGCTGTGCGTTTGTCTTGCTAAAACTCGAGAATGGCTGAACCGATTTGGCTAATTTCGATTTTGAAATATTTGTGGAAGCTCAGGGAAGCTCTAAACGGTAAGAAACATAAATAATAGGTAACGGAAAACGACAATTTAATTTTGAAATACAAAACTCTTCCCAGCTGTGAAACATTTGATGTCTTTTGCTTTTTTTTATTTATATTTGTTCCATGAAGGAACAGGCTAAGGTCAGAGACCATACTGCCTAGTCATTAGATTTTTATTTCTTTTTTTCCCTAGATGATAATGAGTGGTGATTAAGATGATGAATGATAAATAATGTTCTCCCAATCCCCTTGAGTCCTCAGTAAAGATGTGGGACTTTACTAAGATCTCACGCAGACTTCTTGAGAGAATTTGAAAAGTGATGTTGCACTGTTTTGTTTCATTTCCCAACACTCATGCACGTTCACAAACACTTTACGGTTAATAATCCACTAATAATTCACATAAATGTTCGAAAAAAACACAAATTTTAGAAAATAAAACAAAACTGCAGACATGACGCTTCACTTTCCCGCCAAGAAGTCGATGTCTTTTGCCTTTTTTATATAAGTAATTGACACTTGGTTGCCAAATATTTATAGGTGCGTTCAGAAATGTGTCATTTTCATAACAGCTGTAGTATGAGGTCCTATCTCTTTGGTCTGTTTTGTTGGAATACAATGTTCTATTTCTGAAAATAATAAAAAAATCTAAATGTGACAGTTGGTTGTCGTTAAAAGAAAATAATTAGGAGGCCTATTACTTTTCGATCAGCTTGTTTTTGAGATCCATAACGCCAAAATTGGCCATTTGACGCAAAAACCACAGTTGAGATGTAATAGGCCTCATAAATAAATTTCAAGACGACTAGTAAAATCTATTATCAGTTTGTCAGTGCACGATGTCACTTTATTGGTTGTCAAAAAAAAAGAATAGAAAAGGCCCAAAAAAAATTATGTCCTTTGTCTGTTTCATAGCTGTAGCGTGTGATCCGATCTCTTTGGTCTGTTTTGTTGGAATACAAAACAGTTCTGTTTCAGGAATAAAAAAAGTGTAAAATTGTACTTCTTGGCCGGAAAGTGAATCGTCATGTCTGCAGTTTTGTGTTATTTTCTTTAATTTGTGTTTCGTCGAATAATAATGTGTAATAAAGGCGGATTAATAACTATTGCGAATTAAAAACGACCAGAAAAATCAGGTTTGTTGTATGGGAGCCCCTTAAATATTTATTTTATTCTGTTTTTTTTTATTATTTGTTGCTACAGCGGCAACGGTAATAGGTACATCATCTGTGAAAATTTCAACTGTCTAACTATGACGGTTTATGAGATGCAGCCTGGTCACAGACGGATAGACGGACGGACAGCGGAGTCTTAGTAATAGGGTCTCGTTTTACCCTCTGGGTACGGAACCCTAAAAATTTGTAATTTTGTGGTGGGTTGAAGTGCTGGTGTCTGTACCTACAGGAACTTATACGTTACAAAAAATTTAACCTGGTTTCTGCTATAGGCAAAGTCAATTAATCAATGTAACTGACAGATGATAAATAACGGTAGATAAATAACGTGTTTTTAGAAATAACGGTCTAAGAGAATTATATCGTTATTTATAGGCTTTGAAGCGCACCTACGCTGTTCCAAACTGCCCCTTAGGAAACTGACAGTATTGTTTAGCCACATTAGCCTCAGGAAAATAGAGAGTTAATCTTTTGACAAATCAAACAAATTCTTTATATTTTTAGGTTTAATTACAAAACTAGTAACAAAAATCAAAATAACATGTTTTTAGGGAGTCTTAAAGTCACTATTTGTTGATTAATGATGGTGTTCAGGAGTTATATGCTTAGCATGGCCTTCATGCTTCACAACGGCGTTGAATCTGTAACAAAAGAAGATTTAAAATAAGGGCTAGTAACAGAGCCAAGATGTGGTAATGCTCAAAGAAATTACACTAGTTTCCGATAACGGTAATCAGGTGATTTGAAGCATTATACAATTACAATAAGTTTCTATACTTATTGGACAAATAACCAAAGGTCCTTTATTTTTTTCAAGGCCGTGAAGGGGGAAAGACCACAGGAAAGACCCTCGTACCCTTAACACATAAAGCGCCATGGCAGACACCGCTGCCCGACAAAAAGTTAAACTTCAATTGTGTCTGATTGTGTGGCAGTCAATGAGTTAAGAGTAAAAAACAGAATTTGTACAAAAATAATAGTTTACCCATTCTTCTTGTCGGCGGTGTACTCGACGATGCGCACGGTGCCGTCTGCCTCGTGCAGCGAGTAGTAGCCCTTGACGACGTCGCCGTCGCGGGTCTCGTGCTGGCTCTTGTAGTCGCCGGTGTGAGGGTCCTTCACGGAGTACTCGAACGCGTATTTAGGGTACGCCTGCAATATGAGACAAAAGCAACAATCATTATAACGCTATCAGAATTTGGTTCTGGTTTATGTGAAAGAGAAAAAGTGCTCAAATTCTCTGGACATGGTTGCATCAAATATAAAACTGAAAATCTCATAATTCTTGATGTGTTTTTGGTAAATCATAGGGCAATTATTTATTCCCTTGCCATTGTTCCAAAATGCATGCTCTATACAGTCAATATTAACGAATTAAAACATGATTTTGTCATAAGCTCCATACTAAATCCAATTGCCAAGTTGTCTTAAAGAAAATTATGTAAAGTAACAGAATATTTTTTGAAGATAAAGAAATAAAATGTCTAAGACAGTTTTTAGTGTTGGCAAATTTAAGAAAAAGGCATTGATTAAGGAGGAAGACATTACGTAGTAGTCCTCGTGGTGTTCTTGACCGTGGTGCCCCTGGTCATTGTGTTCTTCTGTGTGCGCTTGCTGTGTGTGCTGCTGGTCGTGCCCGCTCTGGTGTAGCACGAGGCTCTGGGACGAGAACGCGTGCTTGTGGCCGTCGTCGTGCTGGGGGCGCGCCGCCGCCACCGCGAGCGTCATAGCAATTATTACGACCTGAAGGATAACAAAACATTTTTTTTAAGTTTTATAAATTATTTAATGAAAGCACATCTTTATATTAACATACATTAATAGTACACAAAATTTATTAAGCGATTGATTTTAAAAATCTCAATTTATCAACTAAATACAATATGGAAATTTAATAAACAAAAAAGCATTTAAATTAATTAATAAGATGCAATAATCTACCTTGGAAAACATTTTTATGTATGTAAAAGTTATTGTCACTTGTTAACTCTTTGATATATCCGAAGCGAATGACAGTGTACGTTACTTTACACGAGTCTTTTATATCTACCTAATAAATCCAAAACTATGAAATTCATTCTTATGAAAGTATTTTTAAAATACTTAAAACCAGTTTACTGAACTGATTTGTAGAGGCGCGGCGGCAGCGTGTGAGTGTGACCTTCGGATAAATTAACTTGTTTTTTGATTTATTTGTCTTGTTAACTAACTTATTAGTCCTTATTTTTATGAAGATAATTAAAGAAAGTTAAAGCGTCGAGGTATTCCTCGAAGCGCTCCCATTTTGGAGCGCTCCCAACGAAGCGCCCCAAAACTATTCCTCGAAGCAATATGTGTAAATGTAATTATATTTTTAAAGGAAACGGTATAAACGGTCATCGTAAGATGATTGTTTCATCGTAAGATGACCGTTTCATCGTAAGATGACCGTTTCTGTTGACATTATTAGAATTTAGTAATGCCTTTAACTCAGTAGACTTTGGCATCCTCCTCAGTGTTTTACGTTCTTTTGGGATATCGCCCCATGGTAGATTGGTTTAATAGTTACCTGCTGTAGCGTCGGCAACGTGTACGTATTGAGGAATCTTTCTCAATCTGCAATATCAATGCCTGAGTCCCTCAGGGTGGCGTCTTATCAACGTAACTAGTAAGTAAAACTGCTTTTATAAAGTAATAATATTTATTTAGAATTATTAATAGTGATGATGCTTTTCAGGTACGACGTGGTGCGTGCTGTGTTTGACAGTCGCATGGAAGCTGAAACGAGATAACATTATAAGAAATTAGCGAATAGCTATATATTGCTATGTACGAATTTAAATAACATTGTAATTTTTATTTCGTTTGTTTAACGTTCGTTTCATTCAGTCTAATAAAAAAACTGTAATTCAAATGCTGCTATGGTAAAATTAATATAATGAAAACGTTTTTATTTAAAATGAATTTCATACGAGTACAAAGAATGTTTTGAACGACAATTTCTAAGCCATGACTTCGTAAACCCTTACGGTGGAGACTTTGTACCAAAAAGGAAGTCGTAAGAAACTATGCAAGGGCTGTAACAACATACATACAGACATACATAAACTCACGACTATTGACATCAACAGTCAAAGAATAGGTAATGAGGAACCGCTAAAGCAGTGCCCTGCCACAGACCACGTTTAACCAAATTACAAATACTGCACATATGCTCAGCGTGATAGGTCCAGGGTCCATCGCCACTTTATGCTGTTAGATGTATGCGCAGTCCTCAGTCCGTTAGTCGCCTTTTACGACAAGCAAGGGAAATGGGTTGGTAGTATTTTTTTCATATGAGACATCATAACTAATTGTTAAAACACAACACTGCTAACCTAACTCTTAACCGGTTTATTTGGATTGCTATGCATGAAAGTATAAGCTGAAGATAATCGGAAAGGCTGTAAAAAGAGGTTAAAAAATATCATGTATTATAAAGGTATGTTTACCCGGTCTTCTTGTCGCTGTGGTAGTCGACGTGCCGGTCGGAGCCGTCGGGCTGGCGCAGCGCGTAGGCGCCCTTTACGGCGTCGCCGTCGCGGTGCTCGTGCTGCGACTTGCGGTCGCCGGTGTGCGCGTCCTCTACTTTGTACTCGAACTCATACTTGGGGTGGGCCTATTAAGCAACACATTACTAGTTTAGTAAAATTGCGAGCTTCTGTATAAAGGTTATTTTTATTATTACTTATCATTACATATAATTACGACTATTATCTCCGAAGGGTAAGTCAGAGACTAGGCAATTAGGACCGCAAAAGCAGGACTGCTTTTGCGGTACTCATTGCCATAGTCCACTTTTTACCAAAAAGCGGCTGCACATGTGCTCAGCGTGATAGGTGGTGAGCCCATCTCCGCTCTATGCTGCCTGTTGACCTGTTTAAAGGGGGATATCTAATCCTACCTAGCTCGGGCACCAGTTCTCTCCAACTCTAATTTTGTAATTTAACATATGATCATTATAATCTTATACAATGTAACTATTGGAGAGAAAATAAAGATTTTTATTAATATCATTTTTTTTATTATACTGTTAGATGTACGTGCAGTCTTTAGTCAGTTAGTCGCATTTTACGACACCTAAGCGAAGAAAGGGGTCGGTAGTATTCCCAGTATAGACAATCTTTATTGCCGACATTCAAACTATCTTTGTGCTTCAGAAGAGGGCTATTCGAGCAATCTATAACCTAAAGGCTGGCGACTCTCTCAGAGAGAGATTTAAGAATATAAATATAATGACAGTTGCATCACAATACATTTATGAAAATTCGAATTATGTTCATAATTTTTTTTTTTTTTTTTTTATAGCAGAAGGAGGCAAACGAGCAAGCGGGTCACCTGATGGAAAGTAATCACCGCCGCCCATGGACACCCGCAAAACCAGAGGAATCGCAGGCGCGTTGCCGGCGTTTAAGGAAGGAATAGGCTCGTTTCTTGAAGATCCCTAAGTCGTAACGGTCCGGAAATACCGCCGCCGAGAGCTGGTTCCACAACACTGTAGTTCGAGGCAAGAAATTTCTTGAAAAACGCACAGTAGTAGACCGCCATCCATCAAGGCGATGTGGATGGAATGACAGTCGATTGCGTGTAGTGCGGTGAAGGAAATTAGCGGCAGGGATCAAGCCGAACAATTCCTCAGAACACTCCCCATGATATAAACGGTACAATATACAGAGAGACGCAACGTCTCTCTGAAGAGCCAGTGGATCGAGCCGACCTGAAATAACCACGTCGCCGACAATTCGAGCAGCTCTGCGTAGAATGCGGTCAAATGGAAGGAGTTGGTATTGGGGTGCTCCAGCCCAGAGATGGGAGCAGTATTCCATATGCGGCCTGACCTGTGCTTTATACAGTTGTAAACGGTGGGCCGGCGTGAAATACTGACCCGCTCTATTAAGCACACCCAGCTTTTTCGAAGCTAATTTAGCTTTACCTTCCAAATGACCACGAAACTGAACGTCACTCGAAATATCGACGCCAAGGATTCCAATAATCGGATTGGTATCAAGGGGAGCTCCCTCAAAGTTCAGAGGTACGACGAAGGGATGTTTTTTCGCGGTAAATGCGCAAACTTGTTACAAATACTGGAATGTTTTCAAAAAACAGTGATATTCACAATGTAAACACTAGAAGTAAGAACAAATTAGCAGTACCTTATACTAGGCTTCATAAAATAAATAATTCTTTTAAGGGTCTGTGTTTAAGATTTTACAACAAAGTACCAAATGATATTCAGAAATTAGATCTTAATAAATTTAAAATCAAAATCAAAGAAAAGCTTTATAAAAAAGCTTATTATAAAGTGTCAGATTACACAGAAGACAAAACAGCTTGGATCTGAAATGCTCCAAGCACTCCAACAGCTATTTCTAATTGTCTTTATTTAATTGATACTACATTGTATTGTAATTTTGTATTGCATCATTTTTTTATTTTTTAAATTCATATTTTGTATTGACCTGGTAACGACATATTCTTTTTTTTTTGTTTGTAAATGTCGTTGCTTTTGTGCGCTGTGGTTTCTTGCGCCCATTCTTTGCCACAGTTAAAAAATTATGTCCTGAATCGGTGGTAGGTTAAAAAAGATTTGGACGATTCAAAGTACTTATTAATTGAGTTTATTGAATAAATATATTTTGATTTTAATTTTGATTTTGACATGGCTCTCTGGATGGAATGTTTGATAAAGCAGCGACGAGCGCGTTGGCATTACGAGCTATACAAGCTAAACATCTTTAGCAATATAGAATTATCTGGATGATTTACTACTTAAGAGGGTCCGTAAGACAGATTGTAAACTTAAAACATGATAATGACCTGTCCTATTTTTAGCTTCGGTAGGTCCGTTAAGCCGTAAGATTGGTCCCGGTTATTGTGGTTTGATGGCACTCTATTCTATGTACAAAACAGCATGATAGCCGATTACCGATAGGACATAGCACACGAAGAAGAATAAGATGGTTTTTACTTGCATGGTATCTTAATCTCCCAATGAGCCCATGAGTCCATGTAGCAAGGCCTGAGCCAAATAAAAAGAAACTTTGGCTTAGCATTCCCTCGGAAACGCTAGTGCTATTATACAATCGAAACTTACGTAGTAATCGTAGTGATGGTCCTCGTGTCCGTGGCCATGTTCGTGACCGTGTCCGTGTATCGTCACGAGTTCAGCGGGACCGTCGTGACGGGAGATGTGCTGTGACGAGTGTCCATGGCTGTGACTGTGGTGGTGATCATGGTCGTACTGGGCCACGACCATTGCCAACACAGTGGTCAAGAACAAAATCTGCGAAGTGAAGATAGATAATATACTACTCTGTGTAAAAAGTACCGGGAATTCATAAATTATAAACGCGCGGTAAACATATCGACCTATTTTTGTTCTATAAGTTGGTAGCACTGTACTGAGTTACCGCCATAGAATAATCTGAGGTTACCGCGCGAAATTTGAGCGCTATGTCACTCAGCGTAATTACAGCTCTGCCGTTTTTGTATTTCATTCAAAGAGGAAATTAATATATTACGGAAAATTTCATTTTTTTAAAGTGTTCTGCGTTTTTACTATGGAAGCATTTGTTGAACGAAGAGATTACCTTAAGGTTTGCGTATCAAACGAAATTTCCTGTGCCGAATCACTAAAAATGTTGCAGAAAACTTACGGTGATTCGTGTATCTCAAAAACACGGGCATATAATGGTATAATGTATATTTAAAATATAAAGTATATTAAGTATTTATGCTGAATAGGCTGTAAGATTATATTGTTTTTTGTAAATAATTGAAATAAATAAATAAAGAAGACCGACAAGTGGTAGTTGATTTGCCTCGTTCTGGTCGACCCCCAACCGCTGCGAATGATGAAAACATCAAAATAATCAATAGTATTGTACTGGAAAATCGTCGTATTAGTCTAAGAGAGTTAGCTCTAGAGCTAAACGTATCTTTTAAATCCGTTTATAATATTCTGACTGACATTTTAGGCATGAAACGCGTCGCCGCACGATTAGTTCCAAAACAGCTCAATTTTGTCTAAATAGAGCATCGAAAGCTGGATGCTGCAGACATGATTTCCCGAGCTTCTATGGATTCAACTTTCACGAACCGCATAATAACTGGCGACGAGACATGGGTTTATGAGTACGATATGCAAAAAAGTCAACAATCTTCAGAAGGGCGCCTCGAAAACGAGTCGAAACCAAAAAAACCGCGTCAAAGCCGTTCGAAAATCAAAGTTATAGGTACTGATAATTTTCTTCGATTGCCGCGGTGTAGTGCACTACGAATTTCTTCCAGAGGGACAAAGGTAAATAAAGAATATTATTTAGGTGTCATGAGGCGTTTGCGAGAGAATATCCGCCGAAAACGGCCAGATTTATGGAACGACAATTCATGGATTTTACACCATGATAATGCACCATCGCACAGAGTCATCATTGTGTGAGTTTTTTGCCAAAAGCTTGACAAATGTCAGCGACCAAGAGCCGTACTCTCCTGATATGGCTCCGTCTGACTTTTTCCTGTTCCCGAGGCTAAAATTACCACTTCGAGGAAGGCATTTCGATTCGATTGAATCTATAAAAGAAAATTCGCTGAAGGAGTTGAAGGCCATACCTCGCAATCAGCTTACAAAAAATGTAATGTAAATGGGGGGGGGGGGGGGGGGGAAGGGGGGGTCATTATATAGTAATTCAGGTTGGGTTTTTACTTTGATAGTCAAGATGTTTTTATATTTTTATTCTATTGTTGCAATCAGTATAAGTTACGTACGTGGATGTCTGTAACAACAGAAGAATCTTTGCGTTGCCTACTATGTACAAAACCTTACCACAATATTTCTGTTCCGATTAGTACAAACGCTAATAAAAGTATATAAAACATGGATTCCCGACTATTATCACAAAGGGTTAGTCAGAGACCATTTGGATTTATGTGCAGTTTTGAGCCGCTACAAAGTGCTTTCATAAACAAGTTTCATGTTTCCATTTTCACTTTAGTCTACCCTTACCTTTGAGTACATCTTTACAGTTGCTGTAGTCTCAATGTTTTAAAGTTCAGTAGAGAATTGATACAAATTTACAAAAAACCACGTCTTTTATATCAGCATCGGGGTTAAACATTGCAATATAGATTTCTTTCTAAATTATAGGCTGTTAAAATTATGCCGGAATTTTTAGTTGCGTGCTTGCGATCATATCATGAGACAGACATTGGCATGTCGAAATCGCTTTTATCGTGTAACGGTATAATTGATAAAATAATATGTTAAAATGTTTTAGTTCAACAACCTTTTAAGTATCAATTTTAGTAAGTACACTACAGAAATTAGATCCTCACGACTATTATAAATACAGATCTAACAATTTTATTCTCGCCAGTAGCTATTCGTCACTTAGATAGGTATTTCTTTACGGTTCGAGTCATTTCCCCAACCTATGATATGTGAAAATTTAATCAGTATCACACACATTTAAGTAGGTTCGGACATTTATAAATTATAATGAAATAAAGAAATTCATTAACATACATTATGAACCCTGACAATGTTATATGTATTTTAGGCATTTGGGTATCTAATAAAATCTTAAGTTTGCTAAATTATAAAAATAGTGGCTGCTATCCCTTTCTACCATAATCAACAATTAGTAAGCAAAACTACATCAATCTACTATAATCAATTGTAATTGCATTTTTTTTATTACATTTCACGGTTGGAAAGTAATGAAACATTAGATACCTATTATGTTACAGTCAAACTAATAACTGGCCAAAACCACTTTTGACTGCAAAAATAATAAAGTTACAACATAGAAGCACGACTAGTATCCCCGAAGAGTTAGTCAGAGACAAGGCTATGAGGACAGCAAAAGCAGTCCTCTACCATAGTCCACTTTTCACCAAATATCGACTGCAGATGTGCTCAACGTGACAGGTGGTGAGCCCATCGCCGCTCTATGCTGTTAGATGTATGTGCAGTCTTTAGTCCGTTAGTCGCCTTTTACTACACCCAAGGGAAGAGGGGGTGGTAGTATTCTTTCACCACTACGCGATACGGTTAAGAGGGTTTACGCATTTCGGTTTCCCATACAAGCTTCCAAGTCGAAATTTTTAAAAACCAATAAGCCAATTCTTATGAAACTTTGCATGTTACAGTAAAATACAGGGATCTAAATAATTTGTTGAAAACATTTTTAAAAGTTAAAAATGTTTTCAACAAGTTTAAGAGTTATTGCGATTTAAAGTCCACTATAGAAAGTTTAAAATCGCAATAACTCAGTTAAATAAACGTTTTCCCTGTATTTTACGTAAACCCTCTTAATAAAGTAAATAAAGTTAAATATTCAAAACTACAGCTCTATCGGTAAGGTTAGGTTAGGTTAGATGTGTGGTGGGGTGCAAATTTGGGAACCTCCTCGTGGTGCACCCTGGGGTAAGGCCTCTCGGCCCACGTTCAGCGTGGGACAAGGGGCCTTATGCTAATCCCTGGCGCCTCTTCTGGGCGCCGAATAACGTAGGTGGTGCCCCTTCTAGGCACCGCACCCCCTTCAAAGCGCGTCCCTTCTGGACCGCACAGCGGGTCACTTGGACCTGCGGGGGGGATCTCCACGTGCGGCCCACTTTGGGTCGCACGCTCGCCGCTCACTTTCGAGCGGCTTTGAGGGGAGTTTTGACGGCGCCCCTTCTGAGCGCCGCTTCGGGCAAAGGTGCCGTCGTTGCGGGGCGCGGCGACGGGCGCCCGTTTTCGGACGGGTTGGTGGGCGGCTCTAACAGCCCACCCCCTAGCGACCAAAGGGATGGCAAACCTTCTTATTTCCGACCCGTAATGAATAAGTCGAATAAGAAGGTTACTTTGCGTTACGATCCGGCTAGCACCCGGCGCGTAGAGGTATCCGTGCCTCTGCGTGAGAAGTTGGTTACCGAAGACTGCCTTGAGGTAGGCGACCAGGCCTCAGGGGCCAGTAATGCCTCTGGAAGGGAGAGTGGGAGTTTGCCCATGGGGGGCGGTGTTGATGGTGGGTCCGCGATGGACGTGGAGGCCGGGGACGCGTCCGGGGAAGCGTCCGCTCGGGCTACTGGCTCGAGCGGCGTGGAGCTGGCGGTGCCCGGTGGCAGTGGCGCCAGTCATTTTGACTGGGCGGTCGAGGTGGCGCCCCCCTAGGCTGGAGCCGCCAAGGTCCTCCGTGGTGACCGTAAGTCTGAAGCCGGAGGCGGTGGCAAGAGGGGTAACCTACGCCTCGGCCCTGGACGGGGCGATGAAGAATATGGGGGACTTGGCGGACATCGACCTCAAAGACGGCGTTCAGATGGGGCATACTGCTGCAGGGGGGAGGAAGTTCGAGGTCCCGGGTGCCTCCAGTGGCCCCTTAGCTGACGTGCTGGCGGAGAGGCTCCGTGAGGCCGTGTCGGAGGACATGGTGGTCGACAGGCCGTGCCGGATGGCCGCGGTCCGGCTTGTGGGCCTAAACCCGGACGTGACGTACGAGGCGGAGGGATTCGCAAGGGCGATTGCGAAGGGGGCGCACTGCGGCGTTGAGCGGGTGGTTGTCGGGCAGTTCCGGACCGGACCGTCGGGTCGGTCCTCCGTCGTGATCCGGCTCCCGATCGAAGCGGCGAAAATTTTGGTGGACCTGGGTTTCGTCATCCTCGACTGGGCGAAGGTGCGGGTGGAGGCCCTGGACGGGGGCCCCAAGAGGTGTTACAGGTGCTACGGCGTGGGTCACCTAAGTTACACTTGTGACTCAGACCAGCCGTGGCACGCTGTGCTTCCGTTGTTACGCTCGGGGCACAAAGCGGCCACGTGCGGGGCGGAAAGGGCGAGCTGCGGTGTGTGCAGGGAGGCAGGGCTCCCGCACGACCACCACATGGGTGGATGGAGGTGTCGTCCTCCAAGAGCGAGGACGAAGGGGACCCTTGGGAGGGGCGTTGCGCCCATGGAGGCGGGGGAGTTGCCAGAGGGGCCGGTAGAGGACCAATGGCAACTGGCAGTGGGGGAGTCGAGGGCGGCACAAATACCACCCTCCTCCACCATGAGAGCGAGGGCCGGGCAACCGGCGGAGAGGATGGGGTCGCCGGTGAGGGCGACGGCCGGGCAGCCGGCGGAGGTAGCGGGGTCGCCGGTGTGGGCGACGGCCGGGCGACCGACGGAGAGAGGGTCGAAGGCGGCGGTATAGCTCTTGTGGGAGGAGGGCGATGCCTCTGCGCTTCGGCACAGGCCGCGAGTTGGTGGCACTCCCTGTGTGGGACCGCGGCCTCACGGGTGGGGCCGCGGTCCCACACAGGGAAGAGGCGGAGGGGGGGTCGAGGGAAACCTCCTCCCCCCCGAGAGGGCAGCGGCTAGGTAGATGGGCTACCTAGTCGCATTGCACTGCTCTATCCCCGTCTGGGTGGGAGTCAGCTTGCCGGCTCCCACCTCTTCTGCAGGAGGCCAGGCAAGACTGGCCATCCCGTAGGCGGATTCCCGGAGATTGTGCAAACGGCCCCGGGTTCCGCTATCGGTGTGCGGGCAAGCATTGGGGTTTTTATGGGGTAGGGCCACTAGTCCTAACTCACCTGACTCATTCGCTCCCTTCCGGGGGGGCGAATGGGTGCGGGTGGGGACAAGTGGCCTCGAGTCTCTCTCCGTGCCATGCGTCATCCCAAGCCCATTGGGTGCGCATGGCCTGTGTACAACACTTTTTCCCCAATCCATGTGTGGTGGCTGCTCATTAATAGAATATTACTGTCCCATCTCTTCCCTTGGGTGTCGTAAAAGGCGATCAACAACCAAAAACTGCACATTCATCCATAGAGCGGTGCCCAACAAACAAATTGCTCTTGGGAATAGGAGGTTATAATGCTTTAAGTCTTATACAACCTTATTTTATCTTTATATAAAAACAATTAAGGGTGAGTTCCACCCATGAAACTGAACAACTTTCCCCAAGAAACCTATGTGCAAAAATGACAAAAAAAAATGATCTCCCATACTATTCTGCCCCGTTATTGTAATTACAGTAGGTAAAAAAATGTAATTGCGGGAAAATGAACTTTTGTTTCAATATTTTAAAAGTAATGCATCTTTATTATTATAGCAGATAACTCAGATATTCAAACGGATATCAAAAGATAAACTTGCTTAAATCCTGCCCGTGATAGTTACTGTGACTATGTTTATTATAACCTCTATATAAATATGTGAATGCCCAAAAATCCAGTGTCTGTTTTCACAATATTCATGTATTTTAGAACTTTTGATTATCTCCTTGGTCGAGTGGTTTGTACACCGGTTTTCATGGTGTCGCCATCTCTGAGGTCCCGGGTTCGATCCCCAGTCGAGTCAATTTAGAAATTATTGCTTTTTTTAAAATTATCTCGGGTCTGGGTGTTTTCTATGTATAATAAGTATTTAAGTATTTTAAGTATGTTTATCCGTTGTCTAGTAACCATTTAACGAGTTTCATAACGAAGCTTCTCTTGGGCTAGATAATTGGTGAGAGTGTAGTAAAATTTATTATAAACAAGCGGCCGCTCGCAGTTTCACCCGCGTGGTTCCCGTTCCCGTGGAAATATCGAGTTAAAGAGTATTCTATGTGTTAATCCAGGTTATAAACTATCTGTATGCCGATTTTCAACCAAATCCATTAAGTAGTTTTTACGTGAAAGAGTAACAAACATCCATCCATACGTTCCCGTCTGAATATCGGGATAAAAAGTATCCTATGTGTTATTCCAGGTTATATACTATCTGTATGCCGAATTTCATCCGAATCTATTCAGTAGTTTTTACGTGAAAGAGTAACAAATATCCATACATACAAACTTTCGCGTTTATAATATTAGTTGGATTTATTAACTCTGATATCCTGTCCTAAAATATAATGGAGCATTATATAATATATAATAAGAGGGCAGGTTAGCAGTCTACTTCAGTGGACTCTCCTTACAAACAACAAATCGTACTCCTCTCGTTGGTGTTTTTGCCGTTCTATATTGTTACTTAACATAATGTCTTTATTCAATAAACTTAGTAACTAAGCACTTTGAATTGTCCAAACCATGTCATTTCTTTAACCTTCACCCAATCCACCCTTACATTTTACCATTTGATGATTTATATAAATATGTCCATGACACATTCGTGTAATAAAAATCATAGAATGAGTGTTCAGAATGGTATATGGTATATAAATATGCATTGAATGTTATTATAATTTGTAGTTTGTTACTGAACTTAGTCTTTATTTATTAGTTATTTGAAAAGCTCTAGAACAATCACATTCGTTAAATAAAGTTGTCTTATAAATAACATGTAGTCAGGTACTCATAAAAAAGGCAAAAATTACTCGTAATAATCTTAAATAATAAGTAAGTAGTATTCATGAAATATCAGTTACAGTCTTATAAACTAGTAATAACTCAGCCTTTATTTATTAATAGTATCACTAACAATAACTCAACCAGCTTTAAAATTATTTTAAATTCGAACAATCATGTTATTATTCTTATTATTATCATATAAACTATAGGTACTTACTGTGAATATGGTAGCGGAAATACCATATTTTGAATAATGACAATACAGTGACTTTAGTTACTGTAAATATTTTAGGGAAAATATGAAATAAATCGCAGCTTTAATACAGTAAGTCTACTTACTGTCCTTGTTTTAACGAACGGTTGAACCTTCATAACACTTACTGTGGTTAAACTTATCGTATTTTTGTCAATAATTATGATTAAAAATTAAAAATAGTGGCATGTAGGTCTTGATTTCAGGATCACGGTACTGTAAAAAAGTCATAGCACCAGTAACACGACTTACTGTAATTATGACAACGGGGGCAGTATTGTCGTCAGCTGATCGGACAGTTTATGGGAGATCGATTTTTTTTTTGTCATTTTTGCACGTAGGTTTCTTGGGAAAAGTTGTTCAGTTTCATGGGTGGACCTCACCCTTAATTGTTTTTGTTTTTTCTTATATAAGCCACAGGAAAGTTATATTAAATGTATGCCGGCTTGTAAATGCACTGCTAAAAGCTAAATTAATGTCAATACTAATAATCTGGTAAAATAAGTCTAGAAAACGCATTAGAGATAAAAATATGATGTATTGAAGTACTAGTTCTATGGTAGCAAGATATGGAACTTTAAACGCTAAATACTTTAATATTAATAAAATAATAACCAAGTCTAACACTCTCTATGAAAATGTGTTAATAAGATACAAGTACTACTAGTAGTCTGTAGAACGCCGTTTATTGTGCTAGCTATGTTAGAAATTCTGTATAAGAAAGATTCTTGGCTCTTACAGGAGTATAAACATTGAATGAGAGCATAAATGCTCATTAGGGTTTCTCATCGAGAAGTCTCGAAGCGGGAATTCCTGGGAAATCTGGCCTAAGTCGAGACAAGAAAAAAAAGGGTGTTGAGTACCCGGGAAGTCGAGAAATTAAAAAAAAAACAAAAAAATAGCAATTTGGCGTTAAGTTCTGTGTTACTTATTACAAAAAATATCCCATTTACATCCTTGATTATCAAAAGACTATGATTTAAAAGTCGTTAGTTATTATTACAAAAGTTTTATACGGGTTAGTTATATTTCATAAACATCATTATTTATTTTAATGAAACATTTTGACTTTTACATCATTATTACAAATTATAAAGTAAAGTCGCCGTTTTCCTCTGTCTGTGACACCGCACTATTCTCCTAAACCACGCAATGGATTTTTATGAGGTTTTCACTAAAAGATAGAGCGTTAACTGAGGATGGTTTTTGTTTATAATTTGTAGATAGTTTGTACAAAATGACTCAGGTATGACGGAGTTTCTAAGTTAGCATGGACGAAGGCGCGGGCGGGCCGCTATAGTTATGTTATAAGAAAAACATAATGTCTGTGATTGATATTTTGTTAATTTTAAAGAATTTACTTATATTTAATTCCAGTTTTAAAACTCTGTGATTATAAATCAAAGTGATCATATTTGTCAGTAATATATAATTGTAAAAAAAATGTCTATGATTAATACTTTGTTAATTTTAAAGATTTTACACATGTTTTATTCTAGTTTTAAAACTCTGTGGTTATAGAGGAAATTAAGAAAGCATATTTTATAGTTTATTGACGAAGACTGATTAAAATTAACATATTGTTGATTACGAAAGCGTGTATTTTATTTTAAAACCATTTTCATACATTTTTATTGAGGTTAATCATATTCCCGACTTCTTGAGAATTCCCGGGAAATGGCGCTCGAGATGTCTCGGTATCCGGAAACAAAAAAATCGGGATATGAGAAACCCTAAAGCTCATATATTTCACTAAAAATCCTAAACCAATCATATTTTTGCATATCACACAGACGAATAAATTGTACAAATTTTATAGGATAACGCCAGTAAGGACTTAATAAAATGGAAGAAATTAAAACAGAGCGACGGGTTTAGAATAAAAGTTATTACTAAAATTGCAAATTGCAAAACATAACCAGTGTAAATCTTAAATAAGAGTGCTACTTACAATAAAGCTAGTGGTTTCGTACAAGATTTTTATGAAGCACGGCATGCTGTTAATGAATCCGTCAATGTATTGACTCAAGATCAGCCCCCTTACTCTTGAAACCGATCCCGATCGATCGAGATTGGTATTGTGAAGTTTCGTACTTCTAAGTTACGATACCAGAGCTAATAAGGATTCATATTGCGCGGATATTGAGTGAAAAAAAATACAAAACTCATTGTCATTTAGTTCACCCAAAATGAATCCAAATTGGCGCTGGTGTCGTAACTTAAAAGTACGAAATTTCACAATACCAATCCGATCCAATACCGATCGGTTTCAAGAGTAAGGGGGCAGCTTAGCCTATTTTCTGATATTAGGAAAGAAAATAGATCATGTCATTCTAGTAGTCCAGTAGGCTCAACATATTATTCACCTGAATATTCATTTTTTGAAGAAACTTTATCTAGCGGCGAGGAAGACGAAGACAGTTATGGTAATCATAATGAGGATAAAAATGACGAAATATCAGATATTGGGCTCATAAATGTTCCCCATGCAGACTTGCGTGAAATAAAAGATAACCATATATATATATATATATTTACTTTATTTACCATATTACAAAACATTAGGTACAATTGGTACCGAATTACTGATGACAGAATTTGCATTCGTCCGATGGAAAATTATCATAGATAGCGTATATAAAACAGTTTTGGCACCAAAAATAAATAAAATTCAACATAAGTATAATATTGCGACATTCCTGAACAATAAAATGTTGCGATTAAGTGTAAGTCGACAAATGATCACATCCAGCACAGTTTCAGCTTAGTAATACAAAGTAAGTCACCTTCCACGGCCACTTTGCTATTTCTAGTAAATGAAAGTCTTCTTTGTTCGTTAGAAATTTGTCGATAACTAGAATAGCAACCATTTTTAGTTTTGTTTATTCAAAAAGTCACTAAAAAGAAAAAAAAGACAACTTTAGTAATTTAAAATGTTTTCATTATCATAACATTTTTATGAAGGAACCCTAACTACTTTCCAATATGTCTGACTAGAAGATCACTATAAGCTCTAACATATAGTACTGAAGTCTCATAATAGCACTTGCTCAGTTTTTAGGTTTAAAAACAGACAAAACGCCTAGTGAAAATCGTTACATATTTAAAATCTGAATTGATCAAAACTTAAAGAGGCATTAAAAATTTGATACAAATACCTACCCATATTAACGAAAAACTCTCCTTTGTAAATAAACAGTGTTTGTAAGTAATACACATCTCAGTCCACCAAACCAGTCCTTTCACTTTTAATGGCCTTATTTATTTACACAATTAAGTCTAATTACAAGAATTCAAATAATTATCCTGTATTAACATTATCATCAAGGGATGCAAGCAGCACAGGTGGTGGTGGAGATCCTTGGGGGAGGTCGGAGGGAGGAGGGGATGATGAACATTATTATCGTCACAAGTCTTACCTACTACACAGGCCACAAGCTCCACGACCTTTCGGGCAGGAGAGCTAGTCCTCCAGCACCACCATGTGTGATCAATGATAGCTAGTCATACGAAGCGAGTTAGAACTAGTTACATTGAACTTTCATAAATCGGTCAAAACCACATTGGCCTATTTGTAGTCAAAAGTTGTTTTGGCAGGTTATGAGTTGTGACAGCATGTAACATTTAATTTTTCATTTCTTAACACTGGTACAGTACGGCGAGAGATATCTGTCCGTTTAGTGGTAAAATAAACATTTCAGTTTTATAATTTCTATCATTTCATTATTCATTGCAACTCAATGTTAGTTTAAGGCTTATTTTTAATGATAAGTATTTATTTTATCTTCGCAACCATCAAATAAATATCTCGTAGAAAGCAAACAAGCTAAAAACTGTACTACATAAATGGTAATGGATTCATTTCATTCTTGGGTGGTGAGAGCTATTAATAAAATGAAATCTATATTAATAAAAATCAACTGCATGTATGCTTGTTCGGGTATCACTTCTAACCTAATTTTTTTTTTAGTTGTGTTTGTAATAAATTGTCAGGACAACATACATAATAAACACGACTATTATCCCCAGAGACTAGGTAGGCAATGAGGTCCTCAAAATCAGTCTCTACCATAGTCCACTTTTCACCAAATAGCGACTGCACATGTGCTCAAGACAACCTTGTCTTTAGGCTCTTTTCTTTTATACAAACCTTTGTATAAAAAAACTTTATGGTTGTCACGGGTACGGGGTGTCCACGCGGACGAAGTCGTGGGCGGGCCGCTAGTGAATAATAAAAAACAAATACTTAAGGTATATTATCTAGTTTATTTACAAAACTAATAACAGAAATCAAAACATAACATGGTTCCACAGAGTTATAACAATGTTTGTCATTTATTGATGTTGTTCAGGGGTGATATGCTTAGCGTGTCCTTGGCGCTTCACAACGGCGTTGAATCTGTAACAAAAAATATAATATTAATATTAATTTATATTAAGTTAGGAGGATTTATATAATTGAGGAGCTCGATGGCGCAGCGGCTAGCGTGTTTGGCTTGCGATCTTGACCGCTAAGCTGCTTTCGCAATGCCGGGTCGCTGAATGGGTGACTAATTTAAAAAACATCACAAGCTCATTCGTGCTTCGAAAGGCACGTTAAGCCGTTGGTTCCGGTTGTTGTTGTAAGATAGCAGTCGTGAAAACCCACCAACCCGCGTTGGGATAGCGTGGTGGGTTATTATGGGCCAATATCCCCACGTGCTATTCACGTAGACGGCCTATGCCCAGCAGTGGAACGTTTATAGGCTAATGATAGTAAAAAATTATCAGCGATGTAGTAATCCTCTTAAAAAAATCAACTTTGTACTAAAATGCTATTAAAGGTTTCAGATGACATATCTATACAATTTAGGGATGATTTATATTAGAGCGGGCCGTGCACAGGGCGTGTCCCGTCCGGGCCGTTCGGGCCCACACGGGACACGGATCATGCACGGTGTAATAAGAACTGCTTCATACAAAATGTATGCAACGTCTCAAATCAGTGGCGCCGTCCGGGCCCCGTGCGTCCGGTGCGGGCCCGGACGGGGCACTCCCCGTGCACCGTCCCGCTCTAATATAAATCATCCCTTAATGGTTATTTGAAGCATAAGTACTAAGAACAGGTTAAGGTAGTAAATCGTGTTTCTAACTACCTACCTACCTAACCAAGTACTTACCCGCAAAATAAAAGATTTTCCAAGAGCTTTTCCTTTTTTTAAAGATTCTTCCTAATTTGTTGTGAAGTGGTGATGAGTTAACCGTCATTCACTTTTCAGTTTGAAATACAGATTTAAAAAGTATCTAACCCGCTGTGTTTGTCGGCGGTGTACTCGACGATGCGCACGGTGCCGTCGGCCTCGTGCAGCGAGTAGTAGCCCTTGACGACGTCGCCGTCGCGGGTCTCGTGCTGGCTCTTGTAGTCGCCGGTGTGCGGGTCCTTCACGGAGTACTCAAACGCGTACTTAGGGTGCGCCTGCAATATAACGAATGGCTGGGTTAGAGCGGGCTGCTTACGCTGGAGCCGCTGCGAGCGTCTTGCGGGCGCGTGCTTACGTAGTAGTCCTCGTGGTGCTCCTGGTCATGGTGTTCTTCTGTGTGCACTTGCTGTGTGTGTTGCTGTTCCTGGCCGTGCCCGCTCTGGTGCAGCACGAGGCTCTGGGACGAGAACGCGTGCTTGTGGCCGTCGTCGTGCTGGGGGCGCGCTGCCGCCACCGCGAGCGTCACAGCTAGTATTACAACCTGATGGATCAAAAATGACAATAAAGAAGCTTTCTCGATCATAGACAAGTACGTTTTCCTTTTGATCTATGATTTTATTTGACTGAAAAAGTATTAATATTATGTCTCCATATTTTCACTTTATTAGATGTTACTTCTTGGTTTTATTGACGATTTAACTCAATATAAGACTTTTTTACAGCTTTGGGCCAGCGTGGTTAGATGTAAGCTGATCTTCTTATGTGACGTTGTTCATGCGAGAAGGCTACCCAGCATTGGGACGTTTATAGGCTGATGAAAAATTCTAAATTTAGCAGCATACAAAAATGTATGAAATTTATGAATTTGTGCTTTTTAAACTGTTTATTTTAATAATTAATGGAATCAGGCGTTACTTTGCGGAAATCCATGATATACAAAAATGGAATAAAATATGTAGTGTTAATCCCGCTAAATCAATAATTTATCAAGCTTGGAAGCTCCTGAGTATGCCCCGTGGAGGGGCGAAACACGTGGCTTCCGGTTTGCATGCCTTATTTAGCATCCATCGCTCCTTTTGCATGTGCATACATTGCGGGCGGGAGGGCGGTGCTTGCGCATGCAGCATCCAAGCTTGATAAATTATTGATTTAGCGGGATTAACAGTACATATTTTAATCCATTATTGTATGTTTCTTTTAAATTAAATGAAGAATAAGTGTTAATATTGGTAATACCTTGGAGAACATATTTTTTATAAATATTTAAACACTGCACTTGTGAACTCTTCAAAATATCTGAAGTGAATGATAGTGTACGTCCTTTGTCACACGTCTTTTATATGTAAGAAATAAATTCAGAATTAAGTAATTCATTCATAAGAAAGTAATTTTAAAAGTCTTAAAACAAGTTTACTGAACTGATTTGTAGCGGCAGCTTGTAAGTGTGACCTTCGGATGTGGAAACTTGTTTCTTTCACCGATGGGATTGTTTTAATGTAGGAGCCAAAATTAAGTTGCGATAACTTTAAACTTTTTTAGGATTTAGGATACTGATTTATTTTCATTAATAGTAAATGAACTGATGTAGATTAGTTGTACGTAGTCTTGTTTAATGAGTTACTAACAATGAAATAAAATCGCTCTTTTGAAGTTTCTAAGTATATTTATTTTACATTACTATTATAACAAGTAAATTATTAATAATGATGATGCTTTTCAGGCACTATGTGGTGGGTGCTGTGTTTGACAGTCGCATGGAAACTGAAAGGAAAATAAAACAACGATAATGAAAATGAGCCAGTTACAAAGTTTACCCCCTTGAGCACCGTAAAACCAGACATAATTGAAAATCAATTGTTTCGCCGGTCTTAGATACTTGACCTATTAATAATGAAAATGTAATATATAGAATACTAAACTTATTTATTCTACAAAACGATTAGAAATGTCAAAAGTTCACGCTAACCTTTTGAAATCCATGAGAATAAAAATTAACTATATTAAGTTTTGATATAGTAATTTTGGTGAAACGTGGACTATATAGAGGACTGCTTCAGCGGGACTCAGTGTCTAGTCTCTGGCTAACCCTTTGGGGATAATAGTCGCAAATATATTTTTTTGTGTTTGTAAAATAACCGTTTGCAAACTATGAAAATGTGAAATAATATATTATAGATTTTCAACACTTTGGCTTTGTTAGCATGGTAAAATCAAGTAAGTAATACTACCATAGCGAAAGATTCGTATATTTGATTATTTGCGTTAATAACGCTCAAATAAACCAGAAAATAACGAAACGGATTGCCGTAGACGTGGGTTCGATTCCCACCTGAAGTAGACATTTTTCCAACGTTTCGTTACGGTGAAAGACGTTTACCCGGTCTTCTTGTCGCTGTGGTAGTCGACGTGCCGGTCGGAGCCGTCGGGCTGGCGCAGCGCGTAGGCGCCCTTTACGGCGTCGCCGTCGCGGTGCTCGTGCTGCGACTTGCGGTCGCCGGTGTGCGCGTCCTCTACTTTGTACTCGAACTCATATTTGGGGTGGGCCTAATAAACAACAGATTATTAGTTTAGTACTAGTAGTAGAGCTGTGAGTGTGCAGGCTCAATAAAGGAACTCACTCACTACAAACCCATCTCTTCCCTTGGGTGTCTTGAAAGGTGACTAATGAACTATAAGACTCTACATACATTATCATCATCATCAGCCTACAAACATCCCACGTGGACAATAGCACATATGGATATTGGGCTATGACCCACCACGCTGGCCTAATGCAGGTTGGTGGGTTTTAACGACTGCCATCTTACGACAACAACCGGGACCAAAAGCACGGAGGAGCACGAGATGTTTTTAAATTGGTCTCTTATCCAGCGGCCTGGCATTGATAAAGTTGCATAGCGAGCAAGATCGCAAGCCGAACGCACTAGCCTCCTCAAACTGTACATACATGCAACAGCATAGAGCGGCGATGGGCTCACTATGTATCACACTAAACACATGTGCAGTTGTTATTTGGTGAAACGTGGACTATGGCAGCGGTCCTCATTGCCTACTCTGTAACTAAACCCTTAGAGGTAATATCGTGAATCTATGTTTGTATGCATAGAATAATAACGCATAGAACGATAGTCTCGTATTAGAAAACTGTCATGGCGTGAGGCAACAAAAAAATGGATGTAGGAGTAAGTTACGCGTACTATCTCGGTGACACGCACACAAGTGTACAAGTAATGTTGCTAGAAAAATCAGATTTGCCCCAAAAGTAAGGAAATTTGAACTGTTGATAGATAGATAAGTTTAGATTATTAGTACTGACGCGGGCCGTTTCGGTACCAAGCCAGTATGGCTTGGTTTTACTGGCCTCATTTATCGTGCGTGTTCTCGCTTTCTATGCGTTATTATTCTAAGTTTGTATGTATGAGTTTAGTAGAATTTCGAGTTTGTTTACAGAGCTTATTTTGAGTATTGCCGTGATGACCAATCTTGATTGACATGGCTCGCTGGTTGATGTTTAATATAGCAGCAGTGAGCGCTTTGGCATTACTAGCTAGCTAAGCTATGTAAGAAAAACATTTTTCGCAATTAATGTTTTATATTTTAGCGTTTTATTATTATAACGCTTAAATATACTTAAGTAAAAATTTAAACACTGAAAAAAGACGATAACGTCAGGCGGGAATCGAACCACGCACCTTCCTTAAAAACATAAGCATCAAGCACTGACAAATTTCGACGGTGGAAAGCCAGACCTCGATAGCCAATAGTGGTTAAGGCAGCCGCCCGGAATGCGGAAGGTGCGTGGTTCGATTCCCGCCTGAGGTTGTCGTCTTTTTTCAGTGTTTAAAATTTTATCTTTCGCAATATCGAATTTCCTTAGTAAAATAAGTTAAGAGCATTTTCAGCTTCGGATGTTCCGTCAATTCGTAACATTGGTCCCGGTTTTTATGGTTTGATGGTACTATTTACAAACCAGCGTGATAGCAGACCTCCGATAGGACATGGCATAAGAAGAAGAAAATGGTTATTACTGTCATGGTAGCTAAATCTCTCGATAATGATGATAAGTCAATGTAGCAAGGATTTAACCAAATTAAAAGGCGATTGTCCGCTTTACGACAGATTCGCTTTAAGACAGATTCGGTTTAGGGCAGATTCGCATTACGACAGAAGTACAGTGGTCTAGAAAAGACAAAATAAACAAATAGAGACTGTCGTATCATTCCCTGCGAAGGGACAGTGCCAATAATTAATCTTGATTTACGTTTCACAATCGGGACTTACGTAGTAATCGTAGTGATGGTCCTCGTGTCCGTGGCCATGCTCGTGACCGTGTCCGTGTATCGTCACGAGTTCAGCGGGACCGTCGTGACGGGAGACGTGCTGTGACGAGTGTCCATGGCTGTGACTGTGGTGGTGACCGCCGTCGTACTGAGCAACGACCATAGCCAATACAGAGGTGAAGCAGAGAATCTGCAAAGTGACACAAGTTAAAAACAATCAGGAAAGATTGAGCCATTGTAGTGCGTAGGGTTTTGAGAGCCTAGAACTCGTAGTATATGTGTCTACTGTGCATGCGTATAAAAAAAACTGTCACAAGATGGTCGCCAACGGTAGTACTTACCTGATAACAAAAAATTATGATTGTTTATTATCAGGTTATATAAATTGTATATATTTATTTACTTTGACAAGAGTTTATTAGCGAATTTTTCAGTTTTTAATTGATTTTTTCCACGTTTACATACAAAACACCATTTTTTATTTTATTTTCTGTTCTATCATAATACTTTTATCTATCTTACCTTTGAGTACATCTTTTATTTGGTGTAAGACTCCAGTGTTAATGTTTCAAAGCTCAGTAGAAAACTGATACAAATTCAGAAAAAATCACGTCTTTTATATCAGCATTGGGATTAAAAGCAGCAATATAGATTTCTTTCTAAATTGTAGGCAGTTAAAAAATTAAGCACGAATTTTATGTTGCATGCTTACGGTCATTTGTGGTGCGACAAATACTTTGAGAAAGGCGTTACTATCGTGTCGAAATATTTGATGTCGTGTTATATTTTTGTTAATAAAATGTTTTAGTTCTAAAAGGTTTACACGTAATCGACAAATCTCAATATATAATAGGTAATATTTATTCATATAACCGTGTCAGGTAGCGGTAAAAGAATACTACCACCCCCTCTCTTCCCTTGGGTGTCGTAAAAGACGACTAAAAGACTAAAGACTGCACATACATCCAACGGCATAGAGCGGCGATGGGCTCACCACCTGTCACGCTGAACACATGTGCAGTCGCTATTTGGTGGACTATGGTAGAGGACTGCTTTGCTGTCCTCATTGCCTAGTCTCAGACTAACCCTTCGGGGATTATAGTCGTGATTATATGTATGTAATATTTATTAAAATACTTAAAAATGTTAAAAGTTACATAATGTTAGAGACTGAAAATAAAGTTTATAAGTGATTTTAAAAAGAGCCGTGTGGTATAGCGGCTCTCTAAAAGAACTTTTTTTTTATGTTTAATGGCGCGCACGATTTATGCTTTAGCCAAGGCAAAAATGGACTGCCATGGAGAAGTAAAGTTTATAAGCTCCACATACTTTAGGTTGCTAAATTGATTTGACATATTTTTGACATTTTATTGATTATGGTTAATTTATAGTATATTAATTTTGTATTTTTATTGTAATACTAACATAATTGGTTTTTGACAATTTGGAGTACCTATTAATTTTGTATTTTGTATGTAATTAGAATAGTCATTGTTACCTAGAAAATAAAAATGTTAAAGTTATTTGCATGCTACATTGTCAGCTGAGAAAGAGAAGAAAAGTAGAATAAGACCAAAAATGTACCTTTCTCAAACGCAAATTAAATATTTCATTTCATTATTTCATTTCATTTCATTTCATTTACCAACCCCTTTCTTTCTTTGGGTGTCGCAAAAGGCGACTAACGAACTAAAGACTGCACATACATCCAACATCATAGAGCGTCTATGGGCTCACCACCTTTCACGCTGAGCACATGTGTAGGTAGTTGTAATTTGGTGAATCGTGGACTATAGCAGTGGACTGCTTTTGCGGTCCTCGTTCCCTAATCTTTGACCCCCTTTTTGGGGATAATTTTCATTATGCATGTATTTAAAGTAAAAAGAGTTTTTAGTAAAGTACTATCAGTAACTTGTGATTCTACTACCGGCTCGGAATGTAGTCTTTTTAATAGGGGCCTTACTTATAAACGTAATCTAAGCGTTATTCAGTTAATATATTATTTTGTAGGTATATTTTGCTCAAATACATCTTGACGTTTGTGTGACGTCGACAAAATAATGTTTAACTAAGTAATGCTTGAAGAGTGTTTATGAGTAAGGTCTTAAATCAAAATCATTATTACATTTATTCAAATCAAAGTTAAAAATAGTTGGTAAAATAAAACAATTCTAACATATTAATACTTGTAAATGTAACGGCTAACACACGCCTCCAGTTTACCATATTATTATAAATAATTTTGGAAAGATACAAAAGTAATAACTAGTTAAGTAAAGCTGAAAAATACTAGAAAATTCAGCAAAGTACGCAGAAGGGTTTGCCAAACATCTGTCTGTACTCGAATATCATCAATGATATATTATGTATGTGAGAGGTCGTGTGGGCAAATAAGAAGCACAAATAGTCTCAACTTTTTTATTTTAGAGAAAACCAAATCGAGCGTTCGGCCGCGTCTTTTTTAACCAAAAACCATCGTGTCAAAAACTTATTATATTATATTGCCAACCCAATAATGTAATATTCTGTCTGCTGTCCATTTGTCCTAATCCTTTTGATCCACTTGGATAAAATGTCTTAAGTATTCTGCTAAATTCGCATGACTTCTTTTAATTCTACATGTGGATGATACGCTGTTGTTGTTAATTGTTTAATTTTAAATAATTCTGAAACTTCTTTATATGGCATTGCTACATTGTCGTATGAAGCTGGCACCGAGTCCAAAAATATTTTTTAAGATTATAAGATTGAGTAAAATAAAGGTTAATATTGCAAGTAAATTGAACAAACTAAACTACGCAATATTTTTTTACGTTTTAGTGCATTTATTTCAGTAAACTTTATTGGAGTCAGTTTAATTTTTGTTAAAATTTTTGTTTATTTCTCGCTTTTTAGTGAATCGTTCCGATCTATTTATCGAAAGCGAATATTGGTAAACCTACAATACGCGCTACTTGTATGAGACAGCGCCGTTTAAATGCGACAAGCGAAGAAAACGAGAAACGCCTATCACAAAGTAGGAGATCAACATCCAAAACAGACGGCAAGTTACCCGGATTTACTTGTGAACGCTGTATAGACCCCCCTACGATGATGACATGCGAGTTACTAGGGTTCACCGTTAAACTAGAGGGACGTTTTTGACTTGCTCCAGTCGTAGATCGTAGCCAAATCACCATTGATCTGCTCAATCGCTTCTGAGAGGTTCTCAGCCGAGGCCTGAGAGTAAATTTGTAAGTCACCGGCATAAAGATGTTAAGAAGAATTTAGACAAGAAGTGACAGAATTAATAGTGTGAATAGAGTATTTTTAAATCCTAATAGAAATGTTTCGGAAGGAGTGATAAAAAGCGGCTTATGTCACTATTGTTTTTCAGCTATCTATGTGCAAAATCAGGTCGATGCGCAAGTGAGAGACGGACAAACAAACAAACACGCTTTCGCATTTACAATATTAGTTAGGAAGGATTTATTGCCGGAGTGGATCTCATTTGACCTATGGCTGAAAATACCAAAATTGCTATAGATATGCCTACAATATTTGAGGAGTTCCCTCAATTCCTCAAGGATTCCACAATCAGAACTGAGTTCCGGTACCTGCCTTCTTTTGCTTCGTCATAGTCGCTTAACTATCTTAATCGAGATATCTTATACCGTGAAATACTTTTCATTGAGGAGTTCCAATGACATTCTGTGGTCTTCTTCATCAGTTCTACTTCATCAAATGATACTTTCTGAATGCAAATTTTTGACTTATTGCTGAAAATACCAAAATCGCTATAGGTATGCCTACAATATTTGAGGAGTTTCCTCAATTCCTGAGGATTCCATCATCAGAACAGGATTTTAATAAAAATGGGACCAATCTGAAAGATTATCCTTTCAAATAAAAAAAGAATTTTTTAAATCGGTGTATAAATGACTGAGTTCTGAGGTAACAAAAAAAAAACATACAACCGATTTGAGACAACCTCCTCCTTTTTTGAAGTCGGTTAAAAATTAACATCTTTCTTTAATAATTTTATGGAAGGTTGTGACAAACTAATAAAATCAGGTATAAATCTTAAGTAAAATTTTAAACACTGAAAATGACGACAACCTCAAATGGAATCGAACCACGCACCTTCCGCATTCCGGGCGGCTGCCTTAACCACTTGACTACCGAGTTCTGGTTTTCACCCGTCGAAATTTGTCAGTGCTTGTTGCTTATCTTTTTTAGTCAACATTGCTTCATCAAATCTTAGAAGTTTTCACCTCTGAGATCCGAAAGAAATATTTTTACGAATATTTGAACATTCGGTTAAGATGAAGCTGCGTTTATAGATTAATGTTTTTTATATATTTTAGCGTTTTGTTAATGCTTAAAAATACTTAAGTAAAATTTTAAACACTGAAAAAAGACGACAACCTCAGGCGGGAATCGAACCACGCACCTTCCGCATTCCGGGCGGCTGCCTTAACCACTTGGCTACCGAGGTCTGGTTTTCACCTGTTGAAATATGTCAGTGCTTGACGCTTATGTTTTTTAGTCAACATTGCTTCATCAAATCTTAGAAGTTTTCACCTCTGAGATCCGAATGAAATATTTTTAAAAATATTTGAGAATTCGGTTAAGATGAAGCTGCGTTTATAGATTAATATTTTTTATATATTTTAGCGTTTTATTAATGCTTAAATATACATAAGTAAAATTTTAAACACTGAAAATGACGACAACCTCAAATGGAATCGAACCACGCACCTTCCGCATTCCGGGCGGCTGCCTTAACCACTTGGCTACCGAGTTCTGGTTTTCACCCGTCGAAATTTGTCAGTGCTTGTTGCTTATCTTTTTTAGTCAACATTGCTTCATCAAATCTTAGAAGTTTTCACCTCTGAGATCCGAAAGAAATATTTTTACGAATATTTGAACATTCGGTTAAGATGAAGCGTTTATAGATTA
Organism: Scoparia ambigualis; assembly: GCA_963921215.1. Lineage (NCBI taxonomy): Eukaryota > Metazoa > Arthropoda > Insecta > Lepidoptera > Crambidae > Scoparia > Scoparia ambigualis. The sequence goes on from OY992506.1 coordinate 27,971,990, forward strand.
ATATTTTTTATATATTTTAGCGTTTTATTAATGCTTAAATATACATAAGTAAAATTTTAAACACTGAAAAAAGACGACAACCTCAGGCGGGAATCGAACCACGCACATTCCGCATTCCGGGCGGCTGCCTTAACCACTTGGCTACCGAGGTCTGGTTTTCACCCGTCGAAATTTGTCAGTGCTTGATGCTTGTTTTTTAGTCAACATTGCTTCATCAAATCTTATAAGTTTTCACCTCTGAGACAGAGACAGAGAAAAACATAAGCATCAAGCACTGACAAATTTCGACGGGTGAAAACCAGACCTCGGTAGCCAAGTGGTTAAGGCAGCCGCCCGGAATGCGGAAGGTGCGTGGTTCGATTCCCGCCTGAGGTTGTCGTCTTTTTCCAGTGTTCAAAATTTTACTTAAGTATATTTAAGCATTAATAAAACGCTAAAATATATAAAAAACATTAAGGTATAAATCTTTTATAATACCCAGCCCATCCTTAGAAACCTTTTATTTCTCTAATATTTTTAGGAATGTGATATCCTTACCCTGGATCTGCTTTAGCTCCGTTTTCTGTTATTAAATGACCTAAATACATAACTTCTCGTTTTAAAAATTCGCATTTATCAGGTTGTAACTTTAAATTATTTATGAAAAATCTATCAAATACTTCTTTTAATTTTCAATTATGGTTTTCTATATTATCTGAATGTATAACGACATTGTCTCAGTAAAGAAAACAACGAATACTTTAGAGTCCAGCCAGAAATACTATTCATTATACGTTGAAACGTTGCTAAAGCATTTTTTAAACCAAATGGCATTCTGCTATCTTCGAAATATTCTTGAAGGACAGTGAATGCTGTTTTTGGTAAGTTCTTAGGATTCATTTTAATTTGATGGAAGCGTGATGTTAAATCTAGCGTTGTAAATTACTTAGTTACCAAGCTGGTCCAGTATTTCAGTTATTTGAGGCAAGGGATAGGAGTTCTCGATACTGACCTCGTTTAACTTTCTGTAATCTACGACTACTCTCCATTTCTTTTTAACTGATGAATCTAATTTCTTAGGAACCCACCCAAATAGGCGATTTCCAAGGGCTAATTGAAGGTTTAATGATGTCATCTTTAAGCATTTTATTTATTTGTTTATTTACTAAGAAGTAAATTAAAGGAAGACATTTAATGCTTTTAGGTACCTATAACTCTTTGTATTAATAGGAATTTCTGATTTTGTATGTATTTCATGCATTAGGTAATACATAATTATGTACAACTTAATTTATCACTATCTAAATGAAATATATGATTATATTCTTAATAATTTTATTAGAGATTCCTTTTCTTCTATATTTAAACGATCAGTCCCTATAGACTATTCCAACTTATCAAGACTTTTATTATTTTACGTATTTTCTTTATAATTATCTTTCAATTGCATTATTTTTTCATTTGATAAACTTATATTGATTTCTTCTAAACATATCTGCGGAATAGGGAAAGTTACGTTTTTATAAGTAGAGTTCAGTGCGGTAGAATGCCTTTATTATCCTTGACTGTGATAAGACTAGGACATAAAATTACTCTTGACAATATCTCTGTACGTGGAACTACCCACGATTTATTTTACTATCGGGCATTTCTACGGGTAGAGCAGATTGAACTACTGGAGCGAACAAAGTACCTTAAACGTCTAATTACCTACGTGAAAAAAAATCACTTCAGTTTATAGGACTCTTGACCTGATGGAGAGCATATCTGGAAAATAGTCAGGCTTTATGTAGCGCCAAAAAAATCCCAAAATTTAAAAACGGGCAGAATTTGGCTTAAAATGACGTGTTCGGTTTCCAAAATAGACTCGTTAATGCTTCATAACTTTTAAATTATTAACTTGCTAATAATAATTCCACCATAAACAGAACAAGGGTTAGATCATAAAGCCCTTTGAGTAATTATATTTATAATGAATCCTTGGGTTTTAATACAATAATATATTTTAATTTTGTCCGGAGCGTATGCCTCAATTCGGTGTAATTTAGTTTTGTTTACCTACATCACTAACTACGCGCAGTACGAATGTCACTAGCTAGATCCCGCAACCCGCCAGTTGAGTGTGCCCGAGCAGCCGAACAGTGTGGACGGGAGGACTGTGCTGCAAAAGGAGCATTTTTCGAAGGTACGAAATTATTCGCTGCTTTTGGGGTCGGGTCATTTCTCAAATCGGTGGACAACAATAATTTTGTTTATTATACTCGTAGTATATATAATAGTATTTATTGAGATTTGAACTAAATTAATTGAACATTTAAGTGATGTCTGCCAGCATGTTTTGTTTTGTAGAAATTGTTTTAATTTATAAAGTTTTCTCCACTTCAAAATACTTCAGATCCTCTGAATTTCCCCTTTAGGACTTTCTCTTTTCTTAGACTGTCCCTTAGGACTTGTTTATAGGCATAGGTCTTAGATATTGCGCCGTTTCAAGCATTTTATAGAATCAGGAGCTGTTTTATCTTGTATCTTTTGGAGAACAAGCTTATCTCTTCCTTTACGGACTTCCTTTACTGATCTCCAGACTGTCATGAATTTCCCAGTTTCTAATGAACCAAGGGGAGTTCGCTATTAAGTGTGCAGTCTTCAGCTCTTTGTATCAGTTGGATATTAGAATCGCATTCGGATTCCCATAATTGTATGACATAGGTTCAAATAGGCTTCAGTTTGGTCTTATATATTAAAAGTTTGTTGTCCAGTGACAGTCTGGAGTTCCTGCCTAGCAGCCAGTGGAGGTGCGGGTACTTTAAATTGAGTTCATCTCGCTTTGTTTGTAGATGCTTTCTCCAAGTCAACTTGCGATCTAGGTGGATTCCAAGATATTTTACCACATCACAGTGGGGAAGACTGATCGCCTAGCTTCACAGGGGGACAGTCCTCCTTTCTGAGGCTAAATGTGACATGCACAGATTTAGTTGCGCTTGCTCTAATTTTCCATCTTTTCAGCCATCTGTGAGTGTCCGAGAGTCTTTGTTGAGGGATTCCGTAAACACTTAAGCCTAAAATTGACTATCTGACTAATAGACCTTCAGTCAGTAATCAAAAACGTAAGGTATTTGTAATTTTGGCCATTCATCACATAATTTCTATTTTAAGTGACAGCGTTCTAGATTAGCTGGGCTATTTCTAAATACGGTGATTCATTTTCTGAAGTTGCTGAGCCACTTCTCAATTCGGTGTGTCCTTTTCTCAATTCAGTGCGTTCGCAATTCGGTGATTAACTTTTCTCGTAAACTACTTCACAATATTGAGTTCCACTGTCATCATTAGATTCAGAATGTAATATACTTCAATCTTTGTCTTTAAACTGCTTATAAAAACCAAATATTAATTTAACCACCGAATTGAGAAAAAGAATACCCTTCTGTAGAACTGCTCTATCATTGTTATTTATTTTTATAGGAATAAAACACTCACTTCTAGCTTTAAATGTTAAGGAAGGTTCCATGTTTTCTTTAGTAAATTTGTCTTGAATTCGATTTCTTCATATAAATCAAATATATTTTCTGCGTTATTTAATATTTTTGTGCTATAATCTATCATTCCTTTATAATTATCTAATATATCACCTCCAATAATGCCATCGGCATCAATAAGGAAACCATCGTTTACTACATGAAGTAATAATTTAAAATTACCTATGAAGCTCAATTCAACATAACCTAACGTACGTGTTAGCTTCTCTACTTTATCAATCCCTTTTAAATCGTCTAAAATATTATGATGAATTTCAGCGTCCTTTGTATTACAGCGTATTTGGTAAACAATATATTTTATGAGGCTGATTGTTGCACTTATATCTATAAGAAATTATTTCTTTATTATAATTTTAAACTCTAACTTATCGACATAACAATGATTTGTTGGTTATGAGTCTATTAAGTTGTTACCCTTTGGTTGGCTCTGCCATTGGGACTTATTTGATTTTTGAACTTAAACCCGACATTATATTTTCTATTCGCATAACGCGCACTGATATTTGTATATCGGCTTGAGATTTCGTTTTGGTTATTATTAGTAGCATTCGTCTTAAATATGATCTTTCTTCTTACAATAATTACACATAAACCGTTTAAAATTAGCAAAATAAATAATTAGTTTTCATATAAATTGTTTCAGTTAAAATTGTAACGATATATAAAATTTAGTTCCTGTGCCAATATTAAATCAAAACAATTATGTATTCATTTTACCATCTGAATTTGATTTCTCAAAATAAAATACGTTATACTGCTATAGAAAATCTAAGTAATTGTAAGTCATACTGATACTGTATAATGATAACCATATTTGTAAGTTAGATAAGCCTCTATGATCAATATATGCTAAGGATAAAACTATTTGTAGAATAATTTGTGAAATAATACTATTCTCAAGTGTTGAAAATAAAATTCCTTAATATTGTTATACAAGAATTAGTTTAATAGAAAAAGAAAAATGGTATAGACTAGAAAATCAAAAATAGTTGGTTGTTTGTTATACCTAAAAAAATAATTCACTTATCTTGTAAAAACGAAGAACTTTTTCATGTCGATTATAGAGCCACCGGCACCTTACCATATATTATTCAACAACTCAAGATTTAACATTTAAACATTTAATTGTTCTTTCAGATTTCGATATTATAAATTATGATTGTTGATATACTTTAAGTATATAGAATTTATTCCATTAAATAATTTTATTATGAATTTTGATGATTTAAATGTAGCTAGTCACAAGATTGACAAAATAAACAATTTGTTAGATGATTTAATAATGACACTGTATTAAATAAAGTTAAAAATAACATTTATTTTGTATTCATATTTATGTTCATAGTTAAGTTTATTGCATTTTATATTCTTTATGGAATAGGAAAATATTTAGTACAAAGAAAATTATTTTGTAACAATAGAGACAGAGTTTTGGATATTGAAGAATCTAGAAACTGTTGTAGTCAGATAACGAACTGTATCTATTAAGGTAGACAACAGAAAAACTGAACAAGTTGAATTAGAAGATTATGTTAAACTTCACTTGTAATGAATCAGCAACTACATCATTAAGACGTAGTTCAAGGATCGCTCAAATAAAAAGTAAATAACTATACTTAATGATTATATTGTTAAGTTGTAATACTAAGATTTTTAATATATTACGTAATTCGTTTTTATGTGTATAATTTTTGTTTTAAATTATTCCCATTAGAAGGGAGATGTAACGGACCAAACCTTTTTTACTTAGTTTTACTGATAATGTTATTTTACTCAATAGTTATCTTGTTTATTCCTTTGTTATTGTAAAGCACTCTCTAATTTACAAATGATGTTTGTTAATTTCACGATCCTCAATATGTTCTAAGATAATGTGTTTGTTAGTTAATCACCACTGATTGTTAATGAATAGATAATAGTAATAGAATTATCAACTCTCTGGTAGACACCAATCACTACTGCTCTTGCACACAGTCAGTTCTCAGACAGTCCTTGGATAGTCAATACGTCGATCTTTACTGTGTTACTAGTCCATAAGTTGATTTTAAAGTAAACGAGTTCCTTGTAATTGTGTCTCTGCGTTTCCTTCAAATATCTCCGACTCACCAAACATAACACCACCGCTCGGGCCATCACACCTCAACCCCTTCGATAATTCCGATTCGTTCCTCAGAGATTCTACTATTTCTTCAAGGCCGGAAACGCACGTGCGTCTGTCTCCTTTGGTTTTAGCATGGGCGGCGGTGATTACCTACTTCCCATCAAATGACTCACCTGCTCTTTGCCTCCTTTTCACATAAAAATGTTATAAGAACCTAACTCGATCAATCAACGTTTCTTTTATGATTTCAGTGTCGAACAGAAGCTATCCCAAAAGTCATAATTAAGTCATTCAAAAATAAGGGTGTATGAATAGGATTGAGAGCCGAGGCGCTCATGAAACCATCTTAAATAGTTATCTTTAATAGGTAGCTAATACAAGAAGATGTAATTTTAAAATAATATAGACCCGCCTTCAGTTTGCCTCCTTCTAATATAAAAAAGCTTAGTTAAATCAAAATGAAGGTAAGGTTACTTTCAATAAATAATAATAAGGTAAAATTTTTAAACACTGAAAAAAGACGACAACCTCAGGCGGGAATCGAACCACGCACCTTCCGCATTCCGGGCGGCTGCCTTAACCACTTGGCTACCGAGGTCTGGCTTTCAACCGTCGAAATTTGTCAGTGCTTGATGCTTATATTTTTAGTCAACATTGCTTAATCAAATCTTAGAAGTTTTCACCTCTGAGACCATCTTAACCGAATGTTCAAATATTTGTAAAAATATTTCATTCGGATCTCAGAGGTGAAAACTTCTAAGATTTGATGAAGCAATGTTGACTAAAAATATAAGCATCAAGCACTGACAAATTTCGACGGTTGAAAGCCAGACCTCGGTAGCCAAGTGGTTAAGGCCGCCCGGAATGCGGAAGGTGCGTGGTTCGATTCCCGCCTGAGGTTGTCGTCTTTTTTCAGTGTTTAAAGTTTTACTTAAGTATATTTAAGCGTTAATAAAACGCTAAAAAATATCAAACAATAATAAGGTAATCAGGATTCCATCCGAAGATTTATTTCATTTACAAACTTATAAAAACGTATTCAACAAAGGTAACAGGTGAACAAGACGAGGTTTAAAGGAAATACTTTTTCTTCCGCTCTTTTTAATAATGATGGTGATGAGGAACAATATGGTGCGTGCTGTGCTTCACATCAGCGTGGAAGCTGAAAAAAAAAACATATTTATTAATATAAAATAGTTGGTGGTGGTGAACTGTATATGAATGCCTATTCCTGCTTTTAAGCAGTAGTCCCACATTACTAAGTTACAAAATGTCTCTAACTTCTTCCGGTCCCGGACAACGAGCAGCTAGCACCGTGTCACTTTGTTATCCTTACCAAGACAAATGGGGTCCAGATAAACCCACGTGATACAGGATGTAACTTTAAAGTACGTGGTGCATGAAAATTTAAATAAAAAATTTAAAAGTCTATTATGATGTACGGAATGGTTGTCTTAAGGCATTATGATTGGCCCGCTTATTTGTTGCGTTACGCGCGGAGACAACTGATGACGTGAGTGTCCGATTATCGCTGGGAAAAGCTTTAGGCGCCCACGTTAGATTATGAAAAAGAAGTGAACTATTACCCAGTGTGCTTGTCGCCGTGGTAGTCAACGTGCCTGACGGAGCCGTCGGGCTGGTGCAGCGAGTAGTACCCCTTCACGACATCGCCGTCGCGGTGCTCGTGCTGGGACTTGAAGTCGCCAGTGTGCGGGTCCTCTACTTTGTACGCGAACTCATACTTGGGGTAGGCCTGGAAAGTAAGTGTTGTCGTAATGTATTATTGCAGAAATAAGCTATGTTTAAAAATTTTTACTTATGTGTCCCTGACGCGTATCGGTGAAAGAATACTACCACCCCTACTCTTCCCTTGGGTGTCGTAAGGCGGGCTAAAGACTAAAGACAAACGGACTAAAGACTAAAGACATACATCCAACAGCATAGAGCAGCGATGGGCTCACCACCTGTCTCGCTGAGCACATGTGCACTCGCCATTTAGTGAAAAGTGGGCTACGGTAGAGGACTGCTTTTACGGTCCTCATTGCCTAGTCTCTGACTAACCCTTCAGGGATAATAGTCTTGATTTTTGTATGTATGTATGATTTATGTTCACGAATTCAGGAAAAAAATAGGAACATTTATTCAATAACATAATAATATTATCATCAGCCGAAGGACTACCACTGTTGTCAAAAGCCTCCCACAATTATTATCTCCATCACGCCCGGTATTATGCTGCTCGCATGTTGGTGGCGAGATGACTGGACGCACACCAGCCTCACTGGAATGACGTGGCTCGGGAAAGAGACTCATGGAGGAAGCTGGGGGAGTCCTTTGCTCAAATGTAGGACAACATATTATGCTAAGGATTAAAAGTGTATGCTCTTTTCCACTTAGCATAGGAAATAAAATAAAAATAAAATAAAACTTTCCTACACTCACATCAATTATCTAGCTCAAGAGAAGCTTCGAAGTAACTCGTTAAATGATTACTAGACAACGGATAAACATACTTAAAATACTTAAATACATACTTATTACACATAGAAAACACCCAGACTCGAGACAATTTAGAAAAACAATAATTTCTAAATTGACCCGACCGGGGATCAAATCCGGGACCTCAGAGATGGCGACACCATGAAAACCGGTGTACAAACCACTCGACCAAGGAGGTCATAAAGGTCTGTAGGAGAGTTAAGACTTACATAAAAGTCATGAGCGTCGTGATGCCCATGGCCATGTCCATGGACGGGCACGACGTGTGCGGGCCCGTCGTGCCTGTAGATGTGTTGGGAAGAGAATCCATGCCCATGGCCGTAGTGGGCAGCTACCACTGACGCGAGGGCGACAAAGCAAAGCACCTGGAACACATAATGATATATTTTAATTAGAATTACGTTAACTCACGAATAGGGTTAGTCAGATACAGAGAAAAATTGTATGAATGTAATGTTTTTCATTAAAAGATCTTTTTTCTTCCTACGAGATTTAGCTGCGTTTGATGGTGTGGTAATATCGAAATAAAATCCATAAATAACTTAAATAGCAGCAATGTATGAGAACATTAGTTATAATTATTTTTTGTTAAAAATATTTTTAAAAAACTCGTATGGGAATTTTTGTTTTCTTTTATAATGTTATAGTTATTTATTGTTACCTTTGGGAACATGTTTGATTGTTCGTAAAGTTTCTATGTCCAACGGTAGACTGATACGTGACCATTGAACTGTTAGCCTTTTATATCTATAGCAAGGGCGACCAAGGTAATATTGATTTCACTATAATAGCCAATAAACTGTTCACGATCAAAGAATGCAATGTTTGCAACAATTTCGTTAAGTCATTAGTTCTACATGCCGACACTTGCAAATGTGGTGTGACTATGCCATGTTACTATGTATTATAATTATAAGGCTTATTGTAATGCATAATTTGGTGTATGAATTTTTTTTATTAGAATAACTAATTAACAAGATATTTTGATGAGTTCACTGTTAGGTATGTTTAGAAGAGTGCTGTAGCGATATGATAGATGTTCGGTCCAAAAACAGTCACTTACTATTTGGTTTAAGCTCAAATGGACACATAAGGATATCAGGTATAAAACCCACATTTTTCGTTTTTTTAACTAGGGAAAACTTATTACCGAGTACCACCGCGTCCGGGCAGACGCTGTGGTTATGTGGAGCTCTTCCCCTAGCTCCCGCAGGAGAGCATACCCACTAAAAACCGTAGTGAGTGAAGCCCGCAGCAGGTGAGGACTCACTTGCTGCAGGGTGATTTGGGACCGCCTGTTGAGCAATTATCAGTGTTTAAGCTCAAAAGCGGCACAACCAGACGGAACATGCCTGAGGATGTTCGGGCGTGTTTCAGACGTCCTGAGGCTAGTGACGGCTATGGACTCCGTCCCCCCGTCCGCCCCGTCCCTCCGTCCCCCACATCACCTCATTGACGGAAAGAATCGAGTGTACTGCCGCCTTCTTATCCCACCACGTACACAACGGATCAGGACCGCGTGGATAGACTCCTCGCGAACCCTGCTGCCTCGTTGTACGTTGCCACCGTTTTGCAGAACCGTTTTGTTCATCTTGGCAAGAAAACCCACCTAGAAACTTTGTTTGTTGGTATTTAACCCGTCACGCGTCTCATCGAACAACGTTGTTCGATAGAAAAATATGGCGGGACGCGTCCTGTCGAACAACGTTGTTCGATAGAAGATTTTATTGTCTTTTTCAAATAACTGAGCGTTAATAAAACGCTAAAATATATTTTAAAAAATTACTGTATTTTTATTCTATGTGTAGTCAGGTCCATATTTTTATACTGGCATTCGGGGCTCATTGACAAAGTTTGATTGGATTGAAAAAACAAAGTAAACCGGATGAATAAAAAAAATAGAAAATAAATAGTCCGCCATTTTTACAATACTTTGTGACTTGTGCTTGTGTTTGTGTTCTGGAAACATGTCTCTAGCATTTAAACGTTGAGTGACCACGTGACCACAACGGTGAGTGATTTCATATAAAATTACTGGTAAATAAGTGTAGAATGTGTTTTAAGTATTAGTTTTACCCGTTTTACAAAATATTTTGGTGATAAAAGCATTGAACTTTGTTTTCGCGTCATAATCGCACAGTACGACCCCGGTTCATGTCCAAAATGGTAGTTTTTGCAATAGATAGTTAGTGTTGTGCAATAGATAAGTTTGTTGGAAATTTATTCAGGAATTTAATAGTATCATTAGATTTATCTAGGTTTACTTATATTTTGAGAAATCACGTTATTTTTGCATCAAGTGTCAGTTCACTGTCAGTCACTCGCTACCGCATCGGACCTGTAGTCGGCCATAACAAGCGCACGCGCTTCACTTTCGCGTAAACAAATATTGTTTGTGAAGTGTTTTGTTTAGTATGGAATAAACTTTTTTGTAAAATTTACTCTTGAATGCATAATCTTTAGTGTTGTGTAATGACAATGTGTTAATGTATCACCAAATTAGTGTTACGAACACCTGATTCTGTGTCGTGATAAACAAAAGCAAAACGCTGATAGAAATCAATAAATTTTACTAAAATGTAAGTAGCGTAATTTAAACAACGTTGTTTATAAAGACAATTTCATCTTCTTTCTATTAATATATTATCTTACAACATAACCAAGAATAAACTACATATTTCAATTAATATCAATCAAAGTGATTAAAAATTTAATACTACTGTCAAGAAAGTATATACCGGGAAAAGATCAATAATACACAAAATGTTAGTTATTCATCCAAATTTATTTTATTGCCTTCAAAGTATGCTCCTTCAGAAACGATACACTTACGCCAACGAATAATCCAATCATCATAACATTATAAATGCTTTTCCGGAATTGAGTTCAGTTCTCGTGTGCCACGAAATGGTAAGTAATTTGAGTTTAGGAAAAAGAAAGAAGTCGGCTGGAGCCATATCTGGTGAATAAGGTGGTTGCTCGATGGTATTTGTTAAGTTTTTGGTCAAAAATTCGTTTACAATGATGGCCTTGTGCAAAGGCGCATTATCGTGGTGCAAAATCCAAGAATTTTCTTTTCACAAATTTGGCCTTTTTCGTCAAATTTGCTCTTATAAACGCCGCATGACGCTCAAATAATATTCTTTATTTACCGTTTGACCTTCCGGCAAGAATTCCGAGTGCACAACACCGCGATAGTCAAAGAAAACAGTCAACATGACTTTAACTTTTGATCGACTTGGGCGTGGTTTTTTCTCTTTCGGTTCTCTGGGAAGGCGCCACTCCGAAGCTTGTTGACTAGTTTGCATGTCAAACTCGTACACCCCCGTCTCGTCACCAGTAACAATGCGTTGCATGAATGTTGGGTTGGAATTAACTCGTTCTAGCATGTCCTCAGCGACTCTTATGCGATTGAGTTTTTGGAGAAAATTCAGGTCTTTTGGGACTAGCCGAGCGGCAACATGTTTCATGCTCAAGTGATTATTTAAAATGGTACGGATCAACTCGTGAGACAAAGAAATCTCTCTCAAACTTGAATGAGGATTTTCAGTCACCATTTCCTTCACTTTTGCGATGTTAACTTCAGTTGAAGACGTTGATGGCCTACCAGAGCGAAGCAAATCTTCCATCACATCTCGACCACTTTTGAACGCTTTGTACCACTCATAAGCACGTGTTTTTAATAAAGTCGATTCACGGTGAGCCTTCTGTAACATTTCAGTGACTCAGAACACGAAAGTCCATTGGCGACGCAAAATTTAAGACAAACTCTTTGTTCGATCTTTTTATCCATTATGAAATACGCAAAACACACTAGATATAAGCTAACTAAAAACAGCACTGTATTTAATCTAAATTACAGATGCAACTTAAACTCCGCGCCAAAATGGATAACAGTTGTGCCAATTTGTTGTTAACAAAAAAAACAAAAAATAGAATTTGGAATAATAAACAAATCATCCGTTCTTGAAACTTTTTTGACAGAATGTATACCTACACCCCTCGACACTACATGCCAATTTTATTTTTGGAGGCTCGACGCGGGACGGGTTAACGACTGCCATCTTACGAGAGTAACCAGGACCAACTGCCTTTTTAAGCCTGCTGGACTTTTATTTATTTACTAGCGGCCCACCTGCGACTTCGTCCGCGTGAACACCCCGTATACAGTGACGAATTTCTAAAAAAAACTTGCAAACCTTCTCCTGATCCTAACAAAAACAACCAAAAAAATGAATTTGCCAAATAGGTGCAGCCGTTCAAGGTTATGCGCGAAATACATTCGTGACAATTGATTTTTATAAATATAAATATACTCTAATAAAACCTTGAAAAAAATGCGACGAGTAAGGTAACCACTAAGTATTCTGTCGTTTCACTTCACGCACACAACGTGCGGTGCAGCGCCTAAACATTACAAAGCCATGACACAGAAAACGACAAAATTTTCTCCTTTACTCTATGCTCTGCTTCCTTGATAAGTGCTCTTGCGAAATCTTGAGGTCCTGGGTTCATTCTCTAGAGCAGGTAAAGTTTGCTTTGAATTTTTTAGTGCATAGCCCTAACCAGCCTTTGCGCCTTTATAATTTGTAGTGATTAAACAATTACTAATAAGTTTTAGCAAAGTCTTAATTTCAAATTGAGAAAGAAGCTTTTGCTCAGTAGTGGGCAAAATTGGCTTAAATTGTATGCTCTACCAAAAGCAACATGATCATGATCAATATAGTCAGAATTTAAAGCCCTATCTCTTCCTTTTGGTGTCGTAAATTCTTGCTCAGCATTCTTGGCATGGACATCGGCCAGGAACTGAATCCAAAATGCTACATCGAGAGTGCTATTTTAACTGCCTCCCGGAAGTTGGGTATTCTCAATAAGGTGAGGCGGTTTTTCACTCCCGAGCAGCGCTGTTTGCTGTACAAAACTCAGGTGCGATCGAGTATGGAGTATTGTTCCCATCTATGGGACGGCTCCGCTAAATACCTTCTCGATGCACTTGATAGACTGCAAAGGCGAGCGGTACGCATTATTGGAGATGCTGAGGTTACAGCTTCCATTGAGGACCTCCAGCTGCGTAGAGACATTGCTTCTCTCAGTGTCTTCTACCGGAACTACTACGGAGAGTGTTCCGAAGAACTTTTTGATCTTATCCCGTCCTCTCCTTTCCTGTCCCGGACTACACGTGCTGGTCTTAGGAACCACCATCATACTGTACAGACTATCAGTACTCGTACCAAAAAATTTGGCAAGTCGTTCCTCTGTAAGACCATTCGGCTTTGGAATTCTTTGCCGGCGCATGTGTTTCCCAGCTCCTACAGTCCCGGATCTTTTAAGCGGGGCGTGAAACGGCATTTATGCAGGCCGTCATGAATGGGTGCGCTCGTTATCGTGCTTATTCCACGGTGGGGAGCGCTCTCATTATTTTGGACTGCATCGGCTGCTTACCATCAGGCAGGATGCAGTCACTATGACGAGCCATTATAAAAAAAGGGGACTAACGGACCGAAGACTGCACATAAATCCAACAGCATAGAGCGGCGATGGACTCACCACTGTCAAGTATTTTTGCTCCGTGGTCAAGCTGTATTCATGTGCAGTTATCATTTGGTAAAACATGACCTGTGTCAGTGGACTCATTTTGCGGTCCTCATTACCTGGTTTTACAACCCTTCGGGGAAAAAAGTCGTGAATATAAATAACTTAATATAAATAATCGTACGCTTGATTTAGTATTATCATCATTACGGGCGAGTGACTTAAAGATAAAATCGGCTGACGACACCTTAGTGCCTGTAGACGTTCAGCACCCGCCGCTGGTCGCCTGGGTATCGGCAGGTACCTGCCGCAGCCAGAAGGCCTGTTTACCAATATCTAGTTTTAAAGATGATGATTTAAATTTAAGTTTATACTGCAATCGTTGGAACTTTTTTAAATGTAATTTTTCTTTGTTATATCAAAAGTTTGAATGTCTTAATTGGGATAATTTGTATAGTATTGAAAATTCGGAAGCCGCGGTGTCATATTTTTATGAAATAGTTAATGAACTTATTTACGAGTGCACACCAAAAAAACATGTAAACACAGGCACAAACAAGCCGCGATATTGCTATCCAGATTGGTACAATGCTGATTTGATACGCGATATTAGGCGTAAGTGGCGTTATCATAAATTATTTAGAGTATCAGGTGCAAATAGTGACTACGAAATGTTTTCGAAATACCGACACTTAGTCAAATGTAAGATCACTGCAGCTTTTAAAGCCTACCAAGAGAGACTGCAGCAAACATTTAAAAACGATCCTAGATCTTTTTGGAGTTTTATACGGCGTAAACAATCAGAGCGTAATAAGACTCGAGTCACTAAGGACGGAGTAGCGTTGAATGAAAGGGAGTGTGCCGAGTGTTTTGCCTCATACTTTCACTCGGTGTATAGTCCGGATCGGCCACAGTTGGACCCGAGGGAGGCGGAGCGCCTGGCGGGCGCGGGCGCGGGCGCGGGCGCGGGCGCTGCGCGCGTGCACATCGGCCGTATCGGGGTTGGGGAGCTGCGCGCTGCGCTCCGTAGCCTTAAGCACTCAGTAGGGCCCGACGGTATACCACCTTTCATTGTGAAAGACTGTCGTGTGGTTTTGGAGAAACCTTTATTGCACATTTTTAACTTGTGTTTAGGAGAAGGTAAATATCCGGACGTATGGAAAACGACTCGAGTTATTCCGGTACCTAAGGCGGGGGCCGGGTCAGATGTTAGCGGATACCGGCCGGTTGCGGTACTGTCGGCGTTCGCCAAGGTGTTTGAGTCTGTCTTGCATAGATGTATCTATACGCAAGTGAGTGCAAGACTAAGTGACGAGCAGCACGGCTTCCGGCCGGGTCGCAGTACGGGGAGTAACCTGCTTTCATTCGTGACGCACCTAGCGCCGGTCGTGGACGCTGGGGGACAGGTGGACTCCGCGTACTTCGACTTCCGGAAAGCCTTCGATGCGGTCGTAATGACATACTTCTGTCGAAATTTTCGGCATTAGGATTTACACCACAACTGCTCGAATTTTTCGCTAGCTATCTGGGTGATCGGCGACAGTACGTCGAGTATGCGGGATACGAATCGAAACCGTATAACACGTTTTCGAGGGTAAGTCAAGGGAGTAACCTTGGACCCCTCGAGTTCGTCATCATGATAAATTATCTCCCGGATGTACTAAAGGAAGCAAAGTGTTTGCTTTTCGCGGACGACCTTAAGGTATTCCTGACCATAGCGGATACTTCAGATTGTGAGCGGCTTCAGCGTGACATTGAGAGGGTCGTCCGTTGGAGTGAATACAACAAGCTATCTTTTAATTTAGCTAAGTGCTGCGTGATGAGCTACAGTCGAGCGCGCGCGCCTTTGCGGTATCAGTACGAAGTCGGTGGCGCGGTAGTGCCGCGAGTAGCGCGCATGCGCGACCTAGGCCTGGAAATGGTACCCGATTTAACGTTTCGTCACCATATTGTTGACATTTGCGCTAGATCCTTTTAAAATCTAGGTTTTATTATAAGACAAAGTAAGAAAAAGATACATATAACTTACATATAACCACGACTTCTATCTTCGGAGGGTTAATCAGAGACTATGCAACGATGACAGCAAAAGTAGACCATAGTCCTTTTTTTAACAAATAGCGACTCCACATTGTCAAGTGCTGAGCACATGACGGGTGGTGAGTCCATCGCCGACCTATGCTGGTGGATGTATGTGCTGTCGTTAGTCCGTTAGTCGCCTTTTACGATACCCAAGGAGAAAGAGAAGGTGGTAGGAAGTATGACCACACCTCACAGCATAGGACTGAGCTGAAATGGTATCCAATTCATCAGCGGAGATGGCGCTTGCAGTCCTACCACACTTTTCTCTATTCTAAATTCTCCAAATGCTCCTTCTTATCTTACTCCCCATTTCCAATATACATTTGCACCTCTCAAACACCGGAATCTCAGATCCTTTAATAACCTTCTCCTTTTTTCTCCTTCCCACTGTTCTGGCTTTGTACATTCCTCCTTTTATATAAAGTCCATACTCCTCTGGAACGCACTACCTCAGGAAGTCAGGCTGGCTCGTGTGCGTGACCCTTTAAAATGAAAGTCCATTCGCTCCTTTTTGACAGAACCATGGCAGAATCATCTCAATAACGTCCTATTTACATATTATATGTAGTGTATGTAGGTATATTATAAAATATTTATGTATTTTGCCAGTATGTTTATGTTTACTTATTATTAATTACTCGTATAAGTTTTAAATATTTTTAATGTCTCATCCAACTTTAGTCACCGCAGATAATTGCACCTACGATGTCATCTCTGCACCACCCTATGGTTGACTAGAAGACAATGCAGGTATTAAGTCCGCCGTGTAATGTATGTTGCAACAGTTTAAATAAATAAAAGTAGTATTCTTTCACCGCTACGCGGCACGGAAAAAATAGATATAGATATAGATAGATAATAAGCGCTAAGAGATTACTAACTCTATTAAAATTAAATACAAAAATAAATATATTTTATTTGATTGACATTAGCTGTCACACTACAAAAAGTATGTAGTTGAGTAGGACAATTTTTTGATTCATACTACTAATATTACTACTAATATTGTTTATATCTATGGGAATACACATATAATTATTAATTAATTAAATTATTCTAATTATATGTAGGCATGTTTTGTAAAACCTTTAAGCCATGATAAGGCTACATAGTTTAACAAAGTTACCATAACCATTTAGTTTTGAACTAGTGAACATTATATATGTTTTTTGTACTTATGGTTTTTTTTTGTTTTGTAGCTTTTTTTGTTAATAAATTAAATAAAATTATTTTTGGTTTATTTAGTACTTAATTTTGTGTTACAATTAGAAAAAGGACCAAAAAAAATCTTCTAAACAATTTCGAACGTATAAAATTAATGTTATTGCTACCTAGCGTCTTAAGCACTGCACTTCAGCGAATCTTCGTCGACTATATTTGATAAAAACTCCCTCGTAGTAGTTGAGACGCTAGATGCTGCAGCGGCTTTCACGTTTAGTTTGCGATCTTGCCAGTTAAATCGAAATGCCGGGTCACGGGATGGGTGACCAAATTAAAAACATCTCTCGAGCCACCGGTTTCCGACCCAGAGGTCCCGGGTTCGATTCCCAGAGGGGGGTTCATCTTTGTGTGCTCGGTTTGGTTGGTGGTAGGGCTGTTAAGTCCGCATGGCTAGCTACCAACATCTTAACTAAGTCTGCCGCCATAACAACAATGTTTAGAGCATTGTTGTGTTCCGACAGTTGAGATAAGATAGCCAGTTCCTTAGTGGTTGAGGATTCCGGGTAAAGCGCGCTTCCACCTTCGGCCTTATCGTCACTTACCATCAGGTGAGATGAAGGCCATGCGCTTACCCGTTGCACAATAAAAAAAAGCTCCTCCGTGCTTCGGAAGGCACGTAAAGCAGTTGGTCTCGGTAGTTGTTGTAAGAGCCAGTCGTTAAAACCCACCAACCTGCATTGGGCCACCACTGTAAAGTAGTGGTCTGTGGCGCATTCTTCCGATATCTATTCTCCATGTGCCCAGGAGTGGGGCGTTTATAGGCTAATGATAATGATGATTAGACAGCTGGTACTCCTGATAAGTATATAAAATTAAATGATAATAAATAAAATAATAATAAATCTAATAATATTTAATCTAATAATATAATAATATTATTTAATGTTATAATATTAAATTTCGGATTGTTACTTACTGTTTTTTTATACTTTTACGTAAAATTTTTCTTAATATTTTTTGTAAGTTCAAACAATACTGTACTGTGCACACGTAACCTGTAGGTACAAACTGTCTAGAAACCGATAATAAGTTTGTGATTAAAATACGTGTTGGTCATTTTAGTTTCGTTGACCTGTTATTATGTGATTACTAATATCAACCGAATGAATATTCCAACAAATAAGGAACTGCAAATAGTTGTTTTGAATCCCAAAATAATATAGATGACATAATATGATTAAGTTACCTAAACAACACGGAACTAAATGTTAATCACCTCCTATTGCTCGTAATGTCTAATACATATAATTTTAGGAAAAAGTTTTCTGAACATGACAAAATACCTATGAGTAGACCTGAGATCTGAAAGGAACACCAGCAACATACATACATACAATCATATAATCACGACTATTATCCCCGAAGGGTTATTTTTTTATATAAAATAGGGAGGCAAACGAGCAGGCCTGATGGAGAATAATCACCGCCACCCATGGACACCCGCAAAACCAGAGGAATCGCAGACGTGTTGCCGGCCTTTAAGGGAGGAATAGGTTTAAGAAAGGAATAGGAATTGGGAAGAGGGGGGCTGAAGGGACCTCCGGAACCCTCACTGGTCGGACGAAACACAACAGCACCAATTGTTATTATTTCACGCCGAATATTCCTGAGAGGGTGGTATTACACCGGGTGAGCCGGCCCAATGCGTGCTGCAACGCAGCGTGGCTCTACCACTCAGTCAATTTAGGTTAGTCTAGACTAGGCAATGAGGACAGCAAAAGCAGTCGTCTACGATAGTCCACTTTTCACGAAATAGCGACTGCACACCGGCAACAAAACATTGATTTTAAATATTTTTAGGAAATAAGTAGAAAAAGAGACTAATAAATATTATATACAGATTGAAGTTTATTCAGATAAAAACATAAAAATATTTAACAAGATAAGATCACATTTGAAAATATTTCAAAATAAGTTAAGGTATTCAATTGGTTTGGATTTCATGTGGCACTATTCCTTCTCAATAATGGTGGTTGTGGTGGGGCACGACGTGGTGTGTGCTGTGCTTCACATCAGCGTGGAAACTGCAAAGGAGGAAATATTACATTAATTACATTCAACTGAGTTAACAGACCAATGTACGTTGTATGGAAAACGTTCGTAGCGAGTCGTTAGACTTATGATGATGTAAAATGATCCCGCACCTACATACTTCGCGGAGTATTAGGTACACTTCTTTTACTGCATAAATTTACTCTCATAGAATTCTTCACACATGCTTTCGCGGAGTGTTAGGTGAAGACCATAGCTTGCACTTTGTTTTGATCCTGACACACTTCTTTTACTGCATAAATTTACTCTCATAGAATTATTCACACATTCTTTTTAATTAAGGGTAGGTACTTTTGATCTCACGAAAAAGTCTTCATCCATTCTGCTATTTTAAAATGTCTTCAAGCGTGTCTCAGTGATCTGCTTTTGAAAATTAGATTATGATAATATAATTGAAAATCAGATGGCGGAAATACGACTGAAGAAATTTTAATGCATCGAGGCACCCAGTTCACAGTACTTCTGCCAAATCTTTCTCTACCAAATGTTCCATGCTTGAACCCGTTATATCTATTATATCTCCTTGTCTGTCACGAAGACTCCTAAAAAAGAAACTAGAAAATCTAGGAATTCTCTCTAACTATTGAATTCCTATTGTTGTTCCTGTTTTTACGTAACTAGATACTTGATATGAGCTGCCTTCATGAGTAGGGCTTATCTTACCCAGTGTGCTTGTCGCCGTGGTAGTCGACGTGCCTGACGGAGCCGTCGGGCTGGTGCAGCGAGTAGTAACCCTTCACGACATCGCCGTCGCGGTGCTCGTGCTGGGACTTGAAGTCACCGGTGTGGGGGTCCTCTACTTTGTACGCGAACTCATACTTGGGGTAGGCCTGGAAGTTAATGAGGGTTTTCGTTGTTAAATTTCGTCTAGGAAGCGTGCTATGAAAATGTAGTTTTTCTATTATGAATTTTAGTATAGAAATAAGTTTATGTAGAATGAACTACTTGTTGAGATATTCTTAAATAAGTACAGCATGGGGTTGTTCAAAACGGCCGAGTAAAGGTTTTTACCTATGGGTAAGCTACGGTTATAGCTACGGCTAAGCTACAGTTATAATCTGCGGGCCACAAGTCTATTTGTCACCTTATACATTTTAATATTTAAACTGCGATTTTATAAATAGAGAAAATACATTTTACAGAAAAAAAAGAAAAAATTTAAAGCAACAAGAGAATTTAGATTTTTATGTCAATTTTGGTTAGCTACATTTCCAGACTTACATAATAGTCATGGGAGTCGTGGTGTCCATGGCCATGGCCATGTCCATGGATGGGCACGATGTGTGCGGGCCCGTCGTGCCTGTAGATATGCTGGGAAGAGAACCCGTGTCCATGGGCGGACACTGCTGACGCGAAGGCGACGAAGCAAAGAACCTGGAATCGCAAAAAGACGTATGTTCAAATTAAAGTTGTTTGTAATGTGACTTTACCATTTGTGCTCGCAAGATTGTAGTCGATATAACTTGCATTGGGCCAGCATGGTAGATTATTGCCCAATCTCCCTTTGTCCATGTAGGTAGGGCGGTGCCCAGTATTGGGACGTTTAAAGGCTGATGATGATACCATTTCTGGATAAATCTCGGATTGTTAATTCGGATACTGAATTTTTTCAAACTTTTACCTAAAATGTTTATTATTAATATTTTTTTTAAATTCTATACTTAATTGTTCCTTAAATATTACTAACCTTAGTAAACATTTTGATTGTTTTTGTTTCAAAGTTCAGAAGCAAACTGATACATATCGGTTAAACTCTACGTCTTTTATATCTATAACAAAGGCATCCAAGGTAATATTGATTTCACTTTAATAGGCTATAAAATTATTCACGAAACTTAGAACGCTGTTTGGTATTATTTCGTAAATTCATTTGTTCTACATGCCGACACAGTGACACTGAAATTATAGTTAGTCAAGGTGGGCTTACACGGCTGACACATGGTCTCGTAAAAGATGTACGGTACAACATTTTAATAATGATTTCTTATTATAATTGCTGTCTCTAGTCCGTTAGTCGCATTTTACGACACCCAAGGGAAGAAAGGGGGGGTAGTATTCTTTCACCACTACGCGACACGGTGACAATAAAAATTTATGATCACAAATAAGTATTTCTTGACTAAGACAATTTTTGAAATGTTGGCGGCCAAGACGGATATGGACAAAAGCGGATAGTTATCTATTGTACTCAGTTAGGTTAATCATGATTAAACTATACAAATATTTATATTGAATCTTTTAGTTGGCGTGTATTCGTAATTTAACACACTCCAACGTATGTATGACATTTTTTTTCAGATGGTCTATATGATAAGATATGGAATAGTCCGCACATTTTTCCCTCCTTGCTATAATATATATTTTTTTATAGCAGAAGGAGGCAAACGAGCAAGCGGGTCACTTGATGGAAAGTAATCACCGCCGCCCATGGACACCCGCAAAATCAGAGGAATCGCAGACGCGTTGGCGGCCTTTAAGAAAGGAATAGGCTCGTTTCTTGTAAAGTATTTAAGTGGAGTATTTCTGGAATAGTCCGCACATTTTTTCCCTCCTTGCTATAATTTTAATTTGGTTACCATTAATTTGTTTATGCATTATTTTGTTAACCCGTTAATAATTTTAATGTTGTTATTTTCAATTAATTATTATTTTATTATTATTATTAAACCTGTAAATACATTTATCAAACTACAATAATTATAATGATAATAATGCAGTACAGTAAACTGCATAATATTTGCAATACTTGCAAAAGGTTACTAAGTTGTTAAGCTGCTAAAATTATATTCCACCTATTGTATTACACTTAGTTTGGCAAATAAATGATTTGAAGTTTGAAGTATGAGGTATTTCAAACGAGGCGTGAAGAGGCACTTTGTGGGCCACCAGGGTGAGAGCGACTGATGCTTCTTCTTGGTAACGCTGTTGGTCGCTTGGAACCAATTGTTTTCGCGCTTGGACTCAATTTCCATTTAACATCAGGTGTAGTGGACCATCAGTGGTGGTACGTTTAAGAAAAAACATTGTCATCTCCCAGCCCTAAGTTACACTAGGTAAGGTAAGCATAACATGTATTTCTCTTCCATTCTCTTTTACCAACTATCGCCTCGGCACTTACTCCTTTCTTACTCATGTTATCTTTCACACAGATCATCAACCTTTTCTTTTTTCTTTTTGTAATTATTATACACCTTTAATTTTTTTTTACCAAGAAAAATTAAAGGTGAGTTCCACCCATGAAACTGAACAACTTTCTCCAAGAAACCCATGTGCAAAAATGACAAGACAATTTCGACCTCCCATACAAAACTATCCGATCAGCTGACGATAATAGCACGAGAGGTCGAAATGTTTGTCATTTTTGCACATAGGTTTCTTGGGGAAAGTTGTTCAGTTTAAATAAAAATTAAAAGTTTATAAATCTTTTTTTGTTAATTTTTTTAATTTCTTAAAATAATCTTTTTTTTGTTTCTGAAGTCGTTGTAAATCTTTATGTTTGTCCACCGCAAAGAGATTTAAATAGTAATAGAGCGGCTATTGGACACTATTTCATACAAAAACTTTGAGCTGGTGCTCAAGTTACGCCATCTAACGTTGAAAAGCAAAACCTTATATCAAGAATAATAAAAAGTATACTATGAACAATTAGAATAAGTTTCACCTACCCCACGGTAGGTGTCGCCCTGCAGTAGGGATGTTCCGTTAAAAGTTCGACGTACCTATCGATAAGTTTAATGAAGATTAACCAAAATCGGTATATAAAATATATAACATTGGAACAAGCGAGTGACAATGAAAATTCGGGTGTTTCAAATGATTATTTATTATGTAATAAAGTTTCAACATAATTAACTTATTATAAACAAAGAATGAATGAATGAAATAAAATAAGTACGTAGCTAGTACCTACGAACAGCATACTGACAACACTCATTTTTGAAGTAAACCCACCTGCGCGATCACTCATCATAAGTAAGGATTATTTTACACTCCCGTATACCAAAATCAAGTCTACTTCAAAGCAAATGTAACATAATTGTGTGATTGGATTAACGAATCAATTCATAGGAATGATAAGGTAAAATGGCTGACTTTAACAGATTAACACGAGTTGATCCATATAGTGATTCATTTTAAAATACCTAAGTATACATAGATATTATAGATTACATTGCGTGTTAATGATAACTTGCAATCGCAATTACAATCACGAGCAAAATTATGTAAACAATTGTAACTCTTAAAACAATGGAATAGGAGTCAAAGTGTATACATATTGGTGCTCGTGACTGTACCTATCAAATTATTTTTGTCGATCTTAATCTGTTACTTTATATTTCATTCCATAGATTTATTTGATACATTAGCATTAAACACCAATGTCATAACGGATGCGTGTATATGTTTAATTTGGATATCCTATTTTCTTATGTATCCATTCAATGTTTTTTAAGTTTAACCTTTGATCAACAATACCAACTAGATAACGCGTCACGTACCAAATCAAAGCTAAATTCTGTCCACTTGAATAATACTTATACAGCTACATTTCTCTACTGACATACTGAGACAAAAGTTATAAAACAGTTTTAAGTTCAACCTTATTACAACCATGGCACCCAGTAATAAAATCACAAATCTTCTAAGTATTATCATATACTGATCCGTTACACAAATGTTGGCGCGTCTATTGGTCAACGTTGGCTAACCATTTGTAGCGTGTGGGTTAAAATCGGTAATTTTGTTTAAAATTTTATATTATTTGTTAGTTTACAGCTATTTTTTTATATTAACATTTATATAAGTAGGTACTTATCACGTACCTACTTACTTAATGAGTAACTAAAAACTTAAAAACTAAAAACCTATAAATATCTTATAAATAAAAATATCTCTAACAGAACCGCTGCCGCGCGGCAAGTTCCCCAAATGGCTGGCAGCGTTGCCCTTTTGAATGGCGTGTTTAAAGCTTAAAACATATTTTATTCTACATGTAGGTACTTACCGAAACTAAGACACTCCGGCTGTTAAATTGCTTTTTCGGGCATTATTTATGCAACTTATAAATACACGGCATTGTGAACGTGTTTTCATTGGCCGTGTTTCAAGCAAACTAAACAAAATAAGAGCTCGCTTTTTAGTGCGCTGTTATTGAACGAGCCGCGCCGCGCGCCGATCTGACATCTAGTTGGTATTGTTGATCGAAGAGTTTAAAATAAGTAAGTAATATTCTAATTAAACAATCATCGCACGATACTGTTACACTGCATAACATTGCGTTAGGGACGCAATGATCATTGAGTCAGAATATTACTACTTATATAAAACTTAAACTTACGATATAAAAATATTATCTACTTATAACATTATTCGATAAGTAAAACGACATCACTTGAACACCACTAAATCATCTACTTCCGCTTCGACAAGTGTGGTGACATCCTAAAAGTAGATACTTCAGCTTTTCACCACTAGAGGTCAGCATAGGGCAACGGTAAATGTTCTAGAATAATTTTTTAGAAATTATGATTATAGTCTGATTATTGGGTAAATATACAAAATATTTACGAAAATAAGCTGTAATCACACTCAGTCTTTTTTCCATATCGGGATTTGCAGTATCGCAATACGCAATTTGGTATATTTTCTATTGTTTACGTCAAAATTGTTCACGCACAAACACGACTGCACTAGAGGGCGCATAACATCATACTAAGCGACTTGTTACCACTTGGTAATAAGTTGTGGATTAAAGTTTTGATCGCTATGTCCTGTCTATTAGTAATAGTTTAATGTCTTTGGTCCACCGCACTACTAGTGCTGTGTTGAGTTAAATTAAATGACTCCGTTTAAAATCAATATTATAATAATCCATTTTAAAAACCGTCTAGATACTAGCAGAGTTATTGCGATTTAAAGTCCACTATAGAAAGTTTACAATCGCAATAACTAATTAACGTTTTGTAGATCACAGTATTTAGATCTATGTAAGTATTTTACTTTAGCTTGCAAAGTTTCTTTAAAATTGGTTCATAGGATTGTATTATTTTGAACTTGGAAGTAAGTATGGGGAAACCGAAATGCGTACACCCTCTTAACAAGGTAGTAGTAGGTAACATGCAAAATATCGTTTGTTACTCATAGTACTACGGGGTCATAGCGTTTTTACGGTTCGCATAAAAACAAATTCGTGATTATAGAAGTTTGAGTAATAAGTTCAAGGCAAGGCAGCTAATCGTGTCACGAACCTAGGTAAGGAGGGTACACACGGCGTCAGATCAACCTACCCAAAACTATCAAATGTCTACAATCAATTTTGAACTTTACTGTTTGGTTCTAAGGATCAATATTCATTGGAGAAATTTGACAGTTTAGGGTAGGTTGATCTGACGCCATATGTACAACCGTTCATTTTGTTTCGTTTTATAACAAAACTAGCTTGCCTAGCGCCTGCGTGACGTGTGGCTTGTGTATCACAAATTCCATTCATAATAAACTCTGAATGTCCATTCTGAATATTGGGGAAAAAATATCGTAATCGGTTGTGTAGTTTCGAAGATTCACTTTTACATCCAACAAACTTTACCAATTTATAATATTAGTGTAGATTGTGTAATAATCTAAGAAACTATTATATTCTTAAGTGAGGTAGGTACAAATCTAAATAGTATCTTCGTCGACGCTGAAGTTATTTCCTTGATATCTTATATACTCAAAAGGGACCTCCATATTATAATGTTTTAGATTTAATCATTGCTAAAGAATACATAAACCTTTTTATTTTGATTTTGTATTTCTTTATTTGCTTGGTTCATTTGACTCAACGTTGAAGCAATTATTATAACTCTATCTTCACTGTTACTTTTACTACACAATAAACCGTATGCAAGGTCTTTACAATAGAATTTTTAAAAGTAAAACCATCAACATTTTCAGTAAGTCTGTAGTTTTTAGAAAGTCTATCATCATTGAATTGTAAACATTGCCCATGGACTATGTTTTATGAAGTGAGTGATACTCGATCTCAAGTTTTTAATTAATCGTAGGACTAATGCGGTTGCCGTAGATTTCATTTATCATCATGCCTGATTGCTTTGATTTCGAATTTACAATTACTCGTTTAAGTATAAGTTTGAAATAAACGCATGTCGTGGTAATCTGTAACGAAGAAGTCACTACAAAATGTGTTTATTAAATGTGCACAAAATATTGTAAATTATGTGATTGTTTTGTTGGTTGTTCTAAATAAATAAAATAAAACAATACAGTAAACCAAAATAGATCGCACAGGACATGTTGCAGCATGAACATTAACTGTAACGCTGATATTCCTACGCCTAACTGCCATGACCAAATCCATTTGGTCATGGCAGTTAGGCGTAGGAATGCATCCGACTGATTAAGTATATCAGCGATCAGCGATCAGCGAAGCACTATCGGCCCTTATCTATCGAGATCTGGATAGATAGATAAACACTTTATTGCATATTGACGACCTTCGATCAATAATACCAACTAGATATCAGGTCGGCGCTAAAAATGTATCTTGGTAAATAACAGCTCACTTGAGAAGTGAGCGTTTATTTTGTTTAGTTTGCTTGAAAAAACACGTTCACAACGCCGCAATGTGTATTTAAAAGTTGCATAAATAATGCCCGAGAAAGCAATTTATCGGCCGGAGTGTCTTACTTTCGGTAAGTACATGTAGAATAAATTATATTATAAGCTTTAAACTAATAAATAACATTAAATTTTGAAAAAAATTACCGATTTCAACCCACGCTACAAATGTTTGACCAACGTTGACCAATAGACGCGCGCGCCAACATTTGTGTAACAGAGCAGTGACGCATGGAGTGAGCGAGAGAGAAATACTTAGGAGATTTGTGACTTTATTACTGGGTGCCATGGTTGTAATTAGGTTGAACTTAAAACTGTTTGATAACTTTTGTCTCAGTTCGTTAATAAAGAAATGTAGCTGTATAAGTATATATTCACGTGGACAGAATTGAGCTTTGATTTTGTACGTGACGCGTTATCTAGTTGGTATTGTTGATCGAAGTTGAAGACCGCCGTTCCCGAGTAGTTAGCTCGCCGGTTATGAACATTATCATCTTTCCATCCTTATCCGACTAGGTAAGATCAGCACAACATGCTTTTCTTTCCCATTTTCCTCTATCAGTCATCATCTCTGCACTAACTCTTTAGTACCCATGCCATTTTTTAAAAATGGTTGGACATCCATATTTTTTCTATACCCCTGGAATGAGGGTAAGCTGACTTTATTCCATACCAACGTATAATCCCCTGTTTTTTCCCTGGATAGTGACATTACGAATAATATTTTGTACCAAACAAATAGATTTACCTGCTACTGCCAATGCCCGTGACGTTTTTTTTAAAGTTAAATATTCAAAATCAAAAAAAAATCAAAATCAAAATATCTTTATTCAGTAAGCTTAAAATAAGCATTTTGAATCGTCTAAATTTTTTTTTTTTATGGATGGATGGATAGTCTTAGGAACCCATCCACCCACCCCACCCATTCAGGAAGTCTCTTATCTGTGGAGAAGAATGAGCACAAGAAACTCCACAGCTTTAAAATAATATAGAAGTAACGATTCACAAAACAACATGTCGTTACCAATATTGTTTTCTGAGGTTTAAGCGAGCACTACACATTGAAATGAAACACTTTTTACGGATTAACTCGCGTTTAATTTACTATTTACATAGTTTTTATATTATCCTGACGTTTCGAACCCTTTACAGGGTCCGTGGTCACAGGGAGTCTCCCTAATCCCTAATAGTAAATTAAACGCGAGTTAATCCGTAAAAAGTGTTTCATTTCAATGTCGTTACCAAATTATACAATCAGTTATAAAGATAATGGATTAAGAAAAAAATAATGTAATATATTAATATAACAGGCTGTTTTGTCTTCTAAATATTCCTTGAATGTGTAATAACCTTTCCTAAGTAAACAAGATTTTACATGATTCTTAAACTTATCTAAGGGTAAATCTAGTATAGTACTTCTATTCTAAAAAAAACAGAAGCAATATGTTATGTTATCATTTTACTAAAAGGGTTTAGAGATCAAATCACTTATTTATATTAGGGAAATGAACGGAGTTATAGTTTTAACAATTTGATTCTTCTCGATTTGATCATATCCCATAACAGTCCCTTGTCTGCCACGAAGTCCCCTAAAGGTAACTAACAATTGAATGTTTATTTTGCTGATTTTACGGCAGCTGACAAGAATGGCTTTCATCAAATCGCTGTTTTTATAATTTCTTAGCGTCTGTGTTTTACCAAAAGACATGCCTACACGTCTTATAAAATTAACGTGTTTCACAAATAATAAGAATGGGTATGGGAACCTAATGTAAAACGAATAACTGTAACGTTTCAGATAAAAACAGGATGAAATACCTGTAAGTCACCTTCCCAACAGTTAATATCAAATCAAATAATATCTCATTGCGGATCCATAATTAATATTCACTAATCAAAGATAATAAAATTATCACATTAAATTTTTTATCGTATAGCGGAACTACAATGGAGCGGGCAGGACACCTGGCAAGGCGAGGTGATGCCCAACTAGCAAATTGGTCATATAAAAACTGTGCTATGCGACTTTCGGTTATATAACTGTTGAATTGATGTTACTAGACAACTACGAAGTTGTGTAACCGTTATTCCTACAACGATTTAGTCCCGTAACTAAATGGTCCACTAAATAAGTTGAGTAAACGTTTCTACGACTACTTTATACAACCTCGTATAATGGTACAAAAATATAGGTTAAGTAAACGTTTTTACGACTGTATTATACTACGTTGTATAGTGGTGCCTGTGTATAGGTTAGGTAGACGTTTATACGACTGATTTATACAACGTTGTATAGTGGTGCCTGTGTATAGGTTAGGTAGACGTTTCTACGACTGATTCATACAGCGTCGTATAGTGGTGCCTGTGTATAGGTTAGGTAGACGTTTTTACAACTGATTTATACAACGTCGTATAGTGGTGCCTGTGGGGTTAAAGTTGCTCGCGTCCGTAGGTTTACCCTTGAGACCCTACACGTGATCCCTGGGTGGTGCTAAATGAGTAACACTGACTGAGTGGTAGAGCCACGCTGCGTTGCAGCACGCATTGGGCCGGCTCGCCCGGCGTAATACCACCCTCTCACGAATATTCGGCGTGAAATAACGGCACTTGGTGCTGTTGTGTTTCGTCCGACCAGTGAGGGTTCCGGAGGCCCCTTCCCCCCCCCCCCCTCCTCCCAATTCCTATTCCTTCCTTAAACCTATTCCTCCCTTAAAGGCCGGCAACGCATCTGCGATACCTCTGGTTTTGCGGGTGTCCATGGGCGGTAGTGATTACTTTCCATCAGGTGACCCGCCTGCTCGTTTGCCTCCCTCTTTTATATAAAAAAAAAAAAAACTAAATGGTCCACTAAATAAGTTGAGTAAACGTTTCTACGACTACTTTATACAACGTCGTATAATGGTACAAAAATATAGGTTAAGTAAACGTTTTTACGACTGTATTATACTACGTTGTATAGTGGTGCCTGTGTATAGGTTAGGTAGACGTTTATACGACTGATTTATACAACGTTGTATAGTGGTGCCTGTGTATAGGTTAGGTAGACGTTTTTACGACTGATTCATACAGCGTCGTATAGTGGTGCCTGTGTATAGGTTAGGTAGACGTTTTTACGACTGATTCCTACAACGTCGTATAGTGGTGCCTGTGTATAGGTTAGGTAGACGTTTTTACGACTGATTCATACAACGTCGAATAGTGGTGTAAGAGTATAGGTTACGTGAACATTTTTACGACTCCTTATTATATCGTCGTATTATGAAGCCAGGTGTAGGTCGGATAAAAAAAAAATATGACACCATGGATAAAGGTTTTATTTATAGTAAAGGTTATCTGTTCATGTTTATTATCTCACGGAACTCTAAAATAATTTATCATGGCCGACCATCTTGGTCACATTATGCGACCTTTTCATTCTATAATTGATGTATAGAAGTCGTTTCTTAACTTAGACAAGATGGCTGCATTTTAGTATATAAACAAATTTTAAGCAATAGTCTACAATAATTTAATTTCAAGAAATTCGAAGGGGGCGTAAAAAAATTCACAACAACACACCTATATTTCACCACAAAACTAAACGTCCCATAAGAACCAGGTGCACTGGACACATTTATCCTTACACTTTGTTCGTGTATAATATTGTTAAAGTAAATGTAAAAATAAATAAGTAAACTATAACTTATAAACCGTTTAAATTTTGTATTTGATAACTCGCTCTTTTCCAGCAAACATCACAGGAACGAATGAATGGAAGGAACTTCAGTTCATTCCATTGTGTACAATAAAAGTCGATGTTAAACACTTAACCGATATTACAGTCATCTTCTAATGTCTATGCAATTGTTATAGGACTTCAGTGGTTCGATAACAGTCGGTCAAAAACTTTTATGTAACATTTAAAAGTTCTTGACTGACGTTTATTTAACTTTTAAATAACAATAATGTCGTTTAATATGGGCCTATTTCGCGTTGTATAAACGTCTACGACACGTTTATATGACCCACTTTATAGAACCAAAAGGAAATGTAAAACGTTTTCTCAACTATTATGCAACAATAATTTGTTACTTGGGTGGCAGGTGGAGTAAGGCGCTAACTGAATGGCGTCCAATAAATGGACACAGAAACGTCGGTCGTCCTGCGGCAAGATGGGCAGACGATGTGGCGAACATCGCCAAGACCTGGATGAGATTGGCACGGGACCGTGAACAGTGGCACGTACGAAGAGAGGCCTATACCCAGCAGTGGGTGAAGTCAGGCTGTGGATGATATATCTTAATTATTTTACATCCGTAATATTAAAATTAATTTCTTAAACTTTTAATAATTTCATATTAGTTTAGTTAAGGGTTCGGTTGGGTGACAATAATGCGAGCACAGTGGTGGGCGGCGGTGGTCTAGAGCATGTGTACACATGTGAATGTGCAATCAATGCTTGACAAACGGATTATCCATTTTACAGATCAGCCCTCAGAATGCCGTTACAAGGATATTGTAAAGAAAAAAAAATTACTACAAAACGTTTTTATTTGGTATAAAACTATCAAAATCGACAAGACATCACAGTAAAGAACAGATCACAATTGGTACAAAGTTTTACATATTAACACTAGATTATTTAGTATTTGTGGTGTTTTTCAGGAACAATGTGGTGTGTGCTGTGTTTCACGGTGGCGTGGAATCTGCAAAAAAAAGGACATAATTAATTATAGTTCGAAAATTTACCAAATGTTATAATTATGTTGGCACATTACTACTACAGGGAGGAGCTCGATGGCGCAGCGGTTAGCGCGTTCGGCTTGCGATCATGCTCGCTAAGCCACTTTCGCAATGCCGGGTCGCTGGATGGGTGACCAAATTAAAAACATCTCGAGCTCCTCCGTGCTTCGGAAGGCACGTTAAGCCGTTGGTCCCGGTTGTTGTCGTAAGATGACAGTCGTTAAAAACCCACCAACCCGCATTGGGCCAGCGTGGTGGGTTATGGCCCAATATCCCCACGTGCTATTGTCCACGTGGGAGGCCTGTGCCCAGTAGTGGGACGTTAATAGGCTGATGATGATGATGATGATGATTACTACTACAAAAGTAAAGTAGGTAAGGTTGAATAATATATTTAATCCATTGATCCTGGGTCTCAGCATGACGTACGCACTCGGCTTGGTTGGTTGTAGCCGCGTATCCACTAGAGGTAGCCTCGGGCCGAGCGGCTGCCTCCTGCCTGCCATATTGAATTGATTAAGTTATACGAAATTCACAGACTTTGCGAAATGACGTATCTTTTTTTCCTATTATTGGTTTAAGCTCAATATCATAGATCTTCAAAGGTTTCAGAGTTCATTCTGGTAAAATTTATAATATTTTCTTCTACGCCTTCATAAGTCATATCTGACAGTAATTGTCTATTTCGCTGACGATAATAATTCCTTACTCCACCATCGATGTTTTCGTATCTGACGTTGCTTCCTTTTGTAGTGACTTATTTAATTACTACTAATGCTGCAGCGACTTTACGTGCGTCAACCATAGTGGTAAATGATAAACTGAGAAAATCGTGGCTCGGGTTGAGGCTTGCCGCTCGATACGATATTATATAGGCTCAAGTGGAGATGCATGAACATTCCTCAGCCCGCGGCACGCTCAGGCTGAGGCAGCTCGACACGAGGCTGCGCAAGTGGATACGAAGCTTTAGAGATAAATTAGCCTGTTGCTCAGTAGTTGGGAAATCTAGGTAAAACGTTCACTGTTGCAGTGGACTGCTTCTGCGGTCCTCATTGCCTAGAGTCTGACTAACCCTTCGGGGATAATAGTCTTGAGTATAATGTATGTATGTATTATAACTTTCGATCGTCTAAAAACGACGGACCTGAAAAAAAGCCGGACGTTATATCACACTAAAAAGATGTGAAGCATGCAAGGTCCTACAATTTCGTTTGTTTTACATGACCCTATACTCACACAAATACACCAAGTCCGACAACCCGCCGCCATTTCACCCCGCGTGACAGCGCGTAATCACGCACACACCTTAAACGGGCGGCCATTATGCATGCTTCACTCATGATCTATACGAGGTTACGTCCGTATCTCATTCCCCATAGTGCCCTAAAGGCTATACTCCAACTTGCCCTCAAGGCGACACTATAACCAGTTATCGCTAGAAACCGCCGCTAGACTAAAAATGTCAGTAACCAGCTTTACATCTATAAGTTAGATCCTCGTTTAAAACAAATTCCCGCATAGCTAGGTATTCTAAATCCAAGCCCTCGAAGTTTCTCTTGGTCAATTTTAATAACTAGTCAGTATTATATAATTTTCAAGCACAATTGAAATTAACCTTTCGGCGTCTTAAGACCATAAATAAAAACGTCCACTTCTTTAAATTACCACTTTGGTCATTTAAGAAGTGGTCATTCTTAGAATTGGAAGTGGTAATTTAAAGAAGTAGTCAATACTAATAGTGGTCATTTTTATTTATGGTCCTAAGTCGCTGAAAGGGAAATTAATATGGTGTAATTATTTCACAGAACGACATAAATAATTCTGTCATTCGTCGTCTTTTTTTCAGGTCCGTGCTAAACACTAGATACACAATCTCATATAAAATACGTTCAAAAAAGTGGTTACAAGTTATACAACTTTGTTTGAATATAACATCTAATTTTGATACTCAGCCCTATCATCATCACAATAGGTATAAAATTTGAACGGCAATGTCAAACGACGACTAACAGCAATCCAATGCTCCTTCTTACTTGGAGCATTAGTTCGAGGCGACACCGCATGAAATTGGGTATCTAACTGTGGCGCGTAGCGGTGAAAGAATACTACCACTCTGTTATTGGGTGTCGTAAAAGGCGACTAACGGACTAAAGACTGCACATACATCCTACAGCATAGAGCGGCATTGTGCTTACCACCTATCACGCTGAGCATATCTACAGTTGTTATTATTTTTTATTGGAGACTGATTGCGCCTTTGTCCCCGACTTCACCTGTTGAAGTGATAATGAGGACGAAGATGGAACACGCGCAGTCAGTAAATGCCTGTTTACTCTTGGCTTAAAGACGCCCAAGTTGTAGCGTTCAGGAAAAACAGACGCAGGGAGGTCATTCCACATCCTAGCTGTCCTAATGAGGAAACTGGAAGCAAATCGGTTTTAGGTGAAACGTGGACTGTGGCAGTGAACCTCATAGCCTGGTCTCTGACTAACCCTTCGAGGATAATAATCGTGATTTGTATGCATGTAGTTAACCAACGTACCCGTTGTGCTTGTCGCCGTGGTAGTCGACGTGCCTGACGGAGCCGTCGGGCTGGTGCAGCGAGTAGTAGCCCTTCACGACATCGCCGTCGCGGTGCTCGTGCTGGGACTTGTGGTCGCCAGTGTGCGGGTCCTCTACTTTGTACTCGAACTCATACTTGGGGTAGGCCTGGAAGTTAATGAGGGTTTTCGTTGTTAATGTTAATCTTTTGCGGAAGTATGAAAGATTTTCAGTTAGTTTATGAACTGGTAACTAACTTTTAAATTACAGACAGATGACAATAACATTTAACTATCCGGATACAAAGAATAAATTTAAACGTTAAAAAAATATATATGTGAGTGAAAATTTTGATTCCTATTAAGAAATGCCATGAAAAAAGTCTAATGAGTTAATAAGGTTAGGTTAGGTTAGTATGTTGACCAAAAAGCGAGCGTGCCGCGGTAGCGGCCGGCGAAGCGCCAGAAACGACGTTTTTGTAAATTTTCATATTTTTAAAAAATTAACCTAACTTAAAATATACTTGTCTGCGGCAGGAGGGATAAGTGGATACCCTTCTCTCCCCTCCCCTTCCCCCACCAATTAAGGCGACTCGATTCAAAAATTTTACCATGATACATAACCTCAAAATACATAAATTAACATAACATAAAAACTAATTGTAGGCGGCAGGGGAGAGGTAAGTGGGGGGGTACTCCTCCCCCTTCCCTTTACCTTCACCATCCCCACCCCAACCCCGATTCAGGCGACTCGATTCAAAAGTTTTACCGTATCAAAGTCTAAAACATAAAGTATACATACATAGTAGTCATAGTGTCCCTCATGCCCGTGCCCATGTCCACCGTCATGTCCATTGTCATGCCCGTGGACAGCCACTTGATGAGCAGGCCCGTCATGCCGCGAGATGTGCTGTGACGAGAAGCCGTGACCGTGACCGTGACCGTACTGCGCGGCGGCCAAAGACGCCATCGCCAGCGCAACGAAGCAAACCACCTGGAACCACACGATTGCCCTTGAAACATTGGCTGATTCCAATGCCATACGCATAAAACTCTTTTGAAAAGTTTAATCTAATTTTTATTAATGTAAAAGAAGGAGACAAACGAGCAGGCGGGTCACCTGATGGAGAGTAATCACCGCCGCCCATGGAAACCCGCAAAACCAGAGGAATCGCAGGCGCGTTGCCGTCCTTTAAGGAAGGAATAGGGTTAAGAAAGGAACAGGAATATGAGAGAGGGGGGGGGGGGGATGGGGGGATGGGCCTCCGGAACTCTCACTGGCCGAACCAACAACAACACCACCAATTTTGTTTTTATCACTTAAACAATTGCAAATTGCATACATCGATTTATTAAGTCACTGCACTTTTATTTAAATATTTTACCTTTGAAAACATTTTGTTATTTTTTAGCTGTATTGTAACTAAGTTTACTAAGCTCAGAACACAACTGATACAGTAATTTGTTACCCTCCTATTTTATACGCAAAGTAAGGGTGGCCAAGGCAATATAGATTTCACTTTAATAACGTGAAGCTAATAAAATTAATAACGAATTTAGTGTGCACCGTTTGCAAGCGTTTCGCAAAGCGATCGAGCCTGCCTACACGCAGTGTGACATTGTTACATTTAATTATGAACGAATTATGCAAGCTTATCTGTACAGTACTATTGACACGAATCTAAATGAACAAAAAGTGGCATAACAGATAAAATAGTTGCGACAACCTCTTCAGCGGCAGAAAAAGTTCATTAAATTGAAGTGGCCTTTAGTTCGTTGATGGAATTAACAATGTATTCACTAGGTGGTTATACATAATAATTATGAGGTTTGTTGTTTAGTTACTTTGAAAAAGGGTGTATCAGCAAGGTTAATGATGGCTAAAACCATACAACATCCGCCTAAAAACGTCCTACTGGTAAGCACAATCCTATCCACCATTTTACCATATTATTACCAGGATTACCAGCACTTGGGGACATTGGGCCATACATAATACACCAAGTTGTCCCAATCGGGTTTGGTGGACGTTGTTTACCGACGTTGAACTAAGGTGTGATAAAGGGTGGTTAATACAATACATCATTAGCAATGGTGTTACAATAAAAAGAGGTAGATGCGTTACATGTGCAATTGTATCGGCAATGTCATGTTGAGGATATTGAAGAGACGATAGCTGCCCTCACTGGCGACCTTCGTAATGTAAATGATTGGTCCAAACAGTACGGAGTGTCTGTTAATCCCATCAAGTGCCAAGCTATTGTTATTGGTAGTCCACGACAACTCCGCAAACTTGACCTCTCTGTTGTCTCGCCAGTCTCTTTTAACGGTGTCAACATCCCCTTTAGCTCCTGTGTGAAAGACCTTAGTCTGCAGATCGACAGCACACTCAGTTGGTGTCTTCAGGTCACTGAGGTTAGCCGGAAAGTGACTGCTGCGTTACGTTCTCTCTATAGGCTCAAGAACTTTCTGCCCCTAAAAACCAAGGTTTCTCTTGTACAAACCCTTATTCTCCCGATTAATGATTACGCTGATATTTGCTATCCCGATTTAAATAAAGATCTTCTGAACAAATTGGATAGCCTTCTCAATAATTCAATTCGCATTAACTTTGGCTTACGTAAATACGATCATATATCATCTTATCGCCTCCAGCTGAAATGGCTGACCATCCCGCAACGTCGTAAGTCCAGGATTCTCTCAACTTTATTCTCAATTTTAAACGATCCTCACTCTCCCTCTTATTTAAAAACTTGTTTCCCTCTTCTCAGCTCCTCTCATGCCCGGCACCTTCGCTCATCAAATAATCTTCTTCTTGCCACTCCCCTTCACCACTCAGGTTACGTGGGCAATTCCTTTACAGTACAGGCCATCCGTTTATGGAACGCTCTCCCTGAAGAAGTTAGACGGGCCCCGAGCAAAATTATATTTAAGAAAAGGATCTGCGATATGCTTCTCCAAGAGTCTTCATCATCCTCGTAAGAGTTTTCCATCACCGTATCTTTATTAAATCTAAGTAAGTTCATGTAGTTTATATTAAAATTGTGTAATGTTATTTATTGTATAATTATTTACCTATGTAAGTTGATTTGTGTAGTTTATTTGATAATTCACAAGATTTTAAATTGCACCGCCTACAACTCTTTCTGCCTAGCCCTAAGGTTGACTGGTAGAGAATGTCCGCCTTTTGTACATTTTGTTTTCTTTGTGCAATAAAGATTAAAATAAATAAATAAATGTGCCAAAAACTAGCAACAGAAAAATAAGCTAATTGGCTTAACTTAGGCCACTAACAACATTATCTATCTCATTAGTTTATTTATTTATTTAATTATTTATTCATTTATTTAGATGAACAATACACATTACAGTCAAGTAAATGTTACATTAAAAAAACAATGAATAAATCTGGATTGCAATTCAAAACAATGTACATTCAGAAAAATATTATATTTAAACAATGATCACCGAGCTTTACTTACAATAAAAGAACCAAAAAAAAACTTTAATAATTATCCATAACCACAACGCACCCGCAGGTTTATACTGTACACGAACTAACACCATTCCAAGAGCAGAAGGCAAAGGCAAAAAACTATGTTAGGTTTATAGCGGCACCATTTAGAGACAGCAAAGTCGCAGTGTCCGAATCGATCGCCGCAGGACTGGCATAACCTATCTACCCTTTTTATTACGAGTATAATATCATTGATCATTAGACTGAAAACGTCCCACTGCTGGGCATAGTCTTTCCAACGTGGACAACCAACACTTTTGGAGATTGGGTCATAACAACTCACAATCAACCACGTTGACTCAATGCGAGTGGTGGGTTAAAAGTAATACAAAGCCATTAAATTATTTTAAAAAAGAGTACGACCCCCTAGACACCCAAAACTTTTATTTTTTTTATCTAACTTTGTAACATATAGTATTATTTTCATAATTATTAATTTAAAACTGTAGCAAGGCGTGCAACAATGACGGTGTATTGGGGTTCACAAGGCTTAGAGTATAGTTCGTTTAATGCTCTAAGTCACAAGGCACTAATAAATGTACAAACTTTATAATAGGTACGCACTTTAGTAATTTATTGAGAAGTTTATTATAGACATTAACCTTGAAAAAAAACAATGTTACATAATTATTTCAATATGCAATCATAGACTTAAAATTTTACACTTCAAGACTAAAAAAATTGAGAATAGCAGAAGTTTGTTGGTGAATAAACACTAACCAGCTTTAATAAATTATACTTTGGCTAGACTGAAGCTACCGTGGAGACTATTAACATCTGCCTGTCGTTTCAAATTGTCATACCCAACAGGGTTCATACTAGACACACCTGTAACACCTTATTCACTATGATTGACAATAAATCTATTGTATTGTATTGTATTGACTTGGCGATTCTGTTCTGATAAACAAGTGTGTGCATGTGTGTGCATATCGAAGATATCCAGCCAAGTAAAATACAAAAATATCACAATTAGGAAGGAGTTGTAACCGTGTCGCTAGCGATCAAAGAATACTACCAACCCCTCTCTTCTCTTGTGTGTCATTAAAGGCGACTAACGGACTAAAGACTGTACATACATCCAACAGTTTAGAGCGGCAGCTTACCACCTGTCACGCTGAGCACATGTGCAGTCGCTATTCGCTGAAAAGTGGACTACTGCTGAGGACTGCTTTTGCGGTCCTCATTGCCTAGTCTCTGACTAACCCTTCGGGGATAATAGCCGTGATTATGTGTATGTATTGTAGCTTTGGGGTTTTATTTCTAAAAAGGTGTTTTAACATTGCCAACCTTCAGGTTTTATGCGATTGTTATACTAAGGTTTTAGTAGGTATATTGTATTATTCTTAGAGTATTTCATTATACCTACGTCTAGAGTTGAAATACAGGAGACTAACTCCACACGCAAATGTGGAAGCAGTCATCCTGCCAGTTTCTGAACACATTTCTTTTTCTCCTAATTTAACAAATTGCATAAAATGTGAACGTTAAGTAAGAGTTCAAAAACTACTTTTATGGGCAATGTGTCACCGAAACTGTTTCGAACCAGTTTGGCGGCTGAGATATTTCGATGTATAAAATCAAAGGGTCCTGCTTCACACGGTATCACACTTTCATCGGCTCTTGAAAAGACAACAACAAAATGATTGCAAAGGTAAAAAAAAAATTAAGAGAATTTTTTAAAAGTTTTATCATGTTTGTTTTTAAGTTAAATGCAGATTTCAATCAAATGGCTAAAAGGAACTAGTCCCATCGTAAACATTGTAACTTATTTAAATAATTTTTATTTTTTAATTTGTTATCATCAGGCAACGCAAGCCTATATTAAATAAAAATATAATTATTTAACTCCAATAAAAATATACCTACTCCACTTAAAATAATCGGAATCTCAATAATCGTATCCTGTAAGTTTCATAAAATTCAACAAGATTAATTATTGCTATTATTGTTAGGTTTTAGGCACTTTGGCCCTGCTGGCAGCTGTGTCCTGCCAAGACTACTACCAGAACCAATACAAGAACTTGATCAAGTACGAGGAGCCCAAGAAAGTGGAGATCCACCATTCGCTGCCCGTCCACATCGGCGAGTACAAGTCCATCCAGTCGTTGCACGCCGCGCCGCAGCTGCACGCCGACGCGCATCACGCCGTGTCCTCGCAGAGCATCGTGCGCCACGAGACCGCGCACGAGCAGGCCCCGCAGCACTACTTCGTGGCCGCGCAGCACGCCGCCCCCGTCCACGAGGAGGTCGCCGTCCACGGCGCGCCCGTCTACAAACACGTGCCTGTCTACTACGAACACGCGCACAAAGAGGAGTTGCACAAACAGGAGTCGCATGGACAGGATGAGCACCACGAAGACTACTACGTAAGTATCCCTTAACCAAACAATACAATCCCAACCAATTATTAAACATCATTACTAATGGAATACTTTGCAGGCGTACCCGAAATATGCGTTCGAGTACTCCGTGAAGGACCCGCACACTGGCGACTACAAGAGCCAGCACGAGTCCCGCGACGGCGACGTCGTCAAGGGCTACTACTCGCTACACGAGGCTGATGGTTCCATACGCACCGTCGAGTATGCCGCCGACAAAAAGAATGGGTGAGCATTGACTATCAATAGCACTGCCCACTTCTTGGCAAACATCTCAACCAATTTCCTCCACGGATCTCAGGCTAATATTATCTACAAAATAAAATCAAAAATCTAAATTTCTTTGTTCAGTAAGCTTAAATTAAGCATTTTGAATCGTCTAAACTTAAATTTCTTCTAAACCAGGTTATTAGTCTAGCCAATCTGTCTTTAATTCCTGGATTTGCCACTCTTCAATAATTTTCCTCGACTTTCCCAATAATGTCGTTTCGTTGACCACCACAAGGGGACGATTCGAGACAATTTACATGTTAAAGAGTTTTATTTATAGTTTATAAGAAAGTAAAGCTTATTATGTATAACTATAATATGTTTAATTTTGTATTTTTTCAGTTTCAACGCTCACGTTAAGACCTCAACTAAGCACGAACAGCCAAAGCACGAAGAATACCACCACTAACCAACTACTCTCAATTATTATTAGCTATAGTTTCTAATAGTTTCTAAGATGTTAATAAACTTTATAAGATGAACGCACCTATTTGTATTTCATTATTCGTTTTCTGTTTAACATTAATTTGGGAACACAGGTAGGCTTTATAACATCATACAGACCAAATCTTCTTTATAAGGGATGTATGCATTCTGAAAATGCGACGCCATAATACTCAGCATGTTATTGTATTATCTCCATGTTTAACCAATATTTATATTATTGTATCTAAACTTATAAAGGAATGCATCGAAAACATATTCTTAAGAGTTTGTCTATTCTAAATTTTTCTATGCATGGTATGAAACTGACGCTGTCTCGCTTTTAATAATTAAACATAAATTGTCAGTTTGCAGTGACATTAAGCAGGTAACAAGTTAAAATGATAAATTTATTTTGGTAATTATTACTTAATAATAATTATACTAATGACTTTTGAGTGGTTATAAGAAAATGAAGACAGAAACCATTAACACAACGATAAGTTTT
Source organism: Scoparia ambigualis (assembly GCA_963921215.1). NCBI lineage: Eukaryota > Metazoa > Arthropoda > Insecta > Lepidoptera > Crambidae > Scoparia > Scoparia ambigualis. The sequence continues at coordinate 28,012,970 of OY992506.1, forward strand.
CCGACGTAGACATTTAATAAAGATATTTTTTTTAGATAAGAAGCAATGCTATTCTTTTATTTAATTGATGAGTAACAGATAAAGACTTAGAAGTTAAAATAATAAACGTAGAAAATAAAATTACGTAAACATCATCAAAATTCAAAGGTCAAAAAATCTCTATCTTAATAAAAAAGTACTTTCGAATCGTCAAAAACATTACCTAACCATAACCCCCGAGCAAGGCAGGCATGTGGTCTATAACAGAATTAAAAGCGACTAAGCCGAACAGTTTGTTTCTTACCAGTTCAGCAACTTTCGCAATGCCGAGTCAATGGTTGGGTGACCAAATCAAAAACATCTTGAGGTCCGCGTGGTTCGTTGGTCCCGGTTGCTCTCGTAAGATGACATTTGCAGCCCACCAACACGCATTCTGTCAGCATGGTGGTTTATGATGGCCTAAACTCCCAATGTGGAAAAGCCTTTGTCCAGCAGTAGGACGTTTAGGCTAATGACGATTGATTTCGATTCTTAAGAGTATTTAACGTTTATTTAACTGAGTTATTGCCATTTAAAACTTTCTATAGTCGACTTTAAATCGCAATAACTCAGCTAAATAAATGTTTTTTTAGAAATGTTTTTAACAAACTATATAGATCCCTATATTTTACTTTAGCATGCAAAGTTTCATTAAAATTGGCTTATTGGTTTTTGAAAATTTCGACTTGGAAGTTTGTATGGGAAACCGAAATGCGTAAACCCTCTTAATAATTCGGAATTTCGATATTCGGAATTCGTATTTATGAGACTTCGGTTTCTTGACTCATGAGTAATGAAAAGAATCCTTAGCTCCCCAGTGCTTTGGAAGGCAGGTTGTCGTATGGTGTCAGTCGATAAATCCCACCAACCGGTATCGGGCCAGCAAAGTGCGTTGTGACCTAATATCCCTATGTGCTGTTGCCCAGCCGGCCTAGCATGCGTAACACGAGAACTCTTCTCGAGCCATTTTCTTGTGTTTTATTAATTTATCTCTAGTGACTATCGACACTAAAGACACATGTATGCGCCTAGAACTCTACATAATATGTTAAAGATAGACTTAATAGTAGTTTTTGCATAAAATGTGGTATTTTTTTCTACTAACCCCAACATGACAACTTAAAATGATTTGTCGTCTCTTGTCCGTGACATACCTCGTGTTGCGCCTGCTAGGCCTACTGGACAGACATTGCCCAGCAGTAGGAGGTTTGTAGGCTGATGATGATAATGGCAGTCTCTAACACTCTCCAACCACCATAACAGCAGCAGTGTCACCACGCTGTTCCAGTCGGCCGGTTATGGTTTGATCTCCCGAGCTACTAAGCTACTAGGCGTAAACCGTGAATAATTAAAAAAAATCTAATAACCATGTCGCGTAGCGGTGAAATAATACTAACACCTCCTCTTTTCCCTGGTGTCGTAAAAGGCGACTAATGGTCTAAAGACTGCACATACATCCAACAGCATAGAGCAGTGATGGGTTCACCACCTGTCACAATGTGCATATTATGTGCAGTTGCTATTCGGTGAAAAGTAGACTATGGTAGAGGACTGCCTTTGCTGTCCTCATTGCCTAGTCTCTGACTAACACTTCAGGGATAATAGTCGTGATTCTATGTATGTATATATATATATATATATATATGTAAAAAAAATCATGACGAGAATAGTAATGAAACGATGAAACCGTTTATAGTTCGATGTTTACTCGTAGACAAAATAACACCATAACAATTATCAACTGTGTGTGTTTAACGCAATATGAATGGGTTAGAGAAATAATATTTATAAAAAGTTAAAAAATTCCGAAATGTTCAGACTTTTCTACGCCATCAGTAAAGCTAATCGTGTTATGTAACGTTGCTTTTAGTTGCAAGACTAGGGAAAAGTTCAATAGTGCAATAATCAAACTTAAGTTATTATCTAGTTTTAACCCCTCAAGCCCCAAGCGGCCATATTTGGCACCTAAAAAACTCGCTATTCCGTCCGACCCCAAGCGATATGGCCGCGCTGGTCGCGCTCTCCACTTGACTTTGTACTGTGTTTTGATACACTTAGAGACTACTTTAGGAAAACAAGGTTGATTATTTCGATTCATCGTTAATGCAAAATTTAACATGAACTGCGTTCGATTTTTTTGACACTTCGTTGCCAAACTGAGAGGAAGAGCGGAGGAATAAGTGTTACTATTAATAAGAACACCCATCCACACTACATGAATAAGCATTTAAAATCTGAAGGTGAATCTCTCATTTAAAATTAACCCATGACACGAAACCAGTATACATCCGTAAGCTTTTAACCGTAGAAAACCTGTAAGTGTTTTGTTTTATATCTTCCATCATCATCATCAGCCTATAAACGTCCCAATGCTAGGCACAGGGCTTCCACGTTTTCAATAGCACGTAGGGATATTGGATCATAAGTCATAACCCACCACGCTGGCCCAATGCGGGTTGATGGGTTTTAACGACTGTCATCTTACGATAATAACCAGGACCAACGGCCTAACGTACCTTCCGAAGTACGAAGGAGCTCGAGATGTTTTTAATTTGATCACCCATCCAGCGACCCGGCTTTGCTCTATATCTTCCCAGGAAATAAAAAAAAAATTACTTACTTTCAAACAACGTGAATAAGATGGGATAATAATGGGATTTAAAAAATCACCAACGAGGCTTTTATTCCTTAACTCTATATCATTTTCATAACAACGTAACACTCACAGTTTGTATGCCACCACGGACGGCGCGCCGCGGCGCGATAAACGACAGTTAGCAAGACTTATCGAGCGTAATTACGATAGAGTTTGTAAGATACAACAAATGCAAGAAAACAAAACAAACAAAAGAACTGTGTGGTGGTGGCTTATTTTTAAAAGATTACTATCAACATTTGTGTTTGCTCTAATACCAACACATTTCTTCTAAAGGGTGCCATAAAAGGCGACCAACAGATTAAATACTGCACATACACCCAACAGCATAAAGCGGCGATGGGTTCACCACGTATCACACTGAGCACATGTGCAGTTGTTATTTGGTGGAACGTGGACAGTGGCAGTGCACTACTTTAGCGGTCCTCATTGGCTAGTCTCTGACTAACCCTTTAAAATAATAGTCTTGAGTATAGGTCCAGGTTCAGGAGTTCAGGTTACAGAAGGTTCTCGGCTCTTTCTTGGGGCAAGGTATTCACTATTATAATTAAATACCAAGTACTGTACTAGAATTACCTTTAAATAAGTTTAAAAATTATGTAAAATTTTGTTTACTTAAGAAAGGTAAAATATATATATTTAGAAGACAAAACAGCCTGGTCATTTTAAAATAATCACATTATATTTTCTTAAGTCCGTTTTCTTTGTAACTAGCTCATTTTACCCTGGTATGATAGCCTTTATCAGCAGTGTCTTACAGACAAGAGGTACCTACTCAAAACTTATGTTGCGTAAAACGTTGACTAAATGTTTTCTTGCTTGCTTCATTGGAGTTGCTCGAGTGTGTCATGCTCTCTTAAATGTCTCTGCGGTGGTGGCATGTGCGTCGGGTCGTTACGTTCCCTAAAACATGGTTGAGCGAAGCGATGGCTGATTCAAATGTCATACTCGTGAACGGGTGCCGCCTGTGGAGGCTGGTCTGCTCTTGCTAACTTATTTTTATTATTAGTATATTAGTAGTTGTAGTCTTACTTTTATTTTTCTGTACTGTAAGACATTGATTCCATTGATTATTTTATATTGATGAATACCTGAATTTTTTATTTTTATGTCCTTGTAGTTGTTTTGTTTTTATTATTGTAATGGAAAGTGCCCTTCTATGATAGGGAGGGCCATTTTTCAATTCTAATTAACGCTGTAAAAGAAAGGGATAAAAGAAATGCCCTTGCTGAGTTTCTTGCCGGTTCTTCTCAGTACAAGGCTCCCGCCCCATAGTTAGACTTACGAACCGATGGCATAATTGACATTCATGAGTGCTGTAACCTAAACATGGCCTAACCTGAATAAATGATATTGAATCTTGAATCTTGAATCTATAATATATATTTTTGCGTTTTATTTAAGAAGATATTTGCTTCATTTTGTATATACTTAGTACATAATTATATATCTATCGCCACTCTATACTGTTGGATGTATGTGCAGCCTTAAGTTCGTTAGTCGCCTTTTACGAAACCCAAGGGAAAAGATGGGTTTGTAGTATACTTTAAAAAATGAGCCACCACCAAACAACCCTGGGAAAATATCATTAAATAATTTATAGTTATAAGCCTTTAATAATAAAAAAAAGTTAGAGTGTCTGAGGTTTCTCGCTATTTAAATAGTGGTTTAATTGAGTGATTAAAAAGATATCGTTCATTGCCACACAATAAAGAAAGGAACGCACTGTGTCCTTATGGCCTTGACTGTATGCAATAAAACGAAATTAAAAGTTACGTTGAAAGTGCTCTCGTTACACACTCTCAGTAACATGTGTGTAAGAATAACTACATTGCTACTGTTATTGAAACTGAATGAAACCTGTTTTACTATAGAGCTTTTTCGATATTTTTGTATAAAACCAAAAGGTCCTGGCTCAATTAACATCAGTCTTTTAACTGTTCTAGACTAGACAGCACCAATATGATTTCTCAGGTAAAAAATTAAGTTACTACTTATTATCCATGGTTTTTGAATTCATTGATTTATCTAAGAGTGTTAAAAAAACATTTACTTAGAATAAGTCAAATGTGTTACCAGTATAAAATAAGCAAAATTAAGGTAATGTAAGGTTATTTATTTAGTTGCACCAGAATGTAATTAAGAACTTTGTTAACAGGTTTTGTGCACTTTGGCTCTGCTGGCGGCTGTGTCTTGCCAAGACTACTACCAGAACCAATACAAGACCGTGATCAAGCACGAAGAGCCCAAGAAAGTGGAGGTCCACCACTCGCTGCCCGTCCACGTCGGGGAGTACAAGTCCATCCAGTCGTTGCACGCCGCGCCGCAGCTGCACGCCGGCGCGCACCACGCCGTGTCCTCGCAGAGCATCGTGCGCCACGAGACCGCGCACGAGCAGGCCCCGCAGCACTACTTCGTGGCCGCGCAGCACGCCGCCCCCGTCCACGAGGAGATCGCCGTCCACGCCGCGCCCGTCTACAAACACGTGCCAGTCTACTACGAATACGCGCACAAAGAGGAGTCGCACAAACAGGAGTCGCATGGACAGGATGAGCACCACGAAGACTACTACGTAAGTATCCTTTAACCAAACGTTACAATTCCAATCAATTATTAAAAATCATTGCTAATGGAATACTTTGCAGGCGTACCCGAAATACGCGTTCGAGTACTCCGTGAAGGACCCTCACACCGGCGACTACAAAAGCCAACACGAGACCCGCGACGGCGATGTCGTCAAAGGCTACTACTCGCTGCACGAGGCTGATGGCTCCATACGCACCGTCGAGTACACCGCCGACAAGAAATCCGGGTGAGCATCATCATCATTCATATCTTTTAATTATAATACTTCACCGTTTTTTGTATTACTCTCAAGAAATATTAATTTAATAGTTTATTGAAATGATACCGCTTAGTTTAAAAGATATACACCACCCTGCTTTACATTTTGAGTTTCCCTTATTATCTAAACCAGTAAAGTGTCTGAAAAAACGAAATAATAAAAGACTAAACTTTGCAAAGTCTGATTATAATGAAATACAACAAGAGTTGCGGAGTATTGATTGGCTTAATATTTTGTCGTGTCCTGATGTGGACGCATGTACTGATGCTTTTTACACGACACTTATTGAAATTATAGTAAAGTATACACCGCTTTCTACATCAAAACCACAAAACTACCCTATCTGGTATTGCAAACCCTTAGTGAAGTGTAATGAAGAAAAGAAAAAATTCCACGCCCTATTTAAAAAATTTCATAACCCACGTGATTATGACACATTCTCTTTGCTCCGTGACCGCTTCATAAAAATGGCTGATAAATGTTACAGTGACTACATTGCGTCAATTGAGGAGTCTATGAGTAAAGATGTAAAAATGTTTTGGAGATTTGTGAGTAATAGAAAAGGTCATGTCTCAATGCCAAACGTAATGCATTGCGGTGACTCTTTATTCTCAAATGGACATGAGATATGTGAACTGTTTTCGACCTATTTTGCTTTGGTTTATAAAGATGGCTCTCAAGATTGCAGTCAATCTTCAACTCTACCCGGTTATAAATCCAAACAAACTGGAAATATATTTTCAGACACACTTAGTCTTATCTGTATTACTGAAAGTGATATACTCAGAAAGATTAAGCAGCTTGACACAAACAAAAGTGCTGGACCGGATCAAATACCACCATCCTTTATTAAACGATGCGGTAAAGAGCTGAGCGTTCCACTGAACATTATATTTAATAAATTTCTTTCCTGTGGAGTCTTTCCAAAGCGATGGAAAACAGCCCATATAATTCCGATCTTCAAGAATGGTGATAAGTCCCGCTGCGAAAACTATAGACCAATTGCATTTTGTCTTGCTTGGGTAAATTGTTCGAATCTTTGGTCTACGACCGGTTGTACTACCATTTTATACCCCTTATCTCCAACAAGCAACATGGCTTTGTCAAAGGTCGGTCAACAGTCTCTAACCTTTTGGTTTACAAAGATTACCTTTGTAAAAGTTTTGCTAGAGGTGGACAGGTTGACTCTATCTATACGGATTTCTCCAAGGCGTTTGATAGAATGAACTACTCTGCGCTAAGCTTGCCTCTTACGGTATTCATGGCAGCTTACTACGCTGGATGACCACATACCTCGGTAAAAGAAGTCAGTTAGTCACTCTTAGAGGACTCTTTTTATCCCCAATTCAAGTAGCTTCAGGGGTTGCCCAAGGGTCTCATTTGGGACCCCTCTTATTTATTGTTTTCATTAACGATCTTATTGAGCGCTTTTCGTGCGAATGTTTACTTTATGCTGACGATTTGAAGTTATTCCGTACAATCACTTCCTCTAATAACTGCAATCTCTTACAGATAGATTTAAATATTATTTCGGACTGGTGTAAGAAAAACCTAATGCTTCGCAATGTCGCAAAGTGTTTCACTGTATCATTCACTAACAAGCGTCACGGTATCGTTTATGACTACTCAATTGGCGGCCAAGTTCTGAGAAGGTGTAATTCCGCTATGGACTTAGGCATTCTATTCGACGACAGGCTTTCTTTTAGAGCACATTATCAACACATAACATCGAAGGCTAATCAACTCCTTAGATTTGTGCTAAGGTCAACGAAGGGATTTAAAAAACCACACACTTTACTGTGTTTATTCTTTGCACTTGTTAGAAGTACGCTGGAGTATGGCAGTCCAGTTTGGTCACCGTACTACAAAGTGCACATAGACGAAATAGAAAGGGTTCAGAGGAAATGTTTGCGATTGCTATGCTATCGTCAACATTTAGGTCGCAGCTATCTTAATTACGAGTCAAGACTTGCAAAATTTAGAGTGCAAAAGTTAGAAACCCGTCGAAAATATTTTGATTTCCTTTATCTTTACAAAATTGTTCACTCAGTACTCGATACCCCTTATTTGCTTTCCCAAGTTACCTTTAACACTAGGTACAGTACACGCAGGTCCAAAGAAACTAATCTTTTTGCTTTACAAACTTATAAAAATAATATTTCCTTTTATAATCCTCTTGTTAGGATGTCTCGTGAGTATAATGTGTTGGCAAAAAATAACCTAGATCTGGATATATTTTCTTCTAACATTACGACTTACATAAGAGCACTTAAGGATATTATCTATTTCACACCAGACATTATAAAACCATAATTTGTTTTTTTTTGTAATTTGAAATTAATGTTATATAGTAATTATTTATAAGATTTTATTTTTTAAGGGTTTCTCCATTTTTTTTTAGGGCACACATACTTTGGATTGCAATCCAGCCTTTTAGTATTTAATTTTATGTGTTTTTACAGAAACAATTGTAATCTGTCTTGTGTGTTTATATAAATAAATAAATAAAAAGATACACTTTTTTCGGATCTAAGTCGCGTTTATTACATTTTATTGTTTTGATTGTGGTCCTGACGTTTCGAACTTAATAGTTTATTTGGACATGGTACTCCGTGCTTTTTAGTGAAAACTAATATATGTATTTCTTTCTTTTAGTTTCAACGCTCACGTCAAGACCTCTACTAAGCACGAACAGCCAAAGCACGAAGAATATCACCACTAAACCATTCTCCGACTGTTACATATTATGTGTTCATTAGTTCTAAGATGTTATTAAACTTTTAAAATCTTAAACATGCATTTTATTTTCTTTTTTAAAACTTATAACTACTACCTACGTAAGAACATATTTATAATAAGTATTTTTTTCCGGTTTTTGTGGTTTATTCATAATTAAATTCAATCAGCGTCAACTTGCCCTAGCTTTCAACAAGTTATTAACGAGGTGTATAAGAAATAAACTAATAGGTTATCAGTCTTACAATAATTATTAAATATAAATAAGAATTTGAATCCTGTGGACACCATTGTGTTTCTAAGAATCACGTTAGATGCCAAGCTGCAGTGGGGCCCACATATAGCTAAATTGTCGAATAGACTTAGCTCTGCGGCTGCAGTAATAAAGATCCGTCAGTTAACTGACGTTGATACAGCTAGATTAGTATATTTCAGTTACGTTCATAGTGTAATGTCGTACGGCATTTTACTGTGGGGAAATGCTGCCGACATTCAAACTATATTTGTGCTGCAGAAAAGGGCTATTCGAGCAAAATATACCCTAAACTCTCTCAGAGAGAGATTTAAGAATATAAATAGTTGTTTGCAAAAACAGTGACATTTACAATTTAAACACTAGGTGCCTTACAAATTAACAGAGCATAAGATCAGTATAGTTATTCCGTGTTTTGTCTCTGTTACTAATTAGAAATTACGTTTACATGACAGGAACAAAACACGGAATGACTATTCGTAGCTTATTCTTTGTTTATTTGTAAGGCACTAAAATTAAGAACATATTAGCAGTACCTTATACGATACGTACGATTATGACGTGTACGATTTTACAACAAAGTACCAAATGAAATTCAGAAATTAGATCTTTAAATTTAAAATTATAAATTTAAAATTAAAATCAAAGAAAGCTTTATAAAAAAGCTTATTATAAAGTGTCAGATTACACAGAAGACAAAACAGCTTGGGTCTGAAATGCTCCAAGTACTCTAACAGCTGTTTCTAATTGTCTATAAATTATTTATATAGAGTACATTGTACATAGTTTAAATTCAAATACTTATTTTGTATTTCATGACCTGGTAACGACATTATTTTTTTGTAAATGTCGTTGCTTCTGTGCGCTGTGGTTTCTTGCGCCCGTTCTTTGCCACAGTTAAAAAATGACGTCCTGGATGGGTGGTAGGTTAAAAAAGATTTGGACGATTCAAAGTACTTATTTGAGTTCATTGAATAAATATCTTTTGAAATCATCTTTGACTTTGAATTACTGATCAGTGATTAACGATGTCTTATAAAATGATTGTGTCACAGTGGTTTGTCTTAAATACATTACACTTAATATGATAAAATAAACTTTACCATATGTTTTATGCAGTTAAAGGCTCTATGGTAATGGTCATAGAATAAATTAATAAAAATCAAACACAAGGGGAGGCCTTTGCTCGTCAGCGAGACATTATAGGCTAACCGCGGTGAAACAACAAACAAAAAATAACTACCTAGTAATCTGGTCCTACTCTGCTCTTAGGGTGGTAAAAATGCTCCACTTCCGAAAAATTATTAAATCTGATTTTGCGTACTGATACTTTACTATGTAGTAGAATCCAATTGAAAATATTTTTCTTGATCTCGCAACACCAGTGTTGACAGATGTCAAAGTCATCCATTAATATTTTCTGTGAGTGGGAGAATTGAATCGCTCTACAAGGTGAAAATTTGAAAGTGAGTAAAATCTATTTTGTATCTTCTAAACTTGTAATGAAAACAAAATGTGATTTTTAAATTGATCTCTTATAAATAAAGGTGATTTTATAACACATCTGCTTTCTATATTACCCTGTCGTATCGGAGCAAAGTAAAAATAACAAAATATAACTATTATTCATTTAAATATTAAATGACAGACTTGTGAAGAGAAATTATGGAGCAAAGTTACCTCCTGCTTGAACTACTTTGCTCCAAAAAAATAAAAAAAATAAAATAGTTGGTCACTAAATACAATAATATACTTAATGTCAGGTTAAACTTTAATAGTACTATTATAAACACAATACATCACATTACTGATTTAAATAAGATTTAAAAAAAAAGTGAAATAAATAAAAATCTGAGCAAATTTTGGTGCAAGTAGGACCAGGTTACATAAAAAAACAAAAAAATTTAGGTACTTACCATATGTTTTATGCAGTTAAAGGCTCTATGGTAATGATAATAGTTTATATCATACTTAAATGAGCTCCCTTCCGTAGTATCTCAAAAACTTGTGCTGTTTGCCGATGATGCAACACTTATTGTCTCCTGCAACTATGATGACGTGAGTGAGGTGCACAGGTTAGTTTCAGTTTCACTTACCAAAATTGCAAAGCACTTAAAAGACATAAATCTAACACTAAACTATGAAAAAACAAAGATAATGCAATTTAGGCCGCACCAAAGAGCAGGATTGACAATTTAGGCCGCACCAAAGATTTGAGTCACCAGGATTGAGTCTTAATATAAGTCATGAAGGACATAAAATAGAAGAAGTTGACTCCTTCTCGTTGCTGGGGATTGTTGTAGATAAAAACTTATCGTGGAAATCTCATGTTGAGTCAGTAACAAGTAAACTCAGTCGTTTTTCTTATGCACTACGTGAACTCCGGAAATGTACCAACGAGGAGTGCGCGCTTGTGGCGTACCATAGCTACGCTGGGGCGTGGATACGATACGGCGTGGTGCTTTGGGGCAATTCCACTGATTCGTCATCTGTGTCTATTTTACAGAAGCGTTGCCTCAGAATTATAGCGTTAGCCGGGAGGAGGGACACCTGTAGAATGTTGTTTACTAAGTACTAGTAGTTAAAACTAGTTAAAAGACATGCTCAATATTTTACTAGAATTGGAGATAAGCAAGGGCGTTATGTATCACGGCGCCGTGAAAATGATTTAGTCGTACCGCCAGTGCGCCTGGCGTTATATAAAAATAGCTCGTACTATATGGCGGTTAAAGTATATAACCATCTGCCACATAAATTAAAAGTCATCAAAGACGGTTTATTTGAGAAAAAATTAAAAGAAATTTTAATAAATAAATCTTTTTACAATATGAAAGAATATTTTGAATGTAAAATAAATTATACCTAAATGTTGACTTTTTACTTTTTTACTTTTTTATTGTTTATCTTAGGCTTACACATATTAATTTTGATTTTATATTTAATTTAGTTTTACGATTCTAAAAATGTTATGTTTTTGTTTATTTTGCTGTACCTACTACAGACAAATAGGTACTTACCTATTGTGATTTTAATTATTTAAGTTTTTGTTATTAGTTTTTGATTTAGTTTATACCTATTAAATGTCATCTCGTCCTCAAGAGGTTAAGATTTTAATTTATAATGTGTAATACCTACCTAACCTACCTAGTAATAACTAGGTACTATAAAATCACAATGTCTTTAAAGGTAAATTTGTAACTACTTACAATTAACACCTGTATAATACAAAAAACTTGTTGTGTACCTATTATGTTACGAAATTTAAGTGATTAAATGAATATGAATGAATAAAAATCAAACAGAAGGGGAGGTCTTTGTTCAGCAGCGGGACACATAGGCTAACCGCGGTGAAATGACAAACAAAAAAAATAACTAAGTAATAAAAAAAAATTGGTACCATATGTTTTATGAAGTTAAAGGCTCTATGGTAATGATAATAGAATAAATGAATAACATCAAACAGAAGGGGATTCCTTTGCTCAGCAGCGGGACACTATATGCTAAACCGCGGTGAAATAACAAACAAATAATAACTAATAAAAAAAAATTGATACCATGTTTCATACAGTTAAAAGGCTCTATGGTAATGATAATAGAATAAATGAATAAAATCAAACAGAAGGGGATTCCTTTGCTCAGCAGCGGGACACTATATGCTAAACCGCGGTGAAATAACAAACAAAAAATAACTAATAAAAAAATTTATACCATATGTTTTATGCAGTTGAAGGCTCTATGGTAATGATAATAGAAAAAATGAATAATAATCAAATAGAAGGGAGGCCTTTGCTCAGCAGTGGCACACTATAGGCTAAACCGCGGTAAAATAACAAACAAAAAAATAACTAAAAACAAAAATGTTATACATTTTAAGGGGGTAGTCAGAGACTAGGCAATGAGCAGTGCATTGCAAATGTAATGGAAAATGTCCTTCTATGATTGGGAGGGCATTTTCCAATTTGTATTGACGCTGTAAATGAAAGGGAGTAAAGAAATGCCCTTGCTAAGTTTCTTGCCGGTTCTTCTCAGTACAAGGCTCCCGCCCCACAGTTAGGACTTACGAACCGATGGCATAGCGACATTCATAAGTGTTTAATTATTGTAGCCTAAATTGAATAAATGACTTTGACTTTGAAAGTGATCCACGGCACACTAATTTACAACTGCACGTGTGCTCAGCGCGATGGATGGTTTTTTTTATACTTGCTCCAACATATTCGGAGCCCATTACGCTAATACTTTTTGTCACTCTGTTCATCATTTATGCCTCTCGTACCTCATACTCATACCACACATTCATCCTTCACCATTCATTCCTAGAGCGGTGGGTGTTCCGCATTTACTCCCTATGCTGTCTATCTTTTTCTCTCTCTCGTTAGATGGTTAGCCCATCGCAGCTTTATGCGGTTTGCTGTATATAAGCAGTCTTCAGTTCCTTAGTCGCCTTTTACGAAACCCAAGGGAAGGATGGTATTAGTTTTTTAGAATAGTTCTTTTGATCATAGATAAAGAACATAGATAAAACTTTTGATAAAGTTTGATTTATTTTAATTTTAATTAAGCTGAGCAATATTCTAACAGTTAAATTGTGATTAATGTTCAAGTTAATTAATATTAGGGACATTTATCTGATTACCAAAAAATATAAAAACAAAGACGTAGGTATTTCTATTTAATAGACAACTTCGCAATTAAACTCAGTTTTACTTTATATTTAACGTAGGTAAATAAGTATAGAACTGAGTATACTCGTATAGCTAATTACATATATCATTATCATCATCAGCCTATAAACGCCCCACTGCTGGGCACCGGCCTCCCACGTGGACATAAGCACGTGGGGATATTGGTCCATAACCCGCCACGCTGTCCTAATGCGCGTTAAAGGCTTTTTTTATCTATATATATAAAAAAAATAAAAAATTGGTTTATTTCATACAAATTCAGTACAAACAATAATCTTAGGTTGCTAAGATTGTTAATTACTAAGATATCTTATGGGGAACGTTGCGCATAGTTTTATATTTTACCACTTAGGGTATTGGTCGAATCCACCATAAGTCTTAGACGGAAAATTGCAGAAATTGTACTATTGCCTAAAATAATCAGAAGTTCACGATGTTGTTCTGGTGTGCTTAGCAAAATTATTTTTAAAATACCTACGCGCGCACTCCCTAATAATTAATATAAACTATTTTACATCCCCCTCACTCACATCAACAACTCGTTTAATAGACAGCAATTTATTTCGTAATAGCTTGTATGCATGCATAAGTATTAATAATGCTAGTATTATAATAATTTAAGACAGTATAAGTAACACAAAAAAGGCACTTTCCTTTGTTGACGATGCGCTTGCGCACAAAATTGTTTGTTTTACTATAACTCAGGGTAATAGTAAAAACAAAATTTTGCTACCCTCACTTATAAGTATGTAATTTTACCTAATTTTCAGTTCTTGAGATTTATGAGTGTTATAATAATATGACGTCACACGAACTATAATAAAGCTGGGGGTTAAAGTTACTCGCGTCCGTAGGTTTACCCTTGGGACCCTACACGTGTACCCTGGGTGGTGCTAAATGAGTCACACTGACTGAGTGGTAGAGCCACGCTGCGTTGCAGCACGCATTGGGCCGGCTCGACCGGCGTAATACGACCCTCTCACGAATATCCGGCGTGAAATAATGGCACTTGGTGCTGTTGTGTTTCGTCCGGCCAGTGAGGGTTCCGGAGGCCCCCACCCTCTCACAATTCCTATTCCTTCCTTAACCCTATTCCTTCCTTAAAGGACGGCAACGCGCTTGCGATTCCTCTGGTTTTGCGGGTGTCCATGGGCGGCGGTGATTACTCTCCATCAGGTGACCCGCCTGCTCGTTTGCCTCCTTCTTTTATAAAAAAATATATATATACTGAATTTATTTATTATGTTGATAAATAACACAAAAGAAAGAAAACGATTTAAAGTTTATTAACAACTTTTATAAACTTTATTAATATACAAAGCTGAACAAAATTGAGAGTAGTCGGTTAGTGGTGGTATTCTTCGTACTTTGGCAATTATGGGCTAAGTTACGGTCTTGACGTGAGCGTTGATCCTGAAAAAATAACAAGAATAATTAAAAGTTGCTCTACTATTTAGTTACTTAGATACGAGCTAGAATGGTATCCTGCCGTTTCGCAAAACACTTTTCGTCAAATTTCACTTCCCAAAAAACTAATAGAAAAGTTTCATTTCCCAAATGAATCTTAAGCAAATTTTCGTTTAGCAATTAATTTATTTGGACAAATAATCATTTCGCAACATTTAATACTTGGTCAAGTTTTGTTAGGTCAATTTTTTTTATTAGAAAACTGAAATACTAGCTGCCCTACTCCTGTAGGTCACGTAATAGGTACAGAAATCTAGCTCCATACAAGACATTTTTTTATAATTTTTAAGATTTCTACCTTTTTGACCAAAAAATAATTGGTAAAATGAAACATTGCCATGTAACATGAGACGATAGTAATGATCCTAGTATTTTTGTTGGTATTCTGCTATTTTAGTACAATCAAAGGTCGACTAAACAATGTACTACATCACTACGTGTTATTTGACAGAAATTGATGGTAGGGGCGGTCCAGCCCCGGTCCAACAGTGGTTCTAGTTGCGTCTCAACTAACTGTCAAAAAGTTAGCGCAATACCAAATGAGTGAAAAGTTACGTTTCGTAGGCGGTTCAGTTGCGCTTCAGTCGAATTTTTATTAGCGCGATCTCCCTCCTGGTGTAAGATTTGAAGTTCTACTTAATAACATAATTGGTAGGTGGCGTACTCGACAATCAGTCAAGTGCAGCGAGCAGTACCCTCCCTAAACCCTTTCGTATTCATCAATTTATTTTATCATCATTAACACAGCCTTAATGAGGAGCTCGATGGCGCAGCGGCTAGCGCGTTCGGCTTGCGATCTTGCCCGCTAAGCAAATTTCGCAATGCTGGGTCGACCATTAAAAAAACATCTCGAGTTCCTCCGTGCTTCGGAAGGCACGTTAAGCCGTTGGTCCCGGTTGTTGTCGTAAGATGGCAGACGTTAAAACCCACCAACCCGCATTGGGCCAGTGTGTAGGTTATGGCCCAATATCCCCCCGTGCTATTGTTCACGTGGGAGGCCTGTGCCTAGCAGTGGGACGTTTATAGGCTGATGATGACCACAGCCTTCAATTGCATAAAACATATGGTAACCTTTTATTTCATCATAGAAAGTGTAATGTATTTAGGACAAACCACTGACCATTTTGTAAGACATCGTTAATCACTGATCAGTACTTATTTTAAAACTAAAAACCAATTACTTTATTTCTTATACACCTGGGTAATACCTTGTTGAAAGCTAGGGCAAGTTGATACAGATTGATTTTATATTATGAATAAACCAAAATCCGAAAAAAATCTTCTTTTTTAAATATATTTTTACGTAGTTATTTTTAAGTTTCTTAAAAGTAAAAAACATTACAAATTAAAAAAGGCAGTGTCGACTATTATTTTCGCAAGCAGGATTCGAACCCGCACCCTTCTTGCAATCCAAGCCAGGTATTCCTTTCAGTTGAGCTACCGTGAAACTTATCCAACCAGCCGAAATTAATCAACATCATCTTTATTGGTGGTTTTCCTTGGCTTTCAAAATAAAGACTTTGAAAGCCAAGGGCGCCCATTTAATATCAACAAACTATGTTATCAAAATCCGATCTTAATTTGTTTGCAACAAAATTTTCGTTAAAATTATATAAACAATAACATTATAAAAATATTAAAATACACGTTTAAGATTTTAAAAGTTTATTAACAACTTAGAACTAATGAACACATATGTAACAGTCAGGGATTGGTTTAATGGTGATATTCTTCGTGCTTTGGCTGTTCGTGCTTAGTCGAGGTCTTGACGTGAGCGTTGAAACTAAAAGAAAGAAATATATTTATTAGTTTCCTTACATAAGTATTAAAAAGTAAAGAGTATTTACATGCCCAATAAAAAAACTATTAAAATAATAATCATTGACATTAATAAAAATCAATACCGATAATTAATAGATATGAATGACGATGATGCTCACCCGGATTTCTTGTCGGCGGCGTACTCGACGGTGCGTATGGAGCCATCAGCCTCGTGCAGCGAGTAGTAGCCTTTGACGACATCGCCGTCGCGGGTCTCGTGTTGGCTCTTGTAGTCGCCGGTGTGAGGGTCCTTCACGGAGTACTCGAACGCGTATTTCGGGTACGCCTGCAAAGTATTCCATTAGCAATGATTTTTAATAATTGATTGGAATCGTAACGTTTGGTTAAAGGATACTTACGTAGTAGTCTTCGTGCTGCTTATCCTGTCCATGCGACTCCTGTTTGTGCGACTCCTCTTTGTGCGCATGTTCGTAGTAGACAGGCACGTGTTTGTAGACGGGCGCTGCGTGGACGGCGATCTCCTCGTGAACGGGGGCGGCGTGCTGCGCGGCCACGAAGTAGTGCTGCGGGGCCTGCTCGTGCGCAGTCTCGTGGCGCACAATGCTCTGCGAGGACACGGCGTGGTGCGCGTCGGCGTGCAGCTGCGGCGCGGCGTGCAACGACTGGACGGACTTGTACTCGCCGATGTGGACGGGCAGCGAATGGTGGATCTCCACCTTCTTGGGCTCCTCATGCTTGATCACGGTCTTGTATTGTTTCTGGTAGTAGTCTTGGCAGGACACTGCTGCTAGTAGAGCTAATGCACACACAACCTGTTAACAAAGTTGAGAATTAAATTGCGTTACAACAAAATTCAAAAACTTTGGTTTTGCTGATGTTTTCTAATGGATAACACTTCATTTAAATATATTAATAATATTTTATTACAGAATAATATAACAGTAGGTATACAACAGAATAAAACGTTATTACATTATTGTAACATTTTTGATGGCTAGATACTTTTTGATTTAAATCAATCAACCAAATGCAATGTAATGTTTTTGAATTATTAAAACTACCAATTTACCTGAGCAATCATATTGGTATTGTCTCGTCAAGAATAGTTAAAAGTCTGATGTTAATTGAGTCAGGTCCCTTCGGTTTTATACATTGAAAAGCTCAAATTAAAACTGGTTTCATTCAGTTTCGATAACGGTCGACTACTGATTTACACACACATGACTGAAAATCTGGTTTATGTGTAATGAGAGCACTTCCACCTGCAGTATTGCGTGACTTTAATTTTGTTTTATTGCGAACAGTCAAGGTCACAAGAGCATCGCGCTTTGTTCTTTTTCTTTGTGGAGCAATCAATAAACCATAAATTAATACTTACTCCCATTAAGTAGCATTGTACAACGTACTAAAAGCGGTATTATATAATCTAGTAACAGGTGTAATTTTAAACATCTTTGACGACGACGGTCGACAACTCATGCACTTTCTAGATTCTAAATGATAAATTAGTTTCTTGCGCCTATTCTTTCCTCCATAAGACGCAATTTTTTTTTACATTAAATATTTTTTTTATACAATACCACAAAAATTTAATGTAATATAAAGATTGTAGTTGATGAAAAGATCATAATCCACCACTATTTCACACTAATATTTGACAAAACACAAAATATAGAAAACAAAACTACAGACATGACGTGTATATGGTAGGGGTTAAAATGTTTACTACCGGTCCATTTGGACCGGCAATCCAAAGGTCGTGGGTTCGAATCCTACTCGAGCTTCCTGAGACTGTTTGATTTTTTTCTAGTAAACATTTTATCCTTTAACTATATAGCATTGTGAATGCAAAATTTCAACAATAAAGATATTTTTAAGCAATTACGTCTTTATCGATTGTTAAATACTTGCAATAGTATTTCTTTCGAATGTGAGGGTACTTCACAGTGACGTAAAACCGCTGGCTTAAGTCGAACTACTAGGAAAAATTCAACGAGTCTTCTGGGGTCTCGGTAGCTCAGCGGTTAGAGCAGTGGACCGGCAATCCAAAGGGCGTGGGTTCGAATCCCACTCGAGCTTCCTGAGACTGGTTGATTTTTTTCTTGTAAACATTTTATCCTTTAACTATATAGCATTGTAAATGCAAAATTTCAACAATAAAGTTGTAATGGATTACTGGCGGGGAGTCGAACCCCGGACTCTCGCGGTGGGAGCGCGCCGAGAGTGAATCCTACATTTCCTTCCGCCGGAGGGGCTTGGAAGGTTTCCTAGCTAGCTCAGCGTTAGAAGGGTTAGCCACGGGTGTGCGACAAACAAACACAGGTATATATATTTATCGGACGGGCGGGTCTTTTACGCCCCTTTATTTAACTTAAGTCTTAAGCTACGTCTACGGGAGGCGTGATGATAGTGATCGTGGGGTTTCTACTGAAACGGCATACGGCCCTACATGAACAGTTCCAGGGGAACGGAGGTCTCAGACGAGCGAGTGCGGGGCGTGCCCGCACGGTCACAGCTACGGTAAGAGAACACTCCACTAATCTACAGACAGGGAAATCCAGGCGAGCAGCCTTCGGTGGTACCCGCACTGCTCCAACCTGAGGATACCTGTCTACACCGATACTACGTACCCACAACCACTAACTCACGCCCGTCTACGGGATCTATAACTATCGCGGATCGACTCAAACGTCCCTAAGGACAGAGGCCAGGTGAGCTGAGATACGGTAAAAGCCCGTACCGCTACAACCCGAGGTCCCTATCGGCCCAGACGCGCACATACGGTGAAAGCCCGTACCGCGCAGCCGAGGTCGGGTCAGGCGATGCGTCGACGACGGCGTCGAGGCAACGACTGCTCGCGAGTAGACTCAAACGTCCCTGAGGACGGAGGCCAGGTGAGCTGAGATACGGTGAAAGCCCGTACCGCGCAGCCTAGGTCGGCTCAGGCGATGCTTCGGCAACGGCGCCGAGGCAGCGACTGATCGCGAGCTCTGTGCGCGGCCGCTTTTTATACGGCTCGCGGCTGTGACGTCACGCAGCTGTCCGGCACCTCTGTGTTCCTTGCGCGGCGCGCGGCGTGGCGTCGCACTGCCTCCCCCTCTCTGGAGATTTTTACCTACGGGGAAAAATCACCGTAAATAAATGCGATATATCTGTCTAGAAGCCTATTTGTTACGGCTTCTATTCTTATACATTTGTATTTCCTACATTTTATTCTTAATGCAATCTGTTGAAGCCCGGATTTTGCTTCCCGGTACCGATACCGCACAAATGAATATGTACTTTGTATGTAAACAATTAACGACCATTAAAAGTTTAGATCGATTGAACGAGAAACGGTGCGGAGTTGGTTTGTGGAACATAATGGTTCATCAACCTGCGTAATAACAATATAATAATAATAAAATAAAATAAAAACTACGTCTACACCCATCTCCCTACTACTAACTACGCCTACACTGGGACTATCTCGGCGACTGTTTCGTCTTCGCGAGGCGAATGAGCCCCCTCTTCTGCCCGCCGTTCCGCTTACGGCCCGCCCTGCGTGTCCCGTTTCTACGGACCGGCCCTGGTGGCTGCGGGGCCTCCTGTGCCGCCCTCTCGCCCCGGCTGTCTTCAACCAAGTTGACGTACTCTGTTCGGTCGGGCTGTAGTTTCCGGGGTGGTGTGGACTCTCGGGGATCGGGTGGTTCCCAGTGCTTTCTATGTAAAAAGCAGAAGAAATC
This sequence comes from Scoparia ambigualis, assembly GCA_963921215.1. Lineage (NCBI taxonomy): Eukaryota > Metazoa > Arthropoda > Insecta > Lepidoptera > Crambidae > Scoparia > Scoparia ambigualis. The sequence continues at coordinate 28,033,137 of OY992506.1, forward strand.
TTTCTTTCTCTTTCTTATGCGGTATTTTTGTGGTAATTTTAACCCTTTTTCTACTTGTCTTCGTTTCTTATTGTACCAGGTTTGTTCCGTTGCGGTGCAGATTGGATTTCGGGATAGCTTATCTGCTATTTTTGCGGTTCGGTTCGATTTCGGATTTCTTGGATAGTATTTTTGTTTTACCGGTTCGTTGTGTATCCTATTGATCTTTTGTGTGGCGGGTATGGCTGGCTCTTTTTTGTTCTGTGTACTCTTGGCCACCTCTGGCGATGTCACGGGGTTTTTTTCGGGGTCTTTTTGGTCCTCCGGTGTCACAGTTTCGCCTGCCCAGGTTATTACCATGCCTATCCTCCTCAGCACGTCCATCCCTATTATTGTGTATGCTGCCGTCGGTAGTACCCCTACACAATGTTTTATTCGTACATTTTTCATTTGGAGTTCCGTCACAACTGTCTTTTCCACCTGTGTGTTGGTTCCATCCGCGAGTATGACCTCTTTCTGGGTAGGCATTTCTGTTGCCCCCCGAGCTATGCAGTCTTTATATACTGTCTGGTTTATGTACGTGCTCGTGGATCCTGTGTCCACTACGCACCGGTGCTTGGTTCCCATGAATTCTGCTTCTACGTAGATTCTGTTGTCTTCCCTGTTTTGGTCGTTGGCGACCTCCACGGTGTCATTCGTGGTATGAATTTTCTCCCTACGTCCCTGTTGGTACTTGCCAGCGTCGTTGCTGCGCGGCTCCCTGTACCCTATGTACTGGTTTTCGTGCGGTGTCGTAGCTATATTCTCGTACTCTGCGGCTAGTTTCAGGAGTCCTGGGAGGTCTTTGTAGTCTTGCTTCTTGATATATAACTTATATTCTTTTGCCATGTTCTCGTGTATCCGGTGGATTTGCTCTTCCTTAGAGAGTTTGGCGTACCTTCGCATTAAAGTTTGTAAATCGGTTAAGTAGTCGGTGAAGCTTTCTCTGTACCTCTGTTTTCGGGCGACAATTCTTACAATGAGGTCCTCCTGGTAGTTATGTGGGTAATAATACAGTTGGAACAGCTCTAAGAAATTTTTCCACGTGTCACATGACACTGCGTTGTTCCTGTACCACATTAAGGCTTTTCCCTGTAATATCCGTGGTAGTGCCGGTAGTACGTCTTCTTTCTGTATGTCGCTGGCCATCACGAGCTCCTCGAGTCTTTCGATGAACTCCACCGCGTCATCCCCTGGTTTGAAGGTCAGATTCCACTCTTTTATGAGTTTGTTAATCATTTTGCTTATGTCTCTGTTTTCGCTGTCGGACATTCTCTCCGTGTGTCCCTTGCTCGGTGTTTTAAATTCTTCACCTTCTTTTATTACGTCTACGAGTAATTTCCTTAATTCGTCCACTGTTAGCCCCTCTGTAGGTAGGTCTCTTTTCTCGGCTTCTTCAATTAATTCTGGCTTCCGTAATTGATATATCCACGCTGTCTGCATTCCTTCGGGGTGCTCTAAATAGCTTATTTCGTGTCGGTCGGTCGGTCGGTCGGTCGGTGTGTCGGAGCGACGCGTTGGGTTTTTACGGGGCGCACTAATTTTCACTCTTAATTCTAAACTCACCCAGTTGCTGGTGCATACGGCGGGCGGCCAGGGGCCAATCTATCCTGGCGGGCGGGTTGAACGGCGGGCTAAATGGGAAGAAGTGATTATTACGGTTACATTACCTACTCCACCCTAAATTGGGTGGGCGGGAAGCGTCGCGTTCACTACACGTGGCGAGCTTGTATTTCTTTCCGTGGCTCCCCTCTGAGCTAATGAACTCCTATGTGAGTTTTATAGTTGGGCGCCAAATGTAATGGATTACTGGCGGGGAGTCGAACCCCGGACTCTCGCGGTGGGAGCGCGCCGAGAGTGAATCCTACATTTCCTTCCGCCGGAGGGGCTTGGAAGGTTTCCTAGCTAGCTCAGCGTTAAAAGGGTTAGCCACGGGTGTGCGACAAACAAACACAGGTATATATATTTATCGGACGGGCGGGTCTTTTACGCCCCTTTATTTAACTTAAGTCTTAAGCTACGTCTACGGGAGGCGTGATGATAGTGATCGTGGGGTTTCTACTGAAACGGCATACGGCCCTACATGAACAGTTCCAGGGGAACGGAGGTCCCAGACGAGCGAGTGCGGGGCGTGCCCGCACGGTCACAGCTACGGTAAGAGAACACTCCACTAATCTACAGACAGGGAAATCCAGGCGAGCAGCCTTCGGTGGTACCCGCACTGCTCCAACCTGAGGATACCTGTCTACACCGATACTACGTACCCACAACCACTAACTCACGCCCGTCTACGGGATCTATAACTATCGCGGATCGACTCAAACGTCCCTAAGGACAGAGGCCAGGTGAGCTGAGATACGGTAAAAGCCCGTACCGCTACAACCCGAGGTCCCTATCGGCCCAGACGCGCACATACGGTGAAAGCCCGTACCGCGCAGCCGAGGTCGGGTCAGGCGATGCGTCGACGACGGCGTCGAGGCAACGACTGCTCGCGAGTAGACTCAAACGTCCCTGAGGACGGAGGCCAGGTGAGCTGAGATACGGTGAAAGCCCGTACCGCTACAACCCGAGATCCCTATCGGCCCAGACGCTCACATACGGTGAAAGCCCGTACCGCGCAGCCTAGGTCGGCTCAGGCGATGCTTCGGCGACGGCGCCGAGGCAGCGACTGATCGCGAGCTCTGTGCGCGGCCGCTTTTTATACGGCTCGCGGCTGTGACGTCACGCAGCTGTCCGGCACCTCTGTGTTCCTTGCGCGGCGCGCGGCGTGGCGTCGCAAAGTGTATATGGTAAGCCGGAAACGTAAGCTTTTGTAAACCATCAAGCAAAGAAAAGTTGCATATCTGGGCAACGTGCTTATTCACGACAAAGATGAATTCTTTTATTTGATATTAAGGTAATGATAGGAAAAGTTGTTGGAAATGTTGTCGCAGAAGAAAGTTGTGGTTGCGAAACATTTTGGAGTGGACGGTACAGGACAAATAGCAAATAGCGCTGAATTCTTCCACCTTGCCAAAAACAAGCTCAAATATGCAAAGCTGATCACTGCCATTCTTCACTAATGGGAGAGGCACCCTAAGAAGAAGTCGTTATTTACAATCATAGTCATACATTTCATCGAAACATATCATCATCATCAGCCAGAAGACGTCCACTGCTGGACTAAGGCCTCCCCCAAGGATTTCCACCATGACCGGTCTTGTGCTGCTCGCATCCAGCGGCTACCCGCGACCTTCACCAGATCGTCGGACCACCTTGTTGGAGGCCTGCCCACACTGCGTCTTTCGGTGCGTGGTCGCCACTCGAGAACCGATCTGCCCCAACGGCCATCAGTGCTACGGGCGATGTGCCCTGCCAATTGCCACTTGAGCTTGGCAACTCTTTGGGCTATGTCGGTTACTTTAGTTCGTCTACGAATCTCCTCATTTCTGATTCGATCACGTAGAGAAACCCTGAGCATATCTATATCCATTGCTCTTTGCGTGACTTCGAGCCTGCTAATTAGGCCCATATTGAGCGACCGTATGTCATCACTGGCAACACACATTGGTCGAAGACTTTCGTCTTGAGACACTGCGGTATTTTGGACGAGAAGATATTTCGTAGCTTACCGAACGCTGCCTAGCTGAGTTGGAATCGATGAAACATTAAGAGTAGGTAATAACTAACTGTGTTTCTATATTTCTATGAGCCATGTGGTATAGCGTCTCGCTAAAAGAATACTACCAACCCCTTCCCTGGGATGTTGTCAAAGGCGACTACGGGACTAAAGCCTACACATCTAACAGCATAGAGCAGGGGCTCACCTCTATCACGCTAAGCACAATCATTAGTCATGTAGTTGTAATTTGGCGAAACGGGGATTGGAATTTATGGCAGTGGAAGCTTCAGCGGTCCTCATTACCTAGCCTAGTCTCTGACTTACCTTTTGGGGATGTTCTCGTGAATCTATGTATGTAATATGTATGTTTCTATGTTAGTGGTTGAGTGGGCAGTGTAGAAATAACTGTTTATCTAAATTATCTCGGGTTTTGTGTTTTACATAAATACTGACTACATACATTATACCCGTCACTTGCTACGATCCTGCACTGAGAAAAATGGATTGAAGTCGACGTAGTAAAATATTATGCAAACATTCTAAAATACCCTGCTTACCCCTTAACACTTTTAGTCGCGTAGCCGGACAAAAATTACTTACGATAATTCTAAAACTTTTCGTTTTTACTGAGTGGATAGAGTATGTGGATTGTGAGCTACTTTTAAAAAGTTAGAAGTTTTATGACTGTGCTTTAGGTATGGTTTAGGTATTTCATAATATTTCGTGTAACGTAATGTATATAATATTAAAGTTTGAAATGTTGAGTGTTTTATAATAATAACTATCTTATCTTTGTGTTGTAAAAAGTTTAGAAACATAATATATGTGGAACTCTGAAAATCACAAAATCACTCGTTTTCTCTTTGAATAAAATTTTAAAATTTATGAAATAATATTTAAGACTTTCAGTGGTTAGTGGTATACATGTTGAACAAAGTTTAGAAAGTTAAGTGGTGTGCTTCTTTGATCATTTCATTTTTCTTTCGTAACACACGCAATAATAAATTAAAATTGACAGAATCGCTCATACATGTCCTTTGTAATACTATATAATACCACACAAAAAATTAGAAATATACATACAGTGCATTTTGTTTAAATCACGAATAAAATATTTCGCTAACGTACGTTTCTTTATGCGGACGCGGGCGGCTGCAGGCGCGGCGCGGCGGTGGCGGCGGGCAAGCGCGGGGGTGGGGGCATACCTACCTACACTCTATATGACTGATAATCCACTCGTCACGTCAGACGAGATACATGGCGAACATAATACAAGAAGACGTAATGCAGAAAAAGTAAACTAAGTACCTTAACCTACTTACTTTACATCTTAGATGACATCAATAAAAACATTATTAAATGACAAGTTTTGAGTAGTTAGTACTTACATATCGCGCAATTCTTCTTTCAGTTAAGATTATTTTACAATCATCCAAAATTCTTCTTTCAGATAAGATTATTCTACAATCATCCGAATTGGATGAATGGGATGAAAACGTAAACACGCAATAATAAATTAAAATTTACAGAATCATTTACGCTCATCATGGTCTTTGTAATGCTATTTTATACCATACAAAAAATTGAATCATACATACAGTGCATTTTGTTTTAATCACGAATAAAATATTTCACTAAGGGTGGATTCTACAAAAATGGAATAAGGTCGTATACCTAGATTAAACGCCGAATCTGTATTGACTAATCTCGGAGTAAGTCTTATTCCAGTTTGGTCGAATCCACCCTAAATACGCGATTGGGCATGCAGGACGTGGGCAGGTGGATTTGGGCATCAACTCGTTACACCAAAATTTTGTTCTAACTGGTCACACCGCCAAAAGCAGTATTATTTGTTTCAACCCGTCACAAGTTGATTTATTTCTATTAGGACACATTGTTATTTTTGTAGCTATTGCTGCTACTTACTTAATTACTGCTCTTTAATGATTTCTTGCAGTAAGCCGACGATATTATCTTATTTGCCCCTGCCCCTTATCTGTACATAATACCATAGAATATTTACATAATAGTACAAGTACCGAAGATTCACTCCGCAAAGTCATTTAAATAAATAACTTCTCTTGCTAAGACACAATAAAATGCAATTCAGGTCGCACACCGCTCCCTTATCTACAGTTAAATTCACCTAGAAGTTACCTCTCTTTCTATCGCGTACTCTTATCTCTTCTAATGACTTTTGGGTTGTCTTCTTTTAAATAATAATTAATCTGAATACTTACTTGATTTATTACAAGTTATGGTGTTTATAATGTGTACTTAAATGTGAACAAATAAACATTTCAAATAATCCTAGGCTGGGCATGTCAGTACAGTCAACGCCACATCAGACTACCTAAAGGGTAATATAATACATATTACTGTGCTACCTATACATGTTTATTTGCACCACCAGTGACACTCCGTGTACGTGAGAGCTCGAGCGCTGGTGACCTTGAGCAGAACGTATAAACACTAGGGTTTAATACCGAAATGGAATTTAGACTTGTGCCAAAGAAGACGTATGTATATGTTACATAGTATGTTATGAAACGTATAGTAGTATTAGCAGTTACTCTGTTAAGTACTTACTTAATTCTTAGTTACTTAACTACTAGGGCTTGCAGTCCTGGTACTGTGGAGAAAACAGGATTCCCGGTACTGCGCTAACTATGGTACCGGGAAAACCGGGAATTTCCGGTACTTTTTGGTACTGAATTTTTAACCTAGATGTAACTAACGTTTGATTAATGGATCAATGAGCAAATCAAAATATTACACCAAATTTTTATAATAAAAAAATTGTTTTGCTAATTGCTATAGTAGCTGTGGCATCACTTTGTCGAATGGAATTGGTTAGAGGTCATCCGAATTGAATGTTTTAAATTTAAAAGAGTCTATATACAATGGATTTTTACCATGAGTGTTTTAAGGTGAGTAAATAATATAAATTCGTCCAAACGGAGACCGTTCAAACGGCGACAGACCCTTCTCCAACGGATGCCCTCGGCGGTATTGGGAGACCACCACGTCGAATGGCTTGCTTCACTCAAAACTGACCACGCGGGTAGAGCCGTTCATGACTTCGCTTTGGCCTACAGTCTGTCCCAATTGGTAACAGAGCCTACGTGGATTCCAGATGTGGAGGGCCATGCACCTTTCTTATTGGACCTTCTGCTGACCTCTCACCCAGACGGCTATCAAGTTTCTATTGATGCACCACTAGGCTCATCAGACCACTGTCTGATTCGTAGCACTGTGCCTTTCACAGAAATTTCAAAAACGTCGAGTCTGGCATTATAGGTCAGCGGACTGGGATGCGATGGGAGTTTCTTTGCGTCCTACTACGAGTTTGCTTCTCACTGGATGATCTTGATGTCGCCGCCGACTTTATCGGAATGAAACTTTTCAATCCAAACTCTGTGGTTCCCATTGGCGGCAGGTCTCAACCATGGTTTGGTCGTTGCTGCAAAATGGTGTCTCGCCAAAAGTGACAACATTACATGGCCTGGGCTAATGCGGTGTCATCAAAGGATCCAAACACCAGTGCGCTCAGAAAGAGGTACAACTTTGCCGCCAGGTCCTTTAAGAGGGACATTGCCAAGTCAAAGTCATCATTCATAAGTGGAATTGGCGAGAGGCTAGTGCGTCTTCCTTCGGGTACGCGTGCGTTCCGGTCTCTCGCCAAAGCTATCTTAGGGAATTTTTGTCAGCCGTCCCTACCACCATTGCACAAGACCGATGACTGCCTGACCCATACTGCAAAGGAGAAAGCCGATCTCTTGGGCACTCTTTTCGCATCAAACTCGACCTTGGACGATGGGAAAAACTCTCCACCAACCATACCGCATTGCGCTTGTTCAATGCCAAACGTCTGGTTTCTACAAAGGTCAGTTCGTAAGGCTCTTTTTTCCCTTGATATCCATAAGTCGAGTGGGCCTGGTGCAGTTCCTCCCATGAGTTGGCGCTGGTTCTAACGCGCGTTTTCCGGCTCTCTTACACTACTGGCGTTGTCCCGAGCTCTTGGAAGACAGCCCTTGTCCACCCGATTCTCAAAAAAAATCGATCGCTCAGATCCGTCCAACTACAGGCCAATAATCATCACCTCTTTGCTCTCCAAAATAATGGAGTCCATTACAAACCGCCAGCTCTTAAGGTACCTAAAATAAAACTAACTACTAAGCGATCGCTAGTATGGTTTTCGTCGCGGTCGTTCGGCTGGTGATCTTTTAGTGTACCTTACTCACCGATGAGCGGAGGCTGTCAAGAGTAAAGGGGAGGCACTGGCAGTTAGCTTGGACGTAGCGAAAGCCTTTGACAGGGTATAGCACAGGGCTCTTCTCTCTAAACTTTCATCATGCTGGCTTCCTGAGTAATTGTGATCGTGGGTGGCCAGCTTTCTTTCTGGGCGTAGCATCAGTGTCGTAGTCGATGGTTCGTGCTCTGACATGAACCCCCTTAAATGCTGGAGTCTGGAGTCCCACAGGGGTGTGTGTTAGCCCATACTCTGTTTCTTCTGCATATCAATGACATGTTGCATAACAACAGCATTCATTTCTACGCGAACGTCAGTAAGGGAGTAACGCTCTACACTGGACGAGCTAATATTTCTCGGGAAAGCGTCATCGAGAGCCGGAATAAACTTGTGACTGACACCAAGAACATGTTAAGTCATGTCTTGAATGGGGGCCGACCACAGACATATATATGTCTGTGGGGCCGACATAACTTAGTCCACTGTAACCCCTCCAAAACACAAGTTTGCGCATTTACCGCGAAAAAACATCCCTTCGTCGTACCTCTGAACTTTTGATGGAGCTCTCCCTTGATACCAATCCGACTATTGGAATCCTTGTCGTCGATGTTTCGAGTGACGTTCAGTTTCGAGGTTATTTGGAAGGAAAAGTTAAATTAGCAAACAAAAAATAAATTATTTAAATGGAATTATCAAATCATTGGAGTGCGATGACGATGAAACCGTGCGGTGTAGGGTACGGGTACATTAGTTACAATTTTTTCTCCAGAAAAAGATGTGTCTACACCCAGCGGGATCACCTATCTGGGAGACTTATGAGTGATGCAAGGAATTAGATCTATATTTGTTCTATTGAATTATGCTAAAGACAGAATTTGTTCCGTAAAACAACGGAAATATAGGCTTTTCTAACCGACCTCCACCCAGCGGGATATTTACCAAAGTTACGTCTGATGAAGTATAAATTGGTACTAACATTTAGATCTATCATTGTTCTGTTCACCAAAACAAAAAACATTTATCTACCGTCCTTACTTCAGCCACAATCAATCTGCAAAGAAACCTCCAGTGGACTTTTTCTCCTAAGGCATTATTTTTGTAACTTTTACACTAAATTTATTTTACATTCAATTCTATATTCTTATTAATATTCTTTTTCTAAATTTGAGTACCTAACACAATATCACTAATCGAGATTTGTATTGCTTATAAACTATAAACAGCTTGAATTTGCATGTAACTTTTTTGTATTCTACCCACATAATAGCTTTCAAATTCCATACTTTTTATTTTATTACAAGATGTAGGTACGAATAGGCAATTTAAGTAAAATTATAGTCGTAAATAGTTTAAATTTTATAATATAGTTATAAATATAGTCGTAAATAGTTAAAATTTTATTAATTTAGTGTAAAATTTAAAAGAAAAAGTCCGCTGACTGGAGGTTTCTTTGCAGATTGATTGTGGCTGAAGTAAGGACGGTAGAAGAATGTTTTTTGTTTTGGTGAACAGAACAATGATAGACCTAAATGTTACTACCAATTTATACATCATCAGACGTAACTTTGGTAAATATCCCGCTGGCTGAAGGTCGGTTAGAAAAGCCCATATTTCCGTTGTTTTTATGGAACAAATTCTGTCTTTAGCATAATTCAATAGAACAAATATAGATCTAATTTCCTGCATCACTCATAAGTCTCCCAGATAGGTGATCCCGCTGGGTGTAGACACATCAGAAAAGGTACCGGTGACGTTACGGTTGAGAACTTACTGTGGAGACAAAAATTTGGTAACGCTACGAAATTTGTATGGTTTGCAACTAAGAGCATTGGCCGAGGTTACCGGTAACGACTACCGCAAACGCGGAGCCTAATATTGGCGTAATTTGAAGTTATGACAAAAGTACCGAATTTCCCGGGAAACAAATTCTCAGTACCGGTACTGCGTAAAAAGTCAATTTCCCGGGAAATACCAGGAATTCCCGGGAGCAAGCCCTAGTAACTACCGACCTAGTTAGGTACTTGTAAATTGTAATAATATCGGTAGGTACTTAATAATTGAAGGTGACTAGTAGAATTGATATTATAATACTTAATTAAGTAAATAGGTACCTACGTACTTACGTAGACATACAGACGCGGGGGGACTGTGTTTTATAATTAGTAGGTACCTAGGTAGTGATGAATGATTTAGTGATAATAAGAGTACCTACTTACCATACTATAATTTAGGAAATACTTTTGCATACTTACCTGAAGCTCTTAATTGATTAATTGTCAAAAAAACACGTAAGGGTTGTGGAAAAAACTTTAATCGTATGATGTGGCCCTAACTAGATACGCAATTTCTATAGCCTATTGTACATCTTAAAAATTACTTTCCTATTATTGTGATTTGTGAACATGACAGGATGATATATTGATTAACCAAAATGAAAAATGAACAGATAAGTACTTAATCATTTGCAGTTTTTATTTTTAATTAAGAATATGTTACATACTCATCCGTTTACGTTACGTACGTTTTCATTCCATTCATCCAATTCGGATAATTGTAGAATAATCTTATCTGTAAGAAGAATTGCGCGATCTGTACTTAACCACTGAAAACTTGTCATTTAATAATGTTTTGTTGTCAGCTAAGATGTAAAGTAAGTAGGCTAAGGCTGGATTCTACCAAACTGGAATAGGACTTACTCCGAGATTAGTCTATACAAACTCGGCGTTTAATCTAGGTATAAGACCTTATTCCAGTTTGGTCGAATCCACCCTAAGGTACTTAGTTTACTTTTCTGCATTACGTCTTCTTGTATTATGTTCGCCATGTATCCACTCGTCTGACGTGACGAGTGGATTATCAGTCATATAGAGTGTAGGTAGGTATGCCCCCACCCCCGCGCTTGCCCGCCGCCACCGCCGCGCCGCGCCCGCATCCGCCCACGTCCGTCCGCATAAAGAAACGTACGTTAGCGAAATATTTTATTCGTGATTTAAACAAAATGCACTGTATGTATATTTCTAATTTTTTGTGTGGTATTAAATAGTATTACAAAGGACATGTATGAGCGATTCTGTCAATTTTAATTTATTATTGCGTGTGTTACGAAAGAAAAATGAAATGATCAAAGAAGCACACCACTTAACTTTCTAAACTTTGTTCAACATGTATACCACTAACCACTGAAAGTCTTAAATATTATTTCATAAATTTTAAAATTTTATTCAAAGACAAAAAGAGTGATTTTGAGATTTTCATAGTTCCACATATATTATGTTTCTAAACTTTTTACAACACAAGGATAAGATAGTTATTATTATAAAACACTCAACATTTCAAACTTTAATATTATATACATTACGTTACACGAAATATTATGAAATACCTAAACCATACCTAAAGCACAGTCATAAAAGTTCTAACTTTTTAAAAGTAGCTTACAATCCACATACTCTATCCACTCAGCAAAAACGAAAAGTTTTAGAATTATCAAAACTTCTTTATGGAATTTAATGTCCTACGACCGGACTATTTAAATAGTGACACGAATGTAAATCTATTCTGCTGGGCATTATACTTCGGGTCTCAACCGAAGACGATTACTTATTACATGCAGCAGTACATGAGATGGTGCTATCTTCTTCACACTTTTAGATATATCCTAAAAAGAAATATCTTATTTCCGTTCCCTGCACTGGCAACCCCGCGTCACGAGACGTCATTACGTGTTTTTGTGTTATCGGAATCACACGTACTTTTCGTAACGAATTTAAATATGTATTTAATAAGATGGGAAAATGTTAAAGTTCGAAGTTGAGAGACAGTGATCATTACGGTATTCTTCGTAAAGTAAAGAAATCATTTTTAATTTAAATAACGTAGGCGTTTATCATCATCGGTGTCGGTAAATAGTGATAAATGTCGTATCAACGATATTACGACGCGCAGGTATTGGAACATAACGCTAATTTACCTGGAAAATTAACTATTAAGGATTGATAAATGTCGTATCAACGATATTACGACACGCAGGTATTGGAACATAACGCTAATTTACCTGGAAAATTAACTATTAAGGATTGTATCATAGTTGTAAGGAACTAAGATCATTTATCATTAAAATTATCTACCCTCATTTTTATTGGTTTTTCTTGGGTTCTATAATAATGATTGTAACAAAATTAAAAGCCATTTACAACAAGATATTCATGAAATACTAAACTACTTACTTAGACACCATTGTAACAGTGTTTAACTTACTAAACGTATGATGTGTCGAGGATATATAACTGCTCAACAGTGTTGATGCTTTATTTTACTCAATAACATTGAATGTCATTGATTTTACTCCATACAAGCCGTATCGAGGTTATTTACACCAATTAGACAGTGCTGAGGTTCTATTTTACTCTACGCAAGCCGTGTCAAGGTAACTTACTCCTCTTTAACAGAGTTGAGGCTCCACGCATGCCGTGTCGAGGATACTTGCTCCACTTTAACAGTGTTGAGGCTCCACGCTAGCCGTGTCGAGGATACTTACTCCACTTTAAAAGTGTTGAGGCTGCACGCAAGCCGTGTCGAGGATACTTACTTCACTTTAACAGTGTTGAAGCTCCACGCAAACCGTGTCGAGGATACTTACTCCACCTCAACAGTATTGAAGCGCCACGCAAGCCGTGTCAAGGATACTTACTCCACTTTAACAGTGTTGAGGCTCCACGCAAGCCGTTTCGAGGATACTTACTCCACTTTAACAGTGTTGAGGCTATATCTTACTTCAAGCAAGCCGTGTCAAAGATACTCACTCCACTTTAACAGTGTTGAGGCTATATCGATGTTGTCAATTGGTGTCAATTGTCAATTGGTACATCAAGAAAGAAAATTCCAAGGAACCCCTCTGGATTGGAAGCAAAGGAGTCGCCACGCGGTTTTCAGGTCAGACCTCTATATATACTTATTAATTGTATTAGAATAAGAATTAGACTTTCTCCGTGACACAGCGGCTACACAAGCCGTGTCGAAGATACTCACTCCACTCTACCAGGGTTGAGTGAGGCTATATTTTATTTCAAGCAAGCCGTTTTGGGAATATGTATTTAGTACATTTTAACAGTGTTGAGGCTTTATTTTATTCCACGATAGCCGTTTCATGGTTTCTAACTCCACTTGAACTGTGTTGAGGATTTTCTATTCCACATAAACCGTGAGAGGCCATACCTATTTCACTCTAACAGTTTCACGTTTCCACGTCATCCGTGGAACAAAGCAGAGTCTAAACATTGTTGAGGACGTAAGTTCGATTTCCGCCTGGGGTGGACATGTTTTCAACGTTTCGTTATCTTCGGGTTTACTTGTCAATAATGATTTGGTGAAGACATCTTAAACTATGTCCTTGATTTTACAATGACTCAACCAGTAGCGGCAGAAACGAAGCTTGGCCATTCCAGCTGCGCCACTAAGATCTTCGATCTGTCCCCATATATGACGGTCAGTTCGACGATAGCCTGCTTTCATTGGACACCCATGGATTCTACAATTTCTCAGAGACGAACCTTATAAAAAATAAAGGGTTACTCATAATAATAATTACCAAAAAAAAAAAAGGTACTTACTTAGCTACTTAAATAAATGAAAAAAAAAAATAATAAAAAATAATAATAATAATAATGTACATAAGCCTCGAAGCTCCAAAACTTAATTAGGAAATTGAAATAATAATAATAATAATAACAATAATATCTAAGCTCTGTTGGAGATAATGTTTAAATAAATGAATAAAAGTTTTAAAACTTCACTTTCTGAGCATAATAATATTAAGACCCCTAATGCCTTAACCAAGTTTGATTCGGAAAGAAAACAAAAATCCAACGCTGTGTACAGAGTCCCAGGCTGATGCCCGGGCTGAAGTTGTGATCAACTTCGAGGTTCTTTAAACTGTGCGTAGTAGTATCATCAGCTATCGAGCTGCGATCAAGCCCACCAGCACCATTCACACCGCCAAGAGACTGCCGAGGTTCCGCCGGATATCTGACAGGGAGACGTTGGAATCAGAGCTCCTGCAGTCGCTTGACCTATTTTTATGACTGAATGACAGAAAGTGTGAGCTCACTAGGGATCGTAATGTTTTACATTGGATTCGTAAATGTAATATCCATTTTCCCGGCAAACCTATACAAAACAACTATACTTCAAAACAATGTTTGTTACTTACTATCTCATATAGATAAAAATGAATCGCCAAATGTGTTGCTAAGCGCACAAAAACCGGCTAGACTGATTTGTCTGATTCTTTTTTGTTGTGTTTAAAAACTACGAGTACAAGCACCTTTTTGGAGTCATAGGGGTTGTCACAAACACTTACAAAAGCATTACTAAAAAACCGAGCAACAGAACTTGTTTTATACATAAATTGTAGTGTGTGTACGCCATATAGTTACACACATGCGTCTCCACCCAGTATACAAGCAATAACTTGCGTTAATAAAGGGTCATTATATCTGGAATCATCTTTTATTCGTTGCGCGAACCTCCCGCCTTTGCATGCCTTTGCATCCCTGCCAGTGCTGCCCGTCGGCAGCTCTGAGCAGATGGTTTTTTTATGTATATAAAAAGTGGTTGTTTTAGTAAATTCCTATCGTCAAATACTAAAAGACAATTAATGTGTGCGGTTGTGAAAATAAATAGATAGGTAGTGAAGAGTGACTTTTAAAAAATAATAACGTTAAAGACAATTTAATATAGAAACAATAATGTGAGAGAACAGGAGTGAAATAGTGATATATAAATATAAGAAATACTTACTTAATATAATAATATACGTTGCGTAATAAAATTAAAAAAAGTTCTAAAACAATATTAATTCTTCGTAAAAAATTATAAAACTATATAAAAGGATAGTTATTTCTTTGGTGAAAATATGTAAAATCAGCCAATTTGCTGGTTGTGGACATGATGGTGATGGAACAGTTAAGAGCAGGGTGCCGGGAGTAGATGGTGTCGGATGAGGTTACAGCCGGGAGATGTTGGTGTCTGATGGTATTTGGTGATGGAACATGGAACAATGTGAAGATTGATCGAACTTACGATTTCTTTTCTCTGATGAAAAGTACTTAATTTTTGGTTACCGAGATTTTTAATTTTTTGATTGATTATTAGAGATAAAATTTGTTTTTGTGTATTACGCATTTTTTATATTGTAATCCGTAGAAATAATAACAGACGGTTGTTGACGGTGAGATAAGAAAGTATGGTTTTGTAACTATGTATTAAAGTGTAAAAAATGTTTAATGTAACATTAGAGTATTATTAATAATTTTTCCATTTATGTGTCTCAAATTATAGTGAAATAATCTTCGACCAGTGAAATTAATGTTCCGATTAGTATTCTTTGTTAATGTAAGGTTACAGTGAAATATGGTAAAATTAATAAAATGAATTGGAAAAGGTTATTAAGTAGGAAATTAATGTTCTATAAATAGACTTCCATATTAGGTCGCGTTTTACAGTAGACCACATAAGAGCTCTTGGTCACTTTGTTTTACATTACGTTATGTCAGCGTAAAGCGATGCGCTCGTCGCTCGCGCACTTCGGGTGCTTATAAGGTATTCATGTAGCAAGATAGCTTGGTTGGTAACAATAATATGAATCAGGATCGAATTAAATTGTTGTTGGAATTAACTCATGTTGTCACTACTTACAAGTACCTATTATTCTTTTGTAGGTAGATGTGTGTGTCTACTTTTAAATTTTCTATTTAAAATGGGGAAGTCTACCAATATTTGAACATGTTTTTTATTTTTTTAAAGTATATATTTTCTCGGGGTTAGATGTTATATTAAAAGCTACAAGCAATTAATGAGTTTTATTGGGTTTAGTGAAGATAATTAAATAATATGGCATACTAGAAATATGAATATGGAAAATGTTTCTCTGATTTGACTAACTTCAAAATAATTATGACAAAATATTAAAAGTTGAGTTAAAGATGAGTGTATGTTGTTTTGTTACAGGAAGTTGGAATTTATGATGGATTGTGTAATTAAACATGAGAGTTAGAATTGATAAGTGTTTTAGATTGATTATGATTAGTTTAGTAATGTTTAATAAATGTAGAAAATGTTGATTAATCGGATTCTCACTTTGGACTGATCATCCAAAATCTGAGTTTTTGTGTAATTGATATTAAGGAATGTAGGTATGGTTTTGTTTTGATTTGGATCGATGAAGGATAAGTAAAAAATAATAAATAAAAGAGTAATAAAAAATATTTTATGTAATGAATGGTACAATGTAAGGAGACGTATCCTTCATTCGATCATGGTAGGACAAGCTTCCTCCGTGAGAATTGTTGGAGGCAGCTCATGGCGAAGGTGCGCGAGTACGCAGCGTCAGAGTAGGTCCTTAAAACTAATGTCCCTTAAATAAATAAATAAAAAGTTAAAGTGTATACACGTGTATTAAAGAAAGTACCAGTAATAAATAAATGATAATAATAAAATGATGAATATTAAGAGTCGACTATAAATAAATAATTGTTATAATATGAAAGTAATGTAATAAAATTGGATAAATAGACGTCTATATATGGTTATGAGAATTTACCTGCTATGTTGTATGTACATACTATGAATTGACAAAGTGGACAGGCCAATCCACTAATCCCCAAATATGGTAAATAAACAGGTAAATACCTATATTAATAATTACTTAATGTGAGAAAATAACTAAGTAGTTAGTACTAGGATGTGACAGATTTGTTATGTTAGAGATTTTTTTTATTGACTTGTTTTTTTTTTATATATTTTTATTCTCGTTATACCTTACTCGTATTTTACTAGTATTTTATCTTTGTTGTTTGATCGACTTGTATTTTTTGGTAGTTTCTGTTTTGCTAAAGTTAGGGAACCTAACTTTGTTTTTTATTATCGTTATTTTTTTATAGATTTTGTATAATTTATTTTGTATAATGTAGTAGGTATGTAGCATTTATTCGAATTTTACAAAAACAAAAATGTATTACTTATTTTGTTTTTTTATTATTATTTACGGGGGAGGTGTAGTGTGTGTACGCCATATAGTTACACACATGCGTCTCCACCCAGTATATAAGCAATAACTTGCGTTAATAAAGGGTCATTATATCTGGAATCATCTTTTATTCGTTGCGCGAACCTCCCGCCTTTGCAAATGTATAATAAGAGATTTAGATGAATTCAAGAATATTGACTACGGCATGCACAGCGGCCGTTGCGGTTTGAATTACCTACCTACACCAAGTTGTTTGAACAAGAGAAATTCTTAGCATTCATTGATTCAGAAACTTTTATGTATTCGCATCCTACATCCAGTCTTGTGAAAACATTATACGAATATATCTTAGATACGGAGTAGGTAACTCTCCTACCATGCGTTTTCACATATTATTAGTTTATTGGCAAAGCCATAATTTGACCTTACAAACCCTTACAAACGCACAATGCATCACGAAATCCTGACCAAGTTATAAAAAAAAAAAACACTTACATTTATTAAAAATTGGATAAAGCAGAAGGTATTGATGTGGTACAGATTAGAATTTACATCCTTGGTATACAATGTGACCCAAACTTGTTGACCAAGAAAAAATGTTCTTTGGCTCTAAATAATATTTGTTATACCTAATTCCTTTCAAGACGAGCCATCCACTTCTAGATAGCCTTATCTAGGTGGCGCCAAATTATTAGTGAATCGTTGACCAGACATGGTATACCACGAGCATCTTGAGTTAAATGTTTACATCTCTTGCAACAAAATCAGTAACATTAAATCAGTATTGTATTTGATAATATCTTGGTAGCTTTATTCGAAAAATAATAACTTGAATCTTTTCAAAGCTAATAGTAATAAAGTTATCATTTCTAACCAAAAAGTTTGAGGAAGGTTATACGCATAGGTCTACTTTACCTGTCATATAAGGGAAGTAATTTACTTTCCATGAATGACTGTGTTTATCACAGTTTTGTTAAGTGTACACTAACTAAGCTTTATTGCTCCAAATCAAAAATACAATTCAACATGGGACACAAATGTCATATTAATTAAACCATATTTCCAGGACTATCCTTAGAATCAGATCATAATCAATGATTTGTCACTTATGATTCTTACACTATATTTTCTATTGTTTCTGCTCAAAAAAGGCAGTCTATTAGTTTAATCAAAAATAATATATCAATACAAAATTATGTGATTGTGATTGAAATTACCGACTTCATTTAGACTTCAGGACCCGTGTTTAGCAACCGCTCATCAGATTGTCCAATATTTGTAAGAATCCCAGTTATTTGTTGCTGGCTGTGCCAACCTCATAAAAAGGCGGTCACAAACATTTGTTGCAGATAAAAAAAAAAAAGGATTTACTGCTCACACTGCTCACAGATCTAGTCTGGAGGTGTTTCGCAGAGTTGTTGTGGGCTGGGCTGAGTCACTTAAATGTATTTGTTAATACTGTTGGAGAAATGTTTAGGTACAAATTCGAATGAATTTGTCAATGCAGTATTTACAACAAAATAATAATGCTTAATCAAATAAATAAATGAAATTGTTAAAGTCATTGTTTAGAAAACGACCAATGCATCGATAGCCATTAAATGCATCTTTTAAGGTTTAAAGGAGGCTTACGCAACTATAAAAAACTACCTACATATTGTAAAGTTTAAATTGACATAATTTTTCATTTTTATTGTGTTAACATTACAATGCTCTGAACATCTGCATGTAATAAGTAATCATCTTCGGTTGAGACCCGAAGTATAATTAAGAATCAAACAAACTTACCTTGTGAAGTTTGATTCCAATTATGCGAGGGTCTCAACCGAAGACGATTACGTCAACCCATCCCTCCCAACCCAAAAAATAAAATAAAAAATTGTGGAGGATAACACAAAATTCTCTGAAATAATGACGTCTCGTGACGCGGGGTTGCCAGTGCAGGGAACGGAAATAAGATATTTCTTTTTAGGATATATCTAAAAGTGTGAAGAAGATAGCACCATCTAATGTACTGCTGCATGTAATAAGTAATCGTCTTCGGTTGAGACCCTCGCATAATTGGAATCAAACTTCACAAGGTAAGTTCGTTTGATTCTTAATTAAACTTCATTGTGCAAGAAACCTCACCAAAATATAAAGTACAAATGTCTTATCATTTATCGTAAAATTGTGGATATCATCATAATATACAGTGATCAAAGCACAATAAATTAGCAACGTCTTAAATGCACCTTAAAATATCGTTTGTTGCATAGAGAGAGTTATGGTTCAAAGAGTTGCATCATTACATTTGATGCAATGCATGTACTCGTAGTATATTTCAAACTTTGCAGCAAGTTTGACGGTGCCATTCTCGATTATTTGCACAAAAAGTATATCAATCCCGAGGAACATTAAAATTCAGTGCGTATAGATATTATTGCACGGTAAAGAATTGTGCCAGGTTGAAAAAATATTGCTCAACACAAAAAAGCTTAAAAGTAGTTTAAAAAAATCGAAAGCATCGAACGCAGAAGTTTCCGGGGCGGGTTAGTGGCGTTTTTCCTCAGTTTCGATTTCACCCGAAAATTAAATAATAAATTCTAGTGCCGTTTTCACCCGAATTGTTTAATGGTACAGACGCTTTCAAAACTATAACGAAATAATTTATTAGTTATTAATGCCCGCGACAGGTAAGATGAAGGCCAATAATTGCTTACCCGTATTGTTTTTTATTTTTTACTTAACCTACAGTGTTCCGCTGCTGGGGAAAGGTCTCCCCCATTTCTTTCCAATTCTCTCTTTCCTTGGCCAGCTTTAACCAATTTTCGTCGAAGGCATTGAGGTCGTCGCGCCACTAGTTTTGCTTAGTTATGATGTTTTTTCCGATGTTTAAGATGTTTTTTCTGATGTTAAAGTTGTTACGTTGTAGTTTTTTTTATATTTTGTTTTCAGTTTACGCATTGTTATTTATGCATGTGTGAGCAGACATGAGTGCAGGAAGTCCAAGTGTAGAATGAATGGAGGATTTCCCAAAGTGGTGGTTGAAAACAACAACAATTTATTCCTTATTTCGTAGCTTGTTAGTTTAACACGTCTTTTGTCTTTCACTTCGTCGTTCTAAGTGCCCTCGCCATTCTTCTTCTATATCCCTTGCACACCTTTAAGTCGTGTTCACACATCTCTTACGTTCCGTTTGTCATTTATCCTCCATTCATCCTACACTTGGCCTTCCTGCACTCATGTCTGCCCTCAGGCATGGATACATATAAATAACAATGAGAAATCTTAAAAATACTTAATATTTAAAAAAAACACAAAAACTTTAACATAACATCTTATTTAAAATGGTGACAATAGAGATAGTGTCTAAATTTCTTTTTAACCTTTCGCAACCAATCATTAGGTTTCTCTCATACAGAACCACCTTCCATAACTAGTATGACATTTCGTAAAAATCGTGCCCCAATGTTATTTCATCAGGTATTCAATTACTAGGCCATAAAACACAACGTCGCCGTCTTAAAGGCAACCATCGATTTCAATGTTTATCGTGAATTTTCCTATTAAAATTAAGTATTGTTTAAAAATAAAAACACCTTGCATCCCGTGACAAATTACCGAAAACTTTCTTTCGTTCAATCTTGTCGTGATAATTAAGCGGTATGCAAGAAACAAACCAAGTTTACTGCTGTTCCTGCAAACTTTGGTCATGGATGTTTCTACCCACGAAATTGCACAAGAAAGGTATACCTAGTTAAAAACCCAATACTAAAAACAATACCTATTATGTCACACCAATGCATTAATGTTCAATAGTATCGATTTATTGTACATATAGTAATAACAGTCATAAAACTCATAAACAATGGAATCAATTTACGGAATAAACAAACATTTGCCTCCTTTCAGATTTCAAATAGATGGAGTACCCGTGCACAACAAAAAACCTAAAAGGGATACATTTTTAATTCGTTTTTAACTTTAACTAAGGTAATTATGTACATTTGAATATAAAATAATTAATAATAAAGACATGTAAATAAAGACTAAAACACTTTTGTATTCACCTTTACCTGTCTTTTTTTGTATGAGTTTAGTTAGGCAGATCTATGAGAATGGCACACGTAAATATTCGCGTGAAAACGAAACTGATTCATAGTTATTAAAATTTGTAATATTTTCGGGTGAAAATGAAACTGGGGAAAAACGCCACTAACCCTCCGGGGCGGGGGTCCACTGACATATCGCTCTCATTTCATCATGGTGTGTGACCTCGAGCGTGCGTTGCATTGTTGTGCTGTGCTTTTAGTTACCTATATAAATGGATCACATGGGAGAACTACTTATAAAATGGGGCTTTGGTGACTTTGTGTGTGATTATTACCACAGGCATCGTAAATTTCAGCACATTTTTTCTATACTTATTATAATGTATTGTGGATGTATGTGGATATTTTTCAGGATTAGCACCAAATCTATGAAGGGTTCTTACCAATGATGAAATAATATACTTTTTTAAATTAGTGTTCGGAGAGGCATCCTGAGTCAGGCAGAATTGATAAGTCAAAAAAAAATCCGATTATTTTATTTCGACTCCCTATACTAATCGATTACATAGTTCTAACGGGGCGCTAGTTTGAATGTGGAGTCAAAAAACGACCAAATTTTTCGCTTGACCCATCAATCCTGGCTCAGGATACCTCGCCGAACACTAAATTTGATTATACCATTTTATCGCCCGGAAACACCCTGTACAGATTCAGCGCTAACCCTGAAAAATATCCATGCCATCACGATATTAAATAGTGTAAAAAAAGTGCTCGAGCACGTAAACAGATCATGCCGATGTAAAAAAGCACTATAACAGTTAGTGGACTCGCATGTAAAGACATGCTTCCAGCAATCATATATTATCACGCGGCACGAAATATTGTATCACGACCTGGTAGGCACCAATAAGTAAAGTGCAAACGCACATAATAGTATAATGATATGGAGCTATAAGTAATTGCAATGCATTATAATATAAAATGCCGTCAATTAGGTATTTGGAAGCAGCACTACATGTTTTCTTTCTTTAGGGTTAAACGTTATGATTTCTTGAACTCTATTTTATAGTGCGAACTGCAAATAAGGTTGTGACGTCACTAAATTACAGTGGAACCATAATTTTGTTTGCACCGTCGGCAGCGTAACTGACTTTTATATATTTATATATTAGAAGGAGGCAAACAAGCAGGCGGGTCACCTGATGGAGAGTAATCACCGCCGCCCATGGACACCCGCAAAACCAGAGGAATCGCAGGCGCGTTGCCGGCCTTTAAAGAAGGAATAGGTTTTAGGAAGGAATAGGAATTGTAAGGAGGGGGAGGGGGGGAGGATGGGCCTCCGGGACCCTCACTGACCGGACGAAACACAACAGCACCAAGTGCCGTAATTTCACGCTGGATATTCGTGAGAGGGTGGTATTACGCCGGACGAGCCGGCCCAATGCATACTGCAACGCAGCGTGGCTCTACCACTCAGTCAGTGTCACTCATTTAGCACCACCCAAGGGTCATGACCCTGTAGGGTCTCAAGGGTAAACCTACGGACGCGATTAACTTTAAGCCTGCTCCCGGTAAGCTCCTTTCTACCTCCCGCCTAACCTTCTTTACTCTGCTGTTTTTGGCGGTGTCTTCTGACCCGCGAATACATTTTGATCATCTTCGAACCGGTAATATTAAATACCGGCGACCTTCCCGTAACCAGAACCTAACTTTCTTTTAATTTTCAATTTTAATACAGTCCGCTAAAGATAATTATTTCCGCCCATATTCTTATTATATTTCTAAATCTTATATCTAATTCGTGCCATCATTTCTAAATTCATTTGTTCACGTAACTTTACCCTGCCCCAATAAAAATTTCGCCAGGTAGTCGTGAATCATTTGTGAGGATTGCGACTACGCTATATACAAGATTATTTTAACGCAATTATTTCTGCATGTTGTTTTGATATTGATCTCGTGTATGCATCCGATTGTCTGATCACAGACCTATGTGTAGGGACCTATACGATCGTTGTCTAATTATACTTCGTGTCTCAACCGAAGACGATTACTTATTACATGCAGCAGTACATGAGATGGTGCTATCTTCTTCACACTTTTAGATATATCCTAAAAAGAAATATCTTATTTCCGTTCCCTGCACTGGCAACCCCGCGTCACGAGACGTCATTACGTGTTTTTGTGTTATCGGAATCACACGTACTTTTCGTAACGAAATTAAATTTGTATTTAATATGATGGGAAAATGTTAAAGTTCGAGGTTGAGAGACAGTGACCATTACGGTATTCTTCGTAAAGTAAAGAAATCATTTTTAAATAAAAAACGTTTATCATCATCGGTGTCGCTGAATAGTGATAAATGTCGTATCAACGATGTTACGACACGCAGGTATTGGAACATAACGCTAATTTACCTGGAAAATTAACTATTAAGGAATGTATAATAGTTGTAAGGAACTAAGATCATTCATCATTCAAATTATCTACCCTCATTTTTATTGGTTTTTCTTGGGTTCTAAAATAATGATTGTAACAACATTAAAAGCCATTTACAACAAGAAATTCTTTAAATGCAAAACTATTTACTTAGACACTGTATTCGCGGGTCAGAAGGACCGCCAAATACAGCAGAGTAAAGAAGGCAGAGTAAAGATTGTTAGGCGGGAGGTGGTAAGGAACTTACCGGGGTCAGACACCATTGTAACAGTGTTTAACTTACTAAACGTATGATGTGTCGAGGATATATAACTGCTCAACAGTGTTGATGCTTTATTTTACTCAATGACATTGAATGTCATTGATTTTACTCCATACAAGCCGTATCGAGGTTACTTACACCAATTAGACAGTGCTGAGGTTCTATTTTACACCACGCAAGTCGTGTCAGGGTAACTTACTCCACTTTAACAGAGTTGAGGCTCCACGCATGCCGTGTCGAGGATATTTACTCCACTTTAACAGTGTTGAGGCTCCACGCTAGCCGTGTCGAGGATACTTACTCCACTTTAAAAGTGTTGAGGCTGCACGCAAGCCGTGTAGAGGATACTTACTTCACTTTAACATTGTTGAGGCTCCACGCAAACCATGTCGAGGATACTTACTCCACTTCAACAGTGTTGAGGCGCCACGCAAGCCGTGTCAAGGATACTTACTCCACTTTAACACTGTTGAGGCTGCATGCAGGCAGTTTCGAGGATATTTTAACAGTGTTGAGGCTGTATCTTACTCCAAAAGCAAGCCGTGTCGAAGATACTCACTCCACTTTAACAGTGTTGAGGCTATATTGATGTTGTCAATTGGTGGATACATCAAGAAAGAAAATTCCAAGGAGCCCCTCTGGATTGAAGCAAAGGAGCCACGCGGTTTTCAGGTCAGACCTCAGCATTATATATACTTATTAATTGTATTAGAATAATAATTAGACTTACTCCGCGACACAGCGGCTACACAAGCCGTGTCGAAGATACTCACTCCACTCTACCAGGGTTGAGTGAGGCTATATTTTATTTCAAGCAAGCCGTTTCGGGAATATGTACTTAGTACATTTTAACAGTGTTGAGGCTTTATTTTACTCCACGCTAGCCGTTTTATAGTTTCTAACTCCACTTGAACTGTGTTGAGGATTTTTTACTCCACATTAACCGTGAGAGGCCATACCTATTTCACCCTAACAGTTTCACATTTCTACGTCCTCCGTGGAACAAAGCAGAGTCTCAACATTGTTGAGGACGTGGGTTCGATTTCCACCGGAAGTGGACATGTTTTCAACGTTTCGTTATCTTCGGGTTTATTTATCAATAATGATTTGGTAAAGACATCTTAAACTATGTCATTGATGTTTACAATGACTCAACCAGTAGCGGGAGAAACGAAGCTTGGCCATTCGCACTGCTTGCAGCGCTAGCGCCTGTGCCCGTGCCAGCTGCGCCACTAGGATATTCGATCTGTCGCCGTATATGACGGTCAGTCCGACGATAGCCTGCTTTCATTGAACACCCATAGATTTTACAATTTCTCAGAGAAGAACCTCATAAAAAATAAAAGGTTACTCATAATAATAATTAAAAAAAAAAAATAAGTACTTACTTTTACCTACATAAATAAATGAAAAAAAATAATAATAAAAAAATGGTAATAATGTACATAAGCCTCGAAGCTCCAAAACTAAATTAGGAAATTGAAAAAATAATAATAAATAATAAGCTCTGTTGGAGGTAAATAAGAATAAAAGTTTTAAAACTTCACTTTCTGAGCATAATAATATTAAGACTCCTAATACCATAACCAAGTTTGATTCGGAAAGAAAACAAAAATCCAACGCTCTGAACAGGGTCTCAGGCTGATGCCCGGGCTGAAGTTG
Organism: Scoparia ambigualis; assembly: GCA_963921215.1. NCBI lineage: Eukaryota > Metazoa > Arthropoda > Insecta > Lepidoptera > Crambidae > Scoparia > Scoparia ambigualis. Next base: position 28,058,430 of record OY992506.1, read on the forward strand.
TGATCAACTTCGAGGTTCTTTAAACTCTAGGGAAGGCGTAGTAGTATCATCAGCTATCGAGCTGCGATCAAGCCCACCTGCACCATTCACACCGCCGAGGGACTGCCAATTTTCCGCCGGATATCTGACAGGGAGACGTTGGAATCAGAGCTCCTGCAGTCGCTTGATCTATTTTTATGATTGAATGACAGAAAGTGTGAGCTCACTAGGGATCGTAATGTTTTACATTGGATTCGTAAATGAATTATTCATTTTCCCGGCAAACCTATACAAAACAACTATACCCCAAAACCATGTCTGTTACTTACTATCTCAATCTATGTAGATAAAAATGAATCGCCAAATGTGTTGCTAAGCGCACGAAAACGGCTCGACTGATTTGTCTGATTCTCTTTTGTTGTGTTTATAAAGGTCAGGAAAAGTTTACAAAAAAAAAAGGTAAAAGATCTCACAGATTCACTTAAAATTTAAAGCAGCTTCAAAATAATTATATTTAAAAGAATCGAACTGCCCTTAAATTATTAAATCACAACTACTATTGTCAACAATGGATATTCAAGATGCTTATTTTTAATTAAGTATCTACTGCAATTAAAGCTGATCGGAAAAAGTTAAAGTTTACTTTGAGGCCTCAGTTGAAATTAATGTTCTTCTGTTCGGCCTATTTGTGTTTGCGAAATTACTGGAACTGGTTCTTGAACAATTGCGCATAATATTTGAATTTTCTACAATAATTGTTTAGTTTATGTTTTGTACCTACGCACGAAAAATAAGCTCAAACTATGACGAGTGTGTATTGAATAATAAAACTACGAGTACAAGCACCTTTTTGGAGTCATAGGGTTTGTCACAAACACTTACAAAAGCATTACTAAAAAACCGAGCAACAGAACTTGTTTTTATACATAAAATGTATAATGAGGGATTTAGATGAATTCAGGAATATTGACTACAGCATGCACAGGGCCGTTGCGGTTTGAATTTCCTACCTACACCAAGTTGTTTAAAAAAGAGAAGTTCTTAGCATTAATTGATTCAGAAACTTTTTTGTATTGGCATCCTACATCCAGTCTTGTGAAAACATTATACGGATATACTTAGATACGGAGTAGGTAACTCTCCTACCATGCATTTTCACATATTATTAGTTTATTGGCAAAGCCATAATTTGACCTTACAAACCTTTACAAACGCAGAATGCATCACAAAATCCTGACCAAGCCATAACAAAAAAAAACACTTACATTTAATATAAATTTGATAAAGCAGAAGGTATTGTTGTGGTACAGATTAGAATTTACATCCTTGGTATACAATGTGGCCCAAACTTGTTGTCCAAGAAAAAATGTTCTTCGGCCCTAAATAATATTTGTTATACCTAATTTCCTATCAAGGCGAGCCATCCACTTCTAGATAGCCTTATCCAGGTGGCGCCAAATTATTAGTGAATCGTTGACCAGACATGGTATACCACGAGCATCTTGAGATATAGGTTTACATCTCTGCAAAAAAATCAGTAACATTAAATCAATACTGTATTTGATAATATCTTGGTAGTTTTATTCGAAAAATAATAACTTGAATCTTTTCAAAGCTGATAGTTATAAAGTTATCATTTCTAACCAAAAAGTTTGAGGAAGGTTCTATGTTGTTTAAATACGCATAGGTCCACTTTACCTGTCATCTAAGGGAAGTAATTTACTTTACATAAATGACTGTGTTTAACACAGTTTTGTTAAGTGTACACTAACTAAGATTTATTGCTTCAAATCAAAAATACAATTCAACATGGGACACAAATGTCATGTTAATTAAACCATATTTTCAGGACTATCCTTAGAATCAGATCATAATCATTGATTTGTCACTTATGATTCTTACACTATATTTTCTATTGTTTCTGCTCAAAAAAGGCAGTCTATTAGTTTAATCAAAAATAATATATGAATACAAAATTATGTGATTGTGATTGAAATTACCGACTTCATTTAGACTTCAGGACCCGCGTTTGGCAACCGCTATCAGATTGTCCAATATTTGTAAGAATTCCAGTAATTTGTTGCTGGTTGTGCCAACCTCATAAAAAGGCGATCAAAAACATTTATTGCAGATAAAAAAAAAAAGGATTCCAAGACAGTGGACGACATGCCGATACCGATATTTGTTTGTCTATTTGGAGCTCACAGTCACAATACTCGCTCGGCATTTACTGCTCACACTGCTCACAGATCTAGTCTGAAGGTGTTTCGCAGTGTCGTTGTGGGCTGAGTCACTTAAATGTATTTGTTAATACTGTTGGAGAAATGTTTAGGTACAAATCAGAATGAATTTGTCAATGCAGTATTTACTCAACAAAATAATAATACTAAATCAAATAAATAAATGAAATTGTTAAAGTCATTGTTTAGAAAACGACCAATGCATCGATAGCCATTAAATGCATCTTTTAAGGTCAAAGGAGGCTTAAGCACTTATAAAAAACTACCTATATATTGTAAAGTTTAAATTGACATAATTTTTTAATTTTATTGTGTTAACATTACAATGCTCTGAACATCTGCATGTAATAAGTAATCGTCTTCGGTTGAGACACGAAGTATAATTAAGAATCAAACGAACTTACCTTGTGAAGTTTGATTCCAATTATGCGAGGGTCTCAACCGAAGACGATTACGTCAACCCATCCCTCCCAACCCAAAAAATAAAATAAAAAACTGTGGAGGATAACACAAAATTCTCTGAAATAATGACGTCTCGTGACGCGGGGTTGCCAGTGCAGGGAACGGAAATAAGATATTTCTTTTTAGGATATATCTAAAAGTGTGAAGAAGATAGCACCATCTCATGTACTGCTGCATGTAATAAGTAATCGTCTTCGGTTGAGACCCTCGCATAATTGGAATCAAACTTCACAAGGTAAGTTCGTTTGATTCTTAATGATACATTGTTCGGTAACTTAGTAGTTAAATTATTACGTTACGTATGGTATTATAACGAGAGATGGTTTCCCGTTTTATTTTTTAATGATTTTTTTATGTTCGTGTCGTGTTAAATCGGCTCAGATCTCGTGCATGCTCACCACGCGTGCCAAGTAGCGTGCTTTATTTTTTCGCTCGTGTTAATTTTATATATTTTTTTGTTTTTAATTTTTGAATTGGCAATTCAAAATTCTTGTGCGTGCTCACCACAAGAGCATAATACTTCTACACACGATTGCCCACTTGTGGGACACAGACAGAGTGTCCGATTTTTTTTAATTAAGTTTTTATTATTCGTTTATTTTTATTTTTTTTGCGACCGACTCATTATTCGCGCTAGTGTCCACTACAGGTCTACCCGACTGTGAGCGCCTTGCCCAATAGTGGGCTACGGATAACGTGAATTTTTTTTTTTGTTGATTTGTTTGTTTTTTGTTTTGCGGTCGGCTAGTATTACGTACGCGCGTTCAATAAACACAGACATACACATACACATGCGTTTGCCCACCACGGGTGGGCAAACGCATGTGTATGTGTATGTAAACGCCATATACAAGGCGTCCCAACTTAGTTTTGCTTTCTTTATTGTTGCGTTAATTTTGGCCCATTTGCCATTACGTTAGTAAACAAATACGTCCAGCTCAACTATAGAATATATAGGCACAGGGTCCGTATTAGGCTTGCCGTTGCCTTCCATGGTATACTCGAGAGTGGCGTGGTTCAACGGGCGAGGAGAATTAAATGATTACCAAAATTATAATCAACGTTTTCATCATGTGTTACACACTAGAAACAATGCAGTATAACTAAACCACAAAATCAGACTATAATCGCTTAACTATTAGGTGGCAGAATATAAAAATCAAGACGTTCCACAAAACGCGTGACGCCTGCGCCAGATGCAAACGGATTCTGTTTCAATTGACACGTCCGCACCTAACGTCGCCAGCGCCCTGAGTTACGTCAAGCGAGCTGTCACTGAACTATCAACGTCACTGTCAGTGTCAGTCGCTTCACAATGACGTCGAGTTGATTAATTTAGCTCGATAGTTTATGGAAGCGCCGTCACGGCCATACTGACATGCGCACGACCCTGTGCGCCTTAATGACCTCGCCTCGGTTCTAACGTGGTACCTGAAAAAAATGTAATAGTATCTTAAGAGTCACAGAGCTCGTCCATCTCTGACTTAAACCACCAGCGTTATGCTGTCTCACAAAATAATCACTGTCAAGAATTTCAAGTTTTAGGTTACAGTTCAGTAATAGGTTGACGCACTTGTACTACCGACACATAGTGAAAGATGGACCGGACGTAGACTTCAATGAGCTACTCCCTTCATCTTCGTTATGATGTTGCAACGTGGCCCGGACGTGACTCCTATGAGCCAGCCCCTTCACGCTACCCGTACACACAACATAATACAACATGTAGACCAAGGACGTCGACCGCTAAGTCAGTCCTTTCTACCGATTGCCATAGTTAGGAGAAAACACGGAGACAAACACATGTACACTTTGATGGCAGTACACAGACTTACTTTGACATTTAAGCTTCCTCGGTCTCTGAGGCAGTCATAGTCATTGAACTGACAGTCATGGTGCGGGAACTCGTTACTGAAAGCGTGTCGCTTTCATCATCTGATGAGGCTACATCCTCGTCTTCCCGACCATGAGTCGCCGTCTCGGCCTCGACATCATTTAACACAGTGGCAACATCGACCCACCCCTCAAAGCCTCTGGGTACTGCACGCAAGTTCTCGTGGGAATATTTTAGAACGCGATTGGAACCATCGATATGTTTGAGCTCGTACCTATCGTTGTCTAAAACGTTAATTATAAGGAAAGGCCCTTTAAACTTCCGTTGAAGTTTCGTTTGACTGCGTTCGCTACCTTTGACAAAAACGTAATCTCCTAGAGAGAAAGGTTTGACTCGTGCTTTACCTTTGTTAAACCTAACTACTTCTTTTTGCGCCGCGTTTTCAATACTCTCTGAAGCCTCGTTCCTGATTGTTTCTAAGTCTAACCTAGGTTCATCATTATTCGGATATATTGCAGCTATACCTAATGATTGCGCGCGTATGCCAAACATTAATTCCGTGGGAGTGAATCCCGTTACTCTGCAGCGAGTAGTGTTAAGAGCTAATTGAACTTCTGGGAGTTCATCTTGCCATGTCTTATGAGGATCGTTCTCAATAATAGTAAGTAGGCACTTTAAAGTTCGCATTACTCTTTCTACTTGACCGTTAGCTCTGCTGGCGCCTGTTGCGATAAGGTGAAGTTCTATACCATGACTACTACAAAATTCTCTAAAATCTGAACTAATGTAGCATCGTCCCTGATCCAATATTATTCGTTTGGGAGCGCCGAAAAGACATACTGCTTTTCTTAGTGCTTTAACTGCACAAGCAGCATCAAGCGACGGGGTATGTTCCAAGAGTACGTACTTAGTAAAGGCATCTACTATGACTGAAGCATACTCTTTCCTATCGCTTTTGCCGCTTAATTTCCCAGTTATGTCTATATGGATTGTGTGCCACGGAGATGCTACTTTGGGTATCGGGTGCAAACGAACTTGTTGAGCTCCGGAAGGACCTTTTGATGTCTTGCATATGATGCATGCATCAACGAACAAACGTACCTGTTTAGCCATTTGGGGGAACCAGTATTGTTCGTATAGTTTATCAAGTGTCTTTTCAGCGCCTAGGTGTTTAATCTCAGTGTGAATATGATTAATCAATGTCCATACAAGCGAGTTAGGTACAATGGGTAACCAACGACTTATTTTATTGCGCTCTACCTTCCTATAGAGAACGTCGTTCCGAACATCATAGGTGTGGCTGATAGAATCAGGGAGTTCATTAAGGCGGTGTTTTGCAATAAGATCTTGAATGTAGGCATCTCGTTTTTGTTCTACAGCTAACCACCCTTGGTGTAGCTCTACAAATTGTACATATTTTGTTAACGTTTGAGCTAAGTGCTTGCCACTATTGGAACTGCTTGGTACTGGGTCTGGAAGGGGATTTCGAGATAGGTAATCGGCGTGTTCCATGCTACTGCCTTGTTTGTGAACAATGTCGAAGTCAAAGGCTTGTAGGAAGGCCCACCACCGATGTACCCTCGGAGTTAGATCAGTTTTTGACTTAGATGCTTTCAAAGAGTTACAGTCTGTGAAGACAGTGAAATGCTGGCCGTACAAATAGTGCCTGAAATTTTCTACCGCACGAACGACCGCCAGAGTCTCCAGTTCATACGAATGGTACCTTGATTCTGTGTCGGCCGTTCGGCGGCTGAAATAAGATATAACGTGAGGGATGCCATTCTTTCTTTGAATAAGAATGGCACCATAGCCATCAGCACTCGCGTCCGTGTGTAGTTCGATAGGCAGCTCGCGATCGAATATCGTAAGTACAGGCTCCGTTGTAAGAATTTTAACTATCCGTTTATGAATATTATCGTGAACGTCTGTCCATTTGATCGGTCCCTTCAATTTTGTGAGCGGATATAAGGGACCTACAAGCCGAGTATAGTTGGGAATGAACCGCCTAAAGTAGGACGCTAATCCTAGAAATTGGCGTACGTGAGAAGCCGTTTTTGGTGGAGGAGCATCAGCGAGGGCTTGAACCTTACGTGGGTTAGGGGTGATCTCCCCAGCTCTGATAACATAGCCGAGGTATTCGACTTCTTTTTTCATAAATTTGCATTTTTTTATGTTGAAGGAAAAACCGGCTTCAGACAATGACTTAAGTGTTAATTGAAGTCTGATCAAGCCCTCGGGGACGTCCCTAGCGAAACAGAGGACATCGTCTATGTACGCCAGGGCCACTTCGTCCTTAAGGGAACCAAGGGCCCTGTTGATGCAACGTTGATAGACGAACGCAGCATTTCTCAAACCAAAGGGCATAGTTACATATTCGTACTGACCCTCCGGTGTGACAAAGGCCGTTCGCGCGATGCTATCACCAACAGGGTCTATAGGAATCTGATGATAGCCCGACGCCATATCTAATGACGAAAATGTGTGGGCCCCGTTCAACCTGTCAATCTGTTCGTCAATGATAGGTAATGGGTAATGTTCGGGCTTCGTATTAGCATTGAGTTCCCTATAGTCAACACACATCCTTTCTGTGTTATCCTTTTTTTTAACCAATAGGATGGGGCTAGCAAAAGGCGAGTTGCTCTCTCTAATAACGCCAGCTTCAAGTAAGGTCCTAATCTTTTCGCGGACAATATCTTTTTCGACAGGAGATAATCTATAAGGCCTTCTTTGAACTACTTTGTTTGAATCTATAGGATCTATGCGCAGCATGCCGGTTGTCACTCTACGGGTCGGTATGCCATCAATGAAAAATCTACTGAATTTTTGTAAAATGTTAATGAGAGCTTTTTTGTCGTCGCCTTCTAAGTCAGTATCTATACAAGAGAAATCGACGCTACTTGCATCTTCGTAATGTGTTTGGGGAGTTTTAGGTTTTGAAAATTTTATGCCATTACTATTTATTTCAATTTTAACACCCTGATCTAAAAGATCCCTTCCAATGATTATGGGTTCAGAAATTAGGCTATCGGGAATGACATGAAATAAAATATGCACAGAAATATGTTGGATGGTGACTTTGCTTAAAATTTGTTTCTTACAATAAGTCTCCGACTTCCCTATTCCTTTGAGTAAAACTATTTTACTGTGTGAAGTACCCAGAAACTTTTGCGAATATTGTTCAGTAACAAGCGAGCAGGCCGACCCACTGTCGAAAAGAAAAGAAACAATCTCACCAGATGATGTCTGCAACTCGCTTCGGACTGGTCTTTGATCACACAGGTACACTTCTTTCACCGTCGACGTTGAGGTGCTTCCGCTCCGCCGCTCAGCGCACGATGATGCCAGATGTCCCGGTTGCCCGCAGACGTAGCATGTTGTTGGTTGCATCTTCTCACCAGGTGTCGACACGCGCGGCTTGTCATTCGACCTCAGTGTAGTGGCAATTTCTTGCCTTCTTCTGCGACAGTCTACGGACTTGTGGCCCAGTATACCACAATTGTGACACGCTCCTGTGAATCTAGGTTCGGAGGGCCGCATTCTCTTCATTTCCAAGTCTGAATTTTCGGTTCCGTCTGCTCGCCTTTTCAAAGAAACGCCGCTCAGAATCCGAAATAATTGTGACCTCGTCGATACTACATGAGAGTTAAGTTCGCGGCGTAAAAAGTTGTCTTTAAGGCATAAAACGGACGTTACAAAACCCGCTATCATGTCTTCTGCCATTTCTACACGTGGAATGCGCTCAATTATACCCCAAAGCCGCATAGCTGCTTCACAAGCTGACTCTTTTGCACTAATTTGAAAACGTAAGATACAATCAAAGTAATTTTGAGGAAGCATTGGTCTTGAGAATTTCGCTAGAAGCATTTCTTTAATACGTGACCATTCTAGTTGATTTATGTCCAACTTCGTCAAACAGGTTGCGGCTCTTCCTTTCAAAGCATGGGTCAGCACTAGTAACAATTCAGCTCCTTGCAATCTTTTGCTATTCACAATAATTTCCGTTACTTTGCACCAACCTTCAATATCGGCATCCACACTGTCAGGATCAAACTGGATCAACTGCGTCGTCGAGGTTTGTTGGGAAGCAGTCAACAATTTCGTTAGAAGAGTCTCCATACTTTGCAGCAGATTAGATGAGGGCGCACTGCTGCCATACTCCTCACGCGAATGCCCTGCGGATCCCACTTCTGATATAGGCACAGGGTCCGTATTAGGCTTGCCGTTGCCTTCCATGGTATACTCGAGAGTGGCGTGGTTCAACGGGCGAGGAGAATTAAATGATTACCAAAATTATAATCAACGTTTTCATCATGTGTTACACACTAGAAACAATGCAGTATAACTAAACCACAAAATCAGACTATAATCGCTTAACTATTAGGTGGCAGAATATAAAAATCAAGACGTTCCACAAAACGCGTGACGCCTGCGCCAGATGCAAACGGATTCTGTTTCAATTGACACGTCCGCACCTAACGTCGCCAGCGCCCTGAGTTACGTCAAGCGAGCTGTCACTGAACTATCAACGTCACTGTCAATGTCAGTCGCTTCACAATGACGTCGAGTTGATTAATTTAGCTCGATAGTTTATGGAAGCGCCGTCAAATATATACAGGGTGTTGTCCTTTTTACTGCCTTTAAATTTGTTTTTTTTTTTTTTTTGTTTTTTGTCTCCTTTCATTCATCGCGATGCCGACCAAGTCACAAGCCGCGATATTTAGGAAGGCCGCCAAAACTATACACCAGCTCCTAGAGGTGGGATCAAGGATCATTGCTGGCGACACCAAACATTCCAGAAAGGAATTCAATGTGCGTTTCGCACAGATACAGAGCGTGAAGGACAAGCTGGACTCAGTGTACTACAGCATTCTCGACGAGGAGAACTTGGACGAGGGGGTTGAGAGGACATACACTGAAAACCACACAAAGGCCTCCGGGGCGTACCTGGGGATACTTATGGCTAGGGAGGAAATCTCACCCTCTTCCACGTCATCCCCAACCCATAGCGCTCAGCCCAGTTTCGGCGTCAATACGCCTACAGCCGTCCTCCCCAAGATAGCGCTGCCCAGGTTCAGCTCAAAAGTGGAGGACTGGCCCTCCTTTATTGCACTATTCAGGAGTTTGACTGACGACATGGCGACCTTGTCGGAAGCAGTCAAGCTCCACTATCTCTTCTCAAGCCTCAGCGGTGAGGCATTAAGCATGGTGTCCCACCTAAAGGTCACCAATGAAAATTTTGCCGTGGCCATATACATCCTCACCAAGCGGTACGAGAACCGAACGGTACGAGAACAGTTCTCATTGATAGTTTTGTGGACATCATCCTGGGGCTGCCAAGCATCCATACGCGCTCGAACATCCGCACACTGTTCCTCACGCCGCTCATATCGGCTCAGTGTGCCCTCAACAATTTAGATTTGCCCATAGGAGACGACTACGTGTTTGTGTCAATAGTGGTGCGGAAGCTCAAGGGCGAGCTTCGCACGCTATTTGAACGCAGGCACGGGTCTAGTAACACCCTGCCCACGTTAAGGGACCTTATCTCCTACCTCGAGGAGCCCGCGCTGTGTGGAGACAGAGTTCTCCAACATAGCCATGGCTCAACCCATTCAGCCCCAGCCCGGCCCTTCTCGTAGCTGCGCGCCTCCTCAGTTGCCCCATCGCACTTATGCTCAGATGGCTCAGCAACAACCCGACCATTACCGTGGCCGCTCCTCAGCTCCATCGCCTCACCGCGCCTATGATCAGCCTACTCACCAACCGTCACGCCCAGCGCAGCAAATGCGTCACCGCCCATCCACTTCCCCGGCTTGCAGTCAGCCCTTCCCCGTCTACTCGGCCTTCCAGCAAAGCTGCTCCTCACCATCGTCCTCGTCCTCTTCCTCACGCTCGACGTCCTACTGTCCCTATTGTGCCACTAGGGGACATAGGCTCATGACGTGCAGATGGTACAATGCCCAGCCAACGCAGGGCCGTTGGGACTTTGTACAGGCACGCGAGCGCTGCCAGCGTTGTCTCGGCCCTCACTACGAGAGCGAGTGCAGGTCAAGGGGGGCATGCAAGGACTGTGGGAGCTCCAACCACCACACGTCCCTACATCGACCAGACGACCCAACGCACTCAGCTCATTCGTACGTACATATACCCCCACCACAGCTTATAGAGCACTCGAGGGAGCGTCCCAGAAACAGCAGGCGGCACGAACCCGCACATGCTAAACAGGTGCAACCCAGCTCTGCTCACAGAGCCAGCCCGCCCAGGTCCGGTTCGCCAGGTAGGCCCCGCGAACGCCGCCAGCAATTATGACTCGCAACTATCACGGAGCACCCTAGCGAAGAGGCAGAACGAGACCATGCCCATTCAGACCATGCCCATTTAACCCATGTCCCATTAGCCCATGTCCAGTCAACCCATGCCCACACAGCTGATACATACTCAGCTCATACAATTTTAGCTGATACTCAATCAGCTCACTCACCTTCTGTGCCCACTGGCACACCCATTTTGTTGCCAACCGTCTCACTAAGAGTCGCGGACGTACATGGCCATCTTCACACAGCCAGAGCTTTATTGGACTGTGGCAGTATGCTGACATTAATAACGTCACGCATGGCACGACTTTTGAACCTGCCATCAAAACCCACTTCTTTAAAAATTACAGGAGTTGGGAATCAGCACAAATATGAGTCAAGGCGGCAATAACAATAGTATGCCGACCCACTCACAATGATACTCCTACAATCACTGCCACAGCTCACATTTTAAAAAACGTCACTGGCTACCTTCCCTTAGAAAAGGTACCAAACATTTCCCACGTACTAGGCCAGCCACCCGTGCCATTGGCTGACCAGCTTTACCACACACCAGCCCCGATCAACCTCTTATTGGGGTCGGACGTTCTTGGCCAGGTGTTGGACGGGACTAAGGTCTCGTTGGGCCCGGGCAAGCCCATAGCCTTCGGCACGATTTTCGACTTCGCGTTGATAGGACCCATTGAGGACTTGTATGCGCAGCCGGCGCAGCAGGTTAACTCAGCTCACGTCCTTAGCTCACAACCAGACTCAGCTGAATCAGCCCAGGACATACGTCAGAGTCTGGAAAGGTTCTGGGAGTCTGAGGAGCCCCTGCCTCAATCTCACACTCATAATGATCCCCTGGAGGAACAATGCGAGGAAAGCTTCAGCTCTACCACTACACGCGATCCCTCAGGCAGATATACGGTCGCTCTGCCCTTTCTAAAGGACGCCCCTCAACTAGGTAAAACTCACCCTATCGCATTACGCAGATTCCTCAATATTGAGAAGAAGCTAATGGCGAACCCGTCTCTGCGTTCTAAATACGTCGACTTTATGGCCGAATACATCGACTTAGGGCACATAGCTCCTGGTCACCCTCAGGCCCCTTGTACGTCAGTGAACGAAGAGAGGCCCTACTTTACTGGGTGCGCAGTGTTCAGCACAATGAGTTTGCAGAGGACATCCACCGCCTTCAAACTGGCAAAATCTGCTCCGTCAGACTCCAGCGCCTGTCACCTCTCATTAAAGATGAGCTCCTTAGAGTTGGTGGACGACTGTCCCATGCGTCTATCCGATATGACGCGCAGCATCCGCTCATACTTCCCAGCTCTAGCCCACTTGTAGACCTCATCATTGACCACTACCACAAAATACACTGCCACCCTGGCGCTAACACCTTACACGCAATCCTACGCCAATAATTTTGGATATTGTCCGCGCGCCGTATTATTAGACACCGAGTCTTTAAATGCATTAGATGCTTTCGATGCCGGGCCCAGCCGCAAGCGCCCTTCATGGCCGACCTGCCAGCCGATAGAGTTACGCCTCAGCCAGTATTTAGTCAAGTCACGACCGATTTTGCCGGCCCATTCCTCGTTAAATCTAGTACCCTACGTAATGTTAAACTCTTAAAAGCGTACTTTTGTATATTCGTGTGCCTCTCCACTAAGGCGGTTCATTTGGAACCGGTCTCGGACCTCAGCACAGAAGCGTTCCTCGCGGCATTACAGCGTTTTATAGCACGCCGCGGTGCCCCGGTTCTCATCCACTCGGACTGCGGTACAAATTATGTAGGTGCTAGAAATCAGCTCATCGAAGTACAAAACTTTCTTGTCTTAAATAATGACACGATTGCGCACAAGCTCGCTGGTCAGCACATTACTTGGTTTTTGAACGTCCCTGAGGGACCATAGTTCAGTGCGTTACATGAGATCAACATAAAATCAACAAAGCAACTTTTATATCGCGTAATTGGCGAACAACACCTCACATTCGAGGAATTCTCCACACTTTTAGCTCGAATTGAAGCGGTCCTTAACTCAAGACCTCTCTGCCCACTTTCGTCTGATCCTTCAGACTTTGAGCCGCTTACAGCCGGACATTTCCTTATTGGCCGCCCACTAACGGCCCTTCCCGAACTATCCGTGGAAGATAGGCCGATCTCCACACGTAGGCGATTCCAGATGGTACAGGCCCTTTTCCAGCGCTTCTGGACGCTGTGGACCTTGTCCTACCTTCATACCCTCCAAACCCGCTCCAAATGGTTGTCCCCATCCTCCCCTCCCCGAGTTGGCGAGCTCGTCCTCATCAATGAGGACAACCTGCCTGCCCTCCAATGGAGACTGGGGCGCATTGCTCGCACCCTGCCTGGGAAGGATGGCGTCGTGCGGGTGGTAGACCTGGACACCGCGAATGGACATCTTCGGAGGCCTGTATTCCGGATCGCCAGGCTCCCATTGGATGAGCCCACCCTGGGCCCCGGAGGATGTTCCCGCCAAAGCCGGGACGCCCATTCAAATGTTGACTCAGCGGTTGTTGACGACCGCGTCCGGCTATCTGCCGCGGCGCCACCGCTGCGCAACCCGCGGCCGCTCGCTTCGTGAGCCGCCGGCGGCACTCGGCAAACTAGCTAGCTACCGCGCACGCAACAGCCTGACCGAAAAGGTTTATAGTGACTCCTGAACCTTAAGTGAAGAGAACGCCTGAATGCCTATTGTGTAGTGTAGTGACTGTGCGCCAGGAAACCAACCTACCTCGCCGCCCGTGGTCAGCTCGTCTCCCGGTTCCAGCGACCTCGTCAAGCCTGCTCCCGGTAAGCTCCTTTCTACCTCCCGCCTAACCTTCTTTACTCTGCTGTATTTGGCGGTGTCTTCTGACCCGCGAATACACCCCTAAACAATCGGTCGAAAAGATGTGCATTCACAATAGTTTATAGTGCCTCATTTTTCTGAATGTCGGTGTTCTTTATATATAGTAGAGGCATTTAAGTAAATTTATCCTGTCACCATCAAGTTAAACCATAAAACAGTTTCATAGTTAAGTTTTACGTAACTTCCTAAAAATTCGGATTTAGGAATGAATTTTTTGTGTAATTTTAGTAATGTGTGAATGTGAGCACTTATACTTGCAAATGCAAATTTTAATACTCATTTACTCAGTGCACTTGAGTAAGACACACAAGTTATTTCACTAACGCGAGCTTACTTCACTAACTATCACGTTTATTTGCTACTACGCTCGTGTAAAGTTAGTTCTGTTATTTGTAAGTCTTCCCAAATCAAGCAACTGTATAGCTGCTACAGAACACAATTAACTACTAAACCAATTTAATCAGATTTGTATCGATTTTTTGGATATTTTTAAAACTCTGTTACTTAAAAATGATAAAGCTAGAATATATAATTTTAATTTTTTGACTTTTTGATTTTTTGATGATTTTTTGACTGTCTAATTTAACACTAAACAGTTAGAGCACAAAAATGCTATACCTAAACATTTTCGTAATGGCGCCAGACTTTAGATAAGATGGTGGTAGCTAGCCAGGCGGACTCGACAAGAACTATCACCAACTAAACCATGTTAATGAGTTAAACCAAAGATGTACCTCCGCTGAGAATCGAACCCGTCTGAGTCTAACATCGATAGCTTAGCCACTAGACCACAGGGGCGGTAAACTCAATAAATTACAGCAGAAGTGTGTAGACCAAACGGACATTATATTAAAGTTGTAACCAATGATATCATATACAACAGATATGTTATAAGCGCGCGCGATGTGAAGACTCAAATACGTCCTAATTGGGACGTCTTGTGTTTAGTCTGCGTCGAGCACAATCACGAGCGTGTCGCACCGTAGTTCCTGTGTCCTTACCAAAATAAATCAAAAATGCCATCGTGTGTGTTTCGAAAGTGCACCAATTATGACTCTAAAGTAAACAAAATACATGGGTTCTCTTACCACATATGAATATGCAAATATACTTAGATTATTTGTTTGTGTATTGTGTGTATTGTGTGTGTGTGTGTATTTTAATTATTTTTCTGAACGATATAATAACTGACGCAAAGACGCCATGTTCAGGTGAAGAAAGAGAGAGCGATGTTGACTTAAATGCCTACAATTAAAGATCAGCTGTTTTTTATTTTTACTTCGTTTTTATAAAGCTATCTATTGTATGTAATGGACTAATATAATAAACATTAAAATAGTTTCTGTCTGAATTGGCTATTTGGCTGTTGTAACAATAAAATATGAAATATGTCGATTATGGCAGTTTATAATTTAAAAAGTAAATAATTTTAAAGGTATTTAAAATACGTATTTTATTTCGTTTCTTTTATAATTAATTATTTAATTGTTCAAATTTCCAATAAATATGATTTACTTTTGTAAGAAGTTTTATTTCTTACCTATGTACTGACATTTCAATCAAGTGTCTACTCTACGACTAAATGTTACTCTAACATCTCGTGCGTGTGGAGAGCCGGTCTTGCCGCGTTGCGTATATTACTTGTCAGTGTGGATTGCTCGGAACAGATTTAAAACGCAAAATATTATGAACGTAACGTAGGTATCTATAGTTTATAATATCATTGGTTGTAACCATTTCCCCTCGGTGGCCAAGTGGAAGAAGTCCAGGGGGGACTTTTTGGCGGGAAAGTGAAGCGACTGCAGTTTTGTTTTATTTTCTATAATTTGTGTTTTGTCTAATATTAATGTAAAATAATGGTGGATTATTTACTCTTAAGTATTCGTGAACGTGCATGAGTGTTAGCAAATAAAACAAAACAGTGCAACATCACTTCAAATTCTCTCAAGAAGTCCGTGTGAGACCTCAATAAAGGCCCACAGCTTTATTGAGTCTCGAGGGGTTTGGGGGAAAATCATTTACCATTAAACGTTCATTATCTCTCATTCATTATTATCCACTTTTAATGTAAAGAAAACAATAATTACTATTAAAAACTTGACACTGGCTAAATGTGCTGATCGCACGAAGCCATTATTTAAACTAAAAACTCGCTATTCCGTCAGACCCCAAGCAGCTATGTATGGCCGCGCTGGTTGCGCTCTCCACTTGACTTTGTACCGTGTATTGATACATTTAGAGACTACTTTAGCATGAACAAGGTCGATTATTTTAGTTCTGTGATACATTTTATGCATCGTGAACGCAAAATTTAACATGAACTGTGTTCGATTTTTTTATTTTTTTCCATTTCTGCAAATTTAAATTCCTGCCAAATCGCACCTGCTGTCAAAATTTTTAGACATTTCGATGCTAAGACTGCGAGGTTAAGAGGAAAAAAAAAGTCCAGGGTTCAACTCCTAGTTCGCACTAAGCGTGTATAAATTTTTTGATGCATAGCCCGGGTTTGGGATAACCAACCCGCATTTAGCAAGCGTAGTGACTACGCAAATACCCATCTATTGTAGCGAATACTTCATTTCAATGATGGACCTCTTTGCCCAGCAGAGGGACAGTACATAGAGTTTACCGTTAGCGTTACAGTTAACCGGGTCTGGTAGTGGTAAAAGAATACTACCACACACTCTCTTCTCTTTGGTGTCGTAAAAGGCGACTAACTTATTAAAGACTGCATACATCCAACAGAATAGAGCGGCGATTAGCTCACAACCTGTCACGTTAAGCACATGTGCAGTCGCTATATGGTGAAAAGTGGACCATGGTAGAGGACTGCTTTTGCTGTCCTCATTGCCTAGTCTCTGACTAACCCTTCGGGGATAATAGTCGTGATTATAATATATATGTATACAGGGTTAAAGGTTCAGTCGACCTATATCCTTAAAAGGGGATGTAGTTTTCATCATTTCTGACGGATTTGACTATGAAACACCGTAAACCAAACTTAACCGTTCTCAAGTTATCTTTCCACCTATAACCCTGTATAGAGTTTACTATACTTTACAGTTCGATGGGTGCATGGAACAAGACCGCAATAGCCATAGTAGCAGTTTTCCGATTAAGCAATTTTCGTATTCTATGGACCCTATTACACCTTGTGGATTTTTTTCCAAATTTAATACTGAAAGCTACCTGATTTAGCAAAATCGTTATTGGTATTGCTTTATTATTCCTCATTCATCACTCGAATTTTGTTTACCGGAATAATCGTCTTATGTGCAATGATTAAAGTTTTTTCAATCTTCTACAAGTATTGGCCCTTGCAGCTGTGTTTTCCGAAATAAATTTTGTAAAAAGATTTTCAATAAACATTGCTGTACAAATATTTTAAACTTTCACTAGTAATAGTAATTATGGTTTTCTTCCATGAACTTAAAATATGTCGATTGATTTTCAATACATACCTAAACAATAGCTACTTACTGTATGTAATGTAAGTACAATAATTTTACATTAATTTGTAAATAATAATTGTTACGGCGAAAGGCGATTCGCCGTAACAGCGGCGAAATAAGGCTTAGGCAGGAATAAGGGAAAATCTGGGGCTTACCTGGTTCGGGCTGGAGCTGGCTGGAGCTGAAGGTGGCTGGCGCTCTAGGCGCGAGCGGCGGGCTTGAGGGCGGCAACACACAAACACAGTTCACTGAAGGCACTGGTCGTAGGCGGTTTTGGAATAGTTGAGCTGGTACCAAGCGCTCTTAATTCACAAACACTGTAGTCGTGGTTGTTCGCGGGCTGAATTCTTGCGCGGGCGACGCGTGGGTTCGTCTTGAACGCTCTAAGCACACTGCGTCGTTGCGCGGCGCCGGCGGACACTTCGTCGAGTATAATTGTCAACTCGCTGTGATTGGCCGATCACTCGTTGCCCAGTCGTTGCACCAATATGCATCTTAAATGACCGGCGCAGAGACGGTTATCCGTCGCGCTGTGGCGCGAACATCTTCCCGGGCCCCAGAGGGTAGGAGGGGGGGGGGAAGGAATGGAAGTTAAAGGGGAACTACAGCCCCGATTCGTGCTGTGTTGAGTTAATGTCGAGTGGGTGTGTATATGATGAGCTGGGAGGAATGCACGTGTGTGACTGTATGAGTACAATTGTATGAGGGCTGAAAGCCTGTGTCACGAAGCACAGGGGGGGCAGGGGCGCGAAGCGCAAAAGGCCGCAGTCAACGCAGAGGCGTGGGGGCGCGGGGGCGCGAAGCGCCGAAGGCGCATAGGCGCACGGGGCGCGTAAGCGCAGAGGCGTGGGGGCGCGGGGGCGCAAAGCGCCGAAGGCGCATAGGCGCACAGGGCCGCAGTCAACGCAAAGGCGTGGGGGCGCGGGGGGGCCGCAGTCAACGCAAAGGCGCGGGGGCGCGGGGGGGCCGCAGTCAACGCAAAGGCGTGGGGGCGCGGGGGGGCCGCAGTCAACGCAAAGGCGTGGGGGCGCGGGGGGGCCGCAGTCAATGCAAAGGCGTGGGGGCGCGGGGGGGGCAGAAGCGCGGGGGGCCGCAGTGACTGCACGCTAAGTAAGATCGTGCACTGAGCACAGCACCAAATAGGCACAAAAAACAACAACAAAAAAGGTCTGTACACTGGGCCTACCATCATGTAGTCACTTGAATCGTAAACCGAGCACAATGGCATATAGGCACAAAAAAAGGGCTGTACACTGGGCACAAAAAAGGCTGTACACTGGGCATACCATTATGTAGTCACATGAGTCGTGAACTGAGCACAATGGCATATAGGCACAAAAACAACAACAAAAAGGGCTGTGCACTGAGCACGATAGCATGCAGGCACAGAGGCACAGAAAAGCGCAATGCGCACTCTGGCGCAAAGAGCAAAGGCGCAATAAAAGCAAATACAAAGCAGACTGCATGTTGTATGTGCTGCAGGCTGATGTGTGGGTGCACATGTGTAGAAGTACTATGCTCTTGTGGTGAGCACGCACGAGTTTGAGTCGATTGCCAAGGCAAGAATTAAAAGCAGAAAAAATATAAAATTAACACGACCATAAAAATTTCATTACAAAATAAAACGGGAAAAACAACAATATCGTCGTCTAGACGCGGGTGTATTATACGTACCTAAAGTTATATGTGCAACCCAATTAGTAAGTAAAAATATAACACGAATCGAATACTGTTCTTGGAACACGTTCTTATTTTATTTTTGTAGGTAGGTTAATAATTTTTCGCAATGCACTTTGCAACGTCTATCGTGCAGAAAGGGTCATGTAAGGACATGTAATGAAATAGTTAATGGGCTGAAATAGTTATCCTATATATATATAATAGTGGACTGTATTAATAATGTGGGGCTGAATGTCTACGGTAACACAGGTACCTACTCCTGCGACCCCTCATGCGACCGCTGTGCATGCGAGGACGCATGCAGCGTTCTGTCGGCGGGTCGCTTTGCCGGAGTGTCCCGTAGCGCGGGCGGAAGCCACCGCGCCGCCGATTCCGGCTGGTAATGCTGTGTGGCATCGTCCGGTCGGTGAAGGGATGTGTGGTGATCTGCGATGCCACACACTCGGCATGCCTTCACCGACTTGCATTCGTCCGGGTAATGCGGTCCGAGGCAGCGGGGACAGCGCTCGCGCGACACCACAAAGTCCCACCGGCCCTGCGTCGGCTGGGCATTGTAGTCAGCGCACGCTATTAATCTATGCCCCCTAGTCTTACAGTAAGGGCAGTAAGGGCTGTTTGGGCTGGCGTGCATTGTGTGGGTGTTGTGTGGACGTGTATGGGTGGCGGCACGAGTCGAGGCAAAAAAATGAAGTGTGTAAGGTAGTAGGGTTTAATTTAGTGGACTGTTACTGGGATGTATCCGGCTCGTAAAGGATCAAAAATGTTACGGCGAAAGGCGATTCGCCGTAACAGCGGCGAAATAAGGCTTAGGCAGGAATAAGGGAAAATCTGGGGCTTACCTGGTTCGGGCTGGAGCTGGCTGGAGCTGAAGGTGGCTGGCGCTCTAGGCGCGAGCGGCGGGCTTGAGGGCGGCAACACACAAACACAGTTCACTGAAGGCACTGGTCGTAGGCGGTTTTGGAATAGTTGAGCTGGTACCAAGCGCTCTTAATTCACAAACACTGTAGTCGTGGTTGTTCGCGGGCTGAATTCTTGCGCGGGCGACGCGTGGGTTCGTCTTGAACGCTCTAAGCACACTGCGTCGTTGCGCGGCGCCGGCGGACACTTCGTCGAGTATAATTGTCAACTCGCTGTGATTGGCCGATCACTCGTTGCCCAGTCGTTGCACCAATATGCATCTTAAATGACCGGCGCAGAGACGGTTATCCGTCGCGCTGTGGCGCGAACAATAATTAAATATTCGAGCTAGAGCTCTCTTAGGCTCGGACTACATGCATCCGGAATCACACGGACCCGAAAAAACACGGCCCCGGATTCATTCCGTAGCTCAAACAAATATATGAGTTTTTACTGCATCGACTACATGTGATCAGGGGCCTTCCGATCCCGATTTTCACCCGGAAGCAACCGAAACATGCTCCGGACGTCTCCGAGTAGCCGGTCCGTTATTTTTCGGCACGGGGGGCGGGGCCTATCAATATCGTATGAAGTTGTATGGAGCTGACCACACGAGAACTCGAGAAACGTCCGTTCCGGTCCGGTCCGGAGGAATCACGCGCCAGTCGATGACAGACGCTTGAAGCGGTCGGTCGCGTCGCGTGCGCAAGCAAAACTGCAAAATAATAGTTGATTCCGAGCGCCTCATTATGGTGATAGTAGTAGTAGCACAGATTAAATAATAGTACCCTACTACTAGTACACTAGTAGTAGTAGTGTTCGTAGAATTTATCAGAAAAGAACCTTATTTTTGTATAAGACTTGTAGAATTCATATTCCGTTATGCGGTCTATGTGAAACGGATTAACCCAATATCTTTTCACTTTCTTCTGTTTCCATTTTTATTCCAATTACATTTCGACTGCGATTTTTGCGTAAAATGGCCAATTTTGGCGTTGCGGATCTCGGAAACCAAAATACATTAACAATTTTGACTTATTGAATAATGTAGAATAGCTTTTGGAATAATGCGTAGCGGCCTCGCATTTTGTAAATTTTGCTTAACGTATGCTGCCCGGAGGTGCTTTCTATATTTGCAACTTTAAAAATGGATCTTATCCATCCAGACAACATAGTCCTGGTGGCAGTCTTAACTATTCCTGTTACTGAAATAAACAGTTGGTCTATGTTTACTTCTGATCTTCTCCTTTGAGAAGCCTGTATTAATAATTGTATAAGACGCACCGGACAAATACTAGGGTCCGGGTGATTTAACAAATGCCAACCAGACTGTTGATTGTAGCTGAGTCTGTTTTAGACCCATGTTCCGGCCATAATATTATTTCCTTATCTTTTTGTAATAATTTGTCCTTTTTAATTAAAATGTTTACTAGAAAAAAACACACGCACACACACTTCACAGTGACGTAATACCGCTGGCTTGCAGCACTACTAGAAAAAATCATAAAATTTAACCGCCTGTGTGGTCTAGTGGCTAAGCTACCTGTTTCAGACCTAGAGGTCCCGGGTTCGATTCCCAGCGGGGGGTACATCTTTGTGTGCTCGGTTTGGTTGGTGGTAGGGCTGTTAAGTCCGCCTGGCTAGCTACCACCATCTTATCTAAGTCTGTCGCCATAACAACGATGTTTATAGCATTGTTGTGTTTCGGCAGTTTGAGATAAGATAGCCAGTTCCTCAGTGAGGATTCCAGGTGAAGCGCGCTTCCACCTTCGGCCTTATCGTCACTTACCATAAGGTGAGATGAAGACCAAGCGCTTACCCGATAAAAAAATAATAATTCAAGAGTCTTCTGGGGTTTCCGAGAGGTAGCTTAGCGGTTAGAGCAGTGGACCGGCAATCCAAAGGTCACGGGTTCGAATCCCGTTCGAGCTTTCCAGAGACTGGTTGTTTTTTTTCTAGTAAACATTTTATTCTACGACTATATAGCATTGTGAATGCAAAATTTCAATAATAAAGATTTTTAATTAAACCCAAAATTGCAGAGAAAGATTTTCATAAAATGCGGGAAGGCACTTTTTTGAGCTCCTAGATTGAACTAAGTACTGTTCTAAACAAATGAAATAAAAAAAATAGAATGTTATCACTTATATAGTCTTAAAGTGCGTAGCGGTCTCGGAATTTTTAGATATCATTGATTTTATATAGAAAATAAAATCTTATTCGAAACCAAAAAACTTCGAAAATTGCTTTAAGGTAACCGTGAATTTCTTCTATCTACGATAATATTATTGAGCAAAATTTATACCAGAATAATCGTTACTTACTTCATAATGAACAAATATTTTATAATTGATTAATTATCCTATTTCGATAAAAACGAGAAATACAACTGTAAAATTACTTCAAAATGCGACGCGCCGGCCGTCCGAACTCAGCTTATCCTCGCAAAAGGACATTTGTAATTTTAAGCATGAATTTATTATCCTATTTCGATAATAACGATAAATACAACTGCTAAATTACAACAAAATGCGAAAATGGGCATTTTACGCAAAAATCACAGTCAAGATGTAAGTAATAGGCCTCTTAACGGCTACAGCTAAGCATACAATTTCAACTAAAGTTTAACTTTCCATTGTCGACTGGACGACTATCCAGCGCAAGTGCTAGAGACCGACTGAGTAAATTTCTCTCCGGATTCAAAACGGAGCGCGTGTAGTCGATTACTTGCCGAATTTGGTTTTTTCCCGGGCCGGACTGATTCCGTATGCATGTAGTCCGAGCCTTAGAGTTAGTTCGCTGAAACGTTTTAATCATGTGAAGACTGAGTTATTGTTTTGATAAATAGGTAAGTGTATTACTAATGAATGGTAAGTGCTTTATTATGACTTAGATAATTTTATGCAAATTGTCGACTTTTTCTTATGACTTAGTTATAAAAAAGACTAAGTAAAAATAACATTGTGTGTAATAATTATTGTTTTTTCGTAAATAAACAAATTAACTTTTTCATTATATTTTTTTTTTACATTTCCTTAAATAAATAATTGGCTAACATAAAATACCTACATTAATAATAACACAACAGTATACATGAGTGAATAAAATACTTGCCACTAAAATAATGCCACTCAACTGCTACACTTCTGCCCCAACGGCCATCGGTTCTACGGGCGATGTGCCCTGCTCATTGCCACTGAGCTTGGCGACTCTTTGGGCTATGTCGGTTCCTTTAGTTCTTCTACGAATCTCCTCATTTCTGTTTCGATCACGTAGAGAAACCTCTAGCATAGCCCTCTCCATTGCTCTTTGCGTGACTTTGAGCCAGACTATTTAGGCCTAGAGTGAGCGACTACGTTTCGGTGCCGTATGTCATCACTGGCAACACACACTGGTCGAAACTTTCGTCTTGAGACACTGCGGTATTTTGAACGAGAAGATATTTCGTAGCTTACCGAGCGCTACACAGCCAAATTAGATCCTACGATTAACTTCTTTCTTAATGTTGGACCTACCTAACTGGACCGTTTGTCCCAGGTACACATATTTGTCAACTACTTCAAGAGCAGACTCTCCAACCTTCAGAGGAGTGGGTATAACACATGAGTTAGACATGATTTTCGTCATCTCCATGTTCATTTTAAGGCCCACATGTTGAGAGACTTGAGATCACCCATTATTGTGCCTAGCTCCTCCAAGGTCTCAACCATGACTACTATAGCATCGGCAAATCGAAGGTGACTGATGTACACGCCGTTAATATTGATGCCGAGTCTTCTCCAGTCCAGAAGCTTAAACACGTCCTCCAGTGCAGCAATGAAGAGCTTCGGAGATATGACGTCTCCTTGTCGCACTCCACGCTGCAGCCGGACTGGCTTTGAGCTCTGGTCCTGCAGGCGAACTGTCATAGTGGCGTTTGCGTACAAACACTTCAACACTACGATGTACCGGTAGTCACTTTGGCACCGTTGGAGATACTGTAGCACGGCCCATGTTTCAATCGAATCAAAGGCTTTCTCATAGTCCACAAACGCTAAGCAAAGTGGCCGGTTATACTCTTCGGTATTCTGTATAACCTGCCGCAGCGTATGTATGTGGTCTACGAGTCTATGATGCTGAAAACTTTTTCGATATCCGGCTTGTTCGATTGGCTGGAAGTCATCAAACCTGCGTGCGAGACGATTAGTTATAACTCTCGAGAACAGCTTATAAACGTGACTTAGAAGTGATATGGGTCTGCAGTTCCTCAGTAGGGTCTTGTTGCCCTTCTTAAAGAACAACACAACCACAATTTCATGCCACGCTTCTGGCGATCCAGCTCCGAGTACGACGGAATTAAATAGTTTCTGAAGAGCTGCGAGTACCGGTCTTCCGCCTGCTTTCAGAAGCTTAGCCGTAATTCCGTCAGCACCCGATGCCTTGCTGTTCTTGTGCTGCTTGAGAGCCATACCAATCTCGTACAGGCTGATGTCCGGGATATCTTCGGTGTAGTGTCGGGTTAGCTTAGCTCTAGGTCTGTAGCTAAGCTTTGTACAGGTTGCCGCGTTGATGTGTATAGGTAGCTGTCCATAGAATAATATAATACTATTATAATAAATAATATTAATATAATACTATTATTATAATACTACTGTACTATATTACTATAAGAAATTGCTTTTTAGCGATAAGGCCGCCAATTGTATGTACTATGTGTTTGTCCTTTTGTATGTTTTCTGTGGTGTACATTAAAGCATATTTTATCTTTATCTTATTTTATCTTTTATGATTATTTACAAATAAATTCCACAAAGTACATTATTCATTATATTTTCGTGATGCTCTTATACTAATAAATTATGTAGTCCTTCCAATACTACAATAATATATCTTTTTTATTGAAATTTTGCATTCACAATGCTATATAGATATAGGATAAAATGCTTACTATGCACACAGTATTCGCCAGTACATTTTCCTATAACACTCACCATTTCCTGTTACATCATTGTAAAACGCTATTACCCATACATCCTTCAGATCAACACACAACGCTGCAATATGCTATTGCGGTCTGATTTATTTCGCACTTTTTACCGGAATAAAACCTCACGGAGTCTTACGGAAACCACTTTCAATGTTTAAAGTGGCAATATATTTATTTTAATATTTTTTTAAATTCTTAGGTACTACTAAGCTTATGTACACTTTATGTCACTCCAGAAAAAATAACGCATTGTTGGATATACAAACCGTTATGATACGCCTTTTAGTTTAACTATTATTCAAGATTTTCACTAAATCTTTTTTCCTGTAAAATTGCGTTTTGTCGATTGCGGCTTTGTTAGCCATCGAGTTTTACTATTCATCAAACCGATCAGTGCTGTTATTTGGTACACTGCTTAGATCAAACCGCTTAACACAACTTTAGTTCAGCTAAACCAGGTGCCACCTTCCGGCTTTATCATCAGATCATCTTCATGACATAATAATATAACATTGTCATCCGACTTAAGTATCAAAACTGTCATCTTAAATTTAACTTACAAGAGTTGTTTACAGTCAGACACCGGGAAAGGTGGACAGAAGAAACTAAAGAAAAGCTTGTAAAATTAAAACGAAAATTAGTAAGTAATAGAAGGAAAATACGTTTGATATTTGTAAAGTTTATTAACATCTTAGAATCTAATATACATAGCTAACAATAATTGAGAGTAGTCGGTCAGTGGTGGTATTCTTCGTGCTTTGGCTGTTCGTGCTTAGTTGAGGTCTTGACGTGAGCGTTAAATCTGAAAGAAAAAAATAGGAATATTTAAAACGAGCTCTAATTTAAGTACAAATGAACAGTATTTAGGTACCACAAACCACAAAAAAATAGTTAAATTTTTATAACTATTCAGAAATGTATTTGTTTCAGCAGTTAATTCCAAAATGGAACAATTGCACTAGCAGCACTAGGTGTAGCTATAAATCTGAAGATGCTCACTTATCAACAATTCTAAGACTAACTTTCTAAATAAATATAGTGTGTGGCTATGGCCTGAGTAACCTAAGCTGAACTGATCAGGATAACAGGAATAAAAATGAACGATGCTCACCCATTCTTTTTGTCGGCGGCGTATTCGACGGTGCGAATGGAACCATCAGCATCGTGCAGCGAGTAGTAGCCCTTGACGACGTCGCCGTCGCGGGTCTCGTGCTGGCTCTTGTAGTCGCCGGTGTGCGGGTCTTTCACGGAGTACTCGAACGCGTATTTCGGGTACGCCTGCAAAGTGTTCCATTAGTAATGCTATTAAATACTTGATTGGATTGTACTTATCGTTTAATTAAGGGATACTTACGTAGTAGTCTTCGTGGTGCGCATCCTCTCCATGCGACTCCTGCTTGTGTGACTCTTCGTGGTGCGCGTGCTCGTAGTAGACAGGCACGTGTTTGTAGACAGGCGCGGCGTGAACGGCGACCTCCTCGTGGACGGGGGCGACGTGCTGCGCGGCCACGAAGTAGTGCTGCGGGGCCTGCTCGTGCGCGGTCTCGTGGCGCACAATATTCTGCGAAGACACGGCGTGGTGCGCGCCGGCGGCGTGCAGCTGCGGCGCGGCGTGCAACGACTGGATGGACTTGTACTCGCCGATGTGCACGGGCAGCGAATGGTGGATCTCCACTTTCTTGGGTTCCTCGTGCTTGATCACGGTCTTGTATTGGTTCTGGTAGTAGTCTTGGCAGGACACTGCTGCTAGTAAGGCTAATGCACACACAACCTGTTAACAAAGTTGAGAATTAAATTGCGTTACAACAAAATACAAAAACTTTGATTTTGACACTTCATTTAAATATTTTAATAATATTTTATTATAGAATAATACAACAGTATGTATACAACAGAATAAAACGTTATTACATTATTGTAACATTTTTGATGGCTAGATACTTTTTGATTTAAATCAATCAATCAAATGCAATGAATTATTTTTGAATTATTAAAACTACCAATTTACCTGAGCAATCATATTGGTATTGTCTCGTCAAGAATAGTCAAAAGTCTGATGTTAATTGAGTCAGGTCCCTTCGGTTTTATACATTGAAAAAGCTCAAATTAAAACTGGTTTCATTCAGTTTCGATAACGGTCGACTACTGATTTACACACACATGACTGAAAATCTGGTTTATGTGTAATGAGAGCACTTCCACCTGCAGTATTGCATGACTTTAATTTTGTTTTATTGCGAACATTCAAGGTCACAAGAGCATCGCGCTTTGTTCTTTTTCTTTCTGGAGCAATCAATAAACCATAAATTAATACTTACTCCCATATTAAGTACCATTGTACTACGTACTAAAGCGGTATTATATAAACTAGTAACAGGTGTAATTTTAAACATCTTTTACAACGACGGTCGACAATTCATGCACTTTCTAGATTCTAGATAATAAATTAGTTTCTTGCGCCTATTCTTATCCACAACTACCATAAGACGCATTTTTTTTTACATTAAATATATTTTTATATAATACCACAAAAACCTAATGTACTTAATATAAAGATTGTAGTCGATAAAAGGGTCATAATCCACCATTATTTTACACTAATATTCGACAAAACACAAAATATAGGAAACAAAACTACAGACATGACATGTATTATGGTAAGCCGGAAACGTAAGCTTCTGTAAACCATCAAGCAAAGAAAAGTTGCATATCTGGGCAACGTGCTTATTCACGACAAAGATGAATTCTTATAATTGATATGGTAATGATAGGAAAAGTTGTTGGAAATGTTGTCCTTGAGGATAGTTGTGGTTGCGAAACATTTGGGTATGGACGGTACGGGACAAATAACAAATACCGCTGAATTGTTCATCACCTCAACTTGTTAAAACTAAGACCAAATATGCAAAGCTGATCACTGCTATTCTTCACTAATGGGAGAGGCACCCTAAGAAGAAGTCGTTGTTTACAATCATAGTCATACATTCCATCGAAACATATCATCATCATCATCTTCATCAGCCAGTTGACGTCCACTGCTGGACAAAGGCCTCCCCCAAGGATCTCTACCACGACCGGTCTTATGCTGCTTGCATCCAGCGGCTACACGCGACTTCCACCAGATCGTCGGACCACCTTGTTGGAGGCCTGCCCACACTGCGTCTTCAAAGTCAAAGTCAAATTATTTATTCAATGTAAACCTTTACAGGC
Source organism: Scoparia ambigualis (assembly GCA_963921215.1). Taxonomy (NCBI): domain Eukaryota; kingdom Metazoa; phylum Arthropoda; class Insecta; order Lepidoptera; family Crambidae; genus Scoparia; species Scoparia ambigualis. The sequence goes on from OY992506.1 coordinate 28,086,316, forward strand.
ACTTATTGACGTCAATACTAATAATAATAATAAAACAGTTAACTAACTTATAGTTAAGACTTAACAACTAATCTAACGAGCTATTATAGTCTGTGCCAGACAAATGCGCATCGCGCGGTGCGCATCTTCCGGTGCGCGGTTGCCACTAGAGAACCGTTCTGCCCCAACGGCCATCGGTTCTACGGGCGATGTGCATTGCCACTTGAGCTTGGAAATTTTTTGGGTCATGTCGGTTAATTTAGTTTTTTTTTAATAGCAGAAGGAGACAAACGAGCAAGCGGGTCACCTGATGGAAAGTAATCACCGCCGCCCATGGACACCCGCAAAACCAGAGATGCCAACCCAAAACCAAATTCCCAACGATGAAATAATATATTTATTCAAATTAGTGCTCGGAGAGGCACCCCGAGTCAGGCAGAATTGATAGGTCAAACAAAAAAAAACCGATTATTTTTTTAGACTACCCATACTAATCGATTACATAGTTCCAGTTCCAACGGGGCGCTAGTTTGTATGTGGAGTCAAAAAAAAGACCGAATTTTTCGCTTGACCCATCAATCCTGCCTGACTCAGGATACCTCGCCGAACACTTAATTTGATTATACCATTTTATCGTCCGGAAACACCCTGTACAGATTCAGCGCTAATCCTGAAAAATATCCTCTATCATATATCATCATCATCATCATCAGCCTATAAACGTCCCACTGCTGGGCACAGGCCTCCCACGTCGACAATAGCACGTGGGGATATTGGGCCATAACCCACCACGCTGGCCCAATGCGGGTTGGTAGGTTTTAACGACTGTCATCTTACGACAACAACCGGGACCAACGGCTTAAGTGCCTTCCGAAGCACGGAGGAGCCCGAGATGTTTTTTAATTGGTCACCCATCCAGCGACCCATAAATATCCATGCCATCACGATATTAAATAGTGCTCGAGCACGTAAACAGATCATGCCGATGTAAAAAAGCACTATAACAGTTAGTGCACTCGCATGTAAAGACATGTTACAGCAATCATATAATATAACGCGGCACGAAATATTGTAGTTCACGACCTGATAGGCACCAATAAGTAAAGTGCAAACGCACATAATAGTATAATGATACAGAACTATAAGTAATCGCAATGCATTATAATATAAAATTCCGTCAATTACGTATTTGGAAGCAGCACTACATGTTTTCTTTCTTTAGGGCTAAACGTTATGATTTCTTGAACTCTATTTTATAGTGCGAGCTGCAAACAAGGTTGTGACGTCACTAAATTACGGTGGAACCATAATTTTGCGTGCACCGTCGGCAGCGTAACTTAACGCGCTTGCACAATTGGTCAAAAAGATGTGCATTCACAATAGTTTATAGTGCCCCATTTTTCTCAGCGTGGGTGTTCTTTATGTATAGTAGAGGTATTTAAGTAAGTTTATGTTGTCACTAGTTAAACCTTAAAACAGTTTCATAATTAAGTAACTTCGTAAATATTCGGTTTTAGGAATGATTTTTTTGTGAAGTTTAAGTAATGTGTGAATGTGAGCACTTATGCTTGCAAATGCAAATTAAAGTTAGGTCTGTTATTTGTAAGTTTTCCCAAGTCAAGCAACGTATAGCTGCTTCATAACACAATTAACTACTAAAACAATTTAATCAGATGTATTGTTTTTTTTCGATATTTTTAAAACTATGTTACCTATAACTGCTAAAGCTAGAATATATCATTTTGAAAACCCATTTAGTTAAACAGTCGCAATTTAATTTTGTTTCCTCTTTCTTCCATAATACTTTTGATAAATCGTTTAATAAATATTGCCCCATATTATCATTTTTAATTATATTATATCGTTATTTCATCGTCTTCATAATCAGCCAACTTATACGATCCAATCAGCCAACTGTCAGGTTTGTTGAGTAGCATCTCACCCTCCCCCCCTCCTCCTCCCTAAAATTTTGAGCCCTTATTTTTGGGCGCTGTATAAGAGCGCTGTACGAAGTAAAATTTATTCTTGGCAAGAATTTATCTTAGAAATTTAGTGGTTGAGGATTCCGGGTGAAGCGCGCTTCCACCTTCGGCCTTATCGTCACTTACCATCAGGTGAGATGAAGGCAACAGAAGAAATGAAACAGTTTTTACAGATCACTGATGGCGTTGTTTCACTTAATAATGTATTCATGCTCCTTACTTGTATTTTAGCTTTAAAGTTTCCGTTGAAAATCAGGAACCCTTCAAGTTTCGCCGTGACAATTTGTGTCTGCATTCACAGCCATTTTACATACAGATTTTTGGGGGTTAAAGTTACTCGTACGGCTACTCAGTCAGTGTCACTCATTTAGCACCACCACCACGCACCACGCAACGTTGCTCTACCACTCGGTAGAGCCACGCTGCGTTGCAGCTCGTATTGGGCCGGCTCGCCAGGCGTAATACCACCCTCTCACGAATATCCGGCGTGAAATAATGGCACTTGGTGCTGTTGTGTTTCGTCCGGCCAGTGAGATTCCTATTCCTTCCTTAACCCTATTCCTTCCTTAAAGGACGGCAACGCGCTTGCGATTCCTCTGGTTTTGGATTCCATGAACACCCATGGGCGGCGGTGATTACTCTCCATCAGGTGAACCGCCTGCTCGTTTGCCTCCTTCTTTTATAAAAAAAATATTGTTTTCAATGTGATAGCTATATTTAGCATGATTTAAAATATTATATTGAAATTATTATTATCTATTAGCAGAGGACAGACAGATTCAGTAGTTAAGCAATACTGCAGTATAAGCAATATTCTTTGTATTAGATTATATTTTAGACAGTAATAAATACAGCCTTGTTACAAATGACTTAATTGTTATTTGTTACTTATTTGTTGTCGGTAATGGTAGCATAACGGTTATTGTCATATCACTTAATTAAAGTATTCGCATAATTGCACAACTCAACATGTCTAATTTACTTTCGGACAGACCACAGTTTCGTCAATGTATTTCGAAAAAGAAAACAATACTGACAGTTCTCTTAATTATTTAAAAAAATGTATTTTGTGTGTACCTACTTGTATTATAAACCTATATTGGTCACTTACAATTACAAGAGAGTTATCAAATACGGGAAATATTTCCATGTAACTGTCCTTTGACGTCCTGTATGTACAGTCACGAGCAAAAATATGTAAGCAATTGTAACTCTTAACCCGGCGAGATGGGGGTGGAAAATTGTTACACCGAGGTGGGGGCCGGGTAATTATTACCGGAACAGACAATGTCATATATTTCAGTATCTATTCAAGGAAATTAATATTTTTTTGTCACAAGCATTATGTTACTGTTATCACAGTAATAAAACACTAAAAAAACTTAAGAATAAACTTTTAATCAATAGGAACAAGTCTTTGAAACTTAATGTCTAAAAAAAATCAACAAATTTGGCTTCTTCCAGCAAGATCAAAGTTTAATATAACAATTATTAGTGTTTATTATTGTAAGTGGTTTTTATATAAATCTACTATATCAACAATTAAGGAAACAGTCAAAAACACTTATTAACGTCATTATTATTGATACAATCCTCACAGAAAGAAACAATATGTTGAGGACAAATATGTTTGAAGCAACTTTCGCACACATGAGTTGTTTTGTGGTCTTTGCTCGCAGGGCACACCTGGCACCTCTTGCGAGAGTTTGGTTTTCTAGTAGGAGGCTCCCACGAAGGTTCGCCAGCAAATTTCCAGATTTTTTACGCAATTCTCGTGGCAAACTTGTAACATTCCGGCGGTTTTTCAAGTAGTCACTAACAAGAGCAAGGCCGAGATTTTTCAAATATCGGCGTCGTTTTAGGCTAGATTCATTATGAGCCCGTTAACCGCTGCCATGTTCAGCTCAGCCTAAAAAATTGTCAGAGGCCACTTCTTTGAATTACGCCACACGTCATACGTCTTCATCCTCGTCAGATACCCGATCAGACGGCGTCACATCCAAGTTAGATTCATCAAGAATCGCTAAAATACGTCACCTTTCTTTTTCTTCACGGTCCATTTTTATTAAACCTATCGACAAAATGAAACAATAACTATAAAACCACAAAAACATGCAGCAATGCAATTAATAACCAACAAAAAAAACAATAAATAACATAAACCACGCATAAAAAAAATGCCGAAAAATTGTTACACCGAATACGGGCATGGGTAATAATTACCTTTTTCAAATTGTGGCAAGTGTAGCTCCCAACGCGGCTAAAGCCCGACTAATTCCGCGCCAGAAATGTGTTGAGGCACTCAACAACTCCAGCTACTGAGAAAGACGGCAACGTTGCTTATATAGTTTGAAAGTTATAGGTAAACTAAAAAGGCGCGGGTAATCTTGACCCAGCCCCCATGACGCCGGGTTAATACAATGGACTAAGAATCAAAGTGTATACATATTGATGCTCGTGACTTTACCTGTGCTGTACCTAATTATCCGAATAATCCCAGTAATAAGTGACTCAAATTAATCTTAATCGATTCAAAGAATCCTATACATTATATGTTTTTTTTTTATTACTATGTGTAAGCACTTGACTTTCATCTCACCGGATGGTAAGTAACGCTTGGTAGCGCGCTTCACCTGGATTTTACAACTGTCTATCTTATCACTAAACTATTGGAACACATTTTCGTAATGGCGCCAGACTTTAGATAGGATGGTGGTAGCTAGCCAGGCGGACTCGACAAGAACTATCACCAACTAAACCATGTTGATGAGTTAAACCAAAGATGTACCACCGCTAAGAATCGAACCCGTGACCTCTGAGTCTTACACCGGTAGCTTAGCCACTAGACCACAGAGGCGGTAAACCAAATAGACCACAGGGAGGTGTGTAGACCAAAAGGACATCATATTAAAGTTGTAACCATTTCCCCTCGGTGGCCAAAGAAGAGAAGTCCAGGGTGGACTTCGTGGCGGGAAAGTGAAGCGTCATGGCTGCAGTTTTGTTTTATTTTCTATAATTTGTGTTTTGTCGAATGTTAATGTGAAATAATGGTGGATTATTTACTGTAAAGTGTTCGTGAACGTGCATGAGTGTTAGCAAATAGAACAAAACAGTGCAACATCAATTCAAATTCCCTCAAGAAGAGCTCAATAAAGTCCCACAGTTTTATTGAGTCTCGAGAGGTTTGGGGGAAAATCATTTACCATTAAACGTTCATTATCACTCATTCATTATCATCCAATTTTAATGTACAGAAAACAATAATTACTATTCAAAACTTAACACTGGCTAAATGTGCTGATCGCACGAAGCCATTATTTAATCCCTCAAGCCCCAAACGGCCATATTTGGCCGCACCTAAAAACTCGCTATTCCGTCAGACCCCAAGCGGCCATATATGGCGCCATAAAGCGGGCCGCGCTCTCCACTTGACTTTGTACCGTGTATTGATACATTTAGAGACTACTTAGTATGAACAAGGTCAATTATTTCAGTTCTATGGTACATTTTATGTATCGTGAACGCAAAATTTAACATGAACTGCGTTCGATTTCTTTAATTTTTTTTCCGTTTCCGCAAATTTAAATTCCCGCCAAATCGCACCTGCTGTCAAAATTTTTAGACATTTCGATGCCAAGACTGAGAGGTTAAGGGGAAAAAAAGTCCAGGGTTCAACTCCTAGTTCGCACTAAGCGTGTATAAATTTTTTGATGCATAGCCCGGGTTTGGGATCACCAACCCGCATTTAGCAAGAGTGGTGACTACGCAAATACCCATCTATTGTAGCGAAGACTTCATTTCAATGATGGACCTCTATGCCCAGCAGAGGGACAGTACATAGAGTTTACCGTTAACGTTACAGTTAACCGGGTCGAGTAGTGGTAAAAGAATACTCTCTTCTCTTTGGTGTCGTAAAAGGCGATTAACTTATTAAAGACTGCACATTCATCCAACAGAATAGAGCGGCGATTAGCTCACAACCTGTCACGTTGCGCACATGTGCATTTGCTAAATGGTGAAAAGTGGACCATGGTAGAGGGCTGCTTTTTCTGTCCTCATTGCCTAGTCTCTGACTAACCCTTCGGGGATAATAGTCGTGATTATAATATATATGAGCACAGGGTTAAAGGTTTAGTCGACCTATATCCTTGAAAGGGGATGTAGTTTCCATCATTTCTGACGGATTTGACTATGAAACACCGTAACCCAAACTTAACCGTTCTCAAGTTATCTTTCCACCTATAACCCTGTATAGAGTTTACTATACTTTACAGTTTTACTATTTATCAAACGGATCAGTGCTGTTTTTTGGTACACCGCTTAGATAAAACCGCTAAACACAACTTTAGCTCAGCTAAATAAGGTGCCACCTTCCGGCTTTATCATCAGATCATCTTTATGACATAATAATATTACATTGTCATCCGACTTAAGTACCAAGACTGTCATCTTAAATTTAACTTACAAAAGTTGTTTACAGTCAGACACCGGGAAAGGTGGACAGAATAAACTAAAGAAAAGCTTGTAAAATAAAACGAAAATTAGTATTCTACTAATATTAAAAACGTGAAAGTTTGGATGTATGGATATTTGTTACTCTTTCACGTAAATGAAATCACGGATGAAATTCGGCATACAGATAGTTTATAACCCGGAATAACACTTAAGATACTTTTTATCCCGATATTCCCACGGAAACGGGAACCACGCGGGTGAAACCGCGAGCGGCCGCTGGTGTATTATAAGGAAAATACGTTTGATATTTGTAAAGTTTATTAACATCTTAGAATCTAATATACATAGCTAACAATAATTGAGAGTAGTCGGTCAGTGGTGGTATTCTTCGTGCTTTGGCTGCTCGTGCTTAGTAGAGGTCTTGACGTGAGCGTTAAATCTGAAAGAAGAAAATAGCAATATTTAAAACGAGCTCTAATTTAACAAATGATCAGTAGTGTGTAGGTCCCACAAAACCATAAAAAATAGTCAATTTTTTATAACTATTCAGAAGTGTATTTGTTTTAGCAGTTAATTCCAAAATGGAACAATTGCACTAGCTGTGGCTATAAATCTGAAGATGCTCTCGCTCGCCCCTCGCTCGACTCGCTTATCAACAATTCTAAGACTAACTTTCTATATAAATATAGTGTGTGGCTATGGCCTGAGTAACCTAAGCGGAACTGATCAGGATAACAGGAATAAAAATGAACGATGCTCACCCATTCTTTTTGTCGGCGGCGTATTCGACGGTGCGAATGGAACCATCAGCATCGTGCAGCGAGTAGTAGCCCTTGACGACGTCGCCGTCGCGGGTCTCGTGCTGGCTCTTGTAGTCGCCGGTGTGCGGGTCTTTCACGGAGTACTCGAACGCGTATTTCGGGTACGCCTGCAAAGTGTTCCATTAGTAATGCTGTTAAATACTTGATTGGATTGTACCTATCGTTTCATTAAGGGATACTTACGTAGTAGTCTTCGTGGTGCGCATCCTCTCCATGCGACTCCTGCTTGTGCGACTCCTCGTGGTGCGCATGCTCGTAGTAGACAGGCACATGTTTGTAGACGGGCGCGGCGTGGACGGCGACCTCCTCGTGGACGGGGGCGGCGTGCTGCGCGGCCACGAAGTAGTGCTGCGGGGCCTGCTCGTGCGCGGTCTCGTGGCGCACAATGCTTTGCGAGGACACGGCGTGGTGCGCGTCGGCGTGCAGCTGCGGCGCGGTGTGCAATGACTGGATGGACTTGTACTCCCCGACGTGGACGGGCAGCGAATGGTGGATCTCCACTTTCTTGGGCTCCAAATGCTTGATCACGGTCTTGTATTGGTTCTGGTAGTAGTCTTGGCAAGACACTGCCGCCACCAGAGCCAAACTGCACAAAATCTGAAAACATAAAATGTTATTGAGTAGTGTAATAGTATGGGAGGTCGTTTACTTTATTAAATATTTAAAATTTTAGGGCTATTTACACTTAAACAATCGGATCAACTTTGACTACGGAACCTACTCAGATATTAATGATTCATGCAAAGATCCTATTAAAAGATACTTTATGAAGATCTGAAATTACTATACTAATATCAGTTTTTTTTCAAAATCAGTTAATCGACGATAATCTGAATGTTTTTATTTCAACAAAAAACTTCTTTGCTATTGCGACGCAATTTAGAAAGTAGTAATTGTTATGAACCAAGCTTTACTTATAAATTAACACGCTGTATTAATTTACCTTTGCGATCATTTTGTTGTTGTCTTTACAAGTACAAACGAGCGTCTGATGTTGATTGGACCGGGAGCATTCGGTTTTATACATCGAAAAATCTCAACTGCAAAACAGGTTTCATTCAGTTTCGTTAACTATACCACAAATAAGCGCATACTTGCACTCAAATTACTGAAAATCTGGTTCATGTGTAAGTCGAGCACTGACAATTGTAACCTTGGATCATATTTCATTTTTAAGTTCTTTAGGCCAACACCGTGTGAAAGTTACTTTGAAGGGTTTCTATCGGGTATTTTTTATTGAAAATATCCTGGCTGCCGGTGCCTGTTTTAAACGCACGTCTGGATTTTAATGATACGAAATGTAAGTCATGCAATCATAACTTTTAATCTGACCATTAGCCTTTAAACGTCGCACTGTTGGGCACAGGCCTCTTACATGGACAACAGGATGGGAGGAGTTTGGGCCATAACCCACCACGGTAGTCCAATGCGGGTGGGCCTACATATATATTATTATTATTATTATTTTATTTAAACTTTTGCAACATTACATGGCGGACTTAATGCCTGAGGTATTCTCTACCAGTCAACCATAGGGTGGTGCAGAGATGACATGGTAGGTGCCATTATCTGCGGTGACGCGGTATCAAGTCTGATGAGACCATTAAAAATATTAAAACATATAATACGTATATATTAATAAACATAATATACATACTCGCAATACATAAATATTTTATAATATACCTACATACACTACTTGATAATATAATATATAAATAGGACGTTATTGATGTAAGGTTGTGAGCCGGGAGTGAAATAATACACATGAGTGCTGGATAAATACCGAATATAATTTATTGATACATGCCTTTTAAATAGATAGTCTTACATACTAACTCCATAGATCACACCTCCTTCCCATACAGAAAATAAAATAAAAGGATACATTTTATTTTATTTTAAACGTATTAACGATACAATGATAACGGTTTTTCTACAATACATCAAATATTAAACATTCTAGTACTTATATTAGGTACTGTCTAAAACATATATATTTTTAATAAAGTCTTTAGTAGGTACATAGGATAATATACATATCTTTAAAAATTTGACAGCAATACAACATTTCTTATCTTAATATAAAATCATTCTACTGTTGAATAATAACGTTTTGTCCTATTTTTATGAACCACATATCTTTTATTGTCTTTTATAATTACAACATTTGGTGGACATTCTTTTAACACTTTATACGGACCAGAATATAGGCTTTGAAACTTATTTCCAGTTTCATTCTTTAATAAAATCAAATCATTTACTTTATATGATACAGGATTAACATTACGATCGTACCTAGCCTTTCTATTTAATTTACTAGCTATTAAATTGTCACGTGCTTCTTTTTGTGAAGTTTGAATTCTAAACTTTAATTCTAAGGGATAGTTATCAAAGTTGTACAGAGGATCAATCATTCTTGAATTTAGATTATACGGTAATGTACATTTTTTACCAAATATTAACTCAAAGGGAGTAAACTTAGTCTCCGTATGAACAGAAGTGTTATAGGAAAAACACCAAAAGGGAAGCCAAGTACTCCATGCCTCTGGGTGATTACCTGTTTGGATGCGTAAATAGTTTCCCATGTGTTTGTGTGAATTCTCTAAAGCACCGATACTTTGATGGTGGTACGCGGTAGACTGTAATTGGTTAATATGTAAAAGTTTACAAACCTCCTTCATTGTAGTTGACAGAAACTCTGTACCTCTGTCTGTAGCGATTTCGTTCGGAACACCATACCTAAGAATCCAATTATTAACAAAATTCCTAGCTACCTCATTCGAACTTTTTGATTCTAATGGATAGGCCTCGACGTATTTGCTCAACTCACATTGTATAGTTAGAATATATTTATAACCATTGCAATCACTATCTAAAGGTCCTACTATATCTAAATAGATTTTCTCTAAAGCCGAATTTGCTGTAGAACTAATCGTCATCGGCTCCTTAGTATGATGTGATGAGTGTTTTTGTTTTTGACACTTGTCACATCGTTTCACAAATTCAGTAACATCTATTTCAAGCTTCGGCCAAAAATAATATTTTTTAATAGTATTCACCATCCGCCTTATGCCCGCGTGGCCACTAGTGGGCAAAAGGTGGAAGTCATTCAAGATTACACGTTGATCGTCTTTATCAACTATTCTTTTTGTGTCGTTTAAAATACATACTCGTGGTCCGGACCAATCACTTATACTCTTTATCTCCTTGATTAATTTTTCGACAAAAATCTTATTATTATCATTTTTAATGAAGTATACTTCTTTTATATCGATTTGCCCACAAAATATATTCAGCTCTCTCACAAATTCGCCTGGCGTCAGTTGTGATCGAGAAGCTAAATCTATAAAAATTGTATTCAATAAGGGCGCATAACTCAAACACGTACTCTCGTGACTAATCTCTTTTAATTTACGATATCGATTTAATTCATAAGCGCTTATGAAACGTAACTCAGTGAAATATTTCGGTTTGCTATGTACTTCTATAACTTTTGGGTGATCAATCCAATCGTTATTAGAAGCAATAGCATCCCGTGCTTGTCTAGCTCTTTGCCCTCGCGTCCTTACATTAATTAACGCATGATTCATTTCTTTTAACTCTTCCGACGTTATTTGCAAACGAGATAGAGCGTCAGCAGCGACATTATTTTTGCCTCTCAAATATTCTAATATAAAATTATATTCCTCTAATCTTAATCTAAATTTCATTAACCGACTGGATGGATCTCTCATTCCAAATAAATAAATAAGTGGTTTATGGTCAGTTTGAATTTTGAACGTCCTGCCATACAGATATGGTCGAAAATGCATTACGGCCCACACAATCGCAAGTAATTCTTTTTCAATAGTCGGATACCTTTTTTCTGCTCTGTTAAGACTTCGACTAGCGTATGCTACAGGCCTTCCATCACCATTGCATAAAACTGCTCCAACGCCATACCCCGATGCATCAGTTTGTAAAATAAATTGATTTTGCTCTGAGAAGTCAGGATATTGTAACACAGGGTGAGATATTATATTTTCTTTCAATAACTCAAAAGACTTTTGGCACTTCTCATCCCAATTGAAAACTACATTTTTTCTACATAAATTATTTAATGCATGCGCTTTTGTAGCAAAATTTGGAATGAACTTTCTGTAGTAATTTACAAAAGCTACAAATCGTTTGACCTCGTCTACTTTTTTAGGAACCGGATAATTCTGAACAACCTTTATTTTTTCGGTATCGGGTATGACGCCGTCAGCTGAGACAATATGACCCAAATAAAGCAGTTCTTTCTGTAAAAAGGAACATTTTTGAGGGTTTAATTTTAAATTTACTTTCTCTCGTGACTAATCTCTTTTAATTTACGATATCGATTTAATTCATAAGCGCTTATGAAACGTAACTCAGTGGAATATTTCGGTTTGCTATGTACTTCTATAACTTTTGGGTGATCAATCCAATCGTTATTAGAAGCAATAGCATCCCGTGCTTGTCTAGCTCTTTGCCCTCGCGTCCTTACATTAATTAACGCATGATTCATTTCTTTTAACTCTTCCGACGTTATTTGCAAACGAGATAGAGCGTCAGCAGCGACATTATTTATGCCTCTCAAATATTCTAATATAAAATTATATTCCTCTAATCTTAATCTAAATTTCATTAACCGACTGGATGGATCTCTCATTCCAAATAAATAAATAAGTGGTTTATGGTCAGTTTGAATTTTGAACGTCCTGCCATACAGATATGGTCGAAAATGCATTACGGCCCACACAATCGCAAGTAATTCTTTTTCAATAGTCGGATACCTTTTTTCTGCTCTGTTAAGACTTCGACTAGCGTATGCTACAGGCCTTCCATCACCATTGCATAAAACTGCTCCAACGCCATACCCCGATGCATCAGTTTGTAAAATAAATTGATTTTGCTCTGAGAAGTCAGGATATTGTAACACAGGGTGAGATATTATATTTTCTTTCAATAACTCAAAAGACTTTTGGCACTTCTCATCCCAATTGAAAACTACATTTTTTCTACATAAATTATTTAATGCATGCGCTTTTGTAGCAAAATTTGGAATGAACTTTCTGTAGTAATTTACAAAAGCTACAAATCGTTTGACCTCGTCTACTTTTTTAGGAACCGGATAATTCTGAACAACCTTTATTTTTTCGGTATCGGGTATGACGCCGTCAGCTGAGACAATATGACCCAAATAAAGCAGTTCTTTCTGTAAAAAGGAACATTTTTGAGGGTTTAATTTTAAATTTACTTTACGTAATCTCTCGAAAATATGTTGTAAGTTACTAATATGACTCGATAAGTCTCTACTAAAACAGATCAAATCGTCTTGGTACACTAGACATTTTTCATATGTTAATCCAGTCATTGCCATCGTCATCATGCGAGAAAACGAACTTGGGCTAGTTTTTAGACCCATGGGCATCCTCGTCATCTGAAACTGTCCCGAACAAAAAGCAGTGTACTTGCGACTGTCTGGGTCTAAACTAACATTATAATATCCTTGATGTAAATCCAAATGAGAAAAATACATGCAACCGGACAAAGAATCGAATATTTCCGTTATATTTGGAAGTGGAAACTTGTCATCATGAATGTTATTGTTTAATTTTCTATAATCAACAACCAAACGCCATTTTTTGTTTCCGTTTTGGTCACTTTTCTTTGGCACTAGCAAAATAGGGCTAGACCATTCGCTTTGACAAGGCTCAATAATTTTTTCTTTCAGCATATGGTCAATCTGATTTTTTATTTCCTGTTTTAAAGCATGCGGTAATCTATACGGTTTTGAATAAATTGGCTGTGTGTCAGGTTTTAATTTAATAGTATGTTGATAAATATCAGTGGTTGACAACTTATCCCCTTCCAAATAAAAAATGTCGGAATATTTTGCACATAAACTTTCTATACCTACTTATTTTTTCTTCCTTATTTAAATTTCTTAAATCTAACTTTGAAAACAAACTTTTAACTCGGACTGCATTTTTCTCATTTTCCTCAAAATTACAAATAGAATATTCCCTTATACTTTGAATATCAAGCTTTATTTCTGATAAATTTAATTCTTTTGTGGTTGTGTTCAAAATTCGCACTGGTATTTTACCATTAGTGGGGCTAACTAACATACTGGCAACAAACACTCCTTCACATATTTCTTTTGTACAAATTACGCAATCTTCTACTAAGTTAGTGTTAATATAATGTATAGATTCTGACCTAGAGGGCAATGACATTAACTTGTTAGATGAACTCATTAATTTTAAAACAATCTGTTTACTTTTATCGGGCCATAACGTTAAAGTGTTATGCCTCATGTCGATAACCGATCCATACCTTCCTAAAAAGTCCTGTCCTAGAATACCATGCGACTTACACGGCAGAGTATCAAATACATAAAACTTATGATTAATACTATGGCCATGTATTGACAACGGTAAACATACATATCCGATTGCCGGCACTTTGCCACCTATACCGTTTATAATTATGTTCTCTTTGTAAAGTGGAATATTAAAATCAAGAACACATTTGTATTTTATTGCCGAAATTGAAGCCCCCGTATCAATGAGCCAACTAAACGCATAAATGTCTTTATAAAATAATTCGACACAATAACTACTGTCACTAGCTAGAATACTATAACATTTAGGCACGAAAAAACTCACTTTCAGCTTCTCTAATCTGTGTCGACGTACTAGCCTGGGGTTGCGACTGTGAATCGTCATTTACTAACCTTATCTGTTCTCTAAACTGTCTCTGAGCTCTATAATTATTATTGGAACTATTACCTCGATACGCATGTCTGCCTCGGGACGTATGTCCCCGTGACGGCGGCTGCTGGAACCACTGCCTGGCACCCCCTCGAGGTTGATGCCAATTGCTGGAACCACGGCCGCGACCCGCGTTGTACGTACCTCTTTGGTAGTTCTGGTATTGAGGCTGCCTGGAATTGTTTTTAAAATTTCTATTATTATTACGTCTAAATGCCATGACTTCAGCCATATTATCTGAACCTGAAACATCCTCGTCTACCCCGGCCTGAATTGCATCTTTTAAATTATCAAAATTTTGTGCAGTTATAATAGTACCGATCCTACGGTTTCTCAATCCGTCACTAAATTGTCTAATTGCCTGTTTCTCATTGATTGACTTCAAAACGTTAAATTTTTCACTATCTCCGTCGGACTGGGAAACGGTAAGTTCAACTAACATTTCGGACAACATTTTTCCAAAAGCATCAATTGACAAATTATTTTGTTTGCAGTTTAAAAATTGCTTTTGCAATGCGCTGGCTGACTTTTTAGGTAATAATAATTTTCTCATGTCATTTATTAGATTAGGAACAGTATCATAGTTTGTTCCTAACTTTAACTTGGCAGACTGTGACAGCCTACTCTTAAGAATAAAAGAAATTAATTGCGACTGTGATTCAGCATTAATGACTGAACTGTAATATTCTATACCGTCCATCAGCTGTTTTGTATTAGAAATTTCGTCATTCATAACCGGTAATAAGGTCAAAGCCACTTTCAGATCGAATTTGTCCATTTTGGTTACGTAATCTAAAGACTCGGAATATTCACACAATTTAGTAATTTCCTTAAATAAATTATTAAAATCCTCGCAACACTTTCTTATTAGAATATTCTCCTTTTCATCTAACCGGCCTACTTTATTAATATTTCCTATATAAGTATTATATTGGCCACCGATTAACTTGGCTTCACTAAGCTTTTTCTGTAAAATATTACCCTGTCGTCTAGATGGGCCAATTTTAATTAAATACTGTCTTATTACAGATAACTCTTCATACAATTCCTTTATATATGTGGCCATAGGAATTTAATAATTATTAACAAAAAAAATATTACGAATAGGGGAATTTAAGAATTAAATTTAAATACAATAGTTATAATAACATAGCATTAAAAATACGCACCTTTATCATTGTCAAGACGTAGAACTTCATTGTATTTAGCTGTAATATGTAAAATATTAGTACCTTTGCTCGCTTACAACATTAATTATTAGGTATAAAGATTAATACAATTTTAATTTCTATGACAGGTTAAACATATTTTCTAAATAGTGTCCATTAAATAGTGTCCATTATTATTTATTTTATTATACTCGTAGTAGAATGTCGCGCCTACGCGTAGTACGTAAAAATATTATAATATACCGCACAAACCGCACTGCACAATTTTACGCACCACACATGAATAGATACGTATAAGAAACCGCACTTTCAAACTTTACTATCTTCCACGTTTAAATCCGGGTACATGTTGAATCGCCGTCGAAAGGATAATCGCTGCCCTCTATTGTTTCCATTCTGCTCGACCTCTTGTCGAATCCACCGCAAGTGACACTTCCGATATATACGGAATATCCAGAACAGTACCCCAAGAAGCACGCAGAGCACGATGATCAGCATCAGAATATTTGTGGTGGACAAATGGAACCGAAGCTCGTCGATTGGCGCACTATTTTGGCCCCCAGCTGCGTTTTGGGCTATTACAATATTTTCTTCTTTTGACTGCTGCTTTCCCATTTTAAAGTTTGCGATACACAACTGTCACACTTGAAAGTTTTAAAATGAATTGTTTCATCCATGATTGAAACACACCGAGAGGCCGATATTTACAGAAACTAGTCCTTTTACGGCCGGCGCCGGCGGCGGCGCAGCGGCGGCGGGCGCCGGGCGGTGTCAGGATCCTCGCGCGCGTGTCTCTACTTTTGGCAGGGTCGCCATGTAAGGTTGTGAGCCGGGAGTGAAATAATACACATGAGTGCTGGATAAATACTGAATATAATTTATTGATACATGCCTTTTAAATAGATAGTCTTACATACTAACTCCATACATCACATTGAGATGATTCTGTCGAAAAGGAGCAAATGGACTTTCTTTTTGAAAGCGTCACGAATCGTAGCCATCCTGACTTCCTGAGGTAGCGCGTTCCAGAGGAGTATGGACTGGATATAAAAGGAGGAATGTATAAAGCCAAAAGAGTGGGAAGGAGAGAGAAGGAGAAGGTTAGTTGAGGATCTGAGATTCGGATCTGAGATCGGAGATATTGGAAATGGGGAGTAAGATAAGATGGAGCATTTGGACAATTTAGAAGAGAGAAGAGTGTGGAAAGGGCGCGCCAACATCTCCGCTGACGAATGGGCAACCATTTCAGCTCAGACCTATGCTGTGAGATATGGTCATACTTCCTCAGATTAAAGATGAATCTGATACTGCTATTGAGCAATCTGACAAGCTTATCAAGCAAGACTGAGTTAAGGTCGTAATAACACACGTCACCATAGTCGATCATAGGAAGGATTAAAGTTTGCGCAAGCATTACGAGTACCTTCGTCTTGAACGGTAAAAAGTTTCTCAGGCGATTTAAAGAGCGCAGAGTCCAGGTTACTTTTTTGCTAACATTAGCAACCTGAGAATGCCAGCTAAGTGTAGTGTCGATATGTAAGCCGAGATTTTTAACCCAAAATATTAAATGCGTAATTGAGTTTGTTTGTTTATTTGTTTGTTCGCTTTCACGAGTTTACCTAAATCCATCACAATCGTTTTCGGTTTTGATGTACTCGCTTCGCTGTAAGTACACGGTGCATTATCACAGTATAATAATTATTATGATAGAAACACAAATATGGCAATTGCAATATCTGCAATTGGAGTCCCTGCAATTATTTTATAATTCAACAACCTTACAATTTGGGTATCAATGTCTGCCCTTTTGTGATAATGTACAAGACTATAGAAGTAAAAAGTTGCTACATATTTTTATAAGTATTGGTTTAACACTGGATTAGAACAACTTGGGGGGTAACAATTTTGCTAGCTTGTTTATCGTAAGTTAGGTTAGAGATTTATTTATTTATAAAGACCATAGGGGCACTTATTTACGGCTCTAAATTCAAATAACTCTCTTCGTCTTAGTCCTTGAGAGCCTTAGTACATCTCGACTGTGATTTTTGCGTAAAATGGCCAATTTTGGCGTTCTTGATCTCAGAAACAAACATACAATTAACAATTTAAGACTTATTGAATAGTGTAGAATAGCTATATAGCTATAATGTTATCTCTAATATAGTTGTATAGTTTGTAAAGGCCTCGGATTTTTTAGATATCATTGATTTTATATAGAAAATATCTTATTATAAACCAAAAAACTTGGAAAATCGCTTTAAGTTAACTGTGAATTTCTCCTATCTACGATAATATTGTTGAGCAAAATGTATACCAGAATAATTGTTTCTTCATGAAAAATAAGGATTTTATAATGAATTTATTATTTTATTTCGATAAAAACGATAAATACAAGTGCAAAATTACTACAAAATGCGACTACATTTTACGCAAAAATCACAGTCGAGATGTAAATAGGCTTCTTAAGAACAACGTTCGATAGCATACGGGCCAATAAATATACTTCTTCTAACCTAATCAATGATTCATGTTCGACCAATATAAATCAATGTAAAGGCCCATCATACTTAATAGCTTTTGAGATGTTACACTCTTAGCTACTTAAATAAAAAATATGATTACTATTCTATAACATGTGTCAAATATTATTTAACTCGATTCAGTAACAATAGACGCTAATGTCACCGGTGACAGCGATCAGAGAGATCAGTTAGAGAACATTATGGCGTCATATTCGGTGTCGGTGGCAAAAAGCAAAGACTCAAAAATGTTATTTATTTATTTAATAAAGGTATATCGACAGATTGTAGCCAATATGTTGGAATAATAAATTGAATTTTAGTCTTAACAGACAGTGGAGTGACCCACATGTAGTGCACACAGCACGGTAAAAAACAGCCGCATTAGTTAAAGAATAATTATAAATCAGAGTTAATATTAAACTTACCACAGAATTAGTGGCGTTAAAATTATTAAAATTACCTTAACCTTAACTCGGCGCGTTTTCCTTTTCGATCCGCAAGTTAAGCAACTTTAGCAATGTCGTGTCACCGGATGGGTCAAATTAAATGGTCTCGATTAGCAGTCAATAACACGATTGCTGTCAACCACGAGTATACACTAGTTGTGTCCACATATTATAATACCAATGTATACACTAGTAGTGCCCACATATACTAATCCATAACCTATCCAGCAATAAGGATACCTTTGTGGATTACGGCCAAATCTCACACTATGCGTAGTATTATTTTAAGTCTTCCTAATATTTTTTAATAATAATTTAGTTACTATAATAGTTAGTACTAATAATTTCTGTATGTACCATAATGTTCCTGCAAAACGATAAAATTTATAAAATGATCATCAATTCGCCTGACTTCATCATCATCATTTTTAACCTTTCTCAACCCATTGCTGCACTGTCAACTTATAGAGCAGTATCACTACATTTTATTCATATTCCGTGAGACACCCGAATATTTATACTACCCGGTATTACGCCGGGCGAGCTGGCCCAATTCGTGCCGCAACGCATAGTGACTTATATCTTATTTATAATTATATCAAAATACCATTCGAATATTGCATAGTAGGTTTTTTTCAGACGTCCGGATAAATCCGGATATAGTTAGGCTTTTTGATTGCGGATCCGGTCCAAATAAACGGTGTCCGGCGTGTCCGGTTTTTGTTAGGCTTTTTACAATTTCGCAAACGAGCGAGCGCCGAGCGTGGCCGAGCGCAGGCTTGTCGACTGTCGGTCGCTCCTGCTCCCGAAAATGTAGGGTGTCCGGCCTTTTTACCCAAATGTCCGGTCAAACTGGCTGATCTTTCCGGCTATTATATTTGGCGACCTGACAACCCTGCCTCTGGGCATAGGCCTATATGTTCGCCTCGGTCCTGTGCTAGCCTGTTCTGTGCCTGAATAACACAAAATCATTTATAAAGGTGCAATACTTGAAATTATCTCTTGGGTTATATATTCCTCGGTAGCCATTCTATGATTAGCATACGTGCAACGTAGACGGGATTTCCGTGCCCACGTGACGCGGTTTTGAATTGGAGCAAGGGAAAGTGATGATACTAAATCTGTCATCGCCTACGTGACTAGATCTGAGATCTAGATTTTCCACTTGGTTTTCTAAGGTAATAATGAAATTGAGTAGTGTCGTACTGCTGCGGTAAGAAGTATTTTATCGTTTATTTATCATCAGCCTATAAACGTCCCACTGCTGGGCACAGGCCTGCCATGTGAACAATAGCACGTGGGGATATTGGGCCTTAACCCACCACGCTGGCCCAATGCGGGTTGGTGGGTTTTAACGACTGCCATCTTAGGACAACAACCGTGACCAACGGCTTATGGGCCTTCCGAAGCACGGAGGAGCTCGAGATGTTTTTAATTGGTCACCCATCAAGCGATCCGGCATTGCAAAAGTTGCTTAGCGGGCAAGATCGCAAGCCGAACGCGCTAGCCGCTGCGCCACCGAGCTCCTCGCATTTTATCGTTTTCAGCGTATAAATGTCACACTGCTGGGATCAGGTCTGCCCACACGGAAAAACCGCACACGGATATAATTGAGGCCATAAGCCACCACACTGCCACCGGTTCAATGTGGGTTTCAACGACTGCCATCTTACGGCAGCAACCGGAACCAACGTCATTACGTTCCTCCTTCCGTCCAGTAAGCCAGCATTGAGGAAGTTGCTCAACTGACGTGATCGTCTACAGTACGCCTTACACGCAGCACCATCGAGCTCCTTTTCTTCTTCGATAAGTATTTGGGTGGTCCTATTAATTATTATATGCCTCTGTGTTTAAGCTTTTTAACCGACTTATGTCATATAGCCGTTAAAAAAACTAAACAACCAAAGATAACAATTATTATTGTTCAGAGTATGTGTGCTCAACAAAACTTTTATTACGAAATTTTAATTTTAAGAATAATGTGACTTTTTATGTTTTTTTTTATAAGACAAACATAAAAAACCTCGGTGACCGAGTGGTCAAGCGCTTGGCTAGATATCCCGAGGACCCAGGTTCAATTGCCAGTTCGGGCAAAGTGTGTTTTCCGATTTTACGATGCGTAGCCCGGGTTTGTGATCACCATCCCACATGCGTAGCTATAATAATATAGTATTAAATAAAACATTTGAATAATATTTAAATTTGTGAATAAAAATTATTTTAAAACCAAAACAAAAGCGTGATACTAGGTTAAAATGGCGTTAAGAAAAAGTCAAAACATCTTGAATATTCAACAGCATGACCTATTGGTATTTTATGATTTCTAATTATCTATTATTCAATCTAATTATAAAAAAAATGTTGAACTGAATGTACTTTTAATGTAAATTTTACGGTTGACTTCAAAATGTTATTATAAACAGTTCAAAATATTATGTTTTACATAATCTGAAACATCTACTTATTAAATACAAATTTGGAACTGGCACATTTTAGTTTTCTGATGGATGAGTAGGAAAACAGTCAACTTAGCAATATTCAAAGTTTATATCCGTTTTTCTAACAGGTTCATTCTTGATTTATTTTGGTTTTGATTCATCAACTTATGCATAACAACAACACAATTATTAGTTTAAGGCCTCCATCCAGCAAGGTGGTCCGATGATCTGGTGAAGGTTGCACGTAACTGCTGGATGCGTGCAGCACAAGACTGGACGTGGTGGAGATCCTTGGGGGAGGCCTAAGTCCAACAGTGGACGTCTTCCGGCTGATGATTATGATGAACTTTAAGCTTTAGGTCTCTTTAGGTATCTACTAATATTGAAGTACGAATACTGCACTATAGAAGAGATAGTAAGACGTTTGTATGATTATAAAAACAATTCTAAAGGGGTTTCACTAAATACATAAATAACCATTCTGTTAATTTTTTTACCGATATATTATGAATAACGTCAGTGATTATTACAAACCCTATTTGGTTTCTCTCAATTCTTTTTGTATAACTAAATAACTGAACAATGTTGTGACTGGCGGGAAAAGCTGTTGCTCATAATAATAGGTAGGTATTTCGTCTTTAACAATTCGTTAGTGGACCAGACGCACAAGTGCTGCTAATCTCCGATTCCATCTTTTTCAATAAAAATGGTGCCTGATTAAACGATTCTCCATCCTATGTTTACCTATTCACTTTAAAACTTTAGCATTTCATTATAAACAAACATTTAGACAGAGATAACGCTAACACATATTAAATGCATCCTAAAAAAACCGTTCGTAGTCGTGGTTCATAAGTTTTAATCAATATCTTTCTCTGAAATTATGTTCATATGAACTAGACAATAAGTATTTGTAAAATTTGCATTAGTGCTCATTGCACTAGTTTCTTAGTCAACCTTCACATTGATTACGTAAATTACGTCATGCGCAGGCTGCGCGCGAGGCTTACCAACATGTCGCCCCAAGCGGTAACAAATTGATTCAATACTCTCTCGTAACGTCTCTGGTATATATTGAGCTAATAACCTATGTTAATTCATCAGTTCTATCGCGGAAGTCGACGGAGAAAGATCAAAATGTTAGCCAAAGTGTGTACAATGATAATCAAGTGTTTAAAATAGTTGTGTTTTATAGAAATGTGCAGTTAGCTAAATCGGTTTATTTTGTTACAGATTGTCATCTTCGCTTGTGTGCTTGTGTTCGCGTATTGTGAAGAACATTCTTATACTCTAGAATCTCATGTTCAACATGAACAGCCTAAGGCTTTCCAACATTATGAGCACCAACCTTTGAGGTTGCATCAGGAAGCCAAGGAAGTTGAGTATCAAGCCGAACCTGAAAGCCAAGGCCACGGCCATGCATACTCTTCTCAGAATATTGTTTACCAGCAACGTCAACAGCAGGAGTCTCAAGAGAATGTTGATCATGCCGCTCCAGTCTACGAATACGTCCCGGCGCAGAGTGCTGAAGATTTGAGTCAACAGCAGAAACTTCAGGCAATCCACTACGCGCCTCCTACTTCTCACCATGAGAGTCAAGCTCACGAGCCAGCTGTTCATAAAATTCAATCCCAGCGTTACCAATCGCAAGAGTCCGTGAGCCTTAACCATGGAGGTCATTATCACCAGGCTCCAGAATACCACCACCAACCTGCAGTCCACTCACACGACGAACCCGTCGACTATTACGTGAGTCGCCTCCATCCGTAACATTAAATTTTGTACGAATGCCGGATTTGCAATTTGATGATGCGACTTTCCTTTGTTTTATTACAAAATCAGCTTTATCTATTGCAATCACGTTCGTCACGGCATTAGAATGTTATTGCTATGCAAATGTAACTCGTTCACTTTTACTTTCGCAGGCTTATCCCAAGTATCAGTACGAGTACAAGGTGGAGGACCCACACACCGGTGACAACAAGTTCCAGCATGAGGTCCGCGATGGTGACGTTGTGAAGGGCGTGTACTCCTTGCACGAGGCTGACGGCTCAATCAGAACCGTGGAGTACACTTCGGACAAACACAGCGGGTAAGATTTGTTCCATATATAAACATTACTTACTCGTATATAAAAAAAACGGCAGGTTGGTTTTTATATGACATTTCCATTTGGATTAAGGGATACCCGGTATTTAGGCGGATAAAGTCGCACGCCGTTCGCTAGTAAATAATCATTTTGATATTGTTAATGAAAATATGAAACGATTGTTGTACTAAAATACGACTAGTCCTTATCACACGACACATCGTGCAATAGCGCAACGGATTTCTAAGATATTGAATAGATCCTCTAATCATCATTTTTTAACTTCCCATTGTTTTTCAGTTATCTCTAATGTATCTGTTGTTGTTGTATACATTGTTGGTTTATAAGTAATTGTTTTGAGTTTGCCACTTAAGATTTTTTTACCTAACAGCCGTTACTTAAAAGAGTTACGTTTAAGTATTGTAAGTTTTAGAATATTTTATTTAATACAGTTCTGTCGTACATAATGTTAGTATTTTCTTTGTTTTTAGATTCAACGCTATTGTGAAACACTCAGCCCCAGGCCATCACGTGCATATCAAGAGCCATCATAAGAATTAAACTGTTATTCTGCTTTTAAAGACTGAAGATGTTAATACCTTTTCATTGTTGCTAAATGTGTACTCCTAATTAAATTATTATTACTCTTTATTGTACTGCGTTTGATTTATTTCCACCAACGTATCATATTGTAACATAATTATCAATCACTAAAAAATAGAACTTACTTCTAACCACATAACCGTGTCGTAGCGGTGAAAAAATACTACATCTCCCTCTCTTCCCTTAGGTGTCGTAAAAGGCGACTAACGGACTAAAGACTGCACGTACATCCAACATCATAGAGCGGCGATGGGCTAACCACCGGTCAAGCTGAGCACATTTACAGTCGTAATTTGGTGAAAAGTGGACTACGGCAAAGGACTGCTTCTGCGGCCATCATAGCTTAGTCTCTGACTAATCCTTCGGGGATAATAGTCGTGATTATATGTACGTATTCTAACTATAACCATTGGAAACCATAAAACAAGGGAAATTAACATGTTTCTATAACCCTTTACTAATTAAAATTAAAATAATAGTACTAACCTATTTCTTCCCTTGGGTGTCGTAAAAGGCGACTAACTGACTAAAGATTACACAATACATCTAGTAGCATAGAAACAGCGATGTGCTCACCACCTATCACGCTGAGCACATGTGCAGTTGTTATTTGGTGAAACGTGGACTATGTGCTATCGCGGAGAAGCACTGCTTTTCGTCCGTCTCGTCGCTTCATCGTTGCCTATAGTCTCTGACTAACCCGTAGGGGATAATAGTTGTGAGTGTATGTATATATGTATATTACTAGATAGTAATATACATATACAGATGTATATTACTATCTGTACCACTTATATAAAACTCTAACCATAGCAATATAAGAAAAAATACTCTTTATATTTACCTACTTGTTTTGAGTAATTTATTAATGGAGTAGTACAGTCACGAGCACCAATATGTTTACACTTGGACTCTTATGCCATTTTATTAAGAGTTACAATTGTTTACATATTTTTGCTCGTGACTGTACATCGCATTAAGCAACTGTACCGAAATGTCCTAAACACAACAACAATGCCAACGAAAGACAAAGACAACGTAACTCTATTTTAATTCTTAAGGGAATGAGCTTTTAAGATATATAATTATGTACAAGCTATGGTACATAGATAGTAGGAAATCAGTTAAGTTTATGAGGTTATGAGAAACAAAACATAGAACATAATCGTATCACGTCATAAACATTTTTATCTTCTTACAAGACGTGGAATCGTTTCTATTCTTTGGAAGTGTGTTACATAAAATGATCTAAATAATGCGGATGGTGTAACAGATTAAATGATTCGAATTCGCTACATGTTCTGATTAACTCATTGATAGTTTATTATTCGTAATATCTTTAATTCATTCAAATGCTTTCGTAACTTGACTGACAGCGGACGTCGAAATCTGTGCTATAATCTCATCTATGAATAAACGAAATGTCTATAACCGGATATGGCATTATAATTATGAAGGAAACTCTATTATTAAAATTTAGTCTGTTCATAAAACGAATACGATTTACATTTTTAAACATAACGTTTTTTAACATGAAGCACTTAGTGTCAGCTATTTGGTCTACGTCACCATTATCGTCAAGGTTAAGAGCGAACTTAGTCCGACCCGGAATCTTCAACTACTGAGGAACAAGACATCTTATCTCTAACCTATAAGAACGCAACAATTATACTAACTTAGTTGTAAAGCAGCCTTAGGTAAGATAGTGATAGCTAGCCAAGTGGACTTAAAGTTAGCCATACCAGCAACCAAACCGACTACATTATGATCTATATGAAAGCTAAAGTATAACCTTTTGATAATGTTATTGATTTTCTTAACCACTCACTCGTAGAAATTTTCTAACACAAAAATTGGCGCAACTGTCAACGTCAAATTTGTCAAAATCGAACATAGACTATGCGATATATTTTGCGATCACGATGCATAAAATGTACCACAGAACTGAAATAATTAAACTAGTTCATACTAAAGTAGTCTGTAAGTCTGTGAAAACGCGGTACAAAGTCAAGTGTGTTTTTGTAGGTGCGGTCTCATGCGACCGCTTGGGGGCTGAGTGGTAGTAAATTTCAATGACAGATTGAAGTACGTTAAAAGGATTCAAAAGGTTTTTAGACCATTAATGGGTTTAACGAAGTAAAAGATATTTGTTTGTATGAAATGTTATAATATTAATTTACAAAATCAGTCACAAAAACACGAAGTTTTTGCTTAGCACCCCACAGGCGTTGTGTCTAACGTTTCATAAAATGTATTATCAAGTTCAGAAATCGTAGTTGAAAGACTTACACACTAGAAGAAATTATAATACAAAAGTGGATCTAAATGAGATGCTTATGTAGTTGATTGAATTAATGAGTGAAGTATAACTTTGGGCCATGTAGTCCCTGGATACAGATTATGAAACGCCGAGCCTTAACGTACGTGATCCGTCTCGAAGGACCACGTTGCGTTCCGTTTCGTTGTCGCATTCCGTCCCAGCTTAGTCTAGAGTAATAGGTTACAATAAATATTCGTCGTTGTGTGAGCTGGTGTGTGCTGGGAGCGTTTAGCCGAGGAGATGGCCGTGGCCATAGGCGGGAGCGGCGATCACTGGGGCGACAGCTGGATGCGCTGCGTGACCTTGCCTGCTTACTACTGCGTTGAATCTGAAACAAATAGAAATTCCGTAAAGACTTGTCACTTGAGATTAACATTTAACGGGGTTTGATTTCTATACTTATGAAACTATAGACTATAGAAAGCTCGAAGGCTCAGGCTCGATATTGCTTGACGTACCTATTGGTAGAGACATGGATAGTCATAATTTAAAATTATTTTACAAAATTATTGAAACTTTACTTGCCTTTTTCGCAAAGAGCTTTTTAGTAAAGTTTCGTTTAGATAACTGAAATTTTCTAAATAAAACTATTAATAATATTATCACAAGCACTTTAACAATGAATATGTAAACTTGTTTGAATTTTTGTAAACTTAAATGCTTTGCGTAAATCAGGTTAGTCTTCGTATTTACGGAAAGTTGTCATTTTACTGATTTGATTCCATTTCATGAAAGAGATTTTATTTTAATAATTATGTATCTTGTTAAATGTATTCAACTTCAATAACGTTATTAACATTGGTTATGCACAGTATCCAAACTATATAATACACGCTAAAGTGAGTTTGTTTGTCGGTTACTCTTTTAAGCGTAAACTGCTAAAGCAAATTTTGATAAATTTTGTAAGAGATATTATGGTACCCTTGAATCGAATATCGCGAAAAATTTACACGAGAGAGTCGCGAGCAAAAGCCAACATCACACCAACGTGTGCTTACCCATTATGGTCGTCAGCGGAGTAGTTGACAGTTCGTACGGTGCCGTCGGGCTCCACGAGGGAGTACTGGCCCTTGACGACGTCTCCGTCGCGGGATTCCCACTGGCTCTTCTGGTCTCCGGTGTGGCCGTCAGCGACTCCGTAGTTGAAGGTGTAGCGAGGGTGGGCCTGTTTTTGAAAGGAATTTAAAGGAGGCTGTTTTTATTGGTTCTTTATCATGTCATTTGTTTTAGAAGTTCATTGTTCGTATAATTTTATATGTTGCTGATCATCCGCGGGGTGGTATGCACTCGGTGTGTATGTTTAGGGGTTGTAGCTACTGCGTTTTTAACCTTACACTCTTCCAGGTGCGATAAAGAAAGCTTCACATAACGGGCGGGTTGACCACAGACCCATAAGTTAGTATACCTACCAACATTAGTTGAAAAAATGCATTAGAATTTTTCTAAGTGTTTAAAAAGGGTGGTTGATCATTAACGTTAATTATAGTACTCGAAGGTATTGTGCCAAATACTATGATTTTTTACATTCTTAGAAACGCATATCCTAAAGAGGCTGCCATAATGGACATTTCCGTTATTAATACGTAAATGCGATTCGTGGGTATACTTGTAATTTAAGGTATTTTTCATCTCAATGTAAAATAGTTTTCAGGGGCTCGACACAGACTTCTGTGACATAGGTACTGCATTTATTTATCATTCGATGAATTACGTGTCAAGTTATAGTATTGTACAAACTTACGTAAACCTCAACAGGTGCGGCGTGCGCGTACGAAGCGTAAGGAGCTCGGAGGATGGGGGCAGCGTGTGCGACGACCGCGCCGTGGCCTGTAATAAACATACACTTGTTCACATTATTATCCGCAAAGGGTTAGTCAGAGACTAGGCAATGAGGACCGCAGAAGCAGTCCTTTGCCATAGTCCACGTTTTACCAAGCTACAACTGCACATGTGCTTATCGTTATAGGTGGTGAGCCCATCGCCGCTCTATGCTGTTGGATGTATGTGTAGTCTTTAGTCCGTTAGTGGCCTTTAACGACACTGTAAAAACTTTTTTTGGTTTAAGACAAAGGCATACTAAAGATCTGAAATTAGTCGTAGATTGCCCTTAAGCCCCTTAGACTTGAATGCATAATAAATCCAGTTAAGCAATTATCTTGGGAGATTATACCACCAGACCACAAATACGCCAAAATAAGTTTTAGCTCATATTCTACTTTGCCCTGTAATTTCACTGGATCGAGTCCCTCTAAAACGGGACACAGCAATGTAAAACAATGTCAATGCAAAGATGGTTGCCATCCTGTCGGATTCTTCCCAGAATCCTACTACGTGCTACGTTCTATAACTCACCGAGACCCAATACTGGAGCATGACCACCATAGCCTCCATAAGCTCCTGCCCCTAACACGATGCTCTGCGAAGAAAGCGCTCCATGAGGCGCGATCAAGCCTCCGCGAGCTAGGCTCACCACGGCACAGACCAGAACCAACTGAAAAACAAACACAATTTACTTTTAATAAACAGTTTTTTATAAATAAATAATTTATTACAAAACTGGTGGTTAACCCACCAGCAGGTCACCTGATAAAAAGCATACACGCATAAAAAATCACAAAACCAAAGGAATCGCAGATGCGTTGTCTGATGTGGTTGCCTTTAAGGTCCTTGAGTCTTAACGGTCCGGGAATTCGCTGAAACCGGAATTCTACATACCTACCTGCTAAGAGCCTAGATGCCTTAAAACAGACACAATAGAAATTTAATTGTTATTTACCTCTAGGAGTGTTCGTGACAGACAAGGGGAGACAAGGAAAAAAAACGTCTTATACAAAATAATAATGTTGTGCATACCTTTAAGTTAAATGCATACTCGTATAAGACACATTTTTTGCTAAATTTTGTAATATTAATATAATTTGCTTTTATGTATTTAGTTGGTAAGCCTTATTAAATTAATAAATATATAAAATAAATAAAAAAAACTTAATAATACCCGGTTTGGGGGAAGCCTTTGCTCAGCAGTGGGACAAACTAGGCTGAATAAAAAAAACTTACTAGAAGTACTAATTCATCTACTTGCTAATACTAAAGTTACTACCAGGTTGTTGTCGAACAAATAACTTATATGGTGATTTAACGTCTGCTGTCTTATGACAACATCCAGGACTTGCGACTGAATTTACCATTTGAAGCACGGAGGGTAGTACCAGCCACATAAAAAGAAAAAAATAAGTGAAGGGTTCAAAGTAGTGTTGTTAAATCGAACTCTCACAGCCAATACGGCAGCAATAATGGATACGAGATAACGGGTATAAAATTAACTAAGAAACGTCAATTGACATTAGTGATTATTAACTACTAACTACCTCAAATATTTCAAATAAATCAAAATTGAAGTTAAAACTTAGCTAACTAACAAACGTCAATTGACATTAGTATTTATTACCTACTTAATGCCTCAAATATTTCAAATTATTGGTAAATCAAAAATAGAAGTAAAAATTTAGCTACAAACAATAAAATACTATTCTAAAACAAGCAGTAAGTTTTGACCAGTCTATTTATACGATAAGGTATACTATAAGATAAGTCGTTGTACATTTACGACATTTATGTCTAAAAAAAGTCTAATTAAATAGTTCAATACTAAAATTTCACTAGAGGCATTTTTAAAAATATCTCCGCACGTCACTTATATCACGTTTCGTAATCGACACCGACATTACCTTAGCGAACATTTTCCTATTGTGTTTCTTATTTAGCACAGTACTTCACTCTAAGCACTAGGGCTTGTTGTGTGCCAAATTACGGCTTATCTAGCGCTTATATACAGGCTTAATGTCCTATAGGTACCAGGCCCTTATGTCGTACACGCAGGAAAACATAGATACGTGGAAGTACGTATATCTAGTGGGCGCTGCCCCGAATGAACTAGATCGCGGGCGTAGAGTGGATACGGCTGTTACATGAACTCTGGCTAGAAATAAACTTTGTCTTAGACATCGAGGATATGTCTTTCTCACGACCTCCGTGGTTGAGTGGTTAGCACGACAGGTCTGGCGTCGCGTCATCTCCCGGGTTAATTCAATTCCCGGTCGGATCAATTTAGAGAAAATCTGTTTTTCTAAATTGATTTCAGGTCTGGGTGTTCTTTTTATGTTTATGTATATGTATTCGTTATCTAATACTACCTTTAAAACTATTTTAACGGGACCTAACACGATTAAATTTGTAAGTAAGTAAGTACATATCTACTTACTGCTTGACGTTTCGGCTGCGGTCACAACACTATCTTGGTCTAGATAATTGGTGTGAGCGTTAACAAATTCAATTTATTTTAATTTGTGTACTTGGTTTGGTTGGTGATAGGGCTTGTTAAGTCCGTCTGGCTAACTACCAACCCCTTATCTAAAGTCTGGTGTCATAGCAATAATGTTTAATGTTAATAACATTATTGTGTTGCGACAGTTTAGAGGTAAGACAGCCAGTTCCTCAGTGGTTGTGAATTCCGGGTGTAGCGCGCTTTCACCCGGCCATTATGTGAGAAGAAGGTCAACTGCTCGTAGTGGATAAAAAAATAGGATGTTTACTATTTTTTTGTAAGAAGGAAACCAATGTTCGTGCTTTCTCGTGAATCTCTCAAGAAAAAGTATAAATCCGAGTGACATTGACAGTTCATGTGTGCACAAAAAATTGTGAATAATTTGTTTACAGGCATTCTTCGTTAAATTAGGCTCTAGTATAGACGTAGCCCATCCGCCCCAAAATGTCAAGAACGTTATAGCTAAGTATGATTGTCTTCGACATCAACCATAATTCAACTTAATATGGACTTTCTGTACACAATATTCTTATTTGATAGCTCCGTTTGTCAAGCGATTGACGATCCTGCGAAATCGATAGTGACAGGCCGGCATACTATTATGATAAACTTGAGTTAACGCCTCGGTGGCCGAGCGGTCAAAGCGCTCCGCTCGATATCTCGATATCCCGGGTTCAAATCCCAGGTAGAGCAAAGTTTGTTTTCGGATTTTTCGATACATAGCCCGGGTTTATGATTACCCATTTAGCAAATCGTGGTGATTAAGACAATATCCATCACCTTTAGTGATGACTTGATTTCAATGATGCCTTAGCTCTGCTGTGTGGCAGTATACAGTCTGTATTTTAATTTACTTAACTCGAGTTAAAGGAGTTTATATAGCTATTTTAATCCACGTCTGTTCCACACAAATCCGACGTGCACTATAATAGTTCTAGTCAAGAATTGGTCACAGAACTATTCCTGAATAGTATAGGCCCGCCGCCGCACTAATAATAAATTATTAAATTAATTATTCTTTTGCACGATATCGCGCACTACTCGTTTATCAAACGATTATGGATTTAAAACAATATTCTTCCTTTAAACATGATTTATGACACTGATCATACACACTCGTATATATGCCGAACACATGCAGTTCCGCACCCAATTATACTCGATACTCGTATCACGATAAACCTGTTTAATTTTTTATAGACTAAGTACTTATAATTTATGTATCTAGTATTTTTACTTTATTGGTGGTTTTAATTCTTAAAATTTTTATTTTGTTATCAATCTTTTAGCTGACTAGTAGTAATTTTTTGTTTTCAAATGTGTTAACTTAAAATATATTTTGTATTGTATAAAACTCCTGTTGATTATATAGGATACTTACTAGGTTACTATACTTATTGATAGTGTAGATATGAAAAACAAATCGGGATAAAAAAAAATGTGGCGGAACATATTTATATATTTATGAATGAACTCACAGGCGGATTTATGCATATGGTTGTCAAGATGATATATAAGGAGTGTTAAAACCTGTCTTTCAAGCTAACCATTGTCATGCTAATCTGTGCATCTCCACCTCCGTAAGTGCCTTATGCAGCTTAAAATAGCTTATTGTTTGACTATTTTTACTATTGCTAGGATTGGATGTTTTCGGAGTTCGACGACTGTCACTGTCACTGGGTGGGATATCAAAACTAAAGACATCTCAAGCTCCTCCGTGCTTCGGAAGGCACGTAAAGTCGTTGGTCACAGTTGTTGCTGTAAATGTACTTAAAAATAAACAACTTACAAATTGTACTTATTTATCGTAGATCTATTACACTGTAAGTACTTTTGTTACTTAGGGAGAAAAAAGAAAGGCCTCCTGAGTTTCTTGCCAGCTTCTTCTCAGTCGAAGGCTATCCCAAAATCCGAATTGACGGTAGATTAGCTAGGTAGGTAGATAAGTTAGTTAGATAAGTTGTTTAGTCTTAACTACAGGTTAGTTAACTATTTTTTGTTAGTATTGACTTCAATAAGTACCTGTGAAGGTTTATGTTGAATAAATAATTTGACTTTGACTTTGAATGGCAGCCGTTAAAACCCACTAACTCGCATTAGGCCAGCGTGGAAAGTTATTTCCTCATCTCCCGATGTGCTGGTTTCCATTTGGGAAACTCTGTGTTAAAGGGATGTTTATAGGCTAATGTAGTTAATGATTGGCGTAATAATAGTAATAATAATAATATAATATTTAAGCGTAATAATAATATTTTGAATTAGAACAAAGCCGAACTGTGACAAAATATTAATTTGACCACAGACTAACCGCAGTATACTTTGTAAAGGTACAGTTTCAATTAGGTAATTAATACCTATTTTCATTAAATCTATTCCAATTAGTAAGTTATTAAAATTATCGGCGATATATCATGAAGTTAAAAAATTTCATAAATCGCTGTTACGTATGTAGCCATTTTTGACATCCATCTCTTGTTCATTTCCCCGGTCCGATCAATTTAGTATTTTACTGATTTTCTAAATTGCCTCGTACTCTATAGAGTATATATATGATGAGTATGTATTTAAGATTGATTATCTAGTTTAAATAGAAGCTTCATTTGGGTTAGATAATTGGGGTGACCGTGAAATGTTATTTATGTTATTGTCTATATAATTTTAACGCAAATTATGTTACGTTTTTTTTCAATTCGTAATGTTATTTATTTATTATCATAGGCTAATATGATAATAATAGTAAGTTCATCAAGCTCTGTTAAGTTTATCCTTATTGTAGATTACTTTTGAACCTACTGATTTTTTTAATCATCTTATTTTGTCCCACGGCTGAGCAAAGGCTTCTCCCGAACTCTTAGACGCATCTCTATCATTGGCGTAGAGATGCGTAGAAGGACAAAAAACATAGAAATTGTCTCGCCAACGTTTTAAATAATAAAAAATTGGTTTTATTTCGTTGTTTCGACGGAATCGCACCTTTACGTGCCGCGGAAGTCTACCGCATCGGATGTCAAGTCTGGTACTGGTACTGTGACTCATTTGCGTGATGTCGATGACCCGCTCACCACAACACCTGGGTAGAACAGGTTAGTCCACGTTCCACCAAATGACAACAGCACACGTGCTCAGTGTGACAGGTGTCGAGCCATCATCGCTATTTGCTGTTGGATGTATGTTCGGTATTAAGTACGTTAGTCGATTTTTATAAGACCCAAGGGAAGAGATATGTCATTTCATTAGTATTCTTTTAATAAGTTGCCACCACACAGGTCGTCCCCTTTTTTAATAACTAAAAAAAATATTTTATTATGTCGTTTCTACGGAATCGCACCTTTACGTGCCGCGGTTGTCTGCCGCATCGGATGACAAGTCTGGTACTATGACTCATTTGGGCGGTGTCGATGACCTGCCTCACGATACCTATTTAGGTAGAACAGGTTCCAGATTCAATTTGAATTGTCATTTCCATATCAGGTGACGTAGTTGAACTGTTAGAAGTACGTCACTCGGGTGTTTAGTAATTGCAATGATTAGATTTAATAAACTGCTTTTTCTTGCTTATTTTATGACTCTTTGAACGAAGACCCACGAAGGAGCTCGAGACATTTTTTAATTTAGTGGCCCTATATCTGGAGATTCAGATTGGGCAAAGTTTGTTTCATATTTTTTGATGTATAGAATGAGTTCGTGATCCCCAAACGCGAGTAATACCTAAGTATTAATAGTAGCGATAATTTAATTTAAGATAAAATGTTTACTAGAAAAAAATCAACCAGTCTCAGGAAGCTCGAATGGGATTCCAACTCGAATATAGCATTGTGAATGCAAAATTTCGACAATAAAGATTTAATTTAAATTATAACGGTAAGTGACAACTGCTGCTAAAATTAAATCATCATTACATTACTCTTTATAAAGATCTTTGCATATAGCCTAGATGCCAGGTTTTCCCTTTTGTACCCTTTAGCGCTCAAAATATTTCCCTATCAAATTAATAATTCTTATGTTATTGATGCATATATAATTTACATACATATAATTACGACTATTATCCCGGAAGGGTTAATCAGAGACTAGACAACGAGGACAGCAAAAGCAGTCCACTGCCATAGTCCACTTTTCACCAAATAGCGACTGTACATGTGCTCATCATGACAGGTGGTGAACCCATCGCCGCTCTATGCTGTTCGATGTATGTGCAATCTTTAGTCCGTTAGTCGCCTTTTAAGACACCCAAGGGTGGTAGTATTTTTTCACCGCTACACGTTTACGCGACAAATGATGATGTGAATCATTAAAAAATAAAATTATTCCCGTCTGGTCTTCTAAATCAATTCCCTGCATTCTAACTATAATGAATGTGTTTACTAATTAAGGGAATCTAGATAAAATACCACTATCATTGTCAATTGAATTATTTCAATGCTAATAACTAAAACAATTGAAATGAACGTCGATAAGTATCAAGACAGTTGAACAAAGACCAATAAATTCCAATGATCTTTATTAAACGTT
The DNA here is from genome assembly GCA_963921215.1 of Scoparia ambigualis. Lineage (NCBI taxonomy): Eukaryota > Metazoa > Arthropoda > Insecta > Lepidoptera > Crambidae > Scoparia > Scoparia ambigualis. Next base: position 28,120,758 of record OY992506.1, read on the forward strand.
TGCAAATCATTCTAAAGAAAAGCATTCTTGGTATTCTAACAAGGCATGACACATAGCTGCCTCCCACAGGTACATAATTTGTTCAACAATGTGTAATGTGATCCATGGTAATAATTTACTGGTAAATTCTCAATAGAAACATTATTGATAGAGCCGTGAAGTAACACTCAATTATGCAAAGATCAATTTATAGGTTCAGTAAAGTTTCATTGTACTTTTGTTAAAGCTTCATTCAAAGAGGATACTTTATAACAGATAAAACTATTTACTAAGTAGTACAGCTAGTATCTAGTTAGTAGCTTCCAAAGCTACAAAACATAATCACGACTATTATCCCCGAAGGATTAGTCAGACACTAGGCAATGACGACAGCAAAAGCAGTCCTCTGCTATAGTCCACTTTTCACCAAATACCGACTGCAAATGTATGTGCAGTGTTTAGTCCGTTAGTCGCCTTTTACGACACCCAAGGGAAGAGAGGGGGTGCCATAGTCAGCTTTTCACCAAACACCGACTGCAAATGTATGTGTAGTGTTTAGTCCGATGTCGCCTTTTACGACACCCAAGAGAAGAGATTGGGTGGTAGTATTATTTATGTATATTTTAGAGGAGCTCGATGGCGCAGCGGTTAGCGCGTTCGGCTTGCGATCTTGCCCGCCAAGCAACTTTCGCAATGCCGGGTCGCTGGATGGGTGACCAAATTAAAAACATCTCGAGCTCCTCCGTGCTTCGGAAGGCACGTTAAGCCGTTGGTCCCGGTTGTTGTCGTAAGATGACAGTCGTTAAAACCCACCAACTCGCATTGGGCCAGCGTGGTGGGTTATGGCCCAATATCCCCACGTGCTATTTTCCACGTGGGAGGCCTGTGCCCAGCAGCGGGACGTTTATAGGCTGATGATGATTATTTCCCCGCTACGTGACACTGTTACACGGACATGTATGTCATCGTTGAGATGTTTAAAAAAACATGAGTTATTCAAATTTAATAATATATAAATATAGTTTATTTGTACTTTTCTTTTTTAAAAATATTAAGCGTTTTAAATTGTCTATATTGAATCCTACTAAAAATGATTTTAAAATAAATTAAAAACTTATTAATCGTCTAGTTTCTTCTAGCTAGAAAATACAAGTTGCTGTATTTTGCGTAATATTGTTATGATATTATTTACACTGTCCGTTCAGGCACTCAACATAGCGCCAGGAATAAACCTGTATCTCCGCTGTGATGCCATCATAACAAATAAAAATATCTCCTTACTGAAAGCGTACAGAACCTTTAAAAACAATGGAGCAGTATGTCATAGTCCACATCAGAAACGACTCATGTAATTTAGTAGCACCTGCTATTGTGAAAGTTTCGGTTAAGCCGTCAAAAACCATCTCTAAATGTCAGATCAAATCTTAGTATCTTACTATTATGTAAGGTTCATCTAGTTTAAAGATTTATATTCATCGTTATTTTATTTTCGACATATCTTGTTTAAAACAAATGTTTCAGCTTAGACATATAATTGCGCCTACATAATTATAAGACCTATTAGACATTTGATTTATATGTTATCATAACTTACATTGTAAATGAAATGTGTATTTGTTTGTTTGTCATTTACGTCTTATTGGAGAAACGGAACGAAGAGGGTTTCTGTTTACAAAGATAGTTGGGGCATCTGAAAGTTATATAGATGCTAGGATTTTTTTTTCATCTGCGAATTCACGTCAGGCAAAATCAGGCGAGCGATAGCGGCTTACTTTAGCTTTGTTTGTTACTGTCAGGACTCAGTCAGGAGGAAAATTTTCTAATCTTGTCACGGGGTATCGAGTAGTAGAGGATCCGAGTTTACAACGACCTTCACCGAGCCGGTTAATGGATAAAAGTATTTTATATCAAATTTAATGTGTTAAAAAATATATTGCGAATGGGTTGGCTGAAAAATTTCAGTCCAGTATATAATTAATTAAATATTTAAAAACATTTTTTTTAAACATTGCACTTGTTTGGATAATAGATAAATTACATAGGTACCAATCGAAAGTATGAAGCCTATAGAATATGCAAACGTTAGGTTGACTATTTTTTTCCTGTCATAACATTGGGTAGGCAGGTGTAAACAGGTAAGTCAATATTAGTAATTTGCAACCGTCTGGTTAAATAAATAAAATTTATGTTTAAATAAAGATAATCTCATTACAAACACACACACATCAAACCAGTGCAATGTAAAAAAATATCGTTTTTTAATATTAAATTAATCATTAAAGGTACTAGGCTGAAATTTTTCAGCCAAACCCACTCGCGATATATTACTTAGCATATTAAATTTGATATAAAATACTTTTCATCCATTAACCTTTCCGGTGAAGGTCGTTCTATACTCGGATCTTAGACTAGAGTGTTCACGCGAACGGAATCGCGGGCGGACCGCTAGTTATAAATGAAGACAAATCGTGCTACTAACATGATAGTTTATTTAACTTTACATAATCAAAAAATCGTGAATGATATAATGATTTCGCACCGTTCATTCATCTTTACAAGACGTTACACAATGTGACACTGCACGTTTTTCGCACCTGTTGTATCATAACTAACTAGTTTTTGCGTCTTACTAATTTTTAAAACTTAGTTGTGGATCGCCTTACACCGTTCCTGTAATAATGGATAGCGAGAATCATTAATAATCCTTAAAACAGCTAGAATAGAACTTACAATGCATTTTCTCCTCCCGAAAAAGTAAAAAAATAACTACCGGGTCAAACTATTCAGGAATAAACGTGCAAACCGCTCCAAGGCAGACTTTTTTTTGAAGCAGGTTCGGTCAAATATTCCCCAGTGTCTTAAGAGGCCTATTACATCTCGACTGTGATTTTTGCGTAAAATGGCCAAATTTGGCGTTATGGATCTCAGAAACGAAGATACATTAACAATTATGACTTATTGAGTAGTGTAGAATAGCTATTGGAATAGTGCTTAGCGGCCTCGCTTTTTGTGAATTTTGCTTAACTTTTTAATTAAACCCAAAATTGCAGAGAATGATTTTCATAAAGTGCGCAAAGGCATTTTTTTGAGCTCATCGATTGAACTACTGTTCTAAACAAGTGAAATAAAAAAACTATGATGTTATCTCTTATATAGTCGAATAATGCGTAGCGGCCTCGGAATTTTTAGATATCATTGATTTTATATAGGAAAAAAATCTTATTCTAAACTAAAAAACTTCGAAAATTGCTATAAATTAACTGTGAATATCTCCTATCTGCGATAATATTATTGAGCAAAATTTATACCAGAGTAACTGTTACTTCATGAGGAATAAAGATTTTATAATGAATTTATTATCCTATTTCGATAAAAACGATAAATACAACTGCAAAATTACTACAAAATGCGATGCGCCGGCCGTCCGAATTCAACTTATGCTCACAGAATTGATATTTGTAATATTTGCACAAATTTCTTACCCTATTTCGATAAAAACGATAAATACAACTGTAAAATTACTTCAAATGCGAAAATAGGCATTTTACCCAAAAATCACATTCGAGATGTAATAGGCCTCTTAAGACCAAGACATTTAACCGATGTGTTTTGCCCATTCTTACAAGGAGCCGAAATATGGCCCCTCACAAATAAACACATGTACGCAATAAAGGTTACTCAAAGATCCATGAAGCGGGCCATGCTAGGCATCCACCTCATAGACCGTGTACCAAACATCGAGATTCGACGCCGCACAAAGGTCGAGGATGTAGATATACGGATTGCTAGGCTTAAGTGGAGCTAGGCGGGACCAAGGACCAAAGCAGTTACCGAATGATGGCTAGGGTCCTTTAAACGAGGCGTGAAGAAGCACTTTGTGGGTCGGCAGAGTGAGGGTGACTGATGCTACGTCTCTTACGCTGCACCAGTTGTCCTCGCGCCTGGACCTAATTTCCACTTAACATCAGGTGGAGTGGGGTCATTTGCCGGGCATAGTATAAAAAATAAAGAGATATGCAACGTCTTTTTTTTATTTATTTAAACTTTTGCAACATTACATTACATGTCGGACTTAATGCTTGAGGCATTCTCTACCAGTCAACCATAGGGTGGTGCAGAGATGACATGGTAGGTGCAATTATCTGCGGTGACCACAGTTTGATGAGACCATTAAATATTAAAACGTAGATATACGGATTGCTAGGCTTAAGTGGAGCTAGGCGGGACCAAGGACCAAAGCAGTTACCGAATGATGGCTAGGGTCCTTCAAACGAGGCGTGAAGAAGCACTTTGTGGGTCGGCAGAGTGAGGGTGACTGATGCTACGTCTCTTACGCTGCACCAGTTGTCCTCGCGCCTGGACCTAATTTCCACAACATCAGGTGGAGTGGGGTCATTTGCCGGGCATAGTATAAAAAATAAAGAGATATGCAACGTCTTTTTTTTATTTATTTAAACTTTTGCAACATTACATTACATGGCGGACTTAATGCCTGAGGCATTCTCTACCAGTCAACCATAGGGTGGTGCAGAGATGACATGGTAGGTGCAATTATCTGCGGTGACCACAGTGTGATGAGACCATTAAATATTAAAACATACAATACGTATATTAATAAACAAAATATACATACTCGCAATACATAAATATTTTATAATATACCTACATACACTACTTGATAATATAATATATAAAAAGGACGTTATTGAGATGACTCTGCCATGGTTCTGTCGAAAAGGAGCAAATGGACTTTCTTTTTGAAAGCGTCACGTCTCGCAGCCATCCTGACTTCCTGAAGTAGCGCGTTCCAGAGGAGTATGGACTGGATATAAAAGGAGGAATGTACAAAGCCAGAAGAGTGGGAAGGAGAGAGAAGGAGAAGGTTATTTGAGGATCTGAGATTCCGGTCGTGAGAGGAGCAAAGATATTGGGATAACGTCCTCGGGGCAGACCACCTGCTCGTTGGTCGAACGATATGTGAGGGTCGTGGGAGAGCGATGAATACGGCTAACGCAGGATCGCATAGAGTGGCAGAAAAAGGAAGAGGCCTTCACCCAGCAGTGGGTGTAACTGGCTGATTAGATAGATAATGAAGCAGGCACCCTCCCGGACACCGAGGAGAACGCGGAGGTGAACTCTGCATGAGTACGACGCCAGGCGCCTGGCGAAGTTATGTCAGACTCCTACTGACTAAACATCCCCTTGTTAGCCTTAGACCTGGAGAGATCTATGCGGCTTAAAACGAAATCGATTACCCCCCTGTGGAAAAGGGGGGGGGGGGGGCAATGCAGACAAAAAACACAACCTTAATAAAAGTATAGTGTAAAAATTAAAGTAGTAGCTTATAAACTGTCCTGTAACTATAACTGTGACTAAAAACTCGGGCTATGCATCGAGAAACCCGAAATACACTTTGTCCGACCCGGAAAATGAACCTGGAACTTCCGGATATCGTATCAAGTGCTTCGCCACTCGACAACCCCGCCTCGGTTGTAGTGGCGTGGAGTGTGGCAAAACTATTTTTTGGGAGGTTAATGGCCGTAATCTCAGCTTTTTTTCTTTTTCTATCCTGGGGATTCGGGGCTACTCTCATTTGATGAGTTTATGAGTAAAAGCTAAATCAGAAAAAACAAAAATAACTCCTTCAATTTATTGCACTCACTGCAAGTTTGTGTGGTGTAACGAGGGGAAGTGCGAAAGCATTATCATTTTCTTGTCATTAATTGTACGGAACTCTCAGCACTAAATAACAGTTGCAGCCTTCCGCGTAAGTATCAGTTTCACTTCCACTTCTCATTAATTATTGGAGATGTCGTAAATCATTTGTTTGTGCGGAATGGCGGGACGCTTTGCTCATTAATTCTAAACAGCAACCTGGGAGTCGCTGGTCCCTCTTACTCAGTTACCTATCTCACTTATGGTAAAAAATTAACCCTTTCCCTGTCTCTTGTATTTTTTTATAACTCTAAGAAACATACAAGGGAAGGGTAAAGGATACGCTGATTTAAAGTATAGTGCTGTGCTGGTAGCGGCTCATTAACCGTTATTAATAAACGTTGATTACAGTTACACTTAGGATGAAATCAACGCGGTCTCTATCTGTCTTCTTTAATAAAAACGAGACAGCGTCACTTTAAACAGATGTGTAACATTTGGCGATTTTTATTAATAGGAAGGTAATAGAATACTACCGGCCTATCTCTTCCCTTGGGTGTCGTAAAAGGCGACTAACAGACTAAAGACTGCACATACATCCAACAGTTCAGAGCGGCGATGAGCTTACCACCTTTCACTCTGAACATATGTGCAGTTGTAATTTGGTGAAACATTAACTGCGGCAGCTGACTGCTTCAGCTATGCGATTCTCTAAGCAACACATAGACGCTGCGCGCATGGCTGTGATCTGCTGTCTCTTTCCAATTCTATGAATATGAAAGAGACAGAGTCAATTGTCAGCGCTGCGGCAGCCGCTGCTACCAAGGCTTTAACTTAGAGAATCTCACAGCAGCTGCAGTCCTCATTGCCTAGTCTCTGACTAACCCTTCGGGGATAATAGTCGTGATTATATGTATAGGTACATGTATGTCTGTTATTTTTTTTCCTTTTTTGTGCATTTTAATAAATCTTTGTTTTTAAAAATACTTGTTTTTCTGTAAATTTTTTGACGATGGAAGAGATCACTGGGAATATGCTTGATATCATGCGTTATCACCGGAGAATGTTACTATTCTTTGCCGTAAAGGTTATAGTCATTCAAAATTTAGCCCTTTATTTATGCCCATTTAAGGCCTCTTCGAATGACACCCGTTAATTGGCAATTTTACTTACATGACAAATTGCGAAATATTCAAATTAGAGCCAACTTAATTCATAAACTAGTTGAATTATGAAAGATGTAGTTTCACATGCAAATCCGTGGTAAAACCAGACTTTATCTAAGGCAAGCAATTGGGTCTCCTGGCTCCACATATGTATACTTAGATTAATGTTAGAATGTTATTAACATAACATCATTTGAATTAAAATAGATATAAAAATGTTGACATTACTTTTTACAATAAGTTGGGTTAAGTCAAACTTACATTTTTATTTGGCTGTTTTTTTTTATGTCATCATCGTTTAATCATATTTGAACCACCTACGAGTATATGCTATTGGCTGCTTTTAACTTTTACAGCGTAACTAAAACCTTAAGACTTTGTGGCCGATCTCGCCGGTTCTGGCGTTGCCATCTCTGCGGTCCCGGGTTCAGTTCCCGACCGAATCAATTTAGAAAGAACTTTATTATTGAAGTTTTGCATTCACAATGCTATATATAGATATAGGATAAAAACCGCTGGCTTGCAGCGTAAATCAAACGACTAGGAAAAAATTCAACGAGTCTTCTGGGGTCTCGGTAGCTCAGCAGTTAGAGCAGTGGACCGGCAATCCAAAGGTCGTGGGTTCGTATCCCACTCGAGCTTCCTGAGACTGGTTGATTTTTTTTCTAGTAAACATTTTATCTAAGAAAGAACTGTTTTCCAAATTCTATTGATTTCGGAGCTGGGTGTTTTTTATATATAAAAGTATGTTTATGCGTTATCTAGTTCAACTATTAAAACAAGTTTTAATTTATAAGGTTATCTTGGTCTAGATGACGGGTGTGAGAGTAGGAAAGTTATTTATTTATTTTTAATTTAAATTAAGATTTACAATTATTACAGAATTCCACAACTTTCATTAATACATTATCAAGGAACGTAAGTATACAAAAGCCATTGACAAGCCTCGTGTTTTTGAGGTGACAAAGTTTGGTTATTTTAATTAAATAAAAATATTAAAGTTATGGTTGTTTTTACTGAAAGTGCATAAATTGTTTAATACTGATAAGGTACTCAAGTTAAAACAGTGTATAGAAATGCCTTCATGGGCAAAGTAATAAAAAGATACAAGTTAAAATCTGAGTGGTTAATAAAAGTGTCATGTTGAAATATTTCAGTCAGTCAGCCGCGATAAGAATTCAGGCCAGTTATCTGGCAATTATAAAAACCTTAATTAATGCCTTTCGGATTGGGATCTATAAAAGTAAAGTAGTGTTTGAATAGCTAGATGTTTTTCATATGATAATATAATAATAAATATCATACTTTGATAGAGGATAAAATGTTATAATAGGTATAAAAAATAAACCAGTCTCAGGAAGCACGAATGGGATTCGAACCCATGACCGTTGGATTGCTGGTCCTGTTTGGAAGACTTGCAGCGTAAATCATCAACTACTAGAAAGAATTCAACGAGTCTTCTGGGGTATCGGTAGCTTAGCGGTTAGAGCATCCCCTCTCCTAATTTCACTAAGTTTATTTGTACTGGCACCTCGAGACCAACCGTTAGGTTATGCAAGAAGTGCCAGACGTCCCTGCGCCAGTAGAACACTCGCGCAGGAGACCACCAACGTTAGGTCTTGACGCCAAATTAGTGCCCGCCGCAGCGCGCTCTTCATTCGGTACTCATAAGACTGTGTCTCAGGAGAGTATCCCCGTGAACACGTGTAGTTCACTGCCTATTGTCCAGATAGGTAACCGGAGCTGTCAAGCTCGCTCACTTCTCGTTGCACGAAGGGCACAACTCGCAGTTGCCACTGCTAGGGTCGTCGACTCTAAAGTCAACTCCCAAGTGTCCACCTTGGTAGCGGAGTAGTAAGCACACTCACTTCTCGGAACCCATCCGGGCGCCTAGCCAGTTCCCACGTCCTACGCGGCTGGCTGGACCGGAGGCTACGGCATCTAGGAGGCCGCCTCTACTAATTCTCCAGACTAGTACCGGAGATGTCAACACCAATGTCCAATGAAAACCACCGGACAAAGCTGCCAACTATAAGGGAAACTCACGTTCCCCGCAGGACTTTTCGCTTCTGGCCCCTCAGAGACCGCTACTAGGCCCCGCTCGCTGTGCACGAGTTTGGAAGTCCTGGCACACAATACCAGGACAAACGAACATTCCCAAGCTCTACAGCTAACCACACGCCACTACGAGTCCAACCCATGTCCGGATCCCGCCGGAGGCGCCTGGTTAAAGGCACGACCAGCGGGGGGCTAGAACCGGAACCCCGTAGTACCTCTGAAAACACAACCTGACCCGTAGTTCCAGTTGCGATACCCTATCTATTGAGGTCGGTAGATAGGGACCAGAGCAGTGAACTGGCAACCCAAAGGTCATGGGTTCGAATCCCATTCGAGCTTCCTGAGACTGGTTGATTTTTTTCTAATAAACATTTTATCCCATATCTATATAGCATTGTGAATGCAAAAAATTTAATAAAAAAGAGAAGAACTTTGCATATTGTTCTTCAAGGCCGGCAACGCGTCTTCGACTCCTCTGCTTTTGCGGTCAGGCGTTTGTCTGTCTGTCCATGAGCGGCGGTGATTACTTTCTATCAGGTAATCAGCCAACTCGATTGCCTATTTTGCACATTAAAAGACATCACCAGCCGATAAATATCCACTGGTAGCCAAAGACCTTGCCCAAAGATCTACAACGTGGTCTATATACTATACATAATGAATTATAATATAATCAATAAAAACATGTGCATGTTTTTGTTATCATCTATTGATATTCCCACGGTATAGAAACCTGGCACTTGCCTACTATTACGGCGAAGTAACAATTATATCCAATCGTCTGGAAGTGGCTCAATTACATAGTCCGCTGAGCTGAACTGTGTCAACCAAGGCAGTCAATTACTGAGACTGCCAGCTTTATTAAGCTTTCAATGACGTCAGCATTCAAAGTTTATAGACACAATACTAAGCCAGAGTAATTCGGTAACTGATTAACCATATTTTTAGAAGGTACTGTAATTTACTAAATCTAACGTTTTACTAAATTATAGTTTACATACTACACTCAGGTATTCATTGTGGAAGCTAAGCTTCTTAAAATTGCCATAGATGGGTGAACAAAAGTAATAATGTAAGCTTCTCCGTTCTCTAGAAAATTTCTCAATTCACTAGTACCAACTGTGAGTGGTTGTCAATACCTATCCCTTGATATGCTAAAATATATACACTACACGTTTTCCTTCCATCCTATGACATGGGGTCCTACAAACGAGGCGTGAAGAGGTCTGGCAGGGTGAGTGTGACTAAAGCTACGTCTTTTTAACGTTGAAACCATTTGTTTTCGCGCCTGGACTCCACTTAGCATTAAACTCAAACTGTAAACGAAATCACCTAATGACTAAACTTTCATTGTGTTGAAGTCATTTACCCTGTATTATTTTTATTAGTAGCCTATATTTGATCCAACTGCTAGACAAAGGCCTCTCCTCTGCATCCCTATACCAGGCTGCCACCACCACACCACTACTTGCCACACCACAGACAAAAAAAAATATGGTCATCACTCCATCTTTGCCTCGGTATGCCACGCTTTCGTGGGACCTTGCATGGGACACAATCAGTGGAGATCTTCACCCATCTGTCTGGCCACATGTAGCTGATTAATTTTTATTAATAATAATATTCTATAGAATTAATATTTAATTAATAATATTCTATAGAAAGTTACTGCTTAATAATTTTTCAATTACATTGTAAGTACTTCCATTATTTAGTTTCAGTATTCTTGGTAAAAAAATGTATTGATTTTCTTAAAATTACTGAATTATTTTTCATTATATACCTATTTTTTACCAAAAGCTCTTTATCAGTATGTTAGTTAACAAGCTTTATGGAACTATAGGTCTATAAGAAATAAATATTCTGCTTATATCAATATTAATGTACACACGGCGTCAGATCAACCTACCCAAAACTGTCAAATTTCTACAATCAACTTTGAACTTTATTGTTTCGATATAAGGATCAATATTCATTGGAGAAATTTGACAGTTTAGGGTAGGTTGATCTGACGCCGTGTGTACAAGACTGTTTGTTTCCTAAATAAAATAAAATAAAAATTAAATTAAGTAAAGTACAGCCTGTTTTCTTCCCACTGCTGGGCAAAGGCCTCTATCATTGTGATCAAGTCATCGCATGGATAGGAAATGTCTAAGTCACCACGCTTGCTAAATGCGGGTTGGTGATCTGTAACCCTTGCTATGCATCGTGAAATCCACAAGCCCTACCTAGGAATTGAACCCAGGACATCCGGATATCGAGCCGAACGTTTGACCATTCAGCCAGCGACGCCATTAAATAAAAAGTTTCCCGAAATCTTGCATAGAAATGGCACAGTGCGCCGCGGCGCGGGCGTATTGCGACAATCGGCGTGTCACGGCCGCGCCCACTGGTGAATGTGCACGGAATGCGTGCTTGAATAAAACGTGGCACCACTTTGGAACGCACGTTTCCAATGCACAACGTAATATTGTATATTAAAATATAATAAATAAATAAAAAGTAACAGCCTGTATTTGTGTGGAAGCACACAGAAATTGCCAAAATATATCAGCTGTTCCGAACGTTAGGCCGTATTTTGTTTTTCTATACTGTCGGCTTTTAATGTTGGACAAAGGTCATCATTGAAGTCAAGTCAACGCTACCCTCTTTTATCCCCTCACGCTTTTATCCCCTGTGATGAAGAACGCGGTGTTAAAATGGAGGTACCATTAGCTAATTCCTGACATAAAAAACTAACTCAATGGAATTGTTATAGATTTGAATAAAAACAAAAGCAACGTTTATATTTTGTCATGGATAAGCCAAGTCAATAAAGGTATACCATGTTATACGATATTTGTGCAACCAACCTGAATGACAGATTGGTAACAGTACAAAAATATTTATAATGCTTAATATAGTACTTATCTAAAAATGATCTAGAGTCGAATGCGAACCAACCCCAAAACGTGGGAGATTGACGGCGGATCACAAATTGGCGTCACATTTTAACCCGTATTTGGTGTTGCCAATGATATCTGTTGTTCGGTCGGAAACAGAATCGGCCCAACTTTATTGCGATACGTGAATGAATAATGCAACTGCGGCCGCTGTTTGCTCCGTATTAATCATTTAGTTTTTATACATATAACGCACACGCCGATAAGATATAATATCCAATCGCTAGTTTCTCTGAATTGATAAACATTCAATTGTAAAGCCTGTTGGAAAACGAAATATTAATAGGGATAAGGTAGGGTGTACGTAGGGTTAAAATTAAAAGATTTTAACCCTAAAATTTGAATAAAGGACGAAACGCATTTATCTATTATTTAGTCGTAACTAAGTATGTTAGGAGATAATATAATTTACTACATGATTGAATAATAATACCAATATAACAAATCTATAAAAAATCAAGACACATAATTATATTATACACAACATATGATACGCTGAGCGCCAATACTGTTGTAAGCTTGATTGTCCGTAATCAGTTGTTGGAAGTATGAAGACAGAATTAAATTTGAAGATTTTTTTATAAGAAAGTTTTTGTTGTCGCTGACCTATAAATGTATGTATGTATTACAGAAATTACACCTTTGGCCTCTGCGTACGACTTCCGGAAGTATGTGATTTTTTACTTACAAAATTACGTAGTTAGTCAAAATCTGAGAACTGTTCCAAAATACCTTGTCCTTGTTGTCTTGGTTTGGTTTCCTAAATATGAACAGTCATGTTTGATTATGCATTTAGTATAATTAATATTTAATACATCATAGACAAAGGCCTTCACATATGAGCAATGGAAAAGGAGTTCTTGCCATTACCTACAACCGACGGCTTTTAAGTGCCTTCCGAAACATGAAGGAACTAGAGATGACTTTAATTTGGTCTCCATTGGGTCTGGGTGTTCTCTATGTATAATAAGTATGTATTTAAGTATTTTAAGTATGTTTATCCGTTGTCTTACTAGACAACGGATAAACATACTTAAAATGTCTTCGAAGAAACTCGTTAAATGGTTACTACCATTTAACGAGTTTCTTCGAAGCTTCTCTTGGGCTAGATAATTGGTGTGATTGTAGGATAGATTTATTATTATTATTATTATTCAGCGACCCGGCATTGGCAAAGTTGCAAAGCGCAAACCGAATGCCTTAGCCACTCCTCCATCGAGCTTCTAGTTAAAATTATTTAAATATAAAGACTCATTAACAGTAATTAATATTAAAAATAACCCAAATTGAACCCAGCATGTTTAAAAATAGCCAAAACGTCCTTGTGTGGAACTCAACACTCCCTCGCGCTCCAGTTTCTGAGCCTTTGCACTTTCACTGTCTTTATCGTTGCACAACGTCGCATGTTATTATAACCAAAACGCTATTGTCAAGAGCAATTATCGTTAAAAACTTATGCACCAATATTGTTATTGCACCGCAGTTTCAAGAATATTGCCAATGTCGTGCTTTTTATGTTGATTAAATATGTTTTTTGGTCACTTTAGCCATTCAAGGGCAAAGTTAACAGCTGTAATGCTTGACAATCTGTTACTTGCGTATAATTCGCGTCATGAATAAATTAAAATGTTGTGGAAAATAATACTAACGCATTATGTTCTTGTAAGCTTTGGTTTTAATGTTGAAATTCACAATAGTACTGGTCTAATTTTAACTTACTAAAACTAAAGCCTTAAAGTAAATTTTTAAAAATAATAAATATAATAAGTACAACTAAAACATCAGTCTATCACCGGTGACGTAAACCTACAAATACTTATTTTGATTTACGTAGGTACTCAATGTTCCTATTCTACTTTGTGATATAAACTTATATATCGAAAATGTCTAAAAGATTGATGACAGGTTTTCGTTTCTTTACTACTTTACGAACTACTTCCTTATGGACGTTGCTACCGCGGGGTGGGCGATGGTAACGATCCTCATGTAAATCGTCATCGTTATTATAATGAGGTCGGTAGTCGTCATAAGTGTCGCGATTGTATTCATCCTCTTTCGGAGGTGTCTTATATTTCTTCTTTGGTACTAAAATGTAGTCATCTAAGTCGTCACTAACGTGTCCGTATTCTGAATTCTTATTAGGCCTATATTTTTTCTTGGGACGAGTAAGGACATCGTCTGGGTAAAACTTTTCTGGTATGGGTAAGTCAGGAAGCGATGAAAAACTGTGTTTCATTGACGAAGCCGGCTTGTTATAATCTTCCATCTGAGAGCCTTTGTATCCTGGTCGGAAAGGATTAGGCCTCTTCTCAAACTCGAAGTTTTCAAATTTTTCATAATCATCCTTATAGTCATTTTGCATAGACGTGGGGAATTTCTGTTTGTTCATATCTTGATCAAAGCTGCCAGCATAAGAATCAATGTTTTCCTTTTTATGTTTCGTTTTACAATTTGGATCAACATGAAAACCGACGTGAGATTCTGCAGGATGCTGATCATACGGATGTTTTATAGAGTAGCTATGAGCGAACTCGCTAGGTTCCAAGTCATGTGGGTAATGACTAGGTCTCTTTTTTGAATAGTCTCTAAAATTATCAAACTGTGCATTGTTTCTATTCCTATCTTTTGGGTAGTATTCCACGTCTTCTTCTTCGGGGTCTTCGTAGAACCTTTCATACTCTCTCATTGTTTTTTCTTCAGGTAGACTCCGACCAGCAGCTGCTTGCTCTTTCATATCTCCATTGTTAACGACAGCTGTGAACCCAGTGTTGGGACCAGCAGAATACTCTACAGATCTTGTAGAGCCATCGGGCTGTATAACGCTGTAGTGACCTGTAAACAAATTTACAGAAATATTGAAATATGTAAAAACAATGCTAGTTCTCATTTCATTGAAGTATCAGTCGACTTAAATTCAAATTAATTCATCACCAACAGCATCATATAAATGTCTGTATGTTGTGCTCAGACCTTTCCAGGACAATATCAAATGGAATGATCGTGTGGCTAGTATAGCCATTTAAATTAACAAACACATCATTACCATCGTAATCAGCCCTTGTCAGTGCGCTGCTGAACATGGGTTGACTATGATGATTATGATAAATTTGTTAAAGGCAGATGCGCTCTCCACGCATACCTGTGGCCGCGTAAAGAGGCACTCTCATCCAACTGCTGCCAGCCTCTTAGCGTAAACCCATCTAGTCAGAAGGAGTCCTATATTATTTTTGCAGAATCGCGGTCACCACTCAATAACTCTTCTACTTAGTCTCTAATTACTTTTGACTTAATTGATAATGACAGAATTGTAAAGTTACCTTTTACAGTATCACCTTCTTTAGTCTCCCATACAGTCTTAATGTCACCCGTCTGTGCGTCAGCCACTCCGTAGCTGAACGAGTAGCTAGGATTTTCCTGAAATACACAACGTACAGCACATTAGAGTACCAATCAATTTTTTGCTCGTTCCTCAATTACATAGTGTACTTTTATCAAAGAAAAAACTACGAGGGAATGTGTGAAGTGATAGCTCGCGTGTGAAAATTCGGTATTTTACGCATAATGACAATCGCATGCTCGCGTCGGACTTTAATATTCTGAATAACTAATCAGCAGTGTAATTGTTTCCATAACTATGGAATGTTGGTACCTAGGCAATTACTGTCAGTTACGGACGAAGTTGCGGACCTAGCGAACGACAGTTGATCCGTCAAGAAATCGAAATATCACGTGTTCTGTTTTTAGACTTTGTGATCATATATCTATTGTTAATTACGTAAATTAATTTAGACAGTAACGAAAATAAACGAATTGCACTTACAAACATTTACATACATATAATCACGTCTATTATCCCCGAAGGGTTAGTCAGAGACTAAGCAATGAGGACAGCAAAAGCAGTCCTCTACCATAGTCCACTTTTCACCAAATAGCAAATAAACATGTGCTCAGCGTGACAGGTGGTGAGCACATCGCCGCTCTATGCTGTAGAATGTAGGTGCAGTCTTTAGTCCGTTAGTAGTCTTTTTTTACCGCTACGTGACACGGTTACACTTAGAACTATTTGTATTTAAATGTAAACTTATGAAATACAAGTGCTTTATTAAACTTCAATACCTTTATATTTTACTATTACTACTAACTAAAATATTGTACATTTACAGGTATGACAGTACTAAATACAATTCCTGTAAATATACATTTTTTATTAATTAAATGTTATTTATTCTGGTTTTATAAAAAAATTACAATGAGGTCAGGAATGTGTAATCAGTAATGTCGATTACCTTAGATTGCACAATAAATTATTATCACCTTATCAAACCTATCATTTTATCATAGTTACATTGAAATTATCAACTTTTAATATTAAATATTACAAGTCGTTGCTCCCCGGTCGGCCATTTTGAGTCAAGTTCAAGATGCGCAAGCGCATCGACCGTTACTCAATGTCAATGACGGATCGTTCGCTTTCTTTTGTTTCCGCTTGCGTTCACTTTTCAACGTCAATATTTATGAGGCTGTTACGTCTTACATAAGCTTGTTATATCAATAAAGTTAATGAAACATTAAATTGGTGCGCTGATTCGAAAGCGTTATGTCTATTAATATTTCGTCTAACTTTGTCTTAGTGCACGATAAAGTGCGGTCGAGTTTGCTTTATGTATATAACTTTTTTTCAAAAAGACAGTCGATATACATTTAAGACAGTAATTAAACGTCAAATGAAATCATACATTTAGAAGAATATCGATATTCAACTAACTACTGATTAACTAAAATATAAAGAAAAAAAAATAAAATTAAGGATCTAGCCTTAAGCTAACTATTTCGCCACTACATTTTGTAAAAACAAAAGTGCAGCACATACAAACGCCTTGACTCCGAGAGCATTTACTTTTGTTTTTAAACAAATTGTAACAATCTGCTTATCGAAACGAGTTGTCGCGCTGCTATGGAGAAAAGTGGGTGAACCGAGCGGGCAAATGTGTTTCGCCACATTGCCACCTACTGGCCACTTTCGATAAAGTGTTCGCACTGTATATCGAACTGTTTCGTCAATGCAAAGGCATTACGATTATGTTGAGAGTGGTTTGTTGAAGTTTTAGTCGTTGCGAAAAGTAAGGGAGCTTAATTTTTTTCGGTTTGTTTATTCTTTGCAAGATATACACTGATATGGTTAACAGTTTGGAGTGTTATTACTATGACTATGTTTCTTAGAGACTTAAATAGTATTTAGGTACGTAGTAAAAAAATATAATACCTATTCACATAACTTATAAATTGTCGACGTACCTGGTAGAGTAGATTCACACCGGTTTTACATGGTGTCGCCATCTCTGAGGTCCCGGGTTCAATCCCCGGTTGGGTCAATTTAGAAATTATTGTTTTTCTAAATTGTCGGGTCTGGGTGTTTTCTATGTATAATAAGTATTTAAATATGTTTATCCGTTGTATAGTAACCATTTAACTAGTTTCATAACGAAGCTTGTCTTTGGCTAGATAATTGGTGTAAGTGTAGGAAAGTTTATTTATTTATTTAGTTATTTATAAATTAATTAAAAAAAGATTTTTGGTGTGTGAAAGCTGCTCATTTATAGTATACTATTACCTATCTCTTCCCTTAAATGTCGTAAAAGGTTTTTAATGCATCTTAGATGTGATTAACAAGAAAACTACTATCAAAGGTGTCTCTCTCTCAGGAAACAGTAAAAATTCTAGTGACACCTACTACTATACTACACAAAAAATTATTAATTATTAAATTTAATTAATTTCACAATACACAAATTGTCATTCAGTTCATAATTATAGATACATACGTTTCGGAATTTTTCTTCATAGCTCTCACTCATTTTAGACGTCAGCTCAATCAAGGAAGGTATCGTTAAATTCTTATCTATCAAACTTTATTTATCAAACTTTGATACCTCTAAAATCTTGAGACTAATATTTTTATTGCGTAACGAGGTGACAATCGAATGCCTATTAAATATGCCCTTGGATTCTTGCAACACCATAAGAACATACAGTACAAAGTACGTACGCTTTCGACCCTGGACCTTAGAGAAATCGACATAAGAAACAAGGTTTTCCCTGTCGCGTGCTCTGATAACCTTATTAACCTGCCCGAACATGCCAGAATATGAACTACGCCCATTAAACTAATACGTCTATTATTAAACATAGCTGTGGCGGTGGCTGAGCTGTGTGGTGGTGACTAATTAATAGAATACTACCAACCCATCTTTTCCTTGGGTGTCGTAAAAGGCGACTAACGGACTAAGGACTACACATACATCAAACAGCATAGAGCGGCGATGTGCTTACGATGAGTACATGCTACCATGCTTGTTCCACGGTTAGGATCGCTCTCGCGCCGCGTCTGGCGTCGTGCCATCTCTGGGGTCCCGGGTTCAATTCCCGGTCGGGTCAATTTGACAACTGTTTTTCTGAATTGATTTCGGGTGTGGGTGTTCTTCTATATTTATTTATATCGTTATCTAGTTTAACCATATTAACGAGTTTCAATAGAAGCTTCTCTTGGGCTATAATTGGTGTGAGAGTAAAAAAATGGGAATGTTGTGATCCTCCGAAAAACGGGCGTGATGAGTGTATGTATGTCTGTATTGTGACATGTACAGTCAAGAGCAAAAATATGTTAACAATTGTAACTCTTAATACAACGGAATAAGAGTCAAAGTGTTTACATATTGGTACCGTGACATGTACAGCATAAATATTGAATGTTACTAAAAAATGCTACTGACACTTAATTATTTTAAATGCTACTCAATAACGCAATAGTGCGTTTAATAAAATCAACAAATTATATACCAATTAATTCAGACACAGTTGCAGTTTTAATGAAACATCTTTTAATGTATGATACAATGTATGCGGATCCATTCGTGTGTATTGTATTTAACAATCTAGTTCGAGTGGTTCATTATTCGGCTGCCAGTCTACGATAACACGTGATACCTATTAACGTGGTTACCTTTGTATCAAGTTTACTATAGATCACAGCTCTGCTCCGTTCTTTTCTTGCAGTAGTCATCTATACACCGAGATTTTTCATTGGTTTTGGAGCCGAAAACCTTATAATAAAAAAGTGTTGTACCTATTTATGAAATAATAATCGCTTTACGAGCTAAGTAAAAAAAGTTTGCCTCGGTCATTGACTTTCGTAAGATAGTTCGGTACTAAGGGTTCTTACATTTATTATGAATATTTTTTAATGATTTTATTATGCTCAAATTTTTAGTTTTACATGCTAAATAGCTTCTACTGATGATAAACATGAAGGGTTTCGGCTCCAAAACTAATGAAAAATCTCGGTGTATATTCTACCTACAGTATGATTACCTACATGACCTGTTGGTCACTACTAGAGAAACTCAGAACGCCAAGCATACCAATTTTTAGTTAACTTAAAGATCTATAGCGATGTTAACAATGTTATACTTGATTTTAAAGTAAACCCTGTTTCATGGTATAATAGCCGACTCATTACGATGGCCAATGCAGCCTTTGCAACACTTTAGTTCTAACGCTTTCAATTTTCACAGGAGTATCTTTTAAAATTTTTCATAACAATGCAAAACAATGATGCCTGCATGGTGACAGTAATAAGCCAGGACGACCTCCTTGGTCGAGTAGTTTATACACCGGTTTTCATGGTGTCGCCATCTCTAAGGTCCCGGGTTCGATCCCCGGTCCGGTCAATTTAGAAATTGTTGTTTCTAAATTGTCTCGGGTGTGGGTGTTTTCTATGTATATTAAGTATGTATTTAAGTTTTTTAAGTATGTTTATCCGTTGTCTAGTAACCATTAAATGAGTTTCATAACGAAGCTTCTCTTGGGCTAGATAATTGATGTGAGTGTAGAAAAGTTTATTTATTTTATTTTTGTTTATTGATAAGAATTCTACAACCAGGCCATAATTATGTTCTGTTATGCAACATGAGCTGTGTGGGGGTGCGTATCGCTTCATATGACGACAAATGAACAAAATTCAACGTATATTATTCATTTGACATAATACTCAACATATTCTATAACAACTTTTCCTATTAAGCCATATTGGTATAATAAACATATTCTGTACTTCACATGATATAATTTTTTACGTAAAATTAAAAATAACATTTTAACCCTAAAGTGATTTCAAATATTGTCTTGAAAAGTTAATACGTTGTGTTTTCGGTAAGGTTGTGCTACAAACGTCAGTGACAGAAACGAATCGCGGCAAAACCTCCACGTAGTCTTGTCTGCCCTACGCTAGAGTGTAATTTATGCCCGCCCAAGGCGGTCCGTGAGCTGAGGAGCAGGTGGGTTTAACCGCGGCTGAGGCTGGCCAGCGGATAGACCAGCAAGCCGAAGCTGCGGTGGTGAGCGTAAGCCATCTGCGACGATAAGCTCGCGTGGGACCGCCGGAGCCCCGCAGCGCCGGAGCCGTGATAAAAACCATGCCTGTACGTGCTTGTTTTCATGCTGCATTCTTGTTTGCATGCTGCATGCTTGCTTGCATGCTGCATGCATGCTACTTGCTTGCTTGTACGCTGATTATTAAATGAATTATGTTTTATAACATTTATAACATTAGATTAACATATCAAATGTTATCAAATGTACATTCAATCAAATGTATGTTATATCAAATAACATTAAAGAATCTAAAATTATATTATATGTTTATTATACTAGGTCAGTTGTTTTATAAATGAAATTATGTGAAATGAAATCATATTATTTTAACATTAGATAGTTAAGTATTTAAGAGGCCTATTACATCTCGAATGTGATTTTTGCGTAAAATGCCCATTTTCGCATTTTGTAGTATTTTTGCTGTTGTATTTATCGTTTTTATCGAAATGGGATAATAAATTTGTGCATAATATTACAAATCTCCATTCTGTGAGCATAAGTCGAATTCGGACGGCCGGCGGCGCATCCCATTTTGTAGTAATTTTGCAGTCGTTTTTATCGAAATAGGATAATAAATTCATTATAAAATCTTTATTTCTCATGAAGTAACAATTACTGTGGTATAAATTTTGCTCAATAATATTATCGTAGATAAGAGATACTCACAGTTAACTTATATTGATTTTCGAAGTATTTTGGTTTAGATTAAGATTTTTTTCCTATATAAAATCAATGATATCTAAAAATTCCGAGGCCGCTACGCACTATTCGACTACATAACAGATAACATTAGTTATTTTTATTTCACTTGTTTAGATCAGTAGTTCAATCGATGTGCTCAAAAAAGTGCCTTCACGCACTTTATGAAAATCTTTCTCTGCAATTTTGGGTTTAATTAAAAAATTATGCAAAATTTACAAAAAGCGAGGCCGCTTCGCACTATTCCAATAATAGCTATTCTACACTATCCAATAAGTCATAATTGTTAATGTATTTTTGTATCTGAGATCCATAACGCCAAAATTGGCCATTTTACGCAAAAATCACAGTCGAGATGTAATAGGCCTCTTAAATGAAACATTACACACCCGCTGTGTGGGGTGGCGGTTCAGAGCGTGTGGTGACGGTTCATAAAAAGCATACTTACTACCAAACAATTTGTTCCCTTAGGTTTCGTAAAAGGCGCCTAACGGACTGAATAGTGCAGATAAATCCAACAGCTTAGAACAGCGACGGGCTCACCACCTAGCATGCTGAGCACATGTGTAGTAGTTATTAGGTGAAACGTGGCACGCTATGGAAGAGGACTATTTTGCGGTCTTTACTTAGTCTCTGAATAACCCTTAAGGGATAATAGTCGTGAGTCGGTATTGTATGCAACATAAAAAGTGTTGAATAAAAACCTATGTAACACATAGATAAGCGTCCTCCGCAATCCGGGGTGGCTGCCTTGACCACTCCGCCACCGAGGTATTGGTTGGACCGACGAAATTTTTCAACGCTTTTGACTTTATGTTTTTATAGCAACAGTGTCTTATCAAACTTCGTACAATTTACATTCTTTGAGATCTGAATGAAAAATGTTTTACAATATTTTAAACATTCAGATAATGTAACACAACAAAAACGACAAAAAAAGCATATTTTAGGTGATTGAATTACACACAAAGAGTGATTGAATAAAAAAAATCACGATTTTGTAATTAAGTTTAAACACAGGAAGAGTTTTGATAATTTAATAGTATCGGGGCTTGAACCAATTAAATTTCACTGCAGTTCAGTTTACAGTCATTAGCGATTCAGTGATCCGATTCATTGATATTTCATCGCTGGAAAGCTAGTGACGCGTTAGTGACATTATTCATGATTTCTATGTAATGGATAGTGAAAATCGCGTGCCTTACTGTAGCAGAACACAGAAATATGGCAGAGCGAATTATAGCAAGATTTATAAAATTTTATTTTGATTCGTCTAACTTGCTGACAACAAGAATGATAAACTGAGATTATATCTAATATAAGAATTATCTTAATAAAACAGCTTTGTCAGTAACTGTCTTTAAGGAAAATACAAAAATTATTTGAATATCTCATCAGGATTCTTTAAAATCTATTGAATTTTTCCTAACCCCATAAAATGTTGTGTCATTTACAATAGATATCCATGGCAGAAATTATAACAACAAGACCAAAGTAGAGAATATTGATATCTATTTGTTTTTATGTCCAAAAAATTTTTTCTATCTATCTTATTGAAATCTAACATGGAGAAAGTATCTCTTTATTTTATTTGATAAAACATACACGCTTCTGATGTCCAAGTTAACTTTTTACAATCATTATTATGGTACTGTTGAATGTCGGTTTGTGAATTATGTATTTTAGATCGATCCTGAAATTTTGTTTCACATTGTTTTCTATACTAAGGGAAGTATATAGTTAATGCAATAAATCTGTAAAATTGTTAAGTATTTCAACTAAATTTATTTTAAATACTATTTAAATTAAATAAAAAGTACGTAAAATACATTCTGCTTCAGTTATATTTAAATGAGACATATTCCATATGCCTGTAACATCTTACGTCTAATCAAAATAAGACATTAAAAATATCTTTATTTAGAGAAAAAAAAGGAAAATACTCACTCCATTGGCGATGGCAATGGTTTGTTCCAATCTCTTCCCTCTAAGATCCTCTTCTTGACAATTCAACGTCAATAGATTTGCCAAGAGGACCTTTAAAGTAAACAAACAAAAAGGTGTTTACAACCAGAAATATACTAAATTCACTTGTTAGGAAAAAATCCAATTCCAATTAATACATTAATAATTAACTTACCATTAACGCCAACACTCTAGCCATGGTAATAAACCACTAATCCTTTATCACATCAGAACCCACAGCACTCAAAAAAAAACGATTAAACATTAATTAGTTATCAAGGAACGCCAGACTAGCATGTCCATAACCAAGGTCGGGATGTTGCGAAGACGGCCCGAGGCAACCACCACCTAGCTATTTATAAACGCACACTTGCTGCTACATTACGCGTATAATATCCACTCACACACATATGGATCCGCGACAGTTAATCAAGAGATCCAATCGGCGCATCGCTAATTGCGGCCATTATCTTTTCTGTAAGCGAAAATGCGGAAAGTAGTGTAATCTTACAGGAACATGAGGATTGTTAAACTAACGGCCGTCACCCAGAGATGACTTTGTGGCGCAAGTTCATGGAACGTGAAAACTTCAGTTATGTGCAACGAAAGAGTCATCAATTAAATTAAATGTGGAAATAACAACAGATATATTATTAATAAATATTTGTTTTGGTTTACACCCAATGTGACAATACAAAATGAAACAACGTAGACATTTAATTCTGTAATTTAAAAAAAATACTGCTGGTCCATATAAAACTGCAAATACCATTCGTACTGAATGTGTGAAACAAACAGCTGATTTGTTTTTCGCAATTTCAGAGTTGCTCTTATATAAATAATTGTTCTTCGCACTGAGTAGAATAGCAGTAGCTATAATTATGGTCTATAAAGTGAACACATTTATAAAATTGATGTCAACGAACCACTCTTAGGAAGTCCACTCAACATAAAATAGATTATTAGATAACAAGTATAATGCATAGCGAAACAATAAATAACTTCTAAGAATTGAGTGGCATGTTAACAATGGGGTACAACTGTACTGTCTCAGTAAATCTTATTGCACAAAGAAAGTAAGAAACGTTTTGACTTGTTGGATGTCTTTATAGGTAATGATTTATGAACCACTCGAAATTTAAATGCTTCTAAGTTATTAAATAATAGAGAAAACTTTCTGTGCAAGAACAATTTTTTTTCGTTTACCTCTTTAATAAACTGGAGAGGACGTGGGTTCGATTCCCACATAAATTACTTATTATTTTTCAACGTTTTCTTAACTTCGAAATTCGAATGCTGTGTCAATTTGAATTTGAAAGGAAAAATCATGAAACCAAAAATTAAGGATACATATAAAATCCTAATCGAATATTTCCTGTGGTATTATTTAAAGGCCGGCAACGCGTCTACGTTTCCTCTGGTTTTGCGGGTGTCCATGGGCGGCGGTGATTACTTTCCATCAGGTGACCCGCTTGCTCGTTTGCCTCCTTCTGCTATAAAAAAAAGAAATCTTTAACCTATGAGAAACTAGCAAACTTACTAACTGTATGTGCGTGTTTCTGCTAAATATGTTATTATAGCAACTCTGATAAGATGGTGGCAGCTAGCGAGGCGGACTTAAAACGAGCCGTTACAAGAACATACCCTTTACAGCGCTTTATTTATATTTAAAAACATTACCATCATACGAAAATAAGAAGCACGGACGAAATCGAAGTAGTTTAATATGGTCACCAATC
The DNA here is from genome assembly GCA_963921215.1 of Scoparia ambigualis. NCBI lineage: Eukaryota > Metazoa > Arthropoda > Insecta > Lepidoptera > Crambidae > Scoparia > Scoparia ambigualis. The sequence continues at coordinate 28,145,391 of OY992506.1, forward strand.
TGAAGACCAGGCAGTGCGATAATAGTGAACTGTCCCAGCTAGCTGCTGCAATGCCTAGGTTAGGTCAACAACGTAATAGATCTTTTTTACAGTTGAATGAGTTAATGCAGACTTAAGGTTCCTCGTTCTATCGTTTCAAGAATCAGCTACTAAAACAACGTAACTCCTAAATCATAGTACCTTGCCAATTGAAGTGTAACCATATAGAATCTAAAGTGCTATCCATTGAAAATATAACTTTTTTAACAACAACCGCGGCACTATGTTTCATGCATGATGTATTTTGCAACGATGATAAATTTCAGCAGGAAAGTTTTTTTACAGAGGCGACTCAACACTTTCCTTTGCGAATGATGCGGATTAATTAGTCAGTATCTAAATGATGAATTGGAAACTGCTGTCGTAACATTTGTTGTGTGATAAATACATGACGTTACATACACTGATCGGTGAGCGGTACGTTAATATGCAAATTTCTTTTTTAAGAACTTACAATTTAAACAGCTAGCTGCTGATATCAAAAATGATGTACACGGGACTGGACTCGATCCCATAGTTTATTAAGTATTAATTATTGTCGACACCATTTAGTGACTAAAATAATCTTACAATATTTTGAAATTAGTATGCACATTATTTTTAGCTATATCTTTAACGGTTTTTTATGTGATGTAGAAACCAGTTTATAAAGGTATTAAACAAAATTTATAGTAAAAAGGTGCATTAGTGACCAAAAGAAGTAATGTCATTATTGCCTAGTCTCTGACTTACCCTTCAGGGATAAAATAGGCGTGATGTATGTTGTATATTAAAATATTCTGATTTGTTTTAATAACATAAGGAATTGGATAACTCATTATAGGTACCTAACGATATATTTTTTTAATTTGTCTCTCTGGACCTAGGAGGTCCAGAGTAACAAATTACTATCCTATCCTAAATTAATATTAATTAATAAATTGGTGTCCAATCATTTGACAATAAACAAATAACCAATTTTCATTTGTTTCAAATTATACTTGATAAATGTATCATTTTACAAACTATTGTTTCATAAACTACTCATTAGACAATACATTTACTAAAAAAATTCATTATACTAAAACATTATTTCACAAATTGATTATTTTTTAAACATGTTAGTTGGCAAAACAATGTAAAGTATAAATCACATTTAACAAATACTAGCTGCCCTACTCCTGTAGGTCACGTGATAGGTTAGATATTTAAGACAATCGCGAAGCGCAGCGTAGCGATAAATAAATATCGAGGTTATTTTTTTTATTAGACAACAGAAATACTAGCTGCCCTACTCCTGTAGGTATTGAAAAATTGAAATTGCTTACATCCTAATAAAATCACCAATTTAGCAAACGAATTATTTAGTCAAGTGAATATTATTAAAATAATATTTTAAAAGTAGAAATATTCTCTAAGTAAAACATTTGCGAAACCTGTATTATTAGGTCACCTGTTGAAATACCAGACACAATAGAATTTCTATTGTTATCAACAGCCACAGACGAGGGGTTATAAATAATTATTTTTAAAGTAATATGTTTTCGAAAAGAAAGTTTGTCAATTGATTAGTTTTTCAAACGTTGTTTGTTAAATGATCTTTTGTCATACGTTTTTTGTCAAACATTAGTAAACCTAATAAATTACTATTATTATTTTCTAAGGTTTACGCGAGCACTAATACATTGAAATGAAACAATTTTTAGGGATCAAAACTCGCGTATAATTTACTAACTACATTACTGTAGTTTTTATTTTCCTGCCGTTTCTAACACTTTACAGGGTCCGTGGTCACAGGTAGACTGAGGTGTTGGTCGTCTCATAGATAGACTATTAGTTATTCTGTGTAGGTAGTTAGAAGTTATTTGCCTACCGTCAATCATTTTTATATATATAAAAAAATTTCCGTAGAAAGTATTTTATTTTATATTACTATTACTTAAATGACTAGACTATCTCTTACAACAATTGTCAATTTTGTCTTAGATATATAATTTAACATGTAAATAAAAAATCAGGTTTAGTATCTTAAATAATTTTATTTTGGTATTCTCTTGTATCAAAACAAAAATAACATTATGTTTTGTCGATAAACTTACAAACTATGCAAATAAAATAGTCATTGCGATACCTACTTTGAGAAAGAAGTAGAATACAATAAATATTCGCGGAGAGTATCACAGTTCAATACTGAAGACATCAAAGCCGATTCGAAGACAATTTGGCGAACAGCGTCATCTTTTGATGATAGTAGTAAACTTTTAGTAGTAGCTTAGCGCCATCTATGAGTTGTGTTAGTAACTAGTTGGTTGTCAATCAGCGCCATCTATGAGTAGTGGTAGTAACTAGTTGAGTGTGGCGCAGCGCCATCTAGTGGTAGCCGTAGTAGCCTCCGTCGTAGTGGTTGCTGTAGACTTGCGGGTGGTGCGCGTGCCCGATGCGCTTGACCACCGCGTTGAAGCCGTTGTGCTTGTCAGCGGTGTACTCTACGATGCGTGTAGTACCGTCAGGCTCCGCAAGCGAGTAGGCACCTGGAAAGTAAAGAATAGATAAGTTTTCGCTTTACAGAGGTTAATTGATATTGCTTTACATTTAAAATTGCTTTGCAAAGGATAACAACGTTAATGTTAAAATTTAACCAATGTGAAAAAACTGTCACAGTACCTATAATCAGCAGTTTTAGACAGTGTCACAATATTTTTAACTCATGTTCACCATTTATGAGAAAATACAATAAATATTTAACTCATGTTCACCATTTATGAGAAAATACAATAAATATTATCATGTAATCACGATGAAAAACTCAACATCTATTATTAACGACAATCAATTCATTTTTTTTATTAATACCTTTACAGGTAAAAACATATAAATATTAAGAAAAGTACAATTATTCTAATTTAACTAACTTATCGACAATAAATTTATATACCTTTGACAACGTCACCATCTCGAGTCTCCCATTGAGTCTTGTGGTCACCAGTGTGTGGGTCGTTCACTGAGTAGTCGTAGGAGTATTTAGGGTGGGCCTGAAAAAGTAATTAACTTAATATATTTTTTTTATTTTAGCAAATTTTAGCTTTACTTAGAGCGTAACAAAGTCATTCATCTAAAAGACTTCAACGCGTTAGCGTTTGCGAGCATTAATCATTATTGCAACATTTCTTTGCTCTGGTAATAAAAGCAAATTTACGACAAAATATAAAAAAGGTGTTTGTTTTATATTTAAGTAATAATTAGTTTATTGCTTATTTGAAAATTTAACTATAACTAGTAATTATCTAGATAATAATCAGATATTTTTTTGTTCTTTGAATATCATTTAATTAGTCCTCTGAATAATAACCAGATTCGCTTTAGGAGTAGGCAGGCAGGTGGAGACCGTTCTACAGTTGGAACTGCTCTATAGAAATCTGGATAATTATATTATGTTATTCAACTAGAGACGCCTCTTTAATCATCTCAACAGGTTCGGAATAGTAACCTATTTGTACCCCATTATTTTTCCAGTGTCTTGCAAGTCATACGCAAATTGACAATTTCCTTCCCTCGTTTCCGCTTTTAAATGAAATAATTAATTTCCGTCAAGGCCACAAGCATGTCTTCGACATAAGTCCAGTTGCGTCACAATGACGCAATGACGCAAGGAGTTACGGTGCTTACACTCGCTATGGGCCGTGACTTCTGTCGCCATAATAGGGCGTAAATATAGGGACTGATGTTTGCTAGCAAAACTCGCTTGATTTACGATTTTTCCAAGTCTGCTTTGTTTGCACACAACCATTCCTAGAACAAAATTAAAACTATATTGTTACCCCTTATCACCAAAGGGAAGAAGACAAAAAACTCCTAGGTCATTATTCAGTGTGGATGTAAAATGTATATACAGATCTTGGCAATAATTTGTATTAATATGCATGATGAAAAGGTAAATGTAACATTTAGGTATATTAATTATGGAGTTTAGGGACGAATTTTGCACAACTCAACATATACGAGAACATAACATAACATAAGATACTAATATAATAACTAAAAAATGTTATAAGTAGATAAAACTGTAGTAATACTAATTCCTTCCTTTCTTCCTTCCTTTCCTTTCCTTCAAATTAGACAAGAAAAAACAAAAAACTGAAATAACTTTTTTTTCTAAAATATGTTATAATCTGACGTATCACTTTTATCGAAACGATCACCAACGGCTTGGTCTGAAGAATTACTTTTAACAAAACGATCACTTACGTCTTGGTCTGATAGTATAAAATTAATGATTACGATGATAAAATAACAACGATTTGGTCGATGGGTGCTTCGAACGCATTTTGCATAGGTAGGATTTTTTCCCTAATCGCATTTTGCCACGAATGTGTTTTGTCACGTGTGCTTTATGTATAAACTGAGTGGAATTACGAATGTAGTAAACTGCAGTTGCGATGAACCCATATTGTGTAGAATCACGAATGTAGTAAACTGTAGTTGTGTGGAATCTGGAATACATATTGTATGGGAATCACGTATAGGAAGAATCGCGTTTGTTTCGATCGCATAATTCTTTAATTTCTATGTAAATTATTATTACATAACACATTATTTTAATAATTTCACCGCTTCTGTTGAATACGTACACGGAGTTAATTATACGTACAACCCTTGAGGACCGGACGGACGGTGTAACCATAGGTGGATACAAAATTGCCAATCTACGATATGCAGATGGCACTACCCTTTTTGCCTCTAGTAGTAGCCGCATGGAAGAACTTCTCCTGAAAATGGAACGTGTCAGCCTAGAGTTTGGTTTGAAGATAAATCGCGGTAAAACTTAGACGATGATTGTGGACAGAGCAAACAACAACTTGCCAAACATCACCAATATAGCAAACTGTGAGGTCGTACAATCCTACATTTACCTTGGGGCTCTTATCTCAAATCAGGGAGGCTGCATAGATGAAGTTAAGAAACGCATGGCTATGAGCAGAAGTGCAATGGACAAGCTAAAGAAAATATGGAGGAACAAAAACATAATAAAAACCACAAGACTCTTAAAATCGTTGGTGTTTCCCATATGCACGCCGCCGAAACATGGACCTTACGGCAAACCGAAACTCACAAGATAGACGCTCTCGAGATGTGGTGTTGGAGAAGGATGCTCGGTGTCTCTTGGACCGAGTTCCGAACAAATGTCTCCATCTTGACGAGGTTTGCATAAAAGAGCGCCTATCCACCCAAGTACGCAGGCGAATTCTGAAATTCTTTGGGCATGTTAGTCGGCGTAAAAACGACTCCATAGAACGTCTTGTCGTGCAAGGGAAAGTTGAGGGCACAAGACCACGAGGGAGATCTCCAATGAGATGGACGGACCAAGTGAAGGCTGCGGTGGGCGCTCCCGTGCATGAATGTGCCCGATTAACGACCAGCAGGCAGAGGTTGCGGGATGTCGTGCGGCGGGTACTGTCTGCTGCCCAACCTACCGAAACGTGATAACCGCGACCACTCTGGCAAGAGTGAAGTGACTAAGTGGAAGAACACATTATATGATAAGTATACAAAGCTAATTATACAAAGCAGAGTCTCTGACTAACTGAAAAATGATCCACATCGCACAGCAAACTAGAACGCTAAGATTTTGCAAGCACAAGGCCTTTTCATGGGTTACCTATCTTAAATTTGAAATTTTCCTGTACGAATTTTATTTAGCCGAAATAATTTTGTAATTTATTGTGTTATATTATTTTTTTTTTTACCAAAAACACAATTTTGAAATGCCGATTTTCATTAGTTGTTTTATTGAATTTTTTTGTTATCAAATCCCACTCAACGTTTGGCCGAAGCTATTAATGCTAGATGATTCATTTTACAGTAACACGTTTCTAATATTATAAAAATACAACATCTCAAATGACAAATAATTGAAATCCATAATATCATCAAACAACTATCTACAGTTATCTTTTCTCGTCACTTTTGAATATAAAACTTAACCCTAGACGCCCTCTCCCAATGTTTGACCCACCTTTCGGAATAATATATCTTTTAACAGTTCTATTGCTCGTATGTGCAGAGGACTTAACAAACTAGGTATGAATCATAACTCTCTTGATATTTGGAACACAAATGTGTTTTAAAATTCCATCAAGACTTTATTAGTCGACCCAAATAGCTAACCGCCCATGAGTCTTATAATTCATATTCATATTCATATTCATTTATTCACATCAAATTTATAGCAATCAGAACATAACTTTCAAATGATTTTAAGTAACTTTTGACAATCTTTGTCAATATATTATTTATACATGCTAAGCACACATAAACTAGTTGTGTTAACACATTTAGAACGTTAGTTTAGTATCAGATATTGTTAAACCTATGTATTTATAACTTTGTTATGATTAACATTGTCTTTTGTGTAACCTAATAAATGTATAAATAATTAAATAATAATTAAAAAGAAGCAGGCGGTCACTAGTGACGAATAATTTTAGACAATTAGTGTCAATCAATATCAGTATAATATCGACGTCCAACGAATTGGTATAATGGGGCCGAAATTTCGTTGTTGTAATCCTTAGGAAAAAGTTGTCAACTTAGTATAATAATTCAACAAGTTATTTTTAAGTCGTGGTACTACTTCATAGATAAGTACGACTTGAACAAAAAGATGCTGCATTGATGATGCCTAAAAGACAGGTAAACTAGTTTACTTAGCTTAGGTATCATTTCGATTATTTTGCAATACTAACCTTAGTTTTTACATTACTTACAATAATAGCGGCACTCATGTTATGCTTTATTTTATTATGCGGACGAATGATATTTATAAGTTTTGTTGTATTTAGACTAAGTTTTATACAGAAAAATAAATTATTCTTATTCTTATTTATGGCGAGTCACCGGTAAATGCGGGCAAACTGTTTTGTTAGATCAAATGGTTTAAGTATTTATTATTAAATTACGCTTTTATAAAAAATATATAATGCACTAAAGGATATTATTACCTAAAGACTGTGCTAATTTGTTACGCGATTAGATGTACTTTACTTAATTCTAAAAAATCCCGAAAACAGGCCAAATAAAAGTCTAAAACGGAAGATCACTTACATTTTTTTTTAATTTTCGATATAATTTTTACATGTAAATATTTATTTTGAAGTACTACAGAGAACCTGCTAATTTATTAAATCCTATAAAGTATATATAGGCAAAAAACCTATAAAAACCTTTAAAACACGCCTATTTGCGCAGCTTCGCTGTTTACCCGTCCCGTACCGTTCGTACCGTCGAGAGAGCGAGAGAGAAGCGCTCGAAAGGACTCTACTTAAATTTTATACTCACGTAGTAATCGCCGTGTGAGTCGCCTTCATAGCCTGCGCTGCCGCCGTAGCCTCCGTAGCCCGAGTAGCCGCCGATATATCCGGCGCTGGCAGCCGCGCACACAGCAATGAACACGAAAACCTGAAATAAGATAAGATAAGACTTAAAAAAATATTGACCTGCACAACACTTACAACGTAACATATAAAAATAATATAAAGGTATTAGTAATAAATAATAATAATAATACATCTAATGGCAGTTGGTATAACCTACCAACCCAGTTATAAAAGTTGTAAAAAAGTTTTAACTTTTCCACTCTCACACCAGTTATCTACCCTTAGTTATGCTTATTTTGAAACTTGTTTTAATTAGTTGTTAGATTATGGAAATTTATACTTGCTATACATAGATAACTTAGACCCTAAAATCAATTTTTAAAAAAACATCTTTTTCTAAATTGACCCGATCAGGAATCGAACCGTTACCTCAGAGGTGGCGACGCAATAATTCGACGACGGAGCTCTTCAAAGTTCAGTGTTAAAATAATTTGCAAAATAACGGTTGTAAAATCGTGATTATGATTTTTTTTAACCAACGACTAATCATTAAACGATAGTAATAGAAAAATAATTTGAACTATCCAAAGTGGCCTTTATAGATCTGCAGTTGTTATTAATTAAATTTCATCACTAATAAAAATAAAATAAGTAATTTTTTAAGTGTCATCTATACTGCAGATAATAATATTCTGATAGCCTAATGTCTCACTCCATAAATCACATAACACGTGACTTTTGATAGATTTTGAAAGCTTTGGTTACAAAATATTAAGTGCAATTTTTTTTTGTATATTATACCAATTAACTGCTATTACGTATTATGAAATTAATTATAACCAATTTCATGCAAATCAATGAATTGAATTGTTATACGTAATGTACTTGTTACCGGTAGTTTATGTTTACATTCCATTGATTATTTAACAAAACTCTATAATGCACTAATTTAATTACGTAACTAATTAATAAGGTAAATAACTTGTAATCATTCAGCATTATGTTTATGTAATTGCATGTTAACGAACACGCAATGTAACAAAACGAAGGGCTGGTTTCATGATTATTATGTGTGTATAAATAATTAAATATGAATACGATTAGCGCAGGATCGCAGCAGTGGGTGTAACTGGCTATTTAGATAGATAGATAGATAGATAGATAAATAATTAGAACATAAGTAGGGTCGAGGAGTTCGATGGTGCAGCGGTTAAGACTTTCGGTTTACGATCGTCGTCGCTAAGCAACTTTCGCAATGCCGGGTCACTAGATGGGTGACCAGATTCAAAATATCTCGAGCTCCTCCGTGCTTCGGAAGGCACGCTAAGCCGTTGGTCTTGGTTGTTGTCGTAAGATGACAGTCGTTAAAACCTACCAACCAGCATTGGGCCAGCGTGGTGGGTTACGGGTGGTAATATCCCCCACGTGCTGTCCACATAGAAGGCCTGTACCCAGTTTATAAGTTGATGATGATGATGATGAAGTAGGATCGCGAAGACTTAATCAATACATAATTTAGATGTCAAGTGATATTGAGATAATTGAGAAGTGATAAACTTACTGACTAATTACATACTATGGCTATTTTGAAAATCTGATTTATGGTTTCTGTCTTCATCATACTTTGATCATAATTTATAGAATTTGTGTGTACAAGTTACCTTATATAAATAATAAACATACTCCTATCAATACAATTACTTAAAATATTAAATTAATTACGTAGATAAGTCTTTCCATGTCGCGTAGCGGTTAAAGAATACTACCCAATACACCCCCTTTCTTCCCTTGGGTATCGTAAAAGACGGCTATCGGACTAAAGACTGCACATACATCCAACAGCGGAGCGGTAATGGGCTCACCGCCTGTCACGCTGAGCACTGTACAGTCGCTATTTGGTGAAAAGTGGACTATGTTAGAGGACTGCTTTTGTTTTCCTCATTGCCTAGTCTCTGAGTAACCCTTCGGGGATAATAGTCGTGATTATATGTATGTATGGTACGTAGGCAAGTTACGAATTAGGCGACAGGTAGCAATCGTTTCGCTAACATTTATGATTATTTAACTAAATACTTGTCAACAACTTTTAAAATTAATTTTCTATCTGTTCATCGTGTCTTAGAGGTAGCGGTAGCCCAAATAGCATCTTAAGGACAGTTGTGGAGAGACATGACTCTCCCCTTATTGGCCATTTTGTTCACCTGCTGATCAAACAGAGCGTTTGATCTGTTTAATTGGCGGATGAGACGACCTCCTTGGTCGAGTGGTTTGTACACCGGTTTTCATGGTGTCGCCATCTCTGAGGTCCCGGGTTCGATCCCCGGTCGGGAAAATTTAGAAATTATTGTTTTTCTAAATTGTCTCGGGTCTGGGTGTTTTCTATGTACAATAAGTATGTATTTAAGTATTTTAAGTATGTTTATACGTTGTCTAGTAACCATTTAACGAGTTTTATAACAAAGCTTCTCTTGGGCTAGATAATTGATGTGATTGTAGGAAAAAAGAATGAGACTGCAACTAAAATATTATAATAAAATTGTACCTACTAACATAGTCATGGATTTGTGTTATCTTAGTAAATAAACATTATTAATATTGTTTTATTAGAGAAAGGTAGTATTTGTTTAACAGTCTAATAATATTAGAGCATTAATTTGATATCACGTAATTCAATCTAAATATTTTTTATTTGCTCTATTATGACATCTGAAAATAATTATATTTCAAAGAATTTTCCAGGAGCTGGCTTGCAAACTTTACAATACCAAAAGTTTAGTTCACAATGAGTTCGAAAACTTTGTGGTAAAGCAACCAACATTAGAATATAAAAAAGCTATGAGAATATTAAGAGTAAATGCATAAGCATATATTACTCACTTCTATATATTTTTGTATTTGGTAAAATGTTGAAATGTGTTTTATTATGTTATGGTAAAAAAAATTAAGGATCATTAATATGATTCTAGGTTTTAGTAGTTTTTGTTTTGTGTGTAATTAAGCTATGTTGTTTTTGTTTAACTTATGACATAAACCGAGAAATTATAGTAAATACTTAATTTGGAACTTTATATTTCCAATTTAAGGGTCTATATCGATTAAAGAAATTTGACGGTTTTGGATAGGTTGACCTGCTGATTTGAGAACAAACCCACAAGAAAAAACAACTAGTCTTTAAGCGGTATTACTAGAGAGAAAAACTTTTCGACCTTGTTAGCAAGGTAAGTATAGGATATGTCTACATTTTCAAAAAAATATATTTTGGCAATTAGAATAATGCTATATAGTGAAACAGCGGTGAACTAGTAAGTGTTAAATGTTCGCAAACGTACCTGAGTTAACTAATAAACGAAACAATACAGTATTACGTTACTTTTCAAATAATTCTGCGTGCTGTTTATTCACATAAATTTGCTTGGGACTAACGTAATTCATCACTCAATCTCTATAATTATTAATTTATAATTGTTTAAACCCTTAAATTTAATTTACAGTATATGACAAGCCATTTACCGTGCGTAACGTGCTATAAAGAGCACACATTTTAAGACCATGGATAACAACTTTAAACCAAGTGGTTTTGGTGGTTGTTTGTGGTGGAAGAAATACAACTAAGTTAAGAAAGCGGCTCACTTAGTTATTTTTCTAGTACACTGGGAATACCAAAGCATTTTTAAAATCAGTAAAAGGCCTCTACGTAGGAGGGGGCGTCTTTGCCCAGCAGTGGGACACAATATAGACGCTAAAAAGGTAAAAGAACTTAGTCAAACTTCCCCACTAGATACTGGTAAGTATTTCAAAAGCCATCAATAGAAATTTAAGTCCACCCTTGGCGCAAAGACACTAGGGTGCTCAGGATTTGACATACTTTGCATGTGAAATCCTAATTACGGTTATAAAGTGAGTTTGCTTGTTTGTTACGATTTTAGGTTACGACCGAATATGATAAATTTCAGTAAAGAGATAGATGAGGTCCTGGACACGGCTTACTTTGGTTTACTTTGTCCCTCGAAAACTCGCATAAAAAGCTATTAAAAAATATAATACTAAAAATTTGCGCTTGAAAATCGGGCGCACTTACTTGGAAGGCACGCATGTTTTTGCTATTTTTTTGCACTAAGGGTCACTTTCTTCCTCTTCAGCTTTGCCGACAGGACCAGAACTGACACTGTGCTGGTTGCGCGCGTGCTCACTATTTATAACTGTAGCTGGTTGCACCACTGCACGCTAGCGTAGACCGTGGACGCGTCTACGGTTTGGGCGGTTGTTTTGTTTGCTTTAGTAATAGGTTATGCCGCTTTAAATGTATTTATGTCGCAGGGATATAGTTATAGCCGTAATATAGTTATATCCCTAGGGATGTAATTATATATATATCGTATCGATAGTTATACGAAAGCGATTCATTACTATCTTACTAGGAATATATATATAATACGGTTCAAGTTTAGTGATATCAATTATATTACTGGATTAAGTTTTGTGAAATAATTGTATTATCGGTTAGAAATTTAGTGTAACGATAGTCTTGAATTTCGAGATTATTTTTTTTATTAGACAACAGAAATACTAGCTGCCCTACTCTTGTAGATCTTAAGTAGGGTTATTGTTGTCTAATAACAGCAGAATAACAGCATCTAACAACAAAAATACTAGCTGTCTTGCTACTCAGTAGATAATATCCTGCACAATGAAAAGCAATTATTTTTCTCGTAGTAAAATGTCTTACAGGTTGCGCTGTCTTACAGGTACCTTTGATAAATGTACGATTATTTGTAATAAACTTACGCAATAGTTTAAAAGTCTATAATGTAAAGTAAATTACAGCCTATAAAATGTCCCACTGCTGGGCAAATGTCTCCGAGCCATGTATCGAAAAATATGAAACACGCTTTGCCTGGGAATTGAACTCGGGACCCCCGGACCTTGGACCACGAGCTTTACAAATCAGTTTAGTGTATTTACATCACAAATAACCTAGATGTAATTGATAGATATCACGTTTTACTGTATTTTTATGATTGGTTGTAAAATTAACTAGATTATTGTATAAGTTGATGATGTGCTATCCAGTTTATGTTTGCTTGCATGAATATAGTCATGGCAGAAAATACGTTGGTTGTATATGACACAACTGTGTCGCGTAGCGGTGAAAGAATAACCACCCCTTCTCTTCCCTTGGGTGTCGTAAAAGGCGATTAACGGACTAAAAGACTGCACATACATCCAACAGCATAGAGCGGCGATGGACTCACCACCTGTCACGCTAAACACATGTGCAGTCACTATTTGGTGAAAAGTGGATGGTAGAGGACCTGCTTTTGCTGTCCCCATTGCCTAGTCTCTGACTAACCCTTCGGGGATAATAGTCGTGATTACATGTATGTATGTATGTATTTTATGCTATCCCACCACCACGAAATAGGTTTAACCCTTTTGCTGGTAGTGGCAATATACATGCCACCATAATTTGAACCTTATTCAATTGTAATAGGACTGAAAAAAAATAAAAAATATTTAATGCTTTACCAGTTAAAGGGGTGGGTTATAGCTCTATCTTTCCATGTTCTGTTGGTCAAGAGGGAAGGTCTGAGCCCAACTAACAGTGGGACTTTTAAAGAGATTATACTGATGATGACACTGGCGTTTAAAAAAAATAAAGAAATAATGATATCACAATAGAAAATATCAGGAAGAAAAGAAATGCCCTTGCACAGTTTCTTACCGGTTCTTCACAGTACAAGGCCTCCATAGTTACACTTACGAACCGATGATGGCATAAATATAATATAAACAATCTATTTCAGACACTTGGTCCATAGAGTGTTAGTAACAATGTTTATTATACTAAGTTTGTAAGATTATTATGATAGTTACATCAACATCAAATAAATTTAATAATAATACTCGTATAATGAAATCAATACAAAAATAAAATAGCATCATTTAAAAAAGAAATCATAATACATAAGTAATTATTAAATCAAAATAAAATAAATACAAATCAAATTAAATATTAAAATAAAATAAAAATAAAATAAATCAAATAAAACCAAATCAAAATAAAACAAAATAAAAAATAAATAATAATGACATTCATTAGTGCTGTAAAGTGCTGTAACCTAAACATGGCCTACCCTGAATAAATGTATTTAAAAAAAAACTTTCCTTCACTCACACCAATTATCTAGCCCAAGAGAAGCTTCGAAGAAACTCGTTAAATGATTACTAGACAACGGATAAACATACTTAAAATACTTAAATACATACTTATTATACATAGAAAACACCCACACCCGAGACAATGTAGAAAAACAATAATTTCTAAATTGACCCGACCGGGGATCGAACCCAGGACCTCAGAGATGGCGACACCGTGAAAACCGGTGTACAAACCACTCGACCAAGGAGGTCGTCAATATTATTGATATTGATTCTTGATTCATTACAAAACCTTAAAAAACATAATGTAAGATCGGTTTGTTTTTTTATATTCTGCATTATTAATAAGTTGTCGTGTCCCAGTAATGCATGAAAGTGTTTTTACAAATTGCGAGTACGTCATTGTCAATATGGTAATTAGTTTTTAAATGGTTGGCAATATGTGAAATAGATCTTGAGTAACAATAGCTGGGTTGTCGTAATTAGAGTTAATCAAATTCATTCAACATAGAAACAGAACAGTATAACTGTTCTGTTTCTATGTTGAATGAATTTGGTAAAATTTTTGTAGTTAGTGTAAAAATGGCTAGATTATTTAAAAAGGTACTGGAGAATTAACTAGTGAAGGTAAGTTTAAATATTACATTAATTTAACACACAGCTTATACAACTTTGACATTTTTTATTAAGAAAAATATTGCTCGAATATTTATAAAGGAACTTTACTAGAAGTAGTACCTAGGTAGTAGTAAAATTATTGTAATCTTTTAAATCACCCAACTGTAACCTTTTCGGTTTTCATAGATAATAAGACAATGTTTAATCTAATGATTGAATCGCTATGAATTTTCTGTATATTTGATGTACGCATATAAAAAATAGACTTGGAATGTAATACTTGGTACGGATATAGTAACGTCATGCTACGTTTATTTTATATAAAGCTAGCGGCTCGCGCGCCACTTCGTCTGCCGGTACACCCCGTACCCCCGCTAGTATTTCCAAATTTTCTATCATTTTCATAGCTTTATTTATTTTCTATTATATAATATTGCATGATCCATTTTATCTCATTTATTTAATTGTTGTGTCTTATCTTGTCTATCTAGTTTTTAAACAACACATCTTTATTTCCTTATTCTTGCACCCATTTTATTATTCATTTTTTTTATATTTTTATCACCCAAGGTTGCCTGGAAGAGATGGCTTGTTAGCAATAAGGCCGCCTGTTTTGTACTTTGTCTCTGTAAAAAAGTTTTTTTCTGTGTATGTTCTTGTGTGCAATTAAAGTATATTTTATTTATTTATTTTATTTACTTGTAGTTAAGATTTAACAACTAATATAACTTACCAATCTTTTCTACCTACCTAACTAATCTACTTACCTTACTATCTACCAACAGTTCGGATTTTGGGAGAGCTTTCGACTAAGCTGACAAGAAACTCAAGAGACCTTCTTTTTTCTCCCTCTAAGTAACAAAAGTGACCATACGGGTAGCCGTTGTATGCGGCACAAGGTGGCCGTGGTAGAGATCCTTGGAGGAGTCCTTCGTCCAATAGTACACGTCTTTGGCTGACGATGATGACGATACACTCACGGTTATTATCTCAGAAGGGTTAGTCACAGGCCAGAGTGTCTCTCTTTCTCCGAAACGAAACTTCGTCTGATTTTCGTTTGCTATTGACAGCGGTTTCCATTCCTTTTGAAAGGATTTCATTTTATTAAGACGTTTTCTGAAAGTGCCGGCTAACAAAAAAAATGGCACGTATTGTTAGAACTAGCCATTTGGAGAAATGGTTAATATGGCACAAGAGTTGTAGGATTGCTCCGAGCCAAGTTATACAAGTTCAATGATTCATCATTTTCATACATTTATTGATTCCTACATTTTTTTCGTATAAACAAAACAGATGATGACCCCACAGCTTTTGCGCTGCAATGACAATTGTCATCAGATCATTAGTTCTAGCGATATCTATAATTATTTTATGTTTCCCAGTCCCAGCACTTTCAGAAATCAATAAATATATATGAAAATGATGAATCATCGAACTTGTATAACTTGGCTCGGAGCAATCCTACAACTTTTGTGCCATATTAACTATTTCTCCAAATGGCTAGTTCTAACAATACCTACGTACCAGTTTTTTTTTGGCCGGCACTTTCAGAAAAGTTCCAAAAAAATGATGTCCTTTCAGAAGGTATGGAAACCGCTGTCAATAGCAAACGAAAATCGAGAGAAGTTTCGTTTCGGAGACAGAGAGTAGGCCCTCAGGCAATAAGAACCACAAAAACCACTGCCACAGTCCGTTTTACCAAAATATCAACAAATAAAATACATGGAGTCACGACTATTATCCCCGAAGGGTTAGTCAGAGACTAGGCAATGAAGACAACAAAAGCAGTATTCTACCGTAGTCCTCGTTTCACAAAATAAACAACTGCACATGTGCTCAGCGTGACAGGTGGTGAGCCCATCGCTACTCTATGCTGTTGGATGTATATCCAGTTATTAGGCCGTTAGTCGCCTTATACGACACCTAAGGGAAGAGATGGGTTACCGACCCTGTGTGTTCTATTAATTAGTTGCCACCCCACAGCTCGATGATGACGATACCACTATTTTATCCTGACGTTTCAAACCATTTGCAGAGGTCAAATTGCATAATGAACTCGATGCTTGTCGTTCGTTGTGCCGCGCCATCCCCGTACCATAGAAGGGATGGTTCTGGTTTTTAAGTGGGTAGTCCTGCCCTTGAGTATTTCTAACTGATACTAGGGCCAAATTCGATTAACTCAAAACTCAAACTCACGATATTTATTCGATGTAGATACAAATAGGCTTAATTTCTAAACTAAAGACAAAAAGAACATTTTGTAAACAAATTAATAACATTGCTATTTGCAAATATCTAATATCAATCCGTTGGATTTTTACTTTTTCTTGAGAGGGATTAAAAAAACAGCTAATAATGGTGTCTTCGATACTATATTTATTTCTTTGGATATTTGCACAAAGAAATTACAGTAATTTCTTTACATACATACTACTTACATCGAATTTTGTCGTATTATAAGCGGGGGATGCGGAGGAGCGTCCTACATAACCTGAGGTCGCCTCAGCCTACGGATTAAGGAAAATTTTTGAAAAAGAAAAGAATATATTCGAATAGTTGCCTTTAGGGATAGCTTTGCTTCTGTGGCATTTGCAGTAGTTTCTTCAAAATCATAATAATAATCAATAAATAAAATATCATCCCACACCAAATGAAGTGACATAACCCACTAAGATAGCCTTTGTTCTGAAAAGCTGCCACTGCTCACCCGCACACAACCACCGACCAACGTGTTGCAACTGCCTAATGTGCCTTTGAAGTAGGGAGGAACTACAGATATTTTTAATAATTTGGTCACCCATACGTTGATCAACATTGTGAAAATTACTTAACTTGTAAGATCACAACCCAAAAGTGCAAAGTCCTCGATCTATATTATTACTATAAACGACAAATATTTAAAAATAGGTCAAAGTAAGTGTTTTACTGACACAGTAATAGTAAATTAATGATGTAAGTTACACTATAGGCAATTATCAGGCAAATTGATCTCGTTTATTTGTTGCCCGGCTATTGGCTACAGAAATAATTAATGTTTTGCGTATTCGTATTTGTAATTTAGATCGACTGTGAAAATATATTCACTCTATCTGTGTTGTCTATTGTAGTACGAGTAATATTAATCGAAAAATCATGAAGTGCAATTGGGTCCGTACCGTCCGTGCTTCTATTTTTATATTTAATTATGCCATACATAAGTATTTTATACAGCTGATTATAGATTTTACAAGATGCATAGTTACTATATCCATTACATACTATAACCATACTGCTGTACCTAGCACACTAATGCATCTCGTAAAATATTTCATATGTTGTTATAAAAATTAAATAATATTTTTTTGCCATGTTTAAAAAATACTTATCAGTCAAAAAATAATCCGCTTGTAACGGTACAGAATGAATGGTATCCGTCCGTTAGTAAGGAATGTATTGGAGTAGCACTAAAAATAATATTAATTCGTAGCACCATTAATATAATAAGCATGAAAAGGGAAAAATAAACTAGTTCAAAATAATGGTCAATGGACTAGAGCCTTATCTTTATATTGAATTTCGCGGGGACTGCTCCGTGTGCCCCTTGCGACATAGGCGCCGTCTAGCGTGAGTTATTTACTTGAGCTTCGCGTAGGATTGTTAGGTTGGCAATGGACTAGGGCCCTATCTTTATTTTGAATTTCGCGGGGACTGCTCCGTGTGCCCCTTGCGACATAGGCGCCGTCTAGCGTGAGTTATTTACTTGAGCTTCGCGTAGGATTGTTAGGTTGGCAATGGATTAGAATGATGGGGTTGGCTAACGTGTCCCTTGCGACAGGAAGGCGCCACCTATGGTCGGAATACGGAACTTTTTATAATTTCACAAAATACAGAATTATTGGCTTAAGTGGGTGGTTATTGAGAAGGAATTGTTGATAGAAGGCTACATCTAGATGTTCAACCATGTAATATTGGCTATCTAACGAGATTTGGTTGGATTATGGAAAAACTTTAGAATTGCGCGGCGGACGGCGGCAATGAGCGAGCGAGAGGTCGAGAAAAAGATAGAAAGAGAAGAAGATGTTATCTCCACGTGGCGCAACGCGAAGTTCGCGTATAACAAATAATAAGAGACGTGAAGGCGAGGCGCATCGGCTAAACGGCTAGCGATTGGTTGAAGGGAAGAAAAGCGGAATCGTAAGAAGGGATGCTGGGGGCGCGTGGCGCGAAAGTTAAGATGCTTGGGGAAGAGAGGAAAATTAGCGGGGCATTCAATTATCAGACGTCGGAGGCGCGGTCCGATTTACGAGTGGCGGTAACGAACTCATACGTGAAAACAAGCGTCCGAGCCATTTTAGCGCGCTAAGTGATATTCGAGTTGCGATTTTAACTAACATTGGTTGTGAAATAGAAGTGATTATTAAAGTAAAATTCTCGTTATCGCGACTCGAATAATTGTTAACAGAATGAAGTATTCTGGATCATATTAGCAGACACGAATAACGGTGGCAACAAAACTAATATGATTTCAACGGACTGCGGTCTGGAGGCATTTGACTGTATTTAAAAATGCCGACGTTATCTATTACAACGCTAAATAATACACTATCTTCGAGAGAGTAACAGAGGAGAGACAGTTGTCTCACTAGTGAAAATTGAAGATAGGTCAGACACCAATTAGCTGGAGGTGGGAACGTACAACCCCGTCCAAAACCGTCCCGCCTCCTTACATACAGTGTAGTGTTAGGTTTTACATTCTGAGTATACTGGCTCGATTGATAGTCCATTTAGGGGTCAGTTGCTTTTAGGGGCAATGCGACTCACACAACTCACCACGAAATTAAGTTAAATGTGGCTTGGGCCTAGATTGCAAGGTATACAAGTAGGGACTGTTAGTTCGACAAAATATAGGTATTTCAAGTGAGGTAGGCTGTAGGAATCTATAGGTAGGCAGTTCTATATAATTGTTATGAGGAAGTGGGGGGACAGCACGGTGTGAGTACGCTGTGCGTACATAAACTAGGTACGTGGGCCGCGGGGCCAGGTTGGATTAATTCAGACTAATAAGGTAGGGATAATTCAGTTACGGTGCTAAATGGAAATTACTATGAAGTGACATGGGTTAGGAGCGCTGTAGGGACCTATCTAGGCATGTAATCTGTTACCGTAGGCCAATAAAATTCTAATTGTTTTCCTAAAGTTGTTACCAATTAACTATTCATTTTAAATAATTAGCAGAAGTGTGGTAATATCGTACCATCATTACTTTGGAGTACCTAAAAGTCTAGACGGGTTTCCTATTACAAGAAAAATACTAAAAGTTATAGCAAATAAGCATAGCTGTACTGTGATGTGTGATTTCTAATACTGAAATGACCAAACAGGCATTTTTAGCTTTCCCTGGGGTACGATACGGCCTTATATTGTTACACTCTTCAAAGTATTATAAATATACATCCAATACCTATTGGTAAAATATAAGCTGATACAAAACAACTAAAACCAGTTTAGAACCTAGGTTAATTCGATGAAGCTGCGAATCCACCTTAATGGGGAAAGACTTTACAGGCTATGAGCTCCTACTATTATGAAACATAGAAATAATTGATTGATAACAACCTACTAATTAGCCTGATAATACAGTCTACTTATACCATTTGAATTCACCTTAATGGTCAAAAACCTTATAAGTTATGTACTTACTTCTAATAATATGAAACATAGAAATATTTGATGGGAACAATCTAAATCAATCAGACTAATACCTAGTACAGTCTAATTTATACCTATTAAAGTGAGTAAAAGATAACTTCTAAATATAATTGATTTAATTATTAACAGGGACAATTACCTGATTTACTACCTACTAAAAATATACTATGATTTAGTAGGCTATTAAATAATCACTCAGTCTGAGAGACAGGGGTAGAAATTAATGGAAAATAATCAACTTAAGTTCACTTCCTAAAAGTTAAGGATTTTGAATAAATCAAACATCTTTTAATAAACTTAAGATGTGATAATCTGCCAATGCAGCCCATACAATGTAATTATATTGGTACTTTATAAGATCTGTATAATGAACACTAAGAGTAAACCAAAGTAATTTTACTTCAAATGATAGTATTCTATTTAAGTTCACTTCCTAAATGAGTAGGATATTGAATAAATCAAACATCCTTTAATAAACTTAAGATGTGATAATCTACCAATGTAGTTATATTGGTGATTTATAAGATCTGTATAATAAATACTAAGAGTAAATAAAAGTAATTTTACCTTTATTAATAGCATTTTATTTTAGTCCACTGCCTGAAAGTGGGTTTTGGATAAATTATCCACCCTCTAAAGAACTGAATATTAATTTTCTAATAAGACAAAAGACAGTCAGTTAATAATATTACATTGGAATATCTTTAGACACAATAATCAGAGAAATAAGTGGGTCCTGTTGAATGTTGGCTTCCCACCTCTGTTCAATAAGTGATATCATAAGACATAAGTTATTGCATTGAATAATTAAGTTCTTAATGTGAAAAGGATATTTGGATGATAGCAAGCCTTGAGATAAACTCTATTGATTTATGTGGAATAATAAGAATTTAAATGCTAACACATAGTTCATAATGTAAGATGAAATTAAATTTCGAGGAGAGATGTAAATTCTCAGTTTAAAGAATTAAAGCCGCGGGCTAATTAATGTTAAAGCCAATGTGACGGAACTATAACTACACAATGAGATGTATAGTACGCTATGGAGCGGCGGTGGGGCTCATAAATTGCACAAGATTTTTTATGTATCATGCTATTGTTAATAAATAAATAATACCTGCAAGCTTAGCTATCATCTGATTATCTTTGAGTGGTTAACAAATCTTCCCCGCAGCTGCTGTGAAGGAGGTCACAGTTCAGACGGAGTCATTGCTAGGCTACACATATCTAGGATATTATTTATTGACTGATAGGTAATTAGGTCAGGAGAAAATAAATTAACTCAGGGTTAAGCCAATTACTAAACTTTCACGAAAAGACCTTGAGTTACTTAAATGCGGTTAACAACGGAGGGTTCACTAGACGATCTGGCCAAAATAGTATTTATTATAATATTACATTGCTTGACTGAAATTCACCGCAAATTGAATTAAGCTATGCTAAGGTTCCATCATCATACAAACACTACGTAAACACTCTACAAAACTCCAGACACAACCATTAGATTGTAGATAAATTAGGTTAAATAGTTTTAAGAATTAGATAATAAGTTAAGCTAAGGTAAAGGCGGCGATGATGTGTGTATGTATTATAAGGTAGGGAATTAGGTTAGGGTGAGAAGTTACACGCTGTCTAACTTAAGGTGCATAAGATGTTATCGGAAGTATTGTTTTGAATGTCAAACTAAGCGGAATTAGATCCTGACTTTGGGTTGTTAAAAACTATTCTAGTGGCCTTAAGGATAGGCAAAACATAAATTGGCACCATTTTGATACATATGACAGGTGTCGGTTAAAGTGTCTTACTGTGACGTCCTTGCCCGTCCTTGTCTGTCCCCACATGCCATAAGTGGTCTGTGTCTGTCCCCTTGTCTACCACAATACTGCTAGATGTTGCTCACAAATGAATTTACATTGTGTCTGATATTACAACAGTCTACCGCGTAAGGGCCGCTAAGTGATCGCTACAGGTGGCCTGTCACAAAATTAACATAACTAGAGCAGTGAAATGTAATGGTGTGAGCTATTGCACTAGCTGCTGGCCGGCATTCCGCAGTAATAATCTCGGTGATAGTCGAATTAATATAAAATATGTGAGTAAGCCGTCGGTAATATAAAGTGGAACAGAAAAGTATTGGATTTTCTTTACTTAGAAGCAGTAGTCGAACCGCGTTCGGCTTGATCCCTGCTGCTGATTTCCTTCACCGTACTACACGCCATCGACTGTCATTCCATCTAATTGAGCGTTTTTCACGAAATTTCTTACTTCGAACTACAGTGTTGTAGAACCAGCTCTAGGTAGCGGTATTTCCGAACCGTTACGACTTAGGGATCTTCAAAAAACGAGCCTATTCCTTCCGTAAAGGCTGGCATCGCGACTTCGATTCCTCTGGTTTTGCGTCCATGGGCGGCGGTGATTACTCACTATCAGGTGACGCGCTAGCTCGTTTGCCTCCTTCTTTTCTAAAAAAAAACCTGCATTTTGGCAATCCTCACGTGTATTAGGTGCCGTTTGTGGGGTTGGACTCGGTGCTTGCTGTTCGTGGTTTCGATACATCCCCGTGTTATTTATAGGATGGTACTAGACTTTTTGGTGGGCAGGCCTCCTCCTTCCCTGACATGCTTTTCTGATCGGGCGGGGAAGGGGTGGAGAATCTCACATAGCCAGATGTTGTCTCTGGTCTTATTTCATCCTTTATTGTACATATATAACTATTCTAATTAATTTCTTGTTTTCAATCGTCAGTCATCGACATTGAATCTTAATTTTCATTTCCTCCTAACCTAGGTGTCACAGACAGCTCTATGGAGCCTATAAAAGCGGAAGAGCTAGCAGCAGATTTACCGATATTGCCGGAAAGGTGTAACGAACATCACTTTAGAACGCTTACACTTACCACTTTATAATTCTTATTTTTGTGTTTTGAATTGTCAGGACAATTTTTTTTTAATTTTTGTCCCGGGGTACAGGGTGTTCGCGCGGACGAAGTCGCTGGCGGCAAAGTTTATGCGTATCCACAATGCACATTGAACGTTAGAGATAGAATAAAATAAAATAATACGTACATACATGTAATCATGAGTATTACCCCCGAAGGGTTAGTCAGAGACTGGGCAAAGAGGACAGCAAAGTAGTCCTCTGCCATCGTCCACTTTTCATCAAATAGCGACTGCATATGTGCTCAGCGTGACAGGTGGTGAGCCCATCGCCGCTCTAAGCTGTTGGATGTATTGCACATACATCCAACAGCTTATCCGTTAATCGCCTTTTACGACTCCCAAGGGAAGAGAGGGGGTGGGTATTCTTTCACCGCTACACGACATGGTTAATGTGTAATTATTAATGTGATACTTAATAATAAATTTCAAAAAGGTAAATTTCCTCCTATGACCAGGTTTGTTTAGCTGTTTATATCGTCATACAAATATTGCATTATAAGCGTTCAGTTGTTACATAAGTTAGTACCAGGAGTGTTCGACATAAAATGATAGAGATTCCATTATGGAACGCAACTGTTTCAAATCATTATGCAAGCCGGGAAAAGTGGACTAAACCTTAGATTGGTATCGGTGATTTATTAATACTTTCAATATAAACACACTTGTTCTTTGTCAAAAACTTTGTTGGTATTTCTTTGGAGGTAAGTTTGTAGGTAATAAGTGTTCTAATGATAATAATTTTCTATACCTCTGTTAGTGGTAAGTATATGAATATAAGTCAACGCTGTTACTATGGTCCACGTTATGTTATAATATAATATAACAATCATGTATTAGGTAATATACCTACTTTCATAATAGTTTTATGTGTAAATCATTGAACTATTCAAATCGTGAATTACCAAATAAATGAAAACAAATTGATTTCATAAATATGTTTTTATTGGTTCCATAACCCGAGTGTTTCGATGAATAAGTCATAATGCTTCTGATTAATTGGATATTCCACTTTTTAATTATACGCTTAATCAACTAATACCGGTATTCAGTAGTAAAAGGTACAAGACTTGTCATAATTTACGTATACTTTACTTACTATATACGAACAGACCCGCGGACTCCTGGGGCCCAACAGTCATCCTTTAAAGCAGTATTACCTACATTTTAACATTTTAATCTTTCATGGTCGCTACAATAACTTTTAGGTAAAAACTGGATTTTTGCCATGATTTTGTTGTTGGTTTAGAGTTCCTGATATTTCGGCGCAGTTGCGAGTGCCATGATCACGGAGTAACTGGTTAGTTGACTGGATGGTTAGTTAGTTACTGGGGACTCAAAACCAACAACAAAAACATGGTAAAAATCCATTGAGTTATAATGTACTACGTACTAGAGAAGACGTCACAACTAGATTGTTTGATACACGCGTTAGAGTCAGTTTGCTCCAACTACATTAGTCTGTGGTAGGCGCTAGACGCAACAATAGGTGTGTATTCTGTGTTCTATTTTATTCAAGTGCCTTCATTTGTGTTATGGTACTGTTTATAGAGCACAGGAAATATAAATAAAAACAATAGAATCACTTTTTACCTATAAATACGCACTAAATTATCGATCTAACATGCATTTGTCTAATTATTTAATCAAATCGCCGAGACATGAACGGCGGCCATGTTTCGGCGCTTTAGACCTTTTGGTCGCGAGAAAACAACATTCTAGAAGCGGTCTAGCGCTGTATGTGTGGATTGTTCAGAAATACGATAAATTATTGTTTTAGCGCTGCAGCGCACTTATGCATTAACTTTAAAAAAAATAGAACAAGATTTTTGTTTGGGATAGCTCCTCCAGTACGTAGTACATAATATCTCAATCTAAAAATCCCGTTTTTTATAAGTTACTTTATTCTTACTCTTAGCAGTATTACTTTAATCTTACTATGCAAATTCCCATGCGAATTTTGCATAGTAAGATTAAAGTAATACTGCTCTAAGAGTTAATGGTAAGGCTGGTAGTGACGTATAAATCCCACTCATTGTTGTTTAGTGGGACAGCGCACCTGCGGTCGAGACATATCAGTCTTTCGCCATTCGCTATAAAATTGTATTGGATCCGTTAAACGGTGTCCATAACATCTGGGCTAATGTCGATGCCGTTCAAGGAATAAATGGAGGAGTTAACTGAAGCACGACTGATAAAAAAAATTGAAAAAGAATTCGTTACGTAATTGATTCAATATGTTTATCTATAAGTATTTTTTTAATGTGGAAAGACTTTACTTACTTTTTTACCCCTTTAACTATTACTCTAAATGTAGCATTACTAGATCTACAGATTCTAAAACATGCAAGCAGTATGCAGCATGCAAGCAAGCATGCAGTCTTCCAAAAACCACATGCAGCATGCATTCATCATGCCTGTAAGCACACTGCATAACAGCGACTTTTATAAGCACACGCTGCCGGTGGTTTCCACGACAAAAAGAAAACAATTGCAATATCGAGCTGCAATTAAATTTTTTTTTGCTACTTTTTGAATTAATCGAAATATTCAAATTCGGAATGAAGTTTTTCGGGGTATTTGGGTGTTCCCCTACACAACATAGTTTGCTAAAGGATAAGACGAGTAGAAAGAATGAGACAAAACTACAATTCAGAAATTTTGGTATATATCGTGTTCCTAGTCTGTAGCGCATACAAGTCTTCACGCCAATTTGAAAGTATCAAACAGATTCAAACGTATTAGACTTTTACTGGAACTAACATCATAATAACCCGTAACCAATAACTTAATAGCATTGTGACTACCAACTTTGCTGTTACATATTCCAACGGATCAGCGTAATCTAGAACTTCCCTTGTGTTGTTCTTAAACTCTTGCTTTGTAGTACTTGCAATTTCCATGTTCCTTGTAGATAGGTCTGTTTAGTACTTTTTATGTGTAAAAGAGGCGGCTATGCAGACGGCGATCTGATGATGAAAAGTAATCATTACCGCCCATGGAGAGGAGTCCCAGATGCGTTGCGAAATGTTCTTCTATGATAGAGAGGGCATTTTCCAATTTGTATTGTCGCTGTAAAAGAAAGGGAGAAAAGAAATGCCCTTGCTGAGTTTCTTGCCGGCTCTTCTCAGTACAAGGCTCCCGCCCCATAGTTAGGACTTACGAACCGATAGCATAGTGACATTCATAGGTGCTTAATTATGGTAGCCTAAATATATAATATTAAAATTTAAATTAAAAACGTTGCCTTTTTTTTTACATAAGAAGGAGGCAAACGAGCAGGCGGGTCATCGATGGAGAGTAATCACCGCCGCCCATGTATGGACACCCGCAAAACCAGAGGAGTCGCAGATGCGTTGCCGACCTTTAAATAAGGAATGGGGTTAAGGAAGGAATAGGAATTGTGAGGAGAAAGGGGCCTCCGGAACTCTCACTGGCCGGACAAAACACAACAGCACCAAGTGCCATTTTTTCACCCCGGCTATTCGTGAGAGCGAGCGATACCCCGGGCGAGCCGGCCCAATGCGTGCTGCAACGCAGCGTGGCTCTACCACTCAGTCAAAGTCAAAGTTTGAGAAAAGAGTAGGATCTTTGGGGTAGTAGTAGGAATCGTTAGGGGGAGGGGAATAGGTGGGCGTCCGGTAGGTACTTTCACTCACCGGACGAAATACAATTAACTATTATTAACGAGTGACATTATTTCAAGCCGATATTCCGTGATTTTTTTTTAAATACCTAAACCTTCGATATAATATCGGAGTTCTTTTATGCTTGTTTTGTTCTCTTTCATACAAGTTCTCACTTTTATGCTTCTCGTACTTTCATTCTTCATACTACACTTAGATTACACTCGCTTTTGTTTTTTGTTTGGGGTTGGGAGTTCCGCCTACACCTCCTCTTGCTAGTCTATCTTAATTCTATCTTAGACTACCTATTTGGAAAATGAGTTTTTTCAGAGACACTTTTTCTGTTTACAATTCGCTCTCTAGCATTTCTTACATACTATTTTACGCTATATTTCATAAACTATTTCATTTTTCTTATTACATTTGTTTACATTATATTTCTTAGACTATTACATTCTTTTTACATACTCTATTTCAGCTTGTATGTTTACTTTTTTTTTTATTTTCTATGCCTTATATAAATTTCTTATCTATACTTATTTCCGTGGGTACTACATTTAATATAAAAACATTTTATTTAATTATAGCCCCTTTCTACTTCTTATTTATACATTTTCATTCTTTTTAAGTTTTATTTCTATTTTAAACTTGGATATCTTTGACCATCTAAGTGACCATGAGTCACTACAAATTATTATTATGAAAAAACGGTTTTTTTACCATGTTTGAGTTGTTGGTTTTGAGTCCCCGATATTTCGGCGCAGTTGCATGCACCATGATCACGGAGTAACTCAGTGTGAGTTACTTACATGGTAAAAATCCCATTTTTTCATAAAAATAACTTATTTCTATTGTTTACTATTTTTACAATTTTAGTGCAATATTCTAAGAATATGCTTCTTGACTCCTTATAAGCGATTATTGCGCTGTAGTTTTCCGGGGTCAGACTCAGTTCTAAGTGTGCTTGTGTGTTATATCTCTCCAGAGTGTGTATAGGGCACTCGTAGAGAATGTGTGTCACTGTTTCTTGAATGTCCGCATCGCATGCGCACGATGGGCTGTCCTTACACTTGAAACGATGCAAGTATTCGGAGAAACCACCGTGCCCCGGGAGTATCTGCGTTGTCGCTTGTGTGTGCGTGAGTTTGCGTGTTGCTCTGTGTGCCGTAATTGCATCAGGAAAAAACATTTTTGTGACCTTAGCTGTAGTGTCATTTTTGTATCTACCATTCCATTCCTCAAGCGTCTCATCTCAGATGAGCCGCTTGACGAATGAAATGGGTACGAATAAAATGAAATGGGCTACACTTATCGTAGTCCGGTTTTCTCTTGGAATTCATAGCAGCCTCTGTGACTATATAACAGGTCGGCCCTCTCGTTGCCCTCCAGCCCGGCGTGAGCCTAAATGCCAGTGCCAGGATAGCTTGATAGACTATGGCGCATGACGGCAACGCAAGCTTGACGGCCTTGGTTTCGGCGGCTCCCTTCCATATGGAAAGGGCCGCCCCCACCTTACCATTGATTTTGATGCCGTCGGTGTAAATACTGATGTACCAGGATCAGAATCGCGTTCAAAGATAACGTTTTATAGGCCCTACACATTTTTTAAGCGAAGCCACGTTGCAACACCGCCAGCTGTTTCCGCGTCATGATTTCATTCACCAGGCTCCAGCTGCGTATGTTACCACGGGCTCCACCACTGCTACGTATATGCTCCTCACTACCTTCAGATTGAGCCCCCAGCTCACCTTTGTTGCTCTAGACAGGTATTTACAAATATTAGCAGCTTTTCGGCACACATTTGCAACATGGGTGTTAAAAGTAAGTTTGTGGTCGATTGTCAAACCTAGGATTTTTACCTCGCTTTTGTGTGTTATATCTATTCCAGGCGAGAACGTCAAATTTCAACTTGTTTGTAAAATGTTATGCAGTTTGTTTTGTGTTGTTTTGTGTTTTGTGCCACGCCTCAACGTGGCCAAGAATAGGATTGGCTTGTGAGTGAATGTCCTGACCTGTATCTCCCACAAACGCCAGCACAACATCATCGGCGAAAGCCTTGGCGGTTATATCTTTCGCCTCCACGTCTCTGAGGTGGGGGTCCAGGAGAAGATTCCACAGGATGGGTCCAGCGATAGATCCCTGGACGCATCCTTTTGTGGTTTCCCTGCACGCCTCCCCCCAGCGTATCGCAGGACGACTTCTCTCTCAGACATGTACTCGCTTAGTAATTTTCTGATGTTTAGCGGACACTTTTCCTCGGCACGTCTCACCTTGATCGCTGTCCACCATGCGCTATCAAAGCGCCGTCAATATCTAGAGAGACAATGGTGACTATCTTCTTCCTGGCCATGCTTGTGCGGATGAACTGCACTAGCGTGTAGAGGGCGTCCTCCGTACTACGCTGCGGCATGAACCAATACTGCCTCCTACTCATCCTAGAGAGAAGGTGGTGCTTTAATCATCCTACCAGCATCTTTTCTAGAATAGAAATAGAAAGAAAGAGAGGGTTATAACGCCAGGCGAGCTAGCCCAATTCATGCTGCAAGGCAACGTAGCTCTACCACTCAGACAGTGTCACTCGTTTTCAAGCCCAGTAAAACTGTAAAGGTCATCTGCGACCGATAGCAAGCACACTAAAAGAAGTCACTCGTTTAGCACCACCCAGGGGGCACGTGTAGGGTCTCAAAGGTAAACCTACAGACAAGAGTGACTTTAACCCCCAAAAGGTGGACTTAAAACAAGTCCTACCACTGGTAGGACTTGTTTTAAGTCAGTCTGGCTACCACCATCTTAAGGGCTTCTCTGAAAATCAGCGTTGCAGCTTTATATATTTTTAAAACTGTAACATCATGCTGAGAGGGTTCCTTTTCGTTGTAGTTTTAGTATTTTATTAAGTTATTAGTATTAATGAAGAAATTAAGCCTATTTGTAAAGCTATATTAAGAGTGTTGTGTTCCTAAAGTTAGAGATAACAGAACTAGTTCATTAGAAAAGTCCGGACGAAATGCGCCTCCACCGGCTTATAACATCACTTTACATCTAGTGAGATGAAGGTCAAGTGCTAACCCGTAGTGACTAAAAACAAGTGTAATGAAAGTTTTAGGAAATTAATGAAAAAAATGAACTAGTTAGTTGATAAAACAAATGACTGGCTTCAAAAACCGTGTCGCGTCGCAGTGAAAGAATACTACCACCCCTTCTCTTCTCTTGGGTGCCGTAAATGGCGTAACGGACTAAATATTGCACATACATCCAACAGCATAGAGCGGCGATGGGCTCACCACCTGTCATGCTGAGCACATGTACAGTCGCTGTTTGGTGAAAGGTGGACTATGGTAGAGGACTGATTTTGCTGTCCTCATTGCCTATAGTCTCTGACTAACCCTTCGGGGATAATAGTCGTGATTATATGTTCTGGCTTTAATAAGTCCATGATGTGCAGGTTTTAATATGAGCTGTCACTGTAATACTCCATAATTACTGAAAATTATACCAATACCTAGTCTATAAACGCAGCACACGTTGTTTTCGCATCATTTACTATGTGTTTGAGGAAGAACATTGTTTATTAGTATTACGCTTTTAATTTACGAATTAAAGACAGGAACTGAGTCGAGGAAATACTAGTTTAGAATATTGGCCTAATTGATAACTGCGTTAAAACGGATTATGAAGCGATTATATAATCATTATTCATCACGAAAGTTAACGAATGCAGGTTATGACCCTTCAACTTTGAATTTTTAATTATCTCGCGATTCTCAATGTACGTATTTTGTAAAGGATTGTTTTTGTGCTATTTATATGTTTTATCATTGTCATGGTGATCAGAGCAGTCCACTGCTGGACTGATCACATAATAATGAGCCCGATTTTCGGCTCTCCAATTTGTATGTTTACCACTGTATATTTTTTTTTAAAGATTTTTTCTAAAATGCGATTAACTCATTAACCCTCAAACCCCAAGCGGTCGAATGAGACCGCACCTACAAAAACACACTTGATTTAGTACCGTGTTTTCATAGACTTACACACTACTTAGTATGAACAAGTTTGGTTATTTCGGTTCTGTGGTTCATCTTATGTATTGTTATCGCAAAATATCGCATAGTCTATGCTCGATTCTGTCAAATTTGACCTTGACAGTTAGTGTCAAAAAAGTGTCAAAAAATTCAAGACTGAGGGGTTAATAATAGTCCTGTTAACCCATTCTGTAATCTAAAATGACTGTGTAGGAGTGGGTTCACGTCAGTAGTCCAACGGAGCTATGGGGTTGAACCACGATTTCTCGCATTCAACCCGAGCATCTATCCGCTCGGCTACCGACACCTCATATTCAATGTTTATAGAGTAAAGTAGTAACCCTATCTATAGATGTTCCGAGCTATTCCCGCCTCGGTATATGCGTAAGACAGATGTTCACCAAATTAGAACAAAATTACAAAGGGGGTTAAAGTTACTCGCGTCCGTAGGTTTACCCTTGAGAACCTACACGTGACCCCTTTGTGGTGCTAAATTACTGACACTGACTGAGTGGTAGAGCCACGCTGCGTTGCAGCACGCATTGGGCCGGCTTGCCCGGGGTGAAATATTGGCACTTGGTGCTGTTGTGTTTCGTCCGGCAATTGAGAGTTCCGGAGGCCCCTCCCCCCCCCCCCCCCCTTTCACAATTCCTATTCCTTCCTAACCCTATTTCTTTGTTAAAGGTCGGCAACGCATCTGTGACTCTTTTGGTTTTGCGGGTGTCCATAGGCGGCGGTGGTTGCTCTGAATCAGGGTGATCCGCCTGCTCGTTTGCCTCCTGCATATATATATAAAAAAACATCGAAAAATGTGGTTAAAAATTATAAAATATTGCCCTATTATGTAGATACAACTGCAATGAATCTTCTTGCTTACATGCAACATGACTTCTTTGTTGAATGCACCAAATAGGGTGTTAATCCAGTTTGCCTATTCAAGAGAAGCCCTGTAGTTAGGCATCGCCAAATACCGATCTATCCATTACCGCTAATTACTGAAGATCCGATAAATATCGCCAATATTCCGGTTGCAGAATCGGACCAAGGCGATGTTGCGGCATCGCTAGAGTTGAGTCTGGTCTCATCATGAATCGCTCGATAGAGTCGCTCGCTAAAACTTTTCTTAGTCTACTCGGCTAGACCTTTTTTTTGGTCGAGATTTTTTTTATATTTAAGTTTCTATTCCATTAGCACTTTCAATAAACAAAAACATTTATTATGCAGGTATTTATTTATTTTTCATACTTCAGCACGGCGTCCGCCAAAAAGCAGCTTGTTGATCTAGATCAACAAGATGCGTTTTCTTGCCAAACGCAACTACAAGCAGTTGCGGTACTTTTGTGCGAACAGTATATTTATAATGTTTGAAACGACAAGTGTACGAGAACAGAACTCTGTTCTAAACATTGTTTTATTAATTTACGATTTAAGATACCATGTTTTAAAAGATAAATTTTTTAATAAGTATCTTAAGCATTTCAAATACTTTTAAAGACAATAAGCCTTGCTCTTTCTTGTATTTTTATTTAATAATTAATAAGACATTATATCTTCGTTTGAACGACCACACAACTAATTACTTAGACTTTTTGAGTCAATATACCTAGTGACGTTTTAAAAATATCTACTGCTGCAAGCATAAGCCTCTTAGTCGCTAAGCCCATTATTAGAGCACTCGATGATAAGAACAAAGCTTCTATAATAGGCAATCGGTGCATCGATTACTATAGCAATCGATAATCCGGTGGATGTACCGATTATGGTCTAGTGATTCGCTAATTTGATGATATTTTTTCAATTTAATACATTTAATAGCAGTGGTTCATAATAACTATATTTGATTGATTTCTAAACTAAAGACTCATATTTCTACTAAAATAGTTTGTAACCACAGACCATAAGTGGTCTGTGTTTGTAACCCACCCATGTGGGCATTGGGCCAGCGTGGTGGGTTATAATGGCGCAATCCTCCATGTGATATTGTCTCTGTGGGAAGGCCTTTGCCCAGCAGTGGGACGTTTATAGGATGATGATGATGTACACAAGTTACACACACCACCACGATAGTCTAATTGGTCGGTCTCTGGTCCACAAAGCCATAAGATTTTCAAAGTCAAAATGGTAGTATTGCATGAGGTTATTCAAATAGGGCGTGAAAAGGTTTTTACAGGGTCATAACACGTTTATAATATCAATAGCAATACGATTACACCTAACAAATATAATATTTTTTACAACTGAAACAAAAATACACAAAAACTACCCACAGATCATTAGACACGGTGAACTCATTGTAGCAAAATTAAAGATGGCGGTGAAAAAAAATGTGTCTATGCTCCCATGCTAGGCCAAGGAAACAAGCAGTATCGGACACGTACCACGCCGAAGGTTGGTTTCATAGTAACCGCTCGTGTGGTCACTGGTCTGCAACTGGCTGGAACGAGTGTCCATCCACTCGTTTCTTACTTTTTTCTGAATGAAATGTAGTGATGTTGATCTTTCATATCAGGTGTATTCGCATTTTGGTCAGGGGATTTCTTAATCAAACCAGTGATTATGAAACAATTTAATAAAAAATTAAATAGTAGTATTGTTTTTACATAAAAAAACACATACATATAATCACGATTATTATCCCCGAAGGATTAGTCAGAGACTAGGCAATGAGGACCGCAAAAGCAGTCCTCTGACATAGTCCAATTTTCAACAATTAGCGACTGCACATGTGCTCAGCGTGACAGGTGGTAGCCCATTGCCTGTTGTAAACTGTTAGATGTATGTGCAGTCTTTAGTCCGTTCGTCGCCTTTTACGACACCCAAGGGAAGAGAGGGGGTGGTAGTATTCTTTTACCGCTACGCGACAAGGTTAAAAAAATATATTTATAACAATAGCGGCATCTACAATTATTATATAATGATAGACATTAAGTGTGTTCACTTTTTAATAAAGGATTTTTATTTTTATTAATGTATTTCTGTATACATAAAACTTACAAAATACGTAGTAATGCTAAGATTGTAAAGTTTTAAATGAAGAATAGTAATGCAAAATAAATAAAGTGATACCTAAACTAAACTAAGTAAACTTGTTTACCCAATAAAACATTAACTGAAGTCAAGCTAAATTTAAAAGAGTTTAATACAAAGAGGTTCAAAGCTAAAGTGAATAGGCTCTTTCTATGTAAGCAAGAAACATGTTAAACCGTCGCATGTTTACGCATTTCTGTTTCTCATACAAATTCCCAAGTTCATGATAAAGTAAATAAAATACATGCATGATTTCATTAGCTCATCATCATCATCATCAGCCTATTAACGTCCCACTACTGGGCACAGGCCTCCCACGTGGACAATAGCACGTGGGGATATTGGGCCATAACCCACCACGCTGGCCCAATGCGGGTTGGTGGGTTTTAATGACTGTCATCTTACGACAACAATCGGGACCAACGGCTTAACGTGCCTTCCGAAGCACGGAATTCATTAGCTAATTAGTTTGTAAAATTTTAAAGTTGGAAGTTTGTATGGGAAACTAAAAACGTAAACCCTCTTATGTTTCAAATAAATACGAACACTGGCACCCTAAACAAAATTAGCGTAAACGACAGCCGGTACTTACTTACTTATATGCGTAATAAAAAATATTTCATTTACCTCTTGAGAAACGGTTACGCTGTAATACAAACTTATTTAAACGTAACACGACCGCCGTTTGTCCGTTGTGATGTTTTTTATCGCGTCCCCATTGTATAGGAATATCAATTGGTAGATTGGATTGTAATACATTGTTTGCGTAGTTTAAGTAGTTGTATTACAACAAATTGTCGTGAAATTCTGATAAAGCTGTTAGGCTGTGCTAAAAAAAGAATGAATGCCAATTGGACAAGTAAATGAATTCAAGATGAGGTTGTCAATAGATTATTCTTAATCATTGTATGCTAGTGCCACTTAAGTTCTTTATTTTAACAAGAACCTAGTTTCGTATTGCTTTAAACTCTAATGTGGACTATCCGACTGCTGGACAACAGTTTCGTTGAACTCTTTGCCCGACCTTGGAATTGAATCCAGGACCTTTGGATATCGGGCCAAGCGCTTCACCCCTCGGCCAACGAGGCCAAGCAGTAATTTTATAGGATCTATAAAAAAAATATTTAAAATATCATAAACAAAAACTTAATGAAACAAGACAAAATTGTTTACGATAATCACTAACAAAATGTTTACGACCTCCTTCTGACTTGAGACAGTTTGAATTAAGACTTCCATAGTAGCAGATCGAAATCTTGATTTTCTTAGAATGGCTCATTGGAATATATACCATACATAATATGACCTTAAAGATGTTCTTGAAGATATTGCTGTACACTACAATTAGCTCTTGGAAACAAAGTAATGCAAATATTAAATTGTACCACCGCATTTGGCATACTGTAGATAATTATATAACATTCCAGAGCGAATCTGTTTACGATCAATTAAATCAGTTCCTTATATGCTATTGTTCATGTGGGAAGGCCAGAGCCCAATAGTGGGACATTTTGTGGATTGATATCATTATCAAGGATATGATGTGTATTTTTTGGGAGTTTTAATTATTATACCGATATTTTGTGCAACAAGCAACTACTGAGGAACTGCCTATCTTATCTCCAAAGAACTGATAGAAATGCTTCTAACATTGATGTTATAACGAATAAGATCACTCAGGCGACGCATGTCTTCTCCTTATTATTAACCAAGATAAATGCAATAAATTGGACACCCCGCTGGGAATCGAACCTGGGCATCTCGGTCTAATACCAGTGATTGCACTTCTAGACTATAGAGGTGGACTGTATGATCAGTGTTTTTTTTTTCAATCTTCTTCACTGCTCGTCACTGCTCTAACTTTACCTAACCGACTAAGATAGCCTTATTTATGGCAAGTAAGTATTTAATAGATATTTTTTTAAATATTTGTTCAGCAAGTAAACGGCAAACATCGTCGATGAGTTTTTTATGTAATTAGATTTAGAGTATGTAACATATTCACTACCGTATGTTTGTATCCAAATCGTATTATTATCATAAAATTAATCTTCCGTCATTTGTTATACATTATGTAAGGCAATATCTGTAATAAATCGATTCTAACAGTCCAAACATTGTTACGTGATATGAATTTTTAGCACTTACAAATTGAAAGTAGGGTGCAATATTACTACGTAAGATGATAGTTCCCACGTCAAGTAGACCGAAAACTAACCTTGCGGCTTGATAAACGAAAACCATTGTGAACTCGTTACCATTAAAACTCTAAAAATGTACAAATGAGAGTTCTCTATGGTTTTATAATTTTAGATAATCTACATCTCAATTTACGGGATTTGAAAAAAATAAATTAATAAAATAAGTTACAAAACATTTGAATGTAGATTTATTGTCCCGTGATTGATATTTTTTAAATCAAGAAGGTGAACTAAATTACTATTATAATGACAGAAGATTATTCTACGTGTCTGTAACTAATACACTCGGATTATTATTCTGAGATAACAAAATTTTACTACACTCTGTATTATACAAAACAATGTATTCCGATTTAATAAATTGAAGTAATGAGCAACAAAAATTATCTCTCTAAACGTTATTTCTATGTAAAATAAGTATGTATTTAAGTATTTTAAATATGTTTATCCATTAAAAGTAACCATATAACGAGTTTCATAACGAAGCTTCTCTTGGGCTAGATAATTGGTGTGAGTGTAGGAAAGTTTATTTACTTATTTAGTTTATTATTATTTCGATTAGTTTTTCTTAGGTAATATTTGGAGCGCCATCTGACGACGCAGTAAAGTAATAAAAATCAATTCGACTCGTACGCAGTAAGATGCTACGGGGTGCGGCAAAGTATCCGCTACTTTAGATTTAGCAGCTACGAGTCAACTGTAGCGCTACAATGTGATTCGCGTCGTTTCTGGTAGATAGCGTAACGTTACGTATTGTAGACTTTATTATACTCTATAAACTTAACGCTATACAATGTTATTCGCGTCGTTTCTGGTAGATAGCATATGCTTACACATTGTAGATTTTATTATACCCTAAACTTCGAACACATGTTTATGTTTATATGTGAACGAAGACTCTAAAGGGGAAAGAAATAAAATCTATTTTGTTTAAATATGTTTATTTTACGCTTATTGTTAAACTGCTTTAGAGATGGGCCTCTTATGACGGATATAGATATGCTACTTTTTCTGCGAAAAATTCGACTGCGAAGCCGCAGTCAAAAATAATTATTCCATAAATTAGAGACAGTAAAGCTCTCAGACCCAGAGGTCCCAGGTTCGATTCCCAGCGGAGGGTACATCTTTGTGTACTCGGTTTGGTTGGTGGTAGGGCTTATTAAATCGGCCTGGCTAGCTATCACCGTCTTATCTAAGTCTGTCGCCATAACAATCATGTTTATGGCATTGTTGTGTTACGAAAGTTTAGAGTAAAGATAGTCAATTCCTCAGTGGATGAGGATTCTGGGTGAAGCGCACTCCCACCTTCGGAGTTATCGTCATCATCAGGTGAAATAAAGACCACGCGCTTCTCGGTTGTGGCAGAAAAAAATTAAAAATACTTATTTGTCTCACACCTGCTACCCTATCGGCTAAAAATATAAATATGAACATGGGCTTCATTTGACATTTGAAGCTCATAATACGCCCATATAAGACAAAATATGGGCTTTAAATGTCAAATGAAGCCCATGTCCATATCCATATTTTTTAGCTGATAGACCCGCTGGACAAACCCATACATATACATATAATCACGACTATTATCCCCGAAGGGTTAGTCAGAGACTAGGCAATGAGAACCGTGAAAGCAGTCTTCTACCATAGTCCACTTTTCACCAAACAGCGACTGCACATGTGCTCAGCGTGACAGGTGGGGTGAGCCCATCGCAAACCCACAAAACTCATTTTATGACACAGAGTGCTACTTCTCTCGATGCTTGACGGTTATCAGTTTAATAAAGGTCTAATCAAATTACTAATTAACTTTAATTATAAATAAATCACTCGTCGGTTCTATTCGCTCACTAACTTCGGTTCGCATTATGGGCTTGCACCTAAACTGGGTTAACGTTTGATGGGCATGATGTCAACATTCGCCTTGATAATTTGAAGATATTGGCCGTTACTTCATTATGCAAATATTTCTAGACGAATGCCTTGCAGAACTTGCCTCATAGGATGGATGGTAAGTAAATGCTTGTAGGTCTACCTAAGACCTAACACTAAAAAAGTCATTGCAGCCTTCGATCTTAAAAACTATAGATACGCAATTGCTGCTTGAAAACCGGCATCATGAAACAAGGCAAAAATCAGAAGCGGGCCTTGCTTTTCTATCAAAATTTCGAATTTAGAACTTTGTTCCAACTAGCTTGAATCTAGCGTGCCGAGTTCTAAAGTAATGTAACTCCAATAATATTTTTATGAATTAGTGCATTAGCGCCAAAAGCTTAAGGTTTACTTTATATTATATGTTTATCTATATATCTCGTTTTATTTCTAATGTTGATCTAGGATACCTATGTATTTACGCGGGGATATTATTTAAGTTTGATTTTGTATGAGATCGTGCATCTATTGTTTATATGATCGAAGATTGCAGCTCATGAATGAAGCGCAATTAATTACACTAAATTGGGCTTACTTCAATATAACTAAATATACATATTATACGTGCCGTGTGGTATAAGGGCTCACTAAAATAACCAACCCCTCTCTTTCCTTAGGTGTCGTAAAAGGCGACTAACGGACTGAAGACTGGAAATACATATTACATATACGTGAGGTGTGGTAAAGCGGCTCACTTAAATAATACTACCAACCCCTCTCTTCCCTAGGGTGTCGTAAAAGGCGACTAACGGACCAAAGACTGCACATACACACAACATCATATTGCGGCGATGGGTTTACCATCTATCACGCTGAGCACATGTGCAGCTGTGATTTTGTGAAACGTAGACTATGGCAGTGGACTGCTTCTGTGATCCTCATTGCCTAGTCTCTGATTAACCCTTTGGGAATAATATTTGGGATACTATGTATGTACCTATGTATTGACACACTTTTTTTTAATTCAGTTACCCTCAGCACATATTCATGCATGCGTGTCAGTTTTTAACTTGACCTGCCCTTTGACGAGAACTTCACCGAAATAGTAAGTAATACCTAAGTAATAATATTGACATACTTCGTATAAATTAAAAAAAAACCTTGCATTAAGTTTTGCGATTACATGGAGTTTCGTCAAACCTATGTGCTTGGCATTTCCTAGCAATACTCTAAACCTTATCCCCACGTTATAACCAGATAAAACTGGATGTTTTTTAAGGCCAGATGGTAATAAATAATGTAATTTTAGATAGTTAATTCATTGACTTTTAAATTCCTTAATGTTATAATAGTTCCAGTCTCGTATGATGCAATGTTTGAAGAAATTACTTCAGAAACACCTACGTAATAGGCCTACTAACCAGGCGACCACTGTAAACTGTATTTTTTAGGGTTTCGTTCCAAATCGGTAAAAAAGGAACCATTATGGTGCCAATTTGTTCATCTATATTTATGTTTGTCTGTTAGTCCTTATTATTAGAACAGCAGTAGATTTTTTCGAAACAATGCTGTTCTGTTTTAGTTTTTATTTTTATTATATCGAGCTCTAAATATGTAAGAGCTTTAGCTACATCATTTTCTTCTATGTCTGTATTCTATGTTTGTTACGTAACTTCAAAAATACTAAAGAAAACATTTAAAAGAGTAAAGTACCTGCCAGCCTGTATACCTGACCCACGGCAAGGCCAAGGCCTCTATCATTGAAATCAAGTCATCGCTACACGCTGGTTGGTGATCACAAACCTGGATTATTCATCGAAACATCTGAGAGCTGAATGTAAGTTTGTAAATGAGCAAACGTTACTGTCGCGTTTGTGTTAAGAGTTTTGATTCTCGATCTTATTTACTTAGCATTAAGATCTATTTATCAAAACTTAACTCAAACGCGATAGTAACGTATGCACATTTACAAACTTACACTCAGCTCTCTGAAACGGACTTCTTGACAGGAAAGTGAAGCGTCATGTCTGCAGTTTAGTTCTATTTTTAATAATTTGTGTTTTGTCGAATATTAATGTGAAATAATGGTGGATTATTTACTGTTAAGTGGTCGTGAACGTGCATGAGTGTTAGCAAATAAAACAAAAGTGCTACATAACTTTTCAAATTCTCTCATGAGTCTGTGTTAGACCTCAATAAAGTCCCACAGTTTTATTGAGTCTCGAGGGGTTTGGGGGAAAATTAATTTTAACCGCCTCCGTGGTCTAGTGGCTAAGCCACCGGTTTCAGACCCAGAGGTCCCGGGTTCGATTCCCAGCGGGGGGTACATCTTTGTGTGCTCGGTTTGGTTGGTGGTAGGGTTGTTAAGTCCGCCTGGCTAGCTACCACCATCTTATCTAAGTCTGTCGCCATAACAACGATGTTTATAGCATAGTTGTGTTCCGACAGTTAAGAGTTAAGATAGCCAGTTCCTCAGTGCTTGAGGATTCCGGGTGAAGCGCGCTTCCACCTTCGGCCTTGTCGTCACTTACCATCAGGTGAGATGAAGGCCAAGCGCTTACCCGTAACACGTAAAAAAAAAAATAAAAAAAAAATCATTTACCATTAAACGTTCATTATCATTCATTATCATCTTAATGTAAAGAAATTAATATTTAATATTATATCTTACTTGACACTGGCTTAATGTGCTGATCGCACGAAGCCATTAATTAAGAGGAAAAAAAACATCTGAAACACACTTTGCCCGACCTGGGAATTGCACCCAGACCTCGGGATATTGAGCATGTGCTTGATTGCGGCCACCGAGTCGTTTACAGAGAGTAAAACATTACAAAGAGTAAATTGTCTTAACTAGCGTTTTTTTTGGATTCTGGCAAAGCACCTTCTTCATACTTATCCAGTTTTTTAAATACTTTTGGTGATTCAGTATAATTACAATACGACATAAGAACTAAAACTTCAGCCACAGGCGCCCGTGATGCTAGTAAGCGTTTGTGGACTGCGGTGCGGTCGCTTTTCATCAGGCGTTTACCGCATGTTCCTTAGCCGACTCAATGCAAAACGTTCGTTGCGATAAATGTTTGGATACTACGGCAATGTTATGTTTTTTTATTAATATAATACCTTAGCAATACAAGGTTTGAGGTTGGATTGAGGATGAACATGTCAAATGCCAAGCTCATGATCAATATTGCCATATCCAAATACACCAACCTGAGCCAAATATTCTTCCAGGAACGATAAGCCAGGAGCAGCTATTGATCTATGAAAGAGCTGATTAGAAAGGACCTCCCCTTGTCACACGAGCGGAAAAGCGGACATAATTATGCATACTTCTCATCTTGACATATGGTGCACAAAATTGGTCACTAACCAACAACCGGAAGTCGAAACTTAAAGTTTGCCATCGCTTGATGGACCATAGCATATTAGGTGTCAAGTGAACGCCGAACTGATCAAATTCGAAACACCGAGATGTGCTCCTAAACGTAAATCGCAAATGTGACTCTGAAAGTAGCTCAGCTGAAATAGGATTAGGCTGGTCACTTCTGGCGCATGCTGGAATTGCGATGAGTCAAAGTTTGCAACAGACTGGCGACCGAGAATTAAGAAAATGGCGGGACGAACTTGATGTATTTCACCAAAAACGGACTACCTATTTGTCAGGACCGCAGTCAGTGGAAGAAATGGATGGAGACCTATGTCCAGCAGTGAAAGTGAGGAATGATAATAACAATAATTATCAGCCCCCATCAGTCATGCAGAATGCTGCTGCCGCATGAGGCCTATGGACCTCTCTTATTGCACGCCAATGAACCTGATATTCCTGATGTTATGCTCATTGTTGCCAGTTAATATTTTTGGGCAAGAATTTTGCGATAATAATTGTTATTTTAAAGGTTTGGTAACTTTTTAATAAACGTCCTAAACTCAAAGCATAATATCCATTGACATAATCTTCATTAAAATTATGCTAAACCACAATTTGGAAATTGACAACTATGGTTTCTTATAGCCTTTTACAATTATGGTTAATTTATCCGTAATAAATATTAAAGCAAGCAATGTGATTTAGCCGTTTTAAATAATGACAATCGACAATCGACCCTCGGTATGTGAGTCCAACCTGTGCTTGACCATTTTTTTATAGTCAGAAAGCCGAACCAAAGGTTTCTTTCAACACGTTCATGGTATGGATAAACATGGCTGGTTTGTTAAGGTCACCCAATAGTACAGTCGGTCCAGAAGTAGCCTCACACTATAGTACCATGTCACACCAGCTCGCTCGTAACGATCGCGGTCGTGTAACCAATATTGTATGAATGCAGTAGTCGGTATGACATGGTACTAAAGTGTTCTTTGATTGTTTTTTTTTCTGTCAGTGAATATTGCCATTACAATAAATTAACCAGTACAGTTTTGTAACTTTATTATTGCTAAGGTTGTACATAACGCGGGATATAAATGCAAATTAAGTTCTCTTTGCCTTTTAAAAAGTTTTAAATACGTTAACTAAACCAGATATTAAAGAATGATGATTGAAGATTTATAAATAACTAGCGGCCGCTCGCAGTTTCGCCAGCATGGTTCCCGTTCCCGTGGGGATATCGGGATAAAAAGTTTCCTATGTGTTAATCCAGGTTATAAACTAATTGTTTGCCGCATTTCATATAAATTCATTTAGTACTTTTTACGTGAAAGAGTAACAAACATCCATCCATGCTTATATACCAACTTTCGCGTTTATAATATTAGTAGGATTATTTTAGTATGTATATTTTTCTCTAAAGGACACACAATATAGACCTATTTAAAAAATTTCGTCAGGTCTAAATAAAACCTCGGTGTCGGAATGGTCAACGCAGCCCGGATTGCGGAGGACGCGGGTTCGATTTCCGCCTGAGTTTGACATTTTTTTACACGTTTCGTTATCTTAGACCTTTTCAATTGTAAGGACTAACATTAGGTAACTTACAGCTACCAAGCGAATGTGTGATCAAAAGACACTCCCATTACTATTGTAAATATTATTTTACGTACCAATAAAGAGTTCGATGGCGAAGCGGCTAAGGTTCGGTTTGCGATCTTGCCAGTTAAGATACTTTTGAAATGGTGGGTCACTGGATGGGTAACCAAATTCACTGTCATACTTCACCTATTTTGTATCAAACTTCTACAAATTATGTAAAAACCATCGTCCTATCGTTCCTATCATTGAAAACCGAGTAAATATCAATCGCGTAGTTTAGCAAGAGAAAGCAGAGGCACAGACACAGGATAACTTCAACTTTACTTTATAATACATAAAAACATAAAAAATAAAAAAAATAAAAATAAAATAAACTTTCCTACACTCACACCAATTATCTAACCCAAGAAACAATTCAGCTTCGTTATGAAACTCGTTAAATGGTTACTATACAACGGATAAACATACTTAAAATACATAGGTACTTATTATAGGTACATAGGAAACACCCAAACCCGAGACAATTTAGAAAAACAATAGTTTCTATATTGACCCGACCGGGGATCATACCCGGGACCTCAAAGATGGCGACACCATGAAAACGGGTGTACAAACTACTCAACCAAGGAGGTCGTCATGAGGAGGCACACCAATTATCTAACCCAAGAGAAGTTCGTTAAGAAACTCGTTAAATGGTTACTAGACAACGGATAAACATACTTAAAATACATAGGTACTTATTATAGGTACATAGAAAACACCCAAACCCGAGACAATTTAGAAAAACAATAGTTTCTAAATTGACCCGACCGGGGATCGAGCCCGGGACCTCAAAGATGGCGACACCATGAAAACGGGTGTACAAACACTCAACCAAGGAGGTCGTCATGAGGAGGCACACTAATTATCTAACCCAAGAGAAGTTCGTTAAGAAACTCGTTAAATGGTTACTAGACAACGGATAAACATACTTAAAATACATAGCTACTTATTAAAGGTACATATAAAACACCCAGACCCAAGACAATTTTGAAAAACAATAGTTTTTAAATTGACCCGACCGGGGATCATACCCGGGACCTCAAAGATGGCGACACCATGAAAACGGGTGTACAAACCACTCAACCAA
The DNA here is from genome assembly GCA_963921215.1 of Scoparia ambigualis. NCBI lineage: Eukaryota > Metazoa > Arthropoda > Insecta > Lepidoptera > Crambidae > Scoparia > Scoparia ambigualis. The sequence goes on from OY992506.1 coordinate 28,189,029, forward strand.
GGAGGTCGTCATGAGGAGGCACACCAATTATCTAACCCAAGAGAAGTTCGTTAAGAAACTCGTTAAATGGTTACTAGACAACGGATAAACATACTTAAAATACATAGGTTAATTAAAGGTACATAGAGAACACCCAGACCCGAGACAATTTAGAAAAACAATAGTTTCTAAATTGACCAGACCGGGGATCGAGCCCGGGACCTCAAAGATGGCGACACCATGAAAACGGGTGTACAAACTACTCAACCAAGGAGGTCGTCATGAAGAGGTCGTCAGGAGGAGGAGGAGGATAGTCAGAGACCATCCAATGAGGACCATAGAAACAGGTTACTGCCATAGCCCACGTTTCACCAAGTTACAACTGCATATGTGCTAGCGTGACAGGTGGTGAGCCTATGCTATTGGATGTATGTGCAGTCTTTAAGTCCGTTAGTCACCTTTTACGACACCCAAGAGAAGAGAGTATTATGTATGGTAGTATTATTTAATGAGCTGATACGCGACACGGCTCCTATGCGTCACGGCTCTTTATAATATGTAATGATAATGTTGCATGCCGTGGCAGCCTATAAGTAAGACCACTTAGATTAAGACTTTTTTTAAAGTGTTTCTTTTTTTTTGTAATTTTTTTGGTGTATGTCTTGTTGGTTGTCCTTAATAAATACAATAATATAAAATAAAAAAAATAATGATATCTCCCCGTGAGCTGAGGTTTATGTGGGAAGGTCTGTGGCCAGCAGTGAGACGTATATAGGCTGATGATGCTAATATAGGCACTTTAGGAGACCAAATAGCTTTTACTGCATTGCTATTAAACTTGAACAGGCACCGTGTTAAACTGTAAATCTACATTTTTTTATACTTACCTATAAAACGAATTGTATTAACTTCAGTACATAACGCGGCTCTTTAAGTTTGGTTCTTTTGATGCATACCCCGCATTTGTGATCACCAACCCGCATATGGCAAACATTGTGATTAATCCGAAAACCCATTTATTGTGGCAAAGATTTATTAATAATTACCACATGATTTGGTAAATGTGATGGAAACTGCGAAATGTATTACCTTTTCCGGTAATCACACTAATATTATAAAGGCGAAAGTTTGTGAGTGTGTATGTTTGCTACTCTTTCACGTAAAAACTACTGAATGGATTTTGATGAAATTTGATATACAGATAGTTTATAACCTGGATTAACACATAGGATACTTTTTATCACGATATTCTTACGGGAACGGGAACCACGCGGGTGAAACCGCGAGCGGCCGCTAGTTATTAATAGTTCCCATCTATCATTGGAAAAAGTAATAATTTTATGGAAAAAATTAAAAAGATCTCAATTAATTTACTGGTAGGTAACAAAATGGAAATAACGTGCTAAAAAAACTTATCAATATCGATATAAGTTATGCAGCATGTAAGAAATTTTATGGCGTTTTAACTTAGAGCTTTAATGTTCTAAGCGTTTTAATCACTGCTCACTGCTTGATTTCAAAGATAAAGGCACTTGCTGAGCAGTGTGACAGTAATATTAGGTCATACTTCATTTTACTTTGCAATTTTGATTTTGGTGTTTTTTTAAACTTATTAGTACCTATTATTCATAATTAACGTGGCAACAGCTACCAAGAGACATTAACGTTTAAATGTCTTCATCAAATTCGAATCAAAATATTAGTCCTAGGCTAACACGTGTAATATTTGGCCATAATGTATGTCATAATTATGTCGCCAATTTATATTGATGTTTGTATATTAACATATTTTTACAGTAAAGTTGTTACGTAGGTATGTATTTAACATAAGGTTAAATTAAAGCCTTAAAGTTCACATTCTTTATTTTTATAAAAACGATTCGCAGCGTTTATGATCACGTCTCAAAGAGATTAAAAAAGGTAATTGGAGAAAACAAATTAATATTCGGAAAACGTAGCCTTGATTTATCAAAGAAAGTACATTTTGATATCTTTTGAAACAATGAAAAGAAAGTTCATTTTGTTATTAAGAGATGTTTTGCTTTTTCATGTGCAGTCATTAAAATAATAACCAACAAAGGTTGCATGATGCGTGAAGGGTGATCTTATTTAGATCGTATACTGGACTGGTAAACGCAAATGCTCTGACAAGCGCACGAGCTTATCGCAATTAAAGGAAATATATCACGGACTACGGGCTATGGTCTGTTATAAAGATCTTTGTTTTAAATTAAATATTTTGCTTCGTATAATTGAAACAGCAGCGATGATTAGATTATTTAGTTAAGGGGGTAGGTCACTTGGTAAGCCACAGCGAATTCATAAAAAACACATCAGATCAAAAATAGATATTATTTATGAAACAAATTCTAGAGTAGAAGAACATCGTGTCTTATCAAAAAGTCAAAGAAGGTTTGGGCCATAAATTAATGCAGGAGGGTACACAAAAGTAGGCTCTCAATTTTAAAGAAGGAAGATTGTTTAGTATGAACTTATTCATATAATCATGACTAAAATAGTCTCACACTAGCTTTGAAAAGACTTAAGTTATTACGTTCAGAAAGCACATCCACTCCTTGTCCGCTTTGATCCTGCAGGGACTGGAATGAGCTTCACTTCTTACTCCGTAGGTGGTCTGTGTCCTTAGGGTAAAGTAAGCTTTACACTACACTGAAAACCTACTCCTTAATAAGTGATGGAGTAGGTTTTCGGTGCAGTGATTAAAAAGAGTAACAGTCTATCTTAGATATATTTTTCTGGAAAAGATTTTCAAAGTTGACTATATCCGAGAAAACTCACTGGCAAGAAAAAGGTTTTTTACCACTAAGGAACTTCATCTACGTCTCCATCTGTAAAGCAAATAACATTGCTTTTATTTCTTTTCTGTGTCATGAACTTTTCTTTGCATTAAAATATGAACCTTTAGACCAGCCCAATCATCGTAAAGGTATTTTAACGAGGCTTATCGATTATTGGTCAAACGTAGTTGCAACATTATAAGTTTTAATTAAAACAATTACAAATCTTCAGCCTATTTGAAACACTGATAAGGTTGTTATTCCTTTTTGTGACTCAGAATGCCTCAGGTCCGCTATTAACGAGGGTTCGCGATATGTTTGACCACATTTCGTTACAAGCATTAATTAGCTTTATGACGTTCTTATGGTACCTTATTGGAGAGACTGCATTGTGCCAATGCCAGCGTTCGTCATTTAATCTGTAATTGGATACACGCCTTTTTATGGCAGAATGATGCGAATCATTCCACTAGACGTGTGGAGTGCACTTACAAGGAACTTAGTTCAATACTCATGGAAGAGCCAGTCAACGATTTTTCAAGTGAGGTTTCGAAATGTCTATACTTTATATAGTAACTCGGCCGAATACAGTGGTATTTGTTGTCCATAAAACGCAATATCATATCATACTTATATTATAAACGCGAAAGTTTGTAAGTATGGATGGATGTTTGTTACTCTTTCACGTAAAAACTACTGAATGGATTTGGATGAAATTCGGCATACAGATAGTTTATAGCCTGGATTAACACATAGAATACTTTTTATCCCGATATTCCCACGGGAACGGGAACCAAGCGGGTGAAACCGCGAGCGGCCGCTAGTAACTCTATAAAACAAATCTGCAACGTGTATAATTAATTAATGTTTTCTACTTTTGATTAATTATTTGACTTGCGTTGGTAAAATAAAGAATAAAATTTAATTAAATCTTACTTTCGTTAGATAGACTTTTTGGTTAATTGGGTCAACTAAGAATAAAGAATACTACCAATAATACTACTTTTCCCTTGGGTGTCGTAAAAGATGACTAACGGACTAAAGACTGCACATACATCCAACAGCATAGAGCGGCGATGGGCTCACCACCTGTCACTCAGTGCACATGTGCAGTCGCTATTTGGTGAAACGTGGACTATGGTAGAGGACTGCTTTTGCTGTCCTCATTGCCTTAGTCTCTGACTAACCCTTCGGGGATTATAGTCGTGTTTATATGTATGTATGTATATATGGGTCAACAACTGCTACAATTTATCACCAAGTTAGCCAAATGCGGGTTAAGTTAAGCAATTTAAGGTCTAAGAAGAGTTCGATAGCGCAGTGGTTAAGGCGTTCGGATTGAGATCATCGTTAAGAGGATTTACGCATTTTGGTTTCCCATACAAACTTCCAAGTCGAAATTTTGTTGAAACTTTGCATGCTAAAGTAAAATACAGGGATCTAAAAAATATTAAAAAAAAAACATTTATTTAGCTGAGTTATTACAATTTAAAGTCCACTATAGAAAGTATAAAATCACATTAACTCAGTAATTTAACGTTTTTTAAAAATGTTTTCAACAAACTATTTAGATATCTGTGTGTTACTTTAACATGCAAAGTATCATTGAATTTGGTTTAATGGTTTTAAAAAATTTTTACTTGGAAGTTTGTTTGGGAAACCGAAATGCGTTAACCCTTTATGCAACATTCGCAATGCCGGGTGACTAGATGGGTGACAAAAAACAAGTCGAGTTCCTCCGTGCTTCAGAAAGCACAACGCCTTTGGTCCCGGATGTTGTGGTAAAATGGCTGTCGTTGAACGTTGGGCTAGCGTGGTGGATTATGTCCTGTTGTCCATGTGGGACACCGGTGCCCAGTAGTGGGACGTTTATAGGCTGATGATGATGATGATGCAAGTGAACGTATTAAAAATGAATTTAATTCAATACCTAAGCACATCTAGATACTAGTAGATCAGTGACAGCCGATTCACGATGCGACCGGCGGCACGTACAGCGGACGGATTCCCTTTACTTTAGTATCCCAGTTTCTACATTGGCAGAATGCTAACAAATAAGTTCATTTATTATTTAGCAATATCACTGAGCTGGAAATATAGTTTACTGGCCGGTTGCACGAATATTTTGTAATGAAATGAATGGGCTCCGATGGAGTAACGCAACTCATTTAAATGTGGAATAACTATGGAATAACTTAAATGTTTATTAATATTGATGTGCAAATGAATAATCATTAGCCCTATTGAGTACTAAGACTCATCATTGTTATATCTATTCTCTTACTGAATATATAAATCATTTATTGCACAAAGAAATAACATTAAAACACAATATGTTACACAAGACATTATAATGGGGTGAGCTTATGTCTAAAAGAGTTCTCTTCCAGCATGAGGTTACTTGTTTGTGATTGTTTAAAATAGCACTTCAGGTATTGTACCTATGTTACAGGTTTTTGAAAAACTGTTGTTGATAAACAATTTGAATAACTTTGTAAAAATAATTACACATGATAATAATAATATGTTTTTATTTCGTGCAAATTGGTTAACACATCTGTCGCCAAGCAGTACTTAGTGTCAATAATCGCCTTGTGCTGTTGTAAGGTTTTTTAGTCCCGAGCTAGGAACGTGCCGCTTTGGGATCGATAACATGAACGATTATATTTTTCGGTTTGTAACAAAATATGAAATTCTCTGGTCACTGCCTACACCTCCGGCAAACAGGTGTGTTTTATGTATGTGACAAATATATGTGGATTTCACTTTAATATTGTATTTGACTAGGTTAAAAGATAGTACATTTCTATTATAACTAACGGCTGTTTGCGGATTCACCCACGTGGTTCCCGTTCCCGTGGAAATATCGGAATAAAAAGTATCCTATGTGTTAATCCAGGTTATAAACTATCTCTATGCCGAATTTTATCCAAATCCATTCATTAGTTTTTACGTGAAGAGTAACAAACATTCATCCATACTTACAAACTTTCGCGTTTCTATATTAGTAGGATAACACATGAATAGTGTAGCTTCATATTAGTGAAAAAATATTTAGAATCTATTAAGTACTTCCACACTACAAACAACAAAAAGAAACGTCTTTTTATGATGTATACGACGATACGATAATAATCTTGTCTGTATAATAGTTGTAATTAATCGTAATTTTCAACGTCAGTTCAACAGCGATAATTATATTAAAGAGAGATCATTCGACAAACTTTTATGGATAATTTCGACTCGTTGTAATGCGCTCTGTAAAGAGATGGTCAATTATAATAATTAAACTGCATCGTACAGTATAGGTGATTACTGCTGATTTCATAATTAGGAGCGCCGAGCCCTTGACCGTCGATACAGAATTATAAAATTACTCCAGGGGGGCGATCGCGCTAAATCTCAAACAAACTATAACATAGTGCAATCGCGTTTGACACACGCGATGGCGCTATTTGAAGTCAGCAGAACGGCTGCGATTCAGTTGTAATTTGGTTGAGATTATTTAGCGCAATCGCCCCCCAGTACCTATATTAAAACTTATGCCCGCGATTCCATTTAAAACTTTTGTTTGTTCTAGCTTGGTTCTAGTACGTACGTAGGTAAGTTAACGCCTCTTCGGATTTTTCGATGCATCGCCCGGGTTTGTGATAACCAACATGCATTTGGCAAGCGTGGTTTGGCATACAAAGATCCGAATAAAGTGTTTCATTTTAACTATTAACGATTATTTTTATACAACTCCCGGCAAATGACCTCCACCTGATGTTAAGATTGTTTACGCATTTCTGTTTCCCATACAAACTTCCAAGTCGAAATTTTTAAAAACCAATATGCCAATTTTGATGAAACTTTACATGCTAAAGTGAAACACAGGGATCTAAATAGTTTAATGAAAACATTTTTAAAAAACGTTTATTTAGCTGAGATAATGCGATTTAAAGTCCACTATAGAAAGTTTAAAATCGCAATAAAACAGTTATTAAACGTTTTTTAAAAATGTTTTCAACAAACTATTTAGATCCCTGTTTTTTAGCATGCAAAGGTTCATCAAAATTGGCTAATTGGTTTTTAAATGTTTCGACTTGGAAGTTTGTATGGGAAACCGAAATGCGCAAACCCTCGAAGTGAAGTCCTGGCGCGAGGACAACTGGTGCAGCGTAAGAGACGTAGCATCAGTCACCCTCACTCTACCGGCCCACAAAGTGCCTCTTCACGCCTTGTTTGAAGGACCTTATGTCATAGGTAGGAGGGAATACGTGTGCTGGTAGACTATTCCAGGAGGGAATACGTGTGCTGGTAGACTATTCCATCTTTTGAAGGTGTGACAGAGAAATGAGTCACCAAATTTCTTTGTGCGTGATGGAATATTAGAGACTGCAAATTGGTGACTCCGGAGAGCAGCACGCGTATTACTATGGAGGAAGGGAGAAGGAGGGATGAGATCAAAGAGTTCTTCAGAGCACTCGCCATGGTATAAACGTTTAACTGGACAAACAAGCTTGTCAACCGCCTCTCTGGCCTGGTATTAAAGGTCTTAGATCTTGAGTCCCGGGTTCATTTGGCACCGGATACATCTTTGTTTACTGGTTTGTTTGGTGGTAGAGCTTATAAGTCCGCCTGGCTAGCTACCAAAATGTTGTCTAAAATCTGGCGCCATGGCAATAATGCTAATAGGATTGTTGTGTTCCGACAGTTTAGAGATAATATACTTAACAAGTTCCTCGGTGGTCGAAATTCCGTGTAAAGCGCGCTTTTACCCTTATCGTCACTTACCAGGTGAGATAAAGGCTAAGTGCTTATACGTAGTGGATAAAAATGACATATTATTAATTATTTTTTTTTCTGTAATAATAACCGTGTCGCGTAGCGGTGAAAGAATACGACTATCCCCTCTCTTCCCTTGGGTGTCTTAAAAGGCGACTAATAGACTAAAGACTGCACATATATCCAACAGCATAGAGCGGCGATGGGCTCACCACCTGCCACGTAGAGCACACGTGTAGTCGCTATTTGGTGAAAAGTGGACTATGGCTGAGGACTGCTCATGCGGTCCTCATTGCCTAATCTCTGACTAATCCTTCGGGGATAATAGTCGTGCTTATATGTATGTATATAACTCCTTAAAGCATTGAAAAATAAAACATAAAAACAGTTAGACCCGGTAAGCAAAGAAGAGACCATAGAGACGAACCTACCTTACCTTTCTACCTTCAATCAAAATGTTAAGAAAATTACAAAAAATATTACTTGTATTTCTCAACTACCAAGCAGCGTTCATTGCAGCAAAGGACAATTGTTACTAATATTTAAGGCTGTTGAAGCAATCCCTAAGATTAATGTGGCACTTAATGATGCTAAGAAACAGATTGAGCGAATGTTCGTTATGTTGTTCGGACCACTATGAAAACACTACCTATGTTAATATTCAGTTGGGAAACACAATTTATAAATAATATTATACATAAATATAAACTGATTATTAGTAGTAGATATATAATCCCGTAACTTTGCCATTCTGTTAAGGGCGCGCAGTAGCAATGCTCTTATGGGCTCATTAATAATAAACCAATTTCATATAAAAGGCTCTGTGGTGCACTAAATAAAGATCTGTATTTTATTATTATTAATATTATTTAGCCAAATTTGTCCCACTGCAGGGCAAAGGCCTCCCTCTCCTTCTTCCAGACAACTCTGTCTCCTGCTACTACGGGCCAATCTTTTTTGTAGGAGTCAAGCTCGTCACGCCATCTTCGCCTTGGTCTGCCGCGATGTCGTCTGGCAATATAATTATATAATTAAAGAAAATCTCAATGAGGGCATTGTCGCGACTGCTCGCATTTAAGAGCAAAGACAACTATTTGTCTATACAAAGCGAAGAGCAACTTAGAAAATGCGAAAAAAAAACAGTTTTTACTGCAAACACTATTCGATAAAAGCGTATCGAACAGCTGATTTTTAATTGCAATTTCATTATTGCTCCCTTGAATCTTCAAAACTAACGAAAATGGAAAATGGAAAAATATTTAATAGGAAAATGTCGGGAAACAATAAATTTATTTATTAGTAGTTTTTTTTTTGCCAGGTGTCTATTCCTTTCTTTATAATTATAAAAGACCAGTTACACTAACCAGTAACTTGAGTTTGACATTTCAAAAACAAATTATTAGTCAGAAAAAAGACTTCTAGACTTTCTAATAATAATTTAGTTGTAGTTTCAATTCACTTTAGTTAGAATTTACAAAAATGCTCTTTTGCTGTTGTAAGTAGTAAGAACAAATTATTTCAACCGCCAAACATTATTCCCTTGCTTTTGCATTCCGATTTCAAGAGTACACAAAACAGTATAAAACATAACGTGCATCTTACAATTAACACAATAATTTTTTTTACAGTCAGCTGACAGTTCTCATTTCTGCAAATTATGCCTAAAGCTACACAATACAATGCAAATGCAATAAATATAGTCAAGTTTTTAGTCGCTTAGTCACATTTAATGCAATTAACTTAATTTCAAGGTCGGTTCCAGTCGGTTTCCAGCTCAGTAACATTAAAACAAAACTATACCTTGTAAAGAGGTTTTATTGCAGAAAAAATAAAGCCCAAATGAAGTCGTTAAAGTAGAACAATGCGACTCGTCTCCATTTCGGTCACAACACGGGCCGCATCGGAATGACCAATCTCGTAACAATCTTATCACGAATCTGGCCAGTCGTTCTCACCTCGGCGCGGCGCGGTATATGGCTACCCTCGACCCAACGTAAGCGGCGACTCACACTTGCCATTTCTCTAATTTATAAATGAATACTGCACGTCGAAATTAAACACTTTATTTATTTATTTAATCACTAAAAAGATTACTTACATTAAAACAAGATGTAAGATACATACAAATATAATGGAGTAAAAAAAGGTTAAAGTTTATTTTTACTATCAAAAACGCATAATCTTTATTGCCATAATTTTAATTGACATACATCATATGGCATACAATTCAAAAAGCTTATTAGCTTGTACCAAATTTTTTATTACGCTTATACATAATAACGCAGAATCGTTGAAAGACATATTAATAAAAACCATAACCAATAAAATATATATTATTGTTTGTTATAATTGAATTAAGCATACTTTAAAACGCATAATCGTATTACATGAATACAATGTTGTTCCTGACGAAAACGCAAATAATCCGCCCAGCTGACACCACCTACCTGAACTATCCCGGCTATGTGCTTGAACAATCCTTCAAAACCAAAGCCGGAGTTTGCTTATTCGTTCGGGCGGATGTTTGCTGTCGCCGTCTGCGCTGTCTGGAGGACCCTTCCTTCTCCCTCCTAGTGGTACACGTCGACTTAGGCTCTCATTGCCGTGTCTACGTCTGCGTCTACCGATCCCATAACGGCGACATGGAGACAACTCGACTAATTGAACATCTTAGTCGGGTAGCAGATGATGCGCAGGAGCGGTTTCCATCGGCGGAACTGGTGTTTTTGGGGGACTTCAACGCCCACCATGAGTTGTGGTTAGGTTCCTCCAAAACAGACCATGCTGGTAGAACTGCCTACGCATTCGCTTTCACGCATGACCTGACGCAACTGGTGAACCAGCCCACCAGGATCCCAGACATAGTTGGCCATGCGCCCTCCTTACTCGACCTTCTGCTGACGAGTCGCCCAGCTGGATACCGGGTGGAGATTCGAGCTCCTTTAGGTTCCTCGGATCACTGCTTGATATCCAGCACAGTGCCCTTGGCATCGCGCCCGCCAACAGCGGTTTCGAAACGCCAGATTTGGCACTACGCGTCGGCAGACTGGGACGGGATGCGGGAGTATTTTGCATCCGTCCCTTGGAGGCAGCGCTGCTTTAGTGGGAAGGACCCGACCGCTAGCGCCACTGCCGTTGCTGATGAGATAGTATTAGGAATGGAATACTATATTCCACACTCCTATGTCATCAGCAAAGGCAGACGCAACCGCTGGTTCAATCGCGAGTGTGCCAGCGCTGTTGAAAGCAAACAGACGGCATACCGCGCTTGGATCAGAGGTAAAGCTCATGGGGCTCCCGAAACTCGCTCGCTAAAAGCAGCCTATAATAATGCCACCAAGTCGTGTAAGAGGGCCTACATTAGAGCGGATGCCCAGCGCGTTGCACGAGTAGGCCAAGAACTCCTGACGCATCCTACGGGCAGCCGTAGCTACTGGCGTCTGGCCAAAGCCGTGCAATCCAACTTCTGCCAACCCTCGCTGCCACCACTGAGATGTCTTGACGGAACTTTAGCTCACAAGCCGCAGGAAAAGGTCGATCTCCTGGCCAAACTCTTTGCGGCTAACTCCCAGATCGATGACTGTGATGCACAGCCACCCTCAATTCCTCACTGTGGCCACACAATGTCTGATATTAAAATCAGGCAGTGTGATGTCCGTGCGGAAATGCAGTCAATCGATATCCGGAAAGCTAACGGTCCTGATGGCATCCCAGCAATAGTCCTGAAAATGTGTGCAGCGGAGTTGTCCCCTGTGTTAACGCGTCTGTACCGTCTCTCGCTCTCTTCGGGTTGTGTGCCGGAATCTTGGAGAGAAGCTAATGTGCAAACGGTTCCTAAAAAAGGAGATCGGTCAGATCCGACTAATTACCGCCCTATAGCCGTAACTTTAGTGTTGTGTAAGATCCTAGAACGAATATTGAACAAACAGCTTATTCGATACCTAGAAGATCACTCCCTAATTCACGATCGTCAATATGGGTTTCGGCCAAAACGGTCAACGGGTGATCTTCTAGCGTACGTCACACATCTCTGGGGTGAGGCTATTGACAAGCGTGGCGAGTCACTGGCAGTTAGCCTTGACATAGCCAAGGCTTTTGATCGGGTCTGGCACAAAGCTCTTCTCTCCAAGCTCCCGGCATACGGTTTGCCCGCTCAGTTCTGTACCTGGATTGCCAGCTTCCTGCATGAGCGTAGAATCCGTGTCGTTTCGGATGGATGCGCTTCGCGGTTCATGTCAGTGAACGCTGGTGTTCCTCAAGGCTCCGTTCTACCCCCACGCTGTTCCTTCTGCATATCAATGACATGCTTCCTCTTGGAAACATTAATTGCTATGCAGATGATAGCACAGTGCATGGGGGATATAACGGGCACCCAACGGCTGGGCGGGTAGACACCGAAATGAAGCGAGCAAATCTTGTCATTGAGCTCGATCGGATGTTGGACCTCATTTCTAAATGGGGCTCCGATAATCTGGTGGAGTTCAATGCCAAGAAAACACAGGTGTGCGCGTTCACAGCGAAAAAGTCGCCATTCCTTCCCCTTCCCTCTCCTCAGGGTACATCTCTAGGCCTGCAGAGCAGTATTAACATGCTCGGTATGGATATCCGCTGCGATCTGAATCAAAAGGACTACATCGAAACCGTGATTAAAAATGCCTCACGTAAACTCGGTGTCCTGAACAAGGTGCGGCGATTCTTCACGCCTGATCAGTTGTGTCTATTATACAAGACACAGGTGCGGTCTTGCGTGGAGTATTGCTCTCACCTTTGGGACGGCTCCGCAAAGTACCTTCTCGATGCCTTGGACAGATTGCAGCGCCGCGCTGTGCGCATTATCGGCAATGCAGAGGTCACTAAAACTCTCGAGCCTTTGCAATTGCGTAGAGATATTGCGTCACTCAGCGTCTTTTATACCATGGCGAGTGCTCTGAAGAACTCTTTGACCTCATCCCTCCTTCTCCCTTCCTCCATAGGAGTACGCGTGCTGCTCTGCGGAGTCACCAATTTACAGTCTCTAACATTCCATCTCGCACAAAGAAATTTGGTGACTCGTTTCTTTGCCGCACTTCCAAAAGATGGAATAGTCTACCAGCACATGTATTCCCTCCTACCTATGACATAGGGTCCTTCAAACGAGGCGTGAAGAAGCACTTTGTGGGCCGGCAGAGTGAGGATGACTGATGCTACGTCTCTTACGCTGCACCAGTTGTCCTCGCGCCTGGACCTCATTTCCACTTAACATCAGGTGGAGTGGGGTCATTTGCCGGGCTTAGTATAAAAAAAAAACATGAATAATACAATTATGCTTTATATTATAACTATGACTTTTATGAATTAAGCTTTGTATTATATTCTTACAAAGCATAATTCATAGCAGTAATAGTTTTTAAAGCATAATTGTAAATGTCCATAAATTTATTTTCTATTATTACTATGATGCATACATACGTTAAGCAGTAAGGTTGTATACTTAAAAAGTCAGTGACAGAAACGAATCGCAGCAAAACCGACTCCACGTAGTCTTGTCTGCTCTACGCTTGAGTGTAATTCAAGCCCGCGTAGGCGCGAAGGGAGAGGCGGCCCGCGAGCTGAGGAGCAGGTGGGTCTAACGCTCGCCGCCGTGCTGAGGCTGGCCGGCTGGGCCGGCCAGTAAGCCGAAGCGGCGGAATGCGACAACCATCTGCGAGCGGCGAGCCTCGCAGAACCGGAGCCGTGACAGAAAACAATGCCTGCTGCATGCTTGCCTGCATGCTGCATGTTTGCTTGCATGCTGCATGTTTGCCTGCATGCTGCACGCTTGTTTGCTCATTATATCAATAAGTTTTATATCATTAGATTATCATAATTCTTAAATGTATATTACATCAATTGTACCAAATGTATGCTTTTTGAAATTATAGTAAATAAATTAAGTGTTATCCTGTAAGAGTTTATGGTTTTTATCAGTTATTCATACTGCTTGTATGCTTTTTGAATATTATGTCTTCTGAACATTATGGAAAGTAAAAAACATGCTTTTTGTTACTCATGTTTACCGAAATTATGCCTTTCTATGGTTATGCCTTTTAAATTTTGGTAATTTATGTTATGCGTTATGAAATTATGCTATAAAGACTTATGGTAAGTGACGATTATGGCCATTAACATGATGCATTGTCAGTTTATGGCAAAAAGCGTTTCATTAGGTAACCGTTAAATTCTCATACCGGGCAAAGTTTGTTTGCACTAAAGTGCTCGAAAAGACAAATCCAACGAACCCAAACACGATGAGTTTCCGCCGTTTCATTTAGGAGTTCCTATTCCCACCTCCCGACTGAATCATCAGGACTCTGGACATTATCTAGCACTAAAGTGCTCGAAAAGACAAATCCAACGAACCCAAACTCGATGCGATTCTGCCGTTTCGTTTAGAAGTTCTTATGACCACCTCCAGACTCCATCATCAGACAGCTCAATGGTACCATAACATTGCATTGCCATCGTACTTACATAAGTATACCAAATTTCAGCTCAATCGGCTGAGAAGAACAGGTCTTAAATTCAGTTGCAAGATTTGTCTCACACTAACAAACAGAGGAAGACAATTAAAAGCTTGTAAAAGAAGTTATTTGCAGAAGTACATCCTAGAGTAACGCATCGCCAAATGTACGCTAGCCCTAGCGTCTCGAACCCATCGGCGCACCTTTTACGATACCGTACAAACTAACACACAAGAGAAGTCAAATAAAAGCTTGTAAATATGTATTTGCAAAAGTACATTCTAGAGTAACGCATCGCCAAATGTACGCTAACCCTAGCGTCTCGGACCCATCGCCGCACCTTTTACGATGTCGCGTCGGCCGTTACGCAACCGGGCATAGGACCTTGTACTCTTTACTATTGTGCGTGTTAACGACACTTCGGACTTCTTCACAGTATCTTTAGTTAGATAATCTTAGGCTCAGCAAGCAAGCAGCAAGAATAGATGAATTTTGAGTTGTAAGTTAACCGTGTCTCTCTCTCTTCCCTTGGGTGTCACAAAAAGCGACTAACAGACTAAAGACTGCACATACATCCAACAGCTTAGAGCGGCGATGGGCTCACCAACTGTCTCGCTGAGTACATGTGCATTCGCTATTTGGTGAACAGGTGGACTATGGCAGAGTACTGGTTTTGCGGTCATCATTGCCTTAGTCTCTGACTAACCCTTCGGGGATAATAGTCGTTTTTATATGTGTGTATGTCATATGTAGTTGTACGCTAAACTGTGGGTGGCTGCACATTATTAAAAGAATACTACCAATCCTTCTATGTGCTTGGCAGTCGTAAAAAGCGACTAACGGACTAAAAACTGCAAGCATACATACATCCAACAGTAAAGAGCGGCGATGGGCTCACCACCTACCATTGGTTTACATCGCCTAGTCTCTGACTAACGCATTGGCGATAATAGTCGTGATTGCATCATCATCATCATCATCAGCCTATACTCGTCCACTGCTGGACATAGGCCTCTCCAAGAACACGCCACTGAGCACGATCCGCGGCCACTCTCATCCAGCTCTTGCCAGCCACCCTGCGTAAATAGTCGCTTCACCTTGTCTGAGGGCGTCCTACGCTACGCTTGCCGATACGCGGTCTCCACTCCAAAACTCGTCTACCCCAACGGTCATCGGTTCTGCAACTGATATGGCCGGCCCGCTGCTAATCCGGTGGACTATGTCGATTACCTTGGTTCTCTACCGGATCACCTCGTTTCGAAACCGATCCCTCAGAGAAACTCCGAGCATAGCCCTTTCCATAGCCCGCTGAGCGACTTTAAACTAGTGAACCAGCCCTACCGTCAGTGTCCACGTTTCGGCTCCGTATGTCATGACGGATAGGATGCACTGATTGAAGACTTTCGTCCTTAGACATTGCGGAATTGGCGACGTAAAGACCCAGGCTTGCGAAGATCGTCGTGATTGTATCTAAAAAAAATGATTTTATTAACATAAATTCTTATAACTAGTAACAGAGAATCAACCCAATGTAAGCAATTTTTAGAAAAATGCTCGTATTAGGGTTGCATTCGCTCAAAAACCTTTGCGACAAAGCTTGTTAATAAAAACCAAAAGTACAAAAACTAAAAATAAGAAAAAAATATAAACAAAAACCACAAAATCTTAGATGGTATTGAATATGTTAGTGTGTGTGTGTGGGTGTGTGTGTGTGTGTGTCTGTATGATTATGTATATGTGTATGTGTGTGTTACTATAGTTAGATAACTGTACTATATAATTCTTTTTAAAATATTTTCAGTCTCTTCATATGTTAAGGTTTTTAACCATTCTACGACTAATACTTTACACTCATACGTCTACCTATAGTATATATTGAATTTCTTATTAATTAAATTGTAAAGAATGTATGTTGTGATGTACGGTAAGAACCGTTTAAATATTTTCAGCTGTAGCCTTTGCCCATTCTTTGGCATAGTGCAGAAATCGACTGGAGAACACAATAATACAAAAACGTATATCTTGCCGCCAAGCAGCATTTTCATACATTGCTTCGTTCCGGTTTAAAGGATACTACATACATATAATCGCGACTATTATCCCCGAAGGGTTAGTCAGAGACTTGGCAATATGGACCGTAAAAGCAGTCCTCTACCATAATCCACTTTTCAACAACGACTGAAAAGAAACCATGTTCTTTTTTTTTTAATGTCACACGTCATAGTGACTACATCCTGCCTGATGGTAAGCAGCCGATGTAGTCCAAAATAATGAGAGCGCTCCCCACCGTGGAACAAGCACGGTAACAAGCGCACCCATTCATGACGGCCTGCATAAATGCCGTTTCACGCCCCGTTTAAAAGACCCGGGATTATAGAAACTGGAAAACACATGCGCCGGCAGAGAATTCCAAAGCCGAATGGTCTTACAGAGGAACGACTTGCCAAATTTCGTGGTACTAGTGCTGATATTCTGCACAGTATGATGGTGGTAAGTGAGTGAGGTGAGCCCATCGCCGCTCTATGCTGTAGGATTTATGTGCAGTGTTTAGTCCGATAGTCGCTTTTTACGACACCCAAGGGAAGAGAGAGGGTGGTAGTATTCTTCCACCGCTACGCGACATAGTATTAATATATAGTAATTGCTAGAATTTTCTATTTTCAATTGTTTCTTAATCATAAATAAATACTCGTAAGTATTTCTATAAATAGACAAAGTTTATCCATTGCCTAGTTACCACAAAACAAACAAAAATCGTTCCTTAAAAAGAATTGAAATTCACACGGTTTTTAGCTCGTAGCGTTCCATGTGATCCCCGTTGTACTAATTAAAGTATATAATTGGAATCATTCGGGTTGTTATATCATTTTTTTTATGAGATCATCGCCGATTAATGATTTGAAACACGCACAAAACCGGACCGTGAGAATAGTTGAGGTGCAAAAAGTGTTTTCGTTCTTGTTACAATAACTAAAGCAGCATCGTGATGAGTAGGTAGTTTATTATGCAGAACGCTAACACCAGTAGCTGCACAAATTAAACTGCCCTAAATCGACACGGGTCGGTCTACGATCAGTGCAAAAGTGCATTATATATTGTAATGTTGTTTAAACATTAAAACCGCCATATAATGTTTATTGGTGAAAAAAATGTGTTGTCATTCCATTAATAACACTCATAGTATTTAAAAGTTTGTCGAGGACTGTACTTTGTCTGCGCAGACTTTTAGAGTTCAATGTCAAAATGTATTTTTTCAATTAACTTAATTTATAAGCCCTTTGAATCGTCCAAAACAACTTTAAACCTACCACCCACGTATTTTTTTAGGTGTGGAGAAAAGTAGGCGCAAGAAGCTGCACAGACTGCATACAGAAGTAACAACAATTACACAATCAAAAAAATATGTACCTAGTTCCCAAATCATAAAACTCCATTTTTTCTAGCGATTATATACGTAGGTTTTAATTTTGTTTGTTTTTTATTTTAATTATTATCATTGTTTTTTATATGTACTTACCTAATTGTAACTATCTGAATGCATGCTGTGATCTCCTGTAATTGTGACTATACTTAGCAAGATACTTATTACCTACTTTAATACTATGAATTAATGGTATATGTCATGTTGGTGATCCTTAAATACAAATAAATAAATAAATAAATAGGTATATTGAGCACTACATGGGGTAAGAAAAGTAGATTTTATACTTAACTTATTAATTTGATTGAATCGGTACTGGTCAGACACAGTCATTTTTTTATACGAGATGAGCCAGACTTTAAAAGAAATGGCTTTTTAGGAGTATTATTTTTATAACTGTCACAATGATACCTGTTTGGAGGAGTTCGCTGGCGCAATGGCTGTCGCGCTGAGGTTGCTACACAGAAAATAAAAGTACTTACACCTTGTTATGGTGAGATTTTTCTACACAACTACAGATTAGAATCCTAATAAAGATTTAGGATAAAATGTTTACTAGAAAAAAAACAACCGGTCTCAGGAAAGCTCGAACGGGATTCAAACCCGTGACCTTTGGATTGCCGGTCCACTGCTCTAACCGCTAAGCTACCGAGACCCCAGAAGACCTGTTGAATTTTTTCTAGTAGTTGATACGCTGCATGCCAGCGGTATTACGTTACTGTGAAGTCTACCCTCACATTCGAAAGAAATACTATTGCAAGTATTTAACAATCGATAAAGACGTAATTGCTTATAAATATCTTTATTGTTGTAATTTTGCATTCACAATGCTATATTGATATAGGATAAAATGTTTACTAGAAAAAAACAACCAGTCTCAGGAAAGCTCGAACGAAATTCGAACCCATGACCTTTGGATTGCCGGTCCACTAGCATTGTGAATGCAAACTTTCAACAATAAATATACCTAATAAAGATTATTTCAAAAAAGCTACACAAACATACCTAAGAGACTTTCATTGTCGATTTTCGACATGCGAATACAAAACACGGTCAAACACTGTCGCTGCCCAACCTCGTTATTCGCCAAAGAAAGTATCACAGTAGGTTACACGGTTTCGAGACACTCTTACTTTTTTCTTTAGAAGCACTAAAAGTGGTAGACGTCATCTTCCTCGCCTGTTCTCACTGAAAAACTAAGTCTTATTGCAACGGAACACGGTCGATGTTAAAAGCCAAAGTAATCAGAACATCACTAAAACGGCGCGGCCGGCGCATCGGGAGCACTTGCATTTTCAACGAAAGTAAATGAACAGATAGGAAAGCGGTTTCAGTAAATTCGGTGAACGTCATTTGACGTCAACGTAAAACGTCACGTGCTGTCAAAATGTACAAGTAGGTGACGACTTTGCGGCCACTTCAGCAGGTTTATATACATGATGCTACAATAATTTACATAATAAAAATAGTCTTACAATTTTGTTTATATTGAAAAACGTGTAATCATGTTAAGTATGCCGTTTAGAGCTCGTTAGCAAAACGGTTAATAATAGCTAATGGTTAATTCATGATCTCCTAATGTACCTTACTTTGTTGGAAGCGTAAACACTAACTGAGAATTTCAGATCATTGTCATAATTAGCCGGCGTTTAGTGCACTGACTACACTAATTAATTGTAATTAACTAGAAAACAAATACATTTTAAATTATACTGTAATGTAATGTATGATAATGTTGTATGTAAGGCTATTGTTTAATTTCATAGCGTGACATTTTAGTAGGTCAGCCGAAACGTTTGTGAAAGTTGGCAGCCATATCCAATCGTCATCGCGACGATTGTTGCGATGGTCAGGAATCTACTTACACTTTCAATAAAAGACGAAAATAAAAGTGAATTCGACGATCGTCATTTGACGCTGCCGCCAAACGTCACGCGTTTCGCAGAGCATACGGAGAGTAAAAGTGAACGAACGAAAGTGAATCTGAATTTTTCTATCGTCATTTGACGTTGAAGTGAAACGTCACGCGCGTTGTTTACATATTGTTTAAACGGTCGTGGGCTGGTGAGTGGTTACGAACGTAGTTTTTGCTTTGGAGTGTGTGTATCAAACCAAGTATTATTTAAACTACTTATGGCCGATTTTTCAATTGTCAGATAAAAGTTATTAGTTTGTTATAGTATAACACAACCATTTTGAAATGTATTGACAAATCAAGGCTTTTCTTTTTTGACTTGTGACATTTTAATTTGGATGAGTCATTTTTTATCAGATGGATAAGTTTTATCTGGGGATTGAAAAATTAACCCTTAGAGTTTTAGCACAAACTGGGTCCCTTTCTTTTAGAGCAGTACCGGTAAAACTTTTGAATCGAGTCGCCTGAATCAGGGGTTGGGTGGGGGTAGAGAAAGTAGGGGGAGGGGGGAGGAGTACCCCCCTACTTACCCCCCCTGCCGCCAACAAGTAGTTTTTAAGTTATGTTAATTTTTGTATTTTGAGGTAATGTATCGTAGTAAAACTTTTGAATCGAGTCGCCATAATTGGTGGGGGAAGGGGAGGGGAGGAATAAGGAGTGCCCCCCACTTACCCCTCCTACCGCAGACCAGAAATTTTTAAGTTATGTAAATTTTTTTTAAATATGGAAATTTACAAAAATGTTGTATCTGGCGCTTCGCCGGCCGCTTCCGCGGCACGCTCGCTTCGCTCGCTCGGCTCGCGCGTTTTTGGCCAACATACTAACCCAACCTAACCTAATTAACTCTTGAGACTTTTTTCATGGCGGGGGGCTTCGCCTCCCGAGCCCCTCCCGTCCCCCGCTTCGGTTCTGTTACTATGGTACTTTATAACCTAAAAACGTAATTTTTCGTGATTATAGCCGATTTTGACAAAACTTTCAAGAGGTTTTTTTTATATTTTAACGCAACGGCGGCAGCTAAAATGTTAATAAACCTTTATTTAAGAACCCCCTTAGACCCCCCCACAGTGTTAGTTTCTTCAAATTCAGGCGACTCGATTCAAAAGCCAACCCCAGACCTATAACTGGAAGGAAGGAGGACTTTAGGCCAAAGGGCGGCGTGGCGTACCGGCGCTTCCGCGGGAGATTGATGCCGGCATGGACATCGGCCAGGAACTGAATCCAAAATGCTACATCGAGAGTGCTATTTTAACTGCCTCCCGGAAGTTGGGTATTCTCAATAAGGTGAGGCGGTTTTTCACTCCCGAGCAGCGCTGTTTGCTGTACAAAACTCAGGTGCGATGGAGTATGGAGTATTGTTCCCATCTATGGGACGGCTCCGCTAAATACCTCCTCGATGCACTTGATAGACTGCAAAGGCGAGCGGTACGCATTATTGGAGACGCTGAGGTTACAGCTTCCCTTGAGGACCTCCAGCTGCGTAGAGACTATCAGTACTCGTACCAAAAAATTTGGCAAGTCGTTCCTCTGTAAGACCATTCGGCTTTGGAATTCTTTGCCGGCGCATGTGTTTCCCAGCTCCTACAGTCCCGGGTCTTTTAAGCGGGGCGTGAAACGTCATTTTTGCAGGGCATCATGAATGGGTGCGCTCGTTATCGTGCTTATTCCACGGTGGGGAGCGCTCTCATTATTTTGGACTGCATCGGCTGCTTACCATCAGGCAGGATTCAGTCACTATGACGAGCCATTATATAAAAAAAAAAGATTGCCCACCAACACCACTGGAGCAGCATAAGCAAGTGGTTCAATAAAATACTAACATAGTTATAAGTAATAATTTATAACATTAATTTTTTATATTTATATGTAATACACCTTAATTTTTTTGTCGTTTTAATGAAATTAAGGGTGAGTTCCAACCATAAAACTGAACAACTTTCCCCAAGAAACCTATGTGCAAAATGACAAAAAAATTTCGACCTCCCATACTATTGTCGTCAGCTGATCGGACAGTTTTGAGAAAGAAATGAGGGTGTATGTTTAACACTTTGAGGGACACTAGACTGCTATAACAGTTATAACAATAAAACTTTTATTGTGTCTGGAATACTGTTCGCCACTGTGTTAAGGTATTTATGGGCCTGTTATTTTAACTTTATAGTCTGATAAAAAATGAATAATTAAATTAAATTACTCGTACTTTAATCTTACTATGCAAAATTCGTATGGGAATTTGCTTAGTAATATCACAGAATAACTAATAGTACTTTAAGGTATTACTGCAGTTGCAATTGATGGTAAAGCCCATTAAATCAACCACTAATGAGAGACCACAAAACAAAAAATAATATTTAAAGTCTTGTATTAATAATATCAAAGTAATATTAAATATGAAATACCTACAAAGAAACGGTCAATGTTGTGCGAAAACCAATTATCTGATGTTGGTAGGTTAGTAGTGCAAGAAGTTTATTGTACGTAAAGAAGGATGTTTAATCGCCTCTGTGGTCTAGTGGTTTAGGCCACCGGTCTAAGACCCAGAGGTCTCGGGTTCGATTTCCAGCGAGGGGTACGTGTTGAACTCGGTTTGGTTGGTGCTAAGGCTTCTTAAATCCGCTTGGCTAGCTACCACCAACATTTAGTTTTTTTTACTGTAGAACGCTCTTCTTATTTATTGCTCTGGCATATCGCACTAAACCAATGTAACCGTGTCTCGTAGCGGTGAAAGAATAGTACCACCCCCTCTCTTCCCTTGGGTATTGTAAAAGGCGACTAACGGACTAAAGACTGCACATACATCCAACGGCATAGAGCCGCGATGGGCTCACCACCACTCACGCTGAGTACATGTGCAGTCGCAATTTGGTGATAAGTGGACTATGGTAGAGGACTGCTTTGAAGACTCATTGCCTAGCCTCTGACTAACCCTTCGGGGATAATAGTCTTGATTATATGTATGTATGTATATAACGATCAACGGCAATAATACGTCCAGATACTGATTAAATAATAATACGCCTGACTGAAAAGCTACACACTTTTTTATTAATTAACCTATTTGAATTACACTCAGACCTAGCAGATGGTCTCACACAGACTTCAACTTCTCATTAATAAACCAATATAACTTATTCATGCAATACAAACCTCTTCCAAGGAAGGTAATCTGTCAACACCAGGTCAACGTGTCTAGTATGATGAATGTTTATATTGCCAACTGTTTGCATTAACAATTTACTAATATAGAATTATTTTACGTCAACTCATACCTTGATTTATAGTTACAAGATTGGCCGTAAGGGACCAGACAATTGTGAATTTATTATATACCTGTAGGACGTGTCCATAAGCGTTAAACTTATATTTTGTATCATTTATCGCTGAGAACTCCGCCTGGTCCTTACTGGCAAAGCATCAATAGATGGAAAATATTTTGAGAGTAAGACAATATGATACCGAATGCTGCTACTGAATACTGTTCTCAGTTAGATAAGCATTAAGTATCTCTGTTCCTTTTTAGTGCTTATCTATTTATCTATGAACAACATTGAGGAATTATAAATCGAGATGTAACGCGAAGCAATTTTTTGCGCACTGAGTCGCGGCCCAAATTTCTTCGCGGCGTCGGCGTCATCTCTACTTATAACACTTCAATGATGCACAAAGATACCTCAAAGATCTGTAATAACCATGACCATCAATGACCTGCAATGTATTTACCAACGTATTTCTTTCTAAACCCTTAATACCTCCATTGATTTTTTATTTACACTAATATTTTAAAGAGGTTTGGTAGAGGTTGTTTGTTTTAAGGTAGTATATGAAAACATTGATATAATCTTAGTGGTTTCTACAAGGTTTCTAGGCATAGCTTCTAAAACTGATGTAAAAATGATAAAATGAAAAAAAAACGATTTTAAAAAGTATTATCTACACTATCCTAGTTTTAACGTAAGTTTTTAAACTATTTTAGAGTCTCAGGTAAACTGAGAGAATGATTTTATATAAAACTCCAAAAGCAGTTTTACAAATTTATCCACAAATGATCACTTTACAATACAACACATTTATATTCTAATAGTTTCAAAATATCAACACGATGAGTAATGTTGACGCTAATGATATGATGATAGCGTCATGTTATATTTATGATATCGATCAAATTAGGTAACCCAGTGGAACAGATATCATGTTACATAATATCTGTGTTTATCCGCAAATTGTTCACCGCGCTTTACAATAAGGCCAGTCTGCGGATAACCACAAAATCAATTGATCGACACACGTGACATCGCATTAATTGCCTTTGAAATTCCTTGCATTTTTGTTGGATCTTTACATTCACACTTATGAATATTATCCCCTAAGGGTTAGTCATATTCTAGGCAATGAGGCTGGCTGCAAAACGTGGACCTTTAAACCTCTTTTAGGGTCCATGTTCACGGTAACACCACATCTCAAAAGCTTCAAGGCGTCTGTTGGTATTCTCAAAAGCTTCAAGGCGTCTCTTTGTATCCTCATACCAAGAGACGCCTTGAAGCTTTTGAGATGAGGTGTTACCGTCGATTGCTCCGCATCAGTTGGACACAGAAGAAACGATACCGTTCTCCAGCGCGCCAGAATGACCCGGCAGCTCATACATGCTATTAAAAAGCGCAAAATTTATTACCTCGGCCATGTGCTTAGACATGATAGGTACATGCTGCTTCAATTGGTCATCATGGGTAAAATCGAGGGAAAGGAGCCCGCTGGACGTAAGAAAAAATGGTGGCTGCGGAATATAAGAGAGTGGACCAGGATAAAGTCTGTCAAAAAACTATTTCGCCTCGCAATGGACAGGGAAGAGTTTGGGAAGCTGGCGGCCAACCTTCATGAGTTGAAGAAAAAGAGGCAATGAAGACCGCGAAACAAGTTCTCTGCCATAGTCCACATTTCAATAAATAACAACTGCACACGTGCTCAGCGTGATATGTAGTGAGCCCATCGCCTATTTAAGCTGTTGTATGTATGTGCAGTCTTTAGTCCGTTAGTCGCTTTTTACGTCACCTGAGGGAAGAGATAGCTTGGTAGTATTTTTTATGAGCCGCCACACACAACTGCTGTGTGTGTGCATGTTTAATAATTAAAAGCGACATATGGTAACAGGCTTACGAATAGTTTGTAAACGTAAACTTTACGTAGTCTTTTTTGAAATGCAACAACCTTTAACAGACTCGGCAGCTCAGTGGTTAAACCAGCGGCTTAAGGTTAGATCCTAGATTCGATGCGGACTGCCGAAACATACATATTAATCACGACTAGATGGTAGTAGGTAGGTATTCTTTCACCGTTACACATCACGGTTACGCAACATATTTAAATAATAATATATTATATTTATTGTATGCTATTTGTAGGTTGGTGTGAGGGTTTGTGTGGAGTAGTTACCACCATATTATTTTAAGTCGGTCGGCATAATATCAAAATTAGTATTTTTGTGTTGTGTGTTCCGACAGTGAGAGATAAGATAGACAATTTCCCAGTAAATTAAGATTTCTGCTAAAGACTAAGTGCGTACACTTTTTCTGGCTCTATTCTCACTTACCAACAAGTTCGATAAAAGATCCTAATGTCCTTGCAATGGTAAAAAACATACAAAATCACTGAAATGAAACACTTTTTACGGATTAACTCGCGTTTAATTTACTATTTACTTAGTTTTTTTTATATTATCCTGACGTTTCGAACCCTTTACAGGGTCCGTGGTCACAGGGAGACTGAGGTGTTGGTCGTCTCATAGTTAGAAGTTATTTGCCTACTGTCAACCATTTTTATATTTAACCATGTGCGTTCAAGTTTACACAATATTTTTATAAATTTACTATTTACAATAACTATGTAAATAGTAAATTAAACGCGAATTAATCCGTAAAAAGTGTTTCATTTCAATGTATAGTGCTTGCTTAAAGCTCAGAAAACAATATACAAAAACACGTTATATCCTACGTAATACATACACTACAGACAATTATGTAGTAGACAAGATTCCACGGCTTTTTATTTGCTAGGATCCTGCCACACATCTTTTGCTTCGCATAATAGTAACGGTGGTAATTAAAATAAAACAAATCTTAATTTACTACTTTATTATAAAACTAATTAAATACTTCGTTTCACAATAAACAGATGAATTAATACTTATCAAAAATGAGTCTTGCCTCTGGGAATAGGCGGAATTCGCTAAAATACTAACTTTTTACTAACACATTCACTAAAAGATTCTAGTTGCCATATCATAACCGTTATGGCATATCTCTCAAATTGGCTATGGGATGTTTGTGAGGTACAAAATGTAGGCCAATTAACCACTTGGCTAGATCTTAACGAGATTTAATAATAAACTGCGTGATATAACCCGGATTGCCTGAACATTTTAAAAACTCTACTAAAGATACAACAAAACGAATTTAAGAGCGTTGATCAATTATGGACTGGCCTTTAAAGATTATTTGCTAAAATTATATTATTGCTTTAAACAGATTGTTTCTCATCATCCATTTTATCAAAACTTAGTAGAATAAAAATAAAAATCATCCATTTTATCTTGACGTTTCGAACCCTAGACAAGGCCTGTGGTGACTGACATGTTAGTCCTCTTAATTGCAAATTGCATTCGATTCGTTATTTTAATTAGATGCGTTACTTTGCTTTTGTTTCATGCAAAATATCCGTCCCACTTCTGGGCACAGGCCATCCACGTGGAAGGCCTGTGCCCAGCAGTGGGACCTTTATACGCTGATGATGATCTTCTAGTCTTGCAGTAAAAAGTTGGAGCTCGATTTAATACAATGTCTCTAAAGAAATGTCAAAGTTAAGTATTTCGCTTCAACTTTACTAAGTAATGTAACTTTCTAAGTAATTTTAACCGCCTCTGTAGTCTAGTCGCTAAGCTACCGGTTTCTGACCCAGAGGTCCCGGGTTTGATTCCCAGCGGGGGGTACAACTTTGTGTGCTCGGATTGGTTGGTGGTAGGGCTGTTAAGTCCGCCTGGCAAGCTGCCACCATCTTATCTAAGTCTGTCGCCAAAACAACGATGTTTATAGCATTGTTGTGTTCCGGCAATTTGAGATAAGATAGCCAGTTCCTTAGTGGTTGAGGATTCCGGGTGCAGCGCGCTTCCACCTTCGGCCTTATCGTCACTTACTATCAGGTGAGATGAAGGCCAAGCGATTACTCATTGCCAATTTAAAAAAAATTGTGTATTTTTGCTTCAATCAAAAATGTAGACATGAGGAATTACAAAACGGGGCTATTTAGAATAAAAATAACATTGACAGTAACTCCAAATTATATTCTATAGTAGCTCTTCTATAGTTGCTATAAATCCCTTGTGCCCTTGCTTCCTTTTAATACTGGCTTCAAGACTAAGCCGAACATTTAATCAACGTTACAATGGGTTCAAAACTAACCCCAGTTTACTGTAATAGGCAGCACGTCTGCCTATTACGGTAAACTGTGGTAAACTATGTTCAGATTCAATTCTCAGCCTTCCTCTTTCCTTTAAGACGATGACCTCAGTAACATTATCATTTATCCTCACAGCAACATAACTGTGTAATTACATCGCAAAATTATTGTGTGATTTGTGCTATTTCTTAGCGAGGCCCTTTGCGTGCAACACATTAGATCACAATTCATAAGCTTTAAAGCTGCACCCTTTCATTAGCGTTACGGTCATACTCTAGATTACGATGAAGGTAAGTTCTAATTACAGGATTTAATGAGCATTTGGTTCAACTTCCGCGGCCATAAGTTTAGAAACATTAATCTGTGGCATGATTATAGGTCGCTCCTAATGTTGCGATCTTTGATTATTTTGCGATGTAAAATGGCTTTAATGGTAGGGAGTCCGTTGTTTCTGGTGGTATATTTTCGCAATGTACCGATCATGGTCTGCTTTGTCCTACTTAACTTGGTAAACTAGATACTTAATGGACTATACAAGAAAAGTTTGCTTGAGCTTTTATAAACTCGAGTTGTAAATAAATTGTTGGTAGTACTTATAAAAGAAACTATTATTTTATTTAAAAAATATGTTTATTTTACATATGTACAAGCACATTATTACAGCTATAATATGATTTATTACTATGTAATATTTAAAAAAAAACATAACAACATTTTATATCGGTATAGACTATTTCGTTTCGAATCAAGAATTTTTATGTTGTAAGATGTAATCATGTGAATATCAGAAATAATTCAAAATGATTATGGAATGACTTGAAATATATTTATTTTGTTTAATGTTAGAAAGAAGACAAATACTTATAACAAAATATTTAACACTTCATAGAAAATAGGAGAAATTCAATAGTTTACTTAGTTGCGTTCTTTCCAAAATAAACATTAATCTAGTAAAGTCATAATAGATTCCATTTACTTTCAAAGCTAAAAGGATCTGATTTCAAAATAATAAACAATCATTTCCGTAATACAAAAAAGTGAAATGTGGAAGTACTTTAAACCGAACCGAACAATTGATGTTACACAATACTAACGCGATTCGTCTGAAGACGAGCCTCGATCTTACTCTTTTATGAATAGAAAAAAAAGCTACATTTTATAGTCATTTAAAATATATTAACTTCTATAAAAAGCCGTATAAAAACTTCCTTATTGCTTTCAGAAGCTCTAAGTTCTTATTTATGTGGTCAATGGAAGAATTTGTTAAAATATTATTTTTATATTTACAATCTTAGTCTAGATTTTTGAAATTAAATAAGCTGCAATTTCATATACAACATTGCTTGAAAAAAACCTCTCTACTTACTTTACTAACATTCATAAACATTATCATTGCAGCTTACCCTAACGTCAATACGAGAGCATCATGCATCAACCATACAAATCTATAGATTTATTACAATATAATAATAAATTCAAAAGGAACTAAAGCGTTATTTTTGATAAAGTACTTACTGATTGGAAGACAATGCTCTTTTTTCATAATAAATGTTCACAATGCAGAATGAAAAAAATGAATAATGCACAAAAGTTGTATAATTTTTTCACGTTTTTTTTAAACGTTTTATTTATGAAAGCGTTTGCAGTGACCCAGTCCTAAATTTAATTTATCTGATCTTTGCTGCTGGTCTGAGAAACGAAACCACCTTCTTTAGTCTATCTACATTATTTTGACCACCAGTCTTAGTGCTAGTGGTATCTGGGTTCGATTCCCGAGAGGGTATTTATGTTGTACTCAGTTTGGTTGCTAATAGGGTTTGATTTAAGTCCGCCTATCCAGCTACTCCGATCTTTCATGCCTGTCGCAATAAAAACAATATTATGATAACAACATTGTTGTGTACTGACAGATAAAGGTCAGATAGTTAGTTTTTCAGCGGTTCCTTACTTCACTAGAATTGTTTTTTCTAGTGAAGTGCCCTTGCATTGCATCTTCGGCCTTATTGTAAATAACTACCGTGTGCAATGAAGAGTTATAAAAAAATATAAAAAAGAAGCGTAATTTAAAAGTTTTTACAAATCACTTTATAGTTGTTATAATTCAACAAGAATTTAAGGTAAAATTATCACGGTATTTTATGACATTAAACTATTTAGATGGCAATAAATCGTCTAGACCAGTGACAAAGATGTTATTATTATTATTTTTATTATTGTATTTTGTGTTGTATTCACCAATAAACTGAAGTTAATAAAATAAACTTTACTCTCTTCTGGCACTTTAACTTACACTAAAACTATCTAATGACATCACAGCTATTAGTTTGAAAAAAAATATAAAAATTGAATATCCTGCGATGTTAATTAATAAAATAGAACTCTCGCTAGAATTGAAAATAAAATTATTTTACAGGTAAAAAATCGATTATTTATAGAAAAGTCTATTGAAATTATTAAAAGTAATAATTAGGTAATGTAATAAACCTTTTAAATGCTATTTGGGTAACTCCTTTTTTTTTTAATTATTTTAAATGCTATTTAATGCCCTTTTGAGAATTATTTTAGGTTGTCTTTTATTTCCAATTCTAGCGAGTAACAACTAAGACTAAAGTAACCTACAAATTTCTAGAAGGCACATACGCTGGCCACTGGTAAACAGGAACTGCGTAGCCCTGAAAAATAAAATGGGGTCAATTCTAGCAAATATAGAAGACTGAATAACATTTAGTAACCAGACATTGCCTGGAACTAAAGAGCTCATGCCTACTCAGTGACTTGGTCATTCTGGTTGCAATCTTACTGTCGCAACAATGGCGTGTCACAGAATGCGTGACCAAATTTTTTAAATCCCAATATGGTCGGAGTCAGGCTTACTGCCTGTCTGATTGATGGTAAGCGGTCGCTGTAGTCTATGGACGTTTTCAAAGGTATCACTGACACGTTGCCAACATTTCAAAGTTATAATTAGAAATTGTTGTTTTAAATTATTCAGTTCCGCCTCTACACCCTTATTTTTTAATTAGTACAATCATTTTAAGGATGATCTTTTCATCATTTTGCATTACTTTTACAATGGGACAAACTCTGAAATCATGTAAAGAAACAGTTTCATACATTACGTTATATCTTACTCAATCAAAACATATGAAACAGCAGTTTTTTTTCTTGTTTAATGGATCAACAACCCTAAGTTCTAGGTACTCACTTCTTGCGAGTTTCTTGTGACTCTCTTCGCTCGGTCCTTCTCGTACTTCCATTGCGCCTCGCTGGCAGAGTCCCTGCTAGGTTCATTGACGTCATTACTGACAACATTGTTTTGTTTCGCATCCTCCTGCCTGTACGTAGGTCTTCTCGTGTCATCGGCGTACGTCGGCACAAAGTATCGTATTCCAAATCCAGGAAGGTTTTGGGAGCTGAGGACTTGAGAAGGCGTTAGGTAGTTTTGAGGAGCTTGCGCTGGGATGGGCTGCGGGGCTTTAGGCAGCGTCGGAATATAGGAGTTGACGAAGCGTTGCGCGTTGTTGAGAGGCGCTGGGGGCGCGTTGTAGTATATGTTGGTGTATCTTGGTTGGGGTATGAATAGTTGCGGTCGCCTGTGAAAGAAAACAAGTGTGAGAAACGAGAAATATCTTTACGAGCTCAGCTGTCGTGATACCAGACACAATAGAAATTCAATTGTTAGCAACCTCTAGAACTCTTCGTGACAGACCAGAGGTACCCCTCAGGCTCCAAGCCGTCGCATGAGACCGCACCTACAAAAACACACTTGACTTTGTACCGTGTTTTCATAGACTTACAGACTACTTTAGTATGAACAAGTTTGTTATTTCGGTTCTGTGGTACATCTTATGTATTGTTATCGCAAAATATCGCATAGTCTATGCTCAATTCTGTCAAATTTGACGTTGACAGTTACGCCAAAAAAGTGTTAAAAAATTTCCAAGATTTGAGGGGTCTGATAAGGTTCTGTAGTTAATACAGATACTGTCATTATTATCATCGTACAAAGGTACCGTATTACATCATAATTCCGTAGAAAATACAAAGTTGTAAAAGATGATTAAGGAACATAGTCAAAGGTAGAATTTCTTCTTGTGGTCGTACGATCAAGTATAGAAAGAAAGAAACAGAGTGATTTTTTTATTGATATAGGTACAATACGAAGAGTATTTAAAAAAATTACTCAATTGATACAAGTGCGGATACAGATATATGGATATATATATCTTTAAACTCATATAATACCGTAAAATGCCTTGTTAGTTTTCCAAGTTACCCGTATAATATATAATAATTATGTGATACGTGCTTTATCAGATATCATTGTGTATTTATCGAAGACAATCCATAAATAGTAACAATGCCATATTTGTATAAAACAAACAGATAATTATCCGTCGTGGCATGTTTCAACGCGTATGTAGGCACAAACATGTACATTTTTATTAGTTACATCTAGACAAGTATTAAGAGGTTGCAATTAGTCGTAAATAATTCAGAAGCTTGAATTGTTGGCGTGTTG
Source organism: Scoparia ambigualis (assembly GCA_963921215.1). Lineage (NCBI taxonomy): Eukaryota > Metazoa > Arthropoda > Insecta > Lepidoptera > Crambidae > Scoparia > Scoparia ambigualis. The sequence goes on from OY992506.1 coordinate 28,220,356, forward strand.
ATTTACACTTAATAACTCAAAACTGCATATGGATTTAGCACAATCTATATAAAAGGCTATCTTGGTTAATCAAGGCGACAGAGTATAAAGTAGTCAATCCATACCAATAAGTCAATTATGTCTAAATTTATGAAGGAATGTGGGCGAAAGAATTTATCTGGGAGAAATAGAATTAATATTACATGAACTAAAGCCTAAAGAAAGGTGGTAATAACATACTGTGCAAATTAAAGTTTTATGATTTGGCGTAAGATAAATTATTTAAAAAAAATAATATACAAAATATAGCTTTTGTAGACAATGGTATAATAAAGAGACCGAACTTAGTGAGTAGATCGTACTTTTGGTACCATTGTGCTTTGCGGTCAGGCACGTCGTTGGAGCGTTGTTCCCAGATAAAGTAGGAACTATGTGATCGATTTTAGGGATAAACTTAACCTCTATTGCTTTACTAACATAGTGACGTGCGTTGGGGTCAGGCACGTCGTTGGAGCGTTGTTCCCAAACAACGAAGTAAGTATGGGATAGCTTTCAGGGATGAACTCAGTCTCGATTGCTTTGCCAACATAGTGACTAAAGCTAGTAAGTAGTGTTGTAGCTTTGTTGCCAATGTGCGTTGGGGTCAGGCACGTCTTGGAACATTGGTCTTAGACAGTAAAGGAACTATGGGATCGTTTTTAGGGATACATTTAACCTCGATTGCTTTGCCAACACAGTGACTAAAGCTGGTAAGTAGTGTTCTAGCTGGGTGCGTATCATTTCATATAATGACAAATGAACTAATTTCAAAGAAAATAACGTTCATTGGATATAATTTTTACTTGTTCTAAATACACTTCCTATAGCAACATTACGTATATTATTCATTTGATATAATACTCATATTCTCTAACAACTTATGCTATAAAGCTATATTGGTAGAATAATCATATTCTATAACTTCATGTGATATAATTTTTGCTTAAAAATAAGAATACAATTTTAACCCTAAATTGATTTCAAATATTGTCTTAAAAAGTTAATACGTTGTGTTTTCGTTATGGTTGTGCTAAAAACGTCAGTGACAGAAACGAATCGCGGCAAAACCGACTCCACGTAGACTTGTCTGCCCTACGCTAGAGTGTAATTTAATCCCGAAAGCCATCTGCGACGATAAGCTCGTGTGGGACCGCCGGAGTCCCGCAGCGCCGGAGCCTTGACAGAAAACATGCCTGCTTGCATGCTGCATGTCTGTTTGCATGCTGCATGCCTGCTTGCATGCTGCTTGCATGCTGCATGCTTGCTTACATGCTGCTTGTTTGCTTGCATACTGCTTGCTTATTACATGAGTAATGTTTTATATCATTTGATTATTATATCAAATGTACATTATATGAAAAGTACATTATATCAAATGTACATTATATCAAAAGTACATTATATCAAATGAAATTAAAGAATCTAAAATTATATTAAATGTTTATTATATTAAGTTAGTCGTTATATCAAATAAAATTATATGAAATGAAATTATATTATCTGAACGTTAGACCATAAGTATTTATATCAAACATTACACACCCGTTCTAGCTTTGTTACCAATGTGCGTTGGGGTCAGGCACGTGACAGGCGTGGGGACGCGGTACGACTGCTTCAGTTCGGGCTCCGATAGTGACTGAAGCATGTAAGTAGTGTTGTAGCTTTGTTACCATTGTGCGTTGGGGTCAGGCATGTCGTTGGAGCGTTGTTCCCAGACGGGCGCGGGGACGCGGTAGGGCTGCGGTGGGGGCAGCTCAGGCTCCGGCGTCGGCGGCACAATTGGACCGCCTTTTGTGCCGAACTTCACCATGATTGCGTGTGCGCTTTGAGCGTACACCATCAGGCATGTCAGCAACTACAGAACGAGCAAAAGTAGATTGTATTAAAGTAAGTATGTAAAGTACAGCCTGTGTATACTGTCCCACTGCTGGGCAAAGGCCTCTATCACTGAAATTAAGTCATCGCTACAAATTGATTGCGGTTGGTTATCACAGACCGACTATACATCGAACAATAATAAAAGACGTTACAGAACTGCTTAAAAGACGTTACAGAACTGCTTTATTAAGCAAACAACTTGCTGCAGAAAACATTGTTGGTGGACATTGGAAATCACTGCCCCTGAAAGATTTCTTCCATTAAGCTTATTATAGCCAAACACGCCACACAAACACACACACACACACTTAGCACACACATGCATACACTACTCACCCCTCTCTCATACAAATCATAACATACTACACACAATATTTAATAACAATAGTATTAGTGTCCTTCTTTTTTTTTTTTGTTTATTAATTTTAATTTAGGTTATTTCATTTTCACCTAAGTGACACGCACCTAGCTCTCACTTTTGTTATTGTTTTTTGTTAAAGTTTAAAATTTATTTCGATGATTTGTTTGTAGTTTGTTGTAACTTGTAAATGAATAGCCCTCATGACCCTATTCTCACCTATTAGCTAAGAGAAGTAAGAGTGGCTGAAAACCAGCGCTTACTGGGAGCATCTTCTTGTAAGCATATGCTGAGCCACCTCCAATTGCTTTCACCTTAAAATGTGTGCAACTCTTTTTTTAAAATCTATTATATGTTTGGTAAAGTGTTGTTTATTGTTAAGTGTTGCATTGTTATTTTTTTGTGTGAAAAAGCAATAAATTATTTTTATTCTTATTCTTATTCTTAAAATCCAAAAACATACTTTTCCCAAACTGGGAACTACACCCGGAACCTAAGTTCTAAGTGTTTCTTATGTGTACATCCAATCGTATCTACGATTAAAACCATCATCATCAGCCTATAAACGTCCCACTGCTGGGCACAGGCCTCTCACGTGGTCAAGCACGTGGGGATATTGGGCCATAACTCACCACGCTGGCCCAATGCGGGTTGGTGAGTTTTAACAACTGTCATCTTACGACAACAACCGGGACCAACGGGTTGACGTGCCTTCCGAATTACGAAGTAGCTCGAGATGTTTTTAATTTGGTCACCCATCCAGCGACTCGGCATTGCGAAAGTTGCTAGGCGGGCAAGATCGCAAGCCGAACGCGCTAGCCCCTGCGCCATCGAGCTCCTCCTTCATTATATTAAAAATAAATTTTAAAAAATCCCACAATGTTTTAATTCTAACCCAAATACCTCATTCTTACTTGTAGCAAATGCAAAAACTATTCTGATCCGTATTACTCAACACCGTGTTTATTAAAGATTCGGAGATCCCCTTGAAACTTCAAAGTTCCCAAGCGTTGAAGCATCCGCTTACCGCGATCTGATTTAGTTTTAATCAATTAAAACTCAATTAAGATCATCTGCCTCGCGACCTTGCCGCCTGCTTCCCACGTCTTCTTAAAATAAATTAAGCTGTTGAAACCGAATCCCAGATTTTGCACCAAACTGTATCTGCTAAATGCCCAACAAGAATTGCGTAGCTATAAAAGTTACTGTCTATTGTTTATGTGGAGTTGGCACACAAACTTTTGTAACCTCTTTCCAAAGATACGCTTTAACGCCACCGTATTAGGTGTTATCGGTGGATCTCGACGATTTTACTATCAGCTGATTTAAAACAGCTAAATAAATTAATAGTGGCTGTTAGTTATGTAACCGTTGGTGCGAACATGTATTGTCTAACGTTGGGAATGTAAATCGTTTGATTTGACGTAACCCGCCCAAGCGTGGTAACATTATCTTAATTGTAATCAATTTTAGTGATTAGCAATTTTAGCCGCCATTAATTATGTTACGTGCGTGACATTGCGTGTGACAGGACTGCGGTATGTTGGTGTTTAGTCTGTTAGTTTCTTGTCAGCAAAGAGCACTAATCTTTAGGTCATGGAAAATACAATTGGCATAATACAAGCATAAAAAAATCTGGCTAAATACCTGAGGCTATTGCCGTAACGATATTTAGGGATATAACAATACATTGTTAAATAGTAACAGTTATTTTGCATTCACAATTATTAAAAATTTACTTCAAAAACAAAGGCAAATCTTGAAAGATACTGCGTTACATGGAACTAATAAAAAAAAGCTAAGAGAAAGTAAATAGGGCTGTCACTCGCGAAAGGTCATAGTGTCATAAGGTTCGAGTCCACCTTAGACTGTTTAAATTAAATCTGTTTACGCTCACACCAATTATCTAAACCTAGATTAGTATTCTTTTGAAGCTCGTTCATATGATAAGATAACGGATAAATATACATAAACATAAAACACCCAGACCCGAAATCAATTTAGAAAAACATTTTTTCTCTAAATTGACCCGACCGGGAATTGAACCCGAGACCTCAGAGATAGCGCGACGCCAGGCCCGGCGCGCTAACCACTCGACCACGGAGGTCGTATTCAGTTACATTACATGCTCGTTATTATAATGTTATAACCAACTCGTATCGGATTAGTGTGATGGGATATGGATTAATCATATCTTTATCCCTATGCGCTGTTATTCATGTGGGAAGGCCTGTGCCCAACAGTGGGCGTTTATAAGCCTGATGATGATGTCTTATTATTGTGTCATGAAAGCTCTACAATATAATTAAGTATAACTGGTACAATATCGCATATATTATTGTGTTATGCTAATTTAATAATAAGACATTTTTATTAACATACCTGTAAACTTACAAGAGACTTCATATCAGTTGTTTTCTTGTGGTCTACCTTATACCGGCCCTATAACAAAGAAAATACATAATTAGTATTGCCTTACAACTTAGTCTATATTAATATAGATAAATAAATAATGGAGCGCAGCATCTTGGGGGTAAAACGTACTGACAGGTGCGTAATAGTGACCTGCGCTCTACAACGGGCTTAACGGACGTAGGCTACAAAGCTGCCAAGCTCAAATGGGATTGGGCTGGTCACGCTAGCCGCATGCATCCCGACCGCTGGGCAAGGATCACTCAATGGGTCTCTGGAGATGGACGACGCCGCCGCCGAGGTCGGCCTAGAAAGAGGTGGCGTGACGTTCTGGACGCACACCTGACTGACTGGCATGAGGTGGCTCAGGATAGAGATGGATGGAGGGACTTGGGAGAGGCCTTTGCCCAGCAGTGGGACAGTAAAGGCTAGCTAAAAAAAATAAGCAGGTAAGTAAATAAATATCACATGTCTAAAAACATCGTCTATAACAGATGCTCGCCATTTTTCTCCAATAGTTGAAGAAAGAGACGCACGCACATGAAACATTTAACGCCGTTTTATTACACAATAAAACAATAATATGGTTCTATGTAGCTGAGACCGTTCTAATAAAACAGGCTTAAAACAATGAACTATAAACCTACTACAAGATATAACTACCAAACTAATAATACCATAGTATTGCACATTCTTAATGTTCTTAAGAGCTGTTTTACACCGCCTATTTCTTTTAAAAACATTTTCATGTAAATTTGCAGACATTAAAACACCAAATTGCAGCCTTCATGAGAAATATTTATCATTTCGAAAGCCAGTTTATGTTATTGAGAGATGCCTCACAGGTAGGTGTGTGTAATATACGACTATACCTATAATGCTTTATGTGGATGGATCTCAAGTGAATCGCCAATATTTATACATACCTAATACACTGACTTTTAAACACTATCTAAGCTTTATTGAATAGTTAAACATTGTTTTGTCTACGTCACACAAATGTCATTTTGAATTTGTCTAATTTGCTTACCAATGTTTACGAAAATAAAAATTAAATAGTGTTTTTACGTGGGCCTTACGTAAAAACACTATTTAATTTTTATTTTCGTAATTTCATAACATGAATCACTGTCTGAATTGAAACCTTTGATTGATATTATGCTTAATGGCAAAAGACAGTACCTAGTTAGAATGTCAATAAACTCTTAGTAACTTTAGTATAGATTATCGAACGAAAAGTTGACAATTAACAGTTTATAAAATATAATTCAGAATTCCATACCAAATAATCAAAGTTTTTTTTTGCAGTGATAAATTTCAAATCCAATAAATAAGTAAGTATAGGAAAAAGTTTGTTGATATTTCACTAAAACATTTTTTTGAGCGTAACTGCTCTTGAAATGGAAGTGCCTCCAGTACTTCAACTCACCGGATGAAACACAACACCAACGAGTGCCATTGTTTCACGCCGGTAATCCGTGAAAAGGTGGTATTACGCCGGGCGAGCCGGCCCGTCTCGTGCTGCAACACAGCGTGGCTCTACCACGCAGACAGTGTCACTTATTTAGCACCACCCAGGGGGCACGTGTAGGGTGTCAAGGATACAGCGTAGCTCTACCACTCAGACAGTGTCACTCATTGAGCACCACTCTGCACCACCCAGGGGAACTATCTAAATACAGTCTGTCTAAGTACGGACTTAGGAATTAGATAAAGCAAACTCGACGCAAATGCTACTATATTATTATGATAGCACAGCTTGTTTGGTGAATTTTGCAACACCCTCTATTTGTAACCACATTTAAAGATGGCTTTGATAAACAAACTAGTCGGTCTAGATAATGTTGTGAATAATTTTTCGCGCAACCTTAGGCAGTGATGTTTATGTCAATGACAATGTATTTGATGTACAAAGACTGTTGTTAGCATAGTAATTAGCCTTAGTTAAGATGGTAGGCAACGATATTATAAACTTTTATATAATATCATTGATGATAGGCTAATTTATTTTATTAGATTATGGCCCCAATATCCCCACGTGTTATTGTCCACGTAAGCAGGCCTGTGCCCAACAATAGGACATTTTTAGGCTGATGATGATGATGAAGGTGGTAGGGGTAACGGGGTGGTCAAGTTATTTTAATATTGGATTGTTCGTGACTTATTTTGTCACATCAATCATTCAGTACCAAACTAAACATAGCCCGAACTATGGTGACTGAATAACGGATAAACATACATAAATACTAATAAACATCCATTACTCGGTCACAAATACCCGTGTTCACCACACACACACACACATTTGCTCCTACCGGGATTCGAACCCTGGACCGTGGGTTGCGCAGTCAGGGTCGCTGACCACTCGAAGATACGCCAGTATTGATTAAAAATTTGGTGAGATGTCTTCTACACACACGTAACGTGGTTTCTTCGAATTGAATAACCGGAAAGACGAATAAACATTAACAAAAGTTCCAAAAACGGTACATGTCAACAGGTGTTTAAATTTTATAGAACTTAAAGGTTAACTTGGAAGTAGGTAGGTGGTTCCAAAGTTATGCAATTGTAAAAAAAGATAATTTCTATACAGAACCTTTTTAAATGGTTAAAAAACGAATGTGTAATAAGCCCAATAAACTGCAAGTACCAGAAGGATGAGTATAATCAGTGAGATATCGACACTAAATACATGTACGCGTTTCACAGATTTACGAAAATGGGCAACATAAGTGATTTACTTTTAATGGTTCCATATATGGCAACGTTTTAAGAAAGGTCAGGAGCGTGGGTAATCCTTTAATTTGATTTATTCTCTGATATGCAATGAGCATGGCTATTAATTGACCAATGCATCAGGAAACGGCAAAATAAATATTAATGATAAAATTGTAGTGGTCTGTTATTTCTTAATCTGGTTCGTATTTCTCGTTTCATTTATTATTGACAGCGTCTTTTGATGTTTTACTGTTTGAAGTGTAAACGAATCGACATAATATTAATAAGTACTTTAGGGAGGAATATTTAAATGGAGATAGAAATGATTGCATTCTCTAATTACGGAATCCTTTTTAATTTTTTAAAGTGTTCTGTTTGGTCTCTTCTAACACCTATGAAAAACGAGCGTGATTATTGTATGCACATATGTGTATATATTACAAATTAATATGTCAGTATAACTGTGTTAAATAATAAATAATAATAATTTTCTTAACAATAATAAAAATGTCAATAATAGTTATGTAACTGGGTCCAGCCCGTGTCACTAATAATTAAATGAATAATGTATGTTTGGAATCAAACCAATAGAAGTATTTAAATTAATGTGTCTATTAAATAATAATGAAGTGTTGATACCCAAACGAATAGATGATCCTATAGAAAGCGATAAATCGTGGTTCCCTTTTGACCCTTACTTAGATTCACATCATTGCTCCGTAAGACTACTGAAGTAAACCCATTTTTAAAACAATAGAACTATCATTACTAAATGTTTTAAATAGCACTTAATTAGCATATCTTTAATAAAAAAATTTGAAGAGACTAAGGATTATGAGTCATGCATGTATTTTTCGTAACGTGTTGAAGACAATTGCATTAACTTTACTTTTATAGCATTACTTTTTGGTACTACTAATTCATAATCGAGGTAGGTTACAAAATGTGGTTGTCAAAGAGTTAAGTACTAATCAAAGTATCGTCATAATTTAGCGTGTCTGCAACCAAATTACTTGAACTTCGAACCAAATGTTATGCTCGGTGGTTATTAAAAATAATTCTGCGGTTGCATACTTTCATGAGTTTGGTAACTATGACCGGATTTTTCGTAAGATAGCATTTACTTAGTAAATAGGCCCTGCGACGTTTACGTTTCTGTGGTTGGCGACCTCTGGTTTTCACAACGCTATGTAATGATTTGCTTAATCTTCCTTCTTCAAACATTGGGTAGTATGAGACCCAGACTAGCGCAGGACCGAAACGAAGGGTTTTTTTTCTTTTTTTTGTATCTACTACGGCTGAGCACTTGGCTTTTTTGGTAAGTGACGATAAGGCTGAAGGTGAATACCTGGAACCCTCAACCACTGAGGAACTAGCTATCTACCTCTAAACTCAGAGTACAGAGTTTGTTCAGTATTCTGAGTCTCTAAACTTACGCAACACAACAACGCTATTAACATTGTTGTTATGGATAAGATGGTGGTAGCTAGATAAGATGATGATTATAATATACCTTAAAGTTTTGGTTAATAGCAGTTAGATAAAAATCGGTTTCAGTGACATACGTTGAAAACGTAAAATACATAACATGATAAAAACATGTTCACATCATTTGATCATTCAAATTTTCATTACATTAAACCATTTTAAGCAACTGCTTTTAAACGATAAATTATTATTAAATCCTCAAATAAAACGGCACAAATTAAGCGCACCCATCGTCATAAACGTCAGTCTCGATTAAACTACCGCAAAAGCCTCTGACCCGTTTCACGACCCTGTTCGGCGCATAACAATTTATATCCATTGCGGCTAATCTCAAGAATTTGTCATTAGCGATGTCAGGTTCGAATAACGCCCGATCACACAGCGATTTGAAGCGAGCGTCGTTTGTGCGGCGAGATGCAATAAATTAGATTGCTGACGCCGGTATGGCTGACCGCTTCCATACTAGGCGTGTGGACCCTAAAGTGTTAAGGGAGTATGTCACAAATCGGTGCGTGCCACATTCTAGGTGCAAGCGGCTCCTCTACGCTTGCGCCTTTACCCATGTATGTGCAAAATTATTAGGAAATTGACGTGAGGTACGACAGATAAATTTGTTTTACAGATAATGCGTGCGGGTTGGCGAGACATTTTTGACGTAGCACACTAAAGTATTTTATCATTGCTTTGAGAACCGAAAAAGAGCGAGCCTTATAACGAAATGGATATCCCAAACGACTGCAGAAGATAAGTAACTCTTGCTAAATCATAAAAACACACCAAGTATTTGATCACATATAAAAGCTTAATTGTAAAACCAAATCGAAGCGGAATGGTGACAGCTATTTATTATATATACATACACAAAATCACGACTATTGTCACCAAAGGGTTAGCACACAGCCGCTCTATGCTGTTAGATGTATGTGCAGTCCGTTAGTCCGTTAGTCGCCTTTTACGACACCCAAGGGAAGGGAGGGTCACGGTTTTCAATCGGCCAGATAGGTACGGCGTTTTCACCTTTTATGACACTTACAAAAATATAAGGGGAACATTATGGATGTGTTCATTTTAATTAGCTGTCAGTGCACGTACCAATATTCATCATTTGTATAAAAAATCAATTAGCTTCCACAACGACTTGCGATACCAAATTTACGATGCGCGACGGGAGTAAATTACTTAAAATGCAATGCTAATTATTTAAAGCACGCATCGACACGCGAGAAACTTGAAATTATGTAGATACACGAACCGCGTGGTATAACGATTCATTATATGAATACTGCCTACCTCCTCTCTTCCATTGGGTGTCATAATAAGCGACTAACGGACTAAAGACTTCATATACATCGAACAGTTAGAAATTTAAGACTTAATTGTGTTGAATTTCGAGGTTATTTTAAAGGTTATTTACTCCTGTAGGTCACCTGACCTACTGCAGGAGTAGGGCAGTTGATGCCGACCGACTGACTTGGGCAGCGAGCGACGTGCAGGGTTCACAAACAAAACGAAGCCCCCGCCCTACACTCCTACAATTATTTCACTAAACTTAATCAAGTAATATAATTATATCACTAAACTTGATCCGCATTTTAATTACATTCCTAGTAAAATAGTAATGAATCGCTTTCGTTTATCTATTTTACGGTATATAATAGGGATATAACTACACTACGCCTTTATTTATCATACTGCAAATACATATCCAAGCAATAAAATTTGGTACTTTATAAGACCTGAGAACGTTTTAGAACGTGCTAATTAGTGTACTACATGAGTAGCACTATAATTATGTTAAGAACGTTTATAGAACCCCAAATAGACCCTAGTTTTATCACTGATTTATTCTATAAACATTACATAAAGGCTCACACGGTAATAAATCAGCTCTGTAGTTGAAACCTAAAAGTACCGAGAAACGCTTTTTGGTACTAAAATATATGGTGCTATCTGCAGCATTTATGTCACAAATTTGCACTATAAAAGTAACCAAGTCATGTTTAAATTGTTTGTACACCGGTTTTCATGGTGTCGCCATCTCTGAGGTCCCGGGTTCAATCCCGGGTCAATTTAGAAATTATTGTTTTTCTAAATTGTTTCGGGTCTGGGTGTTTTCTATGTTATATTAGTATGTATTTAAGTATTTTAAGTATGTTTATCCGTTGTTTAGTAACCATATAACGAGTTTCTTCGAAGCTTCTCTTGGGCTAGATAATTGGTGTGAGTGTAGGAAAGTTTTATTTTATTCTATTTTTATTGCTTTTTTGCACCGTAAACAGTGATCTTTTTTATGACACTTATTCAATCATTTTATTCGTGTTGTGGTCGTGTCGTGTGTTCTCCAACAAAAATCTGCAAATAACATAAACAAATATCTATGCTTTATTTCATTCGCCGGTTAAATAAAAAGGAAAAGGACACTACGTAGCTGTGCCGTAACTTGCTCTTGCAAAATAATTGTATTGATAAAATCACTAGTGCCGATTTCGAATTTGACAATGCGCTGTAAAAAAATCTCGTTTTAATTAAATTTAAATTAATAAAATAAGTACTTTTCCCGACTATGTCTGCTAGAGTACACGTTGGCACCAGCCGTGCTGCTAATGTGCTATCATGGCAGAAAACAGCAGCCATATTTAATTAATTATATAAGGCTGCTGTTTTAGTACTTTTTTGTCACGATTTAGTATCGTAGCAGAACAAACAAACTCACCTATAGAGCTATTTAGAATTGAAGTTATTTAGCAGCTGCACCAGGAGCCGCTATAGTACTGTTAAGTACTATAGAAGAGTTATCATGATTTTTACAGAGCTAGCACCATAGCGATGTTGAGGGAGCTTGTAAGAAGATATAACGTTACGTAATGGTTGTGCATAGTACTTTTATAGTGCAAATTGATCCTGTAATAGTGTTTTCGACACTCCTACAATACAAGTACTGTAAAAGTATTTTTCACGCATTATTATTGCAAAATAAAAATACAAAACTGTCAATAAGGTCGTCTATAGTACTAAATATTATCACAATGGCTTGTACTATATCTATTACAGTGTAACACTTTAATGATTCTTTTGTATAGTCCTAAAAGCGTTCTTAGAGCAAAATTATGGAACGTAAATGCTCATTAATTTTATAGAAGCAAAACGCTCTTTTAAAAACCTTGATGGTATAAGCAGTCACAATGATTACCATTATAGGCCTACTATATCACTGTTTGGTGATAAAATGCCTTGGTAATAGAAGCTTTTGTTACTTGGACGTCCGTTTTCTGGAGAGGTCATGTACAAATATGTTGCTTAATTTACCCTTAACTTCTTCATGCATGCTTGTTTATGTTATGAAAAATTAAAGCTTTCAAAAATGTAGACAGGTCTAACTATAATAATACCTCGGTGAGGCGGACTGGTCAACGCAGCCGCCCGGATTACCAAATCGTTCAAAAAAAATTACCGCCACCTGAGGTACAATGGCGGACTACGTCGCTTTACCAGTCTAAAGGTCAAAATCCCTTGCACACCGCGTCGTCTATTTGGTACGGGCACGTACCCGGGCGGTCGGTGCGCTTCATTCGAAAATCGCTGCAAAGTGGTAAAGCGAGCGACGGTGACCCCGACCGTACATCATTATCTTCCAACAACTAATTATACGACAGCATATTTGGTAGAGCGCTTGATACGGTATGTCAGAGGGCGCAGGTCTAAATCCTGCTAGTTTTTTATTCAGTTTTGTTATTTGTTCATATTCAGTTTTGTTAACTGTTCGCTTAATTAATTATTATTTCTAAATAATTATCATTAAATTCAATAGCAATAGTGGCACAAAATGTATATAAAAGTCAAACTAATCCATATTGAAAGGTTAAGTTTTTTAACACCTAAATGTGGACAACACCAATACTAATGTCTTTTATAATCGCTATAGTTGTTTCATATTACAGATTGTAATTTTTTTCATGTTACACTAAGCTGTTAATAATATGTACATCAATTAGACATAACACGGGACACATGATACCTACCTCCACACCTGGACAGCACTACAAATAGTTGATCAATATAATTAAGATCATTAATATACACGTAAGTAATTTTAGGCACCTGAGAGACATTGTAATGTCAACTTAACGTCACAGACAATAAGGGTAGAATGCCAAATCACAAGCTGGCGGGCAAGATAAATTGCACTGTTGAGCTAGGGTGTCAACTTTATAAAAGATTAAAAGTGGACTATTGGCAGAGGTCTGCTTTTGCGGTCCTTATTGCCTAGTCTCTGACTAACCCTTCGGAGATAATAGTCGTGATTATAACTGTATGTAAGTATGTATGAAATGGCTATACTGACAAAAATTTTCAAATTAGTTTTTCTACTTTAATACTTATTTTCAATATTTTTAAAAATATCCGCGGTGAAAGAAAACTACCACCCCCCTTCCCTTGGGAATCGTAAAAGGAGACTAACGGACTAAAGACTGCACATACTTCCAACAGCATAGAGCGGCGATGGGCTCACCACCTGTCACGCTGAGCACATGTGCAGTCGCCATTTGGTGAGAAGTGGGCTATAGCAGAGGACTGCTTTTGCAGTCCTCATTGCCTAGTCTCTGACTAACCCTTCAGGGATAATAGTCGTGATTATGTATATATTAGGTACCTGAGAGACATTGTAATGTCAACTTTACGTCACAGACAATAAGAGTGGAGCGCCAAATCACAAGCTGGCGGGCAAGATAAATTGCACGGTTGGGTGGGGTGTCAACTCTCTAAAAGATTAAACTGACAAAAATTTTCAAATTAGTTTTGCTACTTTAATACTAATTTTTAATATTTTTGTCACCATTATTAGCCTATAAACGTCCCACTGCTGGGGCACAGGCCTTCCCACATGAACACGGTGTGAGATTGGGCAATAACCCACCACGCTGCCCTAGTGCGGGTTAGCTTTATTTAATGACTGCCTTCCAACTCTGCAACCGGGACCAACGGCTTTGACCCCTTCTCCGTCACGAAGACCTCTAGACACTACACAGCTACTGACAATTGAATTTATATTGTGTGTAGTAGGGGTACACTACATAAATACGAAACACTTAATTCCGAAAGCCATAATCACGAATTTCAAAACTCCGAATTTTATAATTCCGAATGGTTCAGAATTCCTAATATCACAATTAATAATAATAATAATATTACAAATCCGAAATTACAAAATCCCGAACGTTTATGCAGTCTTTGAGAAAAGTGTGATCTCGTTTATTGTAGACCATATATTTTTCTCAAAGACTGGCAACGATCTTTCTGATCGACTATTAATTTCAGCCATTAGCCGTTTTTTCGATGGCGGAATACAGCCGCTGTAAGTTAGATACAAGTTAGTACGAAAAAATAAAGATTTATTTAATTTCTCTCTGAACTTAAAATATTAATTAATGTGATACTTAAGCATTATTTAATTTGTTAAAAACCGCTGCGTTTAAAATGTATAATATTATTTATTTTTATTTTTTTTATATCTACATTAACATATTTGAAATAATTATGTTACCTACATAAAGTTGAGCTCGGTTAATATCACGACCATGATTATCTAAGACACAGTCATGTCAAAGACCCCCATGTACTCGTAGTAGGTACTACTACATTCTCTTTTGTAACCTGAGTAAATTTTACTCAGAAAGTTTCTACAGGGACGTTTTCTGTCCGGTATTTAGGTATCAAGTAACGGAGGGGGGGATTCATATTATTTTTCACAACAACGGGGAACTTTCCACTTGATGTCAAGTGGCAATACCAGATGTCAAATATAGAAGTTTACTACCGGAATCATCAACCACTGAAGAACTGGCTGTCGTATCTGTTATATTCGGAACACAACATTGCTCCTAATATTACTATGATGGTGATAACTAGTCAGGCGAACTTAGAACAAGCGCTACCAATAAACAAAGTACCAGCCGTATTAACTACAATATTATTGAATATTACTACTAAGCATAATATTCCAACTTAGCTTAGTTGATGTTAGGTGTTAGGGCTTACAATTACAATACAATTTAGCCACATTGAGCAGGCGCAGCTAATAAAAACGTTCGCGTTAATTATAAACAAATCATTTAGACTTGAATTAACGCTAACTACTTAGTGAAGGCATCAATATTTTCTAAAATTTTTTTTATGTTGTAAATGCAATGTCGCAGCCCTAATAGTGCGTGCGTTTATCGTGAGGAAGCAGTAGAATAATTGCCTGTCTCCTTGACTCGATGCCTTGACAATGTGTCAAATCACAAAGAGCTAACATTAGTCAAGTTAGTAATGCAAATTGTCCCACCCACTCGAGAATTACTCAACAGACAGGGATAGCGATAGAAGAGATCGTGCATTTCAATTGGATGCTAACGCAATTTTTCCTACTCGTACGTTTAAGTACATGTTTGTAATTGCACGCGGAGAACGCAATGCATTATTCAAAGCTACTATTTTATAATATTAAACGTTTTGACACCTTAATACCTTATTTGCAAAGTACTTGGGATGTGTGTCACTGGCCAAACTCATATTGGTATTAAATTTACGTGCCTTATTTTTATAAATTTTAAATTAAGTTTTTTTTTATAATGTTATATTAAAATTCCAACGTTCTTATAGGTTTTACCAATGATATTATATAATATAATATCATTGGGTTTTACATTGACAATCGTCAACTATTTAATAAACCCAATAATGCGACCTTTAAAGAAATTGTAATGTTTTCCGAATTCAATGATCACTATGGAGAAAAAAGAGTTCTTGAAATTATTGTTTACGTATAAAAGAGTTTATTAACCCAAATTTGTTCAGCGTGGTGGGCTATGGCTTGATCTCCCCATGTGGGAAGGCCTGTGAACAACAGTGGGACGTTTATATGCTGATTTATTTGACGACCTCCTTGGTCGAGTGGTTTGTAGACCGGTTTTCATGGAGTCGCC
Organism: Scoparia ambigualis; assembly: GCA_963921215.1. NCBI lineage: Eukaryota > Metazoa > Arthropoda > Insecta > Lepidoptera > Crambidae > Scoparia > Scoparia ambigualis. Next base: position 28,236,193 of record OY992506.1, read on the forward strand.
ATCTCTGAGGTCCCGGGTTCGATCCCCGGTCGGGTCAATTTAGAAATTATTGTTTTTTTGTAATTGTCTCGGGTCTCTGTGTTTTCTATATATATTAAGTATGTATTTAAATATTTTATGTATGTTTATCCGTTGTCTAGGAACCATTTAATGAGTTTCTTCGAAGCTTTTCTTGGACTAGATAATTGGTGTGAGTGTAGGAAAGTTTTACGTTTTTTTAAGTTTATTTATTTATTTATAAATAAATAAACTTAAAAAAAACGTAAAACTTTCGGTAACGGTAACAAAACACAAATCAACCGTTACAATAAATTATTTATATCTATTACACAATATTAAATTTGCATTTCGGTGACAACCGAACATAACATTCAAATTAATGTTCTTTTCTATTATATATTTATATATATATATAAAATATATATTTTGTGTTTACTTATTAGATAGAAGCAAGCTGATATTCTCCGAACACTTGATACCAACTTCTCGGAAATGATTTTAAGCTCTGATGAAATATATCAAGGTCCTTACATATAAGATTATATTTTCTGCACATACGAAACAATGTGCTATTTTTTGATACATTATTTCTGGCTAAAGGTATATAAAATAGATGCTGCCTACGGTCTGACCTAAGTGATGATGATGACATGGAAGAGCACTTGACTAATTGATAGGGGTTTCTAATTAATAACTAGCTGAGCTTGCTTAACCTTCGTAAAACCTTTAATCTATTGCGTGATGTCATTTGACGAGTTAGTGCCTACATCTGTGTTTTTTTACTTGGACGGAACGTGGGAGAGAAGGCTACTTACTAGCCATGGAATCCAGCCCAAGTTAAAATCTTTTCTTTTATTAGAAAACGCCACTTATTTAGTTAATAAGTACTATGAACATTAGTCTTAATAATGCTAATAAAAATTCCAACCTTTTGGTATAAATCTTAGACTTATCCTTACTCGTACAAATAAAATTTTTCATCATAAGAATATTCGACACGAACAGTAATCTAGTTAAATGTAAAAAGTGTTTTCTCACTACACACTTCAATTATATTTTAATGTAGGCTGTAGACCTAAAGTGTCATTAAAGTAAACATTAGAGTACCTAATGTGAGTGAGGCTGGATTCGACCAAACTGGAATAAGACTTACTCCAAGATTAGTCTATACAAATTCGGCGTTTAATCTAGGTATAAGACCTCATTTCATTTTGGTTGAGTCCACCATAAGTCGTACAAAAATAGGCTCAAAAAAAATTTGCAATGAACGTTATATTGCTGTGTTTAGGCCTTCTAACAATACCTAAACCTTGGGAAGATCAGGCCACAATACACCACGTTAACTCAATGGGGATTGATGGGCTCCAAGAATAGCTATTTTACAACAACATACAAACGTACATATCCACTACTTCCCGGAATGGTAGGCGAACCCTTCCATTTGCTATGATCCTGATACACTTCATTTGCTTCATTTACCTTCATACTCTTTATACATTCTCTGTTTTGGGTACACTTGATCTGACTTCCACGAGAACGTCTCCGATCTGGTTGGAGTTTTAGCTCGAGGGTTTTACCCATCCATACATATCCCATTTACCAACAACAAAATGACATCATACGTAGGTATTACGTTTTTCGTGTTTACAGTATTACGTACGTATTATTTAAATAGTAGTAAACGACGGCTTGGCTACAGACAAACACAAACACTTTCGTTCTTCAAAAAACATACGACGTCACAATCCCTTCTATTGCAGCTCCAGTCTCCGGGCATTAAAAACATTTAAAATCTATCCACAACATTGTGAAATGCGCCCATTCTCCGTACCTAATGATCCCACTGCGAACTATCCTCGGGCAGTTTTCATTCGCCCGGTGCCAATCATAACGAAATAAATAATTACCGAGATCCAGTCCTAACCTTTCGAGGTGTATTCAAAATCTGTATAATAGCCGCAGTCGAAGGAATTAGGATTGCAAAAATAATTGTGCTTTACGAGCGAAGTCTACAATCATGTTTGACCGAAAGGGGATGGCCGTTTTGCTAAAATATCAGCGCAACAAAGAGACATATTAGTCGTGCAATTGTTTAAAAACAAGATTTGAATTTGACGGTCTGATTAAAAAAATATGTCTATAGCTAAGGTTAGACAATGTCTAAAACAGTCTTGATATTTTTACAACGAGTTTATCTTTAATTACTGTTTTGTAGTAAACCATGCCTTGCCTTGAAGTAACACAAATAAAATTAAATGTAGCTTTGTTAAAACCATATCATACAGTTTTTTTTAAATTGTTAAACGAGGCTAACGCAAACTCCTTAATATAACAAAGTCAAAGTATTATTTTATACTATAGTGAATTCTGTGGCCAAAACTTCGTGTGTAAAGTACCTACCTAAGCTAAGGACTTCACGAAGGTAAACATTGTACTATAACATTTCAACAAAAATAGAAGACTAATCGTTTGGTTGACACAAAGCCTTACAAAATAAATAGAAAGAACTTTCAAAGCTTTCCAGCGAACATAGTCCAGCCATTCTTTAAAAAAGTATTCGTCTGTTAAAGGGTCTAGAATCATGATTTAAAAAACATACACCATTTAGCTAACAATATTAAACTAGCAAACGAAGAATAATCCACGCAAAACGTCTCGCGAAAAATTTTCATTTAACGCTTTCAACATTAATTTATGATTCACAACATGAGGCACCTATAGGTAATTTGGCGTGCTCTCCGCGACCTGTTTGATTGCGACTCATTACTTTTACAATTGTGATTGCTGTCAGTGTATTATATGTTATATGAAACGTAATGGGAACAGAGAAAGGGCGTGTATCGAATAGACGCAGCCCTTCCTTGTCCACAACCTGTCCTATTACGTTATGTTACGTGTCGAAGTAATATACACCTCGAAATGTCCATAATGACGCTGTCATTCACCGCACTTATTGCGGGCTAATGCTGAACGGGCTCGATGGCGACATCGTTACGATATTTAATGTTAAGCTACTTTCGAAATGTCTGGTTACAAGATTTGTGACTTAGTTGTCTTATCTCGAGATCCTCCACATAAAGCATGGGCTCCTCAGGCTCCAAGCGGTCGCATGAGACCGCACCTACAAAAACACACTTGACTTTGTACCGTGTTTTATAGACTTACAGACTACTTTAGTATGAACAAGTTTGGTTATTTCGGTTCTGTGGTACATCTTATGCATCGTTATTGCAAAATATCGCATAGTCTATGCTCGATTCTGTCAAATTTGACGTTGACAGTTGCGCCAAAAATTATCAACAGTAACAAGGCATGGCCCTCCATTGACATTGCTAGTGAAGTATGATATGCATACACACGTTGAAAACAAAACAACACGTTTTACCGTGTCGCTTAGCGGTGAAAGAATACTACCACCCCCTCTCTTCCCTTGGGTGTCGTAAAAGGCGATGAACGGGCTAAAACTGCACATACATCCAACAGCATAGAGCGGCGATGGGCTCACCACCCGTCACGCTGAAACGGGACTTTTGTATTATCAAACTATGGCTGAAAAAGCGTAAAAAATATTTATTAGTGTATCCAAACCTAATCTGAACACTTCAAACTATACGTCTTGTAACCAGAAACATAAAATAAATTCGCCGCGAGCAACGTCAACATTTACAAATAATTTTATCCAAAACGGGTACATTTTTTAAATTTCTGATCAAAATGGGACATATTTGAAATTGTTTTCTTGATAGCACATTTAAAATGCACTTAAACATATATTTATATGTTCTGTTTTATATGATGTATTTGAAACTATTTATTACTTAGGGTACAAATTCGCTAATGTTTACAATTAGGTACCTATCAGTTTTTCTTTATTCCTTCTTTGTTATAGATGTCCTATTATGAACAGACACTCCTTGATTTCTAGGTAAACAGATCTTACGTGGGAGAGGCAGTCTCCATATAAGGTTCTCCCTAAAATTTCAGCATGCGTTATCAGAAACGATGTCATCATATATTGTAATGTGATTATGTCATTACGCCTCGCATGTATGTATTTATACATTGAATGCTAACTTAATGAGATGCCGGCGCCGCCGTATGCAAGGCTAAGACAAACTTAGTCGTAGTATAAGGCAACATTGCAGCCCCACCATTAACATTCAACGTCATCAATAATGTTATCATGCTATCTGTATGGCTTGATCGCTTGCCTGCATTCATAATTAATTGTATTTTTATTTACCATTCTTGCAGTTATAATGTGCATCACAAATCAACGCGAGATTACTACCTAAATGGAGAACTAAACTTGTAAGGTAGACAGGTGAATATAATTCATTGGTTACGGCATTTGAAAGGATAAGTTGGTAGACTACCTATTTAATATTTCATGTATGTTTGACTTTACTTGGAACTTATTTTTTACTGCTAAGTAGGTAAGTACCTACTTACTTCATACGCATAGAGTTTCTAACTATTTAAAACTATTGACACAAAAAAAATCAAAATACACACTGATTCCCTATTTTAGCAGTAATTTAAACAGAACTTTTTAGAGTAGGTACCTACATATTGAAAAGGACTACCCAAAAATGCAGCAAACCTGGGCCTCTAAACTAATAGTTTCCAATAAACATTAGTTTTGACGATGTTTGTTCCGAATAAAAGTTTTGTTATAAATATTGATTAAAAAGTTTTTTCTTACCCTTTTTATTGATTATTTTCTGACACTAAACATGATAAAGCACATAACTATTTATTTTATAAAATCCTGTTGCTCAGTTTAATTAGTTTATCCTTACAAAGAGACTCGACGACGACAATTTTGTATGTTTTTATAAGAACTTTGTGTTTTTTAAGAAAATAATTAGGTATTTATTTTGGTTGGTGTTCCAATAAATCGATGAATCGATGAAAACATATTACGACGACGAATGAATATTACTTCATTATTTTCTAACAATGCCGTGTGTTAGCCGATAACAACAGACAGAGATGAGTTGTCTTAATTATCCCCGCATCCGCTATTATTTTCCATCTGTTTATTAATTGTTAGAGAAACAATTAGCTTAACAACTAGCGACTATATTTTTTTTGCAGACCATTGTTCGAGTTCCTGCTAAATAAACATACAAACATACATACACACAAATATAACCAGGAAGCTATTAAGGTAGCCATCTTTAACAGACTTCTGGCTTCCGCTGCTTCTATTATTATGCTTTGTCAGTCATGTGATAAGTAAAATTTTTTGTCCCATAAAAAAACAATTTAATGTGGTGTGAACCAGGGTCTAATCAACTTATGACAACCTTGTCGTAATACTGTTAAGCGGTGCTCAATAGACCAAAAAAATTATTATGAGTTTAATGTCAAGAGTTGGTAATTCGTGCCGTCCGTCGCGTTGTTGCTTACTCGGTAAAATTTTGCTTCCGCAGTATTTCCTGAAATTTCCTCACAAAGTGATAGAACGAAAATTCTGCGGAGTTTCTCGTTAGATGACCGATCTAATTTATATAAATCTCAAAACAAAATTAACACAAACTTTAATGTAATAAAATTTAAAATATATTATGGTATAAAACATACGTAAGAGGCGTTTGTACAGTGACTTAGAAAAATACATTTTTCAAAACTGTCTACATTTTTATATTAAAGAGAGTCGAGATGAGACCCGAGAACAGCTCAGCTAGAATGATGTTTAGTTACTGCTATATTAGTGACTAAAATAACGGTAGGCGTATGGATAGGTGCCTGTTAACTAACGGACCGAAAACATGGTTTAATCCTAGCTTTTATAGACTACTGACGTGAACCCACAACTGGGGCCCTACAGTCATCTGTCAGTATAACTCTCCGTATACCTTCCTACTGTCAGTATTACTTTAATCTTAATTAGCAAAATTCGGTTGGGAATTTGCATAGTAAGATTAAAAAGTAACACTGCTCTAAAATCTCTGCTTGAGTACAGTTAGATTCATCACATATATCGCCATCCCTTTACTAACTGTATTCAAGCATGAATTTGATGTTGAGTTTGGTTTAAGCGTGGTTTTAGAATACGAGCCTAAGAGTTGTTGGTACGGGTACGGCCCTAGCTTAGGCATTTCAGCTTTCTGGATCGATTAACAAAAATATTAACAATGTTATAATTTGGAAATTGTTTATTTGAATAAGTAGTGAGCCCATCGCCGCTCTATGCTGTCAGATGTATGTGCAATCTTTAGTCCGTTAGTCGCCTTTTACGACACCCAAGGGAAGAGATGGGTTTGTATAGTATTCTTATATGAAAAAGAGCTAAATAACATCTATTTATATTATAAACTAGCGGCAAGTCCGTGACTTCGTCCGCGTAAACAACACATAGCCCGAGACATATTCCCAAAAAAAAGACAATTAGAAACACAAAAAAATACATACATACACATTACATGACTATTATCCCCAAAGGGTTAGTCGGAGACAGGCAATAAGGACAGCAAAGGCAGTCCTCTACCATAGTCCACCTTTCACCACCCCCCCTTGTGCACCCGATTCCAAAAAAAGGCGATCGCTCAGATCCGTCTAACTACAGGCCAATAGCTATTACCTCTTTACTCTCCAAAGTAATGGAGTCCATTATAAACCGCCAGCTCTTAAGGTACCTAGAAGAGAACCAGCTACTAAGTGATCGCCAGTATGGTTTTCGTCGCGGTCGATCAGCTGGTGATCTTTTAGTGTACCTTACTCACCGATGGGCGGAGGCAGTCGAGAGTAAAGGGGAGGCACTGGCAGTTAGCTTGGACGTAGCGAAAGCTTTTGACAGGGTATGGCACAGGGCTCTTTTCTCTAAACTTCCATCATACGGGCTTCCTGAGAAATTGTGTTCATGGGTTGCCAGCTTTCTTACTGGGCGTAGCATCAGAGTCGCAGTCGACGGTTCGTGCTCCGACATGAAGCCCGTGAATGCTGGAGTCCCGCAGGGGTGTGTGTTGTCCCCTACTTTGTTTCTTCTGCATATCAATGACATGCTGCATAACAACAGCATTCATTGCTATGCGGATGACAGTACTGGGGATACGCTCTACACCGGGCGAGCTAATATTTCTCTGGAAAGCGTCATCGAGAGCCGGAATAAACTTGTGACTGACACCGAGAACATGTTAAGTCATGTCTCGGATTGGGGCCGACATAACCTAGTCCGCTTTAACGCCTCCAAAACACAAGTTTGCGCATTTACCGCGAAAAAACATCCCTTCGTCGTACCCCTGAACTTTGAGGGAGCTCCCCTTGATACCAATCCGATTATTGGAATCCTTGGCGTCGATATTTCGAGTGACGTTCAGTTTCGTGGTCATTTGGAAGGTAAAGCTAAATTAGCTTCGAAAAAGCTGGGTGTGCTTAATAGAGCGGGTCAGTATTTCACGCCGGCCCACCGTTTACAACTGTATAAAGCACAGGTCAGGCCGCATATGGAATACTGCTCCCATCTCTGGGCTGGAGCACCCCAATACCAACTCCTTCCATTTGACCGCATTCAACGCAGAGCTGCTCGAATTGTCGGCGACGTGGTTATTTCAGGTCGGCTCGATCCACTGGCTCTTCGGAGAGACGTTGCGTCTCTCTGTATATTGTACCGTATATATCATGGGGAGTGTTCTGAGGAATTGTTCGGCTTGATCCCTGCCGCTAATTTCCTTCACCGCACTACACGCAATCGACTGTCATTCCATCCACATCACCTTGATGGATGGCGGTCTACTACTGTGCGTTTTTCAAGAAATTTCTTGCCTCGAACTACAGTGTTGTGGAACCAGCTCTCGGCGGCGGTATTTCCGGACCGTTACGACTTAGGGATCTTCAAGAAACGAGCCTATTCCTTCCTTAAAGGCCGGCAACGCGCCTGCGACTCCTCTGGTTTTGCGGGTGTCCATGGGCGGCGGTGATTACTTTCCATCAGGTGTCCCACTTGCTCGTTTGCCTCCTTCTGCTATAAAAAAAAAAAAAAAAAAACCAAAAGCGACTGCACATGTGCTCAGCGTGACAAGTGGTGAGCCCTTCGCCGCTCTTTGCTGTTAGATGTATGTGCAGTCTTTAGTCCGTTAGTCGCTTTTATGACACTCAAGGGTAGAGAGGAGGTGGTAGTATTCTTTCACCGCTATGCGACACGGTTACAAAATAAGAATCAAACATAAAGATACAGTCGTTCTGAGAGCTGAGTGTAAGTTAATATATGTGAAAACGTTATCGCGTTTGTGTTACCCCTCAGGCCCCAAGCGGTCGCATGAGACCGCACCTACAAAAACATACTTGACTTTGTACCGTGTTTTCATAGACTTACAGACTACTTTAGTATGAACAAGTTTGGTTATTTCGGTTCTGTGGTACATCTTATGCATTGTTTTTTTTTTTATATTTGTTCCATGAAGGAACAGGCTAAGGTCTGAGCCATACTGCCTAGTCATTAGTTTTTTATTTGTTTTTTCCCTTGATGATAATGAGTGATGATTAAGATGAATGATAAATGATGTTCCCCAAACCCCTTGAGTCCTCAGTAAAGATGTGGGACTTTACTGAGGTCTCACGCGGACTACTTGAGAGAATTTGAAAAGTGATGTTGCACTGTTTTGTTTCATTTGCCAACACTCATGCACGTTCACAAACACTTAACGGTTAATAATCCACTATTATTTCACATTAATATTCGAAAAAACACAAATTTTAGAAAATAAAACAAAACTGCAGACATGACGCTTCACTTTCCCGCCAAGAAGTCCTTATGCATTGTTATCGCAAAATACCGCATGCTCTAGTCTATGCTCGATTCTGTCAAATTTGACGTTGACAGTTGCGCCAATTTTTTTGTTAGAAAAGTGCCACGAGTGAGTGGTTAGAGTTTTGATTCTCGATCTTATTTACTTAGATAAGAGTTAAGATATATCTGTCACAACTTAACTCAAACGCGATAGTAACGTTTGCACATTTACAATGACGTAACATAATGATTATTATTAATATAGTTAAGATGTGCCAATTCTCTAAAAAATGTAGTAAATATGCGTAAACGTGTGCTATTAGCCGCCCTAACCTTGCTGGGCCGCAAGAGGCTTCACCACGATCTCGTTTGAATAACCATGATGTACTTAGCACGATGGTTGCCAATTACGCAAGGTTAAAGTACGCGTTATATTTTTTTTTATAATGACATCCTATAGACGAATACAATAGCGGATAGTCTGCAATTAAACATGCATACATGCTAGTGGTAAGGTTGGCAACGTTATTTTTTGTGTTTAATAAACACATTCCATTAATTTTAATTTTTAGGTAAGTACTTGAAGAAACTTGAAATTATAGTTCAGTATTACATGTTGATAATAATAAAATAAAAGCTTTTCAAAACATTTTGTATTATTTTACTACTCGAGTAACCTCATTTTCATTGAAAATAAAAGTTATCTTCAGTGAAAAACAGGTCCATAACTAAGTAACTCGTCGTAGTACGTCGTCATAATTAAAATAAAATTTTGACAATTTAAACCTTCTGTAGAGAAAGTAACCATGTCGTGTGGCAGTGAAAGAATACTACCACCCCCTCTCTTCCCTTGGGTGTCGTTTTTACGACCTCCTTCCTCCGAGTCACCTTTTGGTGACTAAGGACTGCACATACATTTAACACCATAGAGCGGCGATGGGCTCAGCACCTGCCATGCTGAGCACATGTGCAGTCGCTATTTGGTGAAAAGTAGGTCCTCATTGCCTGTCTCCTTCCGCGTTATTTATGTATGTAGAGTCAGTGGAGCAGATGTGCAGTTGTTATTTGGTGAAACGAGGACTTTGGCAGTGCATTGTTTTTGCAGTCCTCATTGCCTAGTCTCTGAATATCCCTATAGGGATTAGTCTTACACCATCAAGGCTTAACTTAAACGTATACGGCTTTGGGTTTAGCTGGTCCATATGAACAAAGAGCACAAAAAATAACACTAAAATATACACATGTCCCAAAATTCAAGGATAAGCTGGTACCAGAGGATGAACCTTTTCTTGACTATTAAAGAAAAAAAAAAGAAAAAAATAAATCTCAACATTCTATGAAAATACAAAAAAAAATTGAAATCCTTAGAAAATTTACACCCCTTAACATATTTTTAACTACCATAACCACAACTTTTCTAAAATTTCAGTTTTTTTTTTGTATCGGCAACTTACATAGCACTGCTATACACCACAATCCTTAAAAATCCTAAAACTACAGTAATTTTTATTCAAAAATCAATCATAATATTTTATTTCCCTAAAAATTTGTAAGTTTTATACTTTCAGTCTACTTTCACTCCTCGTAGCGTAAAAAAAACGTATGGTAACTACTATTGCAAGTTTTTTTAAAAATTAACGCAACTAACTATGATTCTAAAATGGTATAAGACTCTACGAAAACTAGCCACGAAAGAAAGTGCGTTCTATTTCTAAAGAAGAACCAAATTTAATGATTTTTTGCTGTTGATAGTAATCATTTTTAGTTAGGCCCAAAATAGGTTTCTAGTTGTTCAAAAATGTTGAATGAATTAAAACAAATAGTAGAAACATTTTTACAATTATTTTATTAATTTATTGTTAACATCAGAGTACATGTTCAAATTGTTTGCCACCGGCATTAATACAGGCACGACATCGCCTTAAAAAGGATCGTTTTATTCGTCGTGCATATCTTCTACCGTTGATATGATCCACAGCCTCAGCGATTTTTTGGCGAAGCTCGTCCAATGTTGCAATGGGTTTTGAGTAGACCCTGTCTTTGAGACAACCCCAATAAAAAAAATCTAGGGGATTTAGATCGGGTGAACGTGGTGGCCATAAGATAGGACCAAGTCGCCCGATCCAACGTCCTGGATACTCTTGGTTTAAGTATTCTCGCACTGAATGAGCGTAGTGAGCTGGGCAACCATCATTTTGAAACCACATGTTTTGTAAATCATTTATGGGCACATCTTCTAATAAATCTGGCAAGTCATTTTGTAAAAAGTTTAAATAACTATTGCCATTTAAGTTTTCTTGTAACTCAAAGGGCCCAATCACTTTTCCATTTAATATGCCCGACCATAGGTTAACTTTAAATTGATATTGGGATTTGTCTTGTCTCATCAGGTGTGGATTCTCATTGCTCCAGCTATGTAAGTTGTGAAGATTTAAATAACCATCTTTCTTGCAGGTTGTTTCATCCGACCATAGAATTTTATCTAAAAATTGGGGATCTTCTCTGTGCTTTTGCAGCATCACACGGCAAAATGCAACACGTAGCGGATAGTCCCGCGGTAATAATGTCTGCACACGCCTGTAGTGATATGGGTGAAGCCTGTGACGTTTTAGAATTCGATGTGCAGAACTTTTGGGAATACCAGTTACCGCTTCTATGGCACGTACCGAGGTAGTTGAATCATCTTCTATTTCATTGAGAACTTCTTCATCGCGTTCCATTCTAGGTCTTCCAGCGTTTCTCCTGTCAGAAGGTAAACGACCCTCCGAAAACGCTTGATGCACATTAGTAAATACTCGGTAACCCGGGTATCTTTGAGCATTCGGGTACCTTTCTCGATACAATCTGCTAGCAGCGCTAGCATTGCATCGGCATTCTCCATAGATGAGGTGCATATTAGCGTATTCCAGCGGTGTGTATGGTAGCGGCATTATAAACACTAAATAGTCCACAATACGCCAAAAGTCCAATTCACAAAAGACACAATCACAGTCCAAAATAATGCCAGGTCAGTTTAATTAGTGGGTCACTTAATCGGGTCCAAAAAGCCAAGCCAAAAGTCGTTAGTACGAGAGCCACGTCAATTGAATACAGAATGGTGCACAGTAAACAAAGGAGTAAAGCGTACTGACTTGCTCTTGTTATTTAATAAGGAACATACCATCTAACTCTCTCTAACGCATAATCTCTCTCTATCTATCTCTCTCTGACGTCTAAATTTTATTGACACGCACGCGTCATATTCAAATTCCAAGAATTTGCAACAATAAACCTATCTTGGGCCCACACTAAAAATGATTACTAGCAACAACAACAATTTATTAAATTTGGTTATTCTTTAGAAATAGAACGCACTTTCTTTCGTGGCTAGTTTTCGTAGAGTCTTATACCATTTTAGAATCATTGTTAGTTGCGTTAATTTTTAAAAAAACTTGCCATAGTAGTTACCATACGTTTTTTTTACGCTACGAGGAGTGAAAGTAGACTGAAAGTATAAAACTTTCAAATTTTTAGGGAAATGAAATATAATGATTGATTTTTGAATAAAAATTACTGTAGTTTTAGGATTTTTAAGGATTGTGGTGTATAGCAGTGCTATGTAAGTTGCCGATACAAAAAAAAAACTGAAATTTTAGAAAAGTTGTGGTTATGGTAGTTAAAAATATGTTAAGGGGTGTAAATTTTCTAAGGATTTCAATTTTTTTTTGTATTTTCATAGAATGTTGAGATTTATTTTTTTCTTTTTTTTTCTTTAATAGTCAAGAAAAGGTTCATCCTCTGGTACCAGCTTATCCTTGAATTTTGGGACATGTTGTATATGATTTGACGACGTCCGTGGTCGAGTGGTTAGCAAGCCGGGTCTGGCGTCGCGCCCTCTCTGAGGTTCCGGATTCAATTACAGTTCGGGTCAGTTTAGAGAAAAACTGTTTTTCTAAATTGATTTCGGGTCTCGGTGTTTTTTCTATGTTTATGTATATTTTATCCGACATCTTACCATATTAACGAGTTTCAAAAAATACTCATCTTGGTCTAGATAATTCATGTAAGCGTAAAAAAATTAAATTAAAAGAAAAAAATAATAATATTAAAGTTTGTAACGACAACCCTGCGCTAAGCGCTCGAGTTCACGGTCAAACTAGTGTTGCGTAACACGTGATCGGACGGCGACCGCGATGCGAGATGGACCGATGACTCGTTACACATCCAATCGTATGGTGCAAAACATTGTGGTGTTAGACCTAGAGACGCCACTGTAAAGCAAGTATTTTATACGAAGCCCGACAGATGACTCTATACTCATCCTGATGTTAAGTCGAAATAGAATCCAGGCGCGAAAACCACTGGGCCCTTATTCTGTAACGATTCCTTGTTTCAAAACCACGTTAATTAAAAAGTTACGATATCTTCCCAAAAACGTATGCGTTTGACGTTTGTGCGCGGTAAGGTTTAGGTGTGGAATCTATAGATTGCGATACAGAATCAGGACCCTGGTTGGACAACTGGCAGCGTTAGCAAGACGAAACATCAGTCGCCCTCACCATGCCGGCCCACTAGGTGTATCTTCACGCCTCGTTTAAGGAAGTTTCTGCGCACTTAGTTGCCATGGGCTGCAAACGTCTCAGTGATTGTGGGTGATAAGAGCAATTTTGGTTATAGTTGTATTGTACTATTAGTTATTCTGTGGTATGAGATCGCAGCCTCAAATCAGTGCGCAAAAAATTGCTTCGCTGTGTCGTTTCTATTTATAATACGGCAATGGTGCAAAATGTTTAGTGTTTTGTAGGATGCGTGCGCAGTAGTTAACCTTTTGCGCAACAAACGCTATCAAGGGCAATTACAGTAACAGTCAGTCAGTATGTGTGCGTAATTATCATCTGTGTTTTTTTTATTTGGTCAGCCGAATAATTTTACAAACAAGATCCCAAAGAAAAAGTCCCGCAGATTTCTTTTTTCTTTCGCTAAAGCGAGGGTTTTCTGGAAGACATCTCTTCCAGAGATGCTTAACTTTATGTGTCTTATGTAACATGTGTCTAAATGTTTCTTTGTACAATAGAATATTACAAAAATATAATTTTACAGCAATTTTGTCTAGTAATTTTTTTTTTTTTTAGATTTTGGCAACTTTACCCATAACAGTTTTATTAATCTATTTGCAGTTCAATTACCTAGTCTTGCCATAAGTTCTGTTCCGACTTATATGAGGGTATTTTAAAATAAATAATATGACGACGGTAGTACATACTATTATTAGATTTCAATAAATGGAGTAGGTTTTTAACTATTCATTTCGATCTAACACATAGCTGTGTAAACATGGAGTGGGGTACCATAGCGAATCGTGAGAGCCAAGAAGTTGTTGCAGAGACATGCAAACGGTGGCCACCGGAACATTTTTTTGGTGTTGAAGAGAAGTTTAACCGTCAAAACGATAGGGTGTATGCACACAGCTCCCAAGAAGCCCACCACCCAGCATCTGTGATGGTTTGGTGGGGCGCGTCCTACGAAGTCGTGACAATAAACTCCATTTATGTGAACAAGGGGTAAAAACACGAGCAACTAACTACCAAAAGGTTATTTTAGAGAAGGTGGTTAAGCCACTAGCGAACAAGGAACACTGTGTGCGCTGGTAAATAATATATATTTTAACAAGACTCAGCACCAGCGCACAAAGCGAAATAAACTCAGCGCTCGTTAGACGTGAATTTAGCGGATTTCATCGCCTCTGAAGATTGGCCTCCTACCATCCGTAAAGAGAACTTTCCGGTAGTCACCGTCAGCGTGTCTCTGCAACAACTTCTTGGCTCTCGCGTTTCTCTGTGGTACCCCACTAAAGTTTACACAGCCATGTGTTAGAACAAAATGAATCTATATTAATAAAAATCAATTTCCGAAATGTTTATACGCTCAACACTTCAGAACGGCTGTACCTATTTGGCTAATACTTTTTTTTGTTGAATTTGTAATTGTCAGGACAAGGTTTGTTGTATGTAAAAATTTTTTTGGAAATTCGTCACACAAAATAAATAAAACCGTGAGTAGAGGAGCAGATAGAGAAGCGACTTGAGCGTTCAAGTTGCTTTACTTTCCCAAAAGCCATATCACAGATTAGTTGACCTATCTTATCTTATCTTATCTTAGTAGGGCCCGCAGAGGTCTTCCTCTCGCAGCAGCACGTCGACCCATTGGGATCTTTTGTGCAACCCCGTCCTAACACTCTGTTTCCTCAGGAAAATGAATGCCATTAGCTTGGCAATATCTCTGAGGGCAAAGAGCCTAAAATCTTCTGGTTTCGGATAGGTCAATCCCGGGAGATTCATTCTTTTCCTAGCAAAGGAGTCACAGTCACACAGTAAGTGTTACATGAACTCCGTTTTCTCTCCACATGCCCTGCACAAGCTGTCTGTTGCTAGCTACATTCTATGGAGCATTTGTTTTGTGGCATAGTGCCCGGTCAGGGCTCCTATGATGTTCGTACCTGCCTGTTACTACTACCTCCGCATATGATTTTACTCGGGCCTAGGGCGTCTCCGCCTATGAAGGTTTTGAGTGTTTCATACCGGGTAGCTTTTCACATTCGGTTTTATGCCTGTTTTGGATTTGGTCCTATCTATATGAGAGACCTATCCCACGCTAGTCGTAAACTTTTAGCAAAACTTGTACTATGGCAACTTGGGAAAGGAATTGAAACTTTTATGTCTCTTGTACAAATGCCAGATATCCAGTTGTGATTATGATGAAGTTGCGAATTCCTATTGTGAAAAAAGTCTTTGTTGTTTATTTTCAGAACGCCAATCCCGGAACCCCCTAAAATAATTCTAGCCAAGAATTTTTATTATTTACTTTTTTACTACACACATTATTCAGAAATACACAATTAAGATAAACCTCAATCCATTGAAGCAGATATTATATATAATACATAATACGTTTCATAGTCAATGGCAGTTCTGAGAATCAGTTTGTGCAAGAATGTGGTTCATTGGCAAGTAGTATGGGGAACTGAATATGAAGACAACAACAAAATAATCATTAAACTTACGAGAATATTAAAGTAACACAATAAGCAAGTGACGGATCGACATGTTGAAAGTAAACACACGAACCGTCGTTTACTGTCTAACTGTTCACAGACGAGGTCGTGACAATGTTTGTAAATGTAAAGAAAAATTGCTATTCATCACGATAATTGTGGATGAATGCAGACGTATTTACATTGCGTTGTAGCTGCCTATCGTTGATGCAAACATTTTATGATTTACCGATAAACTCAATGAAACGCTGTACGTTTGAGGAGGTAGCTTTTATGCATTTTACTATTAGCATAACGAGAACGGCTGCGCTTTTGTAATTTCGTTTTTTATAATTAATAAAACTATGAAATTCAAAGTATAGATTTATAAAATATATTTCCAAATGAGTTAAAAGAATAGGTAAAGTTTTGTAACCGCATATTGCAGTGAAATTGTCAAGTAGCGAAAAGGACTCGCCGCGCTAGGGATTCTGTAGCGGATATTGACACAAATTAGAAGGTAAAAAAAGTGATAAACGCCTTTATTATATTTATTATATAGCCTTTATCTCGTAATACAAGAAAATATCTACGGCTGCTACCTTTACTGAGAAGAATCAGCAAGAACAGTTCAGTGTGGCTGCATATCTGGTACTAAGTACGCTGTTGAAAACGTGGTCTTATGCGTGCACGGTAAGTTGCGATTCTGGTAATATTCTTCGAAAGGAACTGCACATGTACCTACGTGCGTCTTTAGTCCGTTAGTCGCCTTTAAGACACCCAAGGGAACAGATGAGTTAGTACTATTCTATGAATTATGAGCTGCCACCACACAACTCTTATGTAAGTGTTATAATACAATTTTCAATTTTATTCACGCAACGTTACCCACGATCAAACCCTTCCCCTAAACTAGTGTTGCGAAAGTTAATTACACGTATACGTTGACATGGGAACATCGCGTATCGGTTACCTAACCGAATACGAGATAGAGGTCAAAGAGCGTACGTTACGTGCGCCAGCGGCCACGGAGCCTCATTATTTAACCTAACCCGTAACACGAGTTAGCGTATAGCAAGCCTAATTGTGATGTGTCAGCTCATCACTTCACTCATTCAAACGTATTTGAAAGAGGGTTGCCATGTTTAGACGTTAGATGGACGATCGGTGAGTTTGATAAATGCCATAGGCGTAGAGTAACAACGTCAGAGTGTTAATACTTTGAAGTTATTTGATGGTATACAAACAATGAAACTTGAGAAACGTATAAAGAAGTTTCTAGTGTCATAAAAGCAAAAACATTATAGAAAAAGATACTGTATGTAGAAAAGTGACCCAATTCGCACTTAAGACTTTTTTTAAATTTAATATTACACATCTGTCAGGAAAATAATTATATACCTGAATTACGTGTAACAAACCGCAAATCATCGCCAGCCAGTGCTATTGTACGGAAGAAAACCGCGAGTCCAAACCACAGACACGAAATATTATAATTTCATGAATAAAACTGGGACTTTTTTTGCTTTCACACTGCATCTGAGAAATATGAAGCAGTTATCCCTGAGCTCATAACACTGAAATCAGGTTAAAGCATTCCGTTTTGGACGGTAGTACGCAACGAAATGCAATGTGAATCTTATTTAAAAAATTCTCATGCGCCGCGCGTCCATCCCTCATTTTGACGTGACGTAACGGATCGACTGTTGTAAGCGTTACCCGATTTGGTGATACACGCAAGTATCCGAACGGACTGTTGATGCAACATCCCTCGGGTAATTTGTACGACTTTGACTTTTACGGATCTGCAGATAAGACCTAAGTTACACGCCAGATTTACCATTACACAAACATAAAGTAGCCATCGCCTAATTCATTCTGACTTCAGCTATGACACAATTTTGTTTTTTTTTATTTTTATTTGAGTGGCCAATTATTTGAATGCCGGAAGGAGCTGCATAACTGCTTTTAGGATTGCATTAGGATGCGTTATTGTGGATCACGTTCGAAAATGTACTTTCTAAGCGTACAATTTTACGTGTCGTCTTCCAATTAGCATATAATGGGTACAAGAGGTATGTGCAATTGTGGAATTAGAACAAGTTGCACGGAGACTTATGCAACGAGTTGCGGAGGTTGATGATCATTTTCCGTGTTGGAGTACCTTGCGCTGCAGTTTTGGCGGTCAATTTTGGGCTTAAGGTCTTTCAAAACAGCAGGAAGCATTTACCTATTTCATTTAGCTTGTCTTCACTCAGTTTTGTAACTGGACTTTTAAAATACGTAAAGGCTGATGACATCTACTTACGATTGTGGAAGTTTCAGTGCATGAACCTCATATATAAGTGTTGTTTTTCATTTGAAGTAATGAATAGCACTTAAGTTTTATATTATCAGAAATCATCGCAAAGCATGAAATAATTGAACGTGAAGTGGCAAAGGCGTCTATTATGGAGATCAAGTCGTAGCTACAATTGATAGGTGTCGCCTAAATCTCTACTCTTGCCTAATGTGGGTTGGTGATCACTAACCCGGGCTATGCATCAACATATCCGAACAACACTTTGCCCGACCTGGTAGTTGAACCCTCTTTCGACCTCCAGATATCAAACCGAGAGATAGATAACTGGACTTGTAAAAATACGAAATACATATTACTAACGATTATGGAATTTCCAGTATATAAACATAATAATTTATTGTTGTTTTCCGTTTGAAGTAATAAAAAGCAAAAAAGTTTTGTATTATCAGAAATCGACGCAATGAATAATTGTATTGTGATAATCATTAAACAATTAATATAATCATTAATTGCAATGTGTAATTGTATTTTAGTAATCATTAAAAACGTAAAGTAAAAACCTATATAAAATACTGCATGGCTCCTCCTGCAAGGCCTCTATTATTGAAATCAATTCATCGCTACAATTGATGGGTGGCGGATTAATCTCTACTTTTGCCAAATGTGGGTCAGTGATCACCAACCTGGGTTATGCATCAACGAATCCGAAACACACTTTGCCCGACCTGAGAATTAAACCCTCATACGACCTCTGGATATCGAACCTACAATTGATGGGTGTCGGCTAAATCTCTAATCTTGCCAAATGTGGATTGGTGATCACCAACCCGGGCTATGCATCAAAAAATCCGAACCACATTTTGCCCAACTGGTAATTGAACCCTCTTACGACCTCCGGATATCGAACCTACAATTGATGGGTGTTGATAAAAGTATGTATTTATGATACTTTTATTATAATCACGACTGTTATCCCCGAAGGGTTAGTCAGAGACTAGGCAATGAGGACAGCAGAAGCAGTCCTCTACCATAATCCACTTTTCACCAAATAGCAACCGCACATAAGCTCAGCGTGACAGATGGTGAGCCCATCGCCGCTCTATGCTGTTGGAGGTATGTGCAATCTTTAGTCCGTTAGTCGCCTTTTACGACACCCAAAGGGAAGCGAGGGCTTGGCAGTATTCTTTCACCTCTACGCGACACGGTTATACACGCCAAAATCATTGTATCTTAAAATTATAATCATAAATAAATAAACTAATAGTTTCGGGTGAATACTAAATAGTGATGTTACTCGTACTTAGTAATACCGGTCACGAATATCCTCAAGCAGGACCTAACTATCTAGTAATTTTGTAATACTTCCCATTTGTTAAACGACATTGGCTCTGTTTCTGTGAATCGTGTGAACTCAAAGGTGAATTGCAATCGTGTTTTCTTAGAAAATTGTGTTCAAAATAACCCTCTAATTGGTACGAGTATAACGATTCACTTACAGAATAGTTAACTAAAGCATAATTGTAATTTTTTTTTTATTATATTAGGAAAACCAAGGTTTAAAACATTTACAGTAAGGTTATAGAATAAAATACATAGAAACCACTTATAGGTTCTCACCGATTGAAATTATTATTGTGAAATACTTACTACTTTTTAATGAATTTGTTTGTTCTTGATTGTACTTTGGCTTTATTGAGAATCTGCTACTTTGATAATCTAATATTTTAAGAATCTCATATTTTGAGAATCTGATATTATGCGAATAAAGGCTTGATATGCGTGGTGTGTGACAACCGTAACAGTGAAAGAATACTAGCACCACCTCTCTTCCCTTGGGTGTCGTAAAAAGTGACTAACGGACTAAAGACTGCACATACATCCAACAGATTAGAGCGGCGATGGGACCAACACCTGTCACGCTTAGCACATGTGCAGTCGCTATTTAGTTTTTTTTTTTATTGGCAACGGGTAAGCGCTTGGCCTTCATCTCACCTGATGGTAAGTGACGATAAGGCCGAAGGTGGAAGCGCGCTTCACCCGGAATCCTCAACCACTGAGGAACTGGCTATCTTATCTCAAACTGCCAGAACACAACAATGCTATAAACATCGTTGTTATGGCGACAGACTTAGATAGGATGGTGGTGGCTAGCCAGGCGGACTTAACAGCCCTACCACCAACCAAATAGAGCACACAAAGATGTACCCCCCGCTGGGTATCAAACCGGGGACCTCTGGGTCAGAAACCGGTAGCTTAACCACTAGACCACAGAGGCGGTTAAAAAAGGTGGTGAAAAGTGAACTATGTCAGAGGACTGCGTTTGCGGTCCTCATTGCCTGGTCTCTGGCTAACTCTTCGGGGATAATTGTCGTTCTTATATTATGTACAAGCGGCCGCTCGCGGTTTCACCGCGTGGTTCCCGTTCCCGTGGGAATATCGGGATAAAAAGTATTCTATGTGTTAATCCAGGTTATAAACAATCGGTATGCCGAATTTCATTCAAATCCATTCAGTAGTTTTTACGTGAAAGAGTAATAAACATCCATCCATACTTACAAAGTTTCGCGTTTATAATATTAGTAGGATAGGATGTATATATGTATGTGATCTGTGTGGTGGCGGCTCATTAAAAGAAAACTACCAATCCATCTCTTCCCTTGCGTCTAGTAAAAGGCAATTAACGAACAAAGACTGCAAATACATACTACAGCATAGAGCGGCCATGGACTCGCCACCTATCACACTGAGCACATGTGAGGTTATTATTTGGTGAAACGTGGACTATGGCACAGGACTGATTATGCGGTCCTCGTTAGTTAGTCTTTGACTAAGCCCCCTGAGTGGATATATGTAATTACTACTACTAATATTAATACTTTGCAGGCAAATGCCGTCTTTATTCAATGTCATCAACTATGTCGTCGACATCATCAACATCCGATCTCAACTGTTTTACATATATCAAGGATCAGTTATGAATCAGGCAAGTTACATTTATAAATAGTGGTAATTTAATTTTATTGCTGTTACATACATATATATGTCGCAGTAATATAGTTATATCCCATAACATAGTTATACGAAAGCGATTCATTACTATCTTACTAGGAATATAACTATATTACGGTTCAAGTTTAGTGTTAATATTATATCAGTGGTTTAAGTTTAGTGAAATAATTGTAGGAGTGTAAGGCGGGGGCTTCGTTATGTTTGTGAACGCCGCACGTCGCTCGCTACCCCCGTTATTCAGTCGATCGGCATCAATTGCCCTACTCCTGTAGGTCATGTAATAGGTTAGAAAGTAACCGCGAAGCGCAGCTTAGCGATTGTCTTGAATTTCGAGGTTATTTTTTTATTAGACAAGAATAACAATACATATGACCTACAGGAGTACGGCAGCTAGTATTTCGTTGTCTAATAAAAAAATAACCTTAATATTCAAGACAATCGCTACGCTGCGCTTTGCGATAGTCTTAAATTTCTAACCTATCACGTGACCTACAATTATTTCACTAAACTTAATCCAGTAATATAATTATATCACTAAACTTGAACCGTATTATAATTATATTCCTAGTAAAACAGTAATGAATCGCTTCCGTACTAATGTTACGGTATTTAATTATATCCCTAGGGATATAACTATATTACGGCTATAACTATTCTTACTCGTATAACCACGACTATTATCCCGTAGTGTTAGTCAGAGAATAGACAATAAGGACAGCAAAAGCAGTCTACCATAGTCCACTTTTCACCAAAGAGCGATGATGATGATGCTCAGCGTGACAGGTTGTGAGCCCATCGCCGCTCTAAGCTATGTGACGTATGAACCACTCTTTAGTCCGTTAGTCGCCTTTTACAACACCCAAAGGAAGAAAGGGGGTGGGGTATTCTTTCTCCGTTACGCAACACGGTTATGTCAAATATGACCGCCTCCGTGCTCGAGTGGCTAAGCCACCGGTCTTAGGTCTTAGGTCTTAGTCTTCCCAGCGGGGGCACATCTTTCTTAACTTGGTTAGGTTGGCGGTAGGGCTTGTTAAGTCCGCCTGGCCAGCTACCACCAGATTATCTAAAAAAAAATCTAATTCCGAAAAATGACAAGTTGAAGGAAATTTCACGAGCAGTTCGAGCTCGCAACCTCTGTATCATATTCTGTATGGGGCGTGCAAGTTTGTCAACACTGTCACATGTCTACACCACTACTATTCTTACTATATAATATACAAAGGGTATACCGGTTCGGTTCGGTTTGCTTGTGGAATTACTGTAGTAGTATTTACTAGTCCTCTACCATAGTGCACTTTTCACCAAATAGCGACCGCACATGTGCTCAGTGTGACAGGTGGTGAGCCCATCGCCGCTTTATGCTGTTGGAAGTATGTGCAGTCTTTAGTCCGTTAGTCGCCTTTTTCACCGCTGCGCGACACGATTAGAATTACTCGATGAAAAAAAACCGATTTTTTAAAAATTTTCGCTAAAATACACGCTCATATTTGTAAACATTCCTTTTAAATTGCAGCTGAGCGTGCGTTTACGAGACGCGAACACAATGAGATGTTCCTTGGCACACTGTCTTCGCACGTGTTCCAATTTATTTTTTATTTTCGTTGTAACAGTATGATTAACTAACGCAACGTTAATAAGATGCATTACAACGAGGCACGACTTCTGCACATACCTACATAATTAAGACAGTGTAATGCCGAGGAATCGTAAAGTCGTGATAATATCAATGATAATTCACCGTGTGATGAAACCTTGTAGTGTTCGTAGTAGAGGCTACTTGTTTTCTTTATTGTATATTAATATTGTACCGCCCGCTACTTCTTCTGTGTAACCATATCCCGTAATGATTTCGCTTAAATACGGTAAAATATACAGCCTATGTCTTAATATAATAATTTCTATGTAGTATAATATACAACCATGTCGTGTACCGGTGAAAGAGTACTACCACCCCCATTTCCATGGGTGTCGTAAAAGGCGACTAACGGACTAAGAACTACACATACATCCAAGAGCTTAGAGCGGGGATGGGCTCACCACCTGTCACGCTGAGCACATGTGCAGTCGCTATTTGGTGAAAAGTGGACTATGAGAGAAGACTGCTTTTGCTGTCCTTATTCGCTCCAGAGTGTTACGTCAAAGTCGTAAAATGTCCAGTTGCCCAGGTCGTGAAATGAGCAGGGTCTCTGACTCACCCTTCGGGGAGATTTATTTATTTTTATTTTATTTATTTCGATAAGTCGTCATTATATGTTTATATGTACTATGTCTCAGACCTTGAAGGTCGATTCTAAGTTTTGGTGGTAGAATTTTTGAAATCGGATGAATCTGTAGTTTTGAAGGTTACCTCCTACATACAAACTTCACCTCTTACGTACAATCACGAGCAAAAATATTAAAACAATTGTAGCTCTTAATACAATGAAATAAGAGTCAAAGTGTGGACATATTGGTGCTCGTGACTGTACAATGCATAGGTTATTATGACACGTAGCCTACCATTTTTTTTCATTTACAACGGGGAAGCCTTTGGTCTTTATCTTACCTGATGCTAAGTAGCAATAATTACACTATTGAGAAATAACGAATCGACAAGGAACGGTTGTTAATGTTTGGGCTGTTTTCCACCTCAGTGATGTAAAAACACATACCGTGTATTACCTACCTGCGCTACCAACAGTTGGTGGTAACCTTAGTCGTATAGAAAGAAAATGTATTTACATTCGACGCTATTGTTTCCCAGAGCGACTCCGATTCCCCATTGCATACCGCCATGTTTTATATAACTCGCTTTGACATTCGCCTCCATGGTGTGGGAATCGGGCAGCCAGCCGACACAGTTGCTTTGCGTAACAACGCGGCCCGATAGAATTTCTTTGATTGATCGATATAGTTTCTGTCATCAGCGTCATCGGATATTATTAGGCGCGGATAAGGTTAACCTTGACATGTTACATTGTAATATTATAATACTTTTTAGACGGAAGTGTGTACGGCGAGTAGAAAGGTGGACTAAATCACATTCGGTTTTCATAATTTTTCATTTATAAAGTTAAATTTGTTTTTCAGCGGAAGGGTTGGCCGAGAAAGCCTGGACGGGACGATCAAGTCATCAAAAAAAAATGAGAAAGGTCGAGACGTATGAAAATATTTGGGAAGACCTTTACCCAGCAGTGATGTCAATTATAAAGAAAAAGAAATCCTAATGAATTTCTTTTAGGAACATAGAAGTGAGACACGTTGTGTTGTGAGACTCCATCTGTAATTGAATCTACCGTTTAGTACGGAAGCTTCAGTAATTGAAGCTTAAGGCCGATTTTTTAACCGTCGGAAAAAAGTTATTCGTTTGTTAAAGTACTTTTCTTTTTTGACAAGTGACATTTTATTTTGATACAGTCATACTTTATCATACAGTCATACTTTTAATAAGTTTTATCTAAGGATTGAAAATAAGTTCACTAAAACTTCAAGTAGTAAAATAGACAATCACTACTTAAAGTTGGCCATGTGTTTATCGCGAGCGAATTAATTAAGATAATTATTCACATAGAGATCTATTGCACAGCCCTATACATTAGGTCTGCGAAGCCATATTAGCATGTAGATAATAATCGAATATGCAAACTTCAATGCACAACCCACTAAGCAGATACCCATAAATTGTAACAATGTTAGTATAAAATATAATTTGAAGTATGTTGGTAATTGCAAAATCTTTAAGCTTTTATTGAATACCTTAACTTTAGCGGTTGCCTATGAAGTCATTATGATTTTAAAATATGGACGACTACATTAGTATATTATTTATCGATGAAAACATTATGGGGCCACCATGCCTGATATTCGTATCAGCCAGTGTGATGTACGTGCCGTGCTGCGGACGCTCGACGTGCGGAAGGCTAGCGGGCTAGTGAAGCGATGAACAAGCATGGCAAATCCCTGGCAGTTAGCCTTGATATCGTCAAAGCTTTCGATAGAGTGTGGCATTGTTCCCTTCTTTCCAAGTTGCCGGCCTTCGGTGTGCCGCCACGTTTGTGCGCCTGGGTTACAGACTTTCTAGTGGAGCGGAGGATTCGTGCCCTTTGTGAGGGTAGTTCCTCCGCGTTCTACAAAGTCAATGCCGGAGTGCTGCAGGGTTCTGTGCTCTCACGTACTCTTTTTTTTCTGCAAATTAATGACATGTTGTCCTTGGGCAATATTCATTGTTATGCGGATGACAGTACGGTGCATGAACGGTACATAGAACATCCTGCGGCAAAGAAAGCCAATATCGTTGTTAAAAGGCAAAAACTGGTTTCCAAACTGAAACTGGATCTCGATCGTGTCTCTAAGTGGGGATCTGAAAAACTGGTCGAGTTTAATGCCGGCAAAACCCAAGTTTGTGCATTCTCGTCTAAGGTCCTTCCTTATCCCTCCCTCTCTTCAGAACTCTTCGTTACCTATTTCGGTGAACCTCAGCATTCTTGGCATGGACATCGGCCAGGAACTAAATCCAAAATGCTACATCGAGAGTGTTATTTTAATTGCCTTCCGTAAGTTGGGTATTCTCAATAAGGTGAGGTGGTTTTTCATATCCAAGCAGCGCTGTTTACTGTACAAGGCTCAGGTGCGATCGAGTATGGATTATTGTTCCCACCTATGGGACGGCTCCGCTAAATACCTCCTCGATGCACTTGATAGACTGTAAAAGCGAGCGGTACGCATTTCTCGCCTTTCTTCGCCTTTCTTGAGGACCTCCAGCTGCGTAGAGACATTGCTTCTCTCAGTGTCGTCTACCGGAAATACTACTTAGTGTTGTGAAGAACTTTTTGATCTAATCCCGCCTTCTCCTCCCCTCTCCCGGACTACACGTGCTGGTCTTAGGAACCACCATCATACTTTTAGTACTCGTACCAAAAAATTTGGCAAGTCGTTCCTCTGTAAGACCATTTGGCTGTGGAATTCTTTGCCGGCGTATGTGTTTCTCAGCTTCTATAGTCCCGGGTCTTTTAAGCAGGGCGTGAAACGGCATTTATGCAGGCCGTCATGAATGGGTGCGCTTGTTACCGTGCTTATTCCACGGGGAGCGCTCTCATTATTTTGGACTGCATCGGCTGCTTATCATCAGGATGCAGTCACTATGACGAGTCAATATAAAAAAAATTAAAAACAAATATTGAAATTGGTTTTGGTTATTTGTAAAATGTGTTTAATAGCTGCATAATATTCAGAGCAACTAATTATTCATTTTACTAAAACTCTAGCAATAAAAATATATCAGAACGACAGAAGACAACTAGCGATCGTTAACATAACTATTATTGCAATGTTATTTTTCAATAGAACAGACCGATATGTACAGACCATATTGTGTGTTATTTACTATATTCATAATGTAGATTAGAGCTCATAAATTTTTCACTAGCGTTTACAGTCAACTACTTAACATTAATAACATTAGGGTAACTTTCAAACTTATTACAACGTCTTGCAGTGTGTTCCACTGCAGATGTTAGCAACAGTACATGCACGCTTTGAAAGGATTTGATAGGTCGTGAAGCGATAGGAAGATCCGTGTTGAAACCATATTGGATTAGAAATGCAGCCTGTTTTGGAATTAAGTGAAGCAACTGTGCACATAAATTGCACCGCCTGCTGGGCTAGAACTATGCATGCCTTTTACTAATGGTTAGACTCTTGTACATGTAATTACCAAATTTATTCTTATATCGTCGCACAGACAAATAACCATTCCGGGTCAAAATAGTGCAATATTTTTTATAAAAACTTATTTTGTAGAGCTTTACTTGTGTGACGATGGATATCAATATTTATAATTTTTAATTTTTTTTTGTGTTTTTATGTACGACTAGCGACCGCTCGCGGTTTCACCCGCGTGGTTCTTGTCCCCGACGGAATATCGGGATAAAAAGTATCCTATATGTTAATCCAGGTTCTAAACTATCTGTATGCCGAATTTCATCCAAATCCATTTAGTAGTTTTTACTTTTTTTTTTTTTTTATAGCAGAAGGAGGCAAACGAGCAAGTGGGACACCTGATGGAAAGTAATCACCGCCGCCCATGGACACCCGCAAAACCAGAGGAGTCGCAGGCGCGTTGCCGGCCTTTAAGGAAGGAATAGGCTCGTTTCTTGAAGATCCCTAAGTCGTAACGGTCCGGAAATACCGCCGCCGAGAGCTGGTTCCACAACACTGTAGTTCGAGGCAAGAAATTTCTTGAAAAACGCACAGTAGTAGACCGCCATCCATCAAGGTGATGTGGATGGAATGACAGTCGATTGCGTGTAGTGCGGTGAAGGAAATTAGCGGCAGGGATCAAGCCGAACAATTCCTCAGAACACTCCCCATGATATATACGGTACAATACACAGAGAGACGCAACGTCTCTCCGAAGAGCCAGTGGATCGAGCCGACCTGAAATAACCACGTCGCCGACAATTCGAGCAGCTCTACGTTGAATGCGGTCAAATGGAAGGAGTTGGTATTGGGGTGCTCCAGCCCAGAGATGGGAGCAGTATTCCATATGCGGCCTGACCTGTGCTTTATACAGTTGTAAACGGTGGGCCGGCGTGAAATACTGACCCGCTCTATTAAGCACACCCAGCTGTTTCGAAGCTAATTTAGCTTTACCTTCCAAATGACCACGAAACTGAACGTCACTCGAAATATCGACGCCAAGGATTCCAATAATCGGATTGGTATCAAGGGGAGCTCCCTCAAAGTTCAGAGGTACGACGAAGGGATGTTTTTTCGCGGTAAATGCACAAACTTGTGTTTTGGAGGGGTTAAAGCGGACTAGGTTATGTCGGCCCCAATCCGAGACATGACTTAACATGTTCTCGGTGTCAGTCACAAGTTTATTCCGGCTCTCGATGACGCTTTCCAGAGAAATATTAGCTCGCCCGGTGTAGAGCGTATCCCCAGTACTGTCATCCGCATAGCAATGAATGCTGTTGTTATGCAGCATGTCATTGATATGCAGAAGAAACAAAGTAGGGGACAACACACACCCCTGCGGGACTCCAGCATTCACGGGCTTCATGTTGGAGCACGAACCGTCGACTGCGACTCTGATGCTACGCCCAGTAAGAAAGCTGGCAACCCATGAACACAATTTCTCAGGAAGCCCGTATGATGGAAGTTTAGAGAAAAGAGCCCTGTGCCATACCCTGTCAAAAACTTTCGCTACGTCCAAGCTAACTGCCAGTGCCTCCCCTTTACTCTCGACTGCCTCCGCCCATCGGTGAGTAAGGTACACTAAAAGATCACCAGCCGATCGACCGCGACGAAAACCATACTGGCGATCACTTAGTAGCTGGTTCTCTTCTAGGTACCTTAAGAGCTGGCGGTTTATAATGGACTCCATTACTTTGGAGAGTAAAGAGGTAATAGCTATTGGCCTGTAGTTAGACGGATCTGAGCGATCGCCTTTTTTGGAATCGGGTGGACAAGGGCTGTTTTCCAAGAGCTCGGGACGACGCCAGTGGTGTAAGAGAGCTGGAAAAGGCGCGTTAGAACTGGTGCCAATTCAGGAGCACACGTCCGAAGCACAATGGGTGGAACTGCATCAGGCCCACTCGCCTTATGGATATCAAGGGAAAAAAGAGCCTTACGAACTGACCTTTGCAGGAACTGAACGTTTGGCATTGTACAAGCGCAATGCGGTATGGTTGGTGGAGAGTTTTCCCCATCGTCCAAGGTCGAGTTTGATGCGAAAAGAGAGCCCAAGAGATCGGCTTTCTCCTTTGCAGTATAGGCCAGGCAGTCATCGGTCTTGTGCAATGGTGGTAGGGACGGCTGACAAAAATTCCCTAAGATAGCTTTGGCGAGAGACCAGAACGCACGCGCCCCCGAAGGAAGACGCACTAGCCTCTCGCCAATTCTACCTATGAATGATGACTTCGCCTTGGCAATGTCCTTCTTAAAGGATCTGGCGGCAAAGTTGTACTTCTTTCTGAGCGCACTGGTGTTTGGATCCTTTGATGACACCGCATTAGCCCAGGCTTGGTAATGCTGTCGCTTTTGGCGAGACGCCATTTTGCAGCAACGACCAAACCATGGTTGGGACTTGCCGCCAATGGGAACCACAGAGTTTGGAATGAAAAGTTCCATTCCCTGCAGTATCACATCAACGACAGAGTCAGCGGCGACATCAGGATCATCCAGCGAGAAGCAAACTCGCCACCACGGGTAGGACGCAAAGAAGCTTCGCATCCCATCCCAGTCCGCCGACCTATAATGCCAGACTCGACGGCTAGCCGCTGGTTGCGGTTTTGAAGTTTCTGTGAGAGGCACAGTGCTGCGAATCAGACAGTGGTCTGATGAGCCTAGTGGTGCATCAACAGAAACTTGATAGCCGTCTGGGTGCGAGGTCAGCAGAAGGTCCAATAAA
Organism: Scoparia ambigualis; assembly: GCA_963921215.1. Taxonomy (NCBI): domain Eukaryota; kingdom Metazoa; phylum Arthropoda; class Insecta; order Lepidoptera; family Crambidae; genus Scoparia; species Scoparia ambigualis. The sequence continues at coordinate 28,265,639 of OY992506.1, forward strand.
GAAGGTGCATGGCCCTCCACATCTGGAACCCGTGTTGGCTTGGTTACCAATTGGGACAGACTGTAGGCCAAAGCGAAGTCATGAACGGCTCTACCCGCGTGGTCAGTTGTGCGTGAACCAAGCCATTCGACGTGGTGGGCATTGAAGTCTCCCAATACCACAATCTCGGCCGAGAGGATCCGTTGGAGAAGGGAGTCTGTCGCTGTTTGGACGGTCTCGATGAATTGGTCAATTCCGATGTTACCGCTGTGGGACCTATACAGGCACGCGTAGATGCGAGGATGACGTCCGCAGTCGACGTGCAGCCATAAGATGGAGAGGTCCCTATCTTCAAGATTGCCAAGGCGACGAACGCACATATCCTCCCTGACATAGGCACAAACACCGGCTCGTGGCACAAATGCATGTTCCAGGTTGTATCCCGGGTAGCGCAAGTACGAGATGTCAGGAGGGGGGGATATCTGCGTCTCGGTGAGGAAGAGCAAGGCCGGTTTCGCCGTCTCGAGGTGGTAATGGACGGCGCTCAAGTTAGAGTGGATTCCCCTGATATTGCAGAAGTCCACGCGAAGCGTAGGAGGGGGTGCCAATTGTCCCGCCTTTCTCCTGCCTGCAGCATGCCTTGGCACGGGCGAACTGTTGCCCTCCCCAGAATACGTAGGGCAGCCTGAGCGAGAACGCTCAGGGGGGGATTCTCCGACACTGGATGTGTCGGTACCCCCCTGGGGTAAATCTAGATTACAGTTCGCTGCCATATCAATTGTGAGGGGGGGGGGGGGTCTCCGGAACCCTCACTCGCCGGACGAAACACAACAGCACAGAGTGCCATTGTTTCACGCCGAAAATTCGTGAGGGGGTGGTATTACGCCGGGCGAGCCGACCCAATGCGTGCTGCAACGCAGCGTGGCTCTACCACTCAGTTGGTGTCACTCATTTAGCACCACCCAGGGGTCACGTGTAGGGTCTCAAGGGTAAACCTACGGACGCGAGCAACTTAACCCCCAAAACGAGAAAGAGAAACAAACATCCATCCATACTTACAAACATTCGCGTTTATAATATTAGTAGGATTATTCTTCAATACCTATCCATTACACATTCGGTGTGAAGACGATGAATACCTTACACAGCCGTAAGTTTAGAACTCTTTAAAGAAATGGACTCTCAAATGTTTCGAGCAAAGTTAAGTTGACATAGTGGATGGCAGCGGAACGCTTTGGCATGATCCCAAATCATCATTCAAGAATAAGAATGCTCTAATGTGTTTATAAGTGCCTAGATAGTTTAAAAGCGGCCAAATAACTATCACTAAGGGTTTAACGTACCTACTTCATATTCAATGCCAATTATTCAAATTAATTATTTCTTCACTTTTGGGAGCGGCTCTCAAGAAAATGTAAATTAATTTTATTCCAAAGAAATTAACGACAGTCATGTACAAAATTTAACTTCACGATGGGACTTTCAATTTAAATTATTAGCGACTACTGACTGACTGACTGCGGTACACTAAATATAATTTAAACTTTATTGTTAACAGATTAAAGTGCAAATTGGACAACGTTACAATGGAAATTTTCAGCGTCCGTTACGCCACAGTTAATAGTTGCGTTTTATTACTACAGCTGCGGTTAATTTAATAGGCGTGAACGGTCGTGTTACATTGAATGGTAAAAGAGGTTAATTTTAATATTATTCTATTGTATTACATTAGTTGTGTGCTCTGCGAATTACTTCGGGCTTTTGGCCGTTGATGGGAATGCGGAATGGGCTTTTTTAAGCGCAATGATTTTGCTGGGATCACTTATATAATGTTATTGTTATAATATTAAGATGTAAACAACAAATAGTTTTTTTTCTCATATTGAGTAATTGTTGAAAAAGTTTTCACAGCCAGGATTCGAAACTGCACTACTTATATATAATATTAAACTTTCACATTCCATTTCAAAAAAAGTAGACAGGGATAAACACTAACTTTAGTGAAGGCATCCTACGCATACCTTTTATTACCCGATGTCCCACCTAGTTGCACCCTCTGACATAGAGGGCCAGGTCCACCAATAACTATGCTATGCTATCGTGACTATGTCCAACCCAAATTAATGTATCAACACTATCTGCATTTTGTGAGCTAGAGCCGCCATATATCAGAAGATTTTTAATTTTAATTACAATGACAATAATAGCAAACGAAATTTTTAAAAACGCTTTTGTCTGCATAACATATGATAGATCAACTGAAGGTATCTACATACATATCTTACAATCTTATGATGATCTCTCATCATCATCTATGCGGCCCACAGAAATATGCGGTCCATATTCACCCACTGCTAATATTATATTATGCCGGCGGTATATTTTCCGGCGAACTTTTATATCATATGACTTACTGGCTCTGAAATTTTTAACAGTGCAAATACGTTGTAGCAATGTCATATTATTAAATTTTGCATTACTTAAGTTGTAAAACTAAGTAAATTTTGCATTGTCGAATAAATGCTTTAACTTGAACGGTAATATAATATTATTATGTCATCAAAAGACAACCGTGTCTGTTGGGACCGGTGAAAAAAAATGTAAGACCCCCTCTCTTCCCTTGGGTGTCGTAAAAAATGACTAACGGACTAAAGACTGTCACATACATCCAACAGCATAGAGCCGCGATGGGCTCATCACCTGTCATGCTGAGCACATGTGCAGTCGCTATTTGGTGAAAAGTGGACTATGGTAGAGCACTGCTTTTGCTGTCCTCATTGCCTAGTCTCTGACCAACCCTTCGGGGATAATTGTCGTGTTTATATGTATGTATGTATTATGTCATATGATTTTTATTTGTAATTATGAACAGAAATGTAAAATAACGCCAGTTATTATAGTCTTCTTAAATAAACAACAAACAAGAACAGTGATAATATAATTATAATTTTTCCGGTCAGATACTACGATAGCCTAATAGGTAATACACCTGACCCGAATCGTCAGAGGCGCGGCTTCAGATCCTGCTCCTGGAATGGTTCCAACAGTTTTCCCGAATATAAATTACGTCATAAATTCTTGGAATTAGGTAACGTCTGTTTGATTACTATGACATTACAATATTCCCATACTAAAGTACTATGACGCTTCTCAATTATAGCCGCTTTTGTGGTCCAGTTGTTAGATAACCCGGTCTCAGACTCAAAGGGTATTAGCTTGAATTGCCTGTAATGTAAATGTATTTGGTTTGGTTGGTGGTATGTCTTATATTGACAGGTTTGGGTATATCTCTAAAAAAAAGTTAAGTTATTAATTGTGTCCGAATCCTGGCTGTAAAACATAAGATAAGAATCTTTACAAGATAACTCAACAATGAAGGGTTTCGAGTGAAGTTCGGCCTTATCGTCATTTATCATCACGTGAGATGGAAGCGCTTCTATATAAAAATCAAACACACAAAATGCTATAGGTACTATAATGATTGTTGCCAAAATACAAAATACCAAACTGCAAACTAGGTACCTCACTTCGGTTTTCGTAAAAGGCTCCTCTCGTAACGGAAGCTGTTGGATCTCAGTAATATTTGCCATCTGTCAAATTAGTAGGCTTTGTAGCTGCAGGCTTAAGGGGCTGCGACTATAGGGTACTCCTACTTCGAACACACTGTATTTACGGTAAATATGTATAAGAAAGAAAACGTTTCCCTAAGGCTTTATATTGAAACCAATCGATTGTAAGACGTTATGTTTGATTATAAGCCATAATTTACTTAATAGATAGTCAATAGTATTAAGAATAACCGCAGGTTTAAAAAGGTATCGGTAGGATAATTATTTTGCGTTATTAACCCCGTTCAAATGTTTACGTAATAAGATTATCTGTATTCGTGAAGGAATTATTATTATATTTGTTTTTTTAATAGCAAAATCCTGTAATTAAACCAAATTATAACTCTAGGCTTTGTAAACTTTCTACTAAATAAGTAATTTAGGTTCAAATTAAAAAAAAAACTACAAAACTACTTTTTTGTGTCACGTGAAGAACATGTATCTATTTATTTTGTTAGTGTATCGTGACGATTGAAGGCTCAAATAAAAATCATTTAATCGACTCCAAAAAACATGGGAAATTCAGCGTGAAAACGTATTACGTAAAAATGTAATAAAGCACTAGTCGACGACGGCGTCCGTCGTCGTGATGTCACTGCATTATACTTCCATTATAATCCATCATAATTTGTAATTCAAATACTTAATAACCTTAGTATCTTTATTGCTGCTATAGCAAGGTACATATTAGACACGTATAGTTATTTCCCAAATTTATATTTTAGACAGTTATTATTAACGTCCAAAATAAGTTACGTCAAAGACAAAAATGCATGGAATTGACATTCCTTAAATTCCGTCACACTAGATAGGTATGCTGCTAATTTTATCGTTGCGTACCTACATAGAGCCTAATTACAGTAACTTAGATTTAAGCATAATGTTGTATGTACTCGGCAAAGCATCTGCGATTCCTCTAGTTTCACGAGTGGCGGTCTATGGTAGGCGGTGATTGCTCTTCACCAGGTGATCCGCCTGGTCATTTCCGTCCTTTTATTATAGTAAAAAATTGCTCATTTGAAGAAACCGCTATTGAGTTACTTGCCGGTCTCTTCGAATAATGACTGTGTCGCGAACCACAGACTATATAGTGAACAAGTTCAGACGGACATCTATCATACATTTCTATGAAGCTTTAGAGCTGGCCGCCATCTTAGCTCAAGATTGATGTATGACATTTGTAACTTTTTAATCTTGAATGCTTAATATAATGCAACAACATTTTCTACATTCAGCCAGAACCGAAGCAACATACCAGGCAGTTTGTTTTCCTTAGGTAAATTAGGATACATCAGAATCTACCAAGGTAACTATTGAGCAAGATATTTAGTAATAGCTAATAGTTATTTTGAAATAAAAACAAATATTTCTTTAGTAGGTTAACAGTTATAGTTGAAGGTAGGTTAGTAGTTAAACATTTATTTTCTTTTTAACTTTTTGGTAAGTATATTTTATAAAAGCTTTATTTTGCATCATTGGATGACTTCTCTTCTGCAACCTGCGGATGTCAGTGCCTCCTGATATTGCACCAGTGCCTAATAGGCGAGATTTGGAAGATATAAATCTCTTCTCAAAATTTTTGTAACGAACAAAGCGTTTCAAGTTCAAAGTTCATCAACATTCAACGCCCAAAGAGTTTCACTGTTTATGCACTCCAGCCATTTATTGAGTCTAGTAGCATTAACACTTAGAAATACATGTAATTTAACGGTCTGTCGTAAACACTATCACAGTTGGGAACACTGCAATGATTAAACATCGTAGCACTAAAACGTAACTTAACACGAAATAATCTGAGTAATACGTAACACTTAGAAGTTATCTGGAGAAATAGACATGTACGGAAATAAATCAAGATCGCCTCGACACAAAAAAACAAGTGTTGAAAGTGACGCCATTTTCAAAGATTTTGACAATAGTGACAATCGCTGTCATTCGCATCGGGAAGAAACTGTCATACATCATTCTTGAGATAACAACTTTTTTCAGTAGGGAACATTTCCACCCGTGTTGCGAACCGGCGATAGAATGACGACTATTTACTACTACTTAGCCTGAGTTTAATCTTATTTAAAAAAAAAAACATTTTAAAAGATTTTAACTTTTTATTATTTTATTTAGTTAAAATAATATCATATTATTCAACTTTTCACTAATGCAACGTAGGCAAATCTCTACAGAGCCGCGGATACTACCCGACGACCAGAGAAGGTAAGAGGAAATAATTGGATGACAGATGTCAGGTGCAACGGCCTACAAAGCTTTGCAACTGTTTCCGCGACCGGCTTTATATGGGTAAACTTAGCTTTGACGTATTCGGCGTACCAAGAGAGCTTACTGTAATCCATTTTGGTCCTGAAAGCTAGCTATTATGTATAAATGGTGTGGTTGGAAATCATGGCCGATGGTGTTCTATCGAAGCTGCAGTACCATCGACAATGTCGGTGGCGTAATTATTTGTGTAAAAACCTTATGCCGGCACTTCACTTGGCGTATCGTGTTTGTGTATTTGCATTATTTTTCCGAACACGGCAATGTGTAGACGGTTTTGATTTGATTATATTTGCTTTATTTGCACGAATAAGGCAAACAACGCAAATAGCGAATATGCGTTTCCGTCCACTTGTCGGTTTTTGATCACACATCAAAGGAATCAAATACGGCAAATATTTGCGTCGGCCGTCCGCACTTGGTTCTGTTCAGTGCGGCTGTCCTGTTCAGACGTGTACAGTTTTTTATACGCAAACGTAGTAAAATGGATTTGACAAATGACAAATTTGACAAACCGTATTGCGATTTTTGGAATTATACCAAATGCATCCTAGTGTTTGGGACCCCAAAAATGCCTCTCATAAAAACAAAAACTGACAACGATGCATGGATCCATATTCAAAATAACTTAGGAGAACCCTGCACAATAAAAAAACAGGTGTTGGCAAGCCGTATTCAGGTAAATGTAATAAGCTGCTGCCACTGACACGTCCATCACTGTTGCATTCAGTTTGTTTGTGAACAAGCAAATATTGTGAATATTTGCGTTGTTTGCCCTTAAAGTCCATGTGTGGGTGGCTTGTTTGACGGCAAGTGATGTGCCGGCATTGGAGTTGAACAAACACATGTTTTTTTTCGTTCAAAAATAAATTAGCGTGATAATATACATTGAAATTAACAACTTTATACAGATTTCCTCTACCACTAGATAAGCATAGACATAGATAGACATTTGAATAATATTTTGTTGTAAGTACAATTTATTATTTATGTACTATCTCAATTAAATGAACGTTTAATCATAAATTAATGGACATAATTTATTTTAAACACTAATAACAGAATCATACAAAAAATTTAATAACATAGTACAATACAAAACAATGTTGTGTCTGTTGTATCTTCAAAAGCCCCATAATACTGACCTTGCACGGATATTTAAAATCTTTTCTGCTTGGGGATGCTACAACACTCAAAGAACGAAACTACGAAGCATAATTAAATATGTGTATATCTGAGTTCTTGTAAATTGAAATCGGTATGAACAAGCAATTATTAACGACCTGGTAAGTTAACTTCAGCATTGTAATGTCCTTTTGCAGAACTTTTAATTAAAAAGCTGACCGTTTATAAGTTATTAAAACACTTAATACGTCAGGCGGGAATCGAACCACGCACCTTCCGCATTCCGGGCGGCTGCCTTAACCACTTGGCTACCGAGGTCTGGCTTTCAACCGTCGAAATTTGTCAGTGCTTGATGCTTATGTTTTTTAGTCAAACATTGCTTCATCAAATCTTAGAAGTTATCACCTCTGAGATCCGAAAGAAATATTTTTACAAATATTTTAACATTCGGTTAAGATGAAGCTGCGTTTATAGATTAATGTTTTATATTTTTAGCGTTTTATTAACGCTTAAATATGCTTAAGTAAAATTTTTACTGAAAAAAGACGACAACCTCAGGCGGGAATCGAACCACGCACCTTCCGCATTCCGGGCGGCTGCCTTAACCACTTGGCTACCGAGGTCTGGCTTTCAACCGTCGAAATTTGTCAGTGCTTGATGCTTATGTTTTTTAGTCAAACATTGCTTCATCAAATCTTAGAAGTTATCACCTCTGAGATCCGAAAGAAATATTTTTACAAATATTTTAACATTCGGTTAAGATGAAGCTGCGTTTATAGATTAATGTTTTATATTTTTAGCGTTTTATTAACGCTTAAATATGCTTAAGTAAAATTTTAAACACTGAAAAAAGACGACAACCTCAGGCGGGAATCGAACCACGCACCTTCCGCATTCCGGGCGGCTGCCTTAACCACTTGGCTACCGAGGTCTGGCTTTCAACCGTCGAAATTTGTCAGTGCTTGATGCTTATGTTTTTTAGTCAAACATTGCTTCATCAAATCTTAGAAGTTATCACCTCTGAGATCCGAAAGAAATATTTTTACAAATATTTTAACATTCGGTTAAGATGAAGCTGCGTTTATAGATTAATGTTTTATATTTTTAGCGTTTTATTAACGCTTAAATATGCTTAAGTAAAATTTTAAACACTGAAAAAAGACGACAACCTCAGGCGGGAATCGAACCACGCACCTTCCGCATTCCGGGCGGCTGCCTTAACCACTTGGCTACCGAGGTCTGGCTTTCAACCGTCGAAATTTGTCAGTGCTTGATGCTTATGTTTTTTAGTCAAACATTGCTTCATCAAATCTTAGAAGTTATCACCTCTGAGATCCGAAAGAAATATTTTTACAAATATTTTAACATTCGGTTAAGATGAAGCTGCGTTTATAGATTAATGTTTTATATTTTTAGCGTTTTATTAACGCTTAAATATGCTTAAGTAAAATTTTTAAACACTGAAAAAAGGCGACAACCTCAGGCGGGAATCGAACCACGCACCTTCCGCATTCCGGGCGGCTGCCTTAACCACTTGGCTACCGAGGTCTGGCTTTCAACCGTCGAAATTTGTCAGTGCTTGATGCTTATGTTTTTTAGTCAAACATTGCTTCATCAAATCTTAGAAGTTATCACCTCTGAGATCCGAAAGAAATATTTTTACAAATATTTTAACATTCGGTTAAGATGAAGCTGCGTTTATAGATTAATGTTTTAATTTTTAGCGTTTTATTAACGCTTAAATATGCTTAAGTAAAATTTTAAACACTGAAAAAAGACGACAACCTCAGGCGGGAATCGAACCACGCACCTTCCGCATTCCGGGCGGCTGCCTTAACCACTTGGCTACCGAGGTCTGGCTTTCAACCGTCGAAATTTGTCAGTGCTTGATGCTTATGTTTTTTAGTCAAACATTGCTTCATCAAATCTTAGAAGTTATCACCTCTGAGATCCGAAAGAAATATTTTTACAAATATTTTAACATTCGGTTAAGATGAAGCTGCGTTTATAGATTAATGTTTTATATTTTTAGCGTTTTATTAACGCTTAAATATGCTTAAGTAAAATTTTAAACACTGAAAAAAGACGACAACCTCAGGCGGGAATCGAACCACGCACCTTCCGCATTCCGGGCGGCTGCCTTAACCACTTGGCTACCGAGGTCTGGCTTTCAACCGTCGAAATTTGTCAGTGCTTGATGCTTATGTTTTTTAGTCAAACATTGCTTCATCAAATCTTAGAAGTTATCACCTCTGAGATCCGAAAGAAATATTTTTACAAATATTTTAACATTCGGTTAAGATGAAGCTGCGTTTATAGATTAATGTTTTATATTTTTAGCGTTTTATTAACGCTTAAATATGCTTAAGTAAAATTTTAAACACTGAAAAAAGACGACAACCTCAGGCGGGAATCGAACCACGCACCTTCCGCATTCCGGGCGGCTGCCTTAACCACTTGGCTACCGAGGTCTGGCTTTCAACCGTCGAAATTTGTCAGTGCTTGATGCTTATGTTTTTTAGTCAAACATTGCTTCATCAAATCTTAGAAGTTATCACCTCTGAGATCCGAAAGAAATATTTTTACAAATATTTTAACATTCGGTTAAGATGAAGCTGCGTTTATAGATTAATGTTTTATATTTTTAGCGTTTTATTAACGCTTAAATATGCTTAAGTAAAATTTTTAAACACTGAAAAAAGGCGACAACCTCAGGCGGGAATCGAACCACGCACCTTCCGCATTCCGGGCGGCTGCCTTAACCACTTGGCTACCGAGGTCTGGCTTTCAACCGTCGAAATTTGTCAGTGCTTGATGCTTATGTTTTTTAGTCAAACATTGCTTCATCAAATCTTAGAAGTTATCACCTCTGAGATCCGAAAGAAATATTTTTACAAATATTTTAACATTCGGTTAAGATGAAGCTGCGTTTATAGATTAATGTTTTAATTTTTAGCGTTTTATTAACGCTTAAATATGCTTAAGTAAAATTTTAAACACTGAAAAAAGACGACAACCTCAGGCGGGAATCGAACCACGCACCTTCCGCATTCCGGGCGGCTGCCTTAACCACTTGGCTACCGAGGTCTGGCTTTCAACCGTCGAAATTTGTCAGTGCTTGATGCTTATGTTTTTTAGTCAAACATTGCTTCATCAAATCTTAGAAGTTATCACCTCTGAGATCCGAAAGAAATATTTTTACAAATATTTTAACATTCGGTTAAGATGAAGCTGCGTTTATAGATTAATGTTTTATATTTTTAGCGTTTTATTAACGCTTAAATATGCTTAAGTAAAATTTTAAACACTGAAAAAAGACGACAACCTCAGGCGGGAATCGAACCACGCACCTTCCGCATTCCGGGCGGCTGCCTTAACCACTTGGCTACCGAGGTCTGGCTTTCAACCGTCGAAATTTGTCAGTGCTTGATGCTTATGTTTTTTAGTCAAACATTGCTTCATCAAATCTTAGAAGTTATCACCTCTGAGATCCGAAAGAAATATTTTTACAAATATTTTAACATTCGGTTAAGATGAAGCTGCGTTTATAGATTAATGTTTTATATTTTTAGCGTTTTATTAACGCTTAAATATGCTTAAGTAAAATTTTAAACACTGAAAAAAGACGACAACCTCAGGCGGGAATCGAACCACGCACCTTCCGCATTCCGGGCGGCTGCCTTAACCACTTGGCTACCGAGGTCTGGCTTTCAACCGTCGAAATTTGTCAGTGCTTGATGCTTATGTTTTTTAGTCAAACATTGCTTCATCAAATCTTAGAAGTTATCACCTCTGAGATCCGAAAGAAATATTTTTACAAATATTTTAACATTCGGCAACATTAAGGCAGCCGCCCGGAATGCGGAAGGTGCGTGGTTCGATTCCCGCCTGAGGTTGTCGTCTTTTTTCAGTGTTTAAAATTTTACTTAAGCATATTTAAGCGTTAATAAAACGCTAAAAATATAAAACATTAATCTATAAACGCAGCTTCATCTTAACCGAATGTTAAAATATTTGTAAAAATATTTCTTTCGGATCTCAGAGGTGATAACTTCTAAGATTTGATGAAGCAATGTTTGACTAAAAAACATAAGCATCAAGCACTGACAAATTTCGACGGTTGAAAGCCAGACCTCGGTAGCCAAGTGGTTAAGGCAGCCGCCCGGAATGCGGAAGGTGCGTGGTTCGATTCCCGCCTGAGGTTGTCGTCTTTTTTCAGTGTTTAAAATTTTACTTAAGCATATTTAAGCGTTAATAAAACGCTAAAAATATAAAACATTAATCTATAAACGCAGCTTCATCTTAACCGAATGTTAAAATATTTGTAAAAATATTTCTTTCGGATCTCAGAGGTGATAACTTCTAAGATTTGATGAAGCAATGTTTGACTAAAAAACATAAGCATCAAGCACTGACAAATTTCGACGGTTGAAAGCCAGACCTCGGTAGCCAAGTGGTTAAGGCAGCCGCCCGGAATGCGGAAGGTGCGTGGTTCGATTCCCGCCTGAGGTTGTCGTCTTTTTTCAGTGTTTAAAATTTTACTTAAGCATATTTAAGCGTTAAAAAAACGCTAAAAATATAAAACATTAATCTATAAACGCAGCTTCATCTTAACCGAATGTTAAAATATTTGTAAAAATATTTCTTTCGGATCTCAGAGGTGATAACTTCTAAGATTTGATGAAGCAATGTTTGACTAAAAAACATAAGCATCAAGCACTGACAAATTTCGACGGTTGAAAGCCAGACCTCGGTAGCCAAGTGGTTAAGGCAGCCGCCCGGAATGCGGAAGGTGCGTGGTTCGATTCCCGCCTGAGGTTGTCGTCTTTTTTCAGTGTTTAAAATTTTACTTAAGCATATTTAAGCGTTAATAAAACGCTAAAAATATAAAACATTAATCTATAAACGCAGCTTCATCTTAACCGAATGTTAAAATATTTGTAAAAATATTTCTTTCGGATCTCAGAGGTGATAACTTCTAAGATTTGATGAAGCAATGTTTGACTAAAAAACATAAGCATCAAGCACTGACAAATTTCGACGGTTGAAAGCCAGACCTCGGTAGCCAAGTGGTTAAGGCAGCCGCCCGGAATGCGGAAGGTGCGTGGTTCGATTCCCGCCTGAGGTTGTCGTCTTTTTTCAGTGTTTAAAATTTTACTTAAGCATATTTAAGCGTTAATAAAACGCTAAAAATATAAAACATTAATCTATAAACGCAGCTTCATCTTAACCGAATGTTAAAATATTTGTAAAAATATTTCTTTCGGATCTCAGAGGTGATAACTTCTAAGATTTGATGAAGCAATGTTTGACTAAAAAACATAAGCATCAAGCACTGACAAATTTCGACGGTTGAAAGCCAGACCTCGGTAGCCAAGTGGTTAAGGCAGCCGCCCGGAATGCGGAAGGTGCGTGGTTCGATTCCCGCCTGAGGTTGTCGTCTTTTTTCAGTGTTTAAAATTTTACTTAAGCATATTTAAGCGTTAATAAAACGCTAAAAATTAAAACATTAATCTATAAACGCAGCTTCATCTTAACCGAATGTTAAAATATTTGTAAAAATATTTCTTTCGGATCTCAGAGGTGATAACTTCTAAGATTTGATGAAGCAATGTTTGACTAAAAAACATAAGCATCAAGCACTGACAAATTTCGACGGTTGAAAGCCAGACCTCGGTAGCCAAGTGGTTAAGGCAGCCGCCCGGAATGCGGAAGGTGCGTGGTTCGATTCCCGCCTGAGGTTGTCGCCTTTTTTCAGTGTTTAAAAATTTTACTTAAGCATATTTAAGCGTTAATAAAACGCTAAAAATATAAAACATTAATCTATAAACGCAGCTTCATCTTAACCGAATGTTAAAATATTTGTAAAAATATTTCTTTCGGATCTCAGAGGTGATAACTTCTAAGATTTGATGAAGCAATGTTTGACTAAAAAACATAAGCATCAAGCACTGACAAATTTCGACGGTTGAAAGCCAGACCTCGGTAGCCAAGTGGTTAAGGCAGCCGCCCGGAATGCGGAAGGTGCGTGGTTCGATTCCCGCCTGAGGTTGTCGTCTTTTTTCAGTGTTTAAAATTTTACTTAAGCATATTTAAGCGTTAATAAAACGCTAAAAATATAAAACATTAATCTATAAACGCAGCTTCATCTTAACCGAATGTTAAAATATTTGTAAAAATATTTCTTTCGGATCTCAGAGGTGATAACTTCTAAGATTTGATGAAGCAATGTTTGACTAAAAAACATAAGCATCAAGCACTGACAAATTTCGACGGTTGAAAGCCAGACCTCGGTAGCCAAGTGGTTAAGGCAGCCGCCCGGAATGCGGAAGGTGCGTGGTTCGATTCCCGCCTGAGGTTGTCGTCTTTTTTCAGTGTTTAAAATTTTACTTAAGCATATTTAAGCGTTAATAAAACGCTAAAAATATAAAACATTAATCTATAAACGCAGCTTCATCTTAACCGAATGTTAAAATATTTGTAAAAATATTTCTTTCGGATCTCAGAGGTGATAACTTCTAAGATTTGATGAAGCAATGTTTGACTAAAAAACATAAGCATCAAGCACTGACAAATTTCGACGGTTGAAAGCCAGACCTCGGTAGCCAAGTGGTTAAGGCAGCCGCCCGGAATGCGGAAGGTGCGTGGTTCGATTCCCGCCTGAGGTTGTCGTCTTTTTTCAGTGTTTAAAATTTTACTTAAGCATATTTAAGCGTTAATAAAACGCTAAAAATTAAAACATTAATCTATAAACGCAGCTTCATCTTAACCGAATGTTAAAATATTTGTAAAAATATTTCTTTCGGATCTCAGAGGTGATAACTTCTAAGATTTGATGAAGCAATGTTTGACTAAAAAACATAAGCATCAAGCACTGACAAATTTCGACGGTTGAAAGCCAGACCTCGGTAGCCAAGTGGTTAAGGCAGCCGCCCGGAATGCGGAAGGTGCGTGGTTCGATTCCCGCCTGAGGTTGTCGCCTTTTTTCAGTGTTTAAAAATTTTACTTAAGCATATTTAAGCGTTAATAAAACGCTAAAAATATAAAACATTAATCTATAAACGCAGCTTCATCTTAACCGAATGTTAAAATATTTGTAAAAATATTTCTTTCGGATCTCAGAGGTGATAACTTCTAAGATTTGATGAAGCAATGTTTGACTAAAAAACATAAGCATCAAGCACTGACAAATTTCGACGGTTGAAAGCCAGACCTCGGTAGCCAAGTGGTTAAGGCAGCCGCCCGGAATGCGGAAGGTGCGTGGTTCGATTCCCGCCTGAGGTTGTCGTCTTTTTTCAGTGTTTAAAATTTTACTTAAGCATATTTAAGCGTTAATAAAACGCTAAAAATTAAAACATTAATCTATAAACGCAGCTTCATCTTAACCGAATGTTAAAATATTTGTAAAAATATTTCTTTCGGATCTCAGAGGTGATAACTTCTAAGATTTGATGAAGCAATGTTTGACTAAAAAACATAAGCATCAAGCACTGACAAATTTCGACGGTTGAAAGCCAGACCTCGGTAGCCAAGTGGTTAAGGCAGCCGCCCGGAATGCGGAAGGTGCGTGGTTCGATTCCCGCCTGAGGTTGTCGCCTTTTTTCAGTGTTTAAAAATTTTACTTAAGCATATTTAAGCGTTAATAAAACGCTAAAAATATAAAACATTAATCTATAAACGCAGCTTCATCTTAACCGAATGTTAAAATATTTGTAAAAATATTTCTTTCGGATCTCAGAGGTGATAACTTCTAAGATTTGATGAAGCAATGTTTGACTAAAAAACATAAGCATCAAGCACTGACAAATTTCGACGGTTGAAAGCCAGACCTCGGTAGCCAAGTGGTTAAGGCAGCCGCCCGGAATGCGGAAGGTGCGTGGTTCGATTCCCGCCTGAGGTTGTCGTCTTTTTTCAGTGTTTAAAATTTTACTTAAGCATATTTAAGCGTTAATAAAACGCTAAAAATATAAAACATTAATCTATAAACGCAGCTTCATCTTAACCGAATGTTAAAATATTTGTAAAAATATTTCTTTCGGATCTCAGAGGTGATAACTTCTAAGATTTGATGAAGCAATGTTTGACTAAAAAACATAAGCATCAAGCACTGACAAATTTCGACGGTTGAAAGCCAGACCTCGGTAGCCAAGTGGTTAAGGCAGCCGCCCGGAATGCGGAAGGTGCGTGGTTCGATTCCCGCCTGAGGTTGTCGTCTTTTTTCAGTGTTTAAAATTTTACTTAAGCATATTTAAGCGTTAATAAAATGCTAAAAATATAAAACATTAATCTATAAACGCAGCTTCATCTTAACCGAATGTTAAAATATTTGTAAAAATATTTCTTTCGGATCTCAGAGGTGATAACTTCTAAGATTTGATGAAGCAATGTTTGACTAAAAAACATAAGCATCAAGCACTGACAAATTTCGACGGTTGAAAGCCAGACCTCGGTAGCCAAGTGGTTAAGGCAGCCGCCCGGAATGCGGAAGGTGCGTGGTTCGATTCCCGCCTGAGGTTGTCGTCTTTTTTCAGTGTTTAAAAAAAAAAATTTTACTTAAGCATATTTAAGCGTTAATAAAACGCTAAAAATATAAAACATTAACTTAATACGTCATCTACGGTACGATATCAATCATTTTGAAATTTGTTCGAAGGATATTGATAACATTTACAAGATAAGCCCATTCAGATATAATTTATATCATAATATTAAAAAGTCAGCGTAGTTGTCTCGACAACTACATAGAGTCGTACGTTGCTTTGTTTATAATTGTTCTTTTTATATTGCTGTCAATACAATAAGAACAATTTGATATTAATAAAGTGTCAATATGGTTTAATAACAATAAGAAGATTATGACATATTTTTATTATGTAAATGTATAAAAAATATGTAAATATATACGTATGCAGTTAGTTAAAGTACATTCTAACATGGCAAGTTCGTGGCACGAGATTGTTTCTAGTAACTTTCCAGTCTAGGTATGCGGATGATAAGTCCAGGATAAGCGTTGCAGAAATGGGGACACATGAGTCTGTCTCTGACTCAACAGAGCCTAGTGCGGTACAGATAAAAAAAAACGTATCTAGTACGCATTTCCGAATAACGTTGCATGTGTAGCAAAAAACGATGTGGCGAAAAACTTTTGCTGTGGTACGCGCTGGGGCGAAAACGCAATGAGTCGAAATACAACAATGAGATTGAATCTTTCTACGTAGTACGATGGTGAAAAGTCAATATAGGTGAAATTCACGAATCTCTGACTTACAAGGACGAAATAATTTTGGGTTTTCGAACTGAAAGTTTTTCGCCACAACATCATTCAAAACTGTGTACTTGACCCACTGGCCCTTAAAAACACGTAATAGAATTTTCAAACTTCATTTTCTGACACTGAAAGGCATAGAGAAGACGGAGAAATAAAAGAAGACAAAGAAGCATCAAAAACATATAAATAGCTAAAATGCACTAAAACCAACCCAAATAAAACAAAACACAACGTTACCGTCGTCGATAGCAACAATTCGCACCGTGTAACACGAAATTACAATCCGTTTACTATCAATAAATATTTAAGTATAGTTAATTTGCGTACGTTAGGCGGTTATTAGGCGATAAAATCGTGTCCATTGGGGCGCCACGCGTGGCTAGACGCAATACCGTAGTAGGGGAAGTAGTTATAGTGACATTGACGGGACTAGGAACACATTGGAACTCCGGCACAATGGTTCTGTCCGCACTGACACAGAGTGTGTTTTGTTAAACAAATGAAATTTAAACGAAGTGTTTCTGCGAAATGATGAACAATACAATTGTGTATGTTATTCATCCTATTCTATTATTTAAATTGTGTATGCGTATAGTATGGATGTTAGTCTGTTATATAATAATGCCTAAACGACAGAGCGGTTTTGTTTATGATGTTTTACACAGCTAAAGCATATCCAGAATTAACACTGTTTTTCAGTATGACATAATTCAGGATTTGAATGATATTTGGTGCAATGTAGCTATATTTAATTTTAGCAAGATTAAGATTTTGTATCCTAACTTTGTTTTTAGCTACAGGCACATATTATATTATTATAAGAACGAAATTAATTAGTTTTGTTTTTCACTGTCCAAACTACTCTTTTACAATTATCTCAATAATAATGTATGCCAAATAAATTATTCAAATTAACAAGTTGATAGCTCATTGAATAGACATTGGTGTCATCGGTGAAACAATGTTATCTTGTAATAGATTAATTGTTGTGTTTATTTTTAATTACCAATGTTTTCCATATTTTGCACATAATGAGACCTGACACGCGTAAATTTTTGTCTCTTTTTTACCAACGGTGTTGAATATGACTTTACATTACGGTGCTGTAAACAGCACCGTAATGTAAAATTACTGAAAACTTACCTCCAAAGTGTGAAGACAACAACGATCCAACCAATGTATGTAACTGTCGTTGTGGCGACAGACTTAGATAAAGTATCTATGTGATATTTGCCAAAGCGACTTAGCAGAAGCCCTGCTTCATCTACGGGAGCCCACATAACCTGAGGTTACGACATAAAACCACATAAAATGTCGTCTTATACACCGAGGCCAGGGGGCCTCGGTGTATAAGACGACATTTTACCGAGTTAAATCATATAATCCTCCTTATATAATTCTCCTCATATAATTTAAAATAATTAATAAATATATGTACCTACTAAATTTAAAATTATTTTCTTGCAATGTAATGGTTTAATGGATTTTAATTATTGAAAATATTAGAGTATTACTGATAGAACTTAATGTTTTCATGCTATTATAAAATGAGCTTGATATGTGATCTATGTATTCTAACGTAACATCTATATACCATGTCAAAGTGCAAATAAATAATTAGCTTATCTTATCATAGCTTATCTTAAAAAATGGCTTTTTTACGTTGTTATCTCACCAGGGCCCTGATTCTGTATCGCAATCTATAGATTCCACACCTAAACCTTACCGCGCACAAACGTCAAACGCATACGTTTTTGGGAAGATATCGTAACTTTTTAAGGAATTGACGTGGTTTCGAAACAAGGAATCGTTACAGAATAAGGGCCCTGTTGGTATTGGTAAGTGACGATAAGGCCGAGATTGTCAGAACACAACAATGCTATTAATATTGTTGTAATGGCGCCAAACTTCAGATAAGATAGTGGTAGCTAGCCTTGCGGACTTAAGGCTAGGTGTTAGTGAAAAATTAAAATAACACGTTCTTAGAATTACTTTTTGAAGTAGTAAACAGTAAAATTAAAATCTGCGAAAATTATGAAATATTGTTGAGGCTTTATTCTGTGAAATACACCCGATGGAAACACGATTTGATAAAGTTGGCTCGATAGAATAAATTCACAAAATTGCATATTTTTGTGTCATTTTATCTTCTTTTCCAGGTTTTATTCTTAAAATAAGTGATTTGATATTATGAGTCATTTACCAAAATGAAGTTTATAGATAACTTGAGGAATTATAACTGATCGTTTTTTATTTATTACATCTATCAATTTTTTTAAATATAAAACGCGATTATTCGCGCCGCTTCGCTGCTATACCCGTCCCTTACCGTTGTACCGTCGAGAGAACGAGAGGGAAGCGCTCGAAATACCTCCCCTTAACAAGCCCCATCGCCAACCAAATCAAGTAAACAATGGTTAACCCCCCGCCGGATCTTCTAGGTCTAAGACCGCTGGCTTAGCCATTAAGACTACGGAGGCGGCTAGACAAGCTCCGCGAGGTGGAGTACCACCCGAGTACCCGAGTACGGTGACTGCGATTCGTGGTCCCGAGACACCACCGCAACTATAGGGATTGTACTACGTGTTTAGTGGGTATGCCCCCTAGCATCCCGTCGAACTCATGAGTTGGTTGGGATGCAAGGGGGAGAGCCCCACTTAACCCATGAGTATACAAACTAATTAATTTTTCGTAGTAAAAAAAAGGGTAGACAGGCATTATGGCAATCATTTTCACTTAGCTTTTGAGAATACGACTAAGTTTTGTAAAGGTTTGACGTTAAAGACTTCGATTTAATAGAGACATCAGTTTTAGTTTTTAAACTTCAAGACTCGAGGGTTAAAAGATTAGTGCAGTCGTGAGTGTCAGTAGTGGCTTCAAAAATATGTCTAATCTTTGTTAAAGGCCGAGTGCCTTTCATAATTACATGAAGATGGTTACCTAATGACAAAATAAACAATACATTCTCAAGCAGTATGTATCTACTCCAACATCAATATGAATAAGTTTAAATACAACACTTATGCCATATTATTTCTCCATTTCGATGACAATCTCGAGTAAAGGTAAATACAATAAGCGTTTAAGAAAGTCCGTCAATGAAAATAATCGCAGTGCACAATGACTGCGCTCTCTCATATATCATAATAATATAGCGTATCGTGAGTATGTTTGTACGTAACCTTTCACATGAATCAACGGCGTACTGACAACAACATGAAAGGTAGAGATTAATCGATGGATAAGATAAGGGGAAAGGGGCACGTCTGTACTGGTACGTTCTACGTTACCAAATAATAAAATTCAAAAATAATAATTAAAATTATCGAATATTTAAAAGTCTAAAGCGACGACCTCCTTGGTCGAGTGGTTTGTGTACCGGCTTCCATGGTGTCGCCATCTCTGAGGTCCCGGGTTCGAGCCCCGGTCGGGTCAATTTAGAAATTATTGTTCTTCTAAATTGTCTCGGGTCTGGGTGTTTGCTATGTAATAATATGTATGTATTTAAGTATTGTAAGTATGTTTATCCGTTGTCTAGTAACCATTTATCGAGTTTCTTCGAAGCTTCTTTTATGCTAGAAGAGAAGTTATTGAGTGGAAAATTAGATCCCACAAAGTGTTTAAAACAGTTATGTTGGGTATGAATTACATAAAATGAATTTAATAAATTACTTAGGTTAAAAAAAAAATACTTTTATTTCTTTATTGCTGTTAATTGTACTAAAATTACTTGACCAATGGCGTATTTGGCAAATTACATAATTTGACGAAAAGAGGATTTGACAAATTACCAATTTGTCTAATTTCTAATTTGTCGATTTGACGATTTGACCAATATCAGACTTGACCAATGTCGTAACACCCGATAATTGTTATTGAAATTTTGCATTCACAATGCTATTTAAATAACGGATAAAATGTTTACTAGAAAAAAAATCAACCAGTCTCAGAAAGCTCGAGTGGGATTCGAACCCACGTCCTTTGGATTGCCGGTCCACTGCTCTAACCTGGCTTGCAGCATAATCAAACTACTAGGAAAAATTCAGCGAGTCTTCTGGGGTCTCGGTAGCTCAGCGGTTAGAGCAGTCGACCGGCAATCCAAAGGACGTGGGTTCGAATCCCACTCGAGCTTCCTGAGACTGGTTGATTTTTTTCTAGTAAACATTTTACCCGATAATTGGTCTAGTTTTATTATTTTATTTATTATTATTATTAAAGCAAATTGTGGCGATGACTCGATTTCAATGATGAAGGGATTTGCCCTGTAGTGGGGCATTGTACAGTATGTTCTACTACTTGACTTAAGTTAATGCCATTAATTATGTGTGGTTTTATCCCTTGCAACGATCGCAAGTTAAGCTACCTTAGGCTTGCAGTAGTTGTAGTTACAGTGACCAAAAATTTGTTCTACATTTTAATTTTTCATTGCTTCGGATGACTCGTTAAACCATTTTGGTTCTGGTTGCCATAACAGGAGTCGTTAGAAATAAGCCATGACTTCTTTCAAGAAACGTCCATAAATAGTAAGCTTGCAAATTATCACTTGGTTTATTATACTGAAGCGACGCTGCCGCTTCTAAGTGTTAATTAGGTTTTTAAAGTCAAGCGTCAAAAATAATTATACAAAACCCTTTTGTTTTAGCGTGAATAATTTCACTGGAATATTAAACGTTTACAATAAAAAACGAAAACAACTGCTACCGCTTCAAATGTTATAATTAGTTTCGCTAATCATGTAAGACAATATTGTTAAAATTCTGAATGGTGACAAAGACCGTCAAAAGAATATGTCGAAAATAAGAGATCTGTAAGTACATGGTTGAGTGTCGTCTTTCTTTAGCAATACAGTACAATAGATGCAGATGACCATGGAGAGGAGTGTGACGGAATGGTGACAATGTGACAATAGGTTACACTGAGATGGACAGTGTGACAATTCGATTCTACGAATTGCATTAAAACTGTTAGCTCACATCTACACATTATGTTTGGTCAGTATTATAATAGCAGATTGTGTCACAAGGGAACAAAATGATGTATTTACGGCGAGAGCGATTTTTTGAATCCAAAGTGAAGCGAAGGATTCTATAGTAAAATCCTAAGGGTAGCAAGGGATTCAAAGTACGTCGCTCGAGGTTAAATAATTTTGGTACCGTGTCGCACAATCTGCTTTTCATCCTAAACTATCCGAAAAATTTATAATACGAGAAAATAAAACGAATAAAAAGTTCCCGCGTATTCTTTCAATTAGGATACGTAGCCAACAGCCAATGCCGCTCCGGCACGTGCGCTTTTTTAATACCGGCCAGGACTATAATGAAGCGAATTGCATTCAAACTTTTTAATTCAATAGTGTTCCAAATTCAAGAGTCATCAGCTGAGTCAGTCACTGCTATCAAGTGCGATGGAATGACCTACTTTTTGCCTCTTTTCGAATAGATGGTATGAAAACTCTATTGTATCACAATTTGAAAAGGACGGTTTTGTCGAATATTAATGTGAAATAATGGTGGATTATTAACCGTTAAGTGTTCGTGAACGTGCATGAGTGTTAGCAAATAAAACAACACCGTGCAAATTTACTTTTCAAATTGTCTCAAGAAGTCCGTGTGAGATCTTAGTAAAGTCCCACATCTTTATTGGAACTCCAGGGTTTTGGGGGGAATATAAGTTAGAATTCAACGTTCATATTATCATCTACTTTAAGCATTACTAAAGATCTCTGAAATTACGACTGAAGGACTTGTATCCATGGTCACGAATATAAAAATAAGAAAAAACAGTATTAAAAGGTAGGTAGGTAGGTATCTACGGAAGACCAGCGTCGTGGCATTACTGTGATGCTACGACACAATGCTGAGTAGATGCCTTTTCAGTGTCATTTAATATTGTTTTTTGTAAATTTTATGTTGTGTTTTTGATGCTGAATAAATTTATTTCTATTCTATTCTATTCTATAAAAGAAAAACTGTTTCTTTGATGTTCTATCTAGTTGTTTAGTTTGCTTGCTAGTTGAACTTTTAAGCGGGAAAGAAAAGCGTCAATTTTCATTTTTGTAGTATCAAATTATGTAAGTATAAAAATAATGGATCAATAATCGTTACGTGTTCATGAACGTGCGTAAGGCATGAGCAAATGAAACAAAATAGTGCAACATCACTTTCCAAATTCTATTTTTTCCAATAACCACGATAAGGTCTTAGCAAAGGCCCACATCTTTACTATTTCTCAAAGGGATTGGGGTAAAATCATTTACTTACTATTTAACATTATTATCATAACTCATCTCATCATCTTATCTTAAATATGTAAACATCAATGTTCTTAGCACTGTTGTAGATAGCTAGTTCTTCAGTAGTTGAGAATTCCGGTTGAAATGCGCTTCCATCTTCGATCGTATCATAACTTAACATCAGATGAGATGAAGGTCAAATGCTTACGCGTAAATACATTTAAAAAAAAACAATAAGCACTACATAATAAACGAAGACAATATTTTTCAATACTTACCTATATCTTTAATTTGACATTCGAGTATCGATTGAGAAATTTTAATACCTAGTCAGTTTAGACCTAACTATAGTAAGCAACTAGGTAATAAACGAAGACAATACTTTTTAATGTATTTTTAACTTGACATTAAGTAAATGTGCAAGCCGCACAAAGTCACTAAAAAGACAAAAAAAATCCAAGGTCATTAATAATCCGGAAAAAGGAACGGCTTATTTGCAATTATTGAAACTTCTCAACTAGCACGTTCCTACTAGAATAATACCTAGTAAGTGACTCGCACTTTTTTATCCGTCACTACGAAGGAAGGAAAGAACAAACTGTTTTGGGAGGTTAACTTAAAGACCACATCGACATCCACTTTGGAAATACCTCATCTTACTTTTTTGTGTTTTGAAACATAACAAAAACATTCTGAGCTTTTCTTAATTTAATTGATTCCTTTTCAACAACACGTGTTTTTCACCTCTAAAAACACAATACCATTATAAACAATTGATTAAAACTGCATTAATGACTCTTTAGACAGATTGAACATAAAACCTTATAAACTTTGCTTTTCCAGCGATTTATAGAAACATTATGACCGAGCGTCACAAACATCAATGTTGGTAAATTAATCATAATAATATACAAATTGACAGCTCAATTTTTTGAGTCAATAACCGCAACGTATTCGTAGAGTAGAGTCGGGCCATTCATACTTAATAAGATGTTATGTGCCCCGATGTACGACTATGTAACATACTATGTTGTCTGGCATAAAATGGTCGTCACGGGCAACGATTTTGCATTCGTTTTTTTTAAACATTCAGTTACGCAGAGAAAGCTTACTACGTCATAATTTAGGGGTTACATAAATGCTTTAAAAAGTTATGTTGTCAATTGTTGATATACGCTAAAATAAACGTCATTAAAAAAAAACAAAAGACTGTTGGCACACCTCGGCGATACACTAAAACGTCGACGTAAAAAAACAAAACACACTCCATATAAAACAAAAGAGGATCATTAAAAAGCGGCATACATAACGCGTAAACAATAACAAAACACGCACCCAGAGCGAGATCACACAACTGCGGGGAACAAAAAAATAGTTTTAAATCACCACTCGCGAGAATAGATCAATCCACTACACGGCGCAGGCCAGTGTCGTCCTCTCGGCGCGCGAGCATCAACTGTTACTCGGCTCGTCGGTCGCGCACGATAACCGATAGTACTGGATAGACGAGCTTACAAAAACATGCTTGTACGCAAGTTTTTACAGATAAATCGGATTAAACGTGACCGTGACAATATTGTTGTGGTGTATTTCGACTTTTGAGAAGCCTTTTACACTGGCCTGCTTGAAAATCGTTGCCAACTTTTAAATTCTCAGATTGATATGGACTATCAATAAAATAAATCCGTGGTAATTAACGTGTGTATGCCAATTGGCTTTCTTACACACTTTATCTGTTGTTACAAATATTTTTACACCATGAAGAAACTATGTAAATAAATGAATGCAATATCTAAACAGTTTCGTTCAGTCTTCCGATTTTACTTTTAATGGGTATTTGAAAATATGCACACTTTGAAAACCAAAAAAGAAATGTCTGAATAACAAATCTAGCAGATTAGTTATATTTCTCTACACGGAGTCGAACCTAATTAATTCTTAGCAATAACAACATGTCCATAACTCCAGCTAAATAATAAACAACATAGTTAATTATTTATTACAATGTAAATTAAAAACAATAAGCCTACATCTTTATCTCAGTCCATTGTTTATTCTCGTCACTTATTTGTTACAGAACTATTAACTTACACTTGTAACGATTTCATCATCAGATAGCTTCTTAATTAAACGTAATGATATAATGCCTAATTAAGGCTGAAATATGTACTTATAATTGTTTTGTAAATTATGGCTACTTTATTTCAATTAAAAATGTTGTTCAAGATATTAACCGGTTTTGAATGTAGTGATGGAAGTATGATAAAAAATTCACTGAGTATTTTTTATTTTTTTATTAAGTTTAGAAATTCGCAATTCGCATTCGCACTTCGAATTTCTACACCTTCGTTACTAGGTTCAACCACCTGGTGAATATAGTAAGGATTAGGGTAAGGATTATTTACCATTTCGCGCTAACTACATGACGATCGCGCTCGTGCAATTATTATGTATGAATAATTAGTTAGTAGGACATGGTACCAAAGTAAGGTAAGGTAAGCTACTTCTGGGAGACTATAGGTACTTTTAGCGAGAATCTTGATAGTGGAAGTTCCCAGGCTTAAAAATTTACTAAAATCCACGCCATCCTTTTCAGTTATAAAGTCTTAAGAAGACTACTGCAAGTCCAAAAGACAAGAAATACTAAAGAAAGTAATAAATTTGATAAACTTCTTTAACTATTTTTTAATCAAACTAGCCGATTGTTATATAAGTGATGCATCTGGGATTCAAACGACGACCCACGACCTTTAGAGTAATTGTAAAAATAACAATTCGAAACTACATGTAAAAAAATATGATGAACTAAATAAGTACAAACAAACAAATAATACTAATACTTAAATAAATTCAGATACCTAAACTCGTACCTACACTAAAACTAGTAGTATTATGTTTCCATATTAACAAAATCATTACAGTTATGATTAGCGTTTAAATTTTGACTTACCTAGTATGTACCACTTAAGGAATGTAATTAGCCTATATTTTGACGGGTGTTGGCTTAATGCATGCCAAATATGGGATAGTGATGACATGGCATGACATATACTCCGCTTAGAAATTAATAGCAGTAGCAAAATCTAGAATGGACATACAGTAAATTGTCCGTCTAGACAATAATTATTAATTAGTCCACCGGCCAGTGTACTCGCAATTAAATAGTAGATTCGTTACAATACGAATAGTAATAAATAAAAACATTGACGACCTCCTTGGCCGAGTGGTTTGTTCACCGGTTTCATGGTGTCGCCATCTCTAAGGTCCCGGGTTCGATCCCCGGACGGGTCAATTTAGAAATGATGGTTTTTCTAAATTGTCTCGGGTCTAGGTGTTTTCTATGTATTTAAGTATTTTAAGTATGTTTATCTGTTGTCTAGTAACCATTTAACGTGTCTCTTGGAAGCTTCTCTTGAGCTAGATAATTTGTGTGAGTGTAGGATAGTTTTATTTATTATTTTATTTTATCACAATAATGTAATAATTATATGGTTGGTTGGTATAATATATTATGGCTTGTGACTATACATCTCAAGATAAGACCAAAACCCGAAGGAATGCCGTGATTATAGGTATGTACTATACACTAAGGAAATTTTCATCTAAAGTAGCACTAGTTAAAATAATACTAGCGACCCGCCCGCGACTTCGGCCCCGTTAACACCCCGTGTCCAGTGACGAAATTCCAAAAAAAATCCTATCAATCAAAAACTTTAAAAAACAAGAAGAATGATTTTAAGATAGATAGAACCTAATAAAATAAATTGCGGTTTTAGCGCTCAGGTTTTATAAGATTTTTCCACAAAGAAGGCTCCATCAAGAAACTTGGAAAAATCGCCAACACATTGTAATTGATAACAAAAAAACGTACATACATACAAATAATCACGACAAATATCCCCGAAGGGTTGGTCAGAGACTAGGCAATGAGAACCGCAAAAGCAGTTTTCTGCCATAGGTAGTCTACTTTTCACCATATAGCGACCGCACAAGTGCTCAGCGTGACAGGTGGTGAGCCCATCGCCGCTCTAAGCTGTTGGATGTATGTGCAGTGCAGTCTTTAGTCCGTTTGTCGCCTTTTACGACACCCAAGGGAAGAGAGGGGGTGGTAGTATTCTTTCACCCCTACGCGACACGGTTAAAAAAATCCTAACAATCAAAAACTCTACAAAAAAAGAAGAATGATTTTTATTTAGACGAAGAAGACTATCAAGAAACTTGGAAAGTTCACCAACACATTATAATTGATAACAAAAAAAACGTAACAATGATTAATCATGTCACCATCAGCGAACTTAATTGAAAATGATCGCTAAATTAAACACACACGGTTGCATAACATACAAAAAGTAGACAGCGCACAGCAAAATAAACGATGCTCGTCAAATGTCAAAAATATCAACAAAAAAGCGCGGACGATACGTGACGTAACCATCTAGAATCTAGTGTAATGGTGCACTGTCAAATCATTCTCACACTCTTCGCCTTTTACTATTTTTTCCCAGGTAATTTTCGAACGAACGGTGCAGTGCGCACGCGCATAATCATTAAAACAGAATACACTGTATTATTGTCCTGTAGCAATTTCGATTTATCTGTTTTTCACAGTGGGTATTCTTCACATGGGTGTCATAAAAGGCGACTAACGGACTAAAGACTGCACATAACAGCAGAAAGCGGAGATGGTCTCACCACCTACAACGCTAAGCACATATGCAATTTTAATTGGGTGAGACGTGAACTATGGCAGAAGACTTCTTCAGCGGTTCTCATTGACTAGTCTCTGACAAAGTCTTTGGGGTAATAGTCTGTCTATGTATGTCTATGTATGCATCTATTTTACGAGATATTAACCGCGGACGGTAGCAAGTAGTAATTAGGCATGCTAAATAATCATATGCCTATTTTGTTCTTTAATTTTTTGTATTATCCAAGCTACATATTTAGTATAGATCAGATAAAGCAATACCCTTACAATGTTATACGATCTAAGAGAGCAATATAAAATGTTCACTGGACAAGTCATAAATATTAATCTGAGTAATTAATTATAAATTTCCGTCTCGCCTCTGGAAGAGAACACGCAACTATTCTGCTACCTGATTACGGGTAACAAGTAACCAGAGCAGAGACGCATAAACCAATCTAAATTAATTATCTTTCATTCAAAAAAACATAACTTAAATTATTTGACTTCAGTAGGTAGACAGACAGCAGCTAATAGTAGACAACCAGTTAATAAGTAGTAGCATTTTAACCGCCTCTGTGGTCTAGTAACTAAACCAACAGTCTTCGTCGCATAGGTCCCGGGTTCGATTCCCAGCGAGGGTACATCTTTGTGCACTTGGTTTTGTTAAGTCCGCCTGGATAGCTACCACGATCTTATCTAAAGTCTGGCGCCATAATAATGTTTATAGCACTGTTGTGTCCCGACAGTTTTATGATAAGATAGCCAGTTCCTTAGTGGTTGAGGAGCCCTAAGTAAAAACAATAGGTAGGTACCTTGAGCTCTTTTTGCATTAAAACGATTAAATTATAGCTTGTATTATATTATAACTATAGCTTCTTTGGACACGGGCGTTGCATGTTTACGTTTAATTCAAGTTAAAATAATGATGTGTAATAGTTTAGTGTTTCATTTCAACTTTATTATTGCTAACACCGTGCTATTATTGCTTCCATAATATTATTAACCTGACTTTGATCACTTTACCTAACAAACTAGTATTACCGACACTTTATCAATCCGACATTTAATAAAATAACATTATGGTACGCATTACTATAATATCAGCCTTGTACAAATGGTTTCTCATTAACTTTGATTTTATCCATGCACATGTTTCTAGTGTTGTACGGTCAGCCACAAAAGTATTTTAACACTTCAGCACTATGTCTTACCTCCTCAATATTTTGTTATTATTAGTTTTGTTTGTTTTTGTTACTTTATCTCCAATTTTATCAGGCCTCTGGGTTTTAACAGCGCTTTTGTGTCATTATGAATATCCACGAATGACACAGCAGCTTATACTGAGACAACCCATTACTTCAAACTTTTAGCTTTCTTTTAAAATACTCTATTTTATTTTTTCTGTCCTGTATACTGCGTCAAAATTTTATTTATTTATATCTTTGTATTATCATGCATGTTAGTTATATGTATGTCTTTGTTAATAAATGTATTTTTTTTCTTTTTATTTCTATCATTTTCTTACCAATTACTGCGCAGATACATAATGATTACGCGAGCCGATCGTTCCGAGCGAGTTGGTGTGACATGGTACTCAAGTGTTAAGCTACTTCTGAGGCCGACTGTACACATATAAACTGACTTATACATCGCAACAAAGCAGATCAAAATGTAAGTCCTAACTTTGATTTATCAACATGAATTTCGTAAGATTTCATGTCAATAGTTTTTAGGTTGTTTTAAAACTAAATTGTACCAACCGATGTATAGATACAGTTACTGATTGTTAGTTGAAAAGTTACTAAAATTTATGTTATAAAAATATTTTTATTTTTGTCTACACTTTTGCTTGAACTTTGCGTTTGTTCATTATGTCGGTGATTCAAATTATGATTTAATGAATAAATTAAATTATTAAAAGTTGTGTAACGAGATGCGACCCATCTCGTTACTCAACTTTTATTTTTTTAATTTTAATCAAAAGTTAAGGGATCACGTTTGTTCCCAAAATAAATCCACTGTAATTTGTGAAAAGCGTTATTATTCTATTGTTTTAAAAATAAATAGCTAATTACTTCCTTTAATCGTGACGTTAACAATATAAGTAAGACAGTTTGTAATTAAGATATCATCATTACAATTGCTCAATGATTGATGACTAGATGTAACAATTAAAATACACAATATAACATACACAATAATACACAGACTAGCTTTATAAAACACACTACTCGAAAAAGATATATAATTAAACATGAAAACAATTAGCTGTAGAGGTTTGAAATCTCTCGATACCTCCAATATGTAAAACTTTATGACTTTCAGCAAGGACACTGGCAGTTTTCTAGAATGCTTTTATTCTATGACTTTATTTTAAATATGGTTATTTTTATATACTGTCACCCTTGTTGTTCTCTCAACCGCTTGTTTAGCCTGCTACGGCTAAGTCTTTCTAATAGTACATTATGATATAAGTGCGGTAAGTTGAAAATTACAGCAGAGGCGATATTGCTTGCCCGAGCCGTAGGCGAGGGCTACAAGAAAGCAGAGGCTGTAATTATCAAAGCGCACGTATGTCATACGACGTTTTATAACATATTTGCGAGGAAAACACATTTTCTGAAAATGACTGCGTGTTTTTGTTGTTTTTCTAGTGTAAAATTTTTGGTAAGCCAACATATTTTTCTTTGGACTCATGGTAATATGCTGTCAATAACATTTTGTGCTTCACTTATTATTTCCGGTGGTGTAGACTGAAGTTTAGTTCTTCATTACTAAATCTAGACATATTTATTTTTAAACTTTCAAAGTACCTAATTATTGAACAAGAAGCCGCTGTTTGAATCGACAAAATATAGGTATGTGAAAGGTAGGAAGTCTTTCCATCAAACCCCTTGGGTGTCGTAAATGGCGACTAACGGACTAAAAACTGCACATACATCCTACAGCATAGACCGGCGATGGGCTCATAAAAATAATACTACCAACCCCTTTCTTCCCTTCGGTGTCGTAAAAGGCGACTAACGGACTAAAGACTGCACATACATTCAACAGCATAGAACGGCGATGGGCTCATCAAAATAATACTACTAAACCCCTCATTTCTCTTCGGTGTCGTAAAAGGCGACTAACGGACTAAAGACTGCACATACATCTAACAGCATAGAGCGGTGATGGGCTCTTCAAAATAATAATAGGTACCAACCCCTCTCTTTTCTTGGGTGTCGTAAAAGCGACTAACGGGCTAAATGCTCACTATCTAAGCACTTGTGCAGACTGTGCAGTTGTTTCTTGCTGAAGCGTGGACTGTGTGGGCGTGGTCTGTGTTGTCCATAGATGCAAATTATTACTAATTTTACATTACCGCACTAGTGTGTTATTACTAATTTTACATTACCGCACTAGAGTGTAATAAGCTACATTACGATGCTGAAATCGGTATAATAAGAGCCACTTTACGAGCAAATGTATTATAAATATATTTATTGTAGCCACTTTACGAGCAAATGTGTTATAAATATATTTATAACACATTTGCTCGTAAAGTAGCTCTTATTATACCGATTTCAGCATCGTAATGTAGCTTATTACACTCTAGTGCGGTAATGTAAAATTAGTAATAACACACTAGTGCGGTAATGTAAAATTAGTAATAATTTGCATCTATGGACAACACAGACCACTCCCACACAGTCCACGCTTCAGCAAGAAACAACTGCACAGTCTGCACAAGTGCTTAGATAGTGAGCATTTAGCCCGTTAGTCGCTTTTACGACACCCAAGAAAAGAGAGGGGTTGGTACCTATTATTATTTTGAAGAGCCCATCACCGCTCTATGCTGTTAGATGTATGTGCAGTCTTTAGTCCGTTAGTCGCCTTTTACGACACCGAAGAGAAAGGAGGGGTTTAGTAGTATTATTTTGATGAGCCCATCGCCGTTCTATGCTGTTGAATGTATGTGCAGTCTTTAGTCCGTTAGTCGCCTTTTACGACACCGAAGGGAAGAGAGGGGTTGGTAGTATTATTTTGATGAGCCCATCGCCGCTCTATGCTGTTGGATGTATGTGCAATCTTTAGTGCGTTAGTCGCCTTTTACGACACCCAAGGGAAGAGAGTGGTTGGTAGTGTTATTTTGATGAGCCCATCGCCGATCTATGCTGTTGGATGTATGTGCAGTCTTTAGTCCGTTAGTCGCCTTTTACGACACCCAAGGGAAGAGAGGGGTTGGTGGTATTATTATGATGAGCCTATCTACGCTCTATGCTGTTGGACAAAGAAAAATATATGTTGGCTTACCAAAGATTCATGCACTAGAAAAACAACAAAAAAACGCAGTCATTTTCGGTTTTTTTTTTCCTCACAAATATGTTATAAAACGTCGTATGGCATACGTGCGCTTTGATAATTACAGCCTCTGCTTTCTTGTAGCTCTCGCCTATCGCCTCGGCTGTAATTTTAATCTTACCGCACTAATATCATAATGTACTATTATTTACCAAGTTAAACTTGCGTTTCACTGCACAATAAACATACGATAAGGGGCCCTACCGTCAGCTATTAGAGCAGTATTACTTTAATGTAGCAAAATTCTGAGTTGAAGAGCCCAAAATGTGGAGCAGGCCCTCAAATTCTAAGTAAATATTGATTCCAGAAATATTACTATGAAATGTGTGTGTGTATGTGTATTACTTCAGTAAACAAAGTAATTTTTTTATAACTTGGTGGTCAGTGGCAAAGGGCTCGGCTCTATATCCTGATGTCCAGGGTTCAATTCCCAGGTCGGGCAAGTGTTTCGGATTTTCGATGCCTGACCCAGGTTTGTGATCACCAACCCGCATTTTACATGCGTGGTGATTTAACCATTGCCTATCGATTGTAGCGAAGACTTCATTTTACCGTTTTGTCTTTATCAGTTATCAGTTATCAGCAGCCTATAAACGTCCCACTGCTGCACAGGCCTCCCACGTGGACAATAGCACGTGGGGATATTGGGCCATAACCCACCACGCTGGCCCAATGCGGGTTGGTGGTTCAACGACTGTCATTTTACGACAACAACCGGGACCAACGGCTTAACGTGCCTTCCGAAGCACGGAGGAGCTCGCGATGTTTTTTTTAATTGACCCATCCAGCGACCCGGCATTGCGAAAGTTGATTAGCGGGCAAGCTCCTCTGTTTTGTCTTTGCACTTGGCAAACTAAGGCAAACTGTATCACTAGAAGCTGCGCAGGTAGCTTACCATGGCTACGTATCGTCTGTACTAAGCTATGGTTTGATCAAATGGGGAAGTTCAGTCGAAATAGCCTTTAAAGTTCAATAAAATTTTGTTCGGGCCATCTGTAACGCCTACTATAATGAGAGCTGCAGGCCTCTTTTCAGAAAATTGAACATACACCCACTAGCATGTATGTATATCAGAGGTGTTTGTGTGAGGTCCCATCCGCAGTATTGGAAGAAAAGGAGTGAGGTCAATCCGATTCAAAATAGAGCAAGATACATGAACTTAGTATATCAGCCACCTAGCCATAAATATATATGCGACAACGATGTTTTTAATATGTGTATTTTAATTTTTAACAAGCTTCCTGACGATATAAAACTTATTAGTATAAATAAATTCAAAACTGTATTAACAAAATGGCTGTAGGGTCATTTTGTTGAATACCCACACTGCCTATTTCGGTGCGCGGTCGCTACTCAAGAATTCTTTGGGCTATTTCGGTTGGTTTAGTTCTTCTACGAATTCTCATTTTTGATTTGATCCTGCAGAGGAATTTTCTTTTCAATTGCTCTTTGAGTGACCTTGAGCCTTTATATAATGCCCTTAGTGAGCGACCACGGTGCATTCCCGTGTGTCAACACACACGGTCAAATACTTTCGTCTTGAGACACTAGTATTTTGGATACGAAGAAGGTCTAGGCCCAGGTCAGTTACACAAGTAGTTCGCTGGCTTCCTTTTTGCATGAGCGTAGAATCCGTATTTTCTCAGATGAAAATGTTCATGGTACATGTCAGTGAACGCTGGTGTCTCTTAGAGTTCTGCTCTATCCTCCACGCTGTTCCTTCTGAATATCAACCATATGCTTCCACTTGGAAATATTTCTTGCTTTGCAGATGATAGCACAGTGCATAACGGTCACCCAGCAGCTAGGCAGGTCGAACCCGAAATGAAGCAAGTGAAAGATTCAGTCATTGAGCTCGATCGAGTGTTGAGCTTCGGAATGGAGATTTGCAACGATGGACAACATCGAAGCCGCGATTAAAACAACCTCATGTAAACTCGGTTTCCTGAACAAGGTGCGGCTACATGTGTGGTTTTGTGTGGATTATTACCACACCTCTGGGATGGGTTTGCAAAGTACTTTCTCGATACCTTGGACAGATAGCAAAGCAGTGCTGTTCATATTATCGACAATGCAAAGGTTACCAATACTCTCGAACCCCTACAATTGGGTAGAGATATTGTGCGATTCAGCGTCTTATACCGCTTTTACCATGGCGAGAGCTCTGATAAAATGTTTGACCTTATCTCTTTTTCCCTTTCTCCAGGGGTACACCTTTGGAGCGTGCTGCTCTCCGGCTCTCCGGAGTCATCGATTAATTGTCTCTAATATTCCATCGCGCACAATGAATTTGGGTTCTTCAGGCGTAATGTTGTACCTAAGGGACAGGCAGAGGGTGACTGATGCTACGTTTTGTTCAACGCTGCAACAGTAATTGTTTTCGGGCCTGGACTCCATCTCCACATAACATCAGGTTGAGTAGAGACAAATGACGGGCTAATATAAAAAAAACAAACTAAGATGTAGTACAGCAACTCTATGAATTCATTAGGTCTCCTTAAAAGTATTCGTGTTTACGCCTTTTTACAATAAATACGGTGCGTAATAGTGCGCATGCGCAATAAATAAATACACCTTTTCACAACAACTTACACGAAGCTACTACTACTAAACACAGCGCATGTCTGGTGGAAACGCGTGGGTAGTGCGCGCAGAGCGAGACAGCGATTGCGGTGCGGGCGGGTAGGAATAATCATTTAAAACTATTTTCTTTCATGACATTCTGATACGAAAGGTACAAAATAACAAATAGTCTGCTGGGAACATTGGGCAATATTCCCAATGTGCCCGGAAAACTTCCGGGCACATTGGGAGTGGAAAGATCCCGGTAGTGGCAATATTCCCAGACGTACATCACTAGTTATATGTATTAAGTCCATGTATAAAACAATTCAAAACAATCGAATGTTAAAATTTTAATAAAATTTTCCTTAATGTTTGGGCACCCTAGTGCTTTCGACTTCTATACGCGTATGATATTGAATAAGTAGCTGCCCGGTGTGAGGTGTGACCCGTTTTTCCTTCATACTTGATCACATTTGATCTTTTAAACGGTGTATACGCTAACATGTTTTAATAGAACAATTATGTAAAAAATTAAGATTTTTTTTTAATGAATTTGATCGGGAATCTACTACCTAACGTCCTCCCTTAAATATGTCTCTCGGTATAACTAACGCGCTGTATAGATATTTCATTTTAATTTACAGAACCAAACATTGTCAATTTAACCTTATACGTGGTCGAGATAAAAAAAGATAAAATGAACTAATTAGTCCACAAACAAGAACAACTCGGCTGTTGGAAGCGACTATTGAACAATATCTGGTTTCAATCTTTGTTTACGGAAACTGGATAGCCAGTTTAAAAGGAGTTTCATTTTATTTTTCAAAATAAACGGAGGTTTTACTATCACATTTGCCTTAAACAGGCATGTGGCCATTGCACTCCATCCGAATGTTATTGTTTCGTCAGAAATAGGAAGTCAACAATCCCTTTTTGTTGTTTACTAGCGGCCCGCCCGCGCCTTCGTCAAACGCCATCATACTTCTCAGAAAATTTCGTTCAAAATGTTTACAAACTTTATACAAAAACCATCGTCCTTTATCGATCTTTCTATCAGTGCAAACCGCGTGAAAATCCATTGCGTGGTTTATAAGGAGAAAACGGAGTCATAGACAGAGGAAAAGGGCGACTTTATAATAGGTAATGATAGTGATAAATTAGTGATAGGTATCCAACGGTCAACCCACACATCATCACTTATGATTATAATTTCCAATCATTATCATCATCATCACAAACAGCCAATCCTTCCCTTCCCACATGCATAACAGTACATGGCAGATTTGGCCACAACCCACCACGTTGGCCCAATTCCAGTTAGTGAGTTTTAACGACTGCCATCTTACGACAACAACCAGGACCAACGGCATTACGTGCCTTCCAAAGCACAGAGAGAAGCTCGAGATGTTTTTATTTCGATTTGGTAACCCATGTGCACCCATTTGGAAGCACATGTGCAGTCGCTATTTGGTGAAAAGTGGACTATGGTAGAGGACTGCTTTTGCTGTCCTCATCGCCTAGTCTCTGACTAACCCTTCGGGGATATAAGCCATGATTATATATATGTATGTATGTATGGTAACACGTACAATGTGCCAACCTTAAGGAAAGTTACCATTATTTCACATCAATTTTCGACAAACACACAAAATAAAGAAAACAATACAAAACTGCAGACATGACGGTTCAATTTCCCGCCAAGAAGTCCACGTTTTTATTTTTAATTTGGCAAAACATATTTTTTCATAATTTGTTCCTTGAAGGAACAGGCTAATAAGGTCAGAGATCATACTGCCTAGTCATTAGTTAGTTAAAATCATATTGTTATTATTATTAGCCTATATTTTCCCACTGCTGGGAATGGCTCACCTTCCCCTCTTTCCACTTTTCGCGGTCTGTTGCTTGTGCTGGCCGATCCTTGAAAGGATAACACAACTAAATAGGTAAGTACTTGTTTTATCCAAATATGATAGATGTAACCTCCAAAACTTTGAGTTGGAATATCTTTAATTGTAGACTTACTAGAGAAGTAAAACCAAGACCATGTTGTTCAGGATTACAAACTCTATAGCAACATATTTTTTTCATTTATAGACGCTTAAAAAAAGAGTCGACAAAAGTTTGTATGGGAGTTCGCCAATGTCCTTTACTGCATGTACCTTTATCAGGAACTAATTATCGATTTAACGCTTCTAACGCTTCATTAACAAGGCCTAAGCTTTTCAGCTCAATGTATCGATTATGAATTTAGCTTATTCAACACCAACATAATTCTAGGTTCAAAAAATTATACATTGATAACTTCTTTATGACTGTTAGCTCATGAAAGTTATTGATCTATTATACGCACGGCTCTTAAAAATATATCATTATCAACAAAGATTTGCTAAATGTATCTACATACTTTGTTTATGGTGAAAACTAATTGTAATTGGCCTTATTGTATTTATACATTAATGTATTTCAAAAAAATTAAAATGTAATAAAATACAAACGATACAGTTAAAAATTTATAATTTATAACTACGCTACAACTATGAAACTTGATGGCGTCATCGCTGCAAGCAATTTGTCTCTGCCAAATCAAATTAGCTTCTGGTCGATCTTTGGCGTGCGATATTAAAGGTTTAAATGTTTACAAACAGTTGCAAGTCATAGATATACTACTCACGACAACTAGCAAATTCGTCAGCTTGTGATTGTCTGTTATTTGTGTTATTTCTATTACCATTGAATAAGACTATCGTACTGTAGTACGACCGTCTTATTAAACAGTCTTATTCAGCGTTATTACGCGCATTGTGAATTGTATGAAATAGTTTGTAAACAAAATTTTTACAATTCTTTGTGCAAATATAATATATAACATCTTGAG
This sequence comes from Scoparia ambigualis, assembly GCA_963921215.1. Taxonomy (NCBI): domain Eukaryota; kingdom Metazoa; phylum Arthropoda; class Insecta; order Lepidoptera; family Crambidae; genus Scoparia; species Scoparia ambigualis. The sequence continues at coordinate 28,302,596 of OY992506.1, forward strand.
AGAGATTCACAAGAAAACCACTAACATTTGGTGTCTTTCTTTCACAAAGATATTTCCAAATAATATTGTGAATAATGTACGTTTGTACATTATTCACAATATTTTTACATACATATAATAACAACCATTATCACCGAAGGGTTAGTCAGAGACTAGGCAATGAGGACAGCAAAAGCAGTCCTCTACCATAGTCCACTTTTCACCAAATATCGACTGCACATGTGCTCAGCGTGACAGGTGGTGAGCCCCCGCTCTATGCTGTTGGATGTATGTGCAATCTTTAGTCCGTTAGTCGCCTTTTACGACACCCAAGGGAGAGAGGGGGTGGCATTATTCTTTCACCGCTACGCAACACCGTTACAAACATTAATAAAGTCGCTCGTGGCCGAACCTTATTTCTTCAACCAATCACAGGCCTCTTCTACTTTTTTTTAATATTAGTATTGCCAAATTCATAATCAAAATTACCCCAGAGGTTTTGGTGTAGCTGTATACAAAAAAACCTGCCGAATGGGTAGAAATCGAAGAGCGATCGGCCCGGTCCTGTAACACCGCGCGACAAACGACCGCCTTTTGTTCGCGGTGCTATACTCGTAGTACCGCGAAAAAACATCCCTTCGTCGTACCTCTGAACTTTGAGGGAGCTCCCCTTGATACCAATCCGACTATTGGTATCCTTGGCGTCGATATTTCGAGTGACGTTCAGTTTCGTGGTCATTTGGAAGGTAAAGCTAAATTAGCTTCGAAAAAGCTGGGTGTGCTTAATAGAGCGGGTAAGTATTTCACGCCGGCCCACCGTTTACAACTGTATAAAGCACAGGTCAGGCCGCATATGAAATACTGCTCCCATCTCTGGGCTGGAGCACCCCAATACCAACTCCTACCATTTGACCGCATTCAACGCAGAGCTGCTCGAATTGTCGACGACGTGGTTATTTCAGGTCTGCTCGATCCACTGGCTCTTCGGAGAGACGTTGCGTCTCTCTGTATTTTGTACCGTATATATCATGGGGAGAGTTCTGAGGAATTGTTCGGCTTGATCCCTGCCGCTGATTTCCTTCACCGCACTACACGCAATCGACTGTCATTCCATCCACATTACCTTGATAAATGGCGGTCTACTACTGTGCGTTTTTCAAGAAATTTCTTGCCTCGAACTACAGTGTTGTGGAACCAGCTCTCGGCGGCGGTATTTCCGGACCATTACGACTTAGGCATCTTCAAGAAACGAGCCTATTCCTTCCTTAAAGGCCGGCAACGCGCCTGCGACTCCTCTGGTTTTGCGGGTGTCCATGGGCGGCGGTGATTACTTTCCATCAGGTGACCCGCTTGCTCGTTGGCCTCCTTCTGCCATAAAAAAAAACCTTGAAATAATCAAGTGGCTAAAAACTCAAAAATAACCATGGTCATAAAACAATCACGTAAGCGTCGTCGCAGCCATGATCATAGCCACGGCTTTATATTTGCTCCGTGATCATGGCAGTCACCGGTGACAGACAATAATAAATTGTGTCTGGTTTTGTGACAGTCAATGTGTTTGTGCATTATTGTTTTTCTTTATTTATTTATTTAAACTTTTGCAACATAACATTACATGGCGGACTTAATGCCTGAGGCATTCTCTAACAGTCAGCCATAGGGTGGTGCAGAGTTGAAATGGTAGGTGCATTTAGGTGGGATAGTAAAAATGGTAGTAGTGCGCTAATTAAAGTGGAAGCGATCTTTATCTACCCGCATTGGGCCCGTATGGTGGGTTATGGCCCAATCTCTTCATGGGATGTTGTCCATGTGGGAAGGCCTGTTCCCAGCAGTGGGACGTTTATTGCTGGAGACAATATTATTCATTAATGCTCTATTAAAGCGGTGAAAGATTAACGACGCCAAACGGACTAAAGACTGCACATACATCCAACAGTATAGAGCGGCGATGGGCAGTTGCTATTTGGTGTAAAGTGGACTATGGCAGATGTCTACTTTGGCGGTCCTTATTTCCTAGTCACTGACTAACCCGTCGCGGATAATAGTCATGATTATATGTATGTACTTTCATCATCAGCCTATAAACGTCCCACTACTGGGCACAGTCCTCCCACGTGGACAATAGCACGTGGGGATATTGGGCCATAACCCACCACGCTAGCCCAATGCGGTTTTAAGGTTTTAACGACTGCCATCTTACGACAGCAACCGGGACCAACGGCTTAACGTGCCTTCCGAAGCACGGAGGAGTTTGAGATGTTTTAAATTTGGTCACCCATCCAGCGACTTGGCATTGCGAAAGTGGCTTAGCAAGCAAGATCGCAATCTGAACGTGCTAGCCTCTGCGCCATCGAGCTCCTCTCTGTCTTATGTCTCATGTCTCATCGTATGTACTTTATTAAATCATTAATAAGCAGCGTTCAGCTAGCGCATCATGTTTGTATTTCACTAATAGTAATAAGCTACTAAGCTATAATTTTTGATAATAATCTAGATCTGTAGTAATTGCATGCTATTAAAAGTGTTTATGTTGGTTGTAATATATTCACTTCTGTTATAAGCAGAATTCGGAATTAGGTAGAGTTATTTATGTACTAACTATTTATGAGGAGCTCGATGGCGCAGCGGCTAGCGCGTTCGGCTTGCGAACTTGCCCGTTAAGCAACTTTCGCAATGCCTGGTCGCTGGATGGGTGACCAAATTTAAAACATCTCGAGCTCCTCCGTGCTTCGGAAGGCACGTTAAGCCGTTGGTCCCGGTTGTTGTCGTAAGATGACAGTCGTTAAAACCCACCAACCCGCATTGGGCCAGCGTGGTGGGTTATGGCCCAATATCCCCTCGTGCATTGTTCACGTGGGAGGCCTGTGCCCAGCAGTGGGACGTTTATAGGCTGATGATGATGATGATTTATGTACTTGTATCGAAATGTTGATTTAATATTTATCTTCCCGGAATTTCTAATGAACAATCCCGTGTGCCCAACAATATTACAAATAAATAATAATAAAAACTCCAGAGATAGTTAAGACAAATAAAACAAATTCATATTTACATTAATTCACAATATAAATTATTATTAATAGTCTTATGCAAATTCTCACACTAATACCACAGTATAAATAGCTTATATTTATACTGCGCTTAAACTACGCCTTTTTTATAAATACGAAAACTATTTTGCTTCTAGCAATTTTTGGCAAAATTTGAGGCATATCCACTTTATTCGACGACCTCCTTGGTCGAGTCGTTTGTACACCGGTTTTCATGCTGCCGCCATCTCTGAGGGTTCGATCCCCGGTCGGGTCAATTTAGAAATTATTGTTTTTCTAAATTGTCTCGGGTCTGGGTATTTTCTATGTATAATAAGTATGTATTTAAGTATTTTAAGTATGTTTATCCGTTGTCTAGTAACCATTTAACGAGTTTCATAACAAAGCTTCTTTTGGGCTAGATAATTGGTGTGAGTGTAGAAAAGTTTATTTATTTATTTATTCTTTTGCTGTATGAAATCAGTGTAAGTACATAAATAACTCTACCTAATTCCGACCTCTGGTTTTAAGCTTAATGTGTACCTAAACATCTCGGTAAGTACTCTTTTAGTTTTGTTATCTATTCAAACAAATAAAAACTAGATACACAATCAACGCTTTTAGAAAGCGTTAATTGTGAAAGATGATCGAAGGAATTATAGATAAAATAAATAAATAAATGATCATCATCATTTCATCCACCCACTGCTGGAAGTAGGTCTCCTTCGTGTTATGTCATTTCATTATGTTTTGAGCCTACCACATTCAGGCTTTTCCAGCGATGAGTTCGGTCTCTGACGCATCTGGTTGGAGGCATTGGGTTATAATGTACTACCGTCTTAGATTAAACCAAAAAGGGAAGATACGGCATGCTCCTTAGATTAAAACAAAAAGGGAAGATACGGCATGCTCCTACTTGTAGTCATTCAAAATATAGTCCTACTCAACTACTTAAGCAAACACTCACACACGCACACCTATAAAGTGTAAATCGAGCGAGCGAGACAAAGCGGTAAGTTTCAACGTCAGCGCGAGGGAGTCAGCAAGTAGCGCGTTGACGTCTCGGTCGCTTCGCAACAGACGAGTATGTACGACCGATTCCGACGCCACTGCGGAGTAGCGTCTTTCTCTATTTCACACAGTAGAATATCCGCAATAGTGCGTGTAGCCTGTTCGCTCGGCAAATTGTGACTGAAGTGAAATTGTGCCATTAGGCCTAATTTTGGCGGCTCACTCACGGAACGCTAATGCCGTATCTTCCCTTTTTGTTTTAATCTAAGGCATGCTCCTACTTGTAGTCATTCAAAATATAGTCCTACTCAACTACTTAAGCAAACACTTACAAACGCATACCTATAAAGTGTAAATCGAGCGAGCGAGACAAAGCGGTAAGTTTCGACGTCAGCGAGTAGCGCGTTGACGTCTCGGTCGCTTCGCAACAGACGAGTACGTACGACCGATTCCGACGCCACTGCGGAGTAGCGTCTTTCTCTTTTTCACACAGTAGAATATCCGCAATAGTGCGATGTAGCCTGTTCGCTCGGCAAATTGTGACTGAAGTGAAATTGTGCCATTAGGCCTAATTTTGGCGGCTCACTCACGGAACGCTAATGCCGTATCTTCCCTTTTTGTTTTAATCTAAGACTACCGTACTAGAGGAGCTATCCCAAGCAAAAGTCTTGTTCTATTTTTATTAAAGTATAAACAAGAGTTCGCTGCAGCGCTAAAATAATAAATTATCGTCTTTCTGAACAATCCAAACGAGAAGAAACTTAAATTTGGCTGGAAAATAAAATATACTTTCGACCGCCGAGGGTCTAGAATACACTGTAGTTAGGGGTCCAGTGGACACATTATTTATTGGGGGTCGAGGGGACGAGAGTGGACTAAACGAAACATACAGCGCTAGACCGCTTCTTTTATCACGACCAACAGGTCTAAAGCGCCGAAACATGACCGCCGCTCATGTCTTTGATAAAATAATTAGTCAAATGCATGTTATATCGATAATTTAGTGCGTATACGAGGGCAGTTTGGCAACTCAATGACTTTAAGGTTGAATAAAAACTGTTTTTAATATATTTTTTTTGTCTCACATTTGGAAACTCGCTACGAAGCGCATGCCGTTCTTTTTTCAAAGGACTTCATCCATTATGGGCCCACCACCTCAACAATCATATTGTAAATTAAGTAATTTACAACTAGTTTTGTAAAATTATTTATTGATTATCGATCACTATTTGGAAGTATCAAAATAAACTATAATAAAAATGAATTTTACCCGATTGTTAATTGACTTCCTTTAAAAGGCGCGGTCATCTATGACCATTCTATGACTTAACTGCGTTGCCTAGTGAATGAATAATTGAGCCAAGTTGTAAAAAGCGATTGAAAATGTAAATCCTGGTTTTAAAATAATAGCTACTTGTTAGATTATTTACTTTTATTACTTTTTACGTCTTTAATTCCTATGAGGTTAAACGTATTAATGAAAAATAATAAATATAAGTGTCTTGAAATAAGTTATTTTTATAGTCCAGCAACACTACTTTGTTAAATCTGTCATCCTGCTGCCTAATGTCATTATTTGCCGCTCGTTTCGTCTGTACTGTTTGTGTTCTTGGGTTTTTAACCTATGTTGTATTATTTAACAACATAACGTTATGTATTTATGTTTCTCAAAACAATCAATAACATTAAAATATTTAACTGTTCATATGATAGGCCCAAGGACCTATATAAAGTGGACGGTGTCCTTTGGCGCGAAAACAAGCTTTTTAGAAACAAAACAGTTAGGCGACTTCTAAGTATTCTTTAAAAATGGAGAAAAGCAAGTTTCGAGTGCTAATTAAACACTATTTTTACGTGGTAAAACTATTAAGCAGACCGAAGACAAATTGAAAAAGTATTATGGTGATTCTGCGCCTTCTCATGGGATGGTACATAAGTGGTTCACTGAATTTCGTTGTGGACATACTACCACTAATGACGCGGAGCGCCCAGGAAAGCCGATTGAGGTCACTACGGAGGGCATGGTTAATAAAATACATGATATTGTTTTGGCAGACCGTCGAGTGAAGATATGCGAAATAAGTGATGCTGTGCACATCTCGACTGAACGAGTTTTTTATATTTTGCATGATATTCTGGGCATGAAAAAGCTTTCTGCAAGATGGGAGCCGCGATTACTAACAGTCGACCAGAAACGAAATCGTGTAACAGCTTGTGAGGGATGCCTAGCCATGTATAATCATAATCTGAGTGAGTTTATGCGTCGGTACATAAAGTTGACGAAACGTGGGTCCATCATTATACACCAGAGACTAAGCAACAGTCGAAGCAATGGACTTCTACCGGGGAACGTGCGCCAAAGAAGGCAAAAACTGCTTGCTCGGCTGGTAAAGTGATGGCCACAGTCTTTTGGGACAGCCAAGTGGTTATATACATCGATTTTTTGGATAAAGGCAAGATAATAGCCGGAGCTTACTGTGCTGCATGGTTAGATAGATTCAATAAAAAGTTGATCAAGAAACGACCGCATATAGCAAAGAAAAAAATTCAATTTCATCAGGATAATGCAACGGCCCACTCGTCTGCAATCGCGACATCAAAAATTGTCGAATTAGGATACGAATTATTGCGACACCCTCCGTATTCGCCAGATCTAGCCCCCTGTGACTTTTTCCTCTTCCCAAATATGAAAAAATGGCTTGGCGGGCAAAGATTTTCGTCAAACGAAAAGGTGGTAGCCGAAACTGAGGCCTATTTTTCAGGGTTTGACAAAAAATATTCTTTTGATGGGTTGAAGTGGTTGGAACATCGCTGGATTAAGTGCGTAGAGTTGAAAGGAGATTATGTAGAAAAATAAAAAAATATATATGTAAAAAGAGTGTTTCTTCTTTCCAAAGTCATGGACTTATCAAACCGCCCTCGTATACAGGTGAAAAGTGATTCGTTTAGTTTTATTTGTGTTTCCTGAATTCCTTAAACAGTTAGCAAACTTAACACACATGAAGGCATATTTTAATAAAATAGAACACAGAATACACATGTATTGTTGCGTCTAGCGCCTGCTACAGGCTAATACAGTTGGAGCGAGCTAGTTCTAACGCATGTAGCAAACAATCTAGTTGTGACGTTTTCTCTAGTACGTAGTACATTATAACTCAATGGTCGGAGGTCTGCCAGCGCCGTGCTTGTGTGTTCTCGGCAGACATTCCAATATGACTCTTTTCCTCTGGCTATCACCTCGTCTCGCTCCTCGCTTGTCTTATATGATAATGTGATGAGCCCATCGTCACTCTATGCTGTTGGACGTATGTTCAGTCTTTAGTCCGCGAGTCGCCTTTTACAACAAGGGAAGAGAGGGGGGTGGTAGTATTCTTTCACTGCTACGTGACACGGTTATTTCACTGCAGAATCAGCTTTTCGAGGTGAAACGAAATGAGTTTACAGAGTCTCTTTACTGTTGATTCTTTGGGCCAAATCTATTCAATTTGACTATAAAACGTAACCCCACGTTTCACATGCGTTCGTAACTGAAATACGAATACGCTTGGTCAATCGCAAAAAGTTAGGTGTACCGCAAATCATACAAAGAGCACTCTAAAGAAACAGATAATGTACAATTTGTGTTTCCACCGTAACAAAGTATCACATTTCCATTGTAAACGCATAATTAGTAAATTACATTGTATCCTATAGACCATAAAGCATTTCCATATTATATAAAGTATTTTCCGCTATTTGTTGGTATAATCGATTTTATCAACGTCTTCGATTCCTTAAAAAGACTTATGTTTACTTTCACTGACGATTACTACATTTCATATAACCCTTAGGCCATATTTGGTGACGGTTATCAAAGTGAAACTGTCACCAACGTGGTTTAGGGCTTACATTTACACCTGCACAATCTATAGAATTAGATTATGTTCGTCTTTGTAAGATTATAATATAAATATCGGCTCGCAGCTGACTCAATCCCCACGCATTGTAGTGGTTAAGTCAACACCCCTCAATTGTAGAGTTGACTTGACAATATGGATTTCAAGAACGGACGCCTTGCAGTGGGAGTGTATACAGGATGTACTTGACTTTACTTTTACACCTGATCTTATCTTATTTTAGTGGGATCTGCCAAGATTCCCCTCTCGCAGTAGCACATCAACCCATCGAGATATTTTATGCATCCTCATCCTATCACACAATCACATTACTCAACCTCCTTAGTGAGAATGACTGCCATAAGCTTGGCAATGTCTTTGAGGAATCTTTTGGATTCGGATAGGTGCATAGGCCGATCCCAACATTATTTTCCTGTGGAGACCATTGAGCTATTATTATATTATATTGATAGAATTATTTATATTGATAGAATTGGAAAGAGACAGTGGATCACAGCCATGCGCGCAGCGTCTATGTGTCGCTTAGAGAATCGCATAGCTGCATTGATTCCGTTATCTCTCCACATGCCCTGCTCTTTTTTATAGTATGGTAAGGCTTGCATTTAGTAATCTCACCTGATGGTAAGTGATGATGTAGCCTACAGTGTAACATGCTTACCTAGAAGGAACCTGTTTACTCGTGATTTGAAGACCCCAATATTATACCTGATGGAAAACTGGCAGTAATTCCCACAGCTTTGCGGTACGAATGATGAAAGTGGACGCAAAACGCTTCATACGCTTATGCGGAATCTCCACTGTAAATCTATAGCGTAGCTCAGTTTGTCTTATGGTAGAAAGCAGATGGAGGAATCAAAACAAATAATCTTTTTACACCAGATATAAATATGTGATGGAAATACCTATCACGACATTTGGTATCAATATTATAGTTTAGTTAACTACCTTGCTTCGTGTTCTACTAATAATTCCATTATCATTAATGTATGTATAAATGTATTAATTCCTCGGCCGTTTGTCCGATCAACAAAACTGCATTGTATCTGCTCACCGCTTTCCAGTCGTAACATGTTCTATTGTGAGTTTATGCGAGATGTAGAAATGTAATTTGCAATAAACAATATAAGCCTACTATCGGTGCATAACTATAAATATGAAAACCTATTGTTTAGGTACCTACGAGTAATTCAAGTTTTAGCACACGGCAACACGCCAATAAAGTAAAGGCGTTTCATTCCACGCATTCCTGTTAATATTTATTATCTTCACTTGTTGAAACACTATAGTGAATGGATGCATTTCGCAAAAAAAAAAAAAAATGATAAAAGTTGCAGAAAACGATTTATATTTACTGCATCCTCAGTAAATATTAAGCAGCTTGTTAAAATAAATTGGCGGAAATATTGTTGTATCGTTCGTTATGTACCATGGTTATTATACAGTGTATGTTATCCTAACTAATATAATAAATGCGAAAGTGAGTTTGTTTGTTTATTTGTTACGGTTTCACGCTTAAACATAAGAGGAAACACTACGTGGAACTGGCATGCAAAATTGTCATACAATACAAAACACAGATCTAAAACAGAAAAACGACGTTTCTGACGTTAGCAAATGTAAAGCCTGTATAAGTACTGTCCCACTGCTGGGAAAAGTCTCCATCATTGAAATCAAGTCATCGCTACAATTGATGGGTGTTGGCTTAATCACCACGCTTGCCTATTTTGAGTTTGAGTTTGAGTTTGAGTTTGCCAAATGCGGGTTGGCGATCACAAACCCAGGGGGGCGATCGCGCTAAATAATGACAACCAAACCATAACTGAACCGCAGCCGTTCTGCCGACTTCGTATAGCGCCATCGCGTGTGTCAAATGCTTCGATCAACAATACCAACTAATCGAAGGTCAAACGCGATAACAATGCCAGTCGGAAAGGGGACTAAGCCGTGGACAACTGAAAGTGCTACTATTAACTGTTATATTGCAAAAATAAGCTTAGCGAAAAACACTTTATATTAACTTCCATACAAAATAAAATTATAAAAATGTACAACCCTGAATAGGGGCGAGGCTAACGCATGCTAGCTCCTATGGTAGCTCAAAACGGCCATTTTGTTAACCCCGGCAATTAACTCAAATCTGTCTCTCTCTCAAAACAGCTGACCGGCCGCCAGGGCTACCATAGCGTCATTTCTTTTGAAATCTTAAAAAAAGCTGTTAATCTAAAATTATCCATTTTTAAGGAAAAATTCTCAGACAAAAGTTATTTACTATCATGTATACTGTAACCTCCCGCCTTTATTTTTATCTGGTATACCTTAAATCTAAACCTTTTCCACCTATATGCCTAGCTACCTTATAATACATACACACATCCTCGCCGCTTTACCTTAACTTAAATTATTATCTAATTCTTAAAACTAATTAACCTAATTTATCTACAATCTAATGGTTGTGTTTGGAGTTTTTGTTTAGTGCGTATTGTTTGTATGATGATGAAACCTTAGCATAGCTTAATTCTATTTACAGTGAATTTCAGTCAAGCAATGTAATATTATAATAACTACTATTTTGGCCAGATCGTCTAGTGAACCCTCCGTTGTTAACCGCATTTAAGTAACTCAAGTTCTTTCGTGAAAGTTTAGTAATTGGCTTACCCCTGTGTTAAATTATTTTCTCCTGACCTAATTACCTACCAGTCTATAGATCATAACATAAATATGTGTAGCCTAGCAATGACTCCGTCTGAACTGTGACCTAAATCCTTCACTGCAGCTGCGGGGAAGATTTGTAACTACTCAAAGGTAATCAGATGATAGCTTAGCTTATAGGTATTATTATTTATTATCAGTAGCATGATACATAAGAAGCCTGGTGCAATTTATGAGCCCCACCGCCGCTCCATAGCGTACTGTACATCTCATGGTTTAATTACAGTTCCGTCACATTGGCTTTAACTTTAATTATTAGCTTGTGCCTTTAATTCTTTAAACTGAGAATTTACATCTCTCCTCAAATTTAATTTCATTTTACATTATGAACTATGTGTTAGCAATTTAAATTCTTATTATTCCACATAAATCAATAGAGTTTATCTCAAGGCTTGCTATCATCCAAATATCCTTTTCACATTAAGAACTTAATCATTCAATGCAATAACTTATATTCAGTTCCGTAAAGGGTGGATAATTTAATAAAACGCCAATTCAGGCGGTGGCTAAAGTAGAATGCTATTAATACAGGTAAAACTACTTTTATTTACTCTTAGTATTTATTATACAGGTCTTGTAAAGTTCCAATATAACTACATTGGATTGGCTGCATTGGCAGATTATCACATCTTAAGTTTATTAAAGGATGTTTAATTCATTCAATATCCTTGACTTTAGGAAGTGAACTGAAATAGAATACTATCATTTGAAGTAAATTACTTTGGGTTACTCTTAGTGTTCATTATACAGATCTTATAAAGTATAAGTACTTCTCAAGTTTATTGAAAGATGTTTAATTTATTCAACATCCCTGACTTTTAGGGAGCGAACTTAAGTTAATTATTTTTCCATTAACTTCCACCCTCTGTCTCTCAGACTGAGTGGTTAATTTGATAGACTACTAAATCATAGTCAGTATACTTTTAGTAGGTAGTAAATTAGGTAGTTAGTTATCCCTGTTAATCATTAAATCAATTACATTTAGAAGTTATCTTTTACTCACTTTAATAGATATAAATTAGACTGTACTAGGTATTAGTCTGATTGATTAGATTGTTCCTATCAAATATTTCTATGTTTCATATTATTAGAAGTAAGTACTTACATATCTTAAGAGGTCTATTCGAATGGTATTAGTAGACCATTGTCAGGCTAATTAGCTGGTTGTTATCAATCAATTATTTCTATGTTTCAGATTATTAGAAGCTCATAGCTTGCAATGTCTTCTTTCAACGACTTATCCTAGGTTCTAAACTGGTTTTAGTTGTTCAGTTTGTATCAGCTTATTTTTGCTAAGGTATCGGATGTAAAACTTTAACACCTTGAAGAGTGTAGCGATATGAGATCGTATTGCATCCCAGGGAAAGCTAAAAATGCCTGTTTGGTCATTTCAGTATTAGAAATCAAACATCACAGTACGGCTAAGCTTATTTGCTATAACTTTTTAGTATTTTTCTTGTAATAGGAAACCAGTCTAGACTTTTAGGTACTCCAAAGTAATGATGGTACAATATTATCATACTTCTGTTAATTATTTAAAATGAATAATTAATTGGTAACAACTTTAGGAAAACAATTAGAATTTTACCGGCCTGCGGTAACAGATTACTTGCCTAGCTAGGACCCACATCACTTCATCATAATTTTATTTAGCGCCGTAACTTAATTATCCCTACCTTATTAGTCTGAATTAATAACTAACCATATATATATCCGCCTACCTATAGATTCCTACAACTTTCCTCACTTGAAAATGCCTATATTTTGTCGAACTAACAGTCCCTTTTGTGTACCTTGCAAACTAGGCCAAGCCACATTTAACTTAAATTCGTGATGTGTGGTGAGAGTCGCATTGCCCCTGAAAGCAACTAACTCCTAAATGTTCTATCAGTCGAGCCAGTATACTCAGTGTGTTATTTTCCTATCACTACACTGTATGTACGGAGGTAGACTCGAAATTGGACTGGGTCATACGGGTCTACCTCCAGCTAAATGGTGTCTGACCTATCTTCAACTTTCACTAGGGAGACAACTGTCTCTCCCCCATTACTCCGTCGAAGATAGTGTATTGTTTAGCGTAATGATGTAAAACGCCGATCTTATTAAATACAATCAAAGATCATCCAGACCGAAGTCTGTTGAAAGGTACATAGGTTTTCGTTGCCACCGTTACGCGTTTCCGCCGATGTACCCCGGAATACTTCATTCCGTTAACGGATTCGAGTTGCGACCGCAATAGTTTTACTTTATTAATCACTTTCAATTTCACAAATCTTAATTAATATCGCAGCTCGAATATCACTTAGCGCACTATCAAAGCTCGGACACTATTTTCCCCGTATGAGTAGTACCGCACTCTTAAATTGGACCGCACCGCCGACGTCCCAAAATTGAATGCCCGCTAATTTTCCGCCCTTTTCCCAAGCATCTTAACTTTCGCGCCATGCGCGCCTACCATTCCCCCGCGCGAGTCCGCTTTTCCTCCCTTCAACCAATCCCTAGCTGTTTTTCGATGCGCCTCGCCTTCGCGTCCTGCCACGTGGAGCTATCATCCGACCTCTCTTTCTGTCTTTTTCTCAACCTCTCGCTCGCTCATTGCCGCTTTCGCCGCGCAATTCTAAATTTTTTTCCATAATCTAACCAAATCTCGTCCGACAGCCAATATTTCATCGTTGAATATCTAAATGTAGCCTTCTATTAACAATTCCCTCTTAATAATCCTCCACTTAAGCCAATAATCCTATATTTTGGGAAATTATCAAAAGTTCCGTATTCCGACCATAGATGGCGTCCGCCCGTAAGTGAACCACTTTCCCGACCCCAGAGCAGTCCCCGCGAAATTCAAAATAAAAATACGGTCCTAGTCAAGCTCACAACCATGACTCCCACTAGACGCCGCCTACGTCGCAAGGGACGCGCAGAGCAGTCCCCGCGAAATTCAAATTAAAGAAGTCAAACTAGCAACCTTATGCGAAGCTCAAGCAAATAACTCACGCCAGACGGCGCCCATGTCGCAAGGAGCACACAGAGCAGTCCCCGCGAAGTTCAAACCAGAGATAAAGCGTTAGACCACGGACCATTATTCTAAACCAGCTTATCATTCCCCTTTTCATGCTTATTATATTAATGGTGCCACACATCAATACCCATGTTAGTGCTACTCCCACACATTCCTTACTAACGGACGGATACCATTCATTCTGTACCGTTACAGCCGCCCCCGATAGAATTTAAGCAGATAAAGTACCACTCTTACCTGCGGCGAATTATATCTTAACCCTGTACTTAATTAAGTACAAAATAGCACGTCCTTCCTTGCCAACCTCATTGTCATCCTAGCCCTCAAAGATATTCCTACTATTTATAGTTCCTCCCCAAATCCCTAATGACTCCTTCCTCATTCCCATTGCAAAAAAAAACCCACACCCCTCATTCTATTCAACTGACACAAAATCATAATTGCATACCCAGTTCTCGTGTTCGAAACGAAATCCTAGTAAACTTAGTCTCGGTAAATATTTCCCAATAACTTAGACATCTACCATTTCTTTAATCATACACAACCTCCGAATAATGATTTGCCTTTTGTTTACCATCATAACTACAAATCATATTATAATATAAATCAATATAACAGTCTCTTGCGCTGTCTACTAACGCCCCTTTTTTTTTTCTACTAACGCCCCCTAGCGGAAACTCTTCAACTCTATGACGATTCCGACGTAAAGTTTATAACATCTTCCGAACCATTCAATTATTCTATTCTTTAAATTATTTTCCTAGAATAATTTCAAGTACATCTGTCATCATGGCCTTCTTTTAACTTACGTCTTTTCTTACAACTTGTTCCGCATCTAAATGTTGCAACCTAGGGATCGAACCTGGGATCTTTCGTGGGTGAAGCATCAACCACTTCGCCGTCATGGTCTTTTAGTTCCAACTAGGTTAATGAATAATAATTAATAATTTGAATTAAAACTTTCCTTCATACTTCAACGCTACCAATCTCATCTTAGCTTATATAATTACCTAAGATAACGAAACGTCGGAACAATTGTCTACCTCAGGCAGGGATCGAACCCGCGTCCTCCACAATCCCTAATTAGCTACTTCTTTCAACGGAAACCTATTTTCCTCTCCGCGGATAAGAAATCTTAACCAAACCCCCATATCAACCAAAACCAGTAGGCATACCATCATCGCCCAAGAGTTATAACTTTATTTTAGATGAGATACATCTAATGTCTAATCCTACAAATAACCGAGATAGAATACTAGACTCGCTTCCGTCCGGTACGCAGTGACACCCACTCATCGTGCATACAAATAGAGGTCTTAACACCTTACAATAAGGTTGTCGATCGTAAATACTTAGGAAAAACTCATTCACTCTAAGGGGGTACGCATCTCGAAACACGTCCTTGAGTTTTGAACTAGCTACCCCGTAGTTCAGATCTATTAGAAGTTTGTGTGCTATGTATATCTAACTGTCAATGTATGCGTCATCGATAAGTACTTGTTAATACTCCGGTACGCGTTGGACATTGTATACTAATTGACAAGTACTGAGCTTATACGTATAAGCAAATACTTATGCCAAAACCTATCTAGTAACTATGTCTCATCCCTAGTTATTACTATGTACGAAAGACAACATTTAGTCTCATTTGCTAATATATAATACGTCAATATCCCCTTACTTTCCTATACCTTTGAAAAATATCATTTTCTTTTTAAATTAAACAGACCGGTAACTATCTTATCCGCCCCCACAACTCTACTTAACTTCCTACCTTTTATATTACTAATAACGGTCAAATCGGTAAATAATAAGTCATTAAAGGTGACACTTCGTCTTAGTATTCATGGTAATTAATATCGTGAGTTCCTTCTCGTATTTACTGAATTCCAAACTGCGTGATTCAATAGTGCTAGTTTCTTTTTATTTTTATTTTTTTATTAGATGATTTTAATTTTACACTCGCACAAGACACATTACTAAGATGGTAATCTCCCGAATGTTTGTAACTCTAATTGGTTACTCCTTAATTACTCTACTCTACCTTCAGCCTTCCGTCCAGATTGTAAAATTCCCCAGTAGCGCGAGTTCCACTGATAACGCTAAAATGAAATGCTATCAATAACCTCATTTTCGCAGCTACCGGTAATATCTCTCTGTTGTTTAGTCAAGCATATTTACCCTGGTCCACACTCCATAAGGCGTCCTCGAATGGAATTACCCTACAGCAGAATTCTCACAACTTTTAGAAAGGCTAGTTTAGGAAATGAAGCTAAATGGAAACCACTTAATTTTATTGTGTGCTGAGTAATTCCCACTTCTACAGCACAGTTCCGAAACTTCGATTCAATTACTTCACCAGGTAAATCAAACAACCCACACGCTTAACTAAGTTCTATTTGTGCCCAGTGCGACTAAAAATATTCGAACACCCTAAACAAGCTACGTTTACTAATTTAACAGTGCCAATTAAGAATGCTCCCTTGTGTCATCTATAATTTTATTGTGTGCATAGACGACCAAAGACCTTGCTTTCAGCATGCCTTCTTCGTTGGACCCGCTTAGTTAAATACTCTAATCAAAATTCTAAAGTTACAATTGAAAATGTCAAAAGTTCGAATATTATGCAATAGAGAATTTCTCTAACATAGTTACTCCACCTCTTCGCACTATTTAGTCAGGCATATTGCAATTCAAGTATTTATTTTAATTTATAATGACCTATCTTCTCCACCCCTGTTCACATACTTTAGCCATCCCTATCCACAACTGCGGTGAAGATAATTAGTTAATAAACAAAACATCCTATAAACATTCTATGTTACTGCCGCAATCACAAGAAATATTTACTAGAAGGATTATCTATCATACAGCTGACTATAACAAAATGAGTCCCCCTTATCTTTCTCCGTTCCTCTTCTAACGTAGAAGACAACAACAGACAATTAACAATTAATTACTTATAATTTAGAACAACCCTAGGTAAAACGCTACCACAAAACTAGTATAGAACAGAATAATACTAACCGAAGTAAACTTTTGTATTCACACTTGCAAATAAAATATCTTTATCTTTCCGTGATGAATGATTTTGATAACACTATTTCATCAACTCAATGTCCCGGCCTACATATGTGAAAACTGTCAATTAATTAGTTTGTATAAAACAATCTAGATGCAACATGCAGTTCACATTAACTAACAATTTTAAGGTTGTGCCATAACTTCGACAATAACCTACCTTAGCACTAATTTTAATCATCTACAATTACATCACGTACATATTAGATGCCAATAATCTAGATTATTTAAGAATTCTAGCAATTCATATTAATAAATAACCAAGCAAGATAATCCCGCTGTGACAGTCTGCGCTGACCATGCCACAAGTCAAAAACGCGTTTCGTTCGTCCTATCATTTCTAAACCTGTAGACATTTACTTTGTACTAAACAAATTCTTGAGTTAATAATTATTTGCCAATTGTTAAGCAAACCTATTTAATTTCATAATAACAATTTTAATATAGCAGTATTAGAATATTATTATAAATCCCGAACATCTTTATTTATTATAATCAACATTACCGGTTAAAGTATTTGAATGGCCTAGTGTGAACTAGGTTTCAGGTCGCACCTCGGGAAAATAAATTTACTATTGACTTTAAAATCTACTACTTATAAATTTATTATTTTCTTCTGACATATAAAGATAGGCTATGACTCTAGGTCGGGTTTAGTAAACTTTGAACTATGGCTACCTCCACAATAATCTCGATTAAATATATATATCCGCAAAACGAATTATGTCTAATTCGGCCGATTTTATTAAATTTAAATTATGCTACTAAACAGTACGTATCCTAAGAACGTCACACATCCGAAACCCATTTCAGTTCTAATTTCTTTACCCATCTAAATTAAATTTTGTACCTGTCGACGCGAGATAACATCTAAATAATTACTTTGTATGATTCGAATTGTGATAGTTGATTTTGTATTGTAATCTCGATAACGCAATATCAGGGATTTACTTATTAATAAATTTTACACTAAGAAATTTATTCTCAGCTCGCAATATCATCGCTTTATTTCCGGCTTGAATGTTTCTGCGGACTATGAGTTTAAATTTATCCTACAACTTAAAATTGTGGTATATAAAATCGATCACTGTTTTATAAGTAGCTTGCGTTAACTTTTAAAATAATACAACGAGTTAACTATTGATTATGACGTGACATCCGCCCGCAACTCGCCTTTATAATTGATGTGATAACATACGCTATTGTTATCCCTATAGCATAACAGTGCTATAACTCGTTAATTTTGCAGTTAAATCTCGACTTCAAGCCAGTCAACTATATATTTTTTTTTTCTACTATTATTATTTTTTTTTTTTTTTTTTTTCAACATCTTAATCGTTCAACGGAGATAGACAATTGTGAAAGGTACCCTTCTTAATAGGCTAATCCAACCCAGTGAATTTAATGATTTATCTATCTCTACCTATCCTAACTAATTAGTCATGTAGTAAGGTCTTTTCTTTTCACCGCTCTCCCGACTTAGATATCTCTAGGTAACTCACAACTGATAATATTAGGTAAGTAGGTATAGTAAGCTGTGCCCGGCGAGCTTTACTTCTGCGTACGTTAACCTCATCTTAAGCTAATAATTATCCTTTATAAATCTTCATAATTAACTATTTATCACGATTTCAACTATTCGGTAAGAAGCAATGATTACCGGTAACGACTACTTACAACGCTGCAAGAGTATTACAATTATACATATTATTATTAGACAGCACCCTTTTACCATCATCTAAAATAAAATCTTTTATTGATAACCCAACGCCATCTAGCCTCGCTAATAGGTAACCTCCCCACAATAGAGTAGATATTAGATAGTTGTTTCCAGACGGTAACGACTTTTATCGCCTACTAGACGTATTTATCCGTTTACATTATGCATCCCAAACTACGTTGCTTTTAAACCAAAATTCCTACTAGCAATGAATAGTCATATGATTCTATCCCCTACATGACATCCCTGCTACTTGTTATTACTTATAATCGCGATTCCTCATCAACGCGTGTATTTTGAACCGTAATACTATTTTATGTTACTTTTCCTAGGATTTTAGCGAACTAACAAAATGAAGCGGCATTTCCCTTGTGCAGAGCAATTGTCCCCATCTACATGTCACATAATAATAATTCCACCACAATGTCATTGCATTCTAATCTACTACGTGATAAGTATTAGGAAAATCTCTTTCAATGTAAAAATCGCAGGTATTAAAAATAACAGGTATGGAAAATAACAGGTGATTCCGCTTGCTATAACAAAATCATATGATTACGCGATAAGGAAGTTTCCTCTCCGATTGGTTTTATGACGTCATGTTTTTTAATAATTCTTAATTCTAGATTGTTTATGGTCTAGCTAAATCATATGTCTATGGTCCAACCATAGACAAATGATTTAATAGTCCCTGACTAGCCTAAAACTACTCTATGGATTTCAGACGTGAGACTCAAGTACATTATTATATTTTTTTTTTAACATAACCAACAAAATAAAATATAATACGTGGAATAGCACATCAACTAAAAACCGCAATCGCTCAACGATTATTAGTCAAAATATAATTATTATTAGTTTTATATTATGCTGTTAGCGTCATAACTTTATAATATTGTACAGCATATCGCCGTCCTATAATATAAATTGAATCCTGCAATAATTTAGTTGGTTAATTCTGTCCAATCTCGCCCCCTTGCCTTTCCATCCGACAGCAATAATAATTAAACCGCCCCCTATTCTACAAATCTTTCTAAATCAATAAATGTTGAACTATGTCACCCTATCGACCTTTTACGATCCTAAAAATAACTCAACACAAGGCTGTATGAACCAGTTGCCTATGCCTATATGAAATCTATCACCAGGAATAGAAACAAAACTTCAGTTACCATAGCTCCTAACGTCAACAATTATTATCTTAGCGTCCTATCAAAAATTGGATACCTGGTTTCAGTATTCATAGATAACTCAACAATTTTAAAATTTAATACTCCAGACCCCCGGATAATAACTATATCTATGTACTTCGCGCACTTATGATACTTTGGGAAAACAACAACGCACGGTACCTGATGCTGGCGAAATCCGCCATTAAATAAAGAAGAAAAAGATAATAACTGAAAGGTATTGTAATTCAAATAATACTCATTACATTATTGTTTTATAGTTTTATCTCCTTTGACCTTTAACCTAACCTGAGAATCTTTTTGTTACAGATTTCGTACAACAAAATTTAGCTCCAGCTCTCATTGCGACTGTCTACAATATTGGTCGAACCCGTAATACAAAGTGAATGAATCAACTTTAGAAGACAACAACGTTTATTGTGAAAAGTGTCAAATTATAATTCACCCACTATCAAGAGCCCGTAATACAAAGTGCATGAATCAACTCCAGAAGATCCAACAAAGTTTATTGTGAAAAGTATCAAATTATAATTCTTCAATATCTCTGAATTAATTAATCTTCATTGAATTATTCCCTATTAAGCCAATTCTAAACTCACGCATCGCAACATGACAACAATTTGTGGGAAAAAAAATCCCACTTCTAAATTAAAGTATTACCGCTTGACTGAAATCCAATACAACTATATTAATGATAATTTATAACTTAACTTTCTGATCCTGGTCATGGCTTACCAAATTGTAACCTCCCGCCTTTATTTTTATCTGGTATACCTTAAATCTAAACCTTTTCCACCTATATGCCTAGCTACCTTATAATACATACACACATCCTCGCCGCTTTACCTTAACTTAAATTATTATCTAATTCTTAAAACTAATTAACCTAATTTATCTACAATCTAATGGTTGTGTTTGGAGTTTTTGTTTAGTGCGTATTGTTTGTATGATGATGAAACCTTAGCATAGCTTAATTCTATTTACAGTGAATTTCAGTCAAGCAATGTAATATTATAATAACTACTATTTTGGCCAGATCGTCTAGTGAACCCTCCGTTGTTAACCGCATTTAAGTAACTCAAGTTCTTTCGTGAAAGTTTAGTAATTGGCTTACCCCTGTGTTAAATTATTTTCTCCTGACCTAATTACCTACCAGTCTATAGATCATAACATAAATATGTGTAGCCTAGCAATGACTCCGTCTGAACTGTGACCTAAATCCTTCACTGCAGCTGCGGGGAAGATTTGTAACTACTCAAAGGTAATCAGATGATAGCTTAGCTTATAGGTATTATTATTTATTATCAGTAGCATGATACATAAGAAGCCTGGTGCAATTTATGAGCCCCACCGCCGCTCCATAGCGTACTGTACATCTCATGGTTTAATTACAGTTCCGTCACATTGGCTTTAACTTTAATTATTAGCTTGTGCCTTTAATTCTTTAAACTGAGAATTTACATCTCTCCTCAAATTTAATTTCATTTTACATTATGAACTATGTGTTAGCAATTTAAATTCTTATTATTCCACATAAATCAATAGAGTTTATCTCAAGGCTTGCTATCATCCAAATATCCTTTTCACATTAAGAACTTAATCATTCAATGCAATAACTTATATTCAGTTCCGTAAAGGGTGGATAATTTAATAAAACGCCAATTCAGGCGGTGGCTAAAGTAGAATGCTATTAATACAGGTAAAACTACTTTTATTTACTCTTAGTATTTATTATACAGGTCTTGTAAAGTTCCAATATAACTACATTGGATTGGCTGCATTGGCAGATTATCACATCTTAAGTTTATTAAAGGATGTTTAATTCATTCAATATCCTTGACTTTAGGAAGTGAACTGAAATAGAATACTATCATTTGAAGTAAATTACTTTGGGATACTCTTAGTGTTCATTATACAGATCTTATAAAGTATAAGTACTTCTCAAGTTTATTGAAAGATGTTTAATTTATTCAACATCCCTGACTTTTAGGGAGCGAACTTAAGTTAATTATTTTTCCATTAACTTCCACCCTCTGTCTCTCAGACTGAGTGGTTAATTTGATAGACTACTAAATCATAGTCAGTATACTTTTAGTAGGTAGTAAATTAGGTAGTTAGTTATCCCTGTTAATCATTGAATCAATTACATTTAGAAGTTATCTTTTACTCACTTTAATAGATATAAATTAGACTGTACTAGGTATTAGTCTGATTGATTAGATTGTTCCTATCAAATATTTCTATGTTTCATATTATTAGAAGTAAGTACTTACATATCTTAAGAGGTCTATTCGAATGGTATTAGTAGACCATTGTCAGGCTAATTAGCTGGTTGTTATCAATCAATTATTTCTATGTTTCAGATTATTAGAAGCTCATAGCTTGCAATGTCTTCTTTCAACGACTTATCCTAGGTTCTAAACTGGTTTTAGTTGTTCAGTTTGTATCAGCTTATTTTTGCTAAGGTATCGGATGTAAAACTTTAACACCTTGAAGAGTGTAGCGATATGAGATCGTATTGCATCCCAGGGAAAGCTAAAAATGCCTGTTTGGTCATTTCAGTATTAGAAATCAAACATCACAGTACGGCTAAGCTTATTTGCTATAACTTTTTAGTATTTTTCTTGTAATAGGAAACCAGTCTAGACTTTTAGGTACTCCAAAGTAATGATGGTACAATATTATCATACTTCTGTTAATTATTTAAAATGAATAATTAATTGGTAACAACTTTAGGAAAACAATTAGAATTTTACCGGCCTGCGGTAACAGATTACTTGCCTAGCTAGGACCCACATCACTTCATCATAATTTTATTTAGCGCCGTAACTTAATTATCCCTACCTTATTAGTCTGAATTAATAACTAACCATATATATATCCGCCTACCTATAGATTCCTACAACTTTCCTCACTTGAAAATGCCTATATTTTGTCGAACTAACAGTCCCTTTTGTGTACCTTGCAAACTAGGCCAAGCCACATTTAACTTAAATTCGTGATGTGTGGTGAGAGTCGCATTGCCCCTGAAAGCAACTAACTCCTAAATGTTCTATCAGTCGAGCCAGTATACTCAGTGTGTTATTTTCCTATCACTACACTGTATGTACGGAGGTAGACTCGAAATTGGACTGGGTCATACGGGTCTACCTCCAGCTAAATGGTGTCTGACCTATCTTCAACTTTCACTAGGGAGACAACTGTCTCTCCCCCATTACTCCGTCGAAGATAGTGTATTGTTTAGCGTAATGATGTAAAACGCCGATCTTATTAAATACAATCAAAGATCATCCAGACCGAAGTCTGTTGAAAGGTACATAGGTTTTCGTTGCCACCGTTACGCGTTTCCGCCGATGTACCCCGGAATACTTCATTCCGTTAACGGATTCGAGTTGCGACCGCAATAGTTTTACTTTATTAATCACTTTCAATTTCACAAATCTTAATTAATATCGCAGCTCGAATATCACTTAGCGCACTATCAAAGCTCGGACACTATTTTCCCCGTATGAGTAGTACCGCACTCTTAAATTGGACCGCACCGCCGACGTCCCAAAATTGAATGCCCGCTAATTTTCCGCCCTTTTCCCAAGCATCTTAACTTTCGCGCCATGCGCGCCTACCATTCCCCCGCGCGAGTCCGCTTTTCCTCCCTTCAACCAATCCCTAGCTGTTTTTCGATGCGCCTCGCCTTCGCGTCCTGCCACGTGGAGCTATCATCCGACCTCTCTTTCTGTCTTTTTCTCAACCTCTCGCTCGCTCATTGCCGCTTTCGCCGCGCAATTCTAAATTTTTTTCCATAATCTAACCAAATCTCGTCCGACAGCCAATATTTCATCGTTGAATATCTAAATGTAGCCTTCTATTAACAATTCCCTCTTAATAATCCTCCACTTAAGCCAATAATCCTATATTTTGGGAAATTATCAAAAGTTCCGTATTCCGACCATAGATGGCGTCCGTCCGTAAGTGAACCACTTTCCCGACCCCAGAGCAGTCCCCGCGAAATTCAAAATAAAAATACGGTCCTAGTCAAGCTCACAACCATGACTCCCACTAGACGCCGCCTACGTCGCAAGGGACGCGCAGAGCAGTCCCCGCGAAATTCAAATTAAAGAAGTCAAACTAGCAACCTTATGCGAAGCTCAAGCAAATAACTCACGCCAGACGGCGCCCATGTCGCAAGGAGCACACAGAGCAGTCCCCGCGAAGTTCAAACCAGAGATAAAGCGTTAGACCACGGACCATTATTCTAAACTAGCTTATCATTCCCCTTTTCATGCTTATTATATTAATGGTGCCACACATCAATACCCATGTTAGTGTTACTCCCACACATTCCTTACTAACGGACGGATACCATTCATTCTGTACCGTTACAATACTTTACCCTCCTTTCGGCTTAGTACCCCATTTCCAACAGACGTTGTATAACGGCTGAGGTTCAATTGTAGTTTGGCTGAGATTATTTAGCGCGATCGCCCCCCTGGCTATACCTATTTCGAAAAATCCGAAATCCTTTGCTGACCTGGGTATTAAGCCGGCCACCGAGGCTTTGTCATAAGCCAGTTAATAATAAGTAAGGTAAAAAGCATATAATGCTGCCCAACTACTTACTGGGCAAAAGCCTCAAGGAAATCAAGTCTTCGTTACAATTGACGGAGTTTGGGTATTAATCTCCGAGCTTTCCAAATGCGATCACAACTTTGCACGACCTGCGAGTTGAACTCAACACCTACGTTTATTGTGCCGAATGTTTGCTACTCGGCTACAAAGGCGATTTATACAATTTTAAATTATCCATTACTTGGCATGGGTAAGACTAGTGAAGAACTCCTCCCATTAAAAGTGCACCTCGCGAACATCAGAGGATTGCACTCAAATCTCGATCCGGTCCATAAATAAATAATAAATAAATAAATCTTTCCTACAATCACACCAATTATCTAGCCCAAGAGAAGCTTCGAAGAAACTCATCAAATGGTTACTAGACAACGGATAAACATACTTAAAATACTTAAATACATACTTATTATACATAGAAACATATAGAAAACACCCAGACCCGAGACAATGTAGAAAAACAATAATTTCTAAATTGACCCGACCGGGGATCGAACCCGGGACCTCAGAGATGGCGACACCATGAAAACCGGCGTACAAACCACTCGACCAAGGAGGTCGACATCACCACCTTGAGACTGAGAAGCCACACCTATTCTTCTTGACGGAGACGCAAATAGCAACCCCGTCGGACGTGGCGTACCTCAACTACCCTGGCTACTCAATTGAGCATAAGTTCAAAAAGAGTGCAGGGGTCTGTGTGTACGTCCGCGATGACATTTGCTGTAGGCGTCTCCGTTGCTTTGAAAAATCCGGGTTCTCCGTTATTTGGCTTCTGGTGGACACTGGGGTAGAGAAGATAATCTACGTCTGTGTCTACCGATCGCACAGCGGTGATCAGGAGGCGACTCGGCTCATAGACTACCTCACTGAGACGGCAGACTTAACAACTCAGCGGTATCCAGCGGCGGAGCTTGTCTTTCTGGGGGACTTCAACGCTCACCACAAAGAGTGGCTGTACCCGTTCCGAAGACTGACCATGCTGGGAGAGAAGTGCGAAGGTTTTCCCTAGCACTAAATCTCACTCAGCTGGTGGATCAAGCGACGCGAATTCCGGATATCGCTGGCCACACACCCAATTGTCTTGACTTACTGCTGACAACCGATCCACACAAGCATTCGATATCGGTCTCAGCCCCGCTGGGAACGTCCGACCATTGTGTGGTGAAATCCGTATCGATTTGCTCTCCTCCGGATATGAGCCCTAGGGGCACGAGACGAGTATGGCGATACGAGTCAGCAGATTGGGACGAGATGCGTATTTTCCTTGCATCTTATCCCTGGCGGCAAACATGCTTCTCTTCTAACGACCCTTCGTGTACGGCCGATGCGATTACGGATGTAATCCGGCAGGGAATGGAGTTTTTTATTCCATTCTCCGACATCCTGCTCGGTTACAAGTCCCGCCCTTGGTATAATGCGGACTGTACTCGTGCTGAGGCCCGAAAAAAATCCGAGCAAAGAAGAGAGCCTTTAATTCGGCCGCCAAGTCGTGCAAAAGGGTTATTCGAAAGGCCAGATTCGATCACATCAGCCGAATAGGGACGAAGTTGTCATCCTACCCGAGCGGTAGTAAACAGTTCTGGTCCCTTTCGAAGTCAGCCGAGGCGAATTTCTGCCGTCCTATGTTACCACCCATGCAGAAACCTGACGGGTCGCTGGCTCATTCTGCAGCTGAGAAAGCAAGTTTATTTGCCTCTCTGTTTGCGAGCAACTCGCGTCTAGACACCGGCTCTCAACAACCACCAAATTTACCTCGCTGTGATTCTTCGATGCCGGAGATCACAATCCACAATAAAGAGGTCAGTACCCAAAAAAGGAAGTCGTGCCGACCCATGCAACTACCGACCGATCGCCATCACTTCCATACTCTGTAAGGTCATGGAAAGAGTTCTAAACTGTAAGTTGCTCTCATACCTAGAAGCTAATGACCTCCTCAGTGACCGTCAATATGGGTTTCGCCGAAGACGATCGACTGGGGATCTTCTAGTTTATCTGACGCACTACTGGGGTGAGGCCCTCGAGATGCATGGCGAAGCACTCACCGTATCACTTGACATCTCAAAGGCTTTTGACAGGGTCTGGCACGCAAGTCTACTGCACAAGCTTCCAGCGTATGGTATCCCCGCTGACTTTTGTAGTTGGATAGCTGATTTCCTGACGGAACGGTCGATCAGAGTAGTCATCGATGGCTGCTCCTCTGACTCAGTGGCTATTGATGCCGGAGTTCCTCAGGGGTCTGTTCTCTCTGCGACGCTTTTCCTGTTGCACATCAATGACCTGTTGATACCGGGAATTGTTGGGTATGCAGATGCCAGTACTGTCGTAGAGAGATTCCTTTCGGATGCAGAAGCTAGTGGTGATGACGTGATGTTGATGAGAGAGGCCATGGTTGAGCGAACGAACCAGACATTAATCCACGTTTGCCAGTGGGGTGACAGTAACCTGGTAAATTTCAACGCCACCAAAACGCAAGCGTGTTTATTCACCGCTAAAAGGAGTCCCTTTAACCTGACTCCTACTTTTCGGGGTGCATCTGTGCCTTTTACCGATAGTCTCGTCCTTCTGGGCATGGAGTTGTCTTCAGACCTCAACTTCGGCACCAGCATCGAGTCCAAGGCTCAAACTGCAGCTAAAAAGCTGGGCGTCTTAAATAGAGTCTAGCGATATTTCATGCCGGGACAGCTTTTAACTCTCTATAAAGCTCAAGTCCGATCTTGCATGAAATATTGCAGTCACCTGTGGGATGGCTCAGCTAAATACCAACTAGCTGCACTGGACACGATTCAACGCAGAGCTGAGAGGCTAATTGGCGACAAAGAACTGGTGAAGAGCAAGTTTCACACCCTAGCTCACCGCCGCAAAGTTGCCTGTCTGTCGGTCTTTTACAGACTGTACTTCGGAGAGTGTGCTCTGGAGCTGCATGAGCTCATACCGCCATCCCCCTTCTTCCATCGGACATCCAGGCGCACTGCGGGCTACCACCCTTTCTTGGTGGATATTCCTAAATGTCGCACAAAGCGTTACTCAACATCTTTTATACTGCGTACAGCAAAGGAGTGGAACTCCCTCCCTGCGTCTGTGTTGCCGAGTACATATAACCCATCCATCTTCAAAGCAAGAGTAAATAGGCACCTTCTGGGTAAGCTCGCACCATCATAGATCCTGTCTTAGCCCCTGGGCTTGATTGGGATCAAGAGCAAACCCATACCTAGTAAAAAAAAAAAAAAGAAGAAAATTAGTGAATTTCACCACATTTAGCTGATGTGCTGCTGTTTCTAAACACGAGTCTTGAATACTTTTAAGTACCTATTACTACCCTGCTAATTTTTTAACTGTGCTTCTACATAACTTCAGCAACTTGACGCGGCTCCTGCTGGAACTGCCACCGCATTAAACATTAAAGCGAACCTATGGCGTCCTTCAAATGGAACGTTAAAAAAACGTTCGCTTCAGCTCGGGATCGAACCTATGTTTTTCAACATTTCATTATTTATGGTCATTCTTAGGTATGAGCGTTATTATCGCAAAAAAAAACATCAAAAACTATCAATCTTGTCCGTTCCGAAACGTGATCTCTACTCAATAAGTACCGCTCCAGTTTAGCTTCCTACTTGTTTAACTCAGTATCGCCCACCAAAGAGGCGGTCGCGATGAAACCTGTTTCGTCTCATTACATCGATGGACCAAACGCAATGTTGGCGATTTATTCAAGGTTAATGTTCACATAAATAACCATCGGATAAGTTCCTCGTTCGTTCGAAATTAAGTTCCTATCATTGTTTTGTTTCGACAAAAGTAGGAAGAGTCTTTCCATTTGTAGACAATAGCTTCTTGTTAATCATAAGGTGCGTTGACCCTACCTTTCTGTTGCCTGGTAAAACGTGTAATTTTAATCAATTTAATCGGTGCTCGTAATGTTGACCTCTGAAGTAGCTAGCCATGTCATACCAACTACTGCGTTTATACGTAATGGTTGCACGATTACACACTAAAGTTCTAAGGCTGACTGTACAACAAGCGTTGTACAGTCGTTGTTGTTGTTGTTTTCGTCGTACTAAACGTAAAAGTATCAAACATTACATTTATAAATGAAAATGTTAAAGTATCCTACCTATTCGTTATTACTCGTATTATTGTTTTTTTTTTCAATCATTATTTATGTCGATTTTTTATTAAATCTGCGGTATCAACCATCAATTGGAAGTCTACTACATATTACAAATACTACTTGAAAAGGGCTTTATACGTTTCTTCTTCTTGTTGTTGTTTTTGTGCCTCTTCACTAATAAAGGTTGGTCGCTAGCTTCCTAAACTCTTCCCTTTAAGCGCTTATTGTTTATAGGGGGGTGAAAGCGCTAAATAATCTCAACAAAACTACAAGTGAACCGCAGCCGTTCTGCCGACTTCGAATAGCGCCATCGCAAATGTCAAACACGATAGCACTTTGAGAAGTAGGTCTAACGGCTGCGGTTCAGTTTAGGTTTTTGAGATTATTTAGCACGATCGCCCCCCTGTTGTACTTGAACTATTTTATTCTTGGAGCTCGATGGCGCAGCGGCCAGCGCGTTCGGCTTGCGATCTTGCCCGCTAAGTAATTTTCGCAATGCCGGGTCGCTGGATGGGTGACCAAATTTAAAACATCTCGAGCTCCTCCGTGCTTTGGAAGGCACGTTAAGCCGTTTGGTTTCGGTTGTTGTGGTAAGATGACAGTCGTTAAAACCCGCATTGGGCCAGCGTGGTGGGTTATTGGGACGTTTATAGGCTGATGATGATGATGATTTTACTCTACAATATAAATAAAATTAATGAAAAAATAGTTAGGTACTTCACAGTATTGGGTTTACGTAAGTTTACGCATAAGCTTGCCAACCTTTCGGTTTTTTTATCGATTGCACTTCGGCGAGTGTGCGCAGGAACTACACGAGCTGATACCACCTTCTCCTTTCTATCTCCGGGGAACGAGACGCGGACTGAGATCTCACCCTTACACTGTCAACACACCACCTATACGCACAAAGCCCTTCGCGTCATCATTTTTAATGCGGACAGCTAAGGAGTGGAATTCCTTGCCTACGGATCTGTTTCCTGACAAGTACAACCTGGACAGTTTCAAGGCAAGGGTGAACAGACATTATCTAGGCAAGTATGCTACATCCTAGGCCGCAACGTCACTTACCATCAGGTGAGATCGCGGTCAAATACTTGCCTATAAAGAATTTAAAAAAAAAACCTTAAAGTAAAGGTGTTCTACTTAACTTTCAAAACTTCATTGTGCTCTTACATAATTATAATCACGACTATTATTCCCAAAGAAAGTCAGAGACTAGGCAATGAGGCCCGCAAAAGCAGCCCTCTACCATAGTCCACTTTTCACGAAATAGCGTCTGCACATGAGCTCAGTGTGACAGGTGGTGAGCCCATCGCCGCTCTATGCAGTATGATGTATGTGCAGTATTACGTCCGTTAGTCGTTTTTTATTACCCAAGGGAAGATAGGGGGTGGTAGTATTCTTTCACCGCGACGCGACTTGGTTGATTGTGCTCTTATTTGCGAAAATACCTTTGATTTTTACCACATCCTCGGAGGGCTTCTGGTGGGGGATGGCGTCTTCCGGATGGAAATAAAAATCGTGGAAAATAAAAACGGGGGTGGGGAATCCCTCCCCCAGATCCTGCGGGAGATTCGAGTCGGTTAAGTACCTATCAAAGAAAAGTTTGAAAAAAAAATGTTTTCGTATTCCGAGATTACTTTCTACCTGTCCATTTAAAAAAACAAAACAACATTCAAATAACATTTAAAAAACTTTTGAACCAAAAAGCTACGTAACAAAGCTTCAGGTTACAATAAATAATCAGCGCTACCTCCTACATCTCTGCCAGTTGACCCCAAGCGACACCAATGCGTCTGTGATCTATGGTGCAATTACTCAAAAGTGGCTCATACGCCGTTGAAATTAATTAAGACGCTTCGTTACGTCACTCTGTTGCATAACCGTGTCGCGCAGCGGTGAAAGAATACTACCACCCCCTCGCGTCCCTTGGGTGTCGTAAAGGCGACTAACGGAATAAAGACTGCACATACACCCAACAGCATTTAGCGGCAATGGGCTCATCACCTGTCACGCTGAGCACATGAGCAGTCGCTATTTGGTGAAAAGAGGACTATGGCAGAGGACTGCTTTTGTCCTCATCCTCAATGCCTAGTCTCTGACTAACCCTTCGGGGGTAATAGTGATTATATAATATCGTGCTTATTATGTATATTATTATGGATATATGTTGCAAAACCTGATAGGATGGCAGTGGGCAGAGTACCGGAGTAAAATATGCTTTTATACGACTTGTTTTGAACTATGAAGTGGTAAGTAATATTAGTGTAATAAAATGATTTAGTATTATTGACATAGGTCAGGTCAAGAGTACTCTAAACCGACAACATGTATGAAGAATTATGTGATTTTTTTTCTTACTACTTGTATACACTTGGCTTTCATCTGAACTGTTATTCTGTTAACTTTCCTAGCTGTCGGAACACAACAATGTTAGTAACATTGATGGTTATGGCAACACATTTAGATAATTATGATGGTAGCTAGCCAAACAGACTTAAAAGATGGTTGCTAATACATATACTAGCCAAACAGAGCTTCTCAAATTGTCGACGACGTGGTTATTTCAGGTCGGAGTCGGAGAGACGTTGCGTCTCTCAGTATATTGTACCGCATTCAAAATTCAAAAATTCAAAATTCAAAACTTCTTTATTCAATAAACTTAAAATAAGCATTTTGAATCGTCTAAATTTATTTGGATGGATGGGCACCCGCCTACCCACCCAACCCATTCAGGAAGTCTTTTAGCTGTGGAGAAGAACGGGCGCAAGAAACTCTACAGATTTTTAATAATATAGAAGTAACGACATTTACAAAACAATATGTCGTTACCAAATTACACAATATTCAAATTACTAATATGTTATGCTCGTACATGCACATATTTGTCATTTACATTATCTTCCACTTTATAATAACCTTTACTCATGAGGGTTTTTTTAACATGGGCTTTAAATATATGTAAAGGCATTTCAGTAATATTTAGTGAAAGTTTGTTATAAAGCGTTACACATTTACCCAAGAAAGAGCCACCTGTTTTATGAAGTATAAAACTAGGGACGGCAAGCTTATTTTTCATACGAGTGTTTAAGTTATGAAGATTACAATTTTTAACAAATGTCTTTTCATACTTCTTGACATACTTATGGTTTAAAAAAATAAATTGTGATGCAATAGGTAATATATCGATTTTTTTAAACACTTCTCTGAATGAGTCTCTAGACTTCAGGTTGTACGACGTGGACTGCCCTTTTCTGTAGAATAAATACTTCGTCAATATTAGCAGCGGAGCCCCACAACAGTAAGCCATAAGACAGCACACTATGGAAATAACTAAAATAAACTACTCTTGCCGTCTCAACATCAGTTAGAAGCCTTATTTTCTTAACTGCGTATGCAGCTGAACTCAGTCTTCCTGACAAGGTATCAATATGTGGGTCCCATTGTAAGCGTGAGTCCAGTTTAATGCCTAGAAACACAGTAGAGTCTACTAATTCATCTACATTATCGTTCATCTTAATTTGTGTGCAGACCTGTCTTACATTATGTAAAGCAAATTTTACAAACTTTGTTTTTGCTGAATTCAGTAATAAGTTATTTATAGTGAACCAATGTAATACCTTTGAAAGTGCACTATTTACATCGTCAACATTTTCAAGGCCTCTTTTTACATTAAAAATAAGAGACGTATCATCTGCAAATAGTACAGTCTCACACAAGTTTCTAGCATTATCATGGGGAGTGTTCTGAGGAATATTGTTCGGCTTGATTCCTGCCGCTGATTTCTTTCACCGCACTATACGCAATCGACATCACCTAGATGGATGGCGGTCTACTACTGTGGGTTTTTCACGAAATTTCTTGCCTTTTTGTGGAACCAGCTCTCTGCGGCGGTATTTCCGGACCGTTACGACTTAGGGATCTTCAAGAAACGAGCCTATATTTCTTCCATAAAGACCGGCAACGCGTCTGCGATTCCTCTGGTTTTGCGGGTGTCCATAGGCGGCCGTGATTACTCTCAATCAGGTGACCCACTTGCTCGTTTGCCTCCTTCTAAGTTTATACAATTAGGAAGTGTATAATATGGTTAAGTTCTCTTGTATTCTTGAAAGTTGTCTTCATATATTTGGATAATCCTTTTTTTTATTGTGTTTGTAATAGTAAGAACTAGGTTTGGATGGAAAAACACTTTTGAAAATTTGTCACAGCGCATGAGGTGTTCACGCGGACGAAGTCGCGGGCGGGCCGCTAGTATTGTAATAAAAAACATAAAAAATAAATCACAAATTTTAACTAAACATTTCTGGTAATCACGCTTAAGAATTGTTTGCAGATCTCTTTATTTAGTAACACGCATTAAGAGCAGCTGCTGTAATTTGTTGAGCTATTCCTGACATTTCCGTTTAGCTCGCCTCGTTGTCGTTCTACACATGTCATTTCTAAGAAGTTGTGACTCATCACAACATTAGAATGTACCTAGTTATTGCAGATGGATCAGTTTTCCCCAGTGCGGGGCAGTGGTCCAATTGTTCTGTCCAACTAGTTGGACCATGAGTCTTTACTAGGGGCAGTTGTCCAACTTTAAAAATAGTTGGACCACAGCACCTTTTGAGAGTTCTGTGGTCCAATTCATTTAAACATACGAGT
The DNA here is from genome assembly GCA_963921215.1 of Scoparia ambigualis. Taxonomy (NCBI): domain Eukaryota; kingdom Metazoa; phylum Arthropoda; class Insecta; order Lepidoptera; family Crambidae; genus Scoparia; species Scoparia ambigualis. The sequence continues at coordinate 28,335,611 of OY992506.1, forward strand.
ATCTTGCCAAACCTATATTATAAATAGCCATAATTGTCTACTTGACAGTTCTCGGAAAAGTATTACAAAAATTACAATTAGATACCTCTTAAAATATTTTTTTTCTCGAAATAGCTTTATTTAATACAAAAAAAAACATATTTTTCTTCATTAATTTCATATTTCGCGCGAAAACGGTTGGTCACGTGACATTTTGCCCTGTGACGTCACATCTCACTAAACAAAGAAATCTTATCTTGAAACCTGACAGATTGTTTTTGTTTATTTTGTGAAATGTGACGTCACCAGACGTCACACAAAGCTCAATCACGGCCGCCCGTGTTTTGGGTCTTGTCTTGTTGTCTTGTTTTGTCTTTGTTGTCTTTTTTCCTGCGTTTAATGTCTAAAAGAGTTATGGGAGTAAAATTATTACTTACTAAAGTAAGATACTACGTGAAAAGCCTTATCTTTACTTTTAGTAAACCATTAAGTACTTATCAATTATAGCGATGACTTCATTTCAATAATGATTTTACTGTACGTGGAAAAAGAATTAGAAATTCGATGGCACTACGACTTTCGCGTTCAGGTTGCGATTTTGGAAGTGAAACTATTATCTGGTTACAGCTGTATGCAGTTTCTTGCGCCCATTTTTCTTAACCGCTAAAAAAATAGATACGTCCTGAATGGGTGGTAGGTTGAAAAAGATGTTTTGGACGATTTAAAGTGCTTATTTTACATAAAAAGATTTTGACTTTTGCTGGGTGACCAAGTATAAGTGTCTTGACCATGCTAAGTCGTTGTATCGGATGTTATCGTAAGATGGCAGTCATTAAAACCTATCAACGCGCATTAGGTTATAGTTTTACGACCCCAAGTCCTATTTAACTTGATTACATGCTAAATATGTAGGAATTGTTCATTTCAACTCTCACAGCCAAATGCCATAGGCAACCAGCTATTATCCCAACCCAACCTCTGGACGTTTGTAGGTTGATAATTGTGATAAAAAAACAAGGCATATTATAATCTGGATCGCATATAACATTATTAACGTAACGTATCACTACTACAGCCGCTCACAATTATTCTTGACATGTCAAATCATATACCTAGCCTTATCGGATATTCGATTCAATAGAATGTCGTAACTGAAAACCGAAAACAGAAAGCCATGGCCGAATACTATCAAGATTGCTTTCAAAAAATACATTATATATGAGAGACAAAAACCTTTTAATCGAATTGTGCGTAGTCAAGATGCGTCTAACCTTTAGTTGAACGTGAACACGGGTGCTCATTGTGTACAAAAAAATAACAAATGACAGCAGCTCTGCTAGGCATGACAGACAAAATTGAACCTCCCATTTAATGTATAGGCGTTTATTTGGGGACATTGTATGCGATCATTACCACTCCACCCACTGCTTGCCATTCAGTTATGAATGGAGACATTACAATTGCAGGCATAGTAATATTCAAAGTTATATTTTGTATGAAAACATCGCTTACATAAAGTGTGCGTCCTTCAACCGTCGGCGTCGGTCGCTTCGGTCGCCATTGAAGGTGATACAATTCAAATTTGGCATGCCTAACGTGATTTTGTAAAATCGTTACGCACTGCTTGCTTGGTAGCAATGGCCGCTGCTATTAAAATGTCAGAATATTTACTTTTCCCACAGTTTTTTGCGTGTTTGGGAGACTTGGCAACCTTTTTTTGTAAACAATGTATGTAAGTAATGTGTGATCGAAAAAAGACCTCTTCTGTCCATGAATCACCAGAGAATTCGGAGTAGTTCTTGAAGTAAGTCCGGATCTGTGTAACTAAACCGCTCATTCCTCACATCTTTCTTATTTAGACATGCGCGTTGTAGAACATGCGGCATGCAGTTTATAATCATAACTGCAACATAAGATACTACGAAAAACTTTCAAGACGTTGTGCGTTATTACTTAGATATGAGGATCGAGCAACATTACTATACGGAATCTTTATTTAACGGGTTCTAAATTTTGAAATACGTATAAATACACATTTTGCAAAGAACTTTTATGGATTAGCTAGTAAATGCTACCTAAAATCAACCTAAATGAATTGTCAAAAAAATTAAATTCAAAATTATTTATTCAATTTAGGCTACTATAGAGCACTTATGAATGTTGCTATGCACTTAGCTCGTAAGTCCTAACTATGGGGCGGGAGCTTTGTACTGATAAGAACCGGCAAGAAACTCAGTAAGGGCATTTCCTTTCTCCCTTTCCTTTACAGCGACAATACAAATTAGAAAATGCCTTCCCTATCATAAAAGGACATTTTCCATTACAACATAAAAAAACATGTAGGTAATACGCTCGAGAGGACAATACGATTACAAGACAACGCAACACATACAAAAGAATTTCTTATAAAAAAAACAGGTATTGCTCATTTGCAATTGGTGAGCTAAGCAGTTAGGCTAATACCTAACTGCTTTGGTCCTGTGTTCTATTTCCGGTTATAGCATATTATGTTAGTTTGGGGTTCCCTACTTGAAATCAAATACCGTTTGGTCAAACATTAATTGCAGAGGATGCAGTTATATTTGTGATTCATAATGTATGTCTATATTTTACCTGCTATAATAGTATATTAGCTGGAAATACTTAATTGAAGTGATGGAAACCAATTGCACAATTGGCAACATTTATAGATGTGAATTCTTGTAGTTTCTTTGCAGTCTATACTTCTATTAAATCGCTACAAGATAACAATACTCTACAAGAACTTTCATTATATCACAAAAACTTAACCTAAATCTAACACAAAATGTGAAGGTTTTGTCTACGCGTAATGAGCTAATAAGAGGTTCTCTATAATCTTAATAAACTACATTAAGATTGTAATAATTAATAATAGATATGACTACTATCATTTATTTTATTATAAATTGTAACTATAACGTGAACCATAACCGTAGCCCTCTCTTCCCTTGGGTGTCGTAAAAGGCGACTAACGGACTAAAGACTGCACATACATCCAACTGCATAGAGCGGCGATGGGCTGATCACCTGTCACGCTGAGTACATGTGCAGTCGCTACTTGGTGTCAAGTGGACTATGGTAAAGGGCTGCTTTTGTGTCTGACTAACACTTTGGAGATAATAGTCGTGATTTTATGTATGTATGTATAACGTGCACAAAATAAAAAGCCTTACTGACCATGTCATTTAAAAATGTACATTGCTTGCTTCGGTGGTCGCGGTCGTAAGCAAGGTAAAAGCAAAGTGGGTCGTCATACGCTACGCCACATTAAAATACAATGACTACGCCTACCCCACGCTTGATATCTCGATCCAATAAAGCACCAGTAGAAAAAAGACAACATAAATATGCGTATAATAGTTTAGTTGATGTTTTATCACCTGGAATCGAAATATAATGCATGTTTTATGTGATAATAAGAAAGAAAAGGTAGGTAAGTAACTTTGTTTGAGTCATTAAAGCGAAAACATCGTTTAAATTAAACGCAGGTATTACCGCGGTAGTCAAAAATCTGCAGGTAACACCGAGGTATGTAATATAATTGTAGTTTTACGCCATTACAGGCATATTTTATTATATATTTTTTTTTTTTTTGATATTTACTCAAAACCTATCTTTTATCATTAGATTACTAAAGTCCAGATCTCAAAGTATCAGAAAATATATACTTGTAACTGTTTTTAAGATCGGAAATTCTTATTTCGAAAGTTTTAACTTTAAGGCCTTGATTTTACCTCGGTAATACCTGCGTTTACCTTAGTTAGCTATTGAAAAGAAAAAACGTCTGCTTATTTGTACATAAAAATATAAAGAGGATTAAAACGGTCACGTTCATTATTGGCATACCAAAATGATATCTGTTGTCTGTCATCAGACTATCAGAAAAATAGTGACACAATTTGCAATTGAAAACTGAATTTAACTTTGATTTCCACACAACATGTGAATTTATGATAAACACCGGGCAAGGCTATAATATAACCTCATTATCCTATTTGCTCGGATTACGACAGATCATTACTTCACTTAATTCCACGAGTTCGCAGCAATGCTGGTCATGTATCTCCGAACAAAATGTTGCGCTCAATATGGAATGAAAAGATTTGGTTCGGACAAAAATGCACTGCGCTGATTACAAACGTCTTCATTATGACGCCGCGCACGTTAATCACAAAAACAGATCGAATGTTAACGGCCGTTTTGTAAATGAAAACAGTGCTCTGCGTTTTTGTTTTTGTATAAGCACATAATACTTCGTTAGCTCTCCGAAGCATGCGTCGAGTATGGCTCGGTACGCGTTATTTAATGGCGCGCCGATGCTTTTTTGTTTTGCTGTAGTATTGACAGGTTTATGGTTTGCCTATTCAGTTTCAAATTAATGGCTTACAGCTGGATCCTTGTCCGCGAAGTTTTTGCAAATATATATTTAATGCCTCGTGTGGGTTGATTAGTGCGTTAAAATATTTGTGTGCGGTCGTTATTCTAAATACTTTAGGTCAGAGTTATGACGGCCTTGTTGAGGAAAATTCAAACCGTATTAAGTTAAACCGTCGATCTTTTTAGATCTTAAACTGAGTAAAAAAAACTCGGCATCAGATTTTTTCCTAATGAACTTTTGTAAGCAACTTAAAATATTGTATACAAAAATACTAAGCAATTATTATTTTGAAGTGAATGTTTAGCCTTTCACGAGCTGCATTGTTTAAGATGCGGTCCTAAGTTAGCAATTTAGGTGATCTACTTTGTTTGAAAGTGAGCAGCCCGTCTCTTGCAAAGAAAATTGCATAAATTCACAAGAAGCTAATAACGGACTCCACGGAAGGGCTAGCAATCGTAGAAAATGAACATTGCCAATTTGAGTAGCTTTTTTATTGAATCTGGCTTTTCCCACTGATAAGCAAAGGTCTCCTTATCCTCTTTCCACTTTTCACGGTTGAGGGCTATAATAACTTGTCAGTTTTTCCAATAGAAGTATCCCGCCATCTCTTTCTGAGCATGCCGTTACATCGTCTAATGCTTTACGCTTGCTCCATTTAGTGGTGAGTTTAGTCCGAGATCATCCGGGACGTATCCAGTCCAGTTCCACATCGAGTTGGCAGGTTTGTATAGCAAAACGAATTCATACTACATCACGACTATTAGCCCCAAATGGTTAGTCAGAGACTAGGCAATGAGGACCGCAGAAGCAGTCCACTGCCACAGTCCATGTTTCACCAAATTACAACTGCACATGTGCTCAGCGTGATATGTGGTGAGCCCATCGCCGTTCTATGCTGTTACATATTTTATATGCAGTCTTTTTTTATTATTATTGCTACACCTCTAACGTGATAAATGGAGTTCTTAGACACTTTTTCTCTTTCATTCTAGTTCTCTCATTCATTCCTCTCGTACTTTCATTCCTCATACTCTTTCATAGTCACATATTATTACTTAGCGGTTGGGACTCCACCTACATCGTGCTAGCTATTCTGTCCATTTCTATGCAGTCTTTAGTTCGTTATCGTCTTTTACGACGCCCAAGGGTAGAGGGGTTGGTAGTTATTCTTTTAGTAAGTCACTATTCCAAACGGCTCAAAACTAATAACAGAAAAAATCCATTATCATGTACCACATGCGATTCATGGATCGAGGTTGATTACTTTTTATGTGCAGGCAAACGAGGATACCGCCTGCCTGATGAAAACAGCCACCAGAGCCCATGGACGCTGGCGTCACTAGGCAGTAAGCGATACCGATCTTGAAGCTTCAGTTCTCATGCCTTATAATTTCACTAGATCTAGTATCCTTCAAACCGGAACGCAGCAATGTAAGACAATGATGTTTGGCTTCAGAAGTAAGATAATATCTACCACCCTAATGGTGGTCGTCATCCTGAAGAATTCTGCGCAGAAATCCATCTACAACCACCGTACAAAAGTGCTATCACCTTTCAAAGTAAGTAGTCTTGAGTTTTAAGATAGGAACATCTTCAGTATTCTTTGTTTTTTTGTGAAACTGTTGAATTTCGTCTCCTGGGCGACCATTCGTATTAGATGGTCGTTGATGTAGTGTATAAGTAGTGTGTGTACCTATGTAATATGTTTAAGTGCTTAGTGTTATTGCTTTGTAGTTGTGCTCCCTCCCACACTAAGGTGTTCGCGGAAGACCAGCGTCAGGTTTTCATATAAACTAGGAGGCCTGACATCATGCTGAGCGGGCACCTGTTAGTGCCACTTATTTTGTTTCTTTTAAAATTTTCGATATAATAATTTGTGTGTTGTGTCACTAATAAATGTTTTCTATTTTATGTTAACAGCGTTTACGCATATTGGGCTGCGTGGTGGATTATGGCCTAATTTCCCCATGTGCCAGTCCATGTGGGAAGACCTGTGCCCAGTTGTGGGACGTTTATAGGCTGGTGGGTAACAGCACATAGAGAGATTGGGCTTGAATCCCACCACGCTGGCCCAACGAAGGTACGAGTAAGAAGTGAATTATGATAGACAACCCTATGAAAAATCAGTGCTTACGCTTTTATGCTTTACCTTGCGATAAATAGACCAGCGCTATGCTTTAATGGGCCCCGTAACGTGGCTCGCCGTAAATGATCATTTCACGTTTATTTCAACATTTCGGTAACGAGCTTAACAACATGATGGTTTAACGAGGAAGTTCCCGGTCGACCACTTATGACGATATTCGCTTGCGCTCTATTCAGACAAGGGTTACCATTCAGGAACTTGTAAAGTCCTAACAACAAGCCTGACATTTCGATAAAAGTCCGGACTTTTTAGTCACAAAATAAAAACATTTTACCCAGGTTCGATTCCCAGCTGGGGGTACATCTTTGTGTGCTTGGTTTGGTTGGTGGTAGGGCTGTTAAGTCCGTCTGGATAGCTACAACCATCTTATCTAAGTCTGTCGCCATAACAACGTTGTTTATGGCATTGTTGTGTTCCGACAGTTTGAGATAAGATAGCCAGTTCCTCAGTGGTTGAGGATTCCGGGTGAAGCGCGATTCCACCTTCGGCCTTATGGTCACTTACCATCAGGTGAGATGAAGGCCAAGCGCTTACCCGTTGCCGAATATAAAAAATATAAAAAAAACATTACTCATTTTTTATATTTTGTTTTTAGATAAATAGGAAGTTAATAAAGATTAAAGACTTATTTGATTTTACTGATATGTAGTTTTGTTACTCATATTCCAAAATCCGGACATATTAAAGAGCTGATCAAATTTCGGACTAGAGTCTAAAAGTCCGGACATGTCCGGACTAGTTACACACTATACACAGTATACACTATTATAATAAAATACCAAGTACTATACTAGATTTACCTTTAGATAAGTTTAAGAATCATGTGAAATCTTGTTTACTTAGGAAAGGTCTACACACAATATTTAGAAGACAAAACAGCCTGGTTATAATATTTCCAATATTTTTTTCTAAAGCCATTATCTTTATAACTGATTGTACAATTTGGTAACGACATGTTGTTTTGTAAATGTCGTTACTTCTATATTATTTTAAAGCTGTGGAGTTTCTTGTGTCCGTTCTTCTCCACAGCTAAAAGACTTCCTGAATGGGTGGGGTGGGTAGGTGGGTTCCTATGCCTATCCATCCATCCATAAAGAAAAAATTTAGACGTTTCATAATGCTTATTTTAAGCTTACTGAATAAAGATATTTTGATTTTTTTTTTTATTTAGTCCGGACGCATGGCAACCCTAATTCTTGCGTACGTCTACAGTAGCGTGCGCATAGATCGTGTGCAAGCGATTTTCGCCGAAAAGTGCTCGGCCGGCAGCTTCCCCGACTGTACATAGGAAAATAATCAGTGGGTTAACTGAGTTGAGGCCTTTTTGGTTTAATGATCAGCAAACGCATGAAATCAAAAATAATTTTGTTGCAAACTGACTGTTACAATCCTTTTGAAATACTACTCGACCTTTCAAAACTACTTTATAACATCAAGTACTTACCTACTAAGTATATCTAATTAGTTGCACAACGTTATTTTTGTTTTAATAGGAGTGCAAACCAACAACCTCCATTGGGGCAGCGTAGTGGGTTATGTCTGCTCTTATTCGTGCTAGAAAGCCTGTGTGATTTTTGGTTACGTACCTACCTACTTTATTAGTAACTAGCGGCCGCTCGCGGTTTTACCCGCGTGGTTCCCGTTCCCGTGAGAATATCGGGATTAAAAGTATCCTATGTGTTAATCCAGGCTATAAACTATCTGTATGCCGAATTTCATCCAAATCCATTCAGTAGTTTTTACGTGAAAGAGTAACAAACATCCATCCATACTTACAAACATTCGCGTTTATAATATTAGTAGGATAGGATAATAAAACGAAATTATGAAGACTGATTAAACTGTTATATTTATTAACGTTAATTATTGTAATAAGTAGTTAAATATTGATTATTTTCAAACTAAAACATTGGTTTCATTAACTGAACTATAAGTCAATTTATAGTCGAAACCGAGGGAAGTCGATACGGCGGAAGTCGATACCGGGGGAAGTCGATACGGTGGGCAGTCTATGCGCAGGGAATCGATACGGTAGGAAGTCAATACGCAGGGTATCGATACCGGAGGAAGTCGATACGCAGCGAATCGATACCGGGGGAACAAATCCGTTGACAGTAAAGTAAAGTATAGCCTGTATATTGTGTATATTGTCCCATTGCTGGGCAAAGGCCTCCATCATTGAAATCAAGTCATCGCCACAATTTTTTTTTTTTAACAACTGGTAAACACTTGGCCTTCATCTCACCTGATGGTAAGTGACGATAAGGCCGAAGGTGGAAGCGCGCTTCACCCGGAATCCTCAACCACTGAGGAACTGGCTATCTCATCTCAAACTGTCGGAACACAACAATGCTATAAATATCGTTGTTATGGCGACAGACTTAGATAAGATGGTGGTAGCTAGCCAGGCGGGCTTAACAGCCCTACCACCAACCAAACCGAGCACACAAAGATGTACCTCCTGCTGGGAATCGAACCCGGGACCTCTGGGTCTGAAACCGGTAGCTTAGCCACTAGACCACCGAGGCGGTAATATTGGCGTAATCAGCACACTAGCCAAATACGGGTTGGTTTTTTTTTATTGTGATCAGTGATCACCAAAGTTTGTGTTTTTGCTAATAAATCATCATCATTACATACTATAAAGTAAAGTCGCCGTTTTCCTCTGTCTGTAGCACCGCCGTATTCTGGATATTTTCACTACAGGATAGAGCGTTAACTGAGGATGGTTTTTGTCTATATTTAGTTAGATTTATTTTTTAAAATGGCTGAAGTATGACGGTTTTTCTAAGTAAGCGTGGACGAAGGTGCGGGCGGGCCGCTAGTAAATAATAAATTAAACCTGTTTACGCTCACACCAATTACCTAGCCCAACATAAGCTTATACGGAAACTCGTTAATAAGGTTAAATTAGATAACGGATAAATACACATAAACATAGTAAACATCCAGACCCGAAAACAATTCAGAAAAACAGTTTTCTATAAATTGACCTGACCAGGAATTGAAACCGGTACCTCAGAGATGGCGTCACGCCAGACCCGGCGCGCTAACCACTCGACTACGGAGGTCGTCAATGATAATTACCACTCAACCGTCCACGGTAGTTTTACTCACCCAGAAAAAATAAGTGCGAAACGTCCACGGTAGGTTTACTCACCGAGCATTTAAACCTCCAACCGTCCATGGTAAGTTTAGTTACCCATTTAATAGGTCAAAGCACGTAGTACGTGGGTCCGTGAAAAAATTTGAGGTGGTTCTGTGGTTACTAATTCATCATACAAGTAAAAGAAATCTATATATTGCCACAGAAAATTTCACAGAAAAAAATAATGAAATTGACGAAATTGACAGTTCGCCAAAACGGAATTTTGCAGCGTAAGCGTCTTTAAAAATGTCGAAATACTCTTCTACTTACCATATTTCCTAAATAAGTGCACATCAAAACAATCGCAAACTAATTATCGTTAAAGATTGGATAAGTTTGTTTACATTCGTAGACAGTGACATTGCAACTAAATTTTTTTTCTGACCAAGCGCCATAAACACGGCAACGTTCTTTGATAAGGTTGTTGCCCACTGCACCTAGTTCGTAGTTCCGCAAGAAAATTTGAGGTGGCTGTATGGATATCAATTGATCCGTAGAGCAATTGAAACTATGGCATAGTGTACGAGAACCTTTAGTAAAAAAATGAAATTGGTGACAATTTTGACGGTTCGCCATTTTTTTTGCATAAGATTTTTTTGGTGCTAAAAATGTTGTTATTACTCTTCGTAATCATCCTTCTTCCTAATAATGTGCACATCAAAACAATCGTTATGGTTTTAGCTATCGAACATGGTATGATTCTTTATAGTTTCAAACAGTGACTTCCAAGTAATAATAATTTCTACATGTCGATATGTTTTTACGTATTTTTTTTTTGTCTTGGAATGTTTATTTTTGTAATTTTAGTAATAGGATTTCGTAATTAACTGTTAATTTATTAAAATACTGCTTTTTCTAAGCATTCCGTACGTATATAAAGTCTTTGTGTCAGCTCAGTCAGGGTTCGTATTCTTCTGTACACTCTTCTAGCAGCTCTGTAAACAGCTGGACGTTGGGCGCCATGTTGTATATAGGGGCTCGGACGCTTAAGTGGCAAGATATTTAAGTAGGCTAAACTTAGTAACATCCCTTCTAAGACCCGGGAATGACTCGAGAACACGAACGGCAAACACTGAGCTACAATTGCTTCCCTGTCGAATATCGCAAGTGCTTGTTAATGCGCTATTAGCCAGCGTAGAGCGTTGTTTCATGAATGTTTTACATCTTGCATAATTTAATTGTTTAACATCGTTACAACATTCTAGTAAGAAAGCCGTAACAGTTTAAAGTTAATGCGATTTGGAAAATAGCATTATGTCTTTACTTAATTGCGCGCAGAAGTTAGCTTTTAAACTTAGCACATTTATTTCTGATGGTTATTTGTATGAGACTGACAAGTGAAATGATTTAAACGAGTAAGTAACAATAAAGGATTGACTAAATGCTGTAATTTATTGAAACAATCAAAACGGTAGCGGTGAAAGAATGCCTACTCTCTCTCCTCTCTCTCTCTCTCTCTCTTTTCCCTTGGGTGTCGTAAAAGGCGACTAACGGACTAAAGACTGCACTGCACATACATCCAACAGCATATAGCGGCGATGGGCTCACCACCTGAGGACATGTGCAGTCGCTATTTGTTGAAAGGTGGACTATGGTAGAGGACTGCTTTTGGTGCCCTCATTGCCTAGTCTCATACTAACCCTTCGGGTATAATAGTCCTGATTTTAGTTATTCACTTATCTACCTACCTACTACAGAACTTTGGTCCGATTTCACAATTTTATTGAGTTATTCAAATATCGGATCGAATGGTCCACCCATATCATGTTAGTTCTTCAGTAGCCTTCAGTACATTCAACTGAGTAAGTATTGCTTGCACGTATAGTACAGTCAGATGTACTAAACAACAGTACAACTGTAATCATGAATGTTTAAAAATATACTTATTGTAATATAAAAATCTGGTTTAAATGACAAAGAGAGAAAGGTCTGAATTTAATTGAAAGTATAGTGAGTGTTTGGTAAAATGTGCTGCTTTATTATTATATTGTCATAATGTGCATAAATAACCAATTTTTTATCACTTGGGTATATATACCCTTAGAGTAAAGATGTTGTACCATACCATGATGCATAACAAAAAGTACCTATTGCCATCGAAACAATACTCACAAGAACTATAAATCTTCGCGCACAGTGCACTCGTCGACACCCCACAGTTACTTGGAATTATCATTGATAATTTGTTTCCACGGTAAGAGTTTAACTTTGAACATAAATTAAGTCCTGAAACAACTGAATTAAAGCAACAAAAATAAAAAATTATGACTCACACCCCTAACGTTTTCTAAGGTTTACGCGAACACTAGACATTGAAATGAAACACTTTTTAATGAAACACTATTTCGCGTTTATTACGGACCACGGACCCTGTAAAGGGTCTGAAACGTCAGGACTAAAACAAAATCCTAAAAAGTAGTAATAAACTAACTCTGCAGTTTGATGAATCTTAAGCTTATATAAAGGAATATTTTTCTCGTTTGTTTTAAGAGGTCTTTTTCATTCTTGTTGTCTCGAAAATAATTAACTTAATTTTTCACACACATTTAGACGGGATTACCCGACGGTATAGTCCACCTGACAACGGCCGGTGCTACTCGGTCGAAACGTCGGGTATAAAAGGTATGCGTAGAATGCCCTAACCAAGTAGTTTTGCGGTAAATCCCGTAAAGTTTAAAAGTGTATATAACTTAATTTTTGTTTAGTTTCTGGACTGTTACACCTATAGACGACTTAATGTTATCGCAAAAGTCTTTAGACGTATAATGCTGAAAAACCCGGTCTCTCTAGCGTATAGAATTGAATATAATAGAAACACCTTTATGTACTTAAAAGAGCTATTACTTTAAGTGATAGATGAAGCAAGTACCGAGCTACGATCTCGGTACTTGTTCTACCACACTTCATGGAACCAATACTATTGTCGTTCCATTTAGTTGTCACCCAGCAATAACCGATAACAAGTGTTTATAGTCAGCGTAGGCTATGATTAAAAAAACACAGCTTATTTATATTAATCGTTTAGTTTTAAAGGTGAAAATACGGTTCCTGTTAAATAAATTAACTAATAATGAAAATGCGGATTGAGGAGCTCGATGGCGCAGCGGCTAGCGCGTTCGGCTTGCGATCTTGCTCGCTAAGCAACTTTCGCAATGCCGGGTCGCTGAATGGGTGACCATATTTAAAAACATCTTGAGCTCCTCCGTGCTTCGGAAGGCACGTTAAGCCGTTGGTCCCGGTTGTTGTCGTAAGATGGCAGTCGTTAAAACCCACCAACCCGCATTGGGCCAGCGTGGTGGGTTATGGCCCAATATCCACGCGTGCTATTGTCCACGTGGGAGGCCTGTGCCCAGCAGTGGGACGTTAATAGGCTGATGATGAATGAAAATGCAAAAGTTGTTTATTTACGCTTTCTCTCCATATCTGCTCAACCGATCATCAGAATATTTGTCAGTAACATTGTGTCTTCACAATGTTAATGCTAATAAGAGTACAGATAACAACGTATATGAGATTTTTATTCCTATAAAAGGTTCCGGTGGGATAGTATTGCAATTGCAGGCAAATGCTGTAACAAATAAAACAAACATTAAGCTCGATGTTGCAATTGAATTGGTTAAGCTCAGTCTATTTGAAACACATAAATCTTTGTGCACGTATAAGGCAGCCACGTTTTTAAATGTGTCAATATAAGTACGTATCCGAGCGATGCACTCGTGAGGAAGCAATATAGCGCAACACGCCTCACGTCCAATATACTCACGACATTAGCTATAAACATTGAAAAACTTATTCGAACATCGCTAGAGTATCAATAATTATGTTTGTACGTTTACTGCACATCCTTCTAAATTGTAATGTTAATAGTTTAAAATACAAATGTACATAAACTAATCAGTTTTGAACGTTGAAGACGTCTTACGGGTTAATTATTAATCAAGTAAGCCGTTGATGTTAGTGGCGACTTTGTAGTCGTTTAACTTTGATGTCTGGTTTTGAACTAAATGCTGAGTGCGAATTTTATCACCATTCGATTACGACAACCTCTCGTCTGTGATGAAACCTTAAATCGGTTACTAACAATTGATTTTTTATTGTGTCTGGTTGTAGGTACGGCAGCTGCTGTCAGATTTAAAAAAAAAACAATATGATGTAACTCACGTCGTTTGTCACCAGTAGGCTTGATGGACGCTTTGATTCCACACAAATTGTCTTTTTCGTTAACCTGCAGGGTTCTGTACCTATTCTATTTCTTTAGCATGTTAATGGCATTGTTGTTCTTGGGCAATATTCATTGTTATTGTTATTCAGTACGGTGCATGAGCGGTACATGGGACATTTTGCGGCAAAGCAAGCCGATATCGTGGTGAAAAGGCAAGAACTGGTTGCTAAACTGAACCTGACTCTCGATCGTGTCTCTAAGTGGGGATCTGAAAACCTGGTCGAGTTTAATGCCAGCAAAACCTTTTGTTTCTTTCTTCATTTCTTTCAAAACCTTTCCTTACACCTCTCTCTCTCTCTCTCTCTCTCTTCAGAACTCTCCGTTACCCATTTCGGTGGATCTCAGCATTCTTGGCATCGACATCAGCCAGCAACTGAATCCAAAATGCTATATCGAGAGAGTTATTTTAACTACCTCCCGTAAGTTGTGTATTTTCAATAAGGTAAGGCGGATTTTTACTCCCGAGCAGCGCTATTTGCTGTACAAGACTCAGGTGGGATCGAGTCTGGAGTATTGTTGCCATTTATGGGGACGGCTCCGATAAATACCTCCTCGATGCACTTAGAGACTGCAAAAGAGAGCGGTACGCATTATTGGAGATGCTGAGGTTGCAGCCTCTCTTGAGGACCTCCAACTGCGTAAAGACACTGCTTCTCTCAGTGTCTTCTACCGAAATTACTACGGAGAGTGTTCTGAAGAACTTTTTGAACTAATCCCGTACTCTCCTTTCCTCTCTCGGACTACAAGTGCTGGTCTTATTTAGGAACCACCATCATACTGTGCAGACTATCAACACTCGAACCAAAAAAAATGGCAAACGTTCCTCTGTAAGACCATTCGGCTTTGGAATTCTCTGCCGGCGCATGTGTTTCCCAGCTCCTATAATGCCGGGTCTTTTAAGCGGGGCGTGAATTGGTATTTATGCAGGCCGTTATGAAGGGGTGCGCCTGTTACCGTGCTTGTTCCACGGTGAGAAGCGCTCTCATTATTTTGGACTGCATCGGCTGCTTACCATCAGGCAGGATGTGGTCAATTTGACGAGTAACCTTAAAAAAATACCTGATAAAATCTAGAAAAAATAATATCAATTGCCACAAATGTTATGTTCGCGCATCACTTCAGAACGGCTGCAATGATTTGGTTGATTCTTTTTGGGGGTGGGGTGTTGTGTGTGTGTGTGTGTGTGTGTGTGTACACAGACCTAGTCGCACGCGGGTCGCTAGTGGTGAATAAATCTCGAACTTAGCATAAATATGCATAGCGTCAAAAGTTTTTAAACGACTACTATGGCGACATACCTGGAAAGGATCTCATACAAATCTCATCTCATCTCAATAATATATTTTAATGTTATTTAGATTTGTTTTATTATTATTTAGATTATAAATCTAATGAAGTAGTGATTGCCACGGTGGTGGTCGAGTTTGAATCCCGCTAACGCCAACGGCAAATGTTTGTCTAACGAATGCGTTTTGCAAAAGAAACTTACCTTGATAAGCTTTAATCTATTTGCATTTTAGTCGTAAATTTTTATATACCTGCTTAGATAAGCATCTAAGTAAGTTAACGCCAGCAGCTTCAGGCCCCAGATTGGTTTATAGTTAATTTCTAATGATAAGAGATTTTTTTCAGGCTAATTGGAAAGGACTGGTCTCAGAGGTCCGTACTTAGCCATGTGACAGCCAGTTCCAAAGTGCTTGAGGATCCCTGTAAAGCTACTCACCTCCTAACTTTATGATCAGGAATCACTTGGCTTTGGTCTTAGTATGAAAAAACAAATATTTTAAAAAGAAATGTTATAGAATCACGAGATTGTTAGATTTAGATCTATTTTGTGTTACACGAAACATAGGCCGATAATTGATTAATAAGTCCATAGGTACTGGTTTTTTCGGCAAGTTGCATGAACTACCTACTTATTTTTCTGCCATAAGTTTGTGTAGAGACTGATTAAACAAAAGGATATTCATTCTATGGTAGAATTTAATTATGTTAGTTTTAGAAGAAGATTTTGGTATCAAAATTTGTACGAAAAGCATTCCATTTTTAACGCAATTCTTTCCGTTAAAAATAGTATTCAAGATTTTTTATTTTCTCATTACTATTTTTGCAGAAGACAGATAACATAGTGGTGTTAGACGAACTTAGGCAGAAAAGAAACCGCTAGTAATGGACTGCATGCTGATTGTCATTTATTAGGTAAAAAGGGTGGATTTAAAGACCTGTATGGGCTAAACCTGTCGCGTAGCGGTGTAAGAATACTACCACCCCCTCTCTTCCCTTGGGTGTCGTAAAAGGCGACTAACGGACAAAGACTACACATACATCAACAGCATAGAGCGGCGATGGGCTCACCCACCTATCACGCCGCGCACATGTGTCGCTATTTGGTGAAAAGTGGACTATGGCTGAGGACTGCTTTTGAGGTCCTCATAGATAACTAACCCTCCTGGAATAATAATCGTGATTATATGTATGTATGTGGGTTAAACCTTAGACCATAAAGTTGAGCGTTTTGGTTTTTGGCTTGGCTTTTATCTCATCCGATGTTAGGTGATGATACGGCCGATGGTGGAAGTGCACTGCACCCGGATTCGTCATATACTGACATTAAGATAGCCAGTTAGTTCTTACTGCTCGATAGAACACAACAATGCTAGTAACATCGATGTTACAGCAACATATTTAGAAAAGATAGTGCTAGCTAGGACTTAAAACAGGCCCTACCAACAACCGAAGTTAAGAATCACAAATCTCACGAATATCCGGCGTGAAATAATGGCACTTGGTGCTGTTGTGTTTCGTCCGGCCAGTGAGAGTTCCGGAGGCCCCCCACCCCACTCCTACAATTCCTATTCCTTCCTTAACCCTATTCCTTCCTTAAAGGACCGCAACGCGTCTGCGATTCCTCTGGTTTTGCATGTGTCCATGGGTGGCGGTGATTACTCTCCATCAGGTGACCCGCCTACTCGTTGGCCTCCTTCTCTTATATAAAAAAAAGAAACTGCAACGTGTCCTTATGAGTATTATTAAATAATAATAACAAAATAGCTTTAGGTTGGTACCAATGTAATTAACACCTCATATTATTTGCTTTTAAATGTTTTCTTTAAACAACTATCCAACCTAACCTTAACGACAGCTTTTTAAAGATTATTTGAAATATTGCACAAATAAAATGACATTTTAATCATTCCAATGCGTTAGCATTGGATAGAGTCTTACCAATATAAAAGTTACGTAGGTACCTAGTTTTAATGTCATGGTCTGAAACAACAACCGAAGGCAACATCGCTAAATTCATATAATGTGTAGCTCGAAGCGACATAGTAATGCTTCGCTTGCAAAAGATTCACAACTCAATCATTTTGAAGATGTTGATTTATTGATTGTGTTTATCTTCTCTCGTTTATACACCTACAATTTTTACTCGTTTTAATGAAATTAAGGGCGAGTTCCACCCATGAAACTGAACAACTTTGCCTAAGAAACCTATGTGCAAAAATAACAAAAAAAAATTCGACCTCCCATACAAAACTGTCCGATCAGCTGACGGCAATTGCATGGGAGGTCGAAATATTTTTGTCATTTTTGCACATAGGTTTCTTGGGGAAAGTTGTTCAGTTTCATGGGTGGAACTCACCCTTAATTTCATTAAAACGAATAAAAATGAGGGTGTTCATATTTATATTTCTCTTGTTTTATAACCGCGTCGCGTAGCGGTGAAAGAATACTACCCCCTCTCTTCCCTTGGGTGTCGTAAAAGATGACTAACGGACTAAAGACTGCACGTACATCCAACAGCATTCAGCGGCGATGGGCTCACCACCTGTCACGCTGAGCACATGTGCAGTCGCTATTTGGTGAAAAGTGGACTATGGTAGAGGAAAGCTTTTGCTGTCATCATTGCCTAGTCTCTGACTAACCCTTCGGAGATAATAGACGTGGTTATAATTATTTACATATATTAATCTTCTTCACCTTCTATGTGTTAATATTTTTATGTATAAGTATTCATTATCGACAGTACAATTTAAGTGCTAAGCTTAAGTTCACCATTACGTAATACACAAGATGCTTCGTATAAAATTTATTAGAAATGTGACAATTAAATTCGCTGAGTGAATTTTATTCGATGAAATCGTCTGGCAAAACGAATGCATTATGCATGAAATCAATACGCGGGAAGATAATATCTGGAACAAAGACCAGTTACAAGTTACAACGTAACTCAAGTCTAGATAATGCGAGCCTTCTGTAATAGAATATTCATTTGAATAGCGACAGAGGCAATCAAATATGTTGCTGTGTTTGCTTGCTCGTTTGTCCGATGACATTGTCGATTACAAATTGTTTAACTCTCGAGACATTGCGAGTGGTGCTTGCTTACAAGTTCAGAATCGCAACGTACACTAACACAATGTTATGTATGGCAACAAGGTTTTAAAGAAAAAATAATCACATTTAGTAAATTTTTTTACACATTCTTAATTAGTATAAATATTTACATAGGTTATAGACAAGGAGTGCTAAATAAATGCTAACAATTTTTATACTTAGGGAGTACTTGTAAGTCAAAGGTACCTTTTGAGATAAATTAATTTTATTAAAAACATGTTCTTATTTAGTAAAGGTGCAAATAAATTTCTCACAACTAAGAATTGAAACTTCATTTTGTGGCAATCCTAGAAGCTATGTACTCTACTACTAGAATATCGTGGTATACCTAGGTACCCACGGAACAAAAACATTTTGCTCCGTACCCAACACTTATGCACTGAAACGACAAAAAAAGCTAAATACTACTTTAAAGAAACTCGTCTATACATAATATTATAAAGAGGAAAGATTTGTTTGTTTGAATTGAATAGGCTCCTAAACACTAGACCGATTTCGAAAATGCTTTGACCATCAGAAAGCTACCTTCTTCCCAAGTACCATAGGCTATATTTTATCCAAATATTCCCAAAGGAACGGGTAGAACCGCGGGTAAAACCGCAAGGATCCGCTAGTCTTAGATAAATAAAGACTTTTTGTGCGTTTCTTACGATACCCATTTTAGCTAATCAGATACAAGCACCAAGACAAGGTAATGTGCTTAAAACTAATATGACGACCGAAAGCTATTCAATTAATATTAACTATATTAATTGACTGTAAGGTTTTTCTAGGTAACGACAGGCGTTCACTTCAATTTCATTGGTTTTAAGGCTGCATACGTAGTTGCCGATTTTGTAATATAATGTTTGTGCTAAAAATATACCTTGGCCACAATTTCGAAACGGAGAAGAGTGATTCTTATCAATTTTATTGTTGGTATTTTACAATTATAATTCTTAATGTGATGCTATTACGTTTGTTAATCTAAAGTGCTTCAGGTAAAAGAATACTTGTGTAGTTTACACTACGCTCGTAACTAAAAGGTATTGTACCTTTTTAAGTACCTATATAGACTCACGACCATTATGCCTAAAGGACTAGTCAGAGACTAGGCAATGAGGACCGAAGGAGCAGTCCATTGCCATAGTCCACGAATCATCAAATTACAAATGCAGATGTGCTCAGCGTGAAAGGTGGCATGCAGGATGCAGGATGTATATGCAGTCTTTAGTCTGTTAGTCGCCTTTTACGACACGCAAGAGAGATATGGTTTGGTAGTATTTTTTTAGTGACCCGCTATACCACACGCCCACATTTATTCCAACGAAAAAAAAATCTTATTGGAGCAAATTAAATAATAGAAGTGTATCAGGAACGTAGCAAAAGGAAAGCTGTGGTCTGTGGCCACCCATCCGGGAACAACAGGTCATGTGTGTATGTTTTTATTTTTTCCTATTCTAAATAATAATGAACCGTGTCGCGTAGAGGTGAAATAATACTACCACCCCCTCTCTTCCCTTGGGTGTCATAAAATGCGACTAACTGACTAAAGACTGCACATACACCCATACAGCACAGAGCAGCGATGGGCTCACCACCTGAGAACATGTGCAGTCGCAATTTGTTGAAAAGTGGACTATGGTAGAAGACTGCTTTTGCTGCCCTCATTGCTTAGTCTTTGACTAACCCTTCGGGGATAATAGTCGTGATAATATATATGTATGTATGTATTCTAAATAATAAAAGAAGCTCAATGTCACAGGAGGGGTGATAAAATTAGAATAAGTATCACTTATCTTATCTTATGTTAGTGGGTCCTGCAAAGGTCTCCCTCTCGCAGCAGCACGTCGACCCATTGGGATATTTTGTGCAACCCCGTTCTATCACTCTGTTTCGTCGGTAAAAATGGCTGCCATAAGCTTGGCAATGTGTAGCTCCACCGGCCTTCGAAAGGTAATTTAAATTGTTGGTTTCGGTTGCTGTGTAAGATGGCAATCACACCCGCATCAGGCCAGGCTAATGGGTTACGGCCCTATCTCATGTGGGTAGGTTAACCATGAAAAAAACGAGAAATTTTTCCGTTTTTCTTTTCAAATTCCTTGAAAGTTTCAAGAAAAGTAATATAAAATATTTCAAGTTTTTTATTAATAAAACGGAAAAAAACGGGAAATTATGAAAGAAACGGAAAAGTATTAATGTTTTATTGTAGTGAGCAAGATAGAATTATATTATGCTTTATTGTTTTAAAAATTGGTAATATAAAATTTGTTTTTTTTTTCAATTTTTCGAAACAATTTCGTTTTTTCCTAAGGTTCTTTTCTGATTTATTTCAATGTAACAAACAAATAAAAGGGTAAAAAACGAACCAACGTTTTTTCGCCGAAAAAAAACAATTTGTTTCTTTCGGAATTTTCAACGCTAGGGTAGGCCTAGCATTGGGGCGTTTATAAGCTAATCATGATGGTAACCAAAAATCCTATTAGCTACTGCAATACCGTTTAACAGACATACTTAGTTTCACGACTATTTTCGCCAAAGGGTTAGTCAGAGACTCGGCAATGAAATCCGCAAAAGCAGTCCTCTGCTATAGTCCACTATTCGCCAAATTACAACTGCTCATGTGCTCAGTTTGATAGGCGGGACCACACGCCTCTATAGTTAGACATTTCAACAAAATATAATTAGTAGGTTCGGTTTTATATAGAAGAAGGATGCAAACTAGCAGGCGGGTCACCTGATGGTGAGTAATCACCGCCGCCCATGGACACCAAAAGCAGAGGAATCGCAGGCGCGTTGCCGTCCTTTAAGAAAGGAATAGGGTTAAGGAAGGAATAGGAATTGTGAGAGGGGATGGGGAGGAAATTGGCCTTCGGAACCCTCACTGGCCGGACGAAACACAAAAGCACCAAGTGCCATTATTTCACGCCGGATATTCGTGAGAGGGTGGTATTACGCCGGGCGAGCCGGCCCAATGCGTGCTGCAACGCAGCGTCAGTGTCTATCATTTAGCACCACCCAGGGGTCACGTGTAGGGTGCTCAAGGGTAAACCTACGGACGCGAGTAACTTTTAAACTAAAAATGTAATTTGTCAACTTATTTGTCACTGATGATGGGTTTTCTGTTTGCTCTTATCGATACCTATTTGTTTTGTTTTGTTTTTTCTTTTCATAGTGGGTACTTAACTAAAATTAGAGGCTAAATCTTTAACATAAGTAAAAACGGGATAATGTTGCTGGTTTTACAATAAGTAATGGAAATGAATGTAATTTTAATTAAGTAATCTATCTATTGTTTATTATCCTGAATAAATAAATAAATAAATAAATAAATTTCAAAATGTTCCATAAGAGTTAAGATAGGTAAACGAGTTTTTGTCACATCACAATAACATGTGCCTAGGCGTTTTAATTGAATTAATAATAACTACCATCAAACATTTAAGTATATCCACACATCCTTGTTCCTTACTTAATAGAGATTAAAATGAAGTTGCAGAATTATCTACTTGTGCCACTGTAGTTCTAGGGACTGAACTTGAATACACTACGAAGAACAAAAAGCTTGTCTTGAAGGTTAACAAGAGCAAATTATGGAGGCACGTTGGTATGTATGCTACCTACCTCATTAACATAGCCACAGTACTAGTCTGCCCATATAACAAAGTCATTGTATATCTTTCCATAAGTAATTGTTGTACAAAATTGTTACATCTTAGAAAATTTTACACTGCACTCTTATAAGTTTATAACTTGCAGATGGGCAAGGCGAGGAAGGCGAGAAAAACAGGATTGTACTGTACAGCACTATCCGTAGTGCTGTCTAATCCTGTTTTTTAGCTGAATTAGCTGTCTTCGAATCTAGACTTTGCTTCCGCTTACTATCAGGTGGAGAGAAGTAATAAATTAATATAAATGACAAATTTCACAACTATTACACCAATCATCCAGCCCCAAACTAAGCATAGCCCGAACTATGGTGACTGAATAACGGATAAACGGGATTCGAACCCGGGACAGTGGGTTGCGTAATCAGGGTCGCTGACCACTCTACCACCCGGCCGTCAAATGTCATAATGTTTACTCACTTGAAGTTAAAATTAAGTTAAACAATGTCTCCCTTCCATCATGATAGTTTGTATTTTCAATTTCTTTGGGCACTTGACACGTGTCTAAAGAAAGTGAAGAAAGACACGTTTCAGGCATTTTCTGAAATACCCTACTGGAGCCCCCCCACCCCCCTCACAATTCCTACTCTTTCCTCAAAGCAGGCAACGCATCTGCGACTAGAGGCGCCCTCGGGTTTTCCGCTCTCGATCCGACTCGAATTCTGGGGGGTGGGGATCGGAGACTCGCTTGCGAGATGCCATCCCTCGCCAAAAACCCTCTGGGGAATTTCGGTCTCACGGCTTGAGGAACCAGTAAGTTTCTTGCCGCCCCTAAGCCCGGTTAAGCTGTAAAGGTCATCTGCGACCGACAGCAAGCACACTCCAAAAAAAAAAGCATCTGCGACTCCTCTGGTTTTACTGGTGTCCATGAGCATGTTTACTTTCCATAAGGGGACCCGTCTGCTCAATCAATAAATAAATTGCAACGTATGTTCGCACACCATCTCAAACTCAGAACGGCTGCATCCATTTGTAATTTTTTTTTGTTGTGTTTGTAGATGTAAGGTCCAGGTTTGTATGAGTGTGGCAATGACTTTCCGAAAATCGATGTTTACTGCAATCGCTTTTTGCATTCGCATAATTTCCTATTTTTTATTTTCTGTGCGTTTTTTTCCCGGAGGGTAAATTTTTGAATATTTTTTTTAACTTAAAGTAATATATCCATTCTGAAATATTCCTAGTCACGTAATTTACTTAGTCGCTTACGTGATCACTGAAATATTACTTTATGCAATTTTTCCTATTTAATTTCTATGCTTTTTAAAAAAAAAGTAGGTATTTAACATTAAAAAAAAATTAGTAATTTACTACAGGGTACGGGGTGTTCACGGAGACGAAGTCGCGTGTTGGCCGTTAGTTTTATAATTGTTTTAAAGTCGTCTTGAGCGTCGACTTGCCGACTATCGGCAAAGACAATTAAAAATTCTATTTGGTCTGGCGCGCGACGCGCAGGTAGATATTATAAAACAATTTTATAAAACGCTACCTATTTGCGCAAGATGGGATCTTAAGGCGTCCGCTACGTTAAGCGGGGTCCGCGCGGGACCCGCTTATCGTAGCGCACGCCCTAATCGTTAATGTTATCACTGTCGTTTAGTTATTTTTCACGGTTAGTGCTTTTTGTCTCGCTCCAGTTTTTGCCGTAAATGTCATCGACTTTGTTTTTTATAGAGTTGTTTTACTAGATGAACTAGAGGACAATTAACATGAAGGTTGTTTTTTACGAGGATAAAATTCTTCATAATACTTTTTATGGCACTAGTTACTTGTACGGAAATTGGCATATGTTATTTCAACGTGCTTTATTATCTGAGGTTGTATTTTTTTTGTACATCGTGGAAGCGCAGCATGGCCTTCGTATCCTTGGCCTTCATATTTGATGGATCACTTGCTGGCAAGTGAAGTAAACGCTTAAGTTGGAAGCGCTTTTCACCCAGAATCTTACAAAACTGAGGAACCTTATAGCATACACACAACAACTTTATGGAACAACATTTTTGTGATATGAAAATAACTATCAGGTGTAACGAACTTGGAATAAGTCCTACCCCTACCCCTAACTCAACTAAGCACATTTTACTCCTGCAGAGAATCGAATCGGGGATCTAATCGAAGCCCTTGGTCGGACAGCCTATAAAAGACCTACTGTTGGGCACAGGCCTCCCCACATGTACTATCGTGGACTCCGTCGCTTTACCAGTCTAAAGGTCAAAATCCCTTGCACACCGCGTCGTCTATTTGGTACGGGCACGTACCTACCCGGGCGGTCGGTGCGCTTCATACGAAAATCGCTGCAAAGTGGTAAAGCGACAATGACCCCGACCGTACGACAGTATATTATATCAAAACTTAAAGTAACAATTAATAAGTCGCCAAGTCTTCTTGGGGTTAGCATGTTTAATAATTGCTTCAAAAGCATTACAAATAAGTGTAAAATGTTTACTAGAAAAAAACAACCAGTCTCACGAAAGCTTAAATGTGAATCAAACCCATGACCTTTGGATTGCCGGTCCACTCTCTAACCGCTAAGCTACCGAGACCCCGAGATAATGAATAATATCTGGGTCTTCGGAAACAGTAGGTAAATCAGACGATTCCCTTCAGCTGTCCGTTAGAGTAAATTTTCGCAACTCTCGATTCTGTAAGGAACCATCTACATGAACTATATATCATGAAATATATATCATCTAACTCTACGCTGTCTTCATCATACATACCTTTCGAAGTTGGCATACGTAGTGAAGTACCAGTAACAAACTTATCAATGTATGACAAACAAAGCTGTAGACGTTCTTCACTTCGGAGTTCGTAGTAGTTGCCGGTCGTGCCGGCGCCGGCCGTGAACGTCACTCCGGCAGACGAGTCGTCAATTATAAACTCTTATCCTATGAATATCTACAGTTGCACCGAAGCTATACACCGGCCACTATAAATCGCACGTAATTATAGTGTAATGTAACCGTGAACAATAATATACTATGTTTATCGGGAGATTAATGAATGGAACTTGTCTTGGAGATGATGGTCATACGGCAATTAAGTAGCTGTTTACGTTGAACGTTATAAAATGTTATAATCATACATACTTAGGCTCGTATTCTAAAACCAAACTCAAACTCAAATCTCTGCTTGCGTATAGTTAGAAAGGGATGGCGATATATGCGATGAATAGCACCACCACCTCTTACTAGCTGTACTCAAGCAGAGATTTGAGTGTAAATTTGGTTTTAGAATACGAGCCTTAGACTCACGACTATTATCCCCAACGGGTTAGTCAGAGACTAGGCAATGAGGACTGCAAGAGCACTCAGTCCACTGCCACAGTCCACGTTCCAGCTAATAACAACTAAGCATGTGCTCAGCGTGATAATAGGTGGTGAGCCCATCGCCGCTCCATGGCTGTTGGATATAGGCGCAGTCCTTTTTTTATAGTAGAAGGAGGCAAACGAGCAGGCGGGTCACCTGATGGAGAGTAGGTAATCACCGCCGCCCATGGACACCCGCTAAACCAGAGGAATCGCAGGCGCGTTGCCGGCCTTTAAGGTAGGAATAGGGTTAAGATAGGAATAGGAATTGTGAGGAGGGGAGGGGTATGGGCCTCCGGAACCTTCACTGGCCGGACTAAACACAACTAACTACGACTAAAGACTGCACTTACATCGAACAGCATAGAGCGGCGATTCATCTAGCTCATCTAGTTCTACGACCCTGATTTAGCGGCATACGGATCAATTAACACTCGTAATGATAACTATCTCAATTAAACCACATTCACGCTTGAACACTTAAGTGCCGTACAGATATGTCATTTATATTAATCATCGGTTATGATTACTCATCGGTTATGATTTTTTTTATTGTATGTTAGGAGGTCTCTAAAAAACTTCGATTTTTTCAGTTTTGATGAGGACCATAATGCCTTGATCACACGTAAGTACGGAGTAGAGCGGCGAGACAGCACTCGGCCTAGTAAGTAGAACGGGAGCCGAGCTACTGTCTCGCCATTTTGTACTGCCGAGAGCTCGGCCGACCACTCGGCGCTCTGTTTACACGTACCGAGTACTCGGCCGAGAGCACTGTCTCACCCGTTTGCTCGGTACGTGTGATCAAGGCAAACAAGATTTACAGTTAGTTGAATGTACTTAAACACATGTAAAGAAATAATAGTTTTTCACTAAATTACTCAAAAACTCACGAGAAAACCAAGCACACGCTGTGCTTTGTTTTCTTCGACTCTTCTTAATAAATAAAAGCAATTTAAAAAAAAGTTACGTTTGTAATCTTGAATTTGTTATCATTGTAAATACAAACTCTAAAATAATAAAAAATAGAATTAATAATACACATCGATTAAGTTCGGCGTAATAAATCCTTGCAAGCAATAATAAATGAATTAGACTTTTAAAACCGATGATCTTTAATCATTGGCAAATGGACACCAACTGTAACATTTGCTTCCTCACTCCAAAAATAGTTAATAATTGTTATAAAAAACCAAAACGTGTTATTTATCTTGCGAAGCAGTATTTGTTAAATGCAATACTTACCGCAATTTAGTGTTCAATTTAAAAACAAGATCATATTTTAACCGTGTTGCGTAGCGGTGAAAGAATACTGCCACCCCATCTCTTCCCTTGGGTATCGTAGAAGGCGACTAACGGACTAAAGACCGCACATACCTCCAACAGATTAGAGCGTCGATGGGCTCAACCTGTCACGCTGAGCACATGTGCAATCGTTATTTGGTGAAAAGTGGACTATTATGGCAAAGGACTGGCAGTCTTGCGGTCCTCATTGCCTATAATCTCTGACTAACCCTTCGGGGATAATAGTCGTGATTAATATATGTATACTTATCGTACTTACTAATATTATAAACGCGAAAGTTTGTAAGGATGGATGTTTGTTACTCTTTCACGTAAAAACTGCTAAATGGATTTGGATGAAATTTGGCATACAGATAGTTTATAACCTGGAATAACACGTAGAATACTTTTTATCCCGATATTCCTACGGGAACTGGAACCACGCGGGTGAAACCGCGAGCGGCTGCTAGTATATAATATATTTTAGAAGTATTAGCTACCCGATCGCGACTTCGTCCGCTTGAACACTCCGTACAACCTTGCCCTGACCATTACAAACATCACAACAAAGAATCAGTCAAATATGTCATGCTGTTCATTTTTATTTATATAGATTGTCGTTTGATTTACGACAAGCATTGCGCTCACGATACCTACATTATGACCTATTGCTACATATCTATCTATATCGAAACTTGTTCTTTGTTTTGGTTGGTTGAAAACCATTAATTAAACTATTAAACTTCTACAGAATGTTCTTTCAGAAGCAAATGCCGTTTTTATTCGATGGTTAACAACTGGAACATATATATTTGACTTTAGCTGTAAGTACTTAACGTCTGTCTAAGAATTAACTATTACCCTAAAAAAGCAGCAAATAGGGTTTAAAATATTACTCGCGAGTTGGTATTGAACTTCTGTTGTTGGTTTCTTCCCATGGTCTAATTTGGTCGCGTATTTAAAATTGTTCATATTCTTATGCCGACTGTACCTAATTATTATTGTTGTCTGTAAGTTATTTATGCCTGCGTTGCCTGTTCATAAACGAATAAATAAATATTTGACGACCTTACTGGTTAGCACACCGGTTCTGGTGTCGCCATCCCTGATATTCCCGGTCAGGTCAAATAGAAAAATTTGTTTTTACAATTTGATTTCAGGTCTGGATGTTTTCTTTATGATAAGTATGTTTAGCCGTTGTTTATCTAATAAAAACCAGTTTATAAGTCCCCTACACTCAGTTCGACTGTCATTGTAGCGGGTTGCGCGATGTGCAAACGATGACGTGATAGAGCGTTTGTGTCATATTGTTTTTAAAACATCTATTAACATGCAACACAACGAATCTAAACGCCAAATCTGTTTGTAGGGAAACTTATTGTGTCATTCTACAACAATTTAAAGTGAGACCGTCCGCGTACGTGTTATAGGCAAAGGCTCAATCAATTATTACTTTTCGTTAACGTGATCGATTGGCGAATTAATCTCGCAAAAGATCCTCTGTATATTAAGTCAAAAACTATATTTGACTGTGAGAAAAGACATCTAAATGTGACGGCTAAGCTAATATATTTAGGTCCCAACAACTCGGATAATCTGTGTGGATAACCGCATAATGAGTGAGCTAACTATTTCTCATCTAGAATCTATTTTGCGACTGTAATTTAGATGTCTACATAAGTACATCCTTTTATTGCAAAATGTGATTAATATTTTATAGAAACTAGTATTTTGTTACTTCAATCCCGATTATTCTCGAATTTATTATCTTTAATACTAGAGATATTCAAATAGACAAATGACTGCTGGAATGAATGGAATAAAGATTATCTTTTTTAGGGTTCCGTACCCAAGGGTAAACGGGACCCTATTACTAAGACTCCGCTGTCCGTCCATCTGTCCGTCTGTCACCAGGCTGTATCTCATGAACCGTGATAGTTAGACAGTTGAAATTTTCACAGATGATGTATTGCTGTTGCCGCTATAACAACAAAAACAGAATAAAATAAATATTTAATGGGGCTCCCATACAACAAACGTGGTTTTTTTCTCGTTTTTGCAATAGGTAAACAGGTATACGCTTAAAATATTTGCGGAATATTTAGTTATATTTTAACTTAAAAAATAAATCATTAAATTAAAATATATCATAATATAATAATAATAATAATAATAATAGTTATCACGGACAGGACTATTGTTGCCAATAAGCCTGACATCGTGATAGTCGATCGGTCCCAGCGGCGGGCAGTGCTAGTCGACATCACCGTCCCACATGATGAGAACCTCGTGAAGGCTGAGAAGGACAAGCTGTGCAAGTACCTTGACTTGGCTTACGAGGTTACCGCCATGTGGGATGTTGACTCGACTATCATTGTCCCGATAGTCGTATCTGCAAACGGCCTAATAGCGAAGAGTCTCGACCAACATCTCAAGAGACTCTCGCTAGACGGCTGGATTAAGGGCCAGATACAGAAGGCGGTACTTCTTGACACGGCACGCATCGTCAGGAGGTTCCTCTCTCTGCAGCTCTAACCACCGGTAGCTTGGGCCCTGCCCCGCTGCTGGCGGCACCCTAGGTTTAGGTTTTTTATAATGTTAAATGTTTTATTTTTTATAGTAGTTTTGTTTATTATTTTTATATGGGATATTATAAAAAACCTACACTTAAGAAAATAAATAAACACGTGAATAATAATATAATATATGATATATATAAAAAATATTTAAGGGGGACTCCCATACAACAAACGTGGTTTTTATAGATAATGGTACGGAACCCTTCGTGCGCGATTCCGACTCGCATTTGGCCTTTTTTATATGTAAACTTCGATTACATTTAAAAACTAAATACTAAATCGTAGCGGAATAGTGGCAGATACATTTGATGTTTAAAGGCCTTCACAGACGGCAGCTATAATGTAAAGATGTATAATATAGCACGATACACCTCACTACATCATTCCATAGAAATCGTCAGGAGACCACATACGACAGCTATAATGTATATTATAGCTGTCGTGTGTCGTCATGTGCATTTTTATACATTATAGCTGCCGTCTGTGAAGGCCTTTAGTGTTTTGGCAAAATAGCATTATTTTAAGACCACTTTGTCATGATGACACTTAGCTAGCACACTACCCTCAGAATAATAAGCTTTAGTTATTGTTCTATGACACTACCACATGAGTATCCGTTTCTTTACTCATGTGACACGAACGAAACGAAAGGAGTACGTAAACAACTCACTATGTACTCTTGTAGTAGGATTAGTACTCATCATCATCATCATCAGCCTATAAACGTCCCACTGCTGGGCACAGGCCTCCCACGTGGTCAATAGCACGTGTGGATATTGGGCCATAACCCACCACGCTGGCCCGATGCGGGTTGGTGGGTATTAACGACTGCCATCTTACGACAACAACCGGGACCAACGGCTTAACTTGCCTTCCGAAGCACGGAGGATTAGTACTACTAACTAAATATTTAATATTAAAATAAAAGCAATTTGCCAAATCGTTCCAACTGATATAATTTTCTCAATAACAAGACACATAACTAAATGTGGTGAAATTGTTTATTTTGAAATTATTTAATTTTTTATGTGTTTTTCTATTATATGCCCGTTAGGGGTGTTCTTACTATAATTGCCATGTAACCTAGCAAACAAAAATGTAACAGCAATGCAATAAAGATTTATTTTATTCTATTATATTATTTAAAAAAAACAATATATTAGATATGACGTGTGACGTGCAAGGAGTATGAATATACAGTAAGTACCTAATGAGTTTTGATGTGTAAGAAATAATAAGGTGAATGATGAAGATGGAAACATAGCCATACGAAATAACAATTCATATACATAGGGTTTTCCAATAAGATGTTTCATTTTAATATTAAAAATAACGAGTATTTTAGATTTTAAGAGACATAATCCATGAATGTTTATTTCATTGTAAAGAGGAAGGTATGACATTAATATTTGAAAACCAATTTGCACATTTGCGGCTGTATGTCCTCAATAACTTCACGAATTCCATCTTTAAGAGGAAACACTACGTGGAAGTGGCATGCAAAAATTCATACAAAACCCAGAAAAACAACGTTTTGTAGTCCTCAGTTTCCTTCTTCAGAACTGGACCAATTTTTATGTTTTTTTTCAGCGTCGGTTAAAGAAAAAGATTTTCTACGTTTGTATGTTTAATTTTTTGCATTAAGACCTTTATTCAACAACCAGGAGCCTTCGAAATTTAGCTAAATCACTCCGTTTTAGGCGTCTTGTTTGTGTGGCACGTAGCGACAATTGGCCACCGAGATCTTGTGATTTAACATCTTTAGACTCTTTTCTTTGAAACCACGTGAAAGATAAGGTTTATGCCAATGCTCCACAATCGACTTAAGACCTTAAAGATGGAATTCGTGAAGTTATCGAGGAAATACAGACGCAAATGTGCGAATTTTTCATGGAAAATTTCATGAAAAGGATATGGTGCTGCAAGCGTAGCCATGGCGGCCTTTTGGCTGATATCGTTTTCAAATGTTAATGGCATACCTTCCTCTTTACAATGAAATAAATATTCATTGATTTCCCTTTAAAAATACTCGTTTTTTTAATATCAAAATGAAACCTCTTATTAGAAAACCCTTTATGTACAATTTACAAACACACAAAACCAAACTAAATTAATCATTACAAAATACAATCATACCGCCGCACTCTCTTTTTTCAGAAGTTTTGAAAGAGTTGATTGTACATCTAGCATCTAGTTTTTATATGTGTTTGAAGGTGGCAAACGAGCAAGCGTGTCACCTGGTGGAAAGCAATAATAAGCCTTCGAGGAAAGAATAGATTTCCTAACCATATTAGTTAAATGATACCGCCATAGAGAAGAGAAAATCGTTATTTAATAAATAGTGTAATAAAGATTTAATAAAATAATAAAATACAACCGCATTGATAGTATGGCGTCATCTCAATGGTACAGATGACACCATACCCAATCCGCGGTTTCGTTTGCACTATTAATGGTGCAAGTCAATGGTGCATACGGTACGACAGGTAAATAACACACATGAAGTACCAATATTATATTGATAAAAATACCTCAACGCAACTAGACTGCATAAAGCAATTGGCATTAAACCAAACTATTGATGGGCTGCTTGACACGAATGGACTGACAAATTGTCTTGTAAATACTAGTTGCATGCAAAGTCTACGAATGGCCACCTATTGGCGTTCATTTCGAAATCTAATGCACCGACTAGCTAGCCGTGATTGATACTTAAGCTTTGTATTAAAATGATTGTTTAATTGGTACAGGTAGATTCAAATGCCAAAGCCATTTGCTTTTCTGGGAGTTATAAATCACAATATTAAGTTTAGTTTGAACGACACGAAGTCCTTCAAATTGAAAAGCTTTACAGTGTTTTTAGTTACTTTTTAACGATTTGTGGAATCATTAGTCAGAGGTAAATAATTTATTAATGTGACATAAATCTTAATACCTACGTTTCATATTTTCAAGTTGCAGTTAAATGAATAAATCGGCAACGAGTTTACGTCAAAAGATTTAACTTAGAAGAGTATTAATTTATTGGCAACAATTAATCAGTTCACTCATGATCACGACCACGAATCACTACCACTGGTGGTTAGAGAAGCCGTGCGCTATTTATTATTTTATTCTGTACATTGCGTTATTTCTATTATCGTTGACTAAGACTGCCGTAGCATAATGCGTTATGAACCAGGAATTCGCTTGCTGTATAGCATAAAATTGGCCATAAGGAAAAGCTGCTACATAGTACAAGCGAGTTTTTTTTTTACTTTAGTAGTTTCACTCTTAACTCCAATAAATACTGAAACACCTTTCTCTCTTTTTTGTATGAGCTAAGCACATGCAGATCAAAGAGTATTGCACACGCAAATATTCGGGTGAAAACGCCAAGGATCTATTTAAATAAAAATCAATGGCCACGAAAGTTTGTTCGCGCATCACTTCAGAACGGCTGCACCTAATTTGCTAATTCTTGTTTCTATGAAAAAGTTTGTATGAAATATTTTTTTTGTAAATTCGTCACGGGGTGCGGGGTGGGTGTTCACGCTGATGAAGTCGCGGGCGGGCCGCTAGCTTGTATTGTTTACAATATTTTTTCTACTACTTGATTGTGTTATCGCTATACTGAAATGTCAATTGGTCCATTCAAAATCCATGACCCGGATAGTACCGCGGACATTAAAGAAACCTTTGAAACAAAAACTTCGTTTAAAATGTCAACGTTAGTCATAAGAAGATCCGTATTTATATCCTTTAGATGTTATTTTTTTTGTTATTTTTAATCGCAGTAAACGACTTTGCATTAAACTGGACTACTCACACGTTTATGTCACCTACTATTTAATACCAGGTACCTATAAGAAAACTTTTAAGTTTTATTTATTTATTTTTTTAGAAGAACATACACAATCATAAGTTGGAATTCCTCATCGCGCTTTGCGAATTATGCGAATTGCTAAGAAGTGTGTAACTCACAGTGTTTCTTTGAAGTTATATGTACGAGCCACCTTGGGATAATTCAATGCTTATAGTAAATACGCCCTCGCAGGTACCTGTGCATATTCCAAATAATTACCTAGTATTCTCATTATATTTTCTAAGCATATTTTCTTTATATCTAATAAATTTTACGCTGGTATGATAGGCTTAAGCGGCAGTTGTCTTACAGACAATTTACCTACACAAAATTTATGTTGCGTGTAACGTTGTCTAAATGTTTTCTTGCTTTTATTGGAGTTGCTCGAGTGTGTCATGGTCATGCTCTCTCAAAGTGTCTCTGCGGTGGTGGGATGTGCGTCGGGTCGTTACGTTCCCTAATGGTTGAGCGAAGCGATGGCTGATTCACATGTCATACTCGTGAACGGGTGCCGCCTGTGGAGGCTGGTCTGCTCTTGCAATCTTTTTTTTTTTTTGTAGTACAAATATTTTTTTTATTTGTAGTACAAATATTTTTTTTATTTGTAGTACAAATATTTTTTTTATTTGTAGTACAAAATTTTTTTTTTATTTGTAGTACAAATATTTTTTTTATTTGTAGTACAAATATTTTTTTTATTTGTTGTACAAATATTTTTTTTATTTGTAGTACAAATATTTTTTTTATTTGTAGTACAAATATTTTTTTTATTTGTAGTACAAATATTTTTTTTATTTGTAGTACAAATATTTTTTTATTTGTAGTACAAATATTTTTTTTATTTGTAGTACAAATATTTTTTCTTTTTCTTTTTTTAATGGTACTGTAAGACGTTGTTCATTTTATTTTAAATTGAGCAATACCGGTTTTTTTTGGATATTTTTTTGTATGTGTTGTGTTGTCTTGTAATCGTATTAAATAATTTTTGTTGTAATGGAAAAGGTCCTTCTGTGATAGGGAAGGCATTTCCCAATTTGTATTGACGCTGTAAAAGAAAGGGAGAAAAGAAATGCCCTTGCTGAGTTTCTTGCCGGTTCTTCTCAGTATAAGGCTCCCGCCCTATTATAGTTAGACTTACGAACCGATGGCATAGCAACATTCATTAGTGCTCAATTATTGTAGCCTAATTTGAATAAATAATTTTAAATTTAGTAAACTAAAAATTATCTGTTACCCTTATAATAATCGTTAACATTTTATGAAACAAGCTTACTCGTAACAACTTTCTTATTGGTCCAGTAAAATTATGTAAGTTAACAACACTTATTTAACTTTGACAGGTTTCAGAGATAAGTGATCCAGTCTTAGAATCAAATGAAATGATTTCATTTAATTGTTTTACAATTAAATGATTTTTGAAAGTACCCACCTGCCAGCAAAACACAAGGAGCGAATCTCAAAGTATGTCTTTTGTCAGTAGATATACAAGAAATATCAAAGAGCGTTAGTATTTTTTTTGAAGCCTAATTCTTGTAATTATTATTTTTATATGTAACACATTTAAATGAACACCGTAAAATATGTTAGGTAAACATGTTAACAAATAGTTTAATATTGTAACATAATCGTGATGAAAGCGGTAGGTTCAAGACAATAGATTTGGCAAGACTTGGCAATACACCGATTAACATTTGCCAGGTAATAAAATAAACTTCCTTTACTTCGCTCCTGTCTATTCCGAATGCACTTCACGCAGGCCCATTAATAAGTAAATGTGAAGAAACAAAATCTGCACATACATCCAACAGCAACATACAACCTGAAGTCTAGAGGCTCACTCAAAGAAGTGTTTAAAAAAACGATATATTAACAATTGCATCACAATTTATTTTGGAAAACATTATGTATATCAAGAAGTATGAAAGACATTTGTTAAAAATTGTGATCTTCATAACTTAAACACTCGTAGGAAAAATAAGCTTGCCGTCCCTAGTTTTCTTCATAAAACAGGTGACTCTTTCTCGGGTAAATGTGTAACGCTTTATAACAAACTTCCACTAAATATTACTGAAATGCCTTTATATACATTTAAAGCCCATGTTAAAAAAACCCTCATGAGTAAAGGTAAAATTATGTAATTATACAGTGGAAAATTATGTAAATGACAAATATGTATGGACATAGTACATGTATGTGTAATTTGGTAACGACATATTGTTTTGTAAATGTCGTTACTCTATATTATTATAAATCTGTGGAGTTTCTTCTAGAAGACTTCCTGAATGGGTGGGGTGAGTGGGCGGGTGTCCATCCATCTAAATAAATTTAGACGATTCAAAATGCTTATTTTAAGTTTATTAAATAAAGAAATTTTAAGTTTGACATAAAGTGGCGATGGGCTCACCACCTGTTACGCTGAGCACACGTGCAGTCGCTATTTGGTGAAAAGTGGACTATGGCAAAGGACTGCTTATGCTGTCCTCATTGCCTACCAAATAATTCTTCGGGGATAATTTAAGTTTGTATGTATGAAGAAACATATAACAATCGCAATAAAAACTGATTTTATATTTTTTTATTTTCGCAGCGGCTGGAATCGTGATGTTCTTGTCTGATCGAAAGCTCTAGTCGTGTGTGAAGTTATTAATTTCTCTTTTTATCATGCTTTATTATCAACGAAAAACAAAAGTTTGTTCGTTGTTTTAAGAAAAGATAAAAAAACCGTTGTAACTTGAGAATAGAATAGAATTTCTTTATTGCTTAGACTGTGAATAATTAACAAAGATGATTATTTAATAAAGTGTCTAAATAAAACATGATATGACAATGATATTCAATAGATGCTAAAGTGCCCGACTCGGCATTGATTCGATTCCCTGGTCAGGTAAAGTGTGTTTCGGTTTTTTCCATGCATGGCCCTGGTTGGTGATCGCCATAATATCGCATTTGGCAAGCGCGGAGATTTGGCCAATAGCCATCCATCAATTGCAGCGATGACTTGATTCCTTGGATATCTTTGCCCAGCGGTGGGACATCCCCTCTCCTTATTCACTAAGGTTTATTTGTACTGGCACCTCGAGACCAACCGTTAAGCCTAACGGTTGGTCTTGCACTTCTTGCATAGCCATGCAAGAAGTGCATCCTTGCGCCAATAAAATACTCGCGCAGGAGACCATCTACGTTAGGTCTTGACGCCAAATCAGTGCCCGCCGAAGCGCGCTCTTCATTCGGTACTCATAAGACTAGTGTCTCGGGAGAGTTTCCCCGTGAACACGTGTAGTTCACTGCCTATTGTCCAGATAGGTAACCAGAGCTGTCAAGCACGCTCACTTCTCGTTGCACGAAGGGTACAACTCGCAGTTGCCACTGCTCGGGTCGTCAACTCTAAAGTCGACTCCCAAGTGTCCACCTTGTTCGCGGAGTAGTAAGCACACTCACTTCTCGGAACCCATCCGGGCGCCTAGCCAGTTCCCACGTCCTACGCGGCTACCTGGACCGGAGGCTACGGCATCTAAGGGGGAGCCTCTATTAGTTCTCCGGACTAGTACTAGACTAGTACCGGAGATGTCAACACCAATGTCTAATGAGAACCACCGGAAAAAGCTGCAAACCTAAAGGGAAACTCACGTTCCCCGGAGGACTTTTCGCTGCTGGCCCCACAGAGACCGCTACTAAGCTCCGCTCGCTGTGCGTGAGTTTGGAAGTTCTGGCACATAATACCAGGACAAACGAACATTCCCAAGCTCTTCAGCTAACTACAAGCCATTACGAGTGCAACCCACGTCCGGAATCCCGCCGGAGGCACCGGTTAAGGCACAACCAGCGGGGGAATGAACCGGAACCCCGTAGTACCCCTGAGAAACACAGCCGGACCCGTAGTTCCAGGACCCTATCTATAGGGGTCAGTAGATAGGGATGCAGCGGTGGGACAGTATAAATTAGTAAATAAATAAATAAATAAAATAAATCTTTCCTACAATCACACCAATTATCTAGCCCAAGAGAAGCTTCGAAGAAACTCGTTAAATGGTTACTAGACAACGGATAAACTTACTTAAAATACTTAAATACATACTTATTATACATAGAAAACACCCAGACCCGAGACAATTTAGAAAAACAATAATTTCTAAATTGACCCGACCGGGGATCGAACCCGGGACCTCAGAGATGGCGACACCATGAAAACCGGTGTACAAACCACTCGACCAAGGAGGTCGTCGTGTAATAATTAGTATTTTTATTTAGAAGGCAAACGAGCAGGCGGGTTCCCTGATGGAGAGCAATCACCGCCGAGTTGCAGGTGCGTTGCCGACCTTTATGAAAGAAATAGGGTTAAGGAAGGAATAGGAATTGTGAGGGGGGAGGGTCTTCCAGAACTCTCACTGGCCGGACGAAACACAACAGCACCAAGTGCCATTATTTCACGCTGGATATTCGTGAGAGGGTGGTATTACCCCTGGCGAGCCGGCCCAATGCGTGCTGCAACGCAGCGTGGCTCTACCACTCAGTCAGTGTCACTCATTTAGCACCACCCAGGGGTCACGTGTAGGGTCTCAAGGGTAAACCTAAGGACGCGAGTAACTTTAACCCCCAAAAATTTACTAGTGTCAAACATAGATATATACAATATAATCACGACTTATCCCCGAAGAGTTAGTCAAGACTAGGCAATGAGGACAACAAAAATAGTCCACTTTCCAACAATTTGCGACTGCACATGTGCTCAGTGTGACAGGAGGTGAGCCCATCGCCACTCTATGCTGTTGGATGTATGTGCAGTCTTTAGTCCGTTAGTCGCCTTTTACGACAAGCAAGGGAAGAGAGGGGGTCGTACTATTCTTTCAACCGCTACGCGACACGGTTAAATATATTACTCGCGGTTTCATCCGCGTCGTTCCCGTTCCCGTGGGAATATTTGGATAAAAAGTATTCTATGTGTTAATCCAGGTTATAAACTATCTGTCTGCCGAATTTCATCCAAATCCATTAAGTAGTTTTCACGTAAAAGAGTAACAAACAAACACACTCACAAACTTTCGCCTTTATAATATTAGTGTGAAGTGTTGATACTAGTCACTATACTTTAACAGTAATCCATACTAGGTATATCTCACGTATACGCTAAACATAACAGTAAATTGGTTAACCGTTTAATTGAGTGTAAGTTGAAAATGTGGAAACGTTACTATCGCGTTTGAGTTAAGAGTTTTGACTATCGATGTTATTTACTTAGCATTAAGATCTATCTGTCAAAACTTAACTCAAACGCGATGGTTACGTTTGCACATTTACAAACTTACAATCACCGTTCTGAACAAACTTAAAACTGCACATAAAATATGTCCTTATTCTCTTAACGACAGCAGACATCCAATCTAAAATGTTGATATCTCCCCAACGTAGCATTAGCAAGCAGCATATCATTTATGACAGCTATGTCGAAACGCTACCAATATCAAGTCGACTTGGCCAGTTATACGTCACTGCTCTATTATAATATTGTCGCTCGTCGGAAGCGTTGGGACGCAATCTTAAAAGTCAAGGCCAGCGCCGCTGGACCAATGTTAACTTGTGTTATTTAAATATCAACACATTGCATATTATAGTGACGATTGCTGGCTCCCTTTCGAAACTTCACATTTTTCATGTAGAGGACGTTCGGTTTGTGCTCACACGTACATAAATAAATAATAAATAAACTTTCCTACACTCACACCAATTATCTAGCTCAAGAGAAGCTTCGTTATGAAACTCGTTAAATGGTTACTAGACAACGGATAAGCATACTTAAAATACTTAAATACATGCTTATTATACATAGAAAACACCCAGACCCAAAACAATTTAGAAAAACCATAATTTCTAAATTGACCCGACCGGGGATCGAACCCGGGACCTCAGAGATGGCGACACCATGAAAACCGGTGAACAACCACTCGAGCAAGGAGGTCGTCTAACTTTGATGTCATACTTTGATTCACAACTATTATCCCCCAAGAGTTAGTCGGAGGCTAAGTAGTCCTATGCCATAGGCCACGTTTCACCAAATTCCAACTGCACATGTGCTCAGCGTGATAGGTGGCGAGCCCATCGCCGCTCTATGTTGTTGTCGTATTTATTTATTTAATTAGGCTCTCACATCTCACAACAATGAGTACACTAATACAATCAATACTTATGCTATTACAGAAAGTTCTTAAGAGGGTTTACGCCATTCGGTTTCCCATACAAACTTCCGAGTCGAAATTTTTAAAAACCGTTAAGCCAATATTGATGAAACTTTGCATGCTAAATTAAAACACAGGTATCTAAATAGTTGTTGAAAACGTTTTTAAAAAAGATTTATTTAGCTGAGTTATTGCAATTTAAAGCCCGCTATAAAAAGTTTAAAATCGCATTAACTTAGTTATTTAAACGTTTTTCAAAAATGTTTTCAACAAACTACATGTTTAGAGCTCTGTATGTTACGTTCGATGATGGCGAGCTCGATGGCGCAGCGGCTAGCGCGTTCGGCTTGCGATCTTGCTCGCTAAGCCTCTTTCTCAATGCCGGGTCACTGGATGGGTGACCAAATTAATAAAAAAACATCTCGAGCTCCTTCGTGCTTCGGAAGGCACGTTAAGCCGTTGGTCCCGGTTGTTGTCGTAAGATGACAGTCGTTAAAACCCACCAACCCGCATTGGGCCAGCGTGGTGGGTTATTGCCCAATATCCCCATGTGTGCTATTGTCCACGTGGGAGGCCTGTGCCCAGTAGTGGGACGCTAATAGGCTGATGATGATGATGTTACGTTAGCATGCAAAGTTTTATTGAAATTGACCTAATGGTTTCTAAAAATTTCGACTTTGAAGTTTGTATGGGAAACCGAAATCCGTAAACCCTCTTAACTAAGTGTCCCATTACTTAAAGGAGGGCACCACATGCTCAATAAGAAAAATGTTTGGTTTGGTTAGGTATACAATCAATATTTATAAAAAACAAAAACTTAAATTTTACATTGACTTAAGCTTAATACTGCTTTCTTGATGCTGGGTATAGAATCAAAGCTGAGATCAATTGCATTTTGGTAATCCTTGTACAATGTTATAGCTCGCAATAAGAAGCTGTGCTATTTCAAATTTGTTTGGCATTTATGCGCTTGGAAGAGCTTACTATTACCGTGTCGCGGCAAACAACGTGGGACATGAAAATCAATTCTACAGAGCTGATCAGAGCAATCCACAGAGCTTGTAACAATTCTTTTCAAAAACACCAAGTCTACTACTTTTCTACGAGCTTCCAATGTAGCCATATTAAAGTGTCTTTAGTCAGTTAGTCGCCATTTACGACACCCAAGGGAAGAGAGGACTATTATCCCGTGGTGTCTGGCGTAGAGGGTACGTTTGTTTCCTCTTAAAGCTAAATTCTTTTTAATACTTATAAGTTTTACTTCTTCTATCTTGAGGTTTTTAAAAACATGTTCGTCCACACCGTGATGGAAGGATGTGTAGTGAGATCTTATGGACGTAAGCTAAAAAAAGGTAATTTATCAGGTTCTCAAAAGTATAAAGCAACTGATATTTATTTTTAATGGAAAAGTACTGATATTCTATTTGAACGTGATTAGTGGTGAGACGTACTGAGCACTTATCTATTTAATAAAAAATCTAAGTCTTTTGACTTTTCCTTTAAAATACCATACACATTAGGTAGGGTCGAGTGTTCAACATTGAAACAGTTGTACACAATGAAACAGCGCCATATTTTTGAAATGCGACATTGACAGATAGTTCAGTATAGCTGGTCGAGTTAGCGCCATACACCCCCTGCTCCTCCCCAGCTAGCGTGCGCGCCGCATACAAACCGACGTGTCCCCGAAGCTTTTTCGATTTTTTGTCTAAAAAGTAAGTTTATTTTTGAGTTTTATTTGATTTATCAGTTAAATACTATAGTGAATTCCAAATTTCTGAGTATTACGTCGGTTTGTACATGTATCATAGATTCGCGTGGATTAAAAAACCTATTAAATTGTTCAATTTTGGTAGGTTATTTTTTGGGTTTATTGGAAAATATCCTAGGTGTCCAACAATGACACAGTTCAAGGGTGGACACATTGAAACAGTGTTTCATTGTGTACTACTTTGTTTTGTTGTATACCAAGCAAAAGCGTAAAGCAAGAAAGCTTGGTAAAAGCATGATTGCCACGGACACTCCAAAGAAAGACCAGATAACTAAATATAGTAAAAAATCTCAAGAAAGAAAATTAGCGGCAAAAATACTGAAGCGACCAGCTTTATCTAATAAAAAAAGAAAAAAAAATCTAAAAAGACTAAAATTGAACCAGATTCTGAAACAAGTACCGATGAAGAAGAGGAAGTGGCATGCCTTAGTGAAATTGATTTATGTGGATTAGACGACGAAGAAGAATATGATGCGGATGGGATGTCTTTGGTTACGGAACATTTCAAGAAGTTTGAGCGTAAACCCCAAAATTACGATTATATACGTTCTAAAAAGCGAAGGTATATATGTCGCAAAAATAATTGATGTAATGAGAGCTAATAGATACGAGGTTTTGTTTATGAGGTTGAAACTAAAAGACATGATGAAATTTTACATGCCATTGGAACCCGATATGTCAGAAATTCTCATTGAAGAGATAAAAACGATTCTTCCGCCACCAGAAATAAATGGGACCAAAAGCCGAAACTCTTTTTATTATTTTCCAGTCCGCGTGTCACCAAATATAAAGTTGCGAATTCCAAATATTTGTGTTTTTATATAGTTATATTTAATATAACTCTGTTAATTACAGGTACAGGTACTAATATGCGATCAAAAAAAATTGAGACTGAGTATAATAGGTTACTTAAGTTACTAAATAATCCAAATAAATTCTTTACTGATTATAGTTAAACAGTTTTTATGGTTTACTCGTTCCAATAACCACATTAAGTACAAATGGCCAATATTAAAACTAGTGTTTCATTTTCAGACACAGTGTGTTTCACTGTGTCCACCTAGGTGGACACAGTGAAACAATTCCCATTTTTTTGAAAAACTTTTTTTATTCCTATTGTATCTATTTATAAATGAAACTATAAATGCCATATTATACCCAATTAAGAAGAC
The DNA here is from genome assembly GCA_963921215.1 of Scoparia ambigualis. Lineage (NCBI taxonomy): Eukaryota > Metazoa > Arthropoda > Insecta > Lepidoptera > Crambidae > Scoparia > Scoparia ambigualis. Next base: position 28,377,672 of record OY992506.1, read on the forward strand.
TCTGTTCCTGCAAAAAACAGTATCCATATCTACAAAAACTAGAGAAATATGAGACTCTGATTTTTTAGTGTTTCATTGTTGCACACTCCACCCTACGTTGTGCACTTCCTGTGGAGTACATAAAATAACCAACCTGAAATATGCCAGTACCCATATGCTATTGTTCATGTGTTGAGTAGGACGTCTTAAAGCTGATTATACCCTTAATTACATATTAAAACTACTTAGTACCTTTTTTTAACTAGGAAAATAGTTTCCTATGCATACTACGAGGCTAGGGGCGACCTTCGGTTTTGTGTTTTCCTCGCCCTCCCTCGCCTACTTAGAAAAGCACGAGGGAAAGGGGACTTACCCAGTAAAACCTAGTACCATCCCTTCTATGCCACTGGGATGGCTAGGTACCCCGAACGGCAAGCAATGAGTTTCTCCCCCGCAACGGCTTGCCAAAAGGGAGACGCCCGGTATAGTTTAAGCGTCCCTTACCGCAGTACCTAAACTTGTATTACCTTCATTACCAGGTGAAATGTCGTCTTACGCATACACCAAAGCCAGAGGCAACCTTGGGTTATGTTAGACTCTCCTACTTTTCCCCTATCCAGTTAAAAAGAACTCGTAAATTGAGGGGTGATACCCACTTAAAATCTAGTACTATCCCTTCTGTACCACGTAGATGGCTCGGGGCCACAACCAGCAAGCACCGAGGAAACTTGTAGTACCTGAAGATACTCGTATCATTTTTTTTCACAAAAGTATTGGACGTTTTCGTAGCATTTTAAAAGCAACCAAATTTATGATACACTCTGTTGCCTACTTATTATTATATTATCATTTTATAATTGTTTGAACTCTGTTGTTCAAGGTTTAGGTGTAAAAAAATATTTTCTTTACTTTAACCAAAATTTTAATGTAGAAATTGTTTTCTCTTGTTTTTCATTTGTTTTTGTGTTCTTTTGTTTTTCGCACTGTAGTCTTTATCAACAATATATTTCTTTTGTTAATTCATTAGTGGAAACTTAAAATGCTACTGTATTATCTATAAATTATTGTTTATATGTGTAATAATAGCACGTGGGGATATTGGGCCATAACCAACCACGCCGGCTCAATGCGGGTTGGTGGCTTAGCGTGCCTTCCGAAGCACAGAGGAGCTTGAAATGTTTTTAATTTGGTCACCCATCTAGAGACCCGGCACTGCGAAAGTGGCTTAGCAAGCAAGATCGCAAGCCGAACGCGCTAGCCACTGCGCCATCGCCCAAGCAGCATACAAGCGTTTACAAATTTTAATTTACCAGCTCATTTAAAACTTAAGGTCTCTTAAAAGACGTACAAGAGTGTCAAAAGATGCTTTTATATTTATGAGAGTTACATTTGAGTTATTATACAGCTCAAGCTGTATAAAATTAGTATTAAGGGATCCGCGGAAGCATAAGGTTTTAAAACAGAAAATCAAAACTCTGCTATAGAACTTTAAGAGTGTTGTGACACTTTAAGCTAGCTTTATCGTTAAAGCTGTATAGAGGCTGGTTTTTGTATGTGATCACTTACTACTGAACTAAGCGTTATTATGGTATCACTCGATACTTGTTTCTGTACAATGGTGTATGCAACCTCCATTATTAAACTTAATCTTATAGCGTAATTAGGCACTCTTGTGAATACAGTGGTTTTATAACAACTTTCTACAAGAGAGCCTTAAAACTAAAAAAATAAACTACATCAATACTACAGCTTTAGCCTACTTTACTGACAGAGTCGTCACCATTGCATCATAGTGTTTGCTGAAGTTCGCATTTATAATGTGGAAAAAGAGAAAAAGATAAACGACAGACGACTTTAGAACCTCCTCCTTTTTTTACGTTGGTTAATAACGAAATAAAAATAAACCAAATGTCAGTAATTATTTATTGGGGAAGAAAAGAATATTTTAAATTTGACAACCCACAGTTAAGCGCCAATTCCATCGACATCCAACGAAGGTTCTGTATGAAAAACAATAAATGGTGTCAAATGTTTGAATTTAGTTAAAACTTTGGAACATGATTTGACGTAATAATGATGATGACGAATTTTCAAAAAATATGTTGTTTCGCCAGTGAATAAAAGAATGGGATGGATTTAGCGCCACATGACGCTTAAACTATTTTAGGTACTATCAGACAAATACGTATCAAAACGATTGAACAAGGTGAATACTGACATAATGGCCTCAAAAAATCTTTAAAAAAATCGTTAGAGACTTAGATCGATGTTCCAACTAATATTACTTTAAATTTCAATTTTGATGGTCTGCCAATATTTAGAAGCTCAAATAAAGAGTTTTGGCCAATTTCGTCCACTATATTTGAAAGACCAGATATTGAGCCGTTTGTAATTGGAATTTATTTTGGTGTTAGAAAACCAAAACAAATTGACCAATATTTAGATAATTTTGTGTACGAAATGGAACACTTAATTAAAAACGGGATATATATAGAAAATGAGAAAAAGAAAGTATCTGTTGCAATAAGATGTTTTATTTGATTAAATGTTATTTTGATTGTCTGCAAGAACATTTATTGTTTGTCTAATATATTACTTTGATTATCTAAAATTAATTTTAGATAATTTTCAATCTGATTTACTTCAGTGATCTTCTGGGTTTGAAAAGGGGTTTGAGCTTCAAACTCATTACGATGGGTGTCGACAGAAATTGTTGCCGCACTCGCAGCTCGCACTCGTCTATGTAATTGAATAACATATTTTTCAGCAGTTGTCACTTCTTGAAGTATCTGTGTGGATATTGTAGCAGTAGGTGAAGTTAATGATTTCTTGAATGATAAATTAGGTATTATATTTTAATTTTTAATTACCTACTTTAAATTCAATTCTATTTCATGGTCCAATTTTTAAAATATAACTCAGGGATAATCAATTCTTACACGGATCTCTAAACAGAATTATAATTTATCTACCCAGATCTCATATACAGCCTAAATAATAAAAAAACACTAATAAAGCTGGTTAAAAACTAAGAGGTGTATTATGCAATCCATATCCGCCGTAGTACAGCTAGTAAGACTTTATTACCCTCCAAATATCGTCAGCCACTCAAACGTCCACGGTAGGTTTAGTCACCGAGAAAAAATAAGTGCGATACGTCCACGGTAGTTTTACTCACCGAGAGTTTAAACCTCCAACCGTCCACGGTAGGTTCAGTCACCCGTATAATAGGTTAAAGCACGTAGTACGTAGGTCCGTGAAAAAAATTGAGGTGGTTCTGTGGTTACTAATTCATCATACAAGTAAAAGAAATCTATATATTGCCACAGAACATTTCACAGAAAAAATAATGAAATTGACGAAATTGACAGTTTGCCAAAACGGAATTTTGCAGCGTAAGCGTCTTTAAAAATGTAGAAATACTCTTCTACTCACCATATTTCCTAAATAAGTGCACATCAAAACAATTGCAAACTAATTATCGTTAAAGATTGGTTAAGTTTGTTTACATTCGTAGACAGTGACATTGCAACTAAATTTTTTTTCTGACCAAGCACCATAAACACGGCAACGTTCTTTGATAAGGTTGTTGCCCACTGCACCTAGTTCGTAGTTCCGCAAGAAAATTTGAGGTGGCTGTATGGATATCAATTGATCCGTAGAGCAATTGAAACTATGGCATAGTGTACGAGAACCTTTAGTAAAAAAATGAAATTGTTGACAATTTTGACGGTTCGCCATTTTTTTTGCATAGGATTTTTTTGGTGCTTAAAATGTTGTTACTACTCTTCGTAATCATCCTTCTGGTTTTAGCTATCGAACATGGTATGATTCTTTATAGTTTCAAACAGTGACTTCCAAGTAATAATAATTTCTACATGTCGATATATTTTTACGTATTTTTTTTTGTTTTGGAATGTTTATTTTTGTAATTTTTGTAATAGATTTTCGTAATTAACTGTTAATTTATTAAAATACTGCGTTTTCTAAGCATTCCGTACGTATATTAAATTTTGATATAGCCTGAGTAGTTGTTTAGTTCTAAGCTTTTTTGTCAGCTCAGTCAGGGTTCGTAGACTTCTGTACACTCTTCTAGCAGCTCTGGAAACAGCTGGACGCTGGGCGCCATGTTGTATATACGGGCTGGGACGCTTAAGTGGCTAAGCTGTATAACAAAATGTCGCCATTTTAGAACAAATGAAAAAAGATATTCAAATATAATTAAACTTATAGATTAATGATTGGTCTCGCAACGCGCAGCGAGATCAATTATTAATCTAAGATTAAACCAATGTTTGTTAATAGTTTGAACCGTTTCATGATTATCAGCTACACAATTTTATCGATGTGTCCTACAATCTATTATTTTAAATATAATTTATATTATAACCTTAAAAACAAACACTTACTTACCCGTGTTTAATAACCTTCTTCATGTTTTTTTATAGTTTTACTGGCGCGTTAAAATATTGCCAATAACCAACCACACATTGACAATAAAATTGGAGTTGCACTTTGTTTTACCAATTAACACCAACAGATTTCAAAGATTTATCATTTCTTGGAATTGCACTTTGAAATATGAACATTATGTGTCATAATTATTGTATTATTCTTGTACGACATATTTCTCTTTTATTTTCATAATTTTCTAATTCACTTATAACTCATTTTTAAAACTTTTATCTTTATAAAATATTATTTGGAGTGTAGTTGCTTTTCCTTACACCGAATAACATCTCTTAAACAGCTAGCCCAACAAACATTTTGGCTCTAAGGACAACCTTTTTTTAATGCTCATAGTTCTATAAATGGTTTAGAAAAGCTCCAATAATAGCAGTGAACTTTACTGTGGTGTTAAGGATAAATAATTAAACCTTCAAGAGGAAGAAAGAAAACTTTATAACTAATTGAGGAAAAAAATGAGTGCAATTTTAATTGTGTCATTCCTGGAAGCAGTTTTAATATGATTTCATGTAACAGTTCTGATGAGATTCCAGGCTCCTGTTCTAATGTTAATAGAAGTTATATTCACAAAACCTTAGACCTCGATAACGTATATTAAGCGCAAGCAGCAAACATACAACAGGGTTCCGTACAAAAGGAAAGTAATATTATTGATGATGAGTCTAATATATTGTTTCCTCTCAGCAGTTCAAGTTCAAACACCTCGGATCAAGAGCAAGAATATGAATATATGAAAAATATACATTTAAAAAATGATTTACGGAGATGGGCTCTACAAAAAAATATTAGTCAAACTGCTTTTAATTTTAAACACGAGATTTACAGATATTTTACCATCTGACCCTCGAACTATTTTACACAGAAATTTGTCTTAAAACAATCGAAGGTGGGGAATATTGGCATCATGGAATTATTAAGCCATTATCAAATATACTTGAAAATTGTACACTGTTGCCAAAAAACATTCATTTTAATATTAATCTTGATGGCTTGCCTATTTTTAAAAGCTCAAATTATGAATTCTGGCCTATATTGGCTAACACGTTTGAATGTAAAAGTGATCCATTTATCATAGGTATTTATTATGGAAAAGGGAAACCTAAAAACTATTTTCTTTATTTTCTTCATAATTAATCTCTTCTACAGAATCCTTTGTAACTTTGTCAACATCGTGATGTTCTTTTTCCATTTCTTTGATCGCAGTGTCATCTTGTTCTACTTTCACCTCCTTCTCATCTTCTTTTTCTTTTGAACCTGTTATAATTATCTCTAAATTGTCTTGTTTCTTTTCCATTTGTTGGACCTTACGTTTTTCCTGTACGTTAGTTTTGTTATTTCAAGAAGAAATATTAAAATTTATTATGTTTGCCATTTAAATATGTTATCTTCCCACTCGGGAGGTACAACAAACAATCTGTTTTTATTATATTCAGAGGTCTGAACGATTTTGAAAGGCATTCTGAAAAATATGAAACTCAGGTTATCACTCAAAAATATGTAAAATAGGTAGGTATAAGTTACGCGCCTAACTATCTACCTACTTTTGATGAGAATGGCACATATTAAGTTATAGGTCTTTTCAATGCAAAGATGAAAAATAACGCATGAAATTTGCTGTTGCTAAACTTTTAAAAAATATTGGGCGTTTTCTTTGTGATGAGAGGTAGATAGCAAAATGTAGGTACCTACAAGATTAGAGGATTGGTTTTAATAGTCAAGTTTTTTAAGTAAGTATGTAGATATAAAACAATTATACTATCTATGTAAAACATAATATGAACAAACTCATTGTCTGCGGAAATGATTTGTTTTCGAGTTAAATGTCAAAAAAGTTTTAATATTTTTTAGAACAATTAATATCGGACGTTTTAACGTTTACAGATTAAATAGATGAGACAACTTTTCGTTTAAAAACTTGCCAAAAATTACAAGATAGTTCACGTATCACGTATATGATAATAGGTGATAATGAACGTTTAATGGTAAATAATATTCCCCCAAACCCCTTCGGACTTTTTATGAGAATTTGAAAAGTGATGTTGCACTGTTTTGTTTTATAGATAAGTAAATCTGTCACAGAATCGATTTAGTCAACCCCGACTCTACGTGGTACTAGTCTACCCTATTCTAGAGTGTATATTATAAAAAGCCGGAGGCGCGGAGGGAGGGCCTGCTGTAACAAACAACACATAGTGACCCGCACGAGCCGCAGTGGCTGATAGGCGAAGCTGCGTAGGCGAGCTTGTTTACGTTTACGTTTTGTTACGCAGGGGCGAAGGAGCTGCACTTTCCGCAGCGCCGGAGCTGTCACGGACCGAAATTATTGCGATAAATTATTGATTTTCTGATAACAATTTTTTTTTTTATCTTTGAAACTATTTATTTCCGCAGAGTGGGAGTACCATCAATAGATAACCCTTCCCCCCCCCCCTCCTCCATCGTCTCCCCCTCCCCCCGTCTAATTCGTGTACAGCTATTAAAAATTTTTACCCTAAGATGGAATAGTTACCTACATGAAAGCGAATCTTTTAAAATTTAGGATGATAAATAATTAAACCTACAGTTAGGTAGTAGGTTTTGATATTTTGCTTGCGATTATTTATGTCTGGGGCTAAAAATTTCTTTCCTTCTTTGTATTTATTAAATATTAATCGCCACATACTTATCAAAAATGGATGTTCAAACAATAACTGAAACCTAAAAAATTCAGTTTATTGCTTCACATAGGACCTTTATGCAATCTAAACTTATCGTTTGTTCTGTTTATAACCATATTGTAAAACTACAAGGTGCATAGACGTGCTAACTACCATTCTTTAATTACTATTGTAAGGAATAACAGAGTTAATAGGAACCTTAAGTGATTGCAAATTGACGCCATTAAAATAAAGATAACCTACAAAAAATTACAGGAAGAAAACTTGTTTCAAACATTATTGCTTTACTTATTAAATCAAACTATTGATACTTTTCTTTTAAAAACTAGTAGAGACTACCAGAAGTTACTATTTTCCGTACTTGAAGCGAAAAATAACTGAGACAATATTTACTTTTCTAGAAAATATCATCAAAAGTAGTTTATTTCAGTGGCGCATTAAAATTGAAATGAAAACTAATATATATTCTTATATAATTATACACCGCAGTAAGATTTCACATCTACAACATCAGTTATCCAAAATACATATTGACTTACTTTTCATTTGCTGTTTTCACCAAATACGAGTGTTAACATTAGTATCCACTGCACTTAATGAAAATGACGCTGTTGGTGGTAACAACATACAAAAATGATGATACTAAAAAAATTAATTAGCGCTTTGTGTAATATGCACTGCTACCTTAATCACTAATGTATTACCAAAAGAGTTATTAGAGTTGTTTTTACGACTCATGTACTACTTAAGCTTGCTGTTGTGACCTATCAATACCTCACAAAACACTTAAAGTGGTAATAACTGCTCCTATAGCACTATTGTAACTGTGTATTATCACTCAAATATCACTTTTCTATAACTCTTATATCACTTTAAGCTATAAAATTGTGGGCCCAAATAAGAGTTATAAGAAAGTTATAGCACGCTATATCACCAATTGTTAATGCCCTTATGGCACCATAGGTTTTTAAAATTCTACTTTAACACTCATGTAGCACTTATTCTTATTACCAAAATGTTAGTTGGGAGTAAACAACTTCTACTTTGCTTCTACAGCTACTATACAAATACTAACGCGAAAAGTTTTATAATATATTTTTAGCTAATAAGGTCTGTATAATCGCTTATACAGCCTTTTTACAGCCTCAATATGCAGCTGTAAGTATAAAAATAAGTTCAAATACAGTTTTTATACAGCTTGATATGCTACTTGGGCGAGCTCCTCTATCCCCACGTGCTATTGTCCACGTGGGAGGCCTGTGCTCAGTAGTGGGACGTTAATAGGCTGATGATGATGATGATGTGTAATAATGAAGCTGTATGTTTCCATAAACAATAAAATAAAATCATCAACTCGAAAACTTGATGAAAAGATTTCCATATTGAGACTGCGAATTTGCCATTGGAAATCCTTACGTAATGTTAGAGTTCTCACGTTCCTAACCACCTTTCATGTCTTCAACAGCCTTGACTTTGTAATTTAATGCAATTATTAGTTAAGTTAAAACCATTTCTAATAATGATCGATCAATTTTAAACTTGTTAATGAATCGTGATTCTTTATTACAAATAAAGATAACTTAGCTGTTACACTCGATACATAAAAGTGTGTTTGGCAATCAAAAACCCTGCTGCCATATAGAAAATTCAGTATTAATAGTCAGCGAGAATCATATGTCAAGCTTGATAGTGTTTAAAGAGATAAACAAATTACTTACATTCGCAAACCACGCAATTAATTTGTTAAATATTCATGAAGCCTCGGCTCTTATGCTATTAGATGTTACGTATCGAGTATAGCCATTAAGTAAATACATTATGCACCCTTGAAACGTGGTCATAACTTCTGAAACTGGTTCACACATACAAAGTAACAGAAAAGTTTAGGGTTCAATATTATGAATCTATTTACACACACTTTATGGTAACGTAAGGACAGAGTGAACACTCGGGGCGATATGATACCATAAACATGTCACAAGGAATACATTTACCATTATAAAATTATTCATAATGTCAGCCATTGGAAAAGTGGCACGCTATCTGCATAATGATGGGCTCAGCGTATAGGCGTGTGTCTGCAATATTGTGTTTGCTCCTTTAGAAACGTAATTTGAATTCATTAGGTAGCGAAATTGTTTCGCATATGTTTCGAATGTGTGTCATGAACATGATCGTAGCAAGTGGAGCCCTGTGATCGCTGGCTACCCCACCGGGAAACGCTACCAAAGACCGCACATACATCCAACAACAGTTTAGAGCGGCGATGGGCTCACCACCTGTCACGTTGACGCATGCACACATGTGCAATCGCTATTTGCTTATCACATTCACATCACACTAATATTATAAAGGTGAAAGTTTGTGAGTGTGTATGTTTGTTACTCTTTCACGTAAAAACTACTGAATGGATTTAGATGAAATTCGGCATACAGATAGTTTATAACCTGGATTAACACATAGAATACTTTTATCCCGATATTCCCACGGAAATGGGAACCACGCGGGAGAAACCGCGAGCGGCCGCTAGTTTGGTAATAAGTGGACTATGGCAGACGACTGCTTTTGCGGTCCTCATTGCTTAGTCTTTGACTAACCTAATCTAACCTCTGATAATAGTCGTGATTATATGTATGTATGTATGCATATTAAAATAAAACACTTTGTACGGAAATTTTTCCTGGAATATATATCCCCACGTGGGAGGCATGTGCCCGTCAGTTTATAGGCTGATGATGATGATGATGTACGGATATACATGAGTTTATTTTAGTTGTATTCTCATGGAAATGGAGAAATTAAGCTTATACAAATGGTCAAGATATATTAATACATAAGTAAATATATGAAAAATAAATTCGAACGTTTATAGTGTCTATATATCCCTTCAGATGCCAGTCATTTTTAAAGGATATAATAGTATGCTTTTAATGTGCAGATATAGTTTTCCCTTATACGTACGTAAGTAGTTTAGTAAAAAACATAGGTACATCTTAACCTGTCAACTCCCGTAAAAACACACACCAGATACATGCCATACACACAAAGGAAAAACTCAAACTTTGAAATTCCTGGAATTTATATTGAATTTTAAACATTATGATAAGAAAACAAATAAAAGTACACGCGCTATTTATTTATTTAGAATTTATTAGGTTCAAACATTTGAAAGGAACAAAATTGTATTATGAATAGTTGTTAGTAAATGATAGCCGCATATTATAGGATGAAACTTCTCCCAGAAGGCCCTCAAAAGGAAAGTCTTCAATGAACTTTATTACGTGCCATATATCGAGTTATTTTTAGTTAAAATAAATAATAAATAATAACAATAAATAAACTTTCCTACACTCACACCAATTATCTAGCCCAAGAGAAGCTTCGTTATGAAACTCGTTAAATGGTTACTAGACAACGGATAAACATACTTAAAATACTTAAATACATACTTATTATACATAGAAAACACCCAGACCCGAGACAATTTAGAAAAACAATAATTTCTAAATTGACCCGACCGGGGATCGAACTCGGGACCTCAAAGATGGCGACACCATGAAAACCGGTGTACAAACCACTCGACCAAGGAGGTAGTCAGGTGTATACATACATACATACATATAATCACGAAAATTCTCCCCAAAGTGTTGGTCAGAGACTAGGCAATGAGGACAGTAAAAGCAGTCCTCTACCATAGTCCACTTTTTAATAAATAGCGACTGCACATGTCCTGTGGTGAGCCCATCGTGAATTAAAATGAACTATAGATTACTATATTGTAGTTATACAATTATTCAGGATACTGTTGGGAAAACACGAATCATAGAGATGCGTGGAAGAGTTTGGGGGAAGCCTATGCTCGGCGGTGGGAAAACGTTGTCCCACAGGCTGATTTTAAAAAATCTGATTGATAAATTACTAGCCAGCGGTAGCGTAAATCATCAACTACTAGAAATAATTGAACGAGTCTTCTGGGGTCTCGGTAGCTTAGCGGTTAGAGCAGTGGACCGACAATCCATAGGTCATGGGTTCGAATCCCATTCGAGCTTCCTGAGACTGGTTGATTTTTTTTTCTAGTTTTTTATCCTGTTTCTATATAGCATTGTAAATGCAAAATTTCAATAATAATGATAATTACAAATTGAAAGATTTGTCAGGATTGCCAGAAGGGTGCGGGGTCGAATCCTGCTCGTAGAAATTTTTTCGACACAGTCATTTTCGATTTGTAATTTGTTCCCAACAAAATTTGCGTTAAGATTATATAAACAATAACATTACTGATTGATAATTCTAAAACCAAATGGATTTCTTTAAAAGACACCACACAATGACGCTTTTATTATTACATAGATGCTATCCTCCTCCAGATATCTCACCGATCAATCCGGCGAGTACTAATGTAATGCCCTCCATGAAACAATGATTCACGTCTACCCGATCACCCGTTCTACCTTTTACTTTTTGTCAGGGCTGTCAAAAATTAAAAGCTTTGCGGCTTTCTCGGAATAGCACATAACTACTAAGACTTTTTTACAATTACCGCTCCGTTATTATTTGCCTACTACACGCACTGTAGCTGTATATTCGTAGTATTAACTTCTTCGTAGGTAGCTTCTGCTTTGACGCTAGTGCTGTGACGTAGTACGGCTACACTACTTACATAACAAAATATACTGAAAAATCATTTTTACTTTACTTTTTTACTCCGTGTCATGCTATAAACAAACAAATTTTTATTGGGTTTCTTTATTCTTGCATGCAAAGCATTAAATCCCTTTGCATGCAAAAATGCAAAGGGATTACAATAATATTATGTTGAATAAAACATACATTCGTGATGTCGATACAAATCTTTACTAAGATAATTTGGTGGCATAATGAATCAAACTTTAAATTGCTTTAAAACATATGAGGACCTTTGTTTTGATTTATTTATTAATAAAAGTACAACCCTGCCTCCGCAGAGTTCCTTTAAAACTCTAACAAAGCGTAATTGGTGGATCGAAGTTGTTTGATCGATCGGTATCATCGTAATTGCATCGGTAAACTAGGAACTGGCGCAATTATTATCATTATGTAAAGCCTTCTAAGGTATGCTGCTACAGGAAATAACTATCGCCAAGGAAGCGCCTTCGTGTATTGACTATTATATCTATGAGACACTGCTTTATATGTACGAGACAAAGATTGTTATAAGTTGCCACAGTATTCAGATAGCATTTGTTATTTGACAGCGGAAATGAAATAATTACGTGACACCGCCTCTGTGGCGTAGTGCTCAGACTATAGACACCGAGATCCTAGGTTCCATTCCCAGCGGAGGTAAATTAGTAAATTTAAAGTATTACTTGATTTTGCTTTGTTGGTAGAAGTATGTCGCCATAATTACATAAATTACAATGTTTGTGCCACTGGGAGGTTCCGACAGGTCAAATAACCAGCTAGTCAGTAAACTTTAAGTTAAAAAGTTAGGTATAAAGAGAAAAAAGGTTAAAAAGATTAATAAGGTTTTTTTTGTTTTATTTTCTAATATTATATACCAACCGAATTGAGCCAGCCAGATGGGTTATGGCCCAATCTCCCGATCTGAGAACCACCGAGCCCAACGGCTTTACTTGCCATCTGGTGCACGGTCACCCATCCAGTTCCAGACAATTTCTAAATATAATGATGATCGCGATTACTTCCGATTTATATTAATTTAGGTACATTAAAAATACTAGACCACTTAGCTTCAAAGTATCAATCATACTATCAACATTCCGCCGTGGTTTAGCTACTCAAAATTCTTTGATATCATTATAAATCTAAGTGATGGTTGCTCCACTTATCCAGCGCCCCTCAATCGCTAAGTCGTCAACATAGATCTCTAATTAATTAATTAATAAACTCGATTCTTAATTGTAGCATGATACTGCAGCTGAATATTCATTATTACTAGGACTTCTAAGACTGATATGACATGGAGTAAATTGAAAGATTATTTGAATTTAGATTAACTTTTCCGCATTTGCAACGTAGTAAGGTAATGTTTAGTAACAAACTAATTCAAATCTTATTGGATATAGCTGCATACTTTATTTACGGTATCTTAGCTTATCGGTACGGCAAGAAGTGCATTGATAAATTATAATTTAATTTAAAAATAAGGATTAAGTAGTGTAATAAGGAGACTCCTTACTAATTACAATTAGCGCTTAACATTTCTACCCTTGTATCCCGATGAGACAATCTATTCCTGACCAACTCTTCCCGTGTTTCATTCTTGTATAAGTGGCAATATGACACAACCGCGTCGCATAGCGGTGAAAGAATACTACCAACCCCCTCTCTTCCCTTGGGTGTCGTAAAAGGCGACTAAGGGACGGGACTAAAGACTGCACATACACCCATCAGCTTAGAGCGGCGATGGCCTACTACCTGTCACGCTGAGCACATGTGCAGCCGCTATTTGAAGAAAAGTGGAGCAGAATAATAATAATTATAATAATGCTTTATTAAATACACACTATATACAGTACAATGTATGATCTGATCTCATATAAGGTTTTACCCTGTGTTATGAGGTAAGGCTTCTCCTGGAAATACTTTTAGATCTAGTGTAATTTAATGTTACAATGGACATGACTGATGATATATGACTATGGTAGAGAACTGCTCTTGCTGTGAACTGACTTTTTACGGATTAACTCGCGTTTAATTTTATCTACTATATTACATAGTTCCGTAAAATGTGTTTCGTTTCACGTGTAGTGCTCGTTAACCTTAGAAAACAATATACTTTTGCTGTCCTTGTTGCCTAGTCTCTGACTAACCCTTCGGGGATAATAGTCGTAATTATATGTATGTATTTATGACGCAAGGGTGAATAAGTGGTCTTAATTACTTCATCAGAAAGATCACATGAGAATATAATGTTTTATTTGCCATGCACGTTGTTTCACGAATCTTTACCAGTTTTACTATAATATTTCTCAATCGAATTGTGTTCCATTTAGATCCAGTTTGGCTGCACAAAATTAAGATTTAGCAACCACCAAACCTAATCAAGTAATTTTTATGACTAATCTAATCGATTCTGTTCACGAGATGTATCACGAATGGGCGATGGATGTCAAAGCAATAGTCGAAAGGTCTCCGGGTTCTCATAGGTTTTAATGTCACTTGCCAAATAATGCAAGGGGCTTAACGTTTGTTGCATATGCATAACAATGTGACGTAACCATTCTTAACAACACTGTTTGACCGCGTACATTGTTAGATCTTGATGATAGAGTAAGGCAGACAACACACGGAGCGGTGACACCTTCTAGTTTTTAGGGTTCCGTAGCCAAATGGCAAAAAATGGAACCCTTATGGATTCGTCATGTCTGCCTGTCTGTCCGTATGTGACAGCCACTTTTTGGTTTGTGTGGTTTCATTTTACGGTACGGTGGCTTAGGTACCTACTTCGCTTGTGTTCTCAATAGTGAAAATAAAAATAGGTAAATGAAAATAAAAATGTTTTTATGCAATTAAACTTATTACTAAGGATATTCAGGGCGTCTTTTTAGCTGTGGAGAAGAATAGGCGCAAGAAACTATTGGAAAGAAGTAACGACAATTACAAAATGTTTTTGATGAGAGAGTACAAGATAAATATTGTAAGAGAAAATATTTTAGACAAAGTACGTGTAAAACCACGCTACAACGCCAATTGTCTTATCACTACATTTTATGTAGAAAACCTTTAGATAACCAAGGTAGATTCAAATAAAGATTTAGATTTAATTATTATTATAATAATTATGAATATTTAGATAATATTGTAATTGGTAGGCACAACAATGGCACAGTGTTGCAATGGTGATGATCCCAGTCTTAAGGAGGCGACGTAATAGACAGAGACGGAGATGGAAAATATACAATATAGGTCATAATAATATGGTTAGCGCCATAATGGTAACAAAAAGCTTTTAGCCAGCCACAATCGAGAGTTTCATTCATCATTATTTTAAACGCAAAATGTGACAAATGTGAAGGTAGCGCCCAGACGCCACGTGTGCCATCAGCCTAAACGCACTCTAATCTACATTTCGCTATAGATTCACACCTTGATAATTTGAGATTATAATATTATGTCAGCATGCAATTTAATATGAAGGGTGGATTTTTACGTATGACTCATTGTTACGAAATAATTTTAATAAAACTTGAATTTGTGAGGACGACTCATTCGTTGAAACGAAACCTTGTTGAATGAGTAGCTTTTTTATCTTATTTGAGGTTTTGATTTTGTTACTGGAGTTAAGGTAAAGAGAGAGGCTTTTTCTAGGAAAGATAGAAAAACTAGTAAAAAAATAGTTAAGGGGAGGTTTTTCGAGCGCTTATCTCTTGCTCTCTCGACGGTACGACGGTAAGGGACGGGTATAACAGCAAAGCAGCACGAAAAAGCGCATTATATATTTAAAAAAAATTATAGATGTAATAAAAAAACGATCAGTTATAATCCCTCAAGTTATCTATGAACTTCATTTTGGTAAAAAACTCATAATATCAAATCACTTATTTTAAGAATAAGACCTAGAAAAGAAGATAAAATGACACAAAAATATGTAACTTTGTGAATTTATTCTATCAAGCCAACTTTATCAAATCATGTTTCCATCGCGTACATTCTACAGAATAAAGCCTCAACAAAATTTAATATTTTTCACAGATTTTAATTTTACTGTTTACTACTTCAAAAATTAATTCTAAAAACGTGTTATGTCGATTTTTCACTAACACCTAGCCATAAGATTGGGCCAAGTATTTCTGTTTTCTAAAGTTCACACGAGCACCACACGCTATGACCAACCCATCTCTTCCATTGAGTGTTGCAAAAGGCGACTAACGGACTAGACTGCACATACATCCAACACGCGACGATGAGCTCGCTGCCTATCATGCTGAGCATATGTGCAGTTGTTATTTTAAGTATCCGTTATTAAAAATCCTAAACTATTCTCCGAATCGTAATCCAATTCGAAGAATCCATTGCTCATAAGCGATACTTATCGATATTATTCGTGGTCGGATGTGTCAGACTGCCGCGCTTGTCAATAGGTCACGACCTGCGAAGCCTGCAGTACATTCTCTGGAAACACTTACACTTAGTTGCATATTAAATGGTTATGCTTAACCTCTGTACGATCAATGCTTTGAATTTGTACCCTTCTTAAGAGGGTTTACGCATTTCGGATTCCCATACAAACTTCCAAGTCAAAACTTTTAAAAACCCATGGCCCAATTTTTATGAAACTCAGCACGCTAAAGTAAATTACAAGGATCCAAATAGTTTGTTGAAAACATTTTCAAATAACGTTTATTTAACTGAGATTGCGATTTTAAATGTTCTATAGTGGACTGTAAATCGCAATAACTTAACTAAATAAATGCTTTTTTAAAATGTTTTCAACAAACAATTTAGATCCCCGTAATTTACTTTAGCGTGCACAGTTTCATATAAATTGACTCATTGGTTTTTTAAAATTTCGACTTGGAAGTTTGTATAGGAAATCAAATTGCGTAAACCCTCTTAATTCTTTACCACTATTAATTAGAATAGAAAATAAACATTTATTAGTGACACAACACACATTATAACACCAAAAATTAAAAAAAATAAAATAGAAATAAGTGGCACTAACAGGTGCCCGCTCAGTATGATGCCTCCTAGTTTATAGGAAAACCTGACGCTGGTCTTCCGCGAACACCTTAGTGTGGTGTAATTAAACTGTGATTAGCAATAAACAGAAACTGAAACTTGTCAAGTCAATCCAAGTCAAGGTGGCAGAAATGTTAGCTCTTATTCATTCTGTCGAAGTTATTTTCTCTTCTTACTGCTTATGAAAAGAGCCTAATAGCGCGTTCCAAAAGTTTGCAACTTTTGCAATGTTGGGTCACCATCATCAGATGGGTGGCCAAATTAAGATTTCTATACTTTAAAACCAAACCGCATTGGGCATCGGGGTGAGTTATGGCCCGCCCTCCTCAGTTGCTATTGTTTATGTAGGAAGGGTCAGCAGTTCGACAGTAGTAAATAAGTTGTTGATTATTTGACATATTGTATTAAAATTACACTATCGCCTCCGTCTCGATGGGTGACATCCCCTACTAAAACTTTCTCCCTGTTACTGCAAGTATCGAGAATCAAAAATACACATGGCGCTCTAGCCGGCTCCTTAAAAAAACGAAAGACACTTGTGTCCTAAAAAGAAGGTCGGAAACATCGTTATCTCTGCTTGTCCGAAAAGTCACACGTTTTCTTACGTATAGGTTGTCTCCAGGCAAAACTGACATCTGCGGTTGGTATCTTGTGCATTAAGCGCAATGAACAATGAATAATTAATTGGAAACCACCGCGCTGTTGTTTAGGACTAGAATGCCTCTTCGCCTTAACTGTTCATGACTGACAAATCTAACAACTTATCATACTTGTCATTGTCATGTTGTTCCAAATCTGCTCCTAGCATCAATATTTAGTGAAATATTGTTAATGTGTTTGTACTTATTATCAAACAATGTGTTTATTTGCAATGCAGTGTACAAAAATGAAGATGATTTCGTGGTTTGTTCCGCATTTAAAGAATCAGTCACGATTTGTTATTGAGCAATAAACTCCTTGCATTGCAATAAAATGTACCTATATAACCCAGTGTTTTATTAATAATTAATAGTACCTAATTATTTTATGTTTATCTTACTGTTACCACAGAGTAACATTTAGATAAACATACCTAAAGCTTTACGTGTGCATAAAACTACTCTCCTGAAACGATAAAATAATAAATGCTGGAGGTCAAACATACAATCACGTCTTTTTTTCCCCGAAGGGTAAGTCAGAGACTAGGCAATGAGGACAGCAAAAGCAGTCCTCTACCAAAGTCCACTTTTCCCAAATAGCGGCTGCACATGTGCCCAGCGTTTAAGGCAGTGAGCCCATCGCCGCTCTAAACTGTTGGATGTATGTGCAGTATTTAGTCCGTTAGTCGCCATTTACGACACCCAAGGGAAGAAAGGGGGTGGTAGTATTATTTCACCGCTACGCGACGCGGTTATGACCTGCAAATGCTGGAGTTCTATTTCACAAACAAAATACTTCTATACTGGTCTAAAATATATGATGTTGGTTGATTGATGTATGGTGGTTATGCCACCCAAAAATATACAGTCTCTGTGGTCTAGTGATAAGCCTACCGTCTTGACACTGAGGTCCCGGGTCGCTTTCCAGCAAAGGGTCGTCATTGTCCTACGTATTATGTTAGCGGTAGGGATACTCTCACTTACCTTATGTCTAACTTACTTAGGCCTGTCAATGTTTGTGGCTTTGTCGTGTTTCGGCTGTCAAAGATAAAATAGGTAGTCAGTCAGTTCATCATCATCATTAGTAGTTATGGTTTCTGGTTGAAGTGCGATACAACTTTCAGCATAATCTTCATTAGGTAACTACTAGGTGTGATAAAAAAAACCCCGCACTTAAAATTAGTGAAACGAAAAAGATAAACTAATCCCAATTATATTTTTTTAATAACGTTACAAAGTGCTACAAACCTTGGCCCATCTTGCACATTGTACTTTCTACAGATGTCAAATATTAAGAATGAATAAATTTTAGTAAACTTTATAAGTGAGGGGGTTAATGTTTAATGAATGGAGTGGCTTATGTTCTGACCTCCACATTACGAACTTCCGTTGTGTCTATCCTTAGAAAGAGGCTTTTGTCCTTCATGTGCATGTAATGTTTTAATCTTCCGACTGTTCCAATGATGTCGCTAAATGCTATAAATAAAGACGACGAATTCACAGTTCCTAATAGATTTATAATTTCAATTTAAATACTGAACCAATAGTTAAAATTAGAGGATTTGCATATTGGTCTCATTTAATAGGAGATCATAAGCAAGCAATGGACTGTGGTAGGCTAATGATGATAGTTTAGGTTTTCCTCTTGTGTCTTTATACTAATTTGTCTTTTCTACAGCATTGCTATTTGAATAAAGATGAAAACGGTGCAGTTTCAAGACTCCTGGACAATTTGAAGAGCATTATTTCATGTTAGTGGTTGAAGTGACGATATAGTTTTAGGCGCAATAGGCGAGTAGGCATTGAGAGGGTTGACACATGCAATTTAAAACTTTTTATTAGTAAACTTTTTTTAGTTTTTCTATATCCTTAGCAGGCAAAGTTTTAACAAAATTGGCTTAAGTATTGGTTTGTAATTTGTATGGGATACCAAATGTGTAATCACTCTTACGACCTTACTTGTAATTGTAAACACTATCTAAGCATTATTTAGTTAGAAACGTTTTGTCTACGTCACACAAACGTCATTTTGAATTTGAGCAAAAGATTCATAATATTTGATTATTTGCGTTAAAAAACGTTCAAATAAACTCAAAGATAACGAAACGATGAAAAAAATGTTTACCTCAAATAGGAATCGAACCCACGTCCACCGCAATCCGGGCGGCTGGCGTGGCTCACTTAAAGATACTACCAAAACGCCTCTCTTCCCTTGGGTGCCGTAAAAGGCGACTAACAGACTAAAGACTGCACATACATCCAACAGCATAGAGCGGCGATGGGCTCACCACCACCACGCTGAGAACATGTCCAGTTGTAATTTGGTAGAACGTCGACTATGGCAGTGGACTGCTTCTGCAGTCCTCATTACCTAGTCTCTGCTTACCTTTGGGGATATAGTCTTGAACAGCTATGTATATAAGATATCAATTTACGCATCTTCATGACTCCAGTGCTGTTATTTCGGTAAAAGTAACAACTTTACTTTGAAATAAAACTCTTTACACGCTCTCACTCTCAAAGCACATCCGAAAATTCGTCGGCCCGTAATTCATCGTACACTGCTGACTGTTTATGCACCGTGCCAATCGCTTGTGAAAACAACTGCAACGTGCGCGTATTGTACTACAAATTAGGGGCCAATGAAGTTTCGGATGCACTTATAGAGTGCGGTGCTCTGATGATTTAAATCCTTTAGATCAAGGATTATCCTTGATCACAGAGAGTTGTTCTCATACGTCATCAAAAGAAATTATTAGATCTTAATTTAAACAACGTCTTGGCTAATCTTGGTTTCAGGAATTTATGGAATAACGAGTAAATAACATAGAGAGTGACAACGTGATGATCTAAAACCTATAGTTTAAAAAGAAGGATTTTAAATCTCTGCACAGAGCAGATGTTAGGTCGTCGGTAGGTCTTGGATGTCTTGAGAAGAGCAAAGGAAGGAACACCAAGTATAGGCGTGCCTGCATGCAAATTAGGTACCTATATTTATTTGCGTGAACATAAAACAAATCCAAAACTAAATCAGGATATCACCGCCTTCTGTGATCGAAGAACACCGCTTACTTGTAATGAAAGAAACTGTAAGTAACTTTTGTTAATTAAAGGGACAAAAAAGAAAGGCCTCCTGAGTTTAGTGCCAGCTTCTTCTCAGTCGAAGGCTCTCCTAAAATCCGAACTGGTGGTAGATTACTTAAGTAGGTAGTTTAGTTAGGTAGGTAGAGTAGATTAGTTAGCTAGATTAGTTGTTAGTCTTAACTACAAGTTAGTTAACTGCTTTTTTTATGAGTTTTGACGTCAATATGTGCCTGTAAAGGTTTATATTGAATAATTAATATGGATTTTACTTTGAAAAGAAACAGATGAACATCATTTATTTGCCTTCTCCATCAATAAATAAGAGACTCATATTCTTAAGCGTATATTTAGCTAACTTAAATAACAAAATAATTTTACAGGCTAACTAGAACTAGAAGAACCTCCCCGGAGGTCCCGGGTACGCGTCGAGGTCGTAGTTGTCATATTCGGGGTACTGTAGGCCAACCTTGGGGTACACTGCAAAACAAAGACAAATCATTGCACAGACAATAGATAACGAACAATGGTGATACTGCTAATTGGAATGGCATGGTAACGTTTATTATTGTCTTAGACGGGACCAACGAACTTATAAGGCATCAACAAATCAACTACGTAATCACAGGTCGCCTAAATTGGAGACATTGTTTTGTTGAGGCTTTAGTTTAGTGAGCTTCAAGCGATCTTGAAAATGGGTCAATGAAAAGATTGACTTACAAAACAGATTGTTTGAGTCTGTGTCAAAAACTTTTAGTGACGATGTGTCACATTTTATTCATATTGTATTAAAGGGTTATTTTTATAATAACAAGAAATAAGTATCATTTATTATTATTCATAACCATAATTTCTATAGTTTTATGTGTAAATCTTCCAGCATGCAGATGAGAATAGACACAAATGAGAAATGGGCTGTTTAGAGGCACCACAATTCCATTTTTTTTAAATTATAATAATAACTAAAGGATTAGGAGTATCTTTTGAGTGTAGTATGGTTTATTTGTAAGTCACTGACGTGCGCAAATAAAGATTCAATAAGGCCGAACCATAATAATGATGAATAGGAAGCTCCTTAAAAATATTAGTTGATTAGATTGTATGAAAAATATAAAAAAATGTTTTCGAAAAGCCAAGTTTAGAATAATAATGAGGTTAAAATTTAAACTAATTTAATTATTGAGATGACGACTGGTCTAAGAGAAATGTAAAGTAATACAAAATGCAATTTAGGTGAATTATGAATTGTTGAGAGTTACATTGTAATACGTATGACAAGAGAAGTGGTTTATGATTAGTTAAAAACACAATACTTTGCGAGTAGCAGATGTAACAGGGTTACAGTGGCTGTTTTTTTGTCATCAGATTAGTAGATACCAGAAGGAGAAAAATTCATTATAACAATGGACACCACTGAAAATTAAAATGCAAAGCCGACCGATGAGATCATTCGCAGTTATGAAGCTATCACCTATATCAATAACTGACCATAATAATTCGAGGAAACCTCCACTGGAACAGGAATGGGTTTGGATACTATTTGGGCGACTGGCGGTGGTAGCTGCGTCGGTGGTGCTGGTGTGATGTGGACTGTCTGCTGGATCTTAGGTGCATGGTCAATCGAAGGTGGTGCGGGGGTTATGTAGACAGTGCGTTCGGATGCTGGTCCTGAATTCAGCGGAGAATTATGACTGTGTATTGGGAATATTAATAATCATACAAAAGTAGAGGTGACTCGACACTTTTTCGTAGATAAAAATAAAGATAGCCTAAATATCTTGTAACCTAAAAACATTTTTTGATTTAAAAATTATTAGTCACTCGATTCTTAAGTTTCAAAACAGTTCTTTGAAAAACTTGGTCAATAAGAATTTGGAAATATTTTGTGTCATGACATGACAAGAAATGTTATTATTCCACAGTGTCTTTAAGTTCTGTCGATCCCACTGGTTATCTGGAAAAATCTTTAAAACCGCCAAAATGTAACATCGTAGTACTTAATTCTTCCTTTTTTATTCCTTCTCTGTTAAGCAATTGTGAATTCATCTTAACTGAGGGCCTACTGTCTTTCTCCGAAACGAAATATCGGCTGATTTTCGTTTGCTATATACAGAAGTTTTCATTCTTTCCGCAGTTTTCAACTTTCGTTCATACAAAATAGGTTTGGCATTTAGATTATTAATTTGTAGTAAATTTTTGAAATTTCAAAAATGAGGGAAATCGCTATATATATCAAACGAAAATCGACCGAAATTTCGATTCGGAGAAAGAGAGTAGGCCCTTTGTTGTCAGATGATAATAAGGCTGATAAATTATGGAAGCTCAGCTGTCGTCATACCAGACTCAATATAATTTCAATTGTTAGCGACCTTTAAGAGTCTTCGTGACAGACGAGGTGAGATAACGTGGTACTTCACTGGTTCTATATTCCATGTGGAATGTATATGAAGTTACAATAAAAGTATCAACAGTCAAAAATGCTTACGGAAATCCTCCGGTCCAGGGTACTGCTGCACGAAGTACTGGCGTGGCACCTCAACCGGGACGGGTATCGGCTTCGGCACATATTGGATCACTCGTTTTTGCTGCGGCGGTGGTGCGGCATGGACGTTCGGAGCTGACTTGGAGACGACGGCGTTGAAGCCATGCACCGGGTCGGCGGTGTAGTCCACTGTGCGGACGGAGCCGTCCGGCTCTACTAGGGAGTATTGTCCTGGAAAAGTTAAAGGGGATTTTTGAAAAAGGATTTTTTTATTAACACTTTGTTTTCTTAATTTATCGTACTGTATTGCATAGCTGTTTACTTGTTAATAAGAAATGAAACACACTTCACGAGTCTCAAACGACCCAAAAAAAATTGAAGATATGTACTTATGCTTGTTACAATTTAATTATGAGACGACTAATATCTCAGTAACCCTGTGATAAAACGTTGTAAAATTACTACCTCAGGGGTCCTACTCTCTTTCTCCGAAACGAAATTTCGGCCGATTATTGTTTACTATTTACAGCGCTTTCTGTTATTATTGTCAGTTTTTTTAAAAATTAATAATCAAAATGCCAAACCTATTTTGTATGTAACGAAATTTCGGAAGGAACGGCAACCGCTGTAAATAATAACGTTTTGTTATCTTCGAACGATTTGAGTGTTATTAACGCAAAAATCAAATATTACGAACCCTGTAATGAGTTCGAAACGTCAGAATAAAATTACATACTTAGATATTTCTAAAAAGTGTTACATTTTAATCAATGGGTGGTGTTCGCGTTAAACTTTTTGTATAAAGCTATACAACTGTACAGCTTTATACAGACAGATTAAACATCAAGAAACTTCTTGCTAAAAAAAATCACATCCTGAATGTAGCTTAAAAAAAAGATATTTTGGACGATTCAAAGTGCTAATTAATTAAGTTGCCACATTGACTTCCAAATTTCATAAAAGCTATATATTTTACACATCTACTTGCAATTAAAATGACCGCATCGACGTAAAATGTGAAAAAAAACGAGATCGTCGTAAAGGTACATGTAGAAAACATATGTAAGGATGCTTACTCACTAATCTAGCTATAAAATACCTAGCAGCTTACTATCGTAAACAAAACCAGCTTATGGCCAGCGCTTTCTCAGTAAACCATGATATTCCGTGGAGAGGGCTTATTAATGACGCATTTTGCAAACAATACAAGCTAACAATCAGATATAATCAGCTGGGAGTACAGATTTCTAAGGATACAATGGCTACCACACATACTTCATATGTGAAGTATGCACAAAAACTATAAATGTTGCATAGTAAATCTTATTTTACAATACTACCTTGTCGTTACCTTAATGTAAGTAGTTAAAGAAAAATGTTAGAATATTAAAACTATTTTAACAGGACCTAACGCAACCGCGATGCTGCGGCCGAAACGTCGAGTACTAGTAGACACGTACTTACTTACAAAATCAATCGTTTTAGATCCCGTTAAAATAGTTTTAATGAAATGCATATGAAACTGATCTAAGACTGATTATAAGCCACATTTACAGTTTTCGTTAATGAAACCTTTAGATAGTTTTAAAGTCTTCGTATTTTTCTATTATACCGTAACAAACCATTCACCTTATTAGTAGTTTGATCTTGAGTATCATCTTATTAACATATTTTAAATAAAGTAAAAAAAAAGTTAAGTACAGCCTGTTTTTTTTTTGTATACAGCGAGGGGCAAACGCTTTCATATCGTTGAAATCATGCCATCGCTACTATTGATGAATATTGGCTTAATACCGTGCTGTGTATCCAAAGAGATTTAATATCTTTGTGTGTATCGAAAAATCCGAAAACACGTTTTTTTAAACCCCAGATGTAGGGACCTCCGCATGTCGCACCGAACGCTCAACCACTCGGCCACCGAGGCTTGCTATATTTCGTTCGAAAATTTATAAAAAACACGCTAAATAAGACCTTATTGCTATTAAAATTATGTACTATTTACCTTTGACAACGTCTCCTTCCCTCGTCTCGTGTTGTGATTTGACGTCCCCAGTATTGGGATCGGCTACTCCATAGTTGAAGGCATATCTGGGGTGATCCTAGAATTTATCAATTATCTTTCGTCAGTATTCCACAGTTTAATCAATCCTAGTCCTAAACAAAACTAACTTTCTAAAACGATCCCAAATTAAATCTCAGATTTAATTGCATTTAATTTAATTGCAGTGAAATAAAATTATTTTAAAATATAAATATTAAACAACTTTCTTCGCTTGGAGTTTTAGTAATTTGAAACTATTGAAAATCTGTTGACAGATGTTAAAGAAAACTAAAGTAGATTCTTAATAAAAAGAAGATAACAATACTAAGATTTTAAATAGAATTTATAAAACAAATACTTATCGTACATTTCTCATGTGGTAATCTTGTACTCCCTGCTGATACAACGACAACTCGGGCTTCGCTTGCACCACACTAAACACCACCCCTAACAACAGACACTGCTCCCAACACATCATTACTAACTAATAATTATATTTAGACACGTCCAGTCCGTCGTAAGCCGTCTCCCTGAATACCACTATGAAGGTTTCCCAGGCATTTATATGTGGCCTTATTTGCCAGTGAGTGTTTGTACGAAGCAGCCTTGGCAGCGTCGCGAGCTGCTTCCGAAAACTAAGTTTCCTTGCGCAGCGCAGGCGCAGCGACGCCGCCGCCTAATTGAGAAAATTTTCGCACGGTACGCACCATGTATGTGGATTGTGTTGCAACACTGGACCGAATTTATGGGAGCCATGCAAATTGAGGAAAATGGGAGGTTGTTTTGTTTAAAATCTGACGAGTGCACGTAATATGATGCAGATGCAGAGACGTAAGAATAGAATTTAACAATCTGTAGCAACTGGTAAGTAAGGACCCCATAGGATATTAATCGT
This sequence comes from Scoparia ambigualis, assembly GCA_963921215.1. Taxonomy (NCBI): domain Eukaryota; kingdom Metazoa; phylum Arthropoda; class Insecta; order Lepidoptera; family Crambidae; genus Scoparia; species Scoparia ambigualis. The sequence goes on from OY992506.1 coordinate 28,403,599, forward strand.
GAATTGGTTGTTGAATAGTTATGTAAATATGTGACAACTTAAAACGTTATTTGGTAATAGTGTTTTTAAATAACATGTAAATTAAGTAAATACCTCGAAGATGCTATAGCGTATAATGTAGTAGAAAATTAAGTTATGATGAGTGTAGAAGATATGTGGATATTACAGCCTTAAATAATATAAGAATTACAGGTTTGTTGGTAGGTAACAATAAGTTGGTAGGTAACAATAATATAATTATTGATGAACTCTCTAAAAAAGGTTATATGATCAGATTGCAAAAGTGATAAACACACATTTGATGTTTACAAATAAACCGCCATGAGATTCACTAATGATTATGATTTATGAATCAAAATTATTGGTGTCAATCCAAATCTCAAATATTTAGACATTTAACTGTCCATCATCACCTTGCAATCCAGACTGTTTTATATTCTAGAAAATTGTTAACCAGTTGCAGCTTCGGCAGATGTCTCTAGCCGACCTTCATGAATATTCAGAGAGTTTAAATCTGGGTTTCGCTTAATTCATTTTGTTGCAACTTGTCGATTTTGATATGATACTAAGCCTAAATCAACCTAATAACAAAAAATATATATATGTTAATTAGTTCATAGTGTATTCATAATAGATGAAATAGCATGTCTTCTTCCTACTTACGATTTCTTAACATAATTCGCGGTTTAAAGTGATCATTGGCACACCATATTCTTATTGGCTGCTGGCTGGCTAGCTGGCCTAGTTATTAGCAAAGTGCTAACTGATAAAAACAAGAATGTCAGAGTTCGATTACTTACATAGAGTAAGAATTTCAAGTGTCGACTATTAATAGTACATTCATATTAATAATACAATAATAATATTATGTTAATAGTTGATGAAGGATGTAGATAGATATAGTATGTAGCTAAAAATAATACTTTTATTGCAACACCAAAAGAATTACTGTGACGAAATAACTTCAAAATGTAAAAAGTTTTAATTGACCGGTCTTAGTGTTTTCTCTACTCTATAATGTTATTTTAGTTATATTTCTAAAGAAATTATAAATAGCCATCAAGCGACTATCTTACTAACTTTTCTTTTGTAATATAATTGAATTAGTCATTACATTCTGGTACCTATAGCGATATTCTAGGACGTGTAATCACTTTTATAACTACTTGGATTGTAAAGGCATTACTACAAAACAATGCTTAAAGTTATACTCGTGTCTTACATATTGTACCTATCATCTCTTTTGAACATTGTAGTAAGACCCTAAGAATTTTCATAACAAATATAGTGAGATCAACCTAGAGTTGTAATTGCAACCATTTTAGTTCAAGACACAGGCTTCACATTAGTTGTATAAAATATTCGACTTTATCGAATTTGCCAAAATTCATAAGCTAAACTTTGATAAATAGTTTATCGAAGAAGGCAAGCAAATACTGAAAAAGATTATTCTGCGGCATTGTATTAAATAAAATTAATTTGTGTAAGGAAATTGGCTTTAAAACTTTTACTCAGTTTATTCATATTTTCTTTGGTAACGTCATGTTTTCATTGTTTTTGTCAACACCACTGCGGCATTAACTTATTTAAAAATACGATAATATAAATCAAAACTAAATCTTACAAAATGTCTTATATACCTAAAATGTGTGTGCCAATTTAAATAGATGAAAAATATTTGTCAACATCCAATTAGTAAAACATTATATTCCATTTAAATTAAATACTAATACGGATGTGGTAGCAGATTTTAACAATTTATTACAGCTTGAAATGTTTTCCATTTCATTACATATTTTGAAATGTCAATGATGCATACATACAATGATCTTTATGAACCGTAAAATTAATGTATTAAAAACAAAATAGTAACAGGCACTATTAGTTTTTGGTCAGACCGTACTCACAACTAGGGGTTTTCTTTATAATTTCGATGTGGGTTGAGTAAGGAATACACGTGGGATGAGTAAGGAATTAAAAATTAAAATATTGCTGTGGGTTGAGTAAGGAATAGAAATGGGATGAGTAAGGAAAAAAATATTAGTGGGTTGAATTCATGTGGGTTGAATACGGAACAACCCATCTAGGGGTGAGTATCTAGGGGTATCTAGCAATACAATACAAATACAAAATTCTTTATTTATCACAAACTTATGTCTAAATAACAGACGTGGTGTCCTCAACTGCAAAAGTTTTAAACTGCATAGGGTAATCAATACTAGTTGTTTGGTCTTTGGATTATTTTCGCAAAATAGTTATTCTTTACACTTAATGGAGCCTTCGTGCTAACTTCTCGACCATAGAGGTCGTCGAAATATAAAGGTGGGGATCCACTATGTTCGTGAACATCTTGCTCTCCGCGCTCCTGCAACCGCTCCCATAGTGAATACGTTCGCGCTCCTGGAGCGTGCATCGCGCTCTTCGCTCAGCGCTCCAATCGGTGGCGGTTTTTGAGCGAACACAAAGGGGAGCTCAGGCTGTTCATGTATACTGTCTCCATCAGAGCGGTTGCAGGAGCGCGGAACGCAATATGTTCGCGAACATAGTGGATACCCACCTTAAGAAGATTGGACTCTGGTATTGGCTACGATCCTCACCAACCATAAAGCAATAAACTTAATGATCTGGGCCACCCACCCACCAACCCGCATTGGGCCAGCGGGATGGCTAATGGCTTAATCTCTCTGTTGCCATGTGGGAAAGCCTATGCCCTGCAGTGGGACGTTTATAAGCTGATGATGATGATAGGCTACGATACTCGTACCTACTATCAGGCGGGTCGTATACCTAATTGCCACCTGAGCCAAGAGTATAATAATATTTGTTTACAGTATTGATTCGATAATAGCACATATATTTCTTGACCTTACAGATATTTTATCTATAAATCTTTCTTGAAATAAATAAATCATTGCTTTTAAACTTCTGCTACTGCGAACTGGAATGTCGTTGCATGCTTCTGTGCGCTGTGGTTTGGCTTATTCGTCTTAGGACAGATTCTGGTTTGGACAGATTCTGGTTACGACAGATTCTTGTTACGGCAGATTCTTGTTATAGCCGAATTAGTAATTCTAGGTTGGACAGCCAAAGTATTTAATGAAAGTATGAGCCCGTTCTTTGCCACAGCTAAAAAATGACGTCCTGAATGGGCGGTAGGTTAAAAAAGATTTTGACGATTCAAAATACTTATTAATTAAGTTTATTGAATAAATATATTTTAACTTTGAGTTTGAACCACGGATATTGGCTTAAACGCTGGTTGATGGTGATAACAAACTTAGGCTATTGAAAAATCCAAACGCTTAGCCCGACCTAGGAAATAATCCAGGACATCCGGTTTTTCGATCGGCAGTTTAAGTGTATTCCCACTACCACTGACATAAAAAAGCGATTACAATTAACTCCTTATTCTGACGCTCCTAAGACTAAACGTTGCAGAACATGACAAACATGAAGGTTACACCCAAAAATGTATCCATTTTCTCGGAGGCACTATGCACAAACAAGCATCATTGTGTATGATCAAGTCGTTCCGCCGATTAAGGCTGCCACATCCTGCCCTCGGAACAATAGGGAGTCCTCTAATCAAATATTCTTTGTTGGCCAATTAGTCGAAGCTTCCCGAAGGTATTTGAAGGTAATTTGTTAATTTGTCGGCGGAATATTGTTTACAATCAATTGTGGAAGTAACTATTTCCTATAACTGAATAGCCTAGACTATAGACTGTCCCACTGCAAAGGCCTTCCACAATTCATGGTTTTTGGCTTAATCACCATAGGTACTTGACAAATATGGATTAGATAACACAAATCCTGGCTATGCACCTTGGCAAGATCTGGGAATTGCAAACTAGACCAGGAGGACGTGTATTAAAAAATAAAAAAACGGCCAAGTGCGAGTCGGACTCGCCCATGAAGGGTTCCGTAGCGTAGCAGCAAGTAACATCATATAAAAGTTCTTGTAGCTCGTTGTAACTTTGATCGATGTTTTAATAACAGTGTATTTTTTTAATTAATTAATTTATGACGTATTAAAAAAACTACTTACTAGATCTCGTTCAAACCAATTTTCGGTGAAAGTTTGCATGGTAATGTATACCATATATTTTTTTAGTGTTATCATTCTCTTATTTTAGAAGTTACAGGGGACACACACACACACACATTTTACCACTTTGGAAGTGTCTCTCGCGCAAACTTCAGTTTAGAAAAAAATTACATTGGAAACCTCAATATCACTTTTGAAGACCTATCTATAGATACACCACACGGATGGGTTAGATGAAAATTAGATGAAAAAAAAATTTGAGTTTCAGTTCTAAGTATGGGAAACCCCCTAAATTTATTGTTTCTTTTCTATTTTTGTGTGAAAATCTTAATGCGGTTTACAGAATACATGTACTTACCAAGTTTCAACAGTATAGTTCTCATAGTTTCGGAAAAAAGTGGCTGTGACATACGGACGGACTGACAGAAATGACGAATCCATAAGGGTTCCGCTTTTGCCATTGGCTACGGAACCCTAAAGAAGAGTCAAAAGATTTTTGGCGTTTGAAAATGGAGCTCGGTGAGAGAAGCTCGATGGTGCAGCGACAAATTCGATTGCGATCTTGTTAGTTAAGCAACTCTAGCAATACCGGGTCGCTGGATGGGGTACCAAAATAAAAGACATCTCAAGCTCCTCGGTGTTTCAAAATGCATGTAAAAGTTCTGGTTGCTATCGTATGATGGCACTCGTTAAGAGGGTTAAGCATTTCGGTTTCCCATACAAACTGCCAAGTCGAAATTTTTAAAAACCACTAAGCTAATTTTGATGAAAGTATCTAAATAGTTTGTAGAAAACATTTTTAAAAAACGTTTATTTAGCTGAGTTATTGTGATTTAAAGTCCGCTATAGAATGTTTACACCCCCATTTGGCCAGAAGTTTGTGGGTTATATAGCACAATCTCCCGTGTGCTGTCCATGTGGGAAAGCCTTGCCTGGCAGTGGGACGTTTATAGGCATCAACCTATATATACGTAAACCGTGTCACGCGGAAGAATACTACCACCCCCTCTTTTCCCTTGGGTGTCGTAAAAGGCGACTAACGGACTAAAGACTGCACATACATCCAACAGCTTAGAGCGGCGGTGGGCTCACTTCCTGTCACGCTGAGCACATGTGCAGTCGCTATTTGGTGAAAAGTGGACTGTGGCAGAGGACTGCTTTTGCGGTCCTCATTGCCAAGTCTCTGACTAACCCGTCGGGGATAATCGTCGTAATGTATGTAACCTATATACGTCCTACTGGTGGACATCATTGGATGTTGATGAAGTTTATTATGGCAAGTGTCATGACTCGTCTAGCAAACGTGACCGTCCCAGTCTTGTTTCAATGTAAATATAACGTTTATTATCATTATCTCTCCATCTCAGAATAGCAGAAACAAAGAATCAACAATATCACAGATTCCTCGCTCCGATAACAAAACGGCGTTAATGTCTTTTTGTTTCTTGTTCTCAAAACGTGAACAAAGGGCTTTGGAGTAATTACGAAGACAACTATTAAATAAAGTTATGTAACATGTGATAATAATCTATGTAGCTAAAACTACTTCTTGTATTCATATGAATTATTTACGAACTAACTTAGACAATGTGATAGGGGTGGTACTTCTAACCTGTTAAGGCTAAGTATAAATATACATATAAATTCATCGACAAATAAAATAATATGGACTTATAAAAAAGTAATTTTAAATCACAAAATAATTAAGTAAGTAATGATATTTAATTCTCTCGACCTCGACCAAGGACGACCTCCTTGGTCAAGTAGTTTGTGCACTGGTTTTCATGGTTTCGCCATCTCTGAGGCCCCGGGTTCGATCCCCGGTCGGGTCAATTTAGTAATTATCGTTTTTCTAAATTGTCTCGGGTCTGGGTGTTTTCTATGTATAATACGTATGTATTTAAGTATAATAAGTATGTTTATCCGTTGTCTAGTAACCATTTAACGAGTTTCTTCAAAGCTTCTCTTGGACTAGATACACTGAAAAAAATAAAACGGGACTTTTAACTGTTGATGTACAGTAAAAAAAAAAACGGTTAAGTAAACTTATTTTTATGTTGACATAATTGATTACTGACAGTACTCTTAAATGGGCATATCCAGTAAAGAGCTAAACAGTTATTTCAATTGTATGAACATTAAAGTTCACTGAAACAAACAGTTACTTTTAAGTATTGCCCTTTTCAGAGCTTTACTGATATCGCAGCAGTTATTCTTACTGACTTCTAAACAGTTATTGTAGCATACAGTAATGAGTGAAACAGTAATTTCAATTGTTTGAACATTAACGTTTACTAAAACAAACAGTTTTTTTAGTATTGCCGAGTTCATGAGCTTTATTGATATCGTAGCAGTTACTTTTACTGTTTCTGAACAGTTTCTGTAGCATACAGTTAGGAGCTAAACAGTAAATAACAACTGTTTTTACAATAACGTTTACTGATACAAGCAGTTTCTTTCAAGTCTTGCTGTGTTCAGACTTTACTGATATTGTAGCAGTTACTTTTACTGCTTCTAAACAGTTTTTGTGGCAAACTGTTAGAAGCTAAACAGTAAAAATCAACTGTTTGAACATGTAACGTTTACTGATACAAGCAGTTTCTTTCAAGTATTGCGATGTTCGGGCTTTTTTGATATCAAAGCAGTTATTTAAACTGCTTTTGAACAGTTTCTTTAGCATACTGTAAGGAAATAAACAGTTAATATCAACTGTTTAAACATGAAACGTGCACTGATACAAGCCTTTTTTTTTAAAGTATTACTGAAATCAAAGCAGTTATTTTTACTGCTTCTGAACAGTTTCTGTAGCATACAGTAGGGAGCTAAATAGCTTAAATTAATTGTTGAACATGTAACGTTTACTAATACAAGCAGTTTGTTTTAAGTATTGCCGTGTTTAGGCTGTACTGATATCGTAGCAGTTATTTATACTGCTTCTGAACAGTTTCTGTAACGTACTGTAAGGAACTAAACAGTTAATATCAACTGTTTGAACATGTAACGTTTACTGATACAAGCAGTTTCTTTTAAGTATTACTGATATCAAAACAGTTATTTTTACTGCTTTCGAACAGTTTTTGTAAAATGCGGTAAAGAGCTAAATAGTTAAAATTAACTGTTTGAACCTGTAACGTTTACTGATACAAGCAGTTTCTTATAAGTGTTGCCGTGTTTAATCTTTACTGATATCGTAGCAGTTATTTAAACTGCTTCTAAACAGTTTCTGTAGCGTACTGTAAGGAACTAAATAGTTAATATCAACTGTTTGAACATGTTACGTTTACTGTTACAAGCAGTTTTTTTTAAGTATTACTGATGTCAAAGCAGTTATTTTTACTGCTGCTGAACAGTTTCCGTAGCATACAGTAAGGAGCTAAATAGCTAAAACTAACTGTTTGAACACGTAAAGTTTACTGATGCAAGCAATTTCTTTTAAGTATTGCTTTGTTTAGGCTGTACTGATATCGAAGCAGTTATTTTTACTGCTCCTGAACAGTTTCCGTGGCATACTGTAAGGAAATAATCAGTTAATATCAACTGTTTAAACATGTAACGTTTACTGATACATGCAGTTTCTTTTAAGTATTACTGATATCGAAGCAGTTATTTTGAATGCTTTTGAACAGTTTTTGTAGCATGCGGTAAAGAGCTAAATAGTTAAAATTTACTGTTTGAACCTGTAACGTTTACTGATACAAGCAGTTTCTTTTAAGTGTTGCCGTGTTTAATCTTTACAGATATCGTAGCAGTTATTTAAACTGCTTCTAAACAGTTTCTGTAGCGTACTGTAAGGAACTTAACAGTTAATATCAACTGTTTAAACAGGTAATGTTATTGATACAAGCAGTTTATTTTAAGTATTACTGATATCAAATCAGTTATTTTTACTGCTTCAGAACAGATTCTGAAGCATACAGTAAGGAGCTAAATAGCTTAAATTAATTGTTTAAACATGTAACGTTTGCTAATACAAGCAGTTTGTTTTAAGTATTGCCGTGTTTAGGCTGTACTGATATCGTAGCAGTTATTTATACTGCTTCTGAACAGTTTCTGTAACGTACTGTAAGGAACTAAACAGTTAATATCAACTGTTTTAACATGTAACATTTACTGATACAAGCAGTTTCTTTTAAGTATTGCCGTGTTTAAGCTTTAATGATATCGATGCAGTTATTTTTACTGCTTCTGAACAGTTTCTGTAGCATTTTGTAACGATATAAACATTTAATATCAACTGTTTAAACATGTAAAGTTAACTGATACAAGCAGTTTCTTTTAAGTATTACTGATGTCAAAGCAGTTATTTTAACTGCTTCTGAACAGTTTCTGTAGCACGCGGTAAAGAGCTAAATAATTAAAATTAACTGTTTGAACCTGTAACGTTTACTGATACAAGCAGTTTCTTTTAAGGGTTGCCGTGTTTAATCTTTACTGATATCGTAGCAGTTATTTAAACTGCTTCTAAACAGTTTCTGTAGCGTACTGTAAGGAACTAAATAGTTAATATCAACTGTTTGAACATGTAACGTTTACTGTTACAAGCAGTTTTTTTAAGTATTACTGATATCAAAGCAGTTATTTTTACTGCTGCTGAACAGTTTCCGTAGCACACAGTAAGGAGCTAAATAGCTAAAACTAACTGTTTGAACACGTAAAGTTTACTGATGCACGCAGTTTCTTTTAAGTATTGCTTTGTTTAAGCTGTACTGATATCGAAGCAGTTATTTTTACTGCTCCTGAACAGTTTCCGTAGCATACTGTAAGGAAATAATCAGTTAATATCAACTGTTTAAACATGTAACGTTTACTGATACATGCAGTTTCTTTGAAGTATTACTGATATCGAAGCAGTTATTTTGAATGATTTTGAACAGTTTTTGTAGCATGCGGTAAGAAGCTAAATAGTTAAAATTAACTGTTTTAACATGTAACGTTTACTGATACAAGCAGTTTCTTTTAAGTATTGCCGTGTTTAAGCTTTAATGATATCGAAGCAGTTAATGTCACTGCTTTTGAACAGTTTCTGTAGCATACTGTAAGGATATAAACATTTAATATCAACTGTTTAAACTTGTAAAGTTAACTGATACAAGCAGTTTCTTTTAAGTATTACTGATATCAAAACAGTTATTTTTACTGCTTCAAAACAGATTCTGAAGCATACAGTAAGGAGCTAAATAGCTTAAATTAATTGTTTAAACATGTAACGTTTACTAATATAAGCATTTTCTTTTAAGTATTGCCGTGTTTAGGCTTTACTGATATCGTAGCAGTTATTTTTACTGCTTCTGAACAGTTTCTGTAGCATACTATAAGGAACTAAACAGTTAATATCAACTGTTTGAATATGTAACGTTTACTGATACAAGCAGTTTTTTTTAACATATTCAAACAGTTAATTTTAACTATTTAGCTCCTTAGCTAAATAGTTAAAATTATTTGTTAGAACATGTAAAGTTTACTGATACAAGCAGTTTCTTTTAAGTATTGCCGTGTTTAGGCTGTACTGATATCGTAGCAGTTATTTTGACTGCTTCTGGAAAGTTTCTGTAGCATACTGTAAGGAAATATACAGTTAATATAAACTGTTTGAAACATGTAACGTTTACTGATACAAGCAGTTTCTTTAAAGTATTACTGATATCGAAGCAGATATTTTTAATGCTTCTAAACAGTTTTTGTAGCACGCGGTAAGGAGCTAAATAGTTAAAAATAAGTGTTCGATTACGTAACGTTTACTGATACAAGCAGTTTCTTTTAAGTATTGCCGTGTTTAGGCTGTACTGATATCGTAGCAGTTATTTTTAATGCTTCTGAACTGTCTCTGTAGCACACGTAAGGAACTAAACAGTTAATATCAACTGTTTGAACATGTAGCGTTTACTGATACAAGCAGTTTCTTTTAAGTATTACTAATATCGAAGCAGTTATTTTTACTGCTTCTGAACAGTTTCTGTAGCATACTGTAAGGAATTAAACAGTTTAGTTTAAAATCACAATAGATAGGATTCTCTTTTCCATCTGATATAAGCGTGTTTGGTTTTGGGCAAATATTACCTAAAAAACTTAATTTATTTTTACATATTTTTAAAAAACAAGCTTTTATTTAGATGTGCTAAAAGGAAAACACGTGAAAATTGTGTAATTACAATACAATTTATACGATATAAAAGGTCGTCGCGAGATTTAAGTATGTTCTCGTATTTACTTAGCCTTTTATATAAGTAATATAAATTGTATAATGACGTTTCAAGTGAATAGTAAAAGTTTTTTTTTCTTTTTAGCGCATACAAATAAAAGAAAGGTTTTTACTTTTTTTTACTTTTTAGTCATCCCTGGACACGTTTTTCATCTGTTCAACTCATTGAACGTGTAGGTAGGTATACAGAATTTATTTACGTCCACCAAACCACCACCACTCGCCACCTATCAAAAACGGTCTACCCATTAAGACAAATCAATCTCGACGCGGTCGTGTCGCTTAATTACTGAGTTTCTATGGCCACCTTGCAGCTCCATCATCAGATCCTGGTTACCATCTAGCACCAAAGTACTCGTCAAGACGAATCAAACGAGCCCATACTCGATGGGGTTATGTCGTTTAATTACTTATTGAGTTTCTATGGCCACCTTACATCAGACTCTGGTTACCATCTAGCACCAAAGTACTCGTCAAGACGAATCAAACGAGCCCATACTCGATGGGGTTATGTCGTTTAATTACTGAGTTCCTACGGCCATCTTCCAGCTCCATTATCAGACTCTGGTTACCATCTAGCACCAAAGTACTCGTCAATACGAATCAAACTAGCTTAGACTCGATGGGGTTGCGTCGATTCTTTACTGAGTTCCTATGACCACCTTCCAGCTCCATCATCAGATCAGACCCTGTAAAAGTTTGAAAACAAAGTACTCGTCAAGACGAATGAAACGAGCCGAAACTCGATGGGGTTGCGTCGTTTCATTACAGAGTTCCTATGACCACCTTCCAGCTCCATCATCAGACCCTGGTTACCATTGAAAGACAAACTATTCGTCAAGACGATTCAAACGAGCCCAAACTCGATGAGGTTGTGTTCTTTCATTGCGAAGTTATTATGGCCACCTTCCAGTACCATCATCCAGATCACCACCATGTCATCATAATTGCATTGTCAGGCGACTTTCACAGGTATGCAAAATTTCAGCTCAATCGGTTGAAGATAATCTGCTTCAAAATTGAGTTGCAAGATTTCACCCGAACAAATATACATGCTAGTTAAATAAAAGCTTGTACCTATGTGATATAAAATTTATAAATAACTAGCTGACCCTACAGACGTTGTCCTGTTAATTAATTAATTTAATTATGAATATAGAATTAGAATTTAAAAAGAAAAAAAAAATTTCTTTAATAAGAACCTTCTCCTGACAATAACAAACAACAAAGTAATAAAGGTCCAGCCGTTCACGCGTGATGTTGTTACCTCTAAAATATTCATAACAATTTGCTGTTGTGGGCTCATGTTAAAGCTGTATAACATACCTACATCATGATTGATGAGTTTTCGATTTGTGCTAGGTAGGTACTACGTAGTTACCTACTTAGCCAATAGGCTATTTGATTACCTACTATTGGGAAATAATTCTTACGTATTGGCTGATAAATAATAAATCGAATGTTAAGTACTAATATTTCTTCCAGTAGGTAATTGGTATAAAATCTAATTTTAAAGTTTGAAAACGCTCATCAACGTCATGGCTCCATTGACATGACTCCGTCACACCTACATAGTTAAGTATAAGTAGTAAGTTTGACGACGAAGTCATATGAATATTGTTGTTTTAACCTTTCAACTGCGGCAGCGCACTGATCAAGTGTACAATGAAAAGAATTTCTATTGTGTAGTGGCGGCGCGTTCTAAGTGTTAAGCTTTATGAAACTGGAGAATTAATCTTTCTACAAGTCGTGTATTGTGCCGAATGGGAAAGTACAACCTACCTACCTACCACAACAAATTTATACACCCGAAAAACTATTTCTATCAGTTCTATCGTTTCTGTCGGTGCCCAAGAGAAAAAAAAGTGTCTCGAACTAGCTCATAAAACAATAAAATCATTGAAGTCAATACTCTAGTAAGTAGGTACCTACTTGCTACATCTTGCTAACTTATGTGTGAAATTAAAACTATTAAGTATAATTACCTAACCCAAATCTGAGCGCGAGTGACGGAGCACTGATATTACCTACCTACCCGATGCATCTAGGTACTCCAGATTTATCAGACTCCGCTAGGTTAGTAGGTAGGTACATATTTGGCATTTTGGGTAAGTTATATCAGACCCATTGAGGTACCAGACCCTACTGTTTCTTTTAGGTAGGTAACAAGAGCAATTTTGCATCTCTGCTTAACTAAAGTACCTAAACAAAAGAAAGGTATTTTTATGGCCTTCCGCCATAACTGTTTAAAACATTAGAATCATAGCATAGCAAAACATTTAAAATAACTGTCTAACCGCGGCCGCACGTTGCATCGTTAATTAGTGATGTACCTACTCACCTCGTCTCGAGTTTCGATGTCATTACGATTTATATTAAAAATAAAACGCAATAACACTTGTGTACATGACGAAATCCCAGGATCACTGATAGTTTATTGCGTAGATGAGCTTGTGCCACCTTTAACATTACTTATAAATCAGTCTTAAAACGAAATTTATTAATTTAATAATTAAATTATCTAACCATGTTTTCCCAATGCCTTGAAAAAGTAAATTTGTGACTAGCATAACACCTTTCTAACACAAACATATTTCTGTATGTTATTGTACTTTTTGTTACAAATTTAAGTGGAATAAATGGATATGAATATGAATATGACATTGTTGACATGTCACGCTTACAAATTAAAACACTCCGTATTCAATCGTAGTACTATCTACAATGAACAAAATTACCTATGATGTTCTTGCGGCGGTATAAAATAAACAAATATTAATTCAGGTCTATCTTCATTTCATTTCATACTCACGGCAGTCTTACTTATGTACGTAACTCGAGACTATTTCAACAAATAGGTGTAGGTAATCTTACTTTGTTGTAGATCCTAAATTCGAAACTTTCCTGTACGAATTACAATTGTTCGAGAACGGTATGAGGAAGTTTTAAATACCAGATTTTACATAATTTTGTTAATCCATAAACTTATCATACAAACGTTTAATTTTCCAGAAAAACTATTAGCCGATTATCAAAACTACTTTTTTTCTTTTGGAAGATGTTATGGAAAACAAAAAATTACAAAACGTTTTCGGCCAAAAAAATTCGTACAGGCAAATTTCGAATTTATGATACGTAACCGTTGTAGATACATCGTCTCCGCTGAAGTGTTAGTGTTGCCAAAGATCATAAGTATCGTGTAGTTTGCATTATTTTTGTATTTGATTGATACGATTTTTTCATACGATCTTCCAAGCATACGATTCGATCTGAGCAAAGATCGTTCCTGTTGAATCGATAAAAAAAATCGGCAGATTGTATTGCCGTGAATCGATTAAGATCGGGCATCCCTAGCTCGCACGCGCCACAATCTGAAGCTAGTCAGTTCGCGCCCGCTGTAAAGTATAGTCGCAATTCGCGAAAAAAATTAAATAGTGACAAAGCAGTGTACCACGTGTGAAAAGGAACCATGGAACTTTTATTTAAAGAGTGGGGCTTTGAGAAATATCTCGACCAATTTATTGGTAAGTGACTGGTAAGTAGGTACTTTGCAGCGTACGTTCCTACCAATATTATGGCCAAATTTAATAAGATTTTATGTTACAGAGATGACTTAACTTGTTGGAGTCCATTCATTCACGTCTAAGAGAGTTTAATGGTAATAATAATAACCTACACACTATATTATGGAAAGCTTCTTGTGTTATTTTTCACATTGTGGAGATTCAGATTATCCTAAATGTGTCCCCCGTGGACACGGTATTATGGCCGATTCACACATCCATAAGTAAGTAAGTAAGTTTTACTTACTTACTTATGGATGTGTGAATCTGCCATAATATGAATCTTCCTTTAAGTTGGGAATGGGTTTGCTTGGTTCCATTGCACCTCTGTGGCGTTTGTTATGTCTAGGTTAGAATGGCATGGCTAGTTTATACTTGTACCTACATGTAGGTACGCTACACAGTCGGATAAACCTGGGACCTGGGACACCACTAATTTGACTTGCGCAGTAGGTAGACGATTTCTCTGCGCAAGTCGAACCACGTGATCCGTCAGGTCTCATCTTTCGTGACGCGGATTGTAAGTACTCGTGCACTGTGCAGTCAGTAGCTTGACAGGTTTGAACTGTTTACATGACTGTGTTGCGAGCTTGCTTACTGCACAGTCAGTTGAGTGCGTAATGCCCGATATAGACGTATTAAGTAAGTTAAGTTAACAACTAAAGAGCTAAAATAGAATTTTGTCTATTTTTCGGTTAAGTTGGTGGGCAGGGCTTGTCACTTGACATGTTTGGACAGACACAATTTAGGCTGGCCTCACACAGCCGGAATGGCTTTCTGAATTCAGTTTGATCAGTAGTCTTGTGATTCCCGGCACATGCAAAATTGCAAACGTCTCTGGGACGTTAACCGCTTGCTGTGTCAACGTGTTGGCAAATAAAACAAAACCGTGCAACATCACTTTTCATATTCTCTCAAGAAATCCGTGTGAGATCTCAATACTACTTAAAACGTGTAAATCGGACATATGGTAAAATGTAAAATAACTAAAAAATTTTGCTAATGAAAATCTGTGTTGAGATTGCTGTGGGTGCCGCTGTCTGTATATATGTATTATTCTCTATGCAAGACTGTAATTAATTCTTTATTAAGTCTGAAGGGGTTTGGTTTGGGTTTGGTTAATTTTTTAAACGTTCATAATCACTCATTTTCATTATCATCTAGTTTATGCAAAAAAAATATTCACTTTAATATCTTACTTGACACTGGCTAAATGTGCTGACCACACAGAGCCATTATTTAAGCACAGAATTTACGACTTCATTACGTTGTTGATCGTCCTTCTTGAGTGAACTAAAGAGCTTAACTACTTAAATATGTATGGACACACACTTAAATTTAAGTCACTTAAAATTTAGTTAAAATTTAGTTAACCACTAAACTACTTAATACGTGTAAATTGGGCATGAGGTAAAATGTAATATTACTAATAACTACTTACTAATAAATTTTACTTATAAAAATTTGTGTTGAGATTGCTGTGGGTGCCGCTGCCTGTATATATGTATTATTCTGTATGCAAGACTGTAATTAATTATAAATGTTTGTTATTCAAGAACATGAAGTTGACATAGAGGCGCTGTCTTTGCTCGATGATCAGCAAATCCGGGTGCTACTACCAGCTATTACCAGCTATTGGCCCTCAAGCCAAATTTAGAAGAGCGCTTCAGAAGTGGAAGGCTTCCAAACTAAATTCCGATGTAAGCACACAGCATGGTTAAGTCAAAAAGGGGTGCAGGACTTACAAAAAATTTTAAGCAAAATTAACTTTTTTTCACAATCTGACGGAAAACATTGCTATCAAAAAGAGATTAAAAAAATTCCAAAAAAATAAGGTTTCGAGGTTATTTTTTTATTAGACAACAGAAATCCAGCTCCATACAAAAATTAATGTTTTTTTTATCCTAAAAATACTTTATATCTCTTTTTGATAGCAATGTTTGCCGTCAGTTAGTGAAAACAAATTAGAGTGTATTTTTTATGCAACGCCTTCGCGACACCCGGTCTTAATTTATGTATAAAAATATGGGCACGCCTTGGAATCTTTTTTTTTGTGAACATAATTTGTTTTTATTTTACAGATTTATGACAATCTTGAAAACCTTGTGGAAGTGTACGGAGAGAATGTTGGTGGACTTACAAATTCACCAATAACTTCGGCATTATCGTCACCAAGCACCTCGTCGTCATGCAGATCCATGTCCCTATATCTCGATGTAAGTTATCTATCAATTAACACTATTCATAAGGACCCTGTATCAGCCAAATATTTTTAGTGCTTGGGCGAAGCTTTAGCTCAATCGCCGTGCAAACTTTAATCAGTTAGTGAATCCATTTTAAATATCGATGTAGGTATATTCTTAATATATATTCGATATATCTATAAATATAGTAGAATTGCGTAGCGACTCCTACCTTCCTACATTTTTTATCTATGTACTTGTTTTACTTACAGAGAAAGTGTTTCCCAAAGAGAATAGCAGCATTTATTATACGAAACCCAATGGGTCATTGGGACGGGCTCACGGTCGACTCTTTGATGCCATTACCAATTTAAAGGCAAAGTATCGACGCAACAAAGTCTTTGAACCACGGGCACGTCGTTCACTTGAAAAAGTATTAACACCGAAACCATCTACCAGTTCATCTAGCGAGAGGTCTACAACACATTTCGATGACTTGATTGCTGCTGACAATGACAACGACACTAACCAGGAGATACAGGAAATTATAGAATGGCTAAAAAGCAATGTTCACGATTACAGTTTATGTGCAGAAAAATTTGACAAAACTAACAAGGAACGACTAAAACGCATTTTATCAAATGAAAACGAATCGTACATCCAGGAATTTCCCTGTATTAGACCTTGGTATGTATTTATCACATTATTAAAGTTTGTGTCTGTTTATGTTTGTCACCTCATTAAACCAAATTGGCCGAACGAAATAAGATTAAGTTAATCAAGATCCACGAGGGCCATTACCTACATAAAATTATACAATAGTTTACTAAAAAATCTTAATATAATATAATACAATATAATATAGGTTCCTAATATCACAGTAATTTCGGTTTCAGCTAATTGCCGACTTCCATGCATGGTACCCAGGAAACGAAACCTCATTCGATGACAAATTCCCTCTGCTCAAAGTAAAGTTGCTTGCAGCATTTGACAAGATCGCAAGAAAGAACACACACCTGGCAGAGTTGAAACAACTTGCTCGTGGTGAGTTGTTCTTGTGTAATTTTTATTTAATTACCTACTAGACAAGCTACGCCCCGCGGTGTTAATCGAGCTTACCAGGCATAAAAGTAGCCTACACTGTGTTAATCCAACACGTTTAAGTTGTCTCCTTATCAAATTCATCAAAATCCGTCCAGCCGTTTTAGCATGAAAGAGTTACAAATATACATACATGCACATTACAAACATTTTACATTTACATTTTCTATTGTAGAATTGACAGCTTGTTTATCACTTTTCAGTTACCTACTATATATTTTAAAACGCAGTCGGTTTTAATGATTTTTTTTTAATTCGTGAGTAATTTATTTAAAAAAATATTTTAAAACTAGCGGTCCATCCCGGCTTCACACGGGTGGACATTTATTTTAATAAATATATTACTTATGTTATGTACTCAGAGATAATGTAGCATTCTAATGGTAAAAGATTTTTTAAATTGGTTCAGTAGTTTTTAAGTTTATTCGTTACATACATACATGACGACCTCCTTGGTCGGGTGGTTTGCACACCGGTTTTCATGGTGTCACCATCTCTGAGGTCCCGGGTTCGATCCCCGGTCGGGTCAATTCAGAAATTATTGTTTTTCTAAATTGTCTCGGGTCTGGGTGTTTTCTATCTATAATAAGTATGTATTTAAGTATTTTAAGTATGTTTATCCGTTGTCTAGTAACCATTTAACGAGTTTCTTCGAAGCTTCTCTTGGGCTAGATAATTGGTGTGATTGTAGGAAAGATTTATTTTATTTATTTAATTCAAAAACACAAATCTTACCTCTTTATAATTTTAGTACAGATATGAAAACTATGCACTATACAAAACAATAAAATATTTTTTCGAAGATATTTTTTAATTACTTACTAAATGATTACTTTTATTTTTCAGACCCAGATCCTGAGACGAGCAATCTTGCGGTTCTTCTGCTAATTCCGCATATACTTGGACCTTCTTATATAAAGAAAAAACTTTATCCTACATATTGAAGAAGAGCTAAAGCTTCAAGAACAGCAGCAAACACGCCAGGAAAAGTTTTTACATGTAAGGTTAACAATTCAGCCATACATAATAATTGCAGGCACTCTGAATAAAATTTCAGCCAGGTATGTGATTGTCGACAATATTGTATAAGAAATGCCAAACATTAGGTATCAAGGCTGTGGATACGTGTTTCAAGATAATTTGGGCTCTCAATTTGGAATATCCTATTGAATGCTTGCCTGTTTGGCAGTTTTTGCAACGTGTAATTTATACATTTTCTGACATAGCAATCCCAATAGCATTGATCAATATCGCTGCGTTGAAAATGGTTGTTCTCGACCTTATACCATCTGTTTAATTCTTTCCGTCGACATTTCTTAAAAAATCACTGTACGCTAGCTACCGCGACCACCACAACCTCACAGTCTAATGAATATAGACAGCTATGCGATTCTCTAAGCGACACATAGACGCTGCGCGCATGGCTGTGATCTGCTGTCTCTTTCCAATTCTATGAATATGAAAGAGACAGAGTCATTTCTCAGCGCTGCGGCAGCCGCAGCTATCAAGGCTTTAGCTTAGAGAATCGCACGGCTGTGCTCATCAACTTATTATGATGCTCATTGTGAATGCTCTACAAGTAATGCTGTTGAAAATAATATCCAACTGTTATGTACTTAATTTAGCACCAGAAGTGTCTGTGCCAGACAGTTAAATAATTGATGTTCAAAATGGTAAATATTTTCTTGAATTATTCACGAGTTTATGCGTTTTCTCATACAATTCACGGCTTTCCTTAACACGACGTGATTTATTCTTGATAATATTTATTCTAAGGACCTTTTTAAACTTTCAACAGTGTCGTAGTTAGTTTTAAAACGTGGTAATTAAATGTATGAAAATTATAAGTTATAATTTTATTAAAAGTTCCTTAGTGGTTTGATCAATCACATACCTACGTCTTCACTTGGTACACTGCACTGTCACTATTTATTCTAAAATTATTATATTAAACAGCGGACGCGAACTGACTCAATTTTCCGACTGTCTAAATATATATTTTATAAATTTTTGTATTATATTTTAATACTAAGACACAAATGTAACTGGAATATTAAAAATAACGCTAAATTAAGCGAGGGAGAGCGTTGCGCGCTGGAAGCGCAATATTAAGTTATGGCGAGACGTCCGCGCAGTATGTACATTTTGTATGACTACATATTATACTTATATAAAATATACAATTGAGTAAGTGTTTTTAAAAATATTAGTTTAACATTAATATTAGTCATACACAATGCACATCGTGCGCGGACCTCTCGCCATAACTTAATATTGCGCTACCAGCGCGCAACTCTCTATCTCGCTTAATTTAGCGTCATTTTTAGTAAAAAAAATTTTTTTTTGTTTAAATTATTGGCGAATATTTTGTACATTATTTCAAAAGTATTTCCGTTTTGTTATCTTTTATTGATGGAGGAGTATCACAAAAAGTGATTTTTTAATGTGTTTAAACTTCTCTGTCAATACATAAAGGAAATATGAAAATGGCAATACTTTCACAAAAGCTTTTTTTTTACGTTTTATTTAAAAATTAGTTTTTTTTATAATTATGTGGGCGAGCTGCAAGCAGCTCGCGGTTATTGTGTTAGTAGAGATTTTTTTAGTTAAGTTGCCATGGACGTACCTAGCCTAGTCTTAAATTTTGTCTAAATCGAAATCAATGTGTAAATTTTGCGATTAAATAATGTCAGCCATCTTGGATTTCAAAATGGACATCTTTTTCGTAATCTATGTGTTTCAGTTGACCGAAAACGATACCCATCTAAGTTGATGTGTTCGCTTCGCTCACCGCAATACGACTCCGCTCTTGCTGAGCGACGCATGTCACCTCCGTGACCTCCGTAACGCTGCAAGGTGATCAAAACGAGCCGCCGCGCTTTCTGGTCGTCACGCGTCACACAGCAAGAGCGGAGTCGTATTGTGATAGCCATGTAGGTAGGTACACTTTTTGCCAGAAGGCATTTTTCTTAGAAGCATAGTAATTAAGTCTAATCTTGATTATAATTTATGTTTAAATATTAAATAGGTTGCAGGTGTAGGTACCTTTTATGTACGCAGTAAGTTAAAATGTTATAGTCATACTTTTATTCATAGTAGTAGAAGATCCGAGTATACAACGACCTTCACCGGGCCCGTTTAATGAATAAAAATATTTTTTGTCAAATTTAATATGTTAAAAAATATATTGAGAGTGGGTTGGCTGAAAAGTTTCAGTCCAGTATAATTGATTAATTAAATATTTACAAAGACACACACCAAACCAGTACATTATTTGTTTAATTATTTATAATAGGTACTGGACTGAAATTTTTCAGCCTACCCACTCGCGATATATTTTTTAACATATTAATTTGATATAAAATACTTTTCATACATTAACCGGCCCGGTAAAGGTCGTTCTATACTCGGATCTTAGACTATAGCTTTCTTCCGCTGCGATATCATAATATAATCTGTTAATATAAATAAAATTAAGAGAGAGAAACAGTATTTTGTTTTTTAGATGTGGTGTGTTCCTCCTCACCACCACCACACCTCTCCAAACGTTCTTTCTTTCTTTTACTGTGGTGCTCTCTTTCTTCCCGAAATTGATCCGACGCCGCCGAGTCGTGGATAAATGATTGCCGAAGAGAGAGAGGAAAACTTACTGAAAGTACCAAAGTAACAGAAAGAGGGAGAATAAAGAGAGGTGTGGCGGTAGTGAGGAGGAACACACCAAACCTAAAAACAAAATATTGTTTTTCTCTCGCAATATCACAGAATATCGCAGCGGAAGAAGACTATAGATACTGACATTTATTAACTTACTTCTAACTTGTTCATTAATTAAAAATTAATTATAGTACATTAATGTAATTATAATCTAATATTTAAAATAATAATTATTAAAAATAAATCCGTATACTTTTTACAAGTTTTTGCATTTATTACTAATATTCCTACTGAAATAAAACTGTATATTGTATAATGTTTAATATTACGATATACAGTAATTACTACCGTATATCGTAGTATTCAATATTACGGTATATCGCAATGTTCAAGCATTACGATATAGAGTAGTTATTACTGGGATGGGTACCCAGTAATTACTGTAATGTAATAGTACCTGTCACTGCGAATGAACAGTTGTAAGTACTGTAACCAAACTTTTTCGGAACTGTTCATTCGCAGTGACAGGTACTGTTACATCACAGTAATTACTGTGTACCCAACCCAGTAATTACTACTGTATTTCGTAATGTTATACAGTAGTTATTACTGGGTTAGGTACCCAGTAATTACTGTGATGTAACAGTACCTGCCACTGCGGATGAACAGTTGTAAGTACTGTAAGCGAACTTTATTGGGAACTGTTCATTCGCAGTGACAGGTACTGTTACATCACAGTAATTACTGGGTACCCAACCCAGTAATTACTACTGTTTTTCGTAATGGTATACAGTAGTAATTACTGGGTTGGGTACCCAGTAATTACTGTGATGTAACAGTATATGTTACTGCGAATGAACAGTTGTAAGTACTGTAAGCGAACTTTATTGGGAACTGTTCATTCGCAGTGACAGGTACTGTTACATCACAGTAATTACTGGGTACCCAACCCAGTAATTACTACTGTTTTTCGTAATGGTATACAGTAGTAATTACTGGGTTGGGTACCCAGTAATTACTGTGATGTAACAGTATATGTTACTGCGAATGAACAGTTGTAAGTACTGTAAGCGAACTTTATTCGGAACTGTTCATTTGCAGTGACAGGTACTGTTACATCACAGTAATTACTACTGTATTTTTTAAATGTTATACAGTAGTAATAACTGGGTTGGGTACCCAGTAATTACTGTGATGTAACAGTACCTGTCAATGCGAATGAACAGTTCGGAATAAAGTTCCCTTACAGTACTTACAACTTAGCTTCTACAGTACCCGTTAATGTGACAATACGTTATAGTAACTGAGTCGCACAGTACTAAGTAATGCACGGTCATTGCATGTTACTGTGGAATTATGTACTTAAACCTGTGAGGCACAGTTTCTTTTAATGGATCCACAGTTGTTATAACTGATAATCACGGTATATCTTAATGAGCCCACATTTCCTAATAGCGACCTTCACAGTATCTTTTAAAGTATTCTCACAGTATCTAATACCAGACAGCCAGTATTTGTTACTGTTTTCGCACAGTAACTATTAAGTATCTCCACTGTACAAATAACTGAGAGGGAACGGTTGTTATTAATGTGTACTATCAATTATTATAACTGATATCTGAAGGTACTTCAAACTGGACAGCAAGGTATATTTTAATGAGCAACCAAAGTATACCTTACTGTGTATTTAGATACCTGTTACTGTGAGGAAACGGTTACTATTAATGTATACTTACAATGAACAGAACTGGTTGCTTACAGTTTGTTCTACTGGATCGCACAGTACTCATTAATGTTGTCCTATGTAGTTCGTACTCTGTAAACACAGTAAAATCAACTGTAAGCTTAAACTTTATGACAGTTATAAGTACTATCATAGTTCAGTTAAACCTACTGTTAGACACCTTTTTTTTTTTTACTGTTTATAACAGTAAAACAAAAAAACAGTTCATAAGAGGACTATTACTGTTATCATTTACTGTCTTACAAACAGTTAGAATTACCGGCCTGAAAACAGTTGCAGATGCACAGTAAAATCTACTGTTCTAACTTAACAGTTAGTTTTACTTCTTTGGACAATAGGCTCTATTTTTACTGACCAAAGCGGTGAATATTACCGAAAAATCGATTGGGTTTACCGATTTTTTTTTTCAGTGTAATTGGTGTGATTGTAAAAAAGTCTTGGACTAGATAATTGGTGTGATTGTAAGAAAGTTTTTATTTTTATTTTTTAATTTTCTCATCAAAATAATCTCAAACATACGAAACAAAGTAATTTATTAGTTAGCTAGTGTCATTAGCTACCGTTTGCCATTTTTTTCAAGTTTCTCCGACGTATGAAACCTTTGATATCGCATAAAGTAAAAATGGTCATAAATTATAGGGGGAGGGGGTTGGACCCCCTATATGATTTTTTTCGTCGATGAATTTAAATGTAGTACTTAGCCTTAACAGGTTAGAAGTACCACCGCTATCACATTGTATAGTGAATCAGTTTTTTAACTTATAGTAAGTTTAATATTTTAATGGGAAGTATGAAAAATTGCTTGTTTAATTATTTTTTAACCACAGGGGCTGAACTATTGATATTTTTATTGATGTTGAAATTGTGTAAGTATATTATTTAGAGCATACCCCATCAAATTAATTCATACATTTTTTATTAATAAAAAATGTTATCGAGCATACTCACCTGAGTATTTATCGTTTTGAATTCAACTGTAGTTTATTGCAAGTCACAGGTTTAAAATAACAATGTTCGCGTTTATTGTTTGACACAATTATAGCATGCGTGTATTGTGGTGACAATATTATATACTACCTAGGAAAGAACCTATTTGCCGGAAAAATATCACATAATAAAAGGGATGAGATACTTTATATTGTACTTATTTTGGATAATTCTTATTTCGAAATCTAATCAAATGGCAGGGATAAAAATTAAATAACAACTACAATTTTAAAATTTATTTTCTTTTTGCTTAAAATTATCAGACTAATTTAATTAAAAGCTAAGATAACAAAATCAAAAAAAAATCTTGTTTAAGAAAACAATTTAACATCAGGTACGTCGTGTTTTATTAACAACAAACAAATATAAATAAACAAACGAACAACGGGAAAATCGATAAAAACATGATCATTTTAGTTAAACATTTAAAAAAAATCAAGATTGTATCGATTTCCATAGTATTGCACTACTCTACTACACTACCTACAAATCTACAATTAAATAGGCAAATCAACAATAGCTTATAAATTCAACAACTCTAGCTACAACCTACTTAGGATAAAAACGAAGGAAATACATCACATAACTTTCTTGTCTGATTTCAATGAAACCCATCCTTGTTTATCAAGAAGATAGCATAAATAATGTCGTTGTTTTAAGACTTGAGTCTTGTCAAGTCCAAAGGTTTTATATTTTCACTTGATTCACTTAAACATTCGTATTAATCCTAGTCGTAACAATACCTACTTTCCTTTTCCGATCTAAGTCTATATAATAGACGCGGTTATATAATATTACAGAAGATAGTTTAAAATTATTTTCTTATTTTACTCCAATATCAGACTTCATTTAGATCCACTACCGTTTAATGCCTCAGTGTTAGACCAAAACATGATAAGTTAGATAGAAATATAAAACAAATGCTAGAAAATCCTTATAAAATGTTAATTAGTTGATTGATTTAGCTTCGTCATCGAAAGAGGTTTCCCTTGAAATTCAGACAGAAACATTCACCGCTCGACCACGAACAGCGGCGCAACGCACTAATATTTGGTTCATTGCGTTCCTTCTATTACCTTTAACTAAAATTTTTGTAGTGTATCGCGCAATGAGCAAAATTTCAGTAGCCGCGTCGCTATCCACTCGTGTTCGTGGCGGAGGTTTCACACTGGCGCTTTATAAACGCGACGCCTCATGGGGTGAGATCGGCGCGGTTTTGTGCACCACCGCGTTGAAGCCGTGGTACTTGTCGGCTGTGTAGTCCACCGTGCGAATGGAACCGTCGGGCTCCACCACTGTGTACTGGCCTGGAACATCACGAAGAAATCAATGTCAAAATATTATATTACGTACCCTGTAAAATTAATACATTACACTTGACGAGTACCAGTTAAGTATTTATTTTCTACTACAACGGGAAAACGCTTGGCTTTCATCTCGCCTGATGGAAAGTGTCTTAACACTTTACACCAAGCTTTACAATAATGCTATTAACATTTTTGTTATAGCGACAGAGTTATGTAAGATGGTGGTAACCAAGATAGCTAGCCAGGCGGACTTAAAACAAGCCCACCAACAACAAAATCGACCACAAATAGCAACTACTCCCGCTGGGAATCGAAACCGGCCTCTGGGTCTAAGACCGTTGGTATATCAAGTAATCTAAAATGTACTAAGCTAAATGTTGTACTAAATGGCGTAAGCTAATATTTCCATATTTTTACTCAAGTTCAAGGAAACGACTAAAAGCATTTATGAACTAACCTTTTACGACGTCTCCGTCTCGGCTTTCATGGTGCGTTTTAATGTCACCTGTGTGAAAGTCGTTCACACCGTATTTGAAGATGTACTTAGGGTATGCCTGGAAAAACGAAAAAAGAATAATATTAGAGACTTGCTCATTATAATGTATACTAGCGTTACTAGCCTTTTTTTATATTGGAAAAACTCATTTCTGAGTACCACTGCACCCAGGATGGCACGGGTGGTTATGTGGGGTTCTAACCTCATCTCCCGCCTCCCTGTCCAGGCCCGAGGACGTCAACAGGGATCCGGGTGAAGTGGTGCATACCCACTAAAAACCTAAGTACATCCCCTCACTTGCCGCTGTGGTCTAGGACTGCCTTGAACATTCTCCGGTGTTCACCCTAGTAGCGATCCGACAAAGGGGACACACCTGAGGATGTTTGGGCGTGTTCCAGACGTGGTAGGGGCTTACAATCACCTATTAGAGCAGTATTACTTTAATCTTACTATGCAAAACTTGTATGGGAAATTGACAAAGTAAGATTAAACGAATACTGCTCTAAGAAGTGACAGAAGGCCCCCAGATAGATGGCTAGGGATACTAGCGTTTGTCTGTGACTTCATATGTGTGAACTACATTATTATTCCACAAATCCCATATCCTTTACCCAATAGTTATAAGAAAAATTGTTAAAAATAAACTACAACGGAGGGAAACTCATTTACCCATGTACTTAGAAAATAAGGATGAAATAAAAAAGAAAGATTAGTTAGCATGCATAGGGTCTAAATGCAGAACACCCACCGCTTAAGAAATGAAAGGTGATAAATAAATAAATAAATAAATAAATAAATAAATAAATCTTTCCTACAATCACACCAATTATCTAGCCCAAGAGAAGCTTCGAAGAAACTCGTTAAATGGTTACTAGACAACGGATAAACATACTTATAATACTTAAATACATACTTATTATACATAGAAAACACCCAGACTCGAGACAATTTAGAAAAACAATAATTTCTAAATTGACCCGACCGGGGATCGAACCCGGGACCTCAGAGATGGCGACACCATGAAAACCGGTGTACATACATAAATGAATGTGTAGTATGCGGTATGGAAGTGCGAGAAGAAAAATAGCAAAAATAGGGTATGAATAAAAATTTGCATAAAATTGGTTAAAAAATAACTTTTCCATTCATAATACTCGTATGTCTTAGATTTGATTCTAATACAGAGTTAATTATTATTATTATTGTTGAAAGATTTTTTTGTTTTGACATACGAGTAGTGATTTATTGTGTTCGATGATCGACTCTCTAATTTGATTTGGGCCGATTTATTTGTAAAAAATAAGCTCATTGGTCGCACTGCTTGGGTAAAAGAATCATCATCAAATCATGTTTTGTGATTGACAATATCCATTTTCACTTCACAATCACTAGATCGTGCAAACACGTCTGTTTCCGGCCGCAACGCATTGCCTCTGTGGGTGGACTGGTAATGTTGTGGCCTCAGTGAAAAAATAATAAAATTGAAGTGTCAATTCGGACACTGTGTCCCAATATAATGTGTCCGAAAATCAGTTAGTCCTCGGGACTGGCGAGGATTTAATTTTGTATTTGTATTATTATTTTTTTGTATTTTGCGTGTCGGTTCGGTGGTTTGTGGGATTTTGTTTGTTAAAGTGAATGTTGGTTATTTTTGTTTTATGTTTGTATGTATCGTACTGTTAATTGTTATTTTAGGGAACTATAGGTTTATTGTACAAATAATTTTAGTATATATTTATAAGCTATGTATAATTGTTTGTTCCTAAATAAATAATTAAAAAAAAGAAACCCTATCTCATAGACCTTACATAACCAATGAATGTCGGTACTAGCTTAAGGCTGCCATCTTAGAAAATCAGAAGTAATTAACTACAAGTCTTCCAATAGTACAGAAAAGCTTGAAATAACAATGGTTGGTCTTCCATCTGGGGCCAAGCAATTTGAAAGCTGTTTAACATTCAAGATCCAAATAGGTCTAGTTAACAGATATGCCACGGAGCACCTAACAGTGACTTGTTTTAAATACTTAGGTAATATTTGCAACAAAAAAAAACTTTTTCATAATGTAGGTACCTGGATAGATAGAAAGATAGATAAGTAATACTTTTTTGTAACTTAATAACGCAAACATTTACATAAAAGAGCAAAAACAAAAAAAATAATGTTACAATTTGGCGGCCTTATCGCTTAAGCGATTTCTGCCAGACAACCAGTTGGATGGCGAGAACTAATACACTCTAACATCGGAGGTGCACACATTGAAAACATACTTGTTACACCTACTACTACCTATTACCACAGAATAACTAATAGTACTAGTTACTACCCTATCCTGCTGCATAATGGTTGCACTAGCGCGATCGTTCCGAGTGAATCCTATTTCTGAAGCCGACATATCATAAAAATTATCATTTGTTTCACTTCTATTATAATTTATGTTAACTATAAGTAGGTATTATTAGACAAGATAATCGACAAGATATGTTATTAAAGTCAATTAGTACCCTATTCGGACCTTACCAAAGTGACGCAATCTTTCATTGCAATTCTTAGAACTTACTACATGCGTAATATAAACATTAGAACTGAATCACATACTAATACGAGCGAACATTTAATACATAATAAGGAGGTGTATATTGCAATCTTCGGAAACGCCACACAGAGCGTGTATATACAGTTGTACCTACAACTAGAGAAACCGTCTGCTGAACCACGTGCGCTACATTATGTAGGCAACGACAGTTTTAATTCAAAACCGATAAGCGGAATTCTGCTGTTATGTTTTCCAACATTTTTTTTTAATGTAACCCGTCGTAGTGACTACATTCTGCCTGATGGTATGCAGCCGTTGCAGTGAGAGCGCTCCTCACCGTGGAACAAGCACGGTAACAAACGCACCCATTCATGACGGCCTGCATAAATGCCGTTTCACGGCCTGCTTAAAGACCCGGGACTATAGGAGCTGGGACATACATGCGCCGGCAGAGAATTTCAAGGCCGAATGGTCTTACAGAGGAACGACAAATTTGCCAATTTTCTAATTCTAACTGTCAAAAAGAAAAACGAATGCCAGATGTAGCCTTAAAACGTTCTAACTATTTTACTAAAGTCTGTCGTCAGAAAGAATTGAATAAGCAAATGAATCAAAAGAAGAAAAATAAATTATCAGGTAAAATGCGCCCTCGCCTTACCATCAGAAAGAAAAAGAGCAAACACTCCTCCGTAGTAAAAAAAACAAAACACATGTAAAAAAACACAAGAAAATCAAACGGACAGCAAATCGCTACCGCTTGAAACTCGCACGGTAAGCACCCACGGGCGCAACGAACCGATCGTGTCAACAATACGAACAAGTACGTCCGTCACGCAGGAACTGCGATCTCGCCGCTAGTACCTGTTTGTCACAGACACTCGTAAATTCTGACTGCTTGTGGGAATAACGTGTAACTTCCTATTGTCATGTAGGTGATTGCAACGGTAAAATCTGATGTTACTCTATGGATAATATTATTATACATTTGGTTAGGGGTTATTTTATCAGCAGACTAAATCGTATATTATTTATCATACCTAAAAAGCTACACCTCGCTATATTTATAATAATTCCTTAATACTATATTTATGATCATAGCGTCGTCATCAAATATTGAATCACAATAAATATATAATAAACATTTATCAATAGGTACATTAAAATTCTCTGCTTGTATAGTGATTAAATTGTTTTTCTTTCATGGTTGTCGACCTTTTTACATACGATAACTTATATTGTGTCAGCATGGTGGATTACAGCTACAAAATTTAAAAATTTTGTGGCCCCATATTTTTTGTTGCACTTTTATATTTACCATATAAAAGATTATTCCCAATTTACTAACAGTAGCTGGAAAAAGACAATAATTTGTATTTATAACGAAATTAATATTATTTTATAATAACAATTCATTCAAATCAGTAATGAACAATAATGGCTGACCTAGTAAGCGAGGCAATCATCGAAGTTAATGCCATAGTTCAGTGCAACTGAAGTGAGGAAAGCGAATGAAAGTGCAATCATAGCGTAACATGACCGCCGACGCGACATGTGATACAGATTTCCATTTCGATCGATAGATGAGTAGGTTTTACGTAATTGATGTATAATCTATACTAACTCCTTTTACTCATATCACGTAATTGACTAGTTATTGAATAGAATAGAGTGAATAGTATTCTTACAAAGATGAATATTTATTTTCAATTGTTTTCGGTATACTTACTTATGTTAAACGGTAAACTTAAAACTCAAACTCTAAACATTTCTATATATAAGGGATGATTTATATTAGAGCGGGCCGTGCACGGGGCGTGTCCCGTCCGGGCCCACACGGGGTCCGGACGGCGCGGCGCACTGATTTGAGACGTTGCATACATTTTGTATGAAGCAGTTTATATTACACAGTGCATGATCCGTGTCCCGTCCGAACCCGGACATTATATTATTATTATTATTCTGGCCCACTGTTGGGCAAACGCTATAGGCTGTACATATTTACATATAAAAAAGCAAAAGCCTCTACCATAGTCCACTTTTCACCATATATCGACTGCACATATACTCAGCGTGACAGTTGGTGAGCCCATCGCCGCACAACGCTGATTGGATTATTTACAGTCTTTAGTCCGTTAGTCACCCTTAACGACACCCAAGGGAAGAGAGGGTGTGGTATTCTTTCACCGATACGCGACACGGTTAGGCTATACTTTACTGTAAATTGTACTTACATAGTAGTCGACGTGTAAATTGTACTTACATAGTAGTCGACGTGTAAATTGTACTTACATAGTAGTCGACGTGTAAATTGTACTTACATAGTAGTCGACGTGTAAATTGTACTTACATAGTAGTCGACGTGTAAATTGTACTTACATAGTAGTCGACGTGTAAATTGTACTTACATAGTAGTCGACGTGTAAATTGTACTTACATAGTAGTCGACGTGTAAATTGTACTTACATAGTAGTCGACGTGTAAATTGTACTTACATAGTAGTCGACGTGTAAATTGTACTTACATAGTAGTCGACGTGTAAATTGTACTTACATAGTAGTCGACGTGTAAATTGTACTTACATAGTAGTCGACGTGTAAATTGTACTTACATAGTAGTCGACGTGTAAATTGTACTTACATAGTAGTCGACGTGTAAATTGTACTTACATAGTAGTCGACGTGTAAATTGTACTTACATAGTAGTCGACGTGTTCGTCTTCCGTGATATGATGGTGGTCATAGCCGATGCGCTGCTGGGGCCGAGCGACCTGCTGGGGCCGAGCGTGCTGCAGTTGTGAGGGTTTGATGAAGGAGAACAGCCGAGCTTGTGAGCAAACCACCAGCGCCAGCGCGACCAACAGCATCTGGAGCGTTAACAGATCACTGTTAGTAGAGACTAGGCAAAGACCGCACAATCAATGGAACAGTCCACATACATAGAAGACTAGAATAGAATCGCTCTTTATTGCTGTAAATATGGTAGGAACATTTAGCATCACTTAATTAACCAAAAATTGGTATGCAAATACAGAGAGAGAAGTCTAGCTGTTAAACAATAATCAAATTAAGAAATCAAAATTAAATCAATTGAATAAATTAAAATAACATAAAACAATAATCAAATAAAAATTCAAAGAAATCTAAATTAGCAAAAACAAAAAAATAATTAAAATTGCTTTAATATTAAAAATAGTATTTTTAATTCATCATCCATCATCCACAGCCCGACTTCACCCACTGCTGGGTATAGACCTCTCTTCATATGTGCTACTGTTGACGGTCCCGTGCCAATCTCATCCAGGTCTTGCCCGCGATGTTCGCCACATCGTCTGCCCATCTTGCCGCAGGACGACCGACGTTTCTGTGTCCAGTTCTTGGACGCCATTCAGTTAGCGCCTTACTTATATAGCGCCTTATTTTTAATTAGAACAATAAATTCATCTATACTATTAATATTATAAAGCTGATGAGTTTGTTTGCTTCTTCTTCAAACTAAACAATGAATTCATGGTGGCCAAGCAAAGGTATCGCGGCAGGCCTAAAAGGAGATGCTGGATGAGCTGGACTTCTATTATAAGGTCAGTTACAGCGTGGTTACAGCCCTAAGCCGTGAAGAGTAGAAAGAGAAGAGATCTTTGCCCAGCAGTGGGACCACTCGGTCTATATCTATCTACCTAATCAGTCTATATCTTCCCACTACTTACAGAGTATAAACCTCCTTTTTCCACGCCATTTATCTATGTCTATATTAAAGTATTAGTTATTTCTAAGGGTATTTTAATCATACTGCATGTACAATATTACTTTCTAAAGTTTACGCGAAAACTACACATATGTAATGAAACACCTTTTATGGATGAACTCGCGTTTGCCAACTTCTTAGACTTTTATTTCAGTTCTGAGGGAGACAGACCTTGTTTTCCATGTAGACCATGGTTTCTGTAAAGGGTTCGAAACGTCAGCAATAAAATAAAAGTGTACTTATGTACAAAATAATGTACATTATTCATTGGTAAATTAAATAAATCTTTGCCTTCTGTCTTCCATGGTTCACTTATTCACTTTTTGACATGTTAGTGAGTGCTATGTGCCTTTGCCTTATTATGTTGTCAGCGTTTCAGTACCTACTCTAGTTCGCGATCTAAGTGGTATGGAAAATACTTTTTATCTTCTAGACGACATGTAATGGGACAGCTAATTTAATTAATAAACTTTTGTTATAGGTTCGAAAACCAATAATAATCTCTCTATCTCTACTATGTACTAAAAACAAATACTTATGGGTTACATTACAGCGTTGGTGATCGGTAGCATAATAATCTTAACTGTATTCTTTAATGTTATTTCATACGATAGGGGAACAAAGTTTGATTTATCTTACATCGTTATAACTTAATTATAGCTTGTTCACGAAACATCTACTAATTTACTAAACTGGCGTGACTTCTAATGACAGTATAAACTTTCCTTAAGATTTTAATAAGCAACATGTAAAACTCAATCATTAATAACAGCTAATTATGCAAAGACGAGATAGGGAAATATTCGATGAAGGAAGGAAATCGTTTTAGCGGAACGAACGCTTCAGCTGACAAGATATGTGAACATACAGAAAACATTAATTAAAGGAAAGCAATCAACGATTCGTTTCAAATTTATCAAACTTAAATGTAGTAAAACGCGACTAACGGACTAGACTGCACATACATCCAACAGCATAGAGCGGAAATGGGCTCACCACCTGTCACGCTGAGCACATGTGCAGTCGCTATTTGATGAAAAGTGGACTGTGGTAGAAGACTGCTTTTGCCGTCTTCATTGCCTAGTCGCTGATTAACCCTTCGGGGATAATAGTCGTAAGAGGTTTCCATATTATATACATATGTACATAACGTATGTAGGTATATAATATGGAAAAGAGTGATCATAGTAGCTAACATCAGCATTTAATTCCTAATCACCATAGGCTAGAGAGCGAACGCGACATGTTTTTCAATGGGACTTTGAGTAGTGCAAGACAATGTATCTATTATGTTTAGTGCCAATACATCTTCGGAAGAACAACAGTGACTTTTTCACAGTTTCCCATACTTTCAATTGATGCCAGTTATTATGATTACGTGGATTGTTTTTTGTCGAGTGTTACAGCAAACACGTAACTCGTTTTCACTTGCAATGGTGTTGTAATAAATTGGCTTTGTTAGCGCTGTATCACAGAATACATAATGGTAATTACGCTAAATTAGATCATTATTGATTGTGTTTGAAACTTTAGCATTTATAGCATGAAATTAGTTTATTATTAGAATTAAGTTTTACTGTTATGATGGTTTAATATCCGATTTGCATGTCCAGCATGAACCTAGCAATCCGCATTGGGCCAGCGTGGTGGGTTATGGCCCAATATCCCCACGTGCCATTGTCCACGTGGGAGGCCTATGCCCAGCACAGGGACATTTATATGCTGATGATGATAATGATATCTATAAAGATGCTAACCCAACAGAAACACTCTTCTAAGCTTTTATTAGCTGAGAAGAGCTTTAGAAGATTTACAGGATTTCATGTTTATATAAAATTGTTCACTCCCACATCGATTCTTCTACTTTACTGGCCCTTTTTAATTTCAAAATTAAATTTCGTTCTCGTCACAAAGATCCACACACTTTTGTACTTTAAGTCTGCAAAAATAATACATCTTTGATCTTAAAAATGTTGAAAAAAAAACTCCCGCCTGAGATAGACATTTTTTTTAACGTTTCGTTATCTTTGAGAATACGTCTTTCTTTAACCCTATGATTCGCATGTGCCGTCTATATAATGACCTCATTAATAAAAGCAATAACTCGGGTATACATATTTTCCAACTTAGTCTTTCAGGATTCCAAAATTGCTAAAAGTCTCGATGAAACCTTCTACTGTAATTTAGTTTTAGTTTTATATTGATATTGATTGATTGATTAGTTTAAATTGTAACATAGGAAGCACCTTTTTCTAGTTTGGATATAAGTTATGATGTGTGCACTCATTATCGGATTGTAGTTTAACAAAATACTTTATATATTACTATATATCCTGTTCATATTTTGGCTATAATCTGTGTTGTGTGCCGTATATAAATAAATACATAAATTTAAGCGAGGAAAAGGTATTAGACCTTTTTAACATTTCGAAAGGAGCACCTTATTAATACGGAATTTAGTGCCTTTTTAATAGTGATACACAACAGGTGACAAAACTCACCAACCCGCATTGGGCCACCGTAGTAGAGTATGGCCCAACATCCCCATATGATATTGTCCTTGTGGGAAGGGCAACGGTTTTAGGTGTCTCCTGAAGCACGGAGGAGGTCGAGATGGTTTTAATTTGGTCACCCATCCAGTAACACAATCAATTGCGGCAATTGATTAACTGGAGATCTGAAATGCCTAATTTTCTTCTTTCCTCATTCTCCATATTTGTTTTGGTTTTGGTAATTGTTTTATAAAGATTGTAAGTGTATATGTTTAGTTTAGTTT
Source organism: Scoparia ambigualis (assembly GCA_963921215.1). Taxonomy (NCBI): domain Eukaryota; kingdom Metazoa; phylum Arthropoda; class Insecta; order Lepidoptera; family Crambidae; genus Scoparia; species Scoparia ambigualis. The sequence continues at coordinate 28,437,934 of OY992506.1, forward strand.
TAATAATAATTTATTGTTAAGTTTTTAGTTAAAAATTGACAATTTAATCACACGCGATCGCGCCAAACCACCCAGACAGTCGATACAGATGCGGTGATTCGCGCATAATGGCTGCCAAATAGAAAATACATTTCGTCAATTATTTTATTTCAGAACACATTACGAATGTCCTATTTTTTATTAACGTTAGCTATTGAAATGTTATATTAAAATAACAAAATATTCTTTACCGAGAAATAACATTTAAAATCAAAAAACCTATTTATTATTTTGTGTGTGTTATTTGGGTTTTCGTCGTTTCATGAAATAATATATACGTTAGCAACGTCTGTTGTCTGTGTAACCATGAAAAACAATAATGAGTTATTGTAACTAGGTATATAGAGTAGAAATTAGAAATCAATGATTTCATACCTGATTAAAATTTTAAATAAATAGTTTTCACTACTGCTATACTTAAGCTTTATATTTAAATAAATCTTTTTTAAACATTTTTAAATGGCGGCACCATTTAGATACTCACATAATTTTGTTTTGACAATACCTAGGTACTAAAACTTAGGATATTTTCATACCTAATAAACATAACATACGAGTATTTTATAAAAAAAAATATCTCACCTTTAATGCCATCTTTCTTTATATGTATGGCAACACTGAGTATAATGAAAGCACCAACACACCACAAACGCGCGCGAATGGCCGTTACAAAAGTTGTAAGTAGAGTGTGCAAGTGAAACTTGTGGGTTAATATATATGGGAGCCTGCTAGTGGGGCTGGGCCTAACACGGTGTAAAATAATAACACAAACACATGAGTAACACATGAAGAACACACGATTTATTATAGCCAGGGATGCTCCGGGATTCCCTATTAGCACAACATTTCTCCGACTTTTAGCAATAAATACAAAGTTTTCTTGAATTATCTAAGAATACATGGTTTCACAACTGTTGTGTTAGGCTAATTCTTTTTTTGTTGGGTTTTTAATTGCCAGGACGAGGTTTTCATAAAAGAAAATTTGGAAGTTTTGTCGGGATCCGGATGTTCACGCGGACGGAGTCGCGGGCGGTCGCTACTAAATAATATACCTACATACATAATCACGACTCTTATCCCCGGAGGGTTAAAGACTAGGCAATGAGAACAGCCAAAGCAGTCCTCTTCCATAGTGCACTTTTCACCAAATAGCGACTGCACAGGTGAGCCCATCGCCGCTCTAAGCTGTTAAATGTATGTGCAGCCTTTAGAATAGAATAGAATAGAATAGAAAAACGTTTATTGGTAAAATTTAAAAGAATACACAATTTGTTAAGTTTGTGATTTTTCTTCTCTAAAGAAATGTACAGTGTAATGTGAAATGTCATAGTAGTAGTATGACATTAGTAGTTTGTATATAATTCGATAGATGACGTTGTATTTCAAACTCTGAATCGCGGTGACGAGATTTTTGGTGAAATCATATAGTCTCGTGCATACCATAAATTTTTATCTTCGACCTTAATACTGCTTTTATTTCAGTATCAGTTGGGACATAATTTCTGGGTTTTTACTCAATTTAACACAAAAAGTTTTTAGTCTGTTAGTCGCCTTTTACGACACTCAGGGGAAGAGAGGGGTTGGTTGTATTCTTTCAGCTCTATACGCGAACGAAACGTTGAAAAAGGCCTACCACAGGTATTTTCAGCGTTATTAACGCAAAAAAGTCGAATATTAACAAAAGTTTTTATTTCAGTGTAACTATGCTTCTACCACCAGTTCGGATGGCTGCCTGTCACCACGTGCCTTCTAAAGCACGGGATTATTCTAGATGTGCTAGATTGTCTTATTAGAACAGAACTTTATTACTGAGAAAAATTAGAAAGTAATTTCAATTAGGATAACTGCCTTTTAAGGCGTCATTCGGCGTAAGTAGTCGTCCATTTTTCAGCGATTAAAAATATAATATGTTAATTAAATGGTAAATTTATTGTTGTTTGTCAAGATAGATGATTATGCAACATTCATTCGTAACGTAACGTCGACAATTCGAGATTTAAAAAAACGATTCAGTAATCTTTATCGATTGTAAATACTTTTTTCGCATCAAAAAAAAGGGGATCATGTACGAAATTGTAAAAATTTACGTATTTTTAAGTTACTTGTACAGTCACCAGCATTAAGATATGACTTTCAACGGCCTGCAAAAATATCTGATTATTGGTGAAAGGCATAATATCGCCGTCATTCTGCCCAAAACTGATTATCTGTAGTTTTGGTCAATTATGAGTTAAATATACCAATCGATTCAGTTTTTTCAGAACTGTCGTCTGCCAATATCGGTTAAACGCAGAAACCCATAGTTGCAGAGTTACTCTGTGCAAATAACGGCTAATTTATCCATTTCTGTAAAAAGTCGCTAGACAAAAACGATTAAATTTGTTTAACGATACTACGCTTGCTTAATATTATTAAACACGTTTAATTGATTTTCTAATTCACGCACTGGAGCAGGTCCACAGATCATTTATTCTGCCAAAGTATTTCAAATGCCGTTTGCCGGTTTTAGAAAATTATTTACTTATTGAAAACTTTAATTAAATACGTCAGCAAAAATTAAATATTTAGCTATACCTCATTTTGGTACGGTGAAAGGTGCCAATTTTGCAAGGTGAAATTATGAAATTTGTGAAAAAAATGACTATTTGCATTTAATTACTTTTGGCTAACGTTACTACGAGTTCTATTATATAAAGTCTCTCAAGCCGTTAAAACTGTTAAAACTCGATCACTAAGTAATTAATTACATTAATCTTTTAATCAAGCTCAATAGCTCAATAGCAATGTCCAGCAGTGTAGTGTAGAGTAGCCTATCTATGCGTTAATCTTTTGCCTTATCTATCTACTACCGAATTTCATACAGACCCGTTTAATAGTTTCGGATATTAACGTGTTCAGAAAAATGTATATAATATGTAAATGTATGAGTGTAAATAGAATAAATTAAAAATTATTAATTTTTTCGTCAGGCAAAACCAACTTAAATTATGTTTAACTCTTTTTTCTGTTCTGATAATATTCAATACACACATCATTTTCTACATATGTATAATGGTAAAATGAATATATGCTTCTATGCATTATTACAAATTGACAGACTAAAGGGACAAATTTATCAAATAGCTATTTTTGATAATTGCCAGCCAAAAGTGATTAAATGTGGAGTACATATCTCGGAGATAATTTTTTATTTTTATCCGTTTCTTTAAGGATAATCGAATCAACTAGTTTTGTCTTATACAGAAGGATAAATAATGAATCGGAAACAATCTAAGAAATTTAATGAAAGTTGGTATTTAACAAAACAATCTACAGTAAACTTTCAAATTGATTAATCTCAAATTGCATCATTGTGCATTTAACTGGTTTTTGCAGAATGACGACGATATATGCCTATAAAATGCCTTCCACCAATGATCAGATACTTTTGCATAATCACATCTTAATGCTGGTGACTGTACTATGCGCTGAATTAGTTAAATACATTATAAGAACTTACGTAAGTTAGCATGATCATTGCACAAGGTCGTGGCCTTGTTGAAATTTGAAATAAATTCTTTAAACATTATCAAACAATACAAAAATATAATGACTCCTAAAAACATTTTTTTAGACAACATTCTTAATGTTACGCTTGAAACAATAATTCTTACATGAAAATATTTGTATTGATATTCCGCAGGTCACACCCATCTTAAAAAAGTAAATTTTAACTTTTAAACCAAGCGCTTGATGGTTTTGTACATTTCGCAGAATAAAAATATTGCTCTAATGAAATTACTAGGTCTGAAACTTCAAAGCAGAATTGTTCTAATTTTAAATTTCAATATGATTGATTTTGCTCTGAAGTTCATTATGAGACTTATGTCAATTTTCGCGATCGCGCGGTCCTTAAAAAGAACAAAAAAAATGTTACTTGGAAAATAATACTCACAATTGAATAACCAATTAAAACGACGCATCATTTGCAATGAACAATATATGTCCGCGTCCTCATTTCCGTCAAACGAACATAATGATACGACAAAAGCGTTTCCAATAAATTTCCACCAAAAGTGATGCTAGAAAACTGTTATTAAAATGAGCATAACATAGTAAATTACCCATTACGTTACAAAGTAGATTATATCATTACGACTCGCCTGTTATTTGGATAATCGCATCATCGCAGGCAGCTTGTTTCGTGCTCGTATATGTGTATGTAATGAAGCGGATAGTGATTAATTAAGAATCATTCGGTGGAACATTGTTTACGAATCTAAAAACGAGAGGGTTTTCTACATAAATATAAGGTGACTGCTTGAAACTGCAAGAAACTTCAAGGGCTGGTCAGGTCAAGTGTTTTGAACATGACAAAAATGACAAAATAGATTGCAGACTAACGTAGGTACTTATCGTCCAGCTGACGCGGACGGTTCAACAGACAGGCGGGTCAACGGCCGGCCGCTGCCCGCGCGTTCTAAATAATCGTTATTTAATAGATAATTCTTTCATTATATTTTTCTTATATTATTTCTTTAAAATAAATTAAGACTATCTAATTAAAATTCATAAAATGTGTTATTTAACGAAAAATAAAAAAGCGCGAATTTCTTTTTTGTCATTTTAGTCATGTCTAAGACACTTGACCTGACCAGTCCTTGAAGTTTCTTGCGGTTTCTAGCAGTCGCCTTATATAGCTGGTTCATACATACATGGACTTACAAGTATTATCCTCAAAGGGTTAGTCAGACACTATGACGACCGTAGAAACAGTCGACTGTCCACGTTTCATCTAATTACAATTGTTAGATAATCTTAAGTTATGATGGAACTGACATAACATAGTGTAAGACTCTAAAAAAATAAAAAAAAATAAAAATCTAATCACAACTGCACATGTGCTCAGCGTGATAGATAATGAGCCCATCGCCGCTCTATGCTGTTGGATGTAAATGCAGTCTTTAGTCCGTTAGTCGCCTTTTACGACAACCAAGGGAAGAGAGGGGTTGGTAATATTCTATTAAAGAGCAGCTACACACACGAAGACATATGGCTAGTCTCTATGGTGAGGAGCTTGGCGGCGCAGCGCCTAAGGCGGTTTAAGATCTTGCCAGTTAAGGTGATTTCACAGTCACGCGTTTGATCTGCGCCGGCCACACGCGCGCGGTTATAATTACGCTAGATAGTAGTTGCGTTTCATAGTCACGCACGCAGTTCAAACGCGCAACTACTATGTAGTGTAATAATTGTAAGCGCGCGCGTGTGGCCGGCGCTGATCAAACGCGTGACTGTGAAATCAGCCTAAGTCCGTCCGACAGGCCGGGCACTGCACAGTACGGCAATGTTGCATTCTACACAACTAAACGCCTGAAAACTTAGCAGGAAAAAATAGATTTACGCTAAAAATCCTAATTTTTAATTACTGTTCGTAACAAATGGACTTATCAGAAAAAGGTAAAACTATAGAAATATCTATAGGTACCGATTTCGCTTTAAACGGATTTGTCAAACGAGAAAAGAAAAAACAAGAAAAGTCAAACTGATAAAAAATGTGTGCGAGATAAATACAGAGCTTAGCGTTTCAAATTAGTTCTGAATGCTAATAAAGCTAACAGCAAGTATTTCGAACCTACAGGTAGAGCTTCAGGATATGGTTAAAAGCGTATATTATTTTCGAAGCTTCACGTTCTTTGACGAATTACCAATTTGTCTAATTTCTGATTTGTCGTTTTGACGATTTGACCAATATCAGACTTGACCAATATCGTAACACCCCTATATTTTAGCCAGGAAACATGTCTCAAGTCACCTCGTATACATGTTTACTCAGCACCCTTCGCCTTAAGCAACTTTCGCAATGGCAGGTCACTAGATGGGTGTTCAAATTAAAATATCTGGAGCTCCTACGTGCTTTGGGAGGCACGTAAAACTGTTGGTTCTGGTTGTTGTCGTAATGTCTTTAAACCCCACCAACCCGCATTGGGCCAGCGATTGGGCCATTGGGCCATGGATTATGGCCCAACCTCCCCATGTTATGTTGTCCATGCGGGAAGGCCTGTGTCCAGCAGTGAAACGTTTATAGGCTGGCGATGATGATGAACTGTCATGTCGCGATCGCTTCGTAAGTCTACGGGGCGAGAGACCTTATAGCAAACAACTCAGCAAGGGCATTTGTTCTCTTCCTTTTTAGTTAAACCACCACCCGGTCTTAGGTCAAAAGGGCCCCACAGACGATCTGCCCCCTTACTCTTGAAATCGATCGCTATTGGATCGGATTAGTATTGTGAATTTTCGTACTCCTAAGTTACGACACCAGAGCTGATATGGATTCATATTGAGTAGATATTGAGTGAAAAAAATACAAAACTCAATGCCATTTAGTTCACCCAATATGAATCCAAATTAGCGCTGGTGTCGTAACTTAAAAATACGAAAGTTCACAATACCAATCCGATCCAATACCGATCGGTTTCGAGAGTAAGGGGGCAGGTCGCCTGCAGGTATCGGCCTGTCAGTTAGTAGTACAACGTAGTAGCGGCGGCAGCGGCGGAACTGACAGGCTGACAGAAAAGACGTGATTTGACAATACAATTCAAAATGGTTGTGTTTGTGTAATACGTTATCAAACAAATAACTTTTATCTGACAATTGAAAAATCGGCCCTTATTCAGGTAAATTAATTGTTCATCCATTGTAAATATTTAATTTAATTTTGACCTTATGGTAGAATGGTAGATATCTATGAAAAATTTAAAATATGTTGTACTTACCCCTTATAGGGTTAAGAACCAGATGGTGTATCTAAATGAAGAATCAATGGTAGAATCGATTGTTGGTGCTCTTTGGTGCACTTTGACGTATTGTAGGTTCAGCGGTCCGGCCTCGGAGGTGGAACTCGGTTCTTGCATTTAGTGGGAACAAACCATCCCCGTGGCAAAGAAGGGATCTAAGTTTTTAGTGGGTAGGGTTTTAGTGTAAACAAAATCTTTCAACGTGTTACATTAAAATTTGTCGTTAAAGTCGAAACACCTAAGTCGCACATTAATGTTACTGATATGTGAAATGGTTATGCAATTCTAAAGTGCGATTCGTAACCTACTTTCTTAATTCCACCCAATTTTGTGAAATAACTGTAGATTGCTTATATATGGGTAATTCACTGGTCAAATACCACCAGTACAGTGGTGGTGATTTTGAATCTTCCCAGTAGTTTTGGTAAAGTATCGATCTATCCTCAAATTACTAGGTACATATAATACAAACAAACAGAACAACTTTAACAAACTTTAAAAATAAGGATAGTTGTTATTTTTTAATACATTTAACCAAAAAAAGGTTTACCTTTTATTTTTCTCTTGGATGGCGTAGTAAGTATACCTATACATATTACATTATGTGACATATGAGATCCAATAGTCTAACTTGATCCATTTGCATCAGTTTAATACTCAAAGTAAAACATAAGCAAATCCTTTTTTTTTTATTTTTTTTTTTATACTAAGCCCGGCAAATGACCCCACTCCACCTGATGTTAAGTGGAAATGAGGTCCAGGCGCGAGGACAACTGGTGCAGCGTAAGAGACGTAGCATCAGTCATCCTCACTCTGCCGGCCCACAAAGTGCTTCTTCACGCCTCGTTTGAAGGACCCTATATCATAGGTAGGAGGGAATACGTGTGCTGGTAGACTATTCCATCTTTTGGAAGTGCGCCAAAGAAACAAGTCACCGAATTTCTTTGTGCGAGATGGAATGTTAGAGACTGTAAATTGGTGACTCCGCAGAGCAGCACGCGTACTCCTATGGAGGAAGGGAGAAGGAGGGATGAGGTCAAAGAGTTCTTCAGAGCACTCGCCATGGTATAAACGGTAAAAAACGCTGAGTGACGCAATATCTCTACGCAATTGCAAAGGCTCGAGAGTTTTAGTGACCTCTGCATTGCCGATAATGCGCACAGCGCGGCGCTGCAATCTGTCCAAGGCATCGAGAAGGTACTTTGCGGAGCCGTCCCAAAGGTGAGAGCAATACTCCACGCAAGACCGCACCTGTGTCTTGTATAATAGACACAACTGATCAGGCGTGAAGAATCGCCGCACCTTGTTCAGGACACCGAGTTTACGTGAGGCATTTTTAATCACGGTTTCGATGTAGTCCTTTTGGTTCAGATCGCAGTGGATATCCATACCGAGCATGTTAATACTGCTCTGCAGGCCTAGAGATGTACCCTGAAGAGAGGGAAGGGGAAGGAATGGCGACTTTTTCGCTGTGAACGCGCACACCTGTGTTTTCTTGGCATTGAACTCCACCAGATTATCGGAGCCCCATCTAGAAATGAGGTCCAACACCCGATCGAGCTCAATGACAAGATTTGCTCGCTTCATTTCGGTGTCTACCCGCCCAGCCGTTGGGTGCCCGTTATATCCCCCATGCACTGTGCTATCATCTGCATAGCAATGAATGTTTCCAAGAGGAAGCATGTCATTGATATGCAGAAGGAACAGCGTGGGGGATAGAACGGAGCCTTGAGGAACACCAGCGTTCACTGACATAAACCGCGAAGCGCATCCATCCAAAAGGACACGGATTCTACGCTCATGCAGGAAGCTGGCAATCCAGGTACAGAACTGAGCGGGCAAACCGTATGCCGGGAGCTTGGACAGAAGAGCTTTGTGCCAGACCCGATCAAAAGCCTTGGCTATGTCAAGGCTAACTGCCAGTGACTCGCCACGCTTGTCAATAGCCTCACCCCAGAGATGTGTGACGTACGCTAGAAGATCACCCGTTGACCGTTTTGGCCGAAACCCATATTGACGATCGTGAATTAGGGAGTGACCTTCTAGGTATCGAATAAGCTGTTTGTTCAATATTCGTTCTAGGATCTTACACAACACTGAAGTTACGGCTATAGGGCGGTAATTAGTCGGATCTGACCGATCTCCTTTTTTAGGGATCGGTTGCACATTAGCTTCTCTCCAAGATTCCGGCACACAACCCGAAGAGAGCGAGAGACGGTACAGACGCGTTAACACAGGGGACAACTCCGCTGCACACATTTTCAGGACTATTGCTGGGATGCCATCAGGACTGTTAGCTTTCCGGACATCGATTGACTGCATTTCCGCACGGACATTACACTGCCTGATTTTAATATCAGACATTGTGTGGCCACAGTGAGGAATTGAGGGTGGCTGTGCATCACAGTCATCGATCCGGGAGTTAGCCGCAAAGAGTTTGGCCAGGAGATCGACCTTTTCCTGCGGCTTGTGAGCTAAAGTTCCGTCAAGACATCTCAGTGGTGGCAGCGAGGGTTGGCAGAAGTTGGATTGCACGGCTTTGGCCAGACGCCAGTAGCTACGGCTGCCCGTAGGATGCGTCAGGAGTTCTTGGCCTACTCGTGCAACGCGCTGGGCATCCGCTCTAATGTAGGCCCTCTTACACGACTTGGTGGCATTATTATAGGCTGCTTTTAGCGAGCGAGTTTCGGGAGCCCCATGAGCTTTACCTCTGATCCAAGCGCGGTATGCCGTCTGTTTGCTCTCAACAGCGCTGGCACACTCGCGATTGAACCAGCGGTTGCGTCTGCCTTTGCTGATGACATAGGAGTGTGGAATATAGTATTCCATTCCTAATACTATCTCATCAGCAACGGCAGTGGCGCTAGCGGTCGGGTCCTTCCCACTAAAGCAGCGCTGCCTCCAAGGGACGGATGCAAAATACTCCCGCATCCCGTCCCAGTCTGCCGACGCGTAGTGCCAAATCTGGCGTTTCGAAACCGCTGTTAGCGGGCGCGATGCCAAGGGCACTGTGCTGGATATCAAGCAGTGATCCGAGGAACCTAAAGGAGCTCGAATCTCCACCAGTTTCCAGCTGGGCGACTCGTCAGCAGAAGGTCGAGTAAGGAGGGCGCATGGCCAACTATGTCTGGGATCCTGGTGGGCTGGTTCACCAGTTGCGTCAGGTCATGCGTGAGAGCGAATGCGTGGGCAGTTCTACCAGCATGGTCTGTTTTGGAGGAACCTAACCACAACTCATGGTGGGCGTTGAAGTCCCCCAAAAACACCAGTTCCGCCGATGGAAACCGCTCCTGCGCATCATCTGCTACCCGACTAAGATGTTCAATTAGTCGAGTTGTCTCCATGTCGCCGTTATGGGATCGGTAGACGCAGACGTAGACACGGCAATGAGAGCCTAAGTCGACGTGTACCACTAGGAGGGAGAAGGAAGGGTCCTCCAGACAGCGCAGACGGCGACAGCAAACATCCGCCCGAACGAATAAGCAAACTCCGGCTTTGGCTTTGAAGGATTCTTCAAGCACAAAGCCGGGATAGTTCAGGTAGGTGGTGTCAGCTGGGCGGATTATTTGCGTCTCCGTCAGGAACAACATTGCTGGCCGTGCCGTCTCAAGATGGTGGTGGACTGCTTTGAGGTTTGCATGGAGTCCGCGGATGTTAGCGAACTCCACCTCAAACGGTAAGGTTGTGGTGGGGGTGTGCACCGCTGTAGAACCAGTTTTGTTGTTAGGCGCTGTCATTTTAGGAGTGGAAAGAGAGAGGCGTGAATCGAGAAAATGATGCCGCGATGCGAATGGTCAAAGTGTGGTGGCCTGTTTCCCCAGGAATTTGCCCACAGACGAGTATTATTAACCTGCCGAACGGAAGGGCCCCCGGACCCCCCCGGGAATGGCCGCCGGGACCCCACCTTCCGGTCACCAACCGGCACGACGGACCACCCCGAGATTATGTGTGGCATGGTGAGGCAGCCTCACGAGCTGGTTAGGCTCGCTTGGGCCCCTGTACTGTGCCACGGGCGGCCAGCGGGACAACCGTTTCTTCGGGTCTCCCTGGTCGGCAGGTTAACGAAGTCCTCCTGGCACTGGTTTGACGGAAGCCTCCACAGACCAAATACATCGCAGCATCATCCTCTCGAGCTCTGGTTATACGCTGGCTGATCCCGAAACGCGACCGACCGCACCATGCGTACGGTGGTCACCAACCAGACGGGTCAAGCCCTACCACCAGTGGAGCAGATCATCGCTCGAAAGAGTCCGTTAGTCGCTTCTTACGACACCCACCGGACGGAGAGAGGGGCGGCGATTGGTATTCTTTCTCCGTCACCGCACGGATGAAAATCCTGTTCGTGACTGACCCACTGCTCAACTAGATTGCTTTGAAATAGTAACAGGACTCATTATTTAAGTCAGTTTCGTAAAATTCCAGTTCTTTGTACAGTATGTTTTAGAATTGGAGGATTTTCGGTTTTACACTTAGCTAGTAGGTTAACCTCCATCTAAAAACTTGAGATGGGTCCGTACTTCGACCAGAATCCTTACAGACTACAGGAACGCTCTGTTGTACTTCTAAGGGTTTTTATATACGAACGGCACGTTCCCCGCGATAGAGGTTACTGCTGCCTGTCGCCACCTTACACTACACCTTACTATTTCCCACTATTTCGGTGGCAACCATCGACAAGCCAGGATTGAGGATCTGCGGTAGCCGTCACTGGCTCTTTTTGACTATGAGCCATTAAAAAAAAAGGTTTCCTATGAATAATTAATGTTGGAGCTTTTGCTTTGTCGTAATTAGTTCACAAGTGTATATTCCTGGACTATTTGCCTCAGAACAATAATGTGCTTTAGTTATTGTTCTGAGCTATTTGCTGTCAAATGAACATAATGGCGCCCCCGACAGAACCGGTGCGGGCGACGGCAAGTGTCGACCTCTCAGAATAAATATTATTGTTACTAGAAGTTAGTTTAGTCATTTATTATTCTATGGTCGACCTTATCTCCTTGTCTGTCACGAAGACTCCAAGAGGTTGCTACTAACAATGGGCGATTTTCTGAGATCAAAAAAGAAAGAAGATTGTTCATAGCTTCTTATCACAGAAATATATTCAGTGCTTCTTATTATACGTCTGTGGTTTTTAATGACTTCATAGATGGCGCTTAGTAAAAGGCGAGTCCATGGAGAGCACGTGTATAGCTGCGTAATGGTATCAGAAAATATCAATATTGTGAAACTGTCAAACTGTGAACGAAATTAATCTCAGAACAATAACTAATGTTCTGAGAAAATAATGCAAATACTATTTTTTTATATTTTTGGTTGACAAGCAAAAGTGCATTATTTATTACAGCCTTTGTGTCCGGCTCGGCTTTCATAAAACGCCATCTATCGGGTGTTTTGAACTAATTTTTATTTCATAATTTGAGCTGTCAGAAAATCGCCCATAGAATTTGTATTGTGTCTAATTGTAATGTAAATAAATTAAAAGTAAAAAACCTTTTTAAAAACAAGCTTTTATTTAAATGCGCTAAAAAGAAAATAATAAACTTTTACTTTAAAATTTTTACTATCAACTTATAACGTCATTACCCAATTTATATGATATAAAAGGTTGTCGCAAGATTTAAGTAAGTACTCGGTAATTTCTTAGATTAAAGATTTTAAAACTTACTAAATTAATCACATCAAGTTATTTAATTAATTTGTTTATTTACAGATATTAGTGTATAGTTAATCTCGCGACAACCTTTTAGTTCATATAAATTGTGTAATGACGTTATAAGTTGATAGTAAAAGTTTTAAAGTAAAGTTTATTATTTTCTTTTTAGCCCATTTAAATAAAAGCTGTTTAATAAAATTTTGAGCCGTTTGGGGTTTCAACTTTGGGGCCGTGGGGTCCGAGTGCTCATCTTCTCTTCAAAGAGATGTCAAAGCGTTTGGTCGACTCTTCACGTGACCAGAGGGCTGGTGCTTTTCTTGGCCAGAGAATCAGTATTGCCATTCAGCGTGGCAATGCGGCCAGTCTTCTGGGCACGTTACCCAATGACAGTGATGTGGACCAATTTATTGATGCCTTATAATGTATAGTTTTTAAATTCTATTTGTACGTAGGTTTAGTTGTATTTATTTAGTTATAGGAAAAACTTTGTAAATATTTAGATTAGAAAATGTATTTTAGTATTTTTGGTTAAATATGGGAAGTTAAAATTATATAGATATTGGTATCTTTTAGATACATACATACATTATTAAAAAGGTTTTTTAATTTTAATTTATTTTTTACTTTTTAGCTATTCCTGGATACGTTTTTATCTGTTCATCTCACTGAATACATTCACGCCTACCAACCCACCACCACTCACCACCCATCAAAAACTGTCCACCTATTAAGACGAATCAAATTCGACGCGGTTGTGTCTTGTGTCGCTTAATTACCTACTGAGTTCCTATGGCCACTTCTTCACAGCTTTATCATCAGACCTTGGTTACCATCTAGCACCAAAGTACTCGTCAAGACGAATCAAACGAGCCCACACTCGATGGGGTTATGTTGTTTAATTACTAAGTTCCTATGACCACCTTCCAGCTCCATCATCAGACCCTGGTTACCATTGAAAGACAAACTACTCGTCAAGAAAATTCAATCGAGCCCAAACTCGATGAGGTTGTGTTGTTCTATTGCAAAGTTCATATGGCCACCTTCCAGCTCCATCATCAGATCAGCACCATGTCATCATAATATTGCATTGTCACGCGATTTACACGTGTGTGCAAAATTTCAGCTCAATCGGTAAGTACGTGAAGTGGGTCAAAATTGAGTTGCAAACTTCCACCCGAACAAAACATACATACTTAGAAGCTTGTAAAATTTAGGACAGCACAGCTCTTATGGCGGCAAACGTCAACGCATCGGCAAAGTTTTAGTTCGAGAGGAACGGCGTAACAATGATACTAAATTATATTTGATCCGTAAAAAGTGTTTTATTTCAATGAGTAGTGCTCACGTAAATCTTAGAAAACAATAAATGATACTAAAATTATAGATAGCGAAAAACTTTGACAGGTGGTGGTAGCCCGTAAGGCTGATTAAAAACAAGCCCTAACGGAATCGAACTGGTATTCTAACCACACTTTTCTATCTATATACTATTTAGATACTAATACACAATATCCCACATTATTGTTTTATAGGTATATCTCTCTCGATTGATTATAACCTCGATTGAATCGATATAATCTCGATTAATGATAACCTGCTGTGCATGATCCTTAATTGGGTAAGCACACATTACGTTTTTTTAAAAAATACCAATTCGCTATGGTCACGTGCTTGTACTTTTCTTAAATCAATAAATAAATAAAATCTTTCAAATTAGTTATTTATTGTCTCATATAATAAATCCTATCCAAACTACTGCTAAATCAAAACCGATTGCAGTACTTATAACTATCGGAGACGTCACGAGTCTTCCGTTTCTCTTTATCTAAGTACACACGGATCTTTTCTTTTCCACACTTCTTCGGAGCTTTCAATTCGTTTTGAAAGTAAATTTCGTAGTCAGGATTTGTTTTATAATCAGGTGTATAATCAGGGTTCTTAGTGACATCATTCAGTATTTTAAAGGGATCACTGATTTTATAATTAATGTCAGTGGGATTGTAGAAGTCAGATTTTGCCCCGAATGCTTCTGTGTTTTGCAACATGGTTTCTGCCGTTGGCTGTTTGAAGTTCGTCATCAGCGGATTGTCTGAGGTCCCGCTTATTACCTTAACACTCTTCAACTCAACCCTGTAAATAAATTAAAATGGTGTCATACCTCTGCGGAGATTTTTTTGGCAATGTTATTAATGTTGTTACTGGCATTTAACTTCCATACTATTGTAGATATTTACTCTACAACTTAAATATTTGTTACTATAATATATGAACATTTCTTGTTAACATAGTAACAAAAACAATTGTGAGTACCTAATATGTAAAATACAACAATTTTTAGAGAGCACTTTTATTGTGTTTTGATTAAATGAGCGGAAGTAGTGAACGAAGAACGTAGCTGGTGAGGAGGTGATTTCATTACTAAAACACTCGCTCCGCTTCCATACTAGCTCTAAGTAATAACGCCTTGTTCTTAAGAGCCCTATTACATCTCGACTGTGATTTTTACGTAAAATGACCATTTTCGCATTTTGTTGTAATTTTGCAATTGTATTTATCGTTTTTATCGAAATAGGACAATAATCATGCTTAATATTACAAATGTCAACTATGCGAGGATAAGCTGAGTTCGGACGGCCGGCGCATCGCATTTTAAAGTAATTTTGCAGCTGTATTTATCGTTTTTATCGAAATAGCATAATAAATTCATTATAAGATCTTTATTCATCTTGAAGTAACGATTATTCTGGTATAAATTTCGCTCAATAATGTTATCGTAGATAGGTGAAATTCACTGTTAACTTAAAGCGATTTTCGAAGTTTTTTGGTTTAGAATAAGATTTTTTTTCTATAAAATCAATGATATCTAAAAATTCCGAACGTCCGCTACGCACTATACGACTATATTCAGAGATAACATTCAATTTTTTATATTTCATTTGTTTTAAACAATAGTTCAATCGATGAGCTCAAAAAAGTGCCTTCGCGCATTTTATAAAAATATTTCTCTGCAATTTTGGGTTTAATTAAAAAGTTAAGCAAAATTTACAAAAAGCGAGGCCGCTACCCTCTATTCCAATCGCTATTCTACACTATTCAATAAGTCATAATTGTTAATGTATTTTTGTTTCTGAGATCCATAACGCAAAATTGGCCATTTTACGCAAACATCACAGTCGAGATGTAATAGGCCTCTGTAGTAGAATTCTGCCCAGGATCCCACTGGATAGCTACCGCCATAAATTAGACCTAACCTTAAGGGCCTTTTTTATAAACACTGTTTATGCAATATTTAGTTAAACATTGCTTAAATAGTAATAATAGTCGTGAATTATATTAAGTGTACCTACATTAAACATTGGTTTGTCTTTTTTGCTCAATTTCAAAATGACGTTTGTGTGATGTAGATCACGTAGACAAAACAATGTTTAATTAAATAATGATTAAATAGTGTGTGTAGGTAAGATTGTAAATTAGTTATTATAGGCGTAACGATCTAGAGTACCTACTAGACGAGTTCCATAGATTTATTGGTCGGACCTGACGAGCAAGCAAGATCCTCTCTAGGATAATGTTTGCTGGGAAGTGTATCTCACTTAATTGTTACCTTTAAGGGGGTCCTGCACGAAATTGTGAAAATTTACGTATGTTTGAGTCACTTGTACTATGCGCTGAATTAGTTAAATACATTATAAAAACTTATTTAAGTTAGCCTGATCATTGCACAAGGTCATGGCCTTGTTGAAATTTGAAACAAACTTTTTAAACAATAACAAACAATACATAAATCTAATGACTCCTTAAGACATATTTTTTCGACAACTTTCTTAATTTTACGCATGAAACAATAATTCTTAAATTTTCCCGTGTCGGCACCACACGGTTAGAATTGCACCACCCCCTCCCCTGTATCTTAGCGGGTGTCGTAAGAGGCGACTAAAGGGATTTTGCTGGTGGGAGAGCTTTGCTCGTCCGGCGCTACCACCATGCGGACTCGTAAAACCCGCCAAGTGTTCGGTGCTCGACACAGGACGCGTTCCGGGTTCAGAGCCGTAATACCGGAGCTTGGGGAGGTGCGGTGGCGGCAGGGTCAAGGTCCGGTGGAAGTCTTTGTGGACGCATTGTTCGGTTGACTTGGGTCGATTCGCCGGCCAGGGAGACCCGTAGAAACGGTGGTGCCGCTGGCCGCCCGCGGCATAGTACAGGAGCCCAACTAGGGCTAACCACCCTAGGAGGCTGCTCCACCAGGTCGCGCATAATCCCGAAGTGGCTCGTCGTGCCGGTTGGTGACCGGATTGGTGGGACCCGGCGACTACTTTCGGGGGGGTACGGGGGCCCTTCCGTCCGGCGGGTCGATTAACGTCTTACCGAACAACTACATGCACCAGTTCATGTTAGTCTCCCACACTTTGTCTTTTCCTCCCTGCCGCCACAGCATCTCCTTTTACTCACGCCCCCATCCAACCACCATGTCAGTGTCTAGAAAAAATGCAGGTCAGACAGCGGCACCCCACTTCCCCACCACCAAGTCGCTTTTTGAGGTGGAGTTCACTAACATCCGTGGACTCCATTCAAACCTCAACGCCGTCCACCAACACCTTGAGACGGCCCGGCCTGCATTGCTCTTTCTGACGGAGACACAGATCCGCCGTCCTGCCGACATTGCATATCTGCACTACCCCGGCTACGTGCTCGAGGAATGCTTCCTCGCGAAAGCCGGAGTATGCCTTTTCGTCAGGACGGACGTTTGCTGTCGACGTTTGCGCTGCTTGGAGGACCCCTCCTTCTCCATCCTATGGGTACACGTGGATCTTGGTTCCGAGAGCCATGTCTACGCTTGCCTGTACCGTTCCCACTCCGGAGACCACGAGACAACTCGGTTATTCGACTACCTGAGCCAAGCAGTTGACGACGTACAGGAGCGGTTTCCGTCTGCCGATGTGGTACTTTTGGGAGATTTGCCCACCATGAGACCTGGTTGGGCTCTTCCAAAACAGATCACGCAGGCCGAACTGCCCACGCATTCGCTCTCACGCATGATCTGACTCAACTGGTTCTTCAGCCCACCAGGATTCCAGATATATCGAGTCATGCGCCTTCCCTGCTAGACTTACTGGTGACGAGTCGACTAGCCGGGTACAGAGTGTCGATAAGTGCTCCGTTGGGCACTTCAGACCATTGCTTGGTTGGTGCCACCGTACTGCGCCGTAAAAGCTCTCCCTCAGTGGAGTCTAAACGGCGTTTATGGCACTACTCGTCGGCAGACTGGGATGGTATGCGCGACTATTTTGCGTCCATCCCGTGGGGCCAGCGCTGCTTTGTGGGTAGGGACCCATCGGAGAGTGCCTCTGCTGTCGCTGACGAGATCATGTTGGGGATGGAATATTACATTCCCTACACTGATGTCGTCAGCGAAAGTAAGGCGCGCCCTTGGTTCAATCGCGAATGCGCCAAAGCTGTTGAACTTAAACAGGCGGCGTATCGCGCTTGTACCAAGGCTCGCACGCTCAACGATCGTAACATCTCTTCCCACAAGGTAGTCTTCAACAAGGCTAACAAAGTCTGCAAGAGAGCTCTCTCGAGAGCGAATGCCCAGCGCGTTGCTCGCGTTGGCCAAGAGCTGTTGTCGCACCCAACGGGTAGCCGAAGTTATTGGCGACTGGCCAAAGCGGTGCAAGCCAACTTTTGCGCGCCTTCTCTGCCCCCACTGCGGTACCCTGATGGCTCGTTGGCCCATCGGCCGCTAGATAAGGCTAACCTCTTAGCGAAGCTCTTTGCGGCGAATTCGCGTATCGATGACTGCGGCGCGGAACCACCTACCATCCCTCACTGTGGTTCCTCAATGCCTGACGTCCAAATCAGACAACGTGACGTCCGTGCCGTGCTGCAGTCACTTGATGTGCGGAAGGCTAGCGGTCCTGACGGTATACCGGCAGTCGTCCTTAAGAAATGTGCTCCCGAGTTGTCTCCAGTACTAACACGCCTATACCACCTCTCGTACTCTACTGGAATTGTGCCGGAGGCTTGAAGAAAGGCGAACGTCCAGCCGGTCCCCAAAAAAGGGGATAGGTCTGACCCAGCCAACTATCGACCTATTGCTGTCACCTCTGTCCTTTGCAAGGTTTTTGAGCGAACTCAACTCATTCGCTACCTAGAAGATCACTCCCTGATTCATGATCGACAATACGGGTTCAGACCGAAACGATCAACGGGTGATCTCCTGGCGTTCATAACACACCTGTGGGGTGAAGCAATGGACAAGCATGGAGAGGCACTGGCTGTTAGCCTGGACATCTCCAAGGCATTCGATCGAGTTTGGCATCGTTCGCTTCTCTCCAAGCTTTCGTCATACGGCTTGCCACCTCGCCTATGCGATTGGGTCGCCGGGTTCCTGCATGAGCGCAGCATTCGCGTACTCTGCGAAAGCAGTGCCTCACAGTCTCTGCAGGTGAACGCCGGAGTGCCGCAGGGCTCTATAATATCGCCCACGCTGTTCCTTCTGCATATCAATGATATGTTATCCTTGGGTAACATTCATTGCTATGCAGACGACAGTACAGTACATCGGCGTTATTTGGGTCACCCTGCGGCAAAGCAGGCCGATGTAGTGGAGTCGAGACGGAAGATTGTCATTGAGCTGGACGAGGAGTTAGACCGCATTTATAAATGGGGCTCTGATAACCTGGTCCAGTTCAATGCCAAAAAAACACAGGTCTGCGCTGTCAGTGCTAAAAAGTCCGCATTTCTCCCCCAACCCTCCTTCCAGAGCAACCTATTACCCATCCAGACTGGTCTCAGTCTCTTAGGTATGGACATACACAGCGACCTCAACCCGAAGAGCTATATTGAGAGCATTATAACCACACCCTCACGTAAACTCGGAATCCTGAACAAGGTGAAGCGGTTCTTCACGCCGGAGCAACGTTGTCTTTTGTATAAGACTCAGGTGCGCTCCTGCGTGGAGTATTGCTCTCATCTTTGGGACGGATCCGCCAAGTACTTGCTCGAAGCTCTTGACAGGTTGCAAAGACGTGCTGTCCGTATTATCGGTAATGATGACGTTACGACCAGTCTGGAGCCGTTACAGCTACGTAGGGACATTGCTTCCCTTAGTGCTTTCTACCGCCTTTACCACGGTGAATGCTCTGAGGAGCTCTTTGACCTCATCCCTCCCTCTCCTTTCCTTTCCAGATCGACGCGTGCAGGTCTTAGAAGCCACCCTCATACCGTGCTGACCATCAAGACACGTACCAAAAAGTTTGGACAATCGTTCTTTTGCCGAACTGCCCGTATGTGGAATGCGCTTCCCGCACACGTGTTTCCTTCCTCTTTCTCTCCCGGGTTATTTAAGCGGGGCGTGAAAAAGCATTTATGCAGGCCGCCATAGTGAGAGCGTTCGGCATAGCGTGGTAGCGCTGTGACGAACGCTTTCACTTCTTGGGCTTCACTGGCTGCTTTTCATCAGGCAGAGTGAAGCCATTATGGCGTGCCACAATAAAAAAAAAATATAAAAAAAAATGAAAATATTGGTAACCTTTCATAAATTCGAAACTTTCCTGTACGAATTTCAATTGTTCGAAAACGGTATGACGATGTTTTAAATCCAAGATTGTTGCTTTTACATAATTTTGGTTATCCATAAACTTATCAATCATACGTTTCATTTTCCAGAAAAACTATAAGCTGAATATCAAAACTACTTTTTTTCTTTTGGAAGATGTTTTGCTTACAATCATTTTCATATCTAGAAGTTTTAAAATTCGAAGTAACTTTTTCTCTAAAACATCATACCCAGATTTTTGTTTTGTTTTTTCATTTCATATTATTAGGTAAATAAATTTAAATGTCTTAAAAAGTTAATACTTTGTGTTTTCGGTAAGGTTGTGCTACAAAAGTCAGCGACAGAAACGAATCGCGGCAAAACCGACTCCACGTAGTCTTGTATGCCCTACGCTAAAGTGAAGAGTGTAATTTAAGCCCGCGAAGGCGCGGAGGGGCGAAGCGGCCCGCGAGCTGAGGAGCAGGAGGGTTTAACGCTCACCGCCGTAGCTGAGGCTGGCAGGCGGGCTGCGGTGGTGAGCGAAAGCCATCTGCGACGATAAGCTGGCGTGGGACCGCCGGAGCCTCGCAGTGCCGGAGCCGTGACAGAAACCATGCCTGCTGCATGCTGCGTGCTTGGATGATGCTGCATGCTAGATGGCATGCTGCATGCTTACTGCACGCTTGCTGCATGCTTGCTTGCAGGTTGCATGCTTGGTTGCTTGCTGCATTGCTGCAAGCTTGGTTGCTTGCTTCATGCTTGTTTGCATGCTGCATGCTTGGTTGCTTGCTTACTGCATGCTTGGTTGTATGAAACATGCTTGCTTGCATGCTGCAGCTTGCTTGCATGCTCCATGATTGCTTGCTGCATGCTTGCTTGCATGCTGCATGCTTGCTTGCATGCTTATACGTTACTACGATTACATGTAGTTCGATGAAATTATGGATTTCAATTATTTGAAATGTTGTATTTTTATAATATTGGAAACGTGTTTCTGGAAAATGAATCATCTAGCATTAATAGCTTCGACCAAACGGTGAGTGGGATTTCAAAACATAAAGATTTTGAAAAAAAATACTATCGATAATCGGCATTTCAAAACTTTGTCAATTGTGTTTTCGGTAAAAAGAAAATAATGGAAAACAAAAAATTACAAAACGTTTTTGGCCAAATAAAATTCGTACAGGCAAATTTCGAATTTATGATAGGTAACCGAAAATATTTGTATTGATATTCCGCAGGGCACCACCTTCTTCTTAAAAAAGTTAATTTTCATGTTTAACACAAGCGTGTTTTGGTTTTGTCCATTTCGCAGAATAATAACATTGCTCTAATTAAATTACTAGGTCTGAAACTTCAAAGCAGAATTGTTCTAATTATAAATATCAATATGATTGATTTTGCTTTAAAGTTCATTAAGGATAGCGCGGCACCCCCTTAAACAGCAATAAAGGGTTGAGTTAAAAGGTACCTAAGTACAGACGCCAGCAGGTCAGGTACACACATACATATAATCACGACTATTATCCCCGAAGGGTTAGTCAGAGACTAGGCAATGAGGACCGCAAAATCAGTCCTCTGCCATAGTCCACTTTTCACCAAATAGCGACGGGTACATGTCCTCAGCGTGACAGGTGGTGAGCCCATCGCCGCTCTAAGCTGTTGGATGTATGTGCAGTATTTAGTCTGTTTAATCGGGTTTGCCAACGAGCAATGGAGCGCAGCATCTTGGGGGTAAAGCGAACTGACAGAGTGCGTAATAGTGACCTGCGTTCTACCACGGGCTTAACCGACGTAGGCTACAAAGCTGCCAAGTTCAAATGGGATTGGGCTGGTCACGTAAGCCGCATTCATCCCGACCGCTGGGCAAGGATCACTACGCAATGGGTCCCTGGAGATGGACGACGCCAACGAGGTAGGCCTAGAAAGAGATGGCGTGACGATCTGGACGCACATCAGACTGACTGGCATGAGGTGGCTCAGGACAGAGATGGATGGAGGGACTTGGGGGAGTCCTTTGCCCAGCAGTGAGTCAATATAGGCTAGCAAAAAAAAATCGCCTTTTACGACACCCAAGGGAAGTAGTATTCTATTCTATTGTATTCTATTCTATTCTATTCTATTCTATTCTATTCTATGGTAGTATTCTTTCACCACTACGCGACATGGTTGCTGGTCAAACTACCCAAAACAGTCTTATTTCTCTACTAGATATTGATCCTTATAGTTCAACCATAAAGCTCAAAATTCATTGGCGTTTGTTGTTGGCTTGCAGTGTTAGGACTTACCCATAACTGGCGTCATCGGCGTAATATTTCACCTGTATAGGATTGCCTTCGCTATCAGTATAGGAATATTTGCCTACAATAGTTCCGTTTGGGTATTGTTTCTCATCCTTGTCTAGTTTGCCATTTTCAGAAGTAAAAACAGGAAAACCTAAAGATAAAAGTAAAAATAATAGTAATTTATTGTAAAAGGGAACTAAAAAGCGATAGAACACAAAATTTATGTGAAATACTTACAATATACAAGTTTTAACACGAAAATAAAGAAACAAAGTATCTTCAAAGCGTTCGTTTTCATTCTGCTTTATGAAAATTTAAATCCTTACCAATGCGTTATTTAAATACTTATTAAAACAATAATCAACATAACAACAGTTACCATCAAAACTGATTTTCAATTTCAGGCGATGTCATTTTGACTGATATCAATAGACACCATAATATTTTTATATTTTTTATTGGTGAATTTATTCTAACCAACCTCATTATGTAGCCAGTGGCCACAGCGTTGGTGTTCTCAATTTTCTTGTATGGCCTCAGATCACTAATGCTTATTATTGTTCTGAGCGTATGGCGCCGAATCCTGGACGATAATGCAAAAAGAGAGAGCCTGCGAGATGTGGTGCTGGAGCGTATGTTGCGAAATCCATGGACTGCACGCCGAACCAATGTGTCCATTCTCAAAGAACTTTTTGCTCCCAGCGGATCCTTAAGTAATTTGGTCACGTTTCTCGCAAAAACCCAGACAACCTGGAAAAGCTGATGGTAGTTGGTCGGGTCGACGGAAAAAGACCGCGTGGTCGTTCGCCTACCCATTGGACTGACCAGATAAAAACGGTCACTGGCCTGCCAATACCTAATGCTATCAGGACCGCCGAGGACAGAAATACATGGAAGACCATAGTGCAACGAGCGACTAATTCATGATAGACACTACCTTCAGTAATGAAGATACCGACTGAGAAGAAGGCCGTAGCGTGTTTTATAAATGTGCCTAGAAAACCTTGAACAAAAAGATACTTTTTATTTAAGGGGGGTTAGTCGGTCAGCGAAAATTTGGATGTTGCGCGGGGCGGTGTCGGATTTGCCTTTGGATGCCTTGCCTTTGCCTTTGGATTGCCGGTCCACTGCTCTAACCGCTGAGCTACCGAGACCCCAGAAGACTCGTTGAATTTTTCCTAGTAGTTTGATTTACGCTGCAAGCCAGCGGTATTACGTCACTGTGAAGTCTACCCTCACATTCGAAAGAAATACTATTGTAAGTATTTAACAATCGATAAAGACGTAATTGCTTATAAATATCTTTATTGTTGAAATTTTGCATTAACCATGCTATATAGATTTAGGATAAAATGTTTACTAGAAAAAAATCAAACAGTCTCAGGAAGCTCGAGTGGGATTCGAACCCATGACCTTTGGATTGCCGGTCCACTACTCTAACCGCTGAGCTACCGAGAACCCAGAAGACTCATTGAATTTTGTTGGTTTTTTAAATTTCGACTTCCAAGGTTGTATGGGAAACCGAAATGCGTAAACCCTCTTAACGGAATATGAACGCTCGGGTCACACGAGAAGATTCAATTTCGCGTGAAAGTCGTTAGAGAGTAAACCTTCTGTATGGTAGTACTATTAGTTATTCTGTAATACAACTCTTGTCCTGACAATAACAAACACAACAAAACAATAATTTGCCGTGCTGAAGTGATGTGCGAGCGTTCAGTCACGAGTACCAATAAGTATACACTTTGACTTTTCTTTTCAGCTTTTGTCAAGTGTGTGTAAGCCTCCCTCAAACTTCTCCACTTATTTCTTATCCTGGGCAGTAAGGATCCAGTTGATACCGGCCACTTTCTTGATGACATCTTTGACTCTTAATCCATTGTATTAAGAGTTACAATTGTTACATATTTTTGCCCGTGACTGTACATTCGTGACAATTGATTTATTTATAAGTACCTATTAAATAAAAATATGAAAGTGCTACATTTCAATTTAAGAATCCTTATGCCTTCGAATACAGTCTGCCTAAAATGGAACGTCACGCGTCGCTGTTCGCGGTGCTAGCGGTCGTGACGTCAAAAGAGCTTCCGTGCAGTGCAACGAACTTCGAGAAGACACTTTTGCACTTTACATCCGGAAAATGGACCGACCGACAAAACATTGCCTCGTGATTGTATTTTGCTCAATAAGTTGATAAAATAGACGGACAAAACAACCCCAGAGTCGACAGAAACTAAAAGTATGCCGATAGATTAACTATGTATAATTAATGGTGGACGTCACCAAAAGAGCAACCCCGAAATCGGTATAGTTTATGAGCAATCAGCCAACAAAAATAGCATAAAAACCGGAGATTTTATGCTATTTTAACCACCTTACTGCGACTATTATCGAAATGATCCTTAGAAACATGGACAGACCTAACCTACTTGCCGAATATGTCGAACAAAATCGATTAAACGCACAAAATAATAAATGTTGCGTTCAGAGACCAGGCAACGAGGACCGCTAAATTAGTGTTCTGCCATAGTCCACGGCACACCAAATAGCGACTGCACATGTGCTCAGCGTGACAGGTGGTGAGCCCATCGCCGCTCTATGCTGTTGGAAGTATGTGCAGTCTTTAGTCTGTTAGTCGCCTTTTACGTAACCGTGTCGCGTAGCGGTGAAAGAATACTACCATCCCAATGATAAGTTTAAAATATAATTGTACTACCCCCTCTCTTCCCTTGGGACAGATTACTGATATAACAGAATAAAATAAAATAATAACAAAACTAGTAAGTATAATGTTTATTTAATGGTAACGGGTAAGCGCTTGGCCTTCATCTCACCTGATGGTAAGTGACGATAAGGCCGAAGGTGGAAGCGCGCTTCACCCGGAATCCTCAACCACTGAGGAACTGGCTATCTTATCTCAAACTGCCGGAACACAACAATGCTATAAACATCGTTGTTATGGCGACAGACTTAGATAAGATGGTGGTAGCTAGCCAGGCGGACTTAACAGCCCTACCATCAACCAAACCGAGCACACAAAGATGTACCCCCCGCTGGGAATCGAACCCGGGACCTCTGGGTCTGAAACCGGTGGCTTAGCCACTAGACCACAGAGGCGGTAAAATGTTTTTCTTTTATCCATCCATAGCAGCAGAATAACCAACAGTACCTACTACAATTTATTAACTGTAGATAACACAATGTTACTTTTAACTTGTTACAACAAAATAAATACAACATCATCAGCCACAACTCTCCGATTTTTGTACTTATTTTTGTTGGCTCATAGCTCATAAACTACACCGATTTCGAGGTTGCCCTTTGAGTAACGATAAAAATGTATGATTGTTATTCTATTGACATACATTTGATTCCTGTCGATTCTGGGTTTTTGATTCATACATTTATAGCCATCTCCTTATTCAATTGTTTGTTTATAAGTTCGAGCTTGAAGGAAAAGCTTGATAGCGCAGCGGTTGATCGGTTTGCAATCTTGCCAATTAAACAAGTTTCGCAATGCCAACTCTTATTATTCACCATTTATCTTGTAAAGTCACAAAACATAAGTACTTTCACGATCACTAGCCGAAAGACATCCACTTCTGGACAATGGCCTACTTCAAGGATTTCCACCACGTCCGGTCTCGTGCTGCTCGCTTCCAGCGGCTACCAGCGACCTTAACCAGATCATCGTTGGTCATACATATACTTTTGGTAGGTACTACAGACTTAACACCGAAAATAGTAAACAAATAAATTTTACAAATTCTGTGGGTATTAAATAGGTATATTATTATACTTAATATTAATTTACACTAATCTACTGCATAATAACTTGGGGGTAGCAACACATTGTCGGAGCTCAAAGAGTTGCCCTTGTGAATGGGTAGTTTTGTGATGTAGTTTGTGAACTTTTTATTCTTCTTTGGCCTTGACCACGTCACTGAAGACTCCGATCCACTGGCTACTTGGGCTGGTTGGACTACAGCTGGATGTTTGGGCATGACGTTCTTTACCCTGAAAAGGAAAAAAGTGCCATTTTATTATATAGCAAAAGCAATCCTCTACCATAGTCACGTTTCACCAAATAGCGACTGCACTCAGCGTGACAGGCGGTGAGCCCATCCCCGCTCTATGCTGTTGGACGTGTGTGCAGTGTTTAGTCCGTTAGTCGCCTTTTACGACACCCAAGGGAACAAAGGAAAGGAAGGAAGTAATTTTTAAAAGCACAAAAATGTGCTACTTTTTAGGTTACGGTGAAAAAATACAAAAAATCTCCGAACAAACATTTGGGGTTATCTGGAATAATCTGGATAGTCATTTGATTTTTTGTAACATTATTTTAACAGGACCACTATAGCGACAGTCAAAATAAAGTGGAAAGAAGGAAGGGAGGCCTTTTCCAAACAGTGGGACAAAGTAGGCCGATAATAAAAATAATTATTATGTACATTTAATCACGAATATTATCCCCGAAGGGTTAGTCAGAGAGAGGCTAGGCAATAAGGACCGCAAAAGCAGTCCTCTACCATAGACAACGTTTCACGAAATAGTGACTGCACTCAGCGTGACAGGTGTTGAGCCCATCGCCGCTCTTTGCTGTTGGATGTATGTAAAGTCTTTAGTACGTAAGTCACTTTTTACGACACCTAAGGCAAGAGAGGTAATATTAGTATTATAAACTTTTAAACTTTCGCGTTCCATTATGCACACATATTTAGACGGGATTTAACGCAAAAGTCCCAGTGACCACGGCCGGTGCAACTCGGTCGAAACGTCGGGTATAAAAAGGTATGCGTAGAATGCCTTTACTAAGTAGTTTTGCGTTAAATCCCGTCTAAATATGTGTGCAATATTAGTATTCCTTTAATGGGCCGCTACGTGACAAGCCAAGTCATTTTTTCATGTTAATAATTTTGATATTGAAAATTTATATACTTACCTACTTAATATAAAATAATTGCATATTATTATGTATCTCATATAAAATAGATATCTCATCAAAAATTCATTATTATTAACTAAGTAATGCCTTGAAAAACTTCTGCAGCAAAAAGTTACATTTGCAAAATTGCTATTAATCTTACAGTAAAGAGTATCTCTAAGCTATTAACAATGAAGCCTAAGAAACGTTGCCTGCTATAAAGAAACGCCTAATAAAAGATGTATATAATATAGTCTTCATCATACCTATACCCTCTTTCATCAGCGACGTATCGATAGCTGTGATGTCTACCACTGCCATCCGTGTATCCGTAGTTACCGACCACGGTTCCGTTCGGATACCGCTCCTCATTCCGGAACTGGACGTTCCCGGTATACGGGTCATTCACGTCATATCCGTAGGCGTACGTCCCTGGATAACCTGTGAGTAAGTGAAGTCAGTCAGACATTGGCCAGTGGATAGCAATAAAATGTACGACTATTTGAACTCATTGATACTGTTGAAATCGGAAGTTGCTGACGACTACTTTAGTATCGAAGAAAAGTCCCGTTGAGGAAGAGATCCTTCGAGGTATTGACCTTTCGAGGTAACGAGCCATCGGTGAAGTGTACCGTCGAGGTAGAGACATCGAGGTAATGACTATCGAGGTTACGTCATTCGAACTAGAGTATCAGACCCTTTTATTTTACAATTTGTCATTTACATTTTAATTTACAATTCTTAGAAAAAAATTTAGTGTCACTCAGATTTTTATTTTTTCTAGGTGACTAAAGTCACCGTCGACGTTTGAGTGGTTAAAAGATATTCTTAAAAAATGGATAACAATGATGTCTTTCTTTCAAAAAACAGTAAAAAGTAGAAGTTGACAATCGCTTGTTCGATCATTTAATTGGTTTGACCAAGTGCTAAGTAGGTACTGCTGACTGTACAAGTCAAGAAGATGGCTTGTCTCAAGTGGGAATCGACCCCGCGGCGACGTTCGGCGACGACTCCGAATATTTAAATTAGTCGAAATTATTATGTTATTATAATTATTTTTCACATTTGGCATAAATATTATACATAAAAGAACTTTAAAAATTACTAAAATGAATAAGTTTAAATGACTCATATACAAACATATCACAAGTGTTAAAGTTTATCATTAAAACAGTGACGTCATAAATGTGTAACAGCTCATTTAGCAATCACCATATCCTTACTGCACAATACGCAATGTTTTTATTGCAAAACCATATTGTATGACCTTATTCATTTTGTATTATATTATGACTGACTTGCTTTTAAAGCTTTTAAAGCTGTGGCAAATAAAAAATACTGGAAAACACTTAATTTTGTCACATCCTAAGAAATTGTATGTCCCACATATCCTGCGATATGTGTCAGTTTTACTTTTTATGCGTGTTTTGTCTTAAAATAACAATATTTTGATAATAGTTTTCAATTATTATTAATAGTATTAAATATTTTAGATCAAATCCCGCTCGATCGCGTTTGTACAGTGTTTCATTTTAAAAACAACTTAACGCTATTATTAAAACCAAAAGACTCGTACCCAGAGCCCATTTTTTAAAGAATTTATATTGTTAACTCAGAATATAAATTCTAAGAGGTTTGTTATGACACTATTGCTACAAAAACATAAAGTCAAAAGCGATGAAAAATTTTCTCAGGTCTAAACAACACCTCGGTGGCGGAGTGGTCAACGCAGCCGCCCGGATTGCGGAGGGCATGGGTTCGATTCCCTCTTGAGGTAGAAATATTTTTTACGTTTCATTATTCTCTAAATATCTTACCGTTGATGTTCGTGAAGTAGTAACTGGGTGAAGGCTCGGCTGCCGTAAGCCTTGCTTTCCTTGGCGCTGATATGATTCGGGCATGTCCACTTAAAGCCATCGTTAGTAAAAAAATCTGTAGCAGGGAATTCAAAAATCAGAAGTCAATAAAACTTTTTCTCTCTATTTCATTGAACATTCAATGCATAGATATGTATTCTTGGTAATTGAATAATGAAAGATACGACATTTGTACAAGGTTTCAATTTCAACTAGAATAGGTGAATAACTTTAATATTAATTCGTAACGTCTATCATCTAGACACATGATTGAAGCGTAGATATCATAATAAATGTTACAGAGTCAGTTTTCAAGTGACCTCGGTCCATGCAGAGGGTTTTAAAGGACATGATAAAAATTGATTAAATGCAAAATTAATTCTCATAATAAAATAAGAAGAAAATACATTTAGTAAGCGTACTTGACCGTTCGTCCGAGTTATGTTATATTATATATCTTCGTTTTCAATAAAATGACAATTGTAGAAGTAGAAACTCATAAATGAAAATGAAAATGCGTTGTAAAGATAAACGACCCTTACCTTCAAACACAAATCCATTTTGCCACAATTTCACCACAACACAATCGCAAATCCCATGAACCTCCTTCGTAACCTAACAACCACTGCGATGTAACTTCTCAGTCCTCTTGTTTTAGCGGCATTTAACCGACAAAAAACAACACACACGGACAATATAGTCTAAAGGCTGTGGGTGAGGGCAATTTCGCCCATATCCGTTTTACATAGCCGTGATGTCATGCCATTAGTGGCAGGATAAGGTATTGCCTTTTACAACCCGTCGAAAGCTTATGGTAGCTAGTACTGTTAACTCCGAATGACTTGGCTCTCTAACAAGATTAATTGTCAATATGCAAGTAGCCGAACTTGGATGGCTAAGATTAATTAGTGACAACGTAAAACTTGACTCCTCTGAGTTAGAGATAAAGTTATAACTTAAGTGCTAATTAATTTATAAAAGCTTTTTAATAAATACATAAAACAGGACCTTCACAGATTGGTTTAGACGTACTAAGCAATGTTGGCAGCGGAACATGAAAGGATATTATCCAACAAACAGAGAGAGTAAGACATAGAGACAAAGAGACTGACACAACAATGTATTTTTTTACAGATCTACTTCTCTCTCGCGTTTATATTTCTTAAAACGGAACGCACCTGATAAAAAATCTTAAGACGATGACCTCCGTGGTCGATTGGTTAGCACGCCGGGTCTGAGGTTCGATTACCGGTCGGGTCAATTAGAGAAAAACCGTTTTTCTAAGTTGATTTCGGGTCCGGGTGTTTTTCTTTGTTAATGTATATTTGTGTGTTATCTAGTTTAACCATGTTAACGAGTTTCAAAAGAAGCTTATCTTGGTCTAGATAATTGGTGTGTGCGTAAATATTTTTTTTATAAATACGACATAATAAAATTAATAAATAACACTTACGTCTCCCTGAGACCACCTTTCTTTTTTTATACTTGGGGAAATTTATTACTGTGTACCAAAGCGCCCGTTGTGTCACAGATGGTTTTGTGGGGTTCTCCCCCCTGCTACCATCTCCCTGTCCAGGTGCAATGGCATACCCACCAAAACCCAAGTGCATCACCTCGTAATGCGTATGGCCACATGTAAAGTCACGTGTATTTGATTAAAGAGCTGTTTGCTGTACAACATCACTCAGTTGATCATTAAAAATGCAAGCATTACATTGATTCACGTTTATGCTGTTCAGAAGTACTAGGCTTTTGCTTACCACTTAAAAGTGCTATTATGCAACAAAAGAAATAACAATAAATTTGTAAATGACTAACAATGATTTCAAATATTTATTTTTTATTGCGAAGGCTGTTAACATTAAAGAGACGTGGGTGTTTTAGTGAAAACGTGGACATGAACTCGTAAGTCATTGAAACCTACTTTCAGACAAACCATTTGTTTGCGCATTCATATAGAGTAAAACAGAGGCCTGAGTGTTATTTTAACAGCTTTTATACATATCGGGGAAAATACTTTTATCAAAGTCAATGAATGAGAGTATGCGGGCTATAAAGGCTGTGTTTAAAAGGCGTGATACCGTAAATTGACTAATTTGGCGTTTTACGACGCCGCCAATAGCTACACCCACGGAGACGGTGACACGCGTGCTAAATGGCTTATTTCCAACTTAGTGGGACGTGAAAGAGGTCTTTACCCTGCTATTTTATTTTTGTTTTTACTGGGAAAAATGGTGCGCGTACTACAAAACTTAGGGATCTACCATTTACATTTTTTTCCTACTTCCTCCAACAAGAGCGGAGCTTATTCTTTGTTTTTTGATGGAATCTTATTCTATACTTGTGCTTATACTATGGTTTTTACACACAAGTTCCCATTTTGGGTATTTCTCATACTAGTTACATTCTCATAATTGCTAGTATTTAACTTAAGAAACATTGTTACTTAGTATCTTGAGATGTACATATTATAAATCTTTTTATTATACTTATTTGAAACTAATACATATACACACAGGCATATGTGTTATTACTATTTATACATTTATTTATCTTAATTTTTAAGCCTTGATACGATTTTTAAATGAGGCCCACCAACCATTACCTATCATAGCAGCACTTGTAGCATCTTTGTTATTAGTTTCAACAAAGCTTTCACGTTTCTTGGCAAGAAAGTGATAACTCGTGTTTTCAGTTTTGTTGTAGGTATATTGTATTTTCAAAGTTTTGTTTGCTTTTTAATATTTATTTGTTGATGTACACCAATGATGGATTGTTAACGTTTTCATGCATGATGCAAAAGTGTGAGAGTAAATTAACGTAACTCTTTCAATTTTCTCAAGAACTTTCGTCCGAAATCACAATCAAGTCTCCACACCTTTACTAAAATTCAAGGGGATCAAAAATAGGGTTAGTTTCTGTTAAATGCCAAGATATAGAAAATAAAGTAAATAAATAAAAAAATATATACTTACTTATTTTTCTTTAATTCAAAACCCCAGTGAAAGATTTGAGAGCAGATTGTTTATAAGAACACGAAAACATTAAAAAAAAATATGAATCGTCTCGTCTCTTTAACGACTCTCCGGTCATAAAGCTGTTTCCAATTCGGTGTATGAGATTTATTGCTTATAAATTCAAACATTATTTGATGATAAATTAAGTCATTACCAATATTTCCGTGTGAGGTCTTTCAACTTACTCTATCAATTTTAACACACAGGTAGATTGTATTTCAATTAACTCATTCTGTTTTTATAAGTAAAGCAAACAATGCAGACAGAATGATTAACTTAGATTAGTCCACTTCAAAGAGAGGAGCAAGTCTTATTTCACTTACAAATCCATTGGCATTAAAGAGATATGAGTTTCAAAAAATATACAAAACAAATATCGAGGAAAAGTATTTTTTTTATTTTTAGTTTGGTATATTGAACTCCTACGTTTTCAATATATATTGGACAATCTAAATTCTTTTGGAAAAAAACAAACTTATCATTAATTTTATTGAAATTTTTTAATTCTTTTCTTAGCGCTACCAAATAATTGGCACCACATCACCCAAAATAACAATTGTTTTTCACAAAACAGACGATGTTAACCTAATGTTCGTTAACAAAATGATTAATTATAAAACACAATTAGCAAAGCCGCCGTGCGTACGCAAACCATTAGCTTCTAAAACTTTATGTAGGTAGGTATATAATATACTAGCAGAGATCTTGACCCCGAACTTGTCACATATATCATGTTTTCTATTAAATCATAGACAACGGGTTCGTGTATTTTAATTGCCGTCATTTTTCAACTAGCATCTACTCGTACAAATCGCGTGCTATGTTGTATTAATTATCTGTAGAGTAAATTGATAACGACGAATTTATTTTAACAGGTTCGCTGCCCTAAAATGGAGTTGTTACAACAATTATTAATTCCAAAATATTAAGAGTACTTAAACAATATGACGTTAACGAAAATGGAAAGAGTTGAAATAAAACATTATGGTGTTTATTGTAAATAAACAATTGCCATTTAATGGTACATAATCTAATTTGATGTTGAGTTGAGATCACCGCTACAAGTCAAAAGCCAACAAAACAAAATGAGAACATAGAAAAACTAAAACGTAACTTAGGTATATTACGGGATTGTACTTTTAGATGCTACATTAAATGGCAAATTACGTGTATCGTGAGCCGATTCCCACTAAACTTTGCATTTGCCACATTGGAATACTGTACTGTACAGTACCTACTGTTAAAAAGTTACTCTACCACCATTTACCGAATAATGGGACTCTTATGAATTATAATAATACGTTGTTATTGTATATTATATACGTTACAAAATCATCAATATACCTAATAAACAACCCTTACGGAGACTTACTAAGATTTTTAGAAATACAAAAAATATCAAAAAGTTTAAAATAATTATTATAATATAAATAACATCTTTGAACCTAACCCTGTCCGAGTCATCTCGAAAACTAAAAAAAAAGAAATAATCTCTTTGCTTTGACGTTACAGACTTTATTAATTCAGCAGCCAATAACTCCGCTCCACTTGATGTTAAGCAGAAACTAAGTCCAGGGGGCTCATTGTCTAATTTCAACATCTATCGCAATACCTTTCAAGTAGAAGTAGATTGCTTCGCTAGTTTGATTATTGTAAAATTAGAAGCAAACTAAAAAAGCAATGTACTTGTTATTATAAATAAGGTACTTATTGCGATATTGCGTTGAGACCCCCAGATGCGAAGAGCTAGTGAAGCAAGATTGTGCCGTACCAACCGTTTTCTCCTTGCCGACTTGCATATCATTATATCTAACCCTTTAATCAGATCCCGGAAATTCAATTGCATAATTATAGATTAATTACATAGAACTGTTTAAACAAAATAATACTAAATGGTAGGTGGTTTAGTGCAGGCCGTAGGGCGAAATCGCAAGAGCTGGGGCAGCGTAGTGAGCCACGGGAGCCACAGCAACCTGTAAAATGAACGTAAAATAATTTTACATAAGTACATACATATATTTACGACTATTATCCTTAAAGGGTTAATCAGAGACCTCTGCCACTGTCCACGTTTCACCAATTGACAACTGCACATGAGCTTATCGTGATGGGAAGTAAGCCCATCTCCACTCCATGCTGTTGGATGTATGTCCAGTCTTAATACAAAAATACAAAATTCTTTATTTATCACATACTTAAGTCTAAATAACAGACGTGGTGTCCTCAACTGCAAAAGTTTTAAGCAGCGCAGTGAGGGCGCCCTCTCCCAAACAGTAAATAAAGGTACCTACAAACTATTACAGGCATATTATGCATAACAAGTTTTGGTTTACAAATATATAAATAATGTAAAACAAAAAGTGTGTGTGTGTGTGTGTGTATATATGTGTAGGGGTGTGTGTAGGTGTGTTTGTGTGTATGTGTGTGTGTGTTTGCGTGTGTGTGAGTGAGATACGGAGCTGCACATGTTACTGTATATGTTTTAATAGATTTTCTGATTGCTGGTATGAGAGCAACACAAGCCAAGCAAATAATTTACATCGGCATGGACTTGAAGCCAGGTGATAAATTTGGAGTTCTTAAGGGGGGTTAGGCGGTCAGCGAAGATTTGGATGTTGCGCGGGGCCTCGCGGGTGCTCCGGGTGTTGCGCGGTGCGGGGTCCGCGGTAATACGGTAATACGTAAATGTCAAGAAACCGAAAAGGTATCTACCTATGTGTTTATGATTTTATTGGAATTATTATTGTGAAACACATTCGTAATGTGCATTTATATAAAATTTTAGAGATAACTTTAGGTTTTTTTATCGTGCCAAATGTTTCTAATCATGTTTTGGCTTCGCTCATCCCTTCACACATATGCTCTGTAATACACATTAAAAATTTCAGTGCGAAATAACTAATATATTTTGAATAACAGCTAATAGAAAACAAACAATTTTGCCCTTTTTACCGTCTAATGCCCTGATGTCGCCTTTTGCGTCTTCTGGAAAAGAGGGGTTGGTAGTATTTTTTTAGTGAGCTGCTAATACCACTCGGCTCATACTTGAAGTATTAACCTATACTACTCATTCCTCAAAGATCCTTGTCCTTCCCCAAAGGTCCTACCCCTTCCTCATGGACGGTAACGCATCGGAGGCTCTATATTATTGTCCCACTGCTAGGCAAAGGCTTCGATCATCACTGAAATCAAATCAAGTCTTCACTATAATCACGACTATTATCAGGGGGGTGTCATTCCTCAGTTTAGGTATGTTCGGCCGGCGCGCCTCCCAGGCAGGCCGCCTAGGCGTATGGCAGTAAAGGTTGCCGCGAGCCGACGCACCGAACACCGAGCGCCGAGTCTGCGCGCGCGCGTAAACCCTACGCTCTGTGGCGTCATGACGTCAAATCGATATCGAGTCAGCGTTTCTTAACAGAATATGAACGCTCGGGTCACACGATAAGTTTCAATTTCGCGTGAAAGTCGTTTGAGAGTGAACCTTCTGTACGTAGTACTATTAGTTATTCTGTGCTATTATCCCCGAAGGGTTAGTCAGAGACTAGCAATGAGGACAGCAAAAGCAGTTCTCTACCATAGCTCACTTTTCACCAAATTGCGACTGCACATGTGGTACGCTTGACAGGTGGTGAGCCCATCGCCGCTCTATGCTGTTGGAAGTATGTGCAGTCCTTAGTCCGTTAGTCGCTTTTAAGACACCCAAGGGAAGAGAGGGGGTGGGAGTATTCTTTCACCACTACGCGACGCGTTTAAATAGCTCATACTTAAAGTAATGTAATAGCCTATATTATTGTCCCACTGCTAGGCAAAGGCCTCCTATCATCATTGAAATCAAATCACATCTTCACTACACCCCGATTGCCAAATGCGGGTTGGTGATCACAAATCCGGGCTATGCGTCGGAAAAAGGGGATCCTGCACGAAATTGTGAAAATTTACGTATTTTTAAGTTACTTGTACTATGCGCTGAATTAGTTATATACATTAAAAGAACTTACGTAAGTTAGCCTGATTTTTGGACAAGGTCGTGGCCTAGTTGTAATTTGAAACAAATTCTTTAAACAATAACAAACAATACATAAATCGAATGACTCCTAAAAACATTTTTTTTCTAATTTTACGCATGAAACAATAATTCTTACTTGAAAATATTTGTATTGATATTTCGCAGGTCGCCCCCATCATAAAAAAGTAAATTTTAATTTCTAACACAAGCGCGTGATGGTTTTGTACATTTCGCAGAATAAAAACATTGCTCTAATCAAATTACTAGGTCTGAAACTTCAAAGCAGAATAGTTATAATTTTAAATATCAATATGATTGATTTTGCTTTGAAGTTAATTATGAGACTTCGGTATGTCGGGTTTTGCGATCGTGCGGCAGCCTCTTAAGTGAGTGTTGCAGGGCCTGAAGGTTCATTTCTTATGCCTCCTCTCTTCTCAGTTTAAGGCTCTCCCAAAATCCGAAGTGGCGGTAAATTAGTTAGGTAGGTAGTTAAGTTAGTCGATAAGATTTAACTACTGTACTACTTTTTTTATAGAATTCTGTCAAAAAAGTATCGGGAAAGGATGATATGATTCCAAATTCATTTTTTTGTTTTTTTTTGTTGTTAGATTGGCACAACTGTTGTCCATTTTGGCGCGGAGTTGGAGTTGCATCTGTTATTTAGATTAAATACAGTGCTGTTTTTAGTTAGTTTATATCTAGTGTGTATTGCGAATTTCATAATGGATAAAAACATCTTAAATTTTGCGTCGCCAATAGAATTTCGTGTTCGGAGTCACTGGCAATGTTACAGAAGGCTTACGGTGAATCGATTCTATGCCTTCAAAAGCGGTCGAGATGTGATGGAAGATTTGCTTCGCTCTGGTAGGTTATCAACCTCTTCAACTGTAGTTAACATCGCAAAAGTGAAGGAAATGGTGACTGAAAATCCTCATTCAAGTTTCAGAGAGATATCCGCTGAACTTTCTGTGTCTCACGAGTCGATCCGTAAGATTTTAAATAATCACTTGGGTATGAAACATGTTGCCGCTCGGCTAGTCCCAAAAGACCTGAATTTTCTCCAAAAACTCAATCGCATAAGAGTCGCTGAGGACATGCTAGAACGAGTCAATTCCGACCCAACATTTCTTGGATTT
The DNA here is from genome assembly GCA_963921215.1 of Scoparia ambigualis. Taxonomy (NCBI): domain Eukaryota; kingdom Metazoa; phylum Arthropoda; class Insecta; order Lepidoptera; family Crambidae; genus Scoparia; species Scoparia ambigualis. The sequence goes on from OY992506.1 coordinate 28,475,160, forward strand.
TGAACCACGATAATGCGCCTTCGCACAAGGCCATCATTGTGAACGAATTTTTGACCAAAAACTCAACAAATACCATCGAGCAACCACCTTATTCACCAGATATGGCTCCAGCCGACTTCTTTCTTTTTCCTAAACTCAAATTACCACTTCGTGGCACCCGTTTTCATTCGGTAGAAGACATAAAGGAGAATTCGCGGCGAGAACTGAACTCAATTCCGGAAAAAGCGTTTAAAAAATGTTTTAATGATTGGATTATTCGTTGGCGTAAGTGTATCGTTTCTAAAGGAGCATACTTTGAAGGCGATAAAATAAATTTGGATGAATGACTAACATTTTGTGCATTTTGTGTATTATTAATCTTTTCCCAGTACTTTCTTGACAGAGTAGTACTTACATATTTTTTAACGTCATTACCTAAGTACCTGTAAAGGTTGATTTTGAATAAAATTTGGCATGAAAAAAATATATCGAATTCGAATACGTTGACTTGTGTTATCGATCAAAAGAAAGTAAAGACTACATGTTGTCTACCTATATCTAAATATTTCTTAGAGCATTATGGTTGAATGCTCTAAGAAATATTTTTATTAAAACACGTAGGTACTTTGAAAACACCAATGGATTACATACGAAATAAAATGCAAACACGACCCAATTCCAAAATACCATGTTTGACTTCCATTTATTTTAAATAATTTATTTAAATAAAATATGTAGGTACTTTTAAAAAACTCCAAAGGGTTACATACGAAATAATACGCGACCACGACCCGATTCCAAAATACCATGTTTAATTGTTGAGATATCTCACACCATTCCGAATTGCAGGAATCACAATTTATTACTAACAGCTCGTTAAAAATTAACGATACCTCTAAATACCTAGTTCTGTAAGAATACATTGTTTCCGATATAATTAGGTCAATTATTTTTAGTTAATACCTAATACAATGGATCGTACAGTAAACATGTTGCTTAGAAAAATAGGCATAATTGTATTTTTTTTTTATTTTTGCAGTCTCAGAATCACCAAAAAAATATTCTATGATTACCTATGCTTTTTTTCTTGGCGGGGCTAGAGAAAAGAATAAGTACTTGGCAAAATTTATGTTCAGTACCGTTTTTAGACAATGCTAAGGCTAATAGAACACATAGGAGGACACATGGAAGTTTTCATATGGTATTTTCACCCCTTGGAGGATAGGTAGGGGAGGGAGAATCTCCCATAACAAACCGAGGCCTGTCATTGACTAATAGTTATATTACCGTGTTAATAGATACATCTTCTGTATTAAAAATGGCTTCCTGCTTAGAAAAATTGTTGTTCCGATTTGAATGGTACAATTGATACAATAATTTGGTATATACATATAAGCGTTATTACTAAGACTTATTAAATGAGGTAATGACTGTGTTCGCTATCGGCTATGTGTGAAAGGAAGACCGAAGAAAAGATAGATGGTCTTTGAGAAAGATGATATTATTATGTAACGAGTAAAATTTCTAATCGAGGAAAATGGAAGAGACCCCTAATACTCGTCATATTAGGATCAAGGTAGTGAGTCATCCCTCTTACGCATTTATGAGAATTTAATATTATATCTATCTGTTGTTTTGGCTACTAGAGTTAGATATTTGAGATAGTATGTATGGAGGATGCATATAAGTCAAAGCAACTCAACATATCATTGATTATTAAAATAAATAAATAAAACTTTCCTACATTCACACTATTTATCTAGCCCAAGAGAAGCTTCGAAGAAACTCGTTAAATGGTTACTAGACAACGGATAAACATACTTAAAATACTTAAATACATACTTATTATACATAGAAAACACCCAGACCCGAGACAATTTAGAAAAACAATAATTTCTAAGTTGACCCGATCGGGGATCGAACCCGAAACCTCAGAGATGGCGACACCATGAAAACCGGTGTACAAACCACTCGACCAAGGAGCTCGTCTGTATTATTAAATTGGGCCGTTGGTCAATATTTTAAGGTCAATTTACGTACTTTGTAGCGATGTACTAACTTCAATAAAATATTATAATTTGTTATTATAATTATAATATAACATACATACATATGCATACATATAATCACGACTATTATCCCCGAAGGGTTAGTCAGAGACTAGGCAATGAGGACTGCAAAAACAATCCCCTACAATAGCCCATTTTTCACCAATTAACGACTGCACATGTGCTCAGCTTGACAGGTGATGAGCCCATCGTCGTTCTATGCTGTTGGATGTATGTGCAGTCTTTGATCCGTTATTCGCCTTTTTCGACACCCAAGGGAAGAGAGAGGGTGGTAGTATTTTTTCACCGCGACGCGATATAGTTATTATTATAATATTATAAATTATACCCAAAAAGGTCTTCGCTCAGCATTACATGGTGCGGCATTTTGTCTTATGCCTACAAACAGCAAATATTTACGCGAAATAATTTACTAGTAAATCTGGGGAATATATTTCAAATTCTCAAAGGTTCTTGGAAATTCGGTGAACTATGCCGGCCGCGATTTACGGGCCGTTTCCTTATAAGCCTACGCGCCATTAGTGGTTGCGTAAGCCACAACGCAACTAGAGAAATCGCGTTTGTGTAATGGTTTTAATGTTAAAGTCCCCGACAGGTATTCTGATGGTCATTTCTAAGTTTGTCCGGTGGTAGGATTCTGCGGACCTAAAAGTCCAAGAGCGAACAGAATGACGTGCGTACATATACTTACATCAGGTTCTGAACAGAATTCTTCTTCCATCCTAATTAAATACTCGTTGCTATTTCTGCGGTCGAATCATATTCTTTTACATTGCAAAAGTGCTATCAGACTGTTCTGTATTGTCTATAGAGGCAGAAAATGTAGAAAAACTTAAATCAATATAATATTTGATTTGATAAAGACTAGACAAGAAATGAGAATGTGAAGGGGGAAAGAAGGATAAGAACTGGAGCGAGCTTCGTGGTTGGCAACGCGCGTGCCGTATGCTTGTTTTCTGGCATAAAAATAAAGTAGGTAGGTATATTGTTAGGGTATTAGGTAATAATAGGTATTCTATTGTAAAAGTCTTACCGGGTGCACTGCGTGCCCTGTTTTGTGTACTACGGCGTTGAAGCCGTTGTGGTCATCGGCGGAGTACGAGACGGTGCGAGTGGAGCCGTCTGGCTCTACCAGTGAGTAGCTGCCTAAATAGTAAAAATAAGTAGTGTAGGTAATACATAATATACTCAAAATAAATAATGGTAAATAATAACGAAAATTATTGATATGGTATTCAACTTTTAAGTTTGCCGCTTTAATTGATTCATATACTGTTTGCATTTAGAATAGAATATCATTTGTCAATACTGTGTACAAATTGTATGATGATAATGCATAACATTTTTAAAACAACAGTATACCGGTAAAGGATATATGCAATTTATCGAAATAAAATAAAAAGTAATTAAGTAACTAAAACAATAATTTACTCTACAATACGTATTTTACATTTAAAGATAATACTTCAAAAAAAATAATCCGAAATAAAATAAAAAATCTAAAATGAACAAAATAAATTGTGTTGTTTTGAATAAATCTAAATTTAATAAGTGAACAGAACTGCTTAAGATTTTGTATAAAATATTGCTTTGTTGCAGGGACGATAATTGATAAGGAGATTTTTCCTAGTAGTTTAATTTACGCTGCAAGCCAGCGGTATTACGTCACTGTGAAGTCTACCCTCACAATCGAAAGAAAAGCGCAGTGGACCGGCAATCCAAAGGTCGTGGGTTCGAATCCCATTCGAGCTTCCTGAGACTGGTTGATTTTTTTCTAGCAAACATTTTATAAATGCATAATTTCAATAATAATGATAAGGAGATCTCTTGTTGGTTCACCATTAGCTTCACTTCACCATGATGCATTGTGGCTAACATAAATTTCTTAGCAACCATATTAAAGTTTGTAATCGTATAGCAAACACGTAAAATATTAAACTTTGAGTAGTTCCGGTGGCCATCTATGGTCTTTATCATCAGTTCCACTTCACCAAATGGTGCTCGAGGATAAGTGCCTAGGTTATTGCAAATAAACAAGTAATAAATCGCTATGGTTTGCCTATAATATTCGAAGGTTCTCTCAATTTCTCTAGGATGCCGTTATCAGATCCTGACCTGATGAAAATGGGACCAACTAGAAAGTACACCCATCAAATAAAAAAATAATTATCTAAATCGGTTCAACCGTCTTGGGTCATGGACTTATGAGGGGAACGTACGTAAAAAAAAGCTCCCAAGAGAACATCCTCCTTTTTTTTAAATCGGTTAAAAAGAAAAAAATAACTAAAGTTTTCCTCCGACTATAGAATTTCGAGGAATACAAAACTTCCTTTCCTATTTTAGATTAAGTATACAGATAAGGTTCTATGTATGTTGGTTTACCTTTGACGATGTCTCCATCCCTTTCTTCTTGTTGACTCTTGATGTCGCCAGTGTGTGGGTCCTTCACGCCATAGTTAAAAGCGTACTTTGGGTATGACTGCAAATAAAGATAAGTGGACGTCAAATTGTAGGTATTTTCTTTTTACTTGAAACTTTTTGCTTTTGTGTTTGAGATCTATCGAAACCAAAAAATAATATTGTTTAACATCATGTGTAAAACCTATTGAAACCGAAAAGTTATAAGATAAAATAATACCTAACTTCGATCATCTAACAGATAAATAACAAGCAAATCAATATGGACTTTCGGACAAACCGGGTCAGGCGCTTTACTAAAGAGTATCGTAGTATACAGAGTGGAAAAAAAGACCGTGGTTGGAGGAAAAGTATCCTTAATATTGATGATGGCAAATTTTTCTGAAAGGAAACATTCCTTTATTTTCAAAAATAATTGAAATTGCATTTAAAATTTTTGAAAAATCACCTGCTTGAGCCGGGAATCGAACCTGTGAAATGTGAAAAATAAATCCTGTATTTTATGATACCAACCGAAAAAGTCATACATAAAGACCAATTATTTTAAACAACATAGTATCTTAAATAAATCAGAATGAATGAATTCAGTCGAAGATTACGTCTGTGCATACGTAAAAATGCGTCTCTTTTTGAGCAATTCATAAGTTAAATGACTATTTTCTTTAGATAGTAAGTAAGCTTTACAATAAAAAAATTTTTTTTTTGGTCTTTCTTTATTTTAAGATACTATGTTGTTAAAAAGAAATTGATCCTTATGAATGACTCTTTCGGTTGGTATCATAAAATACAGAATGTTTTTTTTCACATTTCACCGGTTCGATTCCCGGCTCAAGAAGGTGATTTTTCCAAAAGTTTTAAATGCAATTTTAATTATTTTTAAAAATAAAGGAATGTTTCCTTTCAGTAAAATTTACCATTATCAATATTAAAGGTATTTTCCTCCAACCACGGCATTTATTTCCCATCCTGTATAGTATCACCAGTTTTTGCCAAATTACAATAATATTTTATATTTAACTAGCGGCCGCTCGCGGTTTCACCCGCGTGGTTCCCGTTCCCGTTGGAATATAGGAATAAAAATTATCCTAAGTGTTAATCCAGGTTAAAAACTATCTGTATGCCGAATTTCATCCAAATCCATTCAGTAGTTTTTACGTGAAAGAGTAACAAACATACACACTTACAAACTTTCGCCTTTATAATATTAGTGTGATAACTTTCCCACTCTCACACAGCCTAAGTTAAGTTACTTTTGAGACTGTTTTTAATTTTGAACTAGATAACGGATAAACATACTCATATCCATAGAAAACACCCAGACCCGAAATCAATTTAGAAAAACAGTTATTGCTTAGAATTGAACCCGGTATATTAAGCTTAAATATTTGTTGCATACAGAATTACAGACCTTTCAAATCTTTGTTTAATTAATATTCTGTAATATGAACAAATACTGTAGGTTTAAATCTATATTAATAAAAATCAATTGTCGAACTGATACGCGTATCACTCCAGAACGGCTGCACCTATTTGGATAATGCTTTTTTTGTTGTGTTTGTAATCGTAAGGACAATTTTAAGATTAAGGATGATTTGTATATTTTTTTAATTCGTCACGGGGTTTATGGTCGGCAAATAAATAAATAAATAACAATAAACCTATTATCTTACCACCGGTTCTGCATGCACCAAGGGGGCGTGCAGTAGCGGCGCATGCGCATAAGGTAGAGAATACTGCGGCATCGAGCAAGCGGCGCTCACACACGCCAACACTAAAAGGGTCTGCAAAACAAAACAAAAGAGATAAGACTTTAAACTATCGCCTTGCATTTCATTAAAACTGTTTTAACGGGACTAAACACGATTAATTTTGTAAGTAAGTACATATCTACTTACTGCTTGACGTTTCGGCCGCGATGCTGCGGCCGTGGTCAAAATGCGAACGCAGTTCGCTTGTGACCACGGACCTCTTTTGTTTTAAAACAGTTTTAAAACAAAAGAGGTTACAACATAATCTAATAAATATGTCCTACTGCTGCCATGACTTACCACGCTTCTCGATTTTAACATTGAAAATGTTTTTTCGTTCGCTCCAGTAGGGCCCCCATTTTCGCTGAAAGTGCGACTCGCCCGTGATACCCTGACGTTTAAGGCCACGAGGACGTATGAGGGCTCAAAAGACGCGGAATTAGAAGGGGTTTCAAATTACGTAAAAATATTTTGAAAACGTCAAAAACTATTTTTGGAAATTGAAAAAAACTGACTTTTTTTGACCGATAAATCGTGTGTTTTCCCAGAAAATTCCCGATAACTCGAGAGGTGAGCCGAATTAAAAAAATTTAAAAAAAACACCTCGGTATTGAACTAAGGAACATTTTACCTTATTACACTTTTTTTGATATTAGTGACGCCCGCCGCGTGATAGCTCAAAAGACGCGAAATTCGAAGGGTTTTAAGATGATCTAAAAAATATTTTGGAAAAGTTGGTTTTGAATAAATATATTTTTTTTGGTTAAAAAATTAAAATTATCGAAAGAAAAATTACGCGTTCATTTTCAATGCCCTTCATCTCACCTAACGGTAAGTGACAAGAAGGCCGAAAGTGGAAGCGCGCTTTATCCGGAGTTCCCAGTCACTGAGGAGCTAGTTGTCAGAACACAAGTAGTAGCTATCCAGGCTGACTTAACAAGCCTTGCCACGAACCAAACCAAGTACACAACGATGTTCCCCGATCGAACCCGGCACCTCTGGGTCTAAGGCTCGTATTCTAAAACAAAACTTATACTCAAATCTCTGCTTGAGTACTGTTAGAAAGGAATGGTGCTATTTATCGCATATATCGCCATCCTTTTCTAACTGTATTAAGCATGAATTTGATTTTGAGTTTGATTTTAGAATACGAACCTTAGACCATAGAGGCGGTTTGGTGGGTATTACGACTGCTTTCTTGCGACAACAACGGGACCGACGGCTTTACGTGATTTCCGAAACACGGTGGAGCTACAGATGTTTTTAATAAGGCATCCATGACCCGGCATTGCGAAAATAGCTTATCAGGCAAGACCTCAAGCCTTAGCCATACTATTGTCGTCAGCTGATCGGACAATTTTGTATAGGAGGTCGAATTTTTATTGTCATTTTTGCACATAGGTTTTTTGGGCAAAGTTGTTCAGTTTCATGGGTGGAACTCACCCTTAATTGTTTTTGTATTAAGAAAAGCTAATATTGTATAATATTAAATAAGAAACACCCACGCTCACACAAATTATCTAACCCGAGTTTCATTGAATCTTGTTTTTCATGGATAACTAGATAACGGATCGGTACTTTAGTGGTTAAATAACAAATAATACATACATATACATATAATCACGTCTATTATCCCCGAAGAGTTAGTCAGAAACTAGGCAAAGAGGATCGCGAATGCAATCCTCTGCCATAGTCCACTTTTCACCAAATAGCGACTGCACATGTGCTCGGCGTGACAGGTGGTGAGTCCGTCGCCGCTCTATGATGTTGGAAGTATGTGCAGTGTTTAGTCCGTTAGTCGCCTTTTACGACACCTAAGGAAAGCGAGGGGGTGGTAGTACTCTTTCACCGTTAATACGCGACACGGTTAATAATAAATAATAATAATTAATTTTACACAACAGACCGCCAGAAAAGGGGTTTTGGGTTAGCAATAATTGAGTTAAAAGATAAGTGCACAAACATTATACTAATGAACTATTACTGTACAGTTTTTTTTCTAGAAATATCTTATAGCTAAGTATTTTATTTGATACAAGATTAAAAATAAATAAATAACTGACTAATAAATAAATACTAGACTACTACCTACTTACTACTGAAAAAGTTAGGTTGAACATTGTTTGATTTTTGTATTGTTTAATGTTTATTGTATTTTACTGAGTTACAAATTTTTAATTTGAATTGTTATTAAAGTATTACTACTAATAGATACATTTGACTTGATTTTTAAGTTAAATAAATATAAAATAAAACCAATTAATTATTGAAACTGATAAATCGTAATAGTTCATCATAACGATTAATCCGTTAAAAACCAATTAAAGTTTATAATATCGCAATGACGCAACTCACCCGCATATCAGTGCTGGTTAGTTGACAACGCGCTCGGGATCACTGCGCATGCGCAAGGTGCTGTTATAGGCGTTTATACTGCGAGCCCCACCATAGAATGCACCTAGTTGCACCTATGGTGTGTGCCGCTTGGCGCCGGCGATTACTACCTTTTAAATACAAACATACAATCGAGGATGTTCCCGGTCGACCTGGATTTCATGACCTGGTAACGACATATTTTTTTTGTAAATGTCGTTGCTTCTGTGCGCTGAACTGCGCTGTGGTTTATTGCGCCCGTTCCTTGCATGATGCCCGGTTCTCCTAGTTCACTGATGTAACGCTTGAACCTGAACTGTATCATTACAGGCAAATTCTTCTGGTGACATGCTTTTAATCAGTTTGGCTTTACATATAAAATAATATACTTACTTAATTTTATTAGACTTATTACAAGTAGGTATTGTTATTACAATATTATTATTAGAATAGGTCCATTCAAATTTGCTACAGTAACATTTAATAATATAACGATAAAAACTTATTTTATGAAGTGCTGCTATTCACGAGAACATAGTGGATAGTATTTTCAGTCTTCACTTCGACCAGTGAAGACTTGTGTGGTAAAGTCCTATGTAATTGTTGTACATTGCTGATTTGCACGCGGGTCACTTGATGGAAAGCAATTACCGCCACCCATAGGCAGCCATTTTAAGGTCAATCCAGATCGCGATCCTTGATCGTGATCAGTGATCGCGTACCAGATTGACTGTGTAACGTGTAGATTGACAGATCGCGACATCGGATCACAAAATATCTAGAAATTTTGAAATCGGGATTGACCGTATAATGGCAGCCATAGGTGATTGCCCTGTCGCGTAGCCGTAAAAGAATACTACCACTCCCTCTCTTCCCTTGGGTGCTGCATTGAGCGGCGATGGGCGCACCACCTGTCACCCTGAGCACATGTGTAGTCGCTATTTGGTGAAAAGTGGACTATGGTAGAAGACTGATTTTGCTGTCCTCATTGCCTAGTCTCTGACTTACTATTCGGGGATAATAGTCGTGATTATATTATAAGTCTATGTAGGTATGGATAATTAAGTACTCTCTTGCTACAAAGACGAATGATTAACATGACAATAAACATCATCACCATCATCAGGCTATAAATGTCCCACTGTTGGGCACAGGCTTTTCCACATGGACAACATAACAAAACAGCTGCAAGGGAGACTATACAAAATTATTTAAAATATGCAAAATTCTTCATGTTACTTTAAAACATAAATACTTGCTTGCTATTATTATCCATAATATTCAAGAGTGTCACATGCCAGTAATGCATAGGTATAGGTCGATATCTGCGGGCAAATACTTTGTTCCTAAGGTTAATAACTGTAACTTTGATAGCATGTTATTATTGTTAAGGCAAATTAATATAGATATCGATATAATAGTGCTCACCGAATGCTGGCTTTCTTCCACATCCTCGATCCCACAATTACAAGGCTATGAATCGTACACTACTAACAAAAGTAATGTTTTACAAAATGATGGTGTAACTCTGTATATAAAAAAGGACGGAAGAAATCAAATCATTGAGGAACCTAACATTATAGATGCAAATTGTCTCATCGCAAAGATCAGTAGCGATACAGCAATTGTGACTATATATCGATCTCCATCATATCATAATATCACTAATTTTCTACAATCACTTAATGAATTATTGACAAAACAGCTCTCTACATTTAAGAATGTGTTTTTAGTTGGCGACCTAAACATTGACATTAAATCGGGAAACAAAGAACATAATTCACCAGAGTATCTAACCCATATGTTGCATGTTTAGGCTACTTACCCACCCATTTGCTTCCAACTAGAATGGGAAATTGCTTGGACCATATTTTCGCTAAAACTAACATTCCCTTAAAAACTATAGTATTAACCTCTTCTGTGGCAGACCATAATTTAGTGTTTTTGTGTTTACAAAAGCAATACTGTAAATCTTACGCAATTACAAAACACCACAAGCTGCAAAACGCGGGAATTAAACATGACCTAGACAACCTAGACTTAGTGCCCTTTTACAATACGGATGACGTCAATGAGTCAACAGAGTATCTTATTTTATCATTAACAAACATTATTGAAGCCAATACGCGAACTATTGTGTTATCACGCCGTAAAAAAATTATAAAACCGTGGATAACTCCTGGGCTGCATCAGACATCGTGATAAGCTGCATCAAAACGCTACTAAAGCACCCGAAAATGAGATAAGGTCAGTGTGGGGAAGTGTAACTAGGGGGCAAGTGTGGATGCCCTTTATATTTCGAAAACTATTTGAGCTTTTGCTGGCAGCGACATCTGTTGTTGTGATTTAAACAAATTTCAGTTTACTCAATTTTAATCTAGATGGCAATGTCAAACACTTTTGAAGCTGGCGCCATTTTAAAATCTGACAATTTTTTAGGACGAACTCGAGTTAGCACGTGCTTTTTCAATCGATAAAAATTATGGTGATTTTGAAGAATTTGTATATTTTTTGCCAATAAGTAGTTTTTATACTAACCAAACTTATTATTACTTTTGTAATTTCGTTGGAATCGTTAATAACAAGAGAATTATGTCTGTTACGGACAGAAGTCTCGACTTTATAATAATATATAGTTAGATATAATACGGCTAAATTTAGGTATTTGTATTTGCATAAGTAGATTAAGTCTCATATGTGTAAAGGTTTTTTGATAATAAATAATTAATTTTTTGCGTTTCATTTAAACAAAAGGTAAAAGTTATTAAAAAGGTAATGGTTTTGACAAAGGTAAGGGCCTGGTATATGTGCCCAGGGGCCTTACGCCTCTCTAAGGTAATTAAAGTTAGGAAAGTAAGAGATTAGCTTTCGTAATTATAGGTTTCTATTGTTATGAATATCAATGTAACTAGGAAAATAAATATATGTAGGGTATCCAGATTACGAGTGATACCGTAGGGTAGGTAACAAATTTAAGATAAAAAGAGAGGTCTGAACGAAAGGGACAGCTGCACAAATTACGACGGTTCATGTGGGTAGTTAGTTATGGTAAAATGTAAAACTGCCCACATGAGCCGGCAGCTGTCCCACAAGGCTGCTAGTTGCCAACCCATAATGTGTTTAAGTCACGGCCGGTCAGAGCAGAATTTGTAAGCTCTCTGGACCCCACCTAGAAGAATAAAGAAGCACTAATCAAGAACCGAGTTTTTATAGAAGAGCCTACAGTCCACATCGAAGTACAACGGCTAAACTGTTCGGCGACTACACCCGTCGGGAACAATGTCCACTTAAAATTTTTTATCTAAAAATTAAATGGCTGGGGAAGTGTGCCTACTTTGCATGAGGCAAGTGTATCTGTATGTTACACTTGCCTCAAATCAGGGGTTACAAACCTTTTATTTTTAAATTAGTCATAGGTAATTTCTCCAACAACAGAAATGTTATCCCATCGATAGTTATGACTTATTAAGTACTAGAAACGATTTTCTCGTATATAACTACTCTATGCCAACGGGTTTGCTTGTAAATTTCCAAAGTGAAATAAAACACGATTATTAATTCGCTAATTATACCTATTTTTCTTACTTTTTCTGTTTTAAATAATTAGAAGGTATGTTAATGTACGTAGCCAATAGCCAAACCGCGGAAAAATAATAGTTGTTCCATAAATAAGTACCGATACCCACTGGATGAAAATGTATGGAACAGCTGTTTTGTTTTTCCCGATTTTAATATTCCCGAATAATAAAAACTTCATGCACTTAAACTATTTTTAATATCCTAGTGTTGTTGATTACTATTGAAACTTTTAACATTCAATGGCCTCCATCTCCGTATTTCTGTGTATTTCATGATTGTTGTCATATTATAAAATCTTCTACACGTACAAGCACAGAAAAGCTTTCATTTAGCGAATTATGATTTTTAATTAAAAATGTTTTTTATCCCTGCCCAATGTAGTATGACACACTTACCTCATAATTTTTGCTCCCTTAAACTATTCTCACAAAGTATATTATGTTATCTAGTCGACAAATTATTGGATCCCACGATCAAGTAGAAGAGACTTCGTATTTTGGAATAAAAAATAACTGTCTATTGTACTTCAATAATATAGTCACACTTGCCTCACTATGTTGGGGAAGTGTGTCTACCATAGCACTTTATAATAGACCTTAAAAACTAATGATTTAATGGACAATATTGCGTAAAACACTTTGTTTTCAGTTAATTATGAACCACCTTTTAATTTGTTTACGCAGAGAGTTAGAAATTATATCCTAAACAACCATTGAGCTATTATTACTACGTATAGAGAAGACACCGCTCACCACTGCTGTGTTCCGTTCAAGTGCGGCCTGCCGGCCGCACTTGGGCTGCAAACGCGCGTGGTTCAAGCGATTGTGGACCCTGCGGCTACACCTTGGTTGCGCACAAACTTGCTTCGCGGTGTCTTCTCTAGTTTATTGTACCTCAATGTAAACAACATGATTTTTAAGTTCAAAATGAACTTTGAAAAAAGTATGACACACTTACTCATATTGACCTTCTTACTCAAGGTTACTTATTTAAGATACCGGAATTTTTGTAATAAATTATTGAAGAAACTTAAACGCCAGTATGAAAGTTTAGAAATAAAAAACGCAGGTCAAAACAAGAAGAAATTATGGAAAGTTGCCATAACCATAATAGTAGAGGATCCGAGTATACAACGACCTTCACCGAGCGGTTAATGGATGAAAAGTATTTTATATCAAAATTAATGTGTTAAAAAATATATTGCGAGTGGGTTGGCTGAAAAATTTCAGTCCAGTATATGATTAATTAAATATTAAAAAAAAAAATTTTTTAAATATAGCACTTGTTTTGATAATAGATAAATTACATAAGTACCAATCGAAAGTATGAAGCCTCTATAATATGCAAACGTTAGGTTGACTATTTTTTTCCTGTCATAACATTGGGTAGGCAGGTGTCAACAGGCAAGTCAATATTAGTAATTTGCAACCGTCTGGTTAAATAAATAAAATTTATGTTTACATAAAGATAAGCTCAATACAAACACACACACACCAAACCAGTGCAATGTAAAAAAATATATATTTTTTTATATTAAATTAATCATTAATGGTACTGGACTGAAAGTTTTCAGCCAACCCACTCGCGATATATTATTTAACATATTAAATTGTATATAAAATACTTTTCATCCAATTACCTTCTCGGTGAAGGTCGTTCTATACTCGGATCTTAGACTATAACTAACACCACTAATACTAAATTATCCGCCCATCAACTCATCGCAAACTCAGCTACTGCGGCGCAATCAGTTGACGCAGCAAATAGTTTCTTTATTTCTATCGGAAAAAGTTTGTCTGAGAAAGCAAAACACCAAAACAATAATTCACTCTCCTCCACTTTGCCCCCATCGCCATTGCCAACGTTGCACTCATTTGATTTATTTAACACTGATGAAAATGAAGTAGAAAAAATTATCTTGACTCTTAGAAATGACTGCGCCACTGGCATTGATAAAATCCCATGTACATTTATTAAGAAATACAAACAGCACCTCATTCGCCACTTACTTATCTATTCAACCAATGCATCGCAAAAGGTATTTTTCCCCAGCCTTTGAAAAAGGCCGTTGTTCATCCGATTCATAAAAATGGAGATAAAAGTTTTATTAACAATTACCGACCCATTGCTTTACTACCTTCCATGTCCAAAATCCTAGAAAGATTAATATATAACCAACTTATTAAATACATAGAAGGAAAAAGACTCTTGGCCACGACTCAATAATAAATAAATAAATCGACTGAAAACTAATAAATCGACTGATGACGCAGTTCATGAATTAACAGACTATATTACAAGACAACATGATTCCCGGAACAAATGCTTAGTTATATTCCTAGACCTTGCCAAGGAATTTGACTAAGTTTCAATCCCAATCCTCCTTGAAAAGTTACACAGGTTAGGTATAAGAGGTATACCGCATAGTCTTTTAAGAGATTACTTAACAAATAGGACCCAGCGAGTTAAGATAGACGGTATAGTAAGTAAAGAACTAACTATCGAATATGGTGTTCCCCAGGGAAGTATAATTGGACCCTTGCTGTTCCTTATCTATATTAACGATTTATGCCTCCTCCCCCTTCAAAACAATAGTCAGATAATATCATACGCTGACGATACAGCCTTACTTTTTAGTGCCGACAATTGGAATGACACATTCGGGTTAGCCCAGGCTGGCTTTGATTCTGTCACAAGGTGGCTTAGTACAAACATGTTGACTCTCAATACAGACAAAACTAAATACATGACTTTTTCGTATAATTTACTGACCCAACCATCCCATGACTCACATGCAATAGTGGCGCATCACTGTTATGACTCGACTGTTATCGACTGTGTATGTCCTAAACTCAGTAGCACAAGCACAATAAAATACCTAGGCATCATCATAGACAGATATCTGAATTTTAAAGCACATATAGAGGCTCTTACAACTAGAGTTCGAAAATTAATATATGTCTTTAAAAATTTGAGATATGCCGCGAAAGGAAAAATTCTAAAAGAGATTTATCTAGCCCTTTGCCAATCTTTGTTAACGTACTGCCTTTCATCTTGGGGAGGCCCTCATAAAACCACCGTGCTTAACTTAGAAATAGCACAGAGAGCCATTTTGAAAGTTAGCACGTTTCGTCCTTTCCGTTTCCCTACAGCAGAACTCCTAGCTGAATGTGATGTCCTTTCTGTTCGTCAGTTGTTTATACTACTAACTGTAACAAAAAAACATTCACTAACGCCCTATAATCCAGCACTACAAACCAGCAAAAGGCGAGCAGACATTGTTTGTTCAACTGAGCTATTTCGTACAGCTCACTCTCACAGATTCTTTTGCTTTCTCGGAAGTTTTTTGTATAATAAACTTAATTTAGCACTAGGTATACATCATATGAATAAAATAAATTGTAAGAAAACCATACAAAAGTGGCTTACAGGGAAAACCTACAATGACACCGAACATCTATTATTAGTTATTACATAAGTTGGCAATAGCAGCAACATGTAGCATAAGCAAAATGTTATTAAAAGTATTATAATTTATTGCTATTTAATAAAATGTTATGTAAGCAAGCGCTAACACACACTCACCGATAGATGCCTAGGTACGGGTAAACTAGTTTACTTAGTTTAGGTATCAGTTCGGTTATTTTGCACTACTAACCTTAATTTTAAAACTTTACAATATAGGCGGCACTCTTGTAATGCATTATATTATTATGTAGACAAATGTTATTTTATAAGTTTTATGTATTTAGTCTAAAGTTTTACACAGCAAATAAAATTTATTCTTTATTCTTATTCTTAATAATTATTACGGTGAAGCAGACACCCTCCCGGACACCGAGGGGATGGAGGAGGTGCACTCTACATGAGTACGACACCAGGCGGCTGGCGAAGTTATGTCAGACTCCTACTGACTAAACACCCCCATGAAATTGCCATAAACCTGAAGAGATTCATACAGGCTTGATATGATGCGATCGGCCCGTGGGGGGGGGGGACGCACAGAACCCTCAGTAAGAGAATCCCTATATACAGAACAGTGTGTCAAGATACAAGACTTGAAACTAATGTTAACAAATTTGGTAGCCAGCTTAAGAAGCATTTGTTGAAAAGTTTATTTTAATTACATAGATATAGTTATAGCATATAAGTGTTAAAATATCATGTTGTTGCCATTATCAACATGATCTGTTGAGACTGTTCTGTACCCACAGTCAAACTATTATTATAGTTTTGTGGGGCTATGTTTGTAAACTTGGTTATTCTTAAGTTTAATAAAGAAATTTCATTCATTCATTCATTCATTCTTTCAGCTCCCTTACTCTTGAAACTGATCGCTATTGGATCGGATTGGTATTGTGAATTTTTATATTTTTAAGTTACGACACCAGCGCTAATTTGGATTAATATTGGGTAAACTAAATGGCATTGAGTTTTGTATTTTTTTCACTCAATATCCACGCAATATAAATATTAGCTCTGGTGTTGTAACTTAGGAGTACGAAAATACACAATACCAATCCGATCCAATAGCGATCGGTTTCAAGAGTAAGGGGCCGGTAATTTGGGCCATAACTACCACATTCATATACGCGGATACGGATTCTTATACGCGTTCCCACGGCTAATCCTCGAAGGCAAAATTCCGGTAAAGTGAGGCCCGGGACGTCCTAAACGTATGGTTGGACGATATCAAACAGAGGACCTGGACTGGGACCGCTCACAGAACAGAGGATTCTGTTCTGAAGAGCCGATAGAAATTTTGTCGACTGACCTTCAAACTTCATTAAGAGGATGGCACAAAATTATGTTGAATATTTCAAGAAAAAGATGGCACGTTATAACATCAGCAACATTCGCATATTCACAAATAGAACAGAATCAAGTCAATGTACGCACCAAATCGACGATCGAACTAACAAACATAAACATGCAGATCAAAATTCCGAATCCCACGGGCCGAGCTGCCTGGCGTTATTGCATATTGCAGTCAATCTACATTTGATCGATATAAATCGCATCAATCGACAGTGCTAGTTACGAAATTGAGAAGAGTAGGTATGTACTAGAATGTGATATGCCTGAATAAATATTTTATTATGACGACCACCGTGGTCGAGTGGTTAGCAAGCCACCGTTTCCGTGGTCCCGGGCTCAATTCACGGTCGGGGCAATTTAGAAAAAAAATATTAAATTGATTTCGGGTCTGGGTGTTTGTATATAATACCTAAGTATGATTATAACTTTGACGACCTCCTTGGTCGAGTGGTTTGTACACCGGTTTTCATGGTGTCGCCATCTCTGAGGTCCCGGGTTCGATCCCCGGTCGGGTCAATTTAGAGAAAAACTGTTTTTCTAAATTGATTTCGGGTCTGGGTGTTTTTTCTATGTTTATGTATATTTATCCGTTATCTTACCATATAAACGAGTTTCACAAGAATACTCATCTTGGTCTAGATAATTGGTGTGAGCGTAAAGAAATTAAAAAAAAAAAAAACTTATCTAAGAATAAAACAAGTTTCAAAAGAAGCTTAATTTGGCTAGACAATTGGTGTGAGGGTGGATCCAAAAATATGCTTACCTAAAAAGTTGCTATGAAAGCACTATGTAACGGTACAGAATGAATGGTATCTGTTCGTTAGTAAGGAATGTATGGGAGTAGCACTAAAATTAATATTAA
This sequence comes from Scoparia ambigualis, assembly GCA_963921215.1. Taxonomy (NCBI): domain Eukaryota; kingdom Metazoa; phylum Arthropoda; class Insecta; order Lepidoptera; family Crambidae; genus Scoparia; species Scoparia ambigualis. Next base: position 28,493,006 of record OY992506.1, read on the forward strand.
TGCGTAGCACCATTAATATAATAAGCATGAAAAGGGAAAAATAAACTAGTTTAAAATAATGGACATGTGGACAAGTGGCTTTACGTTAAAGGTAGTAAGAATGTGTCAATGGACTAGGGGCTTATCATTATTTTGAATTTCGCGGGGACTGTTCCGTGTGTCCCTTGCGACATAGGCGACGTCTACCGTGCGTTATTTACTTGAGTTTCGCTTAGGATTGTTAGGTTGGCAATGGATTAGAGTGATGGGGTTGGCTATCGTGTCCCTTGCGACAGAGGCGACGTCTACCGTGCGTTATTTACTTGAGTTTCGCGTAGGATTGTTAGGTTGGCAATGGATTAGAGTGATGGGGTTGGCTAACGTGTCCCTTGCGACAGGCAGGCGCCACCTATGTTCTGAATACGGAACTTTTTATAATTTTACTAAATACGGGATTATTGGCTTGAGTGGGTGTTTATTAAGAGGGAATTGTTGATGGAAGGCTACATCTAGATGTTCAAACATGTAATATTGGCTATCTAAAGAGATTTGGTTGGATTATGGAAAAACTTTAGAATTTACGCGGGGGACGGCGGCAATGAGCGAGCGAGAAGTTGAGAAAAGGATAGAAAGAGAGGGGAGATGTTATCTCCACGTGGAGCGACACGAAGTTTGCATGTAACAAATGATAAGACACGTGAAGTCGAGGCGCTTAGGCGAGACGGCTAGCGGTTGGCTGAAGGGAAGAAAAGCGGATTTGCTCGGGCGAATGTTGGGCGCGCGTGGCGCCAAAGTTAAGATGCTTGGGGAAAAGTGGAAAATTAGCGGGCATTCAATTGAAGGACGTCGGAGGCGCGGTCCAATTTACGAGTGGCGGTAACGATCTCATACGTGAAAACGAGCGTCCGAGCCTTTTAGCTAAGTGTAATTCGAGCTGCGATATTAACTAAAATTGTTTGTGAAATAGAAAGTGATTATTAAAGTAAAATTATTGTTATCGCAACTCGAATTGTTAACAGAATGCAGTATTCTGGATCATATTAGCGGAAACGCATCACGGTGGCAACGAAAACTAATATGATTTTAACTGACCTCGGTCAGGATGACCTTTGACTGTATTTAATAAGGTCAACGTTATCTATTACAACGCTAAACAATACACTATATTCGAGAGAGTAACGGGTGAGAGACAGTTGTCTCCCTAGTGAAAATCGAAGATAGATCATACACCAATTAGCTGGAGATAGGCACGTAAAACCAAATTTAATTTTGAGCCTATCTTCCTACACACAGGGTAGTGTTAGGTTGACACACTGGGTATCCTGGCCCATCTTGCTAGTTCACTTAGAGGTCTGTTGCTTGCAGGGGCGACTCGACTTACATAACTCACCACGAAATTAAGTTAAATGTGACTTGGGCCTAGATTGCAAAAGTATACAAGTAGGGACTGTTAGTTCGTAAAAATATAGGTATTTCAAGTGAGGTAGGCTGTAGGAATCTATAGGTAGGCGTTTCTATATATGTTATTAGGTAGTTGGGGACAGCACGGTGTGTGCACGCTGTGCGTACATAAACTAGGTACGTAGGCCGCGAAGCCGGAGCTGGATTAATTCCGACTAATAAGGTAGGGATAATTAAGTTATGGTGCCTAAATAGAAATTAGGCACCATAACTTAATTATCCCTACCTTATTAGTTGTTACCAATTAACTATTCATTTTAAATAATTAGCAGAAGTGTGGTAATATTGAACCATCATTACTTTGGAGTACCTAAGAGTCTAGACTGGTTTCCTATTACAAGAAAATACTAAAAGGTTATAGCAAGTAAGCATAACTGTACTGTGATGTTTGATTTCTAATACTGAAATGACCAAACAGGCATTTTTAGCTTTCCCTGAGGTGCGATACGGCCTTAATATTGCTACTCTCCAATGTATTATAAATAGACATCCGATACCTATTGGTAAAATTTAAGCTGATACAAAACAACTAAAACCAGTTTGGAACCTATGTTATTCCGTTGAAGCTGCGAATTCACCTTAATGGTCAAAGACCTTATAAGTTATGTACTTACTTCTAATAATATGAAACATAGAAATATTTGTTGGGAGCAACCTAAACCAATTAGACTAATAGTACAGTCTGCTTTATACCTATCAAAGTGAGTAAAGGATAACTTCTAAATATAATTGATTTAATTATTAACAGGGATAATTACCTGATTTACTACCTACTAAAAATATACTAACTATGATTTAGTAGGCTATTAAATAATCACCCAGTCTGAGAGACAGGGGTAGAAGTTAATGGGAAAATAATTAATTTAAGTTCACTTCCTAAATGAGTAGGATATTGAATAAATCAAACATCTTTTAATAAACTTAAGATGTGATAATCTGCCAAGGCAGCCAATACAATCTAGTTATATTGGTGATTTATAAGATCTGTATAATAAATACTAAGAGTAAATAAAAGTAATTTTACCTTTATTAATAGCATTATATTTTAGTCCACTGCCTGAAAGTGGGTTTTGAATAAATTATGGAACTGAAGGTTAATATTCTGATAAGGCAATAAAGACAGTCAGTTAATAATGTTACATTGTAATATCTTTATAATAAACACAATAATCAGAGAAATAAGTGGGTTCTGTTGAATGCTGGCTTCCCACCTCTGTTCGATAAGTGATATCATAAGACATAAGTTATTGCATTGAATAATTAAGTTCTTAATGTGAAAAGGATATTTGGATGATAGCAAGCCCTAAGATAAACTCTTTGATTCATAAAGAAATAATTGAATATAGAACCTAGTAAATAATAACATTCTTATGTAAGATGAAATTAAATTTTGAGGAGAGATGTAAATTCTCAGTTTTTAGAGAATTAAAGCCACAGGCTAATTAATGTTAAAGTCAATCTGGTCAGAGCTGATATAAAACAATGAGCTGGTCGGCATGCTAATAGCGGGGCGGGGCTATTAAATTACCAGAATTCTCTAATATGTCATATATTTCCACAAGACTTTTATGTATAATGCTATTGTTAATAAATAATAATACCTGTAAGCGAAGCTATCATCTGATTATCTTTAAGTGGTTGACATTCTTTTCCTGCTGCTGCTGTGAAGGATTTAGGTCCCAGTTCAGACGGAGTCACTGATAGGCTACACATATCTAGGATATTAGTTATTGACGGATAGGTAATTAGGTCAGGAGAAAATAATTTAACACAGGGATAAGCCAATTACTAAACTTTCACGAAAAGAACTTGAGTTACTTAAATGCGGTTAACAACGGAGGGTTCACTAGACGATCTGGCCAAAATAGTATTTATTATAATATTACATTGCTTGACTGAAATTTATCACAAATAGAATTAAGTTATGCTAAGGTTCCATTATCATACAAACACTACACGGCGATGAGTGTGTGTATGTATCATAAGGTTAGAAAATAGGTCAGGTTGAGAAGTTACAACTATGTGTAACACCTTACACCTATAATAATATATTATCGCTTCATATTAAAGATCCAGGCAAGTACTACAACTTTTCCGAAGCAACCATACTATTTTATGTTTAGTTTTGAAGTTATTGAAGGTAATGCTGACGTCAGCAAAAAACTATTTTTATTTCTTTCTTTTTAAATAGTAATTTAATTGACCTTTAAAAATATTGTTTTATTGTATTAAAGCATTCCTTAGCTCCATACAAATTTTAGGTATTTTATATATAAGTACTTATATTTAAAAAGAAAACTGGTTTTTTTTTCTATTTTCACAAAATTTTGTTTTTCTCGGTAGTTCTATCTCTTCCGTAACCGATTTTAATTGTGAACTTGCATAAAATAGTTCTTAATAGCACCGAATAAAAAGTAAATTGTTTAACAGTGGGACTTCAGAAATATTTCATTTCTAAAGTTTCCATAAAATTTCTATGGAAATAGGGTTGTCAAATTTGTAATAATTTATTTTATTTAAAGATAAAGACAACTAATTCTTTATTGCACAATGACACATTATGAACATGTAATAAAACAATTCTTTTCCTGTAAAAAGAAAATCCGAATTTACCAGGACTAACAAATATTTTTTTATTACATTAGATATAAAATATTGATTTTTCCTTCTATTTGCGATGATTTTTTAATCCTTATAAACTAAATTAGTAAGTGTAACAGCCCTTTTGCGGACCCAATTCAAACAATTTATAAAATCGCAATTTTTAAAGGAAATATTGCATTTTTATGGTTTCTATGGAGTTTTCTTGAGTTTCAGAATAACTTACAAACTAGACATAAAAAAATTATAGTTGTTTTGGAAAAGTTTTAGTACTCCCTTAGATCTTTAAGATGAAGCGATAATATATAGGTGACCGCGATTAAGGTAAAATGACACAGTGTGGAAAGGCACGTAGAGTCGTTGGTGCCGGTTGCTGTCGTAAGATGGCAGTCGTTAAATCCAGCAAGCCGCATTGGGCCAGCGTGGATGGGTTACGGGTTACCCATTTGCTATTATTGTCCTGTGAAGGCCTGTGCTCAGTATTGGGACTTTTATAGGCTGTTAGAGCTGATTAAATGTTTGTTCATTAAAACAAATCTGAGCATTTTTAAGCTTCTCTAACTCACACCTCGCGTATTTAATGAACTGTCGATAGATTGTAAAGCTTTGTTGAAAATAAACATTTTACATCTACAAACTTCGGCACAGTCATAAAGCACGTGTGACATAATGGATGTTGAACATTCACAACTAGCTGTTTATTACATATTGGCTGAAGGAATTTCTTTAACGGGCACTCTTCTACCTTCCATCATTACATAATATTTACCATTTTATATTACGAGTATAAGGAAAAATAAACATGTAAAAGAGACGGTTGGCAAATAGAAGTGGTCTGTATTAAGTAAGGAAAGTGAAGACAAGATTTTGTTTCATATCATGATAAATTCAATACCCCAGAACTTCTGCAGCGAGAACATACTACGTACCTTACACCTTAAAAAACAATACAATTAGTTTTTCTAATCACTATTTTTAATTGTCAACTACAGTAAAGCCATACAACAGTAATTCAATTGTTAGTAAGTACGTTTTCTCACAGATTTGAGCGTTATTATGAAAAAAAACAAACATCCTATTAACAAAATAAGTTACTAAAATTTCAGCCCGTATCATTTCAAAATACGTCATGCTTGTCTGTTTAAAGCTCATAACATTGGTATCGTCATCAATCGATACACGAGTGATTCGTTATGGTACTCGATTACGTTTCAGATATCGTAATAAACGGACAAGAACAGCGCTTAAGATAGACCGGTTTAGTCTGGGCCTGTTCCAGAATTATCTATCCCTTTCTATTCTCATATAACAATAACAAAACGGCTCAACTCTACGGATCTGAGTAAATAGGTTAGATCACAGGAAACTGTTGCCTTATAAATCTTTCACCTGCTTTAACATGATTTGTGCTATGTTGCAAGCACTGTTGCTTTCACAGGATGATCTATCATTAGATTTTGCAATAAGTGTTATCAAACTATCTCTTCGTCGTTGCTTACTCCGCTTAGAATTAGGTACTCACAATATGTTCCCGGTCTTATTTAAAATTTTAAAATATTATCAAGTAAGGAAATATGAACCCTTTTAATTCGATCGTTAAAGAAATATGAAAAATCTTTTTTTTTTATTTGTTTTTTTTAACGATGTTTCAACCGCCTCTGTAGTCTAGTGGCTAAGCCACCGGTCTTAGACCCAGATGCCCAGGTTCGATTCCTAGCGGTGATACATTTTTGTGTATATGATTTGGTTGGTGTTAGGGCTTGTTAAGTCCACCTGGCTAGCTACCACCATCTTATATAAAGTTTGTTGCTATAACAACAATGTTAATAGCATTGTTGTGTTCCGACAGTTTGAAGATAAGATAGCCAGTTCCTCAGAGGTTGAGGATTCCGGGTAAAGCGCGCTTCACCCTTATCGTCACTTATCATCAGGTGTGATGAAGGCCAACTGCTTACGCATAGTAGATTAAAAAAATATATGTTTTTGTGTATTCCTACTTTTCTTTAAGTAAGTAATTAAGTATACTTACATATTTTCCCTAAATGGTACAAATAAATACATTGTTATTATTGATTGTGGAAAAACTGGCGCCCTAAGAGGGTTTACGCCATTCGGTTTCCCATACAAACTTCCAAGTCGAAATTTTTAATTTTACCAAAAAGCCAATTTTAAGGAAACTTTGCATGCTTAAGCAAAATAAAGGGATCTAAATAGTTTGTTGAAAACATTTTTAAAAAAGGTTTATTTAGCTGAGTTATTGCGATTTAAAGTCCACTATAGAAAGTTTAAAATCGCATTAACTCAGTTATTTAAACGTGTTTTAAAAATGTTTTCAACAAACTATTTAGATCTCTGTATGTTACTTTAGCATGCAAAGTTTCCTTAAAATTGGCTTTTTGGTAAAATTAAAAATTTCGATTTTTTAGTTTGTATGGGAAACCGAAATGCGTAAACCCTCTTAACCAGGCTTCGGACTGATGTTTTTTTTACAAAATGCCGTAATAAAAAGAAATAAGTTAAACCTCGTAGACATTTTCTCCCATACACTATCAAAATAATAAGTTCATAGCAAAATTCTGAGAAATCGTAAAATTAAAAGCATTCAAACGCAACACTCTCGAATACCTTACTCGAGACAAGTTTTATACTCGTAGAAAGAATTCGATCTATTCTAACACCGATACCTAAACAAGAAAATAAGACATAAATGCTGATCAATTAATTATTTATTAAGTATCTATGGTTGTGAATAGTGGGGTCTAGATATACAGAATGGATATGACACTACGACAATAAATGAAAATATGGGCTATACTAGTCCATAGATATAATTTGAAACTATCAAATTAATCTTAGCACTGAATTTTTTTTCATTTTTCATACAAACTAAATATTTTATAACTTAACTTTGTATGAAAAATTAAAAATAAATCAGTGCTAAGAATAATTTGATAGTTTCAAATTATTTCTATGAACTAGTATAGCCAATATTTTCATTTATTGTCGTAGTGTCATATCCACTCTGCATAGTGTCTGAAAAATTTACAATATTTGTTCAAGTAAGTATATCTTTTTTTTCCGATTAGTTTTGTATTTTGTCTATAAGTTTTTGGGTTCGGTTTTGTGAAGTTAATAATTTTTTTTATGTAAGAAGGAGGCAAACGAGCAGGCGGGTCACCTGATGGAGAGCAATCACCGCCGCCCATGGACACCCGCAAAACCAGAGGAGTCGCAGATGCGTTGCCGACCTTTAAAAAAGGAATAACGTTAAGGAAGGAATAGGAATTGTGAGGGGGGGGGGGGGGGTGGGGCCTCCGGAACTCTCACTGGTCGGACGAAACACAACAGCACAAGTGCCATTATTTCACGCCGGATATACGTGAGAGGGTGGTATTACCCCGGGCGAGCCGGCCTAATGCGTGCTGCAAAGCAGCGTGGCTCTACCACTCATTATTATACCCACTTTTTATTTTATTATTTCTTTCTTTAAAAAAACAGCACCTTTGTTCTTTATTTCAACAAGTAAAACACTGCCAACCGCACTCAAAGACGAAACGAAGAGTACATACATACGTATAATCACGACTCGAAGGGTTTGTCAGAGACTACGCAATGAGGACTGCAAAAGCAATACTCTACCATAGTTCACTTTTCACACGACTGCACATGTGCTCAGCGTGACAGGTGGTGAGCCCATCGCCGCTCTATGCTGTTGGATGTATGTGCAGTCTTTAGTAAGTTAGTCGCCTTTTACGACACCCAAGGGAAAATACAACTACTCTTTTCCCTTGGGTGCCATAAATGGCGACTAACGGACTAAACACTGTACTAGTATTCTTTTATTGAGTCGCTACACACACTGCTCTTACGTTGACATTATTATTTAATGAACATGATAGATTTTGCAGTGCTCTACAACTTTATAGATAATGCTTGCAAGTCAGTGGAGTAGATATAATTTTATAAATAATTAGTGGTTCGAAAGATTATCCTTACAAATTAGTCTCAGATTATATTGTAGCAGGCTTAATAAATTAATATTATATTAGTTTGTACGTCAAGTGTCCTAAACGATGATATATTATTGATGCTATTGAGGTACTAAATTGAAATTGATCGCGTTTTAATTAGATTGTGGGTATTGAGATCAAGGCAGACACAAGATTACCAGACGCCTGATCCTTATAAATCGATTTATTATTGTGTTTTGGTTTATCTTTAAAGACAAAAAAAATTGCTGCTGGAATTAAGAATATATTATTTTAAAACTGAAAATTTCATAATACCTACCTACTTGCCTTAGTAGGACAAGTCCCAGTACAAGTATTTACCTCTTTCGCAATGCCATCGTTTTTTTAGGGTTCCGTACCCAAAGGGTAATAACGTGACCCTATTACTTAGACTCCACTGTCCGTCCGTCCGTCCGTCCGTCCGTCCGTCCGTCCGTCCGTCCGTCCGCCCATCCGTCACCAGGCTGTATCCCATGAACCGCGGATTTCAACTGCCAAACTCTAAGCAATTGAAATTTTCACACATAATGTATTTACTGTTGCCGCTATAACAACAAATACTAAAAACAGAATATTTAAGGGGGGCTCCCATACAACAAACGTTACTTATTTGCCGTTTTTATTTGGATATTAGTAACGGCAACAGGTAAACTGTCTAATGTAGTATAGATAATGGTACGGAACTCTTCCGACCGACTCGCCCTTGGCCGGTTTTTTAGGTAATATCTTAGACAAATAAGATCCTTGGTAATATGATATGAATACTTCGAGGAGCTCGATAGCGCAGCGGCTAGCGCGTTCGGCTTGCCATCTTGCCCGCTAAGTAATTTTCGCAATGCCGGGTTGCTGAATGGGTGACCAAATGAAAAAGATCTCGAGCTCCTCCGTGCTTCGAAAGGCACGTTAAGCCGTTGGTCCCGGTTGTTGTCGTAAGATGACTGCCGTTAAAACCCATCAACCCGCATTGGGCCACTGTGATGGGTTATGGTTATTGCCCAATAACCCCACGTGCTATTGTCCACGTGGTAGGCCTATGCCCAGCATTGGGACGTTTATAGGCTGATGATGATATGAATACTTAGCTCAATACTACATTTTAAATTGATTGCTAGTTTTGTAACGTTTATTAATTGTTATTTATATACGATGAATGTTTCTCCGTTTGTACCTTATGCGTTCATACATTCAACCGATTACGATGAATTGGAAATAAGCTGTGGGCGTCAAGTATAAAAAAACATTGAAATCAGGTATTCACGCATACAAAGATGCGAGCGACTCGCTGTATATAGACAAATAAAAGGGTTAATCTTTATTTTGTTATACACGTATTGCATTCTTTAACCGTACGATTCATTAGGCATTTTAGTCGATGAGAACATTAGAACAATACCACAATGATTTTTGCGCCTATTGTCATAAACGCTGCCGTCAATGCACAGCATAATAGGTGTGAGTCTGAAAGAAACATTAAAGTTAAAGGGTAAGAAGGAAGGGAGAGTTAGGTGCAAGAGAGACCCACAAGATCGAGGTCGCCCCAGGCCGAGACCTGAAGGTCTATTTTCTTACTCGACTGGCAGTTAAAATGATAAAAACCCAATTAAATTCCTCGTACACTGCTGTGCTGAGTACTGTGCCAATGGCTAGTGAAAAATACAGAGCGCGTACAAAACGTACGACGAAATTCCTAAGGTGTTCATAATTTTAAATGTCAGTCGAGTTAGAGAATAAGCCAGCTGGTATGGTGGTATAATGGTGGCCTCGGTGTATGCGTAAAGCATTTTAACTAGTTAAAAAAAACCGAGTCGCGTAGCGGTGAAAGAACTACCACCCCCTCTTATCCCTTGGGTGTCATAAAAGGCGACTAACGGACTAAAGACTGCACATACATCCAACAGCTTAGAGTGGCGATGGACTTCACCACCTGTCACGCTGAGCACATGTGCAGTCGCTATTTGATGAAAAGACTATGGTCGAGGACTGCTGTTGCTGTCCCCATTGCTTAGTCTCTGACTAAACCTTCGGGGATAATAGTCGTGATTATATGCTAGGCAGAGACCAAAGTTTTCCATAATATAAAGGTTTGATCTTTATAGGAGATGTCCCATGTAAGAAGGTCGGGGTCGCACGCGGTCCACTTGTACTAAGTCGCGGGCAGGCAGGACAACAAAATTCTTAATACTTATATTCAAGAATTTTTCAGCTACCACTACCAAATTTATGATATTGAGCTTGGCGAATAGACCAGATACTTCAGTAAAATAATAAAATAATAACATTCGAATACAAACATGACATTGTAAAAGCTATAAGAAGACTTGCACGAGTACAAAACGTTTCAAGCATTTGACAGATAGGTACCTTAGTTGATACTATAGACTAAAATACCACACATAAACCGGAGACGTTTGAGATCAAAGATGTCGATAGCACGGGCTGAGTGACCTGTTTTACAGATTTATTAGACAGTGATCTGCAACCGGTGGGGGATTTCAGTTTCCAAATAAATGGCTCTATAAAATGAGCGCTACTCCTGTCTAGTTTTTAATTGCTAGTAAATGTTACGGATAAATCTATTAGTAAATATAATTGAGACTTAGTTTACTTATATATCTTACAGTTGCAGTTTGCTAATCACTTTGTTATTGCAGCTGTGAGTGGGTACATAATATTAATTTATTATTATTCTAACTCATATTACAAATGCGAAAGTACCTATGTTGGTTTGTTACGCTTTTTCCGTTAAACCGTTAATTTTGTTAAATATTGGTATAGTTAAGGTTTTTAATAATATTTTACACACATACATACATATATACATATAATTACGACTATTATCCCTGAAGGGTAGTCAGAGACTAGGCAATGAGGACCGCAAAAGCAGTTCTCTGCCGTAGTCCACTTTTCACAAAATAGCGACTGCACATGTGCTCATCGTGACACGTGGTAAGCCCATCTCCGTTTTATGCTGTTGGAAGTATGTGCAGTCTTTAGTCCGCTAGTCGCCTTTTACGACACCCACTACGGGAATAGAGGGAGTGGTAGTAGGTATTCTTTAATAATATTTTATTACTTATTGTAAAATATATTTTTATAAAATACAGTGGCCCGAACGCGACTTCATCCGCGTGAACCCCCCGTACCCCGTGAAGAATTTCCAGAATGTTGTCCTGACAATTCCAAACACAACAAACTCAAAAAGGAATTAGCCAAATAGGTGCAGCCGTACTATTGTGATGCACACGCACCATAATCAAGAATATTATCCCCGAAGGGTTAGTCAGAGACTAGGCAATTAGGACCGCAAAAGCAGTCCGCTGCCATAGTCCACTTTTTACCAAATAGCGACGCACATGTGCTCAGCCTGACAGGTGGTGAGCCCATCGCCGCTTTAAGCTGTTGGATGTATGTACAGTTCGTAGTCCGTTAGTCGCCTTTTACGACACCTAAGGGAAGAAAGGGGTGGTAGATTCTTTCACCGCTACGCGACGCAGTTAGTTTATATAAAAAATATTTAGGTACTTATGTAAGATTTAAGATAATTAAACAGGGATAATAATAATACTTTATTGCACTCAAGGAATAAGCAATAACATAAACAGGACAACTCACGGAGAAGAGAGTACATGTAGGCAGCCTTATTGCTTTATTGCAATCTCTTCCAGGCAACCTAATATAGGGTACTTATATGGTTTTAAAGTTGTTCGTCAAATATTTAATCATAAAAATGTACTTATACATTAAAACACATCCATATAATAGGTACATACTTATAATACAGTTTGGCATCTGAAGTCTTACTAGACTTCAGATGCCATACGTTGACCACATGTTATTGTAAATAACTAAGTGTACTAACTTGTTTATATGTATAAAGAAGTCTAATAAGCTTAAGACTATAACTACGCCGGAAAGCTGTAAAACGATATACGTAATAATGCAAGTTAAACAAAATAATCTATTCGCCAAAGTGGTTATCCAAACATCCTGCTGGCCATAACGCCGACGTCCCGAGATGCACGCTTCCACCTAAACCCACAATTGGGATCACCTCGGCGCCACGCTCGCCCGCGCCGCCGGCATGCCAGAAAGTGCGTTCCTCATTTATTTTCACCAACAACTTTCGCACCTTAGTACCAATTTAAACAGCGCGCCGAAGACACCATTTTAAGTCATAAATGCGCCACCTGACACGCCTCATACACATGGATTTCGGTTGTCACGACAAGGATTCCGGCGAAGTGGAGTGCTACCTCGAAATATGTAAATACCTTTTCACTATCGTCGCCCGCACGGTCAACCTTAGTATTGTTTTGGAGCATTGTATTTGATATTTTTAGTTGGTTGGCCGCCGTTTTTGGGTCGCGTAAACAGATGTGCTCTTCTGACAGTAAGTTAGTCAATAAGTCAGAGTCGCTGCGTTTGTGTGGCTGTGCAAAGCCGGACACCGGCTCGCAGTAAACAGTGCACATGTGATTGGATATGCCTACAGAACTACGAACTATTAGTACTAGACGTGACAATGTGCCGAGCCGTGAGTAGCTTACGTTAGTTTTAAGCTCATTTGTGCAAAAGGTGGAGCCTAACAGTTGCGTTTAAACATTTTAGATTGTGATACGGGTACTTCTTGCGCTATCACAATACAAATTCGTAAGTACAATAACGATTATTTTGTTAAAAATAAAGTAGAAATAAAAAAAAAAATTAGTAATTCTAATCCTAATAATGTGAAAGAATGTATCTACTAAAACGTGTAAAGTATTAAAATAAAGTCGTGCAGAAAAGTGAAAGAAAATACCGAAACCATGGATAGCTATTTAACTACAAAGAAATTTTTAAAAATAAAATACACAATAATTTAAATAGCAAGAGCTAGCTGTAATAATAAATTCATATCCTGGACATAAAATTACAGAATGATAATAATTGTTGTCCATTTAACGTGTAGTGGTGTAGTTGATGTACCTTTAACAATCATTGTTCAACAGCCAACCCGGAAGCTGTAGGATGCGTGGAAAGGTTCGCGACTCTGCTGTCATTCCTGCTGGTGGTCATCACCTTCCCGTTTTCGTTGTTTGAATGTTTCAAGGTATAGATATTATAATTAATTAAAGTAATAATTTTATTTTAATTAATGGCGTAGCATTTTACTCTTTAGGGAAATTATTGACAATTCTTTGTGCAAATATCTAGAATTTTTACTGCTTTTTTAAAGAAAGACACCATTCATAATAGCTTTCCAGTGAATCTCTATCAAAAAAGGAAAAATGCAAGTGACACTAGATACTCGTATTTGCACAAGAAATTGTCAATAAGTTGTTTACAAACATTCTTCGTCGAATTTTCTTCAAGTGGTATAACGAAAAGAACTCTGCTAAAACTCGTTATACACAAAAGTCGTTAAAAAGTTATGCACTCGTACTTGTACGTCTTGCACCTTCTGTCATCATAGCGGACCAGCTACCATAGGCATATATATGTACTAGCGGCCGCTCGCGGTTTCACCAGCGAGGTTCCCGTTCCCGTGGGAATATCGAGATAAAAAAAAAAAAAAAGTATTCTATGTGTTAATCCATGTTATAAACTATCCGTATGCCAAATTTCATCCAAATCCATTCAGTAGTTTTTACGTGAAAGAGTAACAAATATCCATCCATACTTACAAACTTTCGCGTTTATAATATTAGTAGGATTTAAATTTATTTGCAAAGAATTTTCCAAATATTTAGACAAAAAATAGTAAAACTTAAACTTAATTCAATACAAAAAAAAATTAAAACATAAGCGTCAAGCAGTGACAAATTTCAACGGGTGAAAACCAGACCTCGGTAGCCAAGTGGTTAAGGCAGCCGCCCAGAATGCGGAAGGTGTGTGGTTCGATTCCCGCCTGAGGTTGTCGTCTTTTTTCAGTGTTAAAAATTTACTTTAGTATATTTAAGCGTTAATAAAACACTAACATATATAAAAAACATTAATTAATTTGCAACGTTTTATTATTTGCGTTAAAAAACGCTCAAATAAACGCAAAGATAACGAAACGTTGAAAAAAATGTGTACTAAAACCATTCCCGAATAAGGAAGACATTTTTTTCAAAGTTTCGTTATCTTACTTGAACTTAATTTCAAGTTATAAACTTAAACTTCATTTCAAGTTTTCTTTCTAGCTTAATTCCTTTTTAAGAGTATCCAACGAACCTTATTTTCATACTTAGGTACAGAAGTCTGTATCGGTATTTTCTGTGCCTATCGTCTTATTTGAAGAATATGAGGTCCATTCCTAATAGTGCAATAATGCGCAATAATAATGCATAGTGATATGACTGAAATAACTAATGTCTTACGTAGCAACGCGAGTTAATACCCGTGGTATTAGAAACGTCAATACGGTGGCCGCTTGCCGTAAGGTAAAATCGTTAGATTGCCGACCGATCTTATAAAAAAACTACCTCTGTTTTTTTTATAAAAATCGGTATCGGTATATATTGTAATAAGGACAAATAATATGTACCAGCCAAAACTGTCATTCTCTTATCTTTCCCGCCGTTATAACGCCTCTCTGAAAAAGGTATTAAGGGAGAAGCGCAAATTTCTTAACAAATATCGTAGATATGGCAATATGGATAACTATGAAGTATTCTCATTATTATGAAAACGTGCCAAAATACTATAATAGCAATACTATGGGGAATATATACAGAAAATTGAGGATTCAATAGTTAACAATCTTGATCCTTTATGAAATCAAATAAAAAAGGCTCAACCGCGTTGCCTCAACCTTGTCTTTTGAAGATCAGTCAGCAAATTGTGGTAACGAATTATGTAAGTATACTTTTTTGCAATGTATTTTCAAACGACTTTTCTCTCCAATTCTAATAGTCCTAATAATAATAACTCATCACCTGCGAGGACAGCTTCCCCTAACCAGGCGCAAGCTATCGCCGATATAATCATTGACCCGGAGACTGGTTATAATACAATTAAATCACTTGAATAAATCACTTGTCTAAGGGCGCTGGACCAGAAAGCATACCACCTTTAAAGATTATGAACTGTGCTATGGAATTGACTGAACCTCTTACGATACTGTTTCAACGGGCTCTTTCGGAAAGACTTGTCTATTCAATATGAAAATCTGCATTTGTGACTCCTATTCACAAAAGTGGGGATAAAAGCAAGGTAAATAACTAGCCCAATCTCTAAAATAGGTATATTCGCGATGGTTCTAGAGCGTCTGGTCTGCACACAGATTTACAGCTCATTATCGAACACTTTCATTGCCGAGCAACACGGTTTTCTTAAAAACCGTTCCTCTACTTCTTACCTATTAGCTTTTACCGAATATAATTCATCTGGTATGGAGTCTCAAGGCCAAGTCGACGCCATCTTTACTGACTACAGCAAATACTTTTATCGAATAGACCATAAATTAGTTTTACAAAAGCTTCTCGACGCGTGGATTCACGGAAATTTATCTATCTATACAAATTTCCGTGAATCCACGCGTCGAGAATCTTCATATATATATGTACAACAGAACCCAGGCTGTAGCCTTAAATGGTTACACTTCTAATTGGAATATTATCCCTTTTGGTGTCCCCCAGGGATCCCACATTGGGCCATTTTTGTTCTACCTCTTCATAAACGATATCAGCTTCTGTTTCATCCACTCACGCTTTTTGTTGTATGCAGATGACATGAAAATATTTAAACATATTAAAAGCATCCATGATTGTAACCTGGATTCTGCAACAAGACCTTGACAGTCTAGAAAAATATTGTATTGATAATAAGTTAGATCTGAATATCTCCAAATGCTACCAATTACATTTAGTCGTAAACCTGTGACTGTAAATTATAAATACATGCTTAAAGGGCTTGAGCTTATGAAAGTCAATGAGGTTCGAGATCTCCGTGTAATTCACGATAGTAAATTGACATACGAAAAGCACGTAGATAACATAGCCAAAAATGCTTATCAATCTTTAGGCTTTATTATTAGATCTTGCTCTCAGTTTTCCAGTATAAAAATTGCCAAAGTCTTGTACTGCTCGTATGTGCGTAGTAACTTCGAATATTGTTCGCAGATTTGGAACCCACAGTACGGAATCTACATCAAGAGATTAGATATTATTCAACGTAAATTTCTTAGATATTTGCAATTTAGATGCAAAGGACGAGAGCGATTATCAGTGTATCCCAGTAGTCCCCTCTAGCCTTTACCCCTTGGGGGACAATTGGGTTTCTTTTTATAAAAACCTCCCAGTGGTCCCCTTTACTAACGACAGGGGTGACAACTGAGACTTTAATTTTTAGATGTCCCAGTCTTCCCCACTTGAGATGTTGCCGTATAATTTTTTAAGTGGGGGAGACTGGGATATTTAAAAATGTAAGTCCCAATTGTCCCCTCCACCGGTGACACGGGGTACAACTGGGAGATTTTATAAAAAAATCCCAGTTGTCCCCCAAGGGGACAAACGACAGAGAGGACTACTGTGGTACACGCGATTATGAGTCGAGGTGTAGGAAACAACTTAAGTTCTCATATATAGACGGGAAACGACTGATGTTGTGACCCTTGTAAAACTAGCACAGTCTATTATAGATTCCCCTCTAACAAATTGAAACAGCAATAATTGGTTTGATATGGTTCCTTAATTCTTAATCGTTACATAATTAGATGTTCCATCTTTTTTTTTTTTTTTGGTTTTTAAAGTATATTTTCATATATATCAGTGAGAACCTACTGTTTGTGACTGAGCTTAAACCTAAGTAGTAAGTTAAGATCATAGGATTACAAATAAGTACACAAGTGTCTATATGCGAAAACAAATTAATTGTGTAAGTATATTTTTATTATGTTAGATAAGCTCTTAGTTTTACTCATACAGTATGTTTTCCAAATAAAATAAAACAAAATAAAAATAAAATAGCATATCACCATGCCAAGTATTTTAAATGGATCTCATACTCTTCAAATGAGACGTCAGGTACAGAAAATACCGATATTTACGTATCCATCATTTTCCAGGTAGTTCAAGAATTTGAAAGGGCTGTAATATTTCGCTTGGGAAGGGTCCGGAAGGGCGGCGCTAGAGGGCCAGGGCTGTTCTTCGTGCTTCCATGTATAGACACTTACAGAAAAGTCGACCTACGAACTGTGTCCTTTGACGTACCACCGCAAGAGGTAAGGATTTAATTATTTTGTTAAACATTTACATATTGTAAAGTAATATCGCCGTTTTCCTGTGTCTGTGATTCCGTTATCCGTCTCCGTAAAAATCCAATGCGTGGTTTAGAAGAGGAAAGAAGCCACAAACACAGGAAAACGGCGAGTTTACATAATAATATGTAACTTAATGATTTTCTTATGGGTGATGATAAAATTTGTTTAATACCTTGATCTTATTGGCATCAGCTGAGACGTCCCACATAGACTAGTGAAACGGTCGGGTGTTAAATTACTGCATCAAGACCAAGAGACGTTGTGACAGATGTTGCTTTGCAAAAACAGTTGTGTATATTCGACAGAGTGATTTGAGTAAATAATGCGAATTATCTCCAAGTTACACAACAAGATTTTGTTTATAGTTATTACTAAACTAATTTAGTTATAAAATGCACTCGTGTTAGAAACCACTACTGTGATATAAACGTATGTAAGTATGATAGAGCCGTGTGGTACGGTTTACTAAAAGAATACCTAGGTACTAACGGACTAAGCCTTTGGGGATAATAGTCCTAAATTTATGTAGTATCACAGAATCATATACAAGGTAGTATGTTAGAAACAATCTCTTGAAAAAACAAGAAGAACAATGTAGTCGTAACGTCGTGTAGGCCAAGGGTTCGAGTCTCACCTGAAGCAATTGCCCTTTACAAGTAGAACCATTCGGTATTTTAAATTTTAAGTCATTGAACATTTGTAACCAACGTCTTTACTCAGTCAAATAATCTTTTTATAGCGATTAAAATCAAAACATTTCATTTTATGTAATGACTGAATACTATTCTGTAGCAAGACCGGCTATACTCACTACGCTTAACTTCCATAACGATGAGGATCTCAACTTATGTCATAATTAATAGTATCTGCTCGATATTGCTAGATAACGTTCTATTAAACGCATGGACATACTGATGTCTATGATGTAACGTTATAACCTTACAATTGAACGCTCTGTTGGAATCATCTTTTATAGATGTAAGAGGTCTATGATGATGAACGTTTTATGACCCTCTTTCGCTTAGAGTTTAGAGTATCAAATCTTGGAATATCGTTGACAGAAATTCGTACGAACGACTCCATACTGCAGGAACTCGGCATCCAGCGGCGTCTTTGTCTTTGCTCGTTGTAAGGCGGGTTACTACTACTGAAGTGACGACCACGACCACTCTGCCAAGAGTGTAGCTACTAAAGAGAATCAAATCTTATGAACCTACTACGAATACTAAAGTAACGTAACTTTAGTAACTAAAGGTTCATATGTCTAATCTATACTCTAATCTCCTTCGAGTCCCTCGCGTTTCAAAATCTATTGAGAAAAATAAAGTTTTTATGCATTAATTCAGTCTAATATTTTATTTATTCGTTTATCTTTTTTTTTCTTTTATAATTGCTTGACACTATGTATATATTTCTAAATAAGTATTTTAACCTACAGTTTAATTACTTAGATAAATCACAACTAAAATAACGATAGCACCTAAATATAAGATTTCCTCTCCTAATTAAAAGATATGCTTATTTCACTACGGGAAGTAAGAAGAATTAACCCGAAACATAACAAACATTTCAATATATTTAATCTCGACTGAAGACAGGGCAAAACTCGATCGGGAAAAGATTAAAAACGTATCATTAACGAAAAACAGTCATTCAAATGCCGCAGACAACTAAAAATACAAGAATACGCAAACATAAACAGGGCCGGGCTGCAACAAAATAAGCCAATCACTCGGTAATGACGTTGGTATGGAAATCAGAAGTCTTAGGGCTGTGGTAGGCAGGAGTCTGGTGGATATTAATATTCTTTTTGTAAGTTTACTCTCATACTATAGAAATATCAAAATTCTTTATTCGATGTCAACTACATTTCAGCTTTATTCAAAATACTTCGATTCGGTTCGGTTTGGCGGCCTCACTGAAAAGAACCTTCAAGAAACTTAGCCAAAGTGTTCCATTTCTACCTATCTTTTACGGCGTATTCTGTTACGAGTATTCTGGAAAATATCTCTATTATTAAATGACAGTTCGCATCCCAAAAAAACTTATAAGTCATAATCATACTTACTTAACATCGGAGATGCAGACATAGTACCATAATCATGTAAAAGTTTAGGTTTTTCTTACATATCCGTATTGCTATCACATTTTTTTGTAATTATTAGTAAAAATATAGTTACAAAACAACCAACTCAGCCCTATTCTGCCATTCAGTACGACGATTAATTGATGTGGCTGCGAGCCATCGTTGAAGTTTAACGGCTAGTTAAACAATACGGACTCGTAAACCGATTGTCTAGAATTGCGACCTAGTAAACATACCGAATGTTATACAAAAGGTTTTATTAGCATTTTTCACAAATTTAAAACCTACCATGCGTTTTAATTGCAAATGAATATGAAAAATGTTTAAGGCACAGAACGTTATTTAAAAAAAAATCCGATATTGCAATGCCTGTGTACAAAATAGTTTTGGCATCTTTAACTCGTAATCCAACTTAGACGTTAAGTAGTATTATTATGATTATTTTAATTCAGTATATGATGAGGCTGAAATGATTTTGTAAAAAATGTAGATTGTAACAAAAAAACTTGCAATGTTGTGTTGACGGCTAATATTTTTTATTATAATGGTTTTAGTGGAACAGAAGTTGACAACTTCTGAAACTTAAAGGGAATTATGGGGTTTTAGATCTTATAGACCCTGATTTTCTTATAGACCTAGTGACATTGATGACGTTATTTAATTTATTTATTAATTTAATTAGGACAGCCAATAATAAAACCGCCTTCAAAAAAATCTAACCCAAGAAAAAACACAATCAGCAAATGTTCCAAAACCAAATTAAAAATACAACAAAATAAACAATAAAGTACACTGACACTTAAAAGTTATAAATAATCTTTTTATGACTCAGAGTTAAATCACATTAACAGTTTAGGTCCTACCCAAATCTAACACTAAGTATAAACAATATACCTACATCGATATCTATTGACAAACAAAAGAAGAATGGGCAAAACGTCCCCCCTCCTTGTAACACTTAAATCTATGCATCAAATAAAAGTACTTGATAATTATGTGAAGCATTTTATTGTATGACAGCAAATCTGTCAAATAATGGAGAAAAAAGTTATTGAGAAGAAGAATATTAAAATAATAAATTATTTTATAAAATTGAAGTCAATATTTTTTCTTGAATTTAAACTCCTCCCTCGCAAATTCCTTTGATTTATATGAGTCGTATAAAATGAAAAAAATAAATGAAAAATGAGGCCTGATTCTCATTTTTTTTTTTCATGTTCCCTTTTTTTTCATTTTTTTCCATTTATTAATTCTCTCGTTCATATTTGCTGTCTTTACAACAAAATACACTATTTATTTCGAAACTTACCATGTGGGAACTTACAAGGGGTGGGACGGGTTTCATACAAAAACGCCCATTCTTCTTTAACCCAAATTTATTTATTACAATATTTACAATAATCATAAACAATTACGTACCTATTGACAAAATTAAACACTAAAATTAATTGAATATTAACTATAGGTACCTAATCACAATTTTGCTGCCGGTGCCAGCCAATTAAAAAATAAATTAAATACCTAATAAATCACCTTACTATTTAAATATTATACTTGTTTAGTGCAATAAAGAATAAATAATAATAATAGGGCGGTTATCAATTAAGACACCGTTTACGTGCTTATCAAAAATCCGTTTCGTATGGGAGCCCATTTTTTACCTACCTCGTTGTCTTGTAGGCAGACTCGCTACGGTTTTTATAATGAAAATTAAAAAATTATCCTCTAACTCTTGGCTGTTGAGGGTTAAGGTTAAGGAACTAGGTAAAAATATAACTAGAAGTCTAAATGTGCATACAGCATTGAAAAAAAATATCTCTTAACTCTTAACCGTTAAGGAGTTGACCTTTCATCATCAGCTCAGCCACGCATGATAATGACTAGGTACCAGATGTAAATATTTGTGTAGCGTTGGAAAATACACTAAAAACATTTAATATGCCTATAAAATTTAAGGAATGCCTTCGATATTTCTGGGATCCCATCATCAGATTTTGTCATGGTGACAATGGGACCACTCAGTAAGCATACCCTTTCGAACAAAGCAAGAATTTTCAAAATCGGTTTACTACTTACGGAGATATCGCGTAACAAACATACAAAAAAAAACATTCAGTCGAATTGAGAACCTCCTCCTTTTTTTGAAGTCGGTTAATAAAAACACTGATACATTTTCACAAAACAAAACATAGATAGGTACATTTATAAATGTCTATCAATTATAGGCAGCCACAGCACGCTTATTATATAAACCAGAAAATAAAAACAATAAAAAGCACGTAAACACTAAAATTACATAAACACACACATACTAAAACTATCAAATTAAATATTATAACAAACAGAACAACTAATAATAATATGAAAAAGAGTGCTTAGTTTTGAGAGTCTAATCTCAAAGCCAAGGCTTTCTTGAAACTATTTATAAAGAGCTAGCAAGTATGTCGACGTCAGAATCCATAGCAATATGCAGCTTCATAAGCCTACTAATTGGAGCATGACATCCAAGATTAGTTTATTACTACGGACAAGAGACGGATAAGGGCATTTATTTATGTAATAACAAAGTTTTGTATTTATTTTATTTATTTATTTATTCACTAGCATTTGCTTACACTAATACAGTAAAATATGTAAATTACAATGTCAACATTATCTGTTTAATGTATAACAAACACTTACAGGTAAATACAACATGTTAGGAATCATTCAAGGTACGGACACAGAATAAGTACGGATATGGTTAAAGATAGGATATTGTCTCTGTGTGCTGCTCTAATGATATATGGAAAACAGTAATTACATTAACAGACGCGGAAGACCAATCAGTTAACTTCATTTATTTGACTAACGAGAATTATGGTCAATATCATAATTCAGGGGGAGGGAGCGATGTTTGTTTTGAGATGTCCGCCGCCGTCGGCTGTGAACTGACGGTGCGCAGAGCTGACCTCATTTGCAGGATATTTTCCCGAGCTAGGTCGAATGGACGCACATTTGCTAGAAATTAATTGTTGGCTACCATTCCAAATAGTAATTTAATAACTGAAATGTTTAACAGAGTTTAACGGTTTGTGTCGGCTCGAAGGACCAAAATGTAGAGGCGTAAGAATAAGTATTTGAAATGGAATTTTACTGAAGGATGAGAATCAGATTTTCAGACTACCATAATTTGCTTTCAGCT
Organism: Scoparia ambigualis; assembly: GCA_963921215.1. Classification (NCBI taxonomy): domain Eukaryota; kingdom Metazoa; phylum Arthropoda; class Insecta; order Lepidoptera; family Crambidae; genus Scoparia; species Scoparia ambigualis. Next base: position 28,515,550 of record OY992506.1, read on the forward strand.
TTTTGAGAAATATATTTATCTTTTTTTTCTTTTTTTTTAGAAACATTATCCATGCTATTCATGCTTTTCGTTATGTCTGTCTGCATTCTTTTATTTATTTATAATAGTCCTGTTAACTTATCCTGTTAATCTAAATGACTTGTGTCGGAGTGGGTTCACGTCAGTAGTCTAACGGAGCTATGAGGAATGAACCACGATTTCTCGCGTTCAACCCGACCATCTATCTATCCGCTCCAAAAATCTCTTTGATCCGCTCGGCTACCGATGCCTTAAATATCAAACATTATAATCAAATAGATGTTTGTCAACTGATTACACTTTATCGCATAAGCAGTTGTAACTTTAAACAGGGCACCATTATGATTCCCAGACATTTAAACTTGCCAAATGTCACCCGGTCGGTCGGTGCGTGGCTCTTCCATCCTGAGATGCTGTCTGACACAGGGCTGTCGCTGTCAGAAAAAATTTTTTTTTAATATTTTTGCTAGAAAATCTAATAAGTAATTCACAATCACAAATTCGTCAATGAAAGAACAGGGCATTATGTTATTGTTTATTATTAAAATTTTGCATTCATAATGCTATCTAAATATAGGATAAAATGTTTACTAGAAAACTTGTTTACTGCGCAGAGCAGTGGACCGGCACAAATGTTTAAAGGTCACGGGTTCGGATCCCGTTCGAACTTGAGACTGGTTGTTTTTTCTAGTAAACATTTTATCCTATATTATGTTATTGATTAAAAATAATAAAAATAAAATTCATTTAATCGACCAACTTGAATCATTACATTACAATTTCATTATAAACAAATCACATTATATTATTCAATCACATAAAAATAAAATTGGATAAGTAATTGATTAATCACATATTAAAATAAAAAAAAAATAAAAATAATATGGAAACAAAATTTCTTTACAAAACAAACAACAAAACAATAAACATTAATGAAAATTACAATATTAATTATTTATTATGACTTAGGGGTCAAAAGCTATGTCGGTCATCACAACTAATTTTTAAGCAGGCTTCAACGAAACTGTTCGTTTTTTTATCTCTATACATACAGACATGACACTTACATTTTGAAGGCAAGAGCTTAGCTCTGGTATTAAAGGATGATTATGATATTTTGTTTTTAATTCCAGTGAAACCATTTCCTTTCCAGGTCTTAACAAGGGATTCGGTGACCGTGGCTGTTGATGCAGTGGTCTACTACAGAATCAAAGAACCGTTGAACGCCGTCGTCAGAGTAGCTGACTATAGGTAGATCATAGCTCGTAATTGTAACTCTACCTTATGGAAAAGGCGTTTCGAAGAAATTCGGTGTTCTATTTAACCTTTATTGTGTGCATAAAATTCCATAACATTTCCTAATTTAATAAATTACGAGTACATTAATGTTTGGCAACATGAATAAAGTACATCCACTTGCGCTCGCAAATATGTTTGCGAATCATCATAAATAAAGAGAGTAATAAAATATGCATTTGCGAAAATGCATTGTAATATAGGTACTGAATAATTCAAAATTACTAACCAGCTCACCACTTGATATCCAAAGTTCAGCTTTGATCGGTCAAGTGCATTTGCTTTTTATTATTATGATTATGAGTAAGTCAGGTGACGACGTTCATTTATAATGCTATCCGTGCTTGCAATATGTAAGTAGATTGGATATGGATAAAAATGGACCAGGAATAAAATCGTTTAAAGTTAATTATTGTGGATGCAGAGATTACTAACCACCTCAAATTTATGAGACATTGTGACGCTTATAATAATATGTATGCATAACATGTCGAATATTCTGACAAGCTTTTCAATATTATACTAATATTCTCTATTAAAAGCTAGACTCCGATGAAACCGTTTTACTATCTCCAATGTTATTACCTTTTTTAACTGGTCTGTGGTTCTAACGATGATAATTAAATTAAGATGATCATTTCTGTAACATATAAGTACTTACCCAATTATTTGATTGATTAATTTTAATTGTAGGAAATCACTTCTTGCACACAAGACGTGAATAAGTTACAATTTTCTGAAGTGTCTTCCAAGATAAATTAAAAAGGAGATCGATAAAGAGAGATCAAGTTTCCCATTTTCAATTTCCAGCGCATCCACAAGGTTGCTAGCAGCAACAACGCTTCGCAATGTACTCGGAATGCGCGACTTGGCCCAACTGCTGTCAGACCGGGAAGCCATCAGCCATATGATGCAGGCCAACCTGGACGAGGCCACTGACCCGTGGGGAGTCGAAGTTGAAAGGGTGGAGATGTAAGTTCATTAGCCTCTTTTATACGAGCCAAACCCCCTTTTTTTAAATATTAGTCTGCAAACGAGCAGGCGGGCCGCCTGATGGTGAGCGGTCACCGCCGCCCATGGACATCAGCAACACCAGAGGTGTTGCTTTTACGTTGCAGCCTGAGAAAAACCTCTTTACACCCCTTTTGAAAGAGCCCATTTCGTAGTTTAATGGGAAAACTTCTGTTGGCAGCTTTGATGACTCCTTTTTTACAAGAGCCGTGTGGTATAACAGCTCAGAGGGTGTCATTATAGCGGCTCACTCTCAGAATAATAACCAAAGCATAAAAGGAGTGCTATGACATTTGTGTGGGCACTCCGTTTGGTCACCATTCGAATTACATTTGTATAGATCGCTATTGAATTTTGTATCATAAACGGTGACCGGTTTTTTTTTCGCTAGACGTTTCACGTTTTTAGCAACTTATTTTGTCTCTTTTCTTTCAATGTTTATGGCCCATTTGAAAAAATAGGACAACTATATAAGGTGACTGCTAGAAACCGCAAGAAACTTCAAGGGCTGGTCAGGTCAAGTGTTTTAAACATGACAAAAATGGTCTCATTGTAGACTAACGTAGGTACTTATCGCCCAGCTGACGCGAACGGGTCAACAGACGGTCGGCCCGGCGGCAGGCCGTTGCCCGCGCGTTGTAAATAATCGTTATTTTTTATTGTTTTTCATTATATTTTTCTTATGTTATTGCTTAAAAATTAATGAGATAAGTACTCAAAGACTATCCAATTAAAATTCACAAAATGAATTATTCAATTAAAAATTAAAAAAACAAGAATTCCTTTTTTGTCACTTTTGTCATGTTTAAAACACTTGACCTGACCAGCCCTTGAAGTTTCTTGCGGTTTCTAGCAGTCACCTTATATACGAGTCTCATTTGGACTCCTTCTATGCTTTAGTTATTATTCTATGGGCTCACTAAAAGAATATTACCAACCCCTTTCTTTCCTTGGCTGTCGTAAAAGGCGACTAACGGACTAAAGACTGCACATATCCAGCAGCACAGAGCGGTGATGACCTCATTACCTATCACGCTGAGCACATGTGCAGTAGTAATTTGGTGAAAAGTGGACTGTGGCAGTGGATAGCTTCAGCGGCCCTCATTGCCTAGTCTCTGACTAACCCTTTGGGGATAATAGTCATGAATCTATGTACAGTCACGAGTAAAAATATGCAAACAATTGTAACTCTTAATATAATAGAATAAGAGTCAAAGTGTATACTTAATGGTGCACGTGACTGTATGTATGCAGGTTTACTCAATGATACGAAATAAAAGGGGATAGGAACCATCTAAGTATTAGTAAATGAAGCCTTCAGGGCCGCGATGACGGCCTGCCAAGGCCAGTTTGGACGGGTACCATCCGTTCCGTTTCCTCTTTCAAGAACAACAACATACTCAAGGAGCTTTAATTAGCTAATTAAAGGAGGAAAGGAGAGATAATAAACTTCGTTATACATCCGGGAACCTTAAGGTAATCTTCAAATGCTATATTTATAGCTCATCCGCAATTTTAAGGTGAATCACTGCTTTCAGCAAAGACGTCCGTTTACCAGTGCAGCTTCAAAGAGCGATGGCTGCCGAAGCGGAGGCGGATCGAGAGGCGAGGGCCAAGATCATAGCTGCTGAAGGAGAGATCAAGGCGTCAAAAGCCCTAAAGGAAGCGTCACTTGTCATGATCGACAACCCTATGGCGCTGCAGGTAAAACATTATCTTTGAGTTGGAATATAATTATTATCGTTGACGTTATTTGCTGCTGGTGCTAGCCATCTAAAAAGGTTGTTCTAAAATTATTAGCAAACTAATTCCGCAGTAATTATATTTGTTTTAAAAAAGGTGTAAGTATGTAAGTTATTTAGCAAATAATTTAACACTGCAGTGTTAAATTAATACATGCGTAAGTACTTACTTACATACATACCTTCGGTAAAACATTTTTAATTTCCGACGGATTAAAATTATCATTACGTTATTTGCTACTGATGCTAAAGATTTTAGCAAACTAAATTATACTTTGATATAAGCAACTTACTCGGTAATTATGTTTGTAATAGTAGGTATTTGCTACTGATCTGGCCCTTTAAAGTGTTTAGTCTAAAATGATTAGCAAACATGACATTATGAGGAATTATATTGGTTGTCGTAAGAGGCGACTAACGGACTTAAATTAAAACTGCACATACAGCCAAAGCATAGAGCGGCGGTGGGCTCACCTCTTATCACGCTTAGCACATGTGCAGTTGCTATATTTTTGATGTGTGTGTATTAATTAATTACATGAAGATGTCTATTACATCTTCGTACTTACTTATACTTCAAGCCACGAGCCTTTGAGAATTTCTTATCCACACACTTTTGACTTTCTTCAGAGACTTTTAAAACCTTAGTTCCTACTCCCCTAATATCGTTCTTCGTATGTTTTATACAACGTTTTTTATTAAGAGTCATACTGTTCTATATTTTTCAGCTCCGTTATCTGCAGTCGCTCAGCACAATATCCGCAGAGAAGAACTCAACAATAATATTTCCATTCCCAATGGATTTTTTAAAAAGTTTCTTGGGACCTAGCCCTAGCTGTTCCCACTCTCTACCTATATAATTTATTTATAATTAGTAGAAAAATGTAAAATTAATAATAATAAATAAATTGTGTACAGTAATTTTGTATTAGAAGAATTTTGTTTTTGTTTGCTTGCGTTAGTAAAGAGGAAAATATTGTTTTGATAGCTACGATCACTCAACACAGATAGTAAGTGCCTGGTCAAGTAAATCTATATAAAATTCACGGAGTGCTCACCACAACTCACAAGTATACATACATGGTAAAAATACATATTTTTATAGCACCTTACGCATGTTCTACGAAAAATAACAATTAAATAAAAAAAAGAATGTCAATACTAGACTTTCCTGTAAAATGAAGACAATTTTACTCGGGTGTTATCAAATTACAGAGAAAACGTCCCGTCGAAAACACGAAAACATCTAAAAAGAATTCCATGCTAAAGGAAAATGCAGTTATCAGAAAACATTGTTTCGAGTAACAACTAAAAGTCTGCATGATAAACTCCAAGCTTCATTTTTATTTTTATAAAAAAGGAAAACAGTTTAACAATAAATATTCAACAACAACTAACATAAGACTGAGTGGTGCGACTAGTATTCCCTCGAGTCATCTTCTTCCTGCTTCGGGTGTCCATAATGCACTGGTCTTTGGGCTTGGCCACCAGCTTTTTTGTGCACAGTCGCCTGTAAATAAATATTTATTAATATAATATTATTATTACATATTAATATAATATAAAATATGTAATATTACAACTGTTAGTAAAGTTTTCTTGGACTACGCCAAACATATGGCGTTCATTTTCACTGAGGGAAGGATGGAGGCGCCTCCATCCTTCCACAAAAGATTTAAGTGCCATTTTTAAATTAATCAGTAAGATATTAACTATTATTATTATAACACTATATATAGCTTTGAATAAGTTATTTCCTATCCTATTATATTCTACTGTGAGAGAGTAGACCTGAGACCGGCCGTCAAACCACCATGATTCTCCACTTAACGTAAAGAGGAAGCGAAGTCCAAAGTAGACAGCTACTAAAGCAGAAATGTGCACTATTCGTCTTATCGTCTTCACCTAGTACATCATCTGTTTTAAAGTTACCTGGAAACCGTTCTTGGGATCAGCCGTGTACCGCACGAGACGGATGGAACCGTCAGGCTCGACCAGGGAGTACTCTCCACGGACAACATCACCGTCGCGTTGCTCTTTATGGTTCTGAAGGTTGCCAGTGTGAGGGTCTTCTACACCGTAAGCGTAGTGGTAATCAGGTTTGGCCTGTGAACGAATAACGGTGATATCGTTACTTTGTCTAAGTTTGTATAGATTTTATTAGTTCATCTTTGTTTGTAATATTTTGAACTTAGTAAAAAGTTAAGCAAATTATACACTGTCAAAGAGCTGGGCGAAGGTCAGTCAAGGAAGGTGGAAAATAAATTAAAGGGTATTGACATAATTACCACTGATGGTAATTGGCGATAATGAAGGCCAATGATACGCCCTATACCTAGAATCCTTAACTACTGATTAATTGACCGCCTTTTCTGTAGACTATCGGAACCCAACTCTGTTTCACTTAGGGTAGATTAAACCAAACTGGAATAAGACTTACTCCGAGATTAGTCTCTACAAATACGACGTTTAATCTAGGTAAGTATAAGACTTTATTCCAGTTTGGTCGAATCCACCCTTACATTGTGAAAAAGTATCTAGGTAGTTAATCGTCATCATCAGCCTACAAACGTCCCACTGCTGGGAACAGGCCCCCCACGTGGACAATAGCACGTGGGGATATTGAGCCATAATCCACCACGCTGGCCCAATGCGGGTTGGTGGGTTTTAACGAAACTGTCATCTTACGACAACATCCGGGACCAACGGCTTAACGTGCCTTCCGAAGCACGGAAGAGCTCGAGATGTTTTTAATTTGGTCACCCGTCCAGCGACCGGGCATTGCGAAAGTTGCTTAACGGTCAATATCGTAAGCCGAACGCGCTAGCCGCTGCGCCATCGAGCTCCTCTACATACTTGTCATTTTTGCACACAGGTTTCTTGGGGAAAGTTGTTTAATTTCATGGGTGGAACTCACCCTATGAATATGGCAGCGATGCGAATCAACATATTGTATAGGTTAGGGTAGGTTATTAAAATATATTATTTACCACATAATCGACAGTCTTCAAGTGCGCATATTTAGCGGTGTCCGGATGAACCTTGCCGGTGTTATGGTCGTACCCGTAGTCGGCGTGCTGCTGGGCTGGTAGACCTTCAGCAGCCGGCACTTGGACCTCTATGATTTGACCGCTGACTGGGCCACTGAACCGATTATACGAGTAACCTCCTGGCGCCTTTCCGGAGAGGACTACTGAGGCGAATGCTAGGGGTACGAAGAACTAGAAAAGACAAAAAAATAGACAAATCGTGGTTTATACTTTGAACTGCAAAAAAATGTAACGGGTATTGAGAAGCCAGTCAGTCGCTCTCAAGAATGTATACACGAAATATCAAAACTTATTTTAAATGAGGTCGTATACTATTTGGTGGGACCTCTTTTGGGAGACGATTAGGCAAAAAGAGAGATATTTCTAAGGGTTATGCCAAGGTATTTTAACAAGTGTTAGTGTTAAAATTTCAATGCTTTTCTGTTTAAAAATTAAATTTATATTGACATTTCGAACCGTTTGCCAAACTGTAAGATGTGTAATATTCGCGTATTCTTTAGAAAACAATTTGACATTGAATGTGATTTTAATAATAAAGAGAAAAGCCTTTTTTTACGTAGCAGGTCGTTAGTCGTGACTCATGATCTCACTTCCAGGCGGCAAAAAGCGGCGGCCTTCACGGTCAAGTGATACTATCTCATTGGGTAACCCAGTGACAATGAGATTTATCAGTAAAAAGTTTGTTGTCACTACACGAAAGTGTTTACTTTAGCATTGTTTGGCATTGCTGTGTTCCGGCGTATAGGGTACTAGTAAAGTTTCGTTTTTCCATATTCAAATATGATTCCTTAGTAGTCCCGTCCCACTGCTGGGCAAAGTTCACCATAATTGAAATCAAGTCTTCGCTACAATTGATGCGTATTGGCTAAATCATCACGCGTGCAGTTCTATGCCACAGTTAAGGCTGGGATTCTCGAAATTCCCGAAAATAGGGTACCTATATTTTAAATTATGGATTACTCGCAAATCACAAGTACTCAAAAGGAAAAATATATGTTATTCCACAGTATTTTATCTAGTCATTCCGGCCATTAAATACCCTCTATTACTGATAGTACTTTACTGCATCAAATAAAATTTCAAACATCCTTCTAATCGTAATTCAAATATCGTATTACTTGCATTATACTTAGTTTTAGTTAATGAAAAATATACAAAAATAATTGTCTTTGAATAGGTGAGGCATTCCGGCCGTTATAAGTTTAAAAATTAAAAAGATTTCTTGATTTTCAAAATTACCTACCTATTTTGCTAAGTTGACGGTCGCGAATCGCGATGTGCAATCAATCAGTCCCCTACTAGTTTCTGCGCTCGGGAATCCTAGCCTTAATAAATTACGTCCTGAATAGGTTAAAAAAGATTTGGACGATTCAAATCAAAGTAAGTACCTATTAATTGAGTTTATTAAATAAATATCTTTTGAGTTTGAGTTTGCCGAATAAGGGTTGGTGATCACAAATCATGCATCGAAAAATCCGCAACACACATTGCCCGATAAGGGAATTGAACCAAGACTTCCGGTTATTGAGCCGAGCGCTTAGCCACTTAGCCACCGAGGTGTAGGGTACTGATGCAGTCAAATTACAGTGTAAAGAGGCATACGAACTAGGTTGGCCAGGACTCTAGTTCTTTAAGGCATAATTTAGCTATTTAGCTCATTAAGGCAGAGGTCGCAAGACTGACTAAAATGAGTAAGGAGTTCTGAGCCTTGATTTTTTCGTCGAGTTCTAATGCAAAAAGACTCGACTCATAGAAATGAGCTTTTATTATGGAACTCAAGTTTTAAAAACTTATGTCTTTTTGGAGAAATTGAGTACCTACTTCAAAAAGAGTTATCTTCTTGTTTTTTGGGGTTTATGGTAAATTATTGATTATCAAATACTTTTCAATCAACTTATTCTGAACCTATCAAGCCACACATTCCAGACACAAAAAACTTCAGAACTAGCAATGAACTCGAGTCTTAAGAGTCTTTTTGAATATATTATTGTAATAAGACTCGAGTTCTCGAGTCATATTATAAGAACTCGTGAGTCTTATCACTGACAAAAAGGCTTAAGCTCTCATTTACGAGTCCATAGTCCCTAAAATAGGACTCGAGTCCTAGTCAACACTAATTAGATTTGAAACTTCAGGGTCGGTAATGCATGTGGCTGTGATGTATTTGTAAGCACGGTCTAAGTATTCTTAAAAGCACGGCTATTACCTAATCTGTGGCAAGGTGCGCGACCCCAAGCTGAGAGTATGAGAGTTGGTTGGTTGGTTGTTTTATTCACGCGCCCCATACATCTCTGTTACCTTATGTGTTGCACTCAGTCATGAGCTGCGATGGGCTCGTTCTCAACTCGGTAACATAAAAATTCTTGAAATATTATCATTAATGCTCTTTAATAAATTGATAATTCTGTGAACCCATCCGAAAAGAAAGCTTATGTAGGTTAGGGTCACGTCATTAGTATTACAGGACTATGGGAATTGAACCATGATTTCCCGCGCTTAACCCTAGTGTCTCCTCTTGGCTACCGGCGACGCTACTTTTCTGTTTGTACTTCTCGTTCTTTTGTACAAAATCTATTAAAGACTGGCATGATATTGATTCTGGATGATGTGCACAATGCACATACTGGCAATCGATTGGAGCAAGTGCAAAACTATAATTTTGAAGTTCAACGCTTCTTTGTCTTTTTGTTTTCGTTTATAAAGAAGTCTAATAATCTCGCAGAACAGAATAAAGACAGAATAATCATAAGCTGGCTATGTTACGAGCTACCGTCGATGATGTTATTTACGTAGGTAGTTATGAAAAAAAATGTGCTTAGATTATTTTTCGCGAACACCTAATACTTAAATTAATATTATAAACGCGAAAGTTTGTAAGTATGGATGGATGTTTGTTACTCTTTCACGTAAAAACTACTGAATAGATTTGAATGAAATTCGACATACAGAATGTTTATAACCTGGATTAACACATAGAATACTTTTTATTCCGATATTCTCACGGAAACGGGAACAACGCGGGTGAAACCGCGAGTGGTCGCTAGTACTATAATAATATTCCCGTTTGTTGCAAGTAAACTTTTTTTGTGTTTAGAACACTGCTAATAAAAATAAAAAAAAATTAACACTTGTAAAAAAACATTACACTTTTTATTCAATAGATACTGTAACTAAAAATTATTAATATTATTCTCACACTATTCACACTATTTACCTTGAATAAGAATGCCATTGTAGTACGCTACTGCTATCGATAATGTGCTTAAAAGAACAACCCTGGTACTGATGGCTTCGTAGCGGACGTTGTTGGTTTTATACCAACGATAGGAAAGCAACCGTGAGCAGAGCTGTGCAACGCCGCCGACTATGAATCAATAATTTTTCAATATTATTCGGCAGCTACGCAGCGTTACAATAAGTTGCGTAGGTTAGAAATTGTCGCAACCTCTTTGTCTCAAATTCGTATGGATTGCCTTGATTGCGAAAATAGAAATGCGTTTCGGACTGTTTTGAAAATTTAGCATCGATATTTTTAATTGTTTTCTTGAACGTAAACTAAGAGGGTTTCGCATTTCGGTTTTCCATACAAACTTCCAAGTTGAAATTTTTAAAAACAATTATGCCGATTTTAAATAAACTTGGCATTCTAAAGTAAAATACAGGGATGTAAATAGTTTGTTGAAAACATTTTTAAAAAACCTTCATTTAAGTAACTGAGTTATTGCTATTTTAAACTTTCCATAGTACACTTTAAATCGCAATAGCTCAGATAAATTAAAGGTTTTTAAAATGTTTTCAGTAAACTATTTAGATCCTTGTATTTTACTTTAGCGTTCAAAATTTAGAAATTTGTATGGGAAACCGAAATGCGTATACCCTCTTATGCATCAACTGTCTTCTAACAGGAGAGTTTGATGGCGCAGCGGTCTAAGCGTTCAGTTTACATCGTTAAGCAACTTTTGCAATGGCGGGTCACTGGATGGGTGACCAAATTAAAAACATCTCCAGCTCTGTGCTTCGGACGGCGTGTTAAGCCGTTGGTCCCGTTCGTTGTCGTAAGATGGCAGTCGATAAAACCAACCAACTCGCACTCCCTACGTGTTGTTGTGCAGCGGGAAGCTTATTGTGCCTAGCAGTGGCACGTTTATAGGCTGATGGTGATGATAGTGATGATGATTTCTTATAATAACGTTTTTTTACAAAGTCCTAAACACTGTAACGTCATCCACATTTGAATTGCGTTTGGTTTCAGTGTAAGATCGTACAGTCGACTGTACGAAGAGACTCCAATATTTAAACGGTTGGTCATTGCATTGTTTGAAAAGTACTTGGTTTGCCCAAGTAAGTAAGTAGGTACTTTTTAAACAGTGCACACTTAAAGTAATAGTACATTATGATATAAGTGCAGTAATTATCAAGCGCACGTATGTCATACGACGTTTTACAGCATATTTGCGAGGAAAACACATTTTCTGAAAATGACTGCTTGTTTTTGTGGTTTTTCTAGTGTATAAATCTTTGGTAAGCCAACTGTATTTTTCTTTGGACTTAGATGGTAATAGGCTGTCGATAACTTTTTGTGCTTCACTTATTATTTCCGGTGGTGTAGCCTGTAAATTTAGTTCTTCATTACTAAAACTAGACATATTTATTTTTAAACCTTCAAAGTGCTAAGTATTGAACAAGCAGCCGCTGTTTGAATCGACAAAATATAAGTATGTGAAAGGTAGGAAGTCTTTCCATCCAATCCCTTAGGTGTCGTAAATGGCGACTAACGGACTAAAGACTGCACATACATCCTACAGCATAGAGCGGCGATGGGCTCATCAAAATAATACTACTAACCCTTTTCTTCCCTTGGGTGTCGTAAAAGGCGACTAACGGACTAAAGACTGCACAATGCACATACATTAAACAACATAGAGCAGCGATGGGCTCACCAAAATAATACTACCAACCCCTCTCTTCCCTTCGGTGTCGTAAAAGGCAACTAACGGACTAAAGACTGCACATACATTCAACAGCATAGAATGGCGATGGGCTCATCAAAATAATACTACTACCAACCCCTCTCTTCTCTTCGGTGTCGTAAAAGGCGACTAACGGACTAAGGACTGCACATACATCCAACAGCATAAAGCGGCGATGGGCTCATCAAAATAATGCTACCAACCCCTCTCTTCTCTTCGGTGTCGTAAAGGGCGACTAACTTACTAAAGACTGCACATACATTCAACAGCATAGAACGGCGATGGGCTCATCAAAATAATACTACCAACCCCTCTCTTCTCTTCGGTGTCGTAAAAGGCGACTAACGGACTAAGGACTGCAACAACATCTAACAGCATAGAGCGGTGATGTGCTCTTCAAAATAATAATAGGTACCAACCCCTCTTTTCTCTTGGGTGTCGTAAAAGCGACTAACGGGCTAAAGGCTCCCCATCTAAGCACTTGTGCAGACTGTACAGTTGTTTCTTGCTGAAGCGTGGACTGTGTGTGCGTGGTCTGTGTTGTCCATAGATTAAAATTTAGTAATAATTTTACATTACCGCACTAGTGTGTTATTACTAATTTTACATTACCGCACTAGTGTGTAAACATTTAGTGTGTAATAAGTTACATTACGATGCTGAAATCGGTGTAATAAGAGCCACTTTACGAGCAAATGTGTTATAAAGTAATTAAAGATTAAAGAAATATAACCACCACCCTGGCCCAATGGGTTAGTCGGTTGTAATGTAACGACTGTCATCTTACAAAAACAACCAGGAAGAAGGGTTTTACGTGCCTTACAAAGCACGGAAAAACACCAGCTACCCTATCGGCTAAAAAATATGAATATGGACATGGGCTTATTTGACATTTCAAGCCCATAATATGCCCATTTAAGGACAAAATATGGGCTTCAAATGTCAAATGAAGCCCATGTCCATATCCATATTTTTTAGCCGATAAACCCGCAGATCTTTTTAATTTGGTCATCATTTATTCAGCAACCCGGCATTCCGAAAGTTGCTTCTGACGCAAATTGAACGCCTTAGCCGCTGCCACATGAGTAAATACCTCATGTGCCGCTGCATCATTAAACTCGTCTATTCCACTAGGTAGGTACGTACCCACTTTGTTCATTCTAAAGAGGTGAACATTATTTACTTAATAATTAACAATATTTATTGAGAGGCCTATTACATCTCGACTGTGATTTTTGCGTAAAATGGCCAATTTTGGCGTTCTTGATCTCAGAACAATTGGAATAGTGCGTAGCGGCCTCGCATTTTGGAAATTTTGCATAACTTTTTAATTATTAATAAAAAGGATTAGGAATTACTACGGAGTGTTCTGAAGAACTTTTTTATCATAACCCGCCCTCTCCTTTCCTCTCCCGGACTACACGTGCTGGTCTTAGAACCACTATCATACTGTACAGACTGTACGTACCAAAAAATTTGGCAAGTCGTTCCTCTGTAAGACCATTCGGCTTTGGAATTCTTTGCCGGCGCATGTGTTTCCCAGCTCCTACAGTTCCGGGTGTTTTAAGCGAGGCGTGGAACGGCATTTATGCAGGCCGTCATGAATGGGTCCGCTCGTTAACGTGCTTATTTCACGGTAGGGAGCGCTCTCATTATTTTGGACTGCATCGGCTGCTAGGGTGCAGTCACTATGACGAGTCATAATAGAAAAAAAACTACTGTTCCAAACAAATGAAATAAAAAAAAATAGAAAGTGTCTCTTTTAGGGTGGATTTCACTAAAATAGTAAAACCCTCCAACATTGCCCGCTTTTTTCACTTTTTCGATCACTGACAAAGGAGTATGGCAAACAAACAGCACCTAGGTGCGTTTCGTTTTCGTTTCGTTTAGAAAACCAGTTTAGGGACCAAAATATATGCTAGATATCTTTGTTTTCTATATAGTTTCTCTAAAAATTAAGAAGGAAGACGCAGGCAAAGTAAAGTGAAAAAGTGCCCAACTTTGCCACCTTTAAATTGCTAAGCCATTTTGAGACTTATGAGGCTGGTTTTTGGAGCCAACATTTATAACCAACTGTGTAAAGATGCGAACGTGATACTAAAAATGATCAAACCTATTTTAGTTCCGTCGTGAGTTAGGTGGGAAAAGTAAGGTACCTAGACTATTTTTAGAATTTTCATACAAATTATTTGGGAAACAGGGCTGACACAAATGTAATAAAATTTTAGGTAACTAATTACTTTTAATAAAATATAAAAGGAACATTCTCATGAAAATAAATATTTAAGTAGGTAAGTACCTAATTGTTTTGTTGTTTACCGACTTAACTTGTATTTCTAACATTAAAGACCGTATAATTTTTAAATGCCCGAGTTCCTAATTTTCTTCTACTCTTCCGCTTTTTTGTAGGGGTTTAGGATTCCCCATTCTGAAAATATCAGTACCTACCTAATATTTCCAAAGTATGTAGTGGTGTCTTTCTTTAATCGATATTTATCGATTCACAATGGCAGTGGTAGGTTGAGTTACTGGCGTCTGTCTAACTACAACAAAAAGTAATGCTAATGACTTAAAATAATAATGTCAAATACTTAATAAATGTTTAACAATGTGGTAGCCCTAGCACTCAAATCCCGTTGGGCAATGTTAGCACTGCTGGTGTGGCGCCAAACTACCTAAAATTGCCTAAGACCATAACTTGAAAAATAAAAGACATTTTTTGACTGAAATCAACAAATATTCCTTATTTCAAATTTCCTATGGTGCTAAATAGTCATAATCACGTAGGTACCTTAAGTAGTTTTGGCCCCTACGAAGATTTTTTTAACCAGTATTTGCAACACATAACACACCCGATGATGTCGCCGGTTTAGAATCATTTGACATACCAGCTTGCCAGTATAAATACTTGTTGTAAATACCGTAATTACTAGCAAAGAGTAAAAAAGTCAATTGACATAATACTTTTTTTTTAAATCGTTATAAAGTTATTTTTTTTCAGTGTGGGCAAAGTTGGAGGGTATGACGGTAAGTCTTATTCTAAAGGCCCCAGTACACATTGACGTATGTTGACCCACTGCTGGCCATCGCCAATGTGTAGACGGGGTAATGGTGTATAGTGGCGCGCAATTTACTCCGTCTACACAATGGCGATGGCCGGCAGTGGGCCAACATACGCCAATGTGTACTGGGGCCTTTAGAATAAATCCTATTTACTCGCGTGTACCTAAATGAACTTTACGTTTCACCAACGCATAACCCTCAGAACAATAATTGTTATGAGGCATAACCTAATGATAAAGTCACTAGACTAGAGTAAATTCTTATACCACCAATTTTGCTTAGAATAATGTCACTAATGTCATTTGAAGCAGCCTTCAAATTAATATTGTAACCTAAAAATGCCGCGTTGTTTGAGATTGTTGATTGACGTATCTGATAGCAGTGATGAAGATTATTTTAGGCCCACGCCCGAGATGGTTGAAAATAACTAAGATTAACAACAACAACATTAGGGTTAAGGAAAGAACGAAGATTAACAACAACAACATTTTTTTTATGCCATCGTCAGAAACGTCACGTCAAACCAACAGTGTTACGCCAGAAAATAAAAAAAAATAACAAATAAAAAAACCGACTCCAAAAAAGTTTACTGAAATAAATGCACTAAAACGTATAAAATAATTGCGTAGTTTAGTTTATTCAATTTACTTGCAATATTAACCTTTATTTTACTCAATCTTAGGATCTTAAAAAATATTTTTGATATAAGATTGAGTAAAATAAAGGTTAATATTGCAAGTAAATTGAACAAACTAAACTACGCTATTATTTTTTACGTTTTAGTGTATTTATATCAGTAAACTTTTTAAAAGTCGGTTTTTTTTTTGTTAAAATTTTTGTTTATTTCTCGCTTTTTAGTGAATCGTTCCGATCTATTTATCGAAAGCGAATGTACCTAAAATACGCGCTACTTGTATGAGACAGCGCCGTTTAAATGCGACAAGCGAAGAAAACGAGAAACGCGTATCACAAAGTAGAAAAGCAACATCCAAAACAGACGGCAAGTTACCCGGATTTACTTGTGAACGCTGTATAGACCCCCCTACGATGATGACTTGCGAGTTACTAGGGTTCACCGTTAGGCAAACTAGAGGGACGTTTTTGACTAGCTCCAGTCGTAGATCGTAGCCAAGTCACCATTGATCTGCTCAATCGCTTCTGAGAGGTTCTCAGCCGAGGCCTGAGAGTAAATTTGTAAGTCATCGGCATAAAGATGTTAAGAAGAATTTAGACAAGAAGTGACAGAATTAATAGTGTGAATAGTGTATTTTTAAATCCTAATAGAAATGTTTCGGAAGGAGTGATAAAAAGTGGCTTATGTCACTATTGTTCTTCAGCTATCTATGTGCAAAATCAGGTCGATGCGCAAGTGAGAGACGGACAAACAAACAAACACGCTTTCGCATTTACAATATTAGTTAGGAACACAGACATATAATTGTGGTTAGGAAGGATTTATTGCCGGAGTGGATCTCATTTGACCTATGGCCGAACATACCAAAATCGCTATAGATATGCCTACAATATTTGAGGAGTTCCCTCAATTCCTTAAGGATTCCACAATCAGAACTGAGTTCCGGTACCTGCCTTCTTTTGCTTCGTCATAGTCGCTTAACTATCTTAATCGAGATATCTTATCGCCAATTCGCCAACCGTGAAATACTTATCATTGAGGAGTTCCAATGACATTCTGTGGTCTTCTTCATCAGTTCTACTTCATCAAATGATACTTTCTGAATGCAAATTCTTGACTTATTGCTGAAAATACCAAAACGCTTTTTTTTTTATTGTGGCACGCCATAATGGCTTCACTCTGCCTGATGAATAGCAGCCAGTGAAGCCCAAGAAGTGAAAGCGTTCATCACAGCGCTACCACGCTATGCAGAACGCTCACACTATGGCGGCCTGCATAAATGCTTTTTCACGCCCCGCTTAAATAACCCGGGAGAGAAAGTTTTTGAAAAATTGTTTGTCCTAATATGGTTTGGCCAAACCGTTTTGGCCTAAACTTAAAACGTACAATTATTGCTTCGCCTAAAAATTGTTTTGCCACCATTACAGTTTGGCCTAAGAATTGAAAGGCCTAATTTTAGAATGTCTAATGTAAAATAGCCTAAACTATATTGGCATAACTTTATATTGGCAAAACTTTATTTTGGCATAACGATTATTTCGCAAAATTTATAAAAGCTCTAATTTCAGCATATCTAAAATTAAATGTGCCAATAATGTATTGGAATAAAAGCATAGAATTTTATTGAGAAAATAAATTGTCAGAAGCGAATCGCTGCAAACCCGACTCCACGTAGTCTTGTCTGCCTTACCCTAGAGTGCAATATAAGCCCGCGTAGGCGCGGGAACCATCTGCGACGAAAAGCTCGCGTGGGACCGCCGGAGCCCCGCAACCAGTGTTGCCAGATCCGTAGATCAAAAGTATCCTAGAAAAAGCTCATCGCCTAGAAAAAGGACTGACTGTGGTACCTTAAATTTCGTTATTTCCAAACTGTGACTGAACGAATGATGCTAAACCAGGTTTGTCACAAAATTATCGTAGAACTGACAAAAAATATCGTGGAAAGTCGACGAATTATACAAATTATCGTGCGATACTTCATTATTATTTTTTATCGCATGCCCCTCGAAATTATCGTGGATCTACGATAATTATCGCACGTCTGGCAACGCTGCCCGCAACGCCGAAGCCGTGACGGAAACTATGCATGCTGCATACCTACATGCATGCTGCATGCCTGCATGCATGCTGCATGCCTGCTAGCTAGCTGCATGCCTGCTTGCATGCTGCATGCCTGCTTGCACGCTTACATGCTGCATTTTTAATTTTGTGCGAATTAATATTTAGGAATTGTAAACTTTAGGGATTACGAATTGTTCTGCCAAATGACGCATTTGGTAAAAGACAATGTGGCGATAAAAAGTTAGGCGAAGTGAAATTAGGGCAAACACGATTCTGAAGAGTGAAATTAGGCAAAAAAAATTAGGCTTTTCGTTTGGGTGCCATTGCAAATTAGGCGTACAAAAAATTAGGCGATCCGATAGAGACCCGAAGGAAACACGTGTGCAGGAAGCGCATTCCACATACGGGCAGTTCGGCAAAAGAACGATTGTCCAAACTTTTTGGTACGTGTCTTGATGGTCAGCACGGTATGAGGGTGGCTTCTAAGACCTGCACGCGTCGATCTGGAAAGGAAAGGAGAGGGAGGGATGAGGTCAAAGAGCTGCTCAGAGCATTCACCGTGGTAAAGGCTGTAGAAAGCACTAAGGGAAGCAATGTCCCTACGTAGCTGTAACGGCTCCAGACTGGTCGTAACGTCATCGTTACTGATAATACGGACAGCACGTCTTTGCAACCTGTCAAGAGCTTCGAGCAAGTACTTGGCGGATCCGTCCCAAAGATGAGAGCAATACTCCACGCAGGAGCGCACCTGAGAGACCACAAAGGACAACGTTGCTCCGGCGTGAAGAACCGCTTCACCTTGTTCAGGATTCCGAGTTTACGTGAGGCTGTGGTTATAATGCTCTCAATATAGCTCTTCGGGTTGAGGTCGCTGTGTATGTCCATACCTAAGAGACTGAGACCAGTCTGGATGGGTAATAGGTTGCTCTGGAAGGAGGGTTGGGGGAGAAATGCGGACTTTTTAGCAGTGATAGCGCAGACCTGTGTTTTTGTGGCATTGAACTGGACCAGGTTATCAGAGCCCCATTTATAAATGCGGTCTAACTTCTTGTCCAGCTCAATGACAATCTTCCGTCTCGACTCCACTACATCGGCCTGCTTTGCCGCAGGGTGACCCAAATAACGCCGATGTACTGTACTGTCGTCTGCATAGTAATGAATGTTACCCAAAAGCGAACGATGCCAAACTCGATCGAAAGCCTTGGAGATGTCCAGGCTAACAGCCAGTGCTTCTCTGTGTTTGTCCATTGCTTCACCCCACAGGTGTGTTATGAACGCCAGGAGATCACCCGTTGATCGTTTCGGTCTGAACCCGTATTGTGGATCATGAATCAGGGAGTGATCTTCTAGGTAGCGAATGAGTTGCCTGTTTATGATTCGCTCAAAAACCTTGCAAAGGACAGAGGTGACAGCAATAGGTCGATAGTTGGCTGGGTCGAACCTATCCCCTTTTTTGGGGACCGGCTGGACGTTCGCCTTTCTCCAAGCCTCCGGCACAATTCCAGTAGAGTACGAGAGGTGGTATAGGCGTGTCAGTACTGGAGACAACTCGGGAGCACATTTTTTAAGGACGACTGCCGGTATACCGTCAGGCCCGCTAGCCTTCCGCACATCAAGTGACTGCAGCACGGCACGGACGTCACGTTGTCTGATTTGGACGTCAGGCATTGAGGAACCACAGTGAGGGATGGTAGGTGGTTCCGCGCCGCAGTCATCGACACGTGAATTCGCCGCAAAGAGCTTCGCTAAGAGGTTAGCCTTGTCTAGCGGCCGATGGGCCAACGAGCCATCAGGGTACCGCAGTGTTGGCTTGCACCGCTTTGGCCAGTCGCCAATAACTTCGGTTACCCGTTGGGTGCGACAACAGCTCTTGGCCAACGCGAGCAACGCGCTGGGCATTCGCTCTCGAGAGAGCTCTCTTGCAGACTTTGGTAGCCTTGTTGAAGTCTAGCTTGAGGGAAAAGATGTTACGATCGTTGAGCGTGCGAGCCTTGGTCCAAGCGCGATACGTCGCCTGTTTAAGTTCAACAGCGTTGGCGCATTCGCGATTGAACCAAGGGCGCGCCTTACTTCCGCTGACGACATCAGTGTAGAGAATGTAATATTCCATCCCCAACATGACTTCGTCAGTGACAGCAGAGGCACTCACCGATGGGTCCCTACCCACAAAGCAGCGCTGGCCCCACGGGATGGACGCAAAATAATCGCGCATACCATCCCAATCTGCCGACGAGTAGTGCCATAAACGCCGTTTAGACTCCACTGAGGGAGAGCTTTTACGGCGCAGTACAGTGGCACCAACCAGGCAATGGTCAGAAGTGCCCAACGGAGCACTTATCGACACTCTGTACCCGGCTGGTCGACTCGTCCCAGTAATTAGTAGTCTAGTAGGGAAGGCGCTTGACCCGATATATCTGGAATCCTGGTGGGCTGGAGAACCAGTTGAGTCAGATCATGCGTAAGAGCGAATGCGTGGGCAGTTCGGCCTGCGTGATCTGTTTTGGAAGAGCCCAACCAGGTCTCATGGTGGGCATTAAAATCTCCCAAAAGTACCACATCGGCAGACGGAAACCGCTCCTGTACGTCGTCAACTGCTTGGCTCAGGTAATCGAATAGCCGAGTTGTCTCGTGGTCTCCGGAGTGGGAACAGTACAGGCAAGCGTAGACATGGCTCTCGGAACCAAGATCCACGTGTACCCATAGGATGGAGAAGGAGGGTTCCTCCAAGCAGCGCAAACGTCGACAGCAAACGTCCGTCCTGACGAAAAGGCATACTCCGGCTTTCGCGAGGAAGCATTCCTCAAGCACGTAGCCGGGGTAGTGCAGATATGCAATGTCGGCAGGACGGCGGATCTGTGTCTCCGTCAGAAAGAGCAATGCAGGCCGGGCCGTCTCAAGGTGATGGTGGACGGCGTTGAGGTTTGAATGGAGTCCACGGATGTTAGTGAACTCCACCTCAAAAAGCGACTTGGTGGTGGGGAAGTGGGATGCCGCTGTCTGACCTGCATTGTTTTTAGACACTGACATGGTGGTTGGATGGGGGCGTGAGTAAAAGGAGATGCTGTGGTGGCAAGGGGGAAAAGACAAAGTGTGGGAGACTAACATGAACTGGTGCAGTAGTTGTTCGGTAAGACGTTAGTCGACCCGCCGGACGGAAGGGCCCCCGTACCCCCCCGAAAGTAGTCGCCGGGTCCCACCAATCCGGTCACCAACCGGCACGACGAGCCACTTCGGGATTATGCGCGACCTGGTGGAGCAGCCTCCTAGGGTGGTTAGCCCTAGTTGGGCTCCTGTACTATGCCGCGGGCGGCCAGCGGCACTACCGTTTCTACGGGTCTCCCTGGCCGGCGAATCGACCCACGTCAACCGAACAATGCGTCCACAAAGACTCCCACCGGACCTTGACCCTGCCACCACCGCACTTCCCCAAGCTCCGGTATTACGGCTCTGAACCCGGAACGCGTCCTGTCTCGAGCACTGAACACTTGGCGGGTTTTACAAGTCCGCATGGTGGTAGCGCCGGACGAGCAAAGCTCTCCAACCAGCAAAATCCCTTTAGTCGCCTCTTACGACACCCGCTAAGATACAGGGGAGGGGGTGGTGCAATTCTGAACCGGCACCACACGGGGAGAAATACGCTATAGGTATGCCTACAGTATTTGAGGAGTTCCCTCAATTCCTGAGGATTCCAAGAATCCGGACCAAGAAGTCCGCGTAAGATCTCAGTAAAGTTCCACATCTTCACTGAGGACTCAAGGGGTTTAGGGGAATATCATTTATCATTCATCATCTTATTCACCACTTATTATCATCTAGGGAAAAAAAAGAAATAAAACAGTATGGTCTCTGACCTTAGCCTGTTCCTTCACGGAACAAATATAATTTAAAAAAAAGAAATAAGAAAACAAAAAAAACGTTTGTTTGTTTGTTTTTAGTGTGCAACAAGTAGTGAGAAATTAAAAAATACTAATTATTCATATATGAGAGAGATATTGGTCTAACTACAAAACTATGAGCAGCCCTGTAAAAAAGAAAATGAGAATGGTTGAATCTGCAAATAATAGCGAACCCAGGAATGATTTAAAACGAAGAACTGAGGCCAAAGATGATCCGTTAAAGCGGCCGAGAACGGATAAATTATTAGAAGATGATATCCAAGCTAAGAAAAGAAAGAACTTTATAACAGCTTGTGAGATTGTGTCATACAAAGCTTATTTTGACCAGTGTGCTCGGTTCCAACTCGTTTACTTGCCGAGCTGCGCTAAGAATAGTGTCTGCACACACCACGACTATAAAAGCAGCGTAAGTCTTTGTCTTTTAGTAAGTACTCTCCTATTCCCATTCATCCGTAACTTCCATGAAAATTAGGTAAGTAGTTAGGTACAAACTAAGCTTACCTATGCCGATACTTGAAATCTAGATCTAATGTTGTAAAAGACTCCAGTCTTCTGAGTCTTTCAATTTGAACTCTGTAGATCATATGACTTAAATTTACAATAATACTCCAGTACACAAAACCTTCAGTAGGTACTTAACGTTTGGCTTAAATTATTATTGCAAATAAAAATACTTCCCTAGTTATTTATTGCAAATAGTTAAGTCCCAATATAGAAACTTCCCGTAAAACTACAATCGCGTAACCAAATTGGGGGGTTTATGGGACCCCTACTCCCCCCCTAGGAGACGTATAGTTTCGGAGATATTCAATAAAGAATCTGGCTCTTCGGCTAATCTGTATTACCGCTTAAACAAAATTAGGGGAGAGATGATGATTCCGGGAGACGACTTAATCTTTACTCAGAAGAAATTAAGTAAGTTCAAACTTTAATGTTATTTATTATTTCAACTAGGATATCTAGACATTAGAAGTTGTTGGTGAGAGTGAGCATAATTCTCAAACAGCTGATCTTATTTCTAACAGTTACATTCTCTTTCTGATTTCAGTTTAATGTAAAACAAATGCCATCTTATGCTGAAGAATCTTTTAAAATTGAAATGAAGACAAACATGTGGCGTGAAGCACTGGAAGTGTGCAGATTGTGCATAACTCCAGAACAACACTTATCTGCAAATGTCCTAAAAGATATTGTGGAAATCATGCTGGTAACATGTTTTCTATGTGTAATAATTTGAACAGGCATGCCTGTATCCTAGTATTATAATAATTGAAAATGAATTTGCATGTATCACATGACATGTATCATGGTGACCAAATGTAAAACATCTCAAGCTCCTCCTTGTTACGAAAGACACGTTAAGCCGTAGGTCCCGGATGTTGTCGTAAGATGACGGTCGTTAAAACCCACCTTGGGCCAGCGTGGTGAGTTATGGCCTAATATCCCCACATGCTATTGCCCATGTTTTTTTATATCAGAAATAGGCAAACAAGCAAGCAAATCACCTGATGGAAAGTAATCACGGCCGCCCATGGACACTCGCAAAACCAAAGGAATCACAGACGCGTTGCCGGCCTTTAAGAAAGGAATAGGCTCCTTTCTTGAAGAGGGAGGCCTATGCCCAGCAGTAGGTAGTTTATAGGCTGATGATGATGACATGTATCACCCTGCTGCTACCCCTGTTGTAAAAATTTTATAAAATTTATTGGCTATTGCAAGGCTCTGATAAATTAATATGTCCAGAACACTAATTAAACACGTAATTATGAAGACCATAGTTTATTCAGCTAGGTAGCCTGACACAAAGTAATCTGTCATACTTACAATTAACTACCCCCAACATTGTTAACTTTATTATGATAATAAAGTAACAAGTACCTTCTCACATTACAAACTATTCCTGTATATGACATACCTCCCCCATAAGTAAGATATTAAATGACAACTAATATTACAGAACTTCTGAACATTTTACAATTTAAACAAAACTTTAGAAAATATAATCAATCTAAAACTTCATTGTTAGCAAAACTACACAAACATCATTCTAATACAAATAATTATTTTCTTTCGACACATTAGGTCTATCATAGGGACTTCTAGTATGTAGATTTAATTTATTCTTTATTTTCCCTACATCAGACAGCGGGGTGTCAGAAGATGTTGGTATTCCCAACATATCTGCCCATTTATCAGCATCAGGAATTTCAATGATAATATCTTGCTCTTGACCATTGTTAGATTCCTCAGTATCTTTATTGCATTGTATGTGTATGGAATGCTCTGTGTTATCTGGTGATACTGTTGGCCTCCTTCCTTCATCCCCTGATCTCAAAGTAGCCTGCGGCAGTGTTTTAAATAACTGATCTATATGCCGATTGACCATCAAACCGTGATCATTGTCAATTTTATAATTTGCGGGACCATTTTTATCTATTATTTTACCCGGTAACCACTTTGGACCAACACTAGTATAATTTCTATACATTACTTTCTGTCCAATGTTTATCTCTCTACTTTTATTCTGGCTATTGCTTGTAATTTGATCTTCCATTTTTTTGTTTTGTCTATTATCCGGATGTAAAGTATCTAATAATGTACGTATACGCCTTTTCATTAGCATTTCTGCTGGACTTTTATTTGTTGAAGTACAAGGAGTCACGCGTAAGCCCAACAATAAATTTGGAATTTTGACATCCCAAGCCAAATCATCCATTTTCTTCAACTTATCTTTAATGGTTTGTACCATTCTTTCAGCCAATCCGTTGGTAGCCGGATGGTAAGGAGCCGTAGTTACATGACGAATCTTATTGGCAAGTAAAAATTGCTTCATTTCTTGGGAAACGAAAGATGTTCCATTATCAGACACTAAAACTTCGCATAAACCGTGTGTGGCAAAAGTCATTCTTAACAACCGAATAACCGTGGCTGAAGTAGTGTTATTAACCATGAACAATTCTGGCCATTTTGAATGAGAATCAACAATAATCAAAAAATATTTATTATAAAACGGTCCAGCAAAATCAATGTGAAGTCTAGACCATGGTCGTACTGGTGTAACCTATTCATGTGTTGTTTTAGGAGGCATGTATCGATTCTCCAAACATTTTGTACAACCAGTCACTAAAGACTCAATATCTTCATTAAGATGAGGCCACCACACGTAACTTCTCGCTAACGCCTTTGTTTGAACCATTCCAGTATGTGTTTTATGTAATACACGTAACGTTGTTTGGCGTAGTGATTGTGGCACTAATACCCGGCACCCTAACAGTATACAATCATCTTGTACTGAAAGCTCTGATCGATGTAACCAAAATTGACGTAATTCATTATTTGTCTCCTTGGCAGGCCAACCGCACTGTATATAGCGTACTACTTTGGTTAAAATCGGGTCACATTTTGTTTCTTTGGCTATATCCTCAACGTCATAGGGAAAGTCTTCTGGAGCTTCAGCCATTAACAAGATTTCACTCATCTGTTCTTCGGGTTGTTCCGGTACCGGTAGTGGCCAGCGACTTAAGCTGTCTGCGTTGCCTATCTGTGGTCCTGGTTTGTACATTATTTTATAACTGTGAGACGTTAAAGCTATAGCTATTCTAGTTAATCTAGGAGATAACATACTAGACATAGGCTTTTTTGAATCAAATATTCCCAGTAAGGGTTTGTGATCTGTAACTATACAAAATTGTCGACCCATTAGATAATTATGGAACTTTGTTATGCCAAACATAATAGATGTAGCTTCTTTATCCAGTTGAGAATAACGGCGTTCGTGTGAGTGTAAGGTTCTTGAAGACATTGCTATTGGCCGTTCTGTACCATCCTCCATTTCGTGGGACAATACCGCACCTACTCCGTACTCGGAACTATCACATGTTAGGATCAGTGGTTTTTTTAAGTCGTAATGTACCAAGGTTAAATCAAACGTAAGCAAGCTTTTAGCTGTCTCGAATGCACCTTGTTCCCGTGCCGTCCATTTCCATTGTTGTGATGTGTCTAGCAGCCGATGAAGAGGTTCGAGTAAAGTAGCTTTATGTGATACAAATCTCTCATAAAAATTATACAGACCAAGAAATGCTTGAAGTTCTTGTTTATTTTTAGGTGCTGGAGTGTTTACTATTGCTTCTACCTTGCTTGGAGCAGGATGAATACCTTCAGCATCAATAACAAATCCCAGAAACTCGACTTTTTGTTTAGCAAATTTACATTTGTTCTTGTTTAGACGTAGACCGGCTTGTTCGATACGTCCCAATGTCATATCGAGTCTTTCTTGCATCTCTATCATTGTGCGCCCGCTAATTATGATATCGTCAATTAGGACAGCTATTCCTGGGATGCCCGCTAGCAAAGAGGTCATTAATCGTTGAAAAATACCTGGACAAGCCTTAACTCCAAACGCTAATCGATGTACAGTATATAAACCCTTGCTTGTATTCAAGGTAAGGAGCTTTGAAGTGTTATCGTCCACAATCACTTGTGTATACGCTCTATCTAAATCCAGGGTAGTAAAATAGAGTCCACCTGCTACACAAGTAAAAACTTCACTAGCTGTCGGCATCGGATAAGTGTCTGACTCGGTCGCTTCATTAACTGTGCTACGATAATCACCGCAAAGTCTTATTTCGCCTGTCTTTTTAACTATGGGAACGACGGGTGTAGCCCACTCTGAGAAAGATGTTGGACGTAGGACTCCTTCTTTCTGCAATCTGTCAATCTCCATTTCTACTCTGTCTTTAATTGCGTATGGAACTTGTCGAGCTTTAAGGAACTTTGGGTTTACCCCAGGCTTTAAGTGTATCGCTAGTGGTTTACCCCGGTACGTACCAAGACCATTTTTAAAAACATTTCTATGTCGAGCTAATAACATGTCCAATTCTACATGTTCACCGATTGATATATAACTTATGTTCATTGTAATGTTAAGAGGGCCTAGCCAGTCACGACCAAGAAGGTTAGGACCATAACCTTTTGCTATGATGACGTTCAGATTACGCGCTATATTTTTGTATAGCACAGGCAACATTGCTTGACCTAATAACTTTACTGGTGTCTCTGTCCAAGTATGTAGCGAAATAGAAACAGGGCGTAAGCTGCCGTTTGGTAATCTGATTTTTAGCATATTCCAAGTTTTTTCATTAATAATAGAAAAACTAGCCCCGGTGTCGATTTGCATTTGAACATCTAAACCAACGAGGGATACTATCACTTCATATGGAGGCACACGACTTTTACCAAGTACACAATAAATTCCGTTCAAATGATCGTCTTGGTTTTCAGTAAAATTTACGTTACGATTCCCATTCTTCTTTTTAGCCATACAAATTTTTTCGAGATGACCCCTCTTTTTACAATACCGGCAAACTGTATTCACAAAACGACAATCTCCTACATGCCGATCGCCGCAACGATAGCAAAAACGAAAGTTAGATTTCGGCTGCACTGCATTTATATCCATCGGCTCAGCGGCAGCCGTGGCGGTGGCGGACTGCGGCGGCGCAACCTGAATGACCCCACTGGGTAGCGTGCCTACGGCGCCGGCGGCGTCTTGTATCATACGACAATCTCGCCCTGCACTTTCAGAAGATAACATGGCATCTATGACATTTTGATAACTTAGATTGTCTCGTTTTAATAGTTCATATTGTAATTTATCGTCACACATCCCACATACCAGTCTGTCACGTAACATTCTTTCTAAATCAGTAAAATTACAACCAGAACTAAGCTTTCTAAGATGTGCAATATAGTCTGAAACCGATTCACCACGTTTCTGATCACGTTTATAAAACTTAAAAGACACTGATATTTCGTTAGGTTTTGGGCTATAATGTTTGGTTAAAATTGTCACTATTTCACCAAAAGTCACATCACTAGTCTTTTTCGGAGTAATTAACGCAATCAATGTTTCGTATACGCGTGAACCACACACTGTAACAAAATTAGCCCTTTTAGCTTGGTCTGAAATGACGCCATTCGCCTCGAAACAAAATTTTAATCGATGAAGATAAATGTCCCAGTTATCTGTCTGTGCATTGAACTGTTCAAATTTCACTGCTTTTGTATCCATTTTTAACATTTTTCACCAATCGTCGCCACTAATATGTCCAGAACACTAATTAAACACGTAATTATGAAGACCATAGTTTATTCAGCTAGGTAGCCTGACACAAAGTAATCTGTCATACTTACAATTAACTACCCCCAACATTGTTAACTTTATTATGATAATAAAGTAACAAGTACCTTCTCACATTACAAACTATTCCTGTATATGACATAAATAATTGTAGACAATAAAGTATAGCCTATATAGGTACTGTCCTAACGCTAGGCAAATGCCTTCATCATTAAACGCTTTGCAGGGCAGTGTCGAACTATCGAATTTATCGGATTATAGAGAACTGCATGCTGCTGTCTATAAAAGACCCCTTATGGTCCGGATTTTTTTACAAACGAGTACCTTGTAATCCTACAAAGTAGTGGTGGCGCTTACAAGTTGTAAACTGCTGACAGCCTTCGCTAATGTAATAATGCATGATTCATGCGTTATCTACATTAGCGAAGGCTGTCAAACAAATATTCATTAATAATAGTCATGTCCGATTACAGGGGGTGCAGGATTAGACAGGGGCCAGATTACCGGGATCCACTGTATACCTAAAAAATATGTATTTCTCACATTCCAGAATGCTCACAATGATGAATATGCAGATTACACCATTGATTATTTGATCAGCAAATGCCAGCAAGTGTTTGAGCTTAATTTTAGTTACCATCCTCCTTGTTTGGTGAAAAGTCTCAGAAAATGTTACAATGACTTCTTGAGTAGTCCTATGAATCGGAAAGAGAACACTTTTACAAATAGAACAGAGTTTGGTTGTGACAAAGGTATAGTGAAATATTGCTTAAACAGGCTTGAACATGAGATTAGCCAGGATAGTAAGGATAAACCTTTGGTTGATAAATATGAGAATATTCCTGAAGAAATGAAGCAAAGTGTGAAGGGGTTGCATTGGCAGAAGGAGAAATTCGAAATTTATGAGCTCCTGAACAGATCGGACAGAATTGAAAGACTTTTAGCTATTTTGGATAGTGTTATTGAATTGCTGCAATTTGATTTGGCTATATGGCATTCAAGGTGATTATTAATTCGTAAGCATTTTTACTTGACCAGTTTGAATCCTACTTAAGTACAGTTTAGGATAGTTTTGAATGCAGTTTTGCTTAACTTCAAAATTGGCAGTATAGGTAAGATTATTTACGGGCAATCTCCCGTAGATTTGAACATAATAACGGGCGATTGTCTTTAAATAATCTTATCTCCCACACTGACCTATTAGAATTAGAATACCGTAATTTGGTACATTCTGTACAAGTTAAGGGGGTCCTGCACGAAATTGTGAAAATTTACGTATTTTTAAGTCACTTGTCCTATGCACTGAATTAGTTAAATACATTAAAAGAACTTATGTAAGTTTGCCTGATCATTGCACAAGGTCATAGCCTTGTTGAAATTTGAAACAAATTCTTTAAACAATAACAAACAATACATAAATGTAATGACTCCTAAAAACATATTTTTTCGACAACTTCTTTAATTGTACGCATTTAACAATAATTCTTACATGAAAATATTTGTATTCGGCAGGGCACCTCCTTTAAAAAGTAAATTTTAATTTTTAACACAAGCGCGGTGGTTTGCACATTTCACAAAATAAAAACTTTGCTCTAATTAAATTACTAGGTCTGAAACTTCAAAGCAGAATTGTTCTAATTATAAAAATCAATATGATTGATTTTACTTTGTAGTTCATTAAGAGACTTATGTCACTTTTTGCGGTCGCGCGGCACCCCCTGAGAACAACATGGCATTGTTTGTTTTCTTTTTTAATTGACAACCTCTGTGGTCGTGTAGTTAGCAAGTCGGTTCTGGCCTCGCGGCGCTTATAAAGTGTGGCATCTATTATAATAAGGGACCATAAAGACGCCACACCTTATAGGCGACGCCAGAACCGTTTAAGTTTAGAAAAAACTGTTTTTCTAAATTGATTCGAATCTCTGTGTTTTCTATGTGTAATAAAATAGTAAAAGCCATTAAAAACAAGTTTCAAGAGAAGCTTAACTTGGGCTTGATATTGGTGTGAAATGGGCGATTTTCCAAAATCAAAAGAAATATTTTTTGTCGTATTTACCTGAGCGTCGGAACGTTCGGCGAGTCAGTTGAGTTGAGGCAATCAGAGCAAAATGTCGTCGTTATCAGAGTCAGAGGAGGAAGCAATATTATTGTGAACTTTAACTTTAAAAAAGGCGTAAAACTCGTAGAATTTGGGTGCACGAAATTAATAATGAAAAAAGGAAGAAATTAGGAGAAAACCGATTATGTAAAGAACTAGCGTCACATGATCGTTTTTTTTCATATTTTAGAATGAGCCCAGAGAGTTTTGAAGTTTTACTTAATCTTTTATATATTATATATTTATACGGCTCGGCTTTAATAAAACGCAATCTATGGTGTGTTTATGAAATAATTTTTAATTTTTAATTTGGGCTGTCAGACAATCGCCCATTGGGATTTCTTTTTTCATATTTAATATTTCAATGTTGGAATGAAATACCAACAGTACCAACATTAAAATAACTAAATAGATTTGAACCTTTCAACTGCAGCCGCGCACTGGTCAGTGCTAAATAGAATTTCTATTGTGTCTACTGGCGCTGCATTCTAAGTTAATAGTCAAAAGTAGGTCACAAGTTTTGGTAACTTATATTTTTTCAGATATACTAACAATTTAGGGTGCCACATAATGCGGTCCCACAGACCTCTGATGGCTTCCTTCCTATGGTCCAATAATGTGCTGTACACTGGAGCGGTGAACAACAACTGTCGGCAGATACTGAGGTTGTTTGTGCACCTCATACAGCTGCAATACCCTGAGAGACATATTAGGACAATGACTGTAAGTAAAACACATATATACACTATTATCATCAGGGTTAGTCAGAGACCAGGCAATGAGTCTACTGCCCTTAGAATAATAACGCTATAGAAACCAAGTTCGCGCGCCTATTTTGAAGGTTTGTGCAGTTAAATTGTGTCACAACACATCTGAAAAACAAAAGAAGTGTAATAACATCACTTTTCACAGGTAAGCTTTCAGTATTTCATAGTATCTTGTAGTTAATTAGGTCAAAATATAAACGTACTGCAGTGTGATTCTCTAAGTTAAAGCCTCGGTAGCAGCGGCCTGCGCAGTGCTGTCTCTTTCATATTCATAGAATTGAAAAGAGACAGCAGATCACGGCCATGCGCGCACGTCACGCGTGTGTGAATCGGTTTAGTGCTTCATTTTTGACAGAGCGCTTGTATGAAGACTATCTTTCTGTAGCGTTATTATTCTAAGCTACTGCCATAGTACACATTTTGCCAAATGAAAACTGCACATGTGGTCAGCGTGACAGGTGGTGAGCCCATCGCCGCTCTATGCTATTATGTACTGTGCAGTCTTTGGTCCGTTAGTCGCCTTTTACGAGACCCAAGGGAAGGGATGGTCAGTAGTAGTGCCCCTAAATTATGTAAGTAAAATGTCAAGACATTATAACAAATAAAAAAAAAATAGCATATTATGCTATGTCGAGGTTATTCATTAAAACAATGTTTTTCTTTTATTCTTCAATGGCGAATGTCTTGGCCTTTATCGCAGCTAATGGTAAGTTATGATAAGGCTGAAGGTGGAAGTGCATTTCACCCAGAAGTTCTAAAAGCCAAAGGTACTATTAAAAACATAAATATTAAAAATTATGAGTTTAATGAATTATGCCCGTAAAAAATAGGTCTTGATTCTCCTGTGAGCATTTTCGCTCAAAACCAGCAATTCATGCCCCCTTGAAAAATTACTTTGAATTAAATAATGTGTCTGTATTTTTTTTAATGAAATCCCTCTATTTATTTAACTTTTCAGTTGTGGCTGAATACTATGATCCAGACATTTTATATTTGCGAAAATAATTCTAATATTGACTACCCCAACACTGGAAAATATTGTACAACATTTGCTAACGAATTCTACAAAATAATATCTGGTAAGTAGTATGAAATGATGCACTTCATATAACAGACAACCCATTCCAGAGTTTTTTCTTCCTAAAGATAAATTCATACAAACCTTGTCCTGATAATGATAACCTGATAACAAACTTACTGAAAAAGAAATCAGCCAAATCGGTTGGGCTGTTCTCAAGTGATGTTTCGTCATAGGTTCATGTTGGCTGGAAATTTATTTTATTTATAAAGATTTTAATGCAATTAAGTGCAACTTTATAAGCCAAAAATGATTTTTGTGTTACAGGGATGCCTCAAGAATGTTTAATAAGGATTTTAGAAAGGATAAAACCAGACTATATGCAGTATCTTATTGGAACATTGCATGTAAAAACATTACTCTCCACCCAAGAAGAAAATCCCATAAGGATATTGACCGATTTTGTTAAAACATCGCAGTGGAAACAATTCACAGAAACTGATATTGAAATAAAAATATTTAAAAAACCAGAACAAAGTTTCAAAAAGGTCAAAAACTTTTTTAACTTTCTGAACAAGAAGTGTGAAGCTCTAAACTCGAGCAGCAAAAAGGCTTTGAATGAATTGAATTTATTTAGAAAACTAGAAAATCATACCAATACAATGAAGACAAATGTTTCATTAAATGATGTTGTTCACACATTGTATGTTACTTTAGAAGCTTATTTAGATGCGTATAGTGTTCAAAATATGCAGGAAGCAATAGATACTTTGAATGAACAACTACAGAACGATGGAATTTCGGATAATAATGATAGTCTGCCTCAATTCTGTTCATATTCGGTTACAGAAACGTTTATTAAAAAATATAGGTCTATTTATCAGGCACTGAGAGAACTTATGATATTACTTCAAGAAATGAGTAATAGTGGTGAACTACCAGCTACATTTAAAATATTTGGTAGAATCGGATTATTAGGGATGTGAATAGTCACAAATGTTGATATTCAATTGCTTAAATTTATTATTCATTTAGATCGGCCTATTTTTTCCCTAAGCAGGGTAAAGGCTTCATTTCTTCTTTCCACTTGTCTCCGCCACTGCAGTATACCAATCTAGTTGGTATCTAGCTCGCCACTTCATCTTCGGCTGGGCTTACTGCGCCGCCTATTGGGGTGAGACCTAAATGTTGATAGAATGCTACCGAATGTCAGACGAGCTTCGAGCTACTAAGACGAACGTGGCCTGTACCCTTAGAGACCTAACTAAAATAGTTAGAACTGTTTTATCGGGACCTAACACGATTAATTTTGTAAGTAAGTACATATCTACTTACTGCTTGACGTTTCAGCCGCGATGCTGCGGCCACTTGTCCCGTTAAAACAGTTTTTATGCAATGCAAGGCGATAATTTAAAGTCTTATAAAATAGTTAGGTCTCTTTTTCTGAGACATCCTGAATCTCTTGCAAATGTAGAATAGTTTTTATAAACTGTCCATGAGGCAGACTTAATATTCTGCTCACTAAGGACTAGGGAACCTCGAATATTAGGACCTATAACTTTGCTAATTTGTAGTTTTTTTATTAATTTACTTAAACTCATGTTTTAAAAATAAGCAATTGTGTGTTAAAATTGTACTTTGGCATAGAGAAAGCTTGTTGATGTTTTATAGTAATATTATAGTATTAGAGCTAGTTTCAGCACTTCTTGTGTGTACACTATCCTTAAATGTGTCTTTTTTCAACCACAATATAAAGAGGTTAGCTATCTGAGATGTGTCACAAGAAGTGGTGAAATAATGCTTTTTTCTTTAGGACTTGTAAATAAAATAAAGAAAAGTGCTTTTCTTTATTTTACCAAACTTTGAAATAAAGAGTTTATAAATTGAATTGATTGGAATAAATACCTTGTGTGGTGTGTTCATAAAAATTATATTTTAATAAGCCTGCTTAATTACATCACAATCACACTGGCTAGGCAATTTCTCAATAACAGCATGCTTTTGTGCTAAATAAGGGTGTGTATAAGTAGCCAGCAACCTAAGCCCCTTCGAACACAAGGCTACGCAAGTCTTCGATACTCGACGATTTTAGTCTCCAAGCGGCTACCGCCATACAAATCCATCGAGGTTCGTACACGAGTCGCGTCGCCGACATTTGTCCCGCGACTCCAATTTGTATGACTGTAGTCGCTTTGAGACTAAAATCGTCGAGTATTGAAGATTTGCGTAGCCTTGTGTACAAAGGGGCTATGAGCAAGTAATCACATCACATACAATAGTAGCTTAGCTCCTAATCTTAAACTTTTGTGTAGAGATAATACCACAATATTTTTATTGATCTGGTTTAAATTAAATTATCTGAGACCAAAGTGCCATTTGATAGATTTAGCTAACATTAATAAACTTAAGTTTACTAAATAATTTTTAATACTTTGTTTTGAAGTGTAACTAAGGAGCATGTTCCCTATTTTTATATAAAATAAACACTTGCTAACAAAAAGTTTATTTTATTATTTTTACCTCAAAAACACAGTAAATTATCAAAATATCAGCCTTTAGACGCATAAAACCATATACGCGCAACACCTAACTTGGAAAAACCGCTTACGCAAAACACCAACTAAGCATAACACCAACTTTTTTGTTAACAACTGGAAGAACAACTTTCCATACTTTAATTTTCTAGTAGTAAATGAAACAATTAAAATTGACACAATTAAAAGAAAACAAAATTAAAATTACTTAGCTTCTAACTGAAACTTCCCCTTGCCTGCCCTTACACAAAATTACACCGGATATAATAATTTTAATATTATTAATTTTTACAAAAATCCAAAGTCTGAATACGCCTCATTAATTTTTATCAAGTATTTTACAATAAATAAATAATAATAATTTGTATTGTTTTCTGAGGTTTAAGCGAGCACTACACATTGAAATGAAACACTTTTTTACGGATTAACTCGCGTTTAATTTACTATTTACATAGTTTTTTATATTATCCTGACGATAACAACGATTCATCCCTAGGATGATACGCGAGGCTATTGAAATTAAAAAACATCGAAATTTCAATAGAGAGGATGGTTGGAATTTACCACCTGCCTGGGACCCCATCATACAGGTCATCAAATCCCAGCCCCAGCAGCAACACATTGCCAGACCTAAAAATATGGTTAGCTCGTATTGTATAAACTTGAATGCACCCGGTTAAATATAAAAATGATTGACAGTAGGCAAATAACTTCTAACTATGAGACGACCAACGCCTCAGTCTCCCTGTGATCACGGACCCTGTAAAGGGTTCGAAACGTCAGGATTTTTTAATACCTAAGTACCTCTTTAGATAAAATACTGGCTGGTTCGTTGGCCCAATCCACTTCAGATGCGAACATTTTATAAGTAATTGAAGTAATTATTTCTGCTAATAAAATGTTTACTAGAAAAAAATCAACCAGTCTCAGGAAGCTCGAGTGGGATTCGAACCCACGACCTTTGGATTGCCGGTCCACTGCTCTAACCGCTGAGCTACCGAGACCCCAGAAGAATCGTTGAATTTTTCCTAGTAGTTTGATTTACGCTGCAAGCCAGCGGTATTACGTCACTGTGAAGTCTACCCTCACATTCGAAAGAAATACTATTGCAAGTATTTAACAATCGATAAAGACGTAATTGCTTATAAATATCTTTATTATTGAAATTTTGCATTCACAATGCTATATAGATAATAGATAAAATCTCAGCGGTTAGAGCAGTGGACCGGCAATTCAAAGGTCGTGGGTTCGAATCCCACTCGAGCTTCCTGAGACTGGTTGATTTTTTTCTAGTAAACATTTTACCCGTATCTATATAGCATTGTGAATGCAAAATTTCAATAATAAAGTTATTTCTGCTAATCCGCAAAATACCACAAAATCTCGAGTTGGTGTTTCACATTTAGTTGTTTTTTTAATAAGGCGGTGTTTTGCGTTTATGGAATTGTACGTAACTAGTTGGTAATTGACGTAATTATTTCTAGTAATCCGCAAAACACCACAAAACTCGAGTTGGTGTTTCACGTTTATGGTTTTATGCGTCCAAACTGCTGGACATCAGGCCACACAAGGACAACAACACATGGGGTGATTGGGCTATAACTTACCATGCAGGCCCAATGTGGGTTGATGGGTTATTTAAATTGTTTTTAATAATTTTTAAGAATTTTATAACAACAATTTTATTAAATAGTACATTATTACCCTAGCTAGGGTGAAAGTAGCTTATTTAGTCCCGAGATGGGGTTTGGCGCCTGTTACGGTGAAAGGCGTTCGCAGTAACATCGGCGAAATAAAGGTTAGGCAGGAGGTATAAGGGAAGAAAGTACTTACAGGGATGATGAGTCACAGGGACCGGCGGGCGAGCTGACCACGGGCGGCGAGGCTTGAGGGCGGCGATGTAGGTTGGTTTCCTGGCGCACAGTCACTACACGCAACTATTCACTAGGGCAGTTCGTTAGGCGTAACTTTACACATATGCTATGAGTGGTATTGGTTTATTTCGAAGGCTGAGTTCAAGGGCGCGCGACGCGTGATTTCGTCTTGAGATCTCAAAGGTCACTAACTGTTGCGCTGCGCCGGCCGTCAACATGGCCGCGCGACGGTTTAGTGCATTCTAATATGCACTCTATTCCGGCGCAGTGACGGCTGTTTTCCGTTGCGCTGTGGCGCAAACATCTTCCCGGGGCCCAGGGGTGGTCTCATCCAGAGGGAGCCTGGCAATCTTGAACACAGGCCTCCGGAGGTGTCCATTGGCGGTGTCCAGGTCCACCACCCGCACGACGCCATCCTTCCCAGGCAGGGTGCGAGTAATGCGCCCCAGTCTCCATTGAAGGGCAGGCAGGTTGTCCTCCTTGATGAAGACGAGCTCGCCGACTCGGGGAGGGGAGGAT
Organism: Scoparia ambigualis; assembly: GCA_963921215.1. Lineage (NCBI taxonomy): Eukaryota > Metazoa > Arthropoda > Insecta > Lepidoptera > Crambidae > Scoparia > Scoparia ambigualis. Next base: position 28,552,240 of record OY992506.1, read on the forward strand.
GGGGACAACCATTTGGAGCGGGTTTGAAGGGTATGCAGGTAGGACTGGGTCCACAGCGTCCAGAAGCGCTGGGAAAGGGCCTGTACCATCTGGAATCGCCTACGTGTGGAGATCGGCCTATCTTCCACGGATAGTTCGGGAAGGGCCGTTAGTGGGCGGCCTATAAGGAAATGTTCGGCTGTAAGCGGCTCAAAGTCTGAAGGATCAGACGAAAGTGGGCAGAGAGGTCTTGAGTTGAGGACCGCTTCAATTCGAGCTAAAAGTGTGGAGAATTCCTCGAATGTGAGGTGTTGTTCGCCAATTACGCGATATAAAAGTTGCTTTGTTGATTTTACGTTGATCTCATGTAACGCACCGAACCATGGTCCCTTAGGGACGTTCAACAACCAAGTAATGTGCTGACCAGCGAGCTTGTGCGCAATCGTGTTATTGTTTAAGGCAAGAAAGTTTTGTACTTCGATGAGCTGATTTTTAGCGCCTACATAATTTGTACCGCAGTCCGAGCGGATGAGAACCGGGGCACCGCGGCGTGCTATAAAACGCTGTAATGCCGCGAGGAACGCTTCCGTGCTGAGGTCCGAGACCGGTTCCAAATGAACCGCCTTAGTCGAGAGGCACACGAATATACAAAAGTACGCTTTTAAGAGTTTAACATTACGTAGGGTACTAGATTTAACGAGGAATGGTCCGGCAAAATCGGTTGTGACTTGACTAAATACTGGCTGAGGCGTAACTCTATCGGCTGGCAGGTCGGCCATGAAGGGCGCTTGCGGCTGGGCCCGGCATCGAAAGCATCTAATGCATTTAAAGACTCGGTGTCTAATAATACGGCGCGCGGACAGTATCCAAAATTGTTGGCGTAGGATTGCGTGTAAGGTGTCAGCGCCAGGGTGGCAGTGTATTTTGTGGTAGTGGTCAATGATCAGGTCTACAAGTGGGCTAGAGCTGGGAAGTATGAGCGGATGCTGCGCGTCATATCGGATAGACTCATGGGACAGTCGTCCACCAACTCTAAGGAGCTCATCTTTAATGAGAGGTGACAGCCGCTGGAGTCTGACGGAGCAGATTTTGCCAGTTTGAAGGCGGTGGATGTCCTCTGCAAATTCATTGTGCTGAACACTGCGCACCCAGTAAAGTAGGGCCTCTCTTCGTTCACTGACGTACAAGGGGCCTGAGCGTCGCGAATCTGGGTGGTGTCTGCAGTTGTGCAGAAAGCGTTTTAGACAAGCTGTCACTCCGACGAGCTTGTCTAGTGAACTGAACCGAGTGAGCAGGTCAAAGTCAAGACCGGGCACTGTGACCAGCGACGGGACGTGTTTGGGCTTAAGGCCGGGCAGGGCGTGATGGCCCAGAGCTAAGGGCATCGCAGGCCAAGACTCATAAGGCCGTCCAAGCCACGTGGGAGACCACCATAGGTCGTGGGCTGACAGGGATTGCGCAGACATCCCTCTGCTTGCGCAATCTGCCGGGTTGAGCTCGGAAGGTACGTGTCGCCAGGTACATTCTGGTGAGCCTGAGCTGATTTTGACTACCCTGTTGGCTTCAAATGGTTGAAGACGGTGAGGCGGTGTATTGAGCCAGGCCAGGACTATCGTACTGTCTGACCAACATATATGTTGTTGTATACTGATATGGGCCGATAACTGAACCGACACACGGATCATGAGCTGGGAGAGTAGGGTGGCGGCCGACAACTCTAACTTGGGGATTGTGAGGCGATTCTTGATTGGTGCGACTCGCGACTTGGCGACAATCAAGTGTACTAAAGTATCTCCGGAGGCATTGAGCTCATGGAGATAAACAACGGCGGCAAACCCGGCCTCAGAGGCATCTGCAAACCCGTGAAGCGAGTATGCAGCTGAGCCTTTGTTTGCACAAACGTGCCGAGGGAAGCGAATGCTAGACAACAGCGGCAGATCCTCTGAGATGTGGTGCCACTCCGTTTGCACTTCAGAGGGAGTGGGCTCATCCCATTCCAGCTTCAGTAGCCACAATTGCTGAAGCAGCAGCTTTGCGCGGAAGATAACGGGGGAAACCCAGCCGTTTGGGTCATAAAGTGAGGCTACGGTGCTTAAAATAGACCGCTTTGTGACATGTGTGATGGGGGGCAGAGAGATGCGGTAGGTGAACTCGTCTGACTGAGGGCTCCACTGTATACCCAAGACCTTAATGGACGTGGACTCTGGGTTCATGTCGAAGTCCTTGGGCATGTCGCATTGGTTGTCGGGAAATCTCTCGAGCAGCTTAGGCGAGTTAGATGTCCACTTACTGAGCTGAAAGCCGCCTAGATCTAGCAGACTTATCAACTCGTCCTGAAGTGCTTGGGCGGATTCAACTGTGTCATGACCACACAAGATGTCATCAACGAAGATAGACTTGCGAAGAACCTGAGCGGCTCCAGGGTAGCGATGGCCTTCATCATCAGCCAGCTGGAGCAGAGTGCGGATTGCATGATATGGGCTTGATCTTAAGCCGTACGTGACTGTATTGAGGGCGTAGGTGAGCAGAGGGTGATCTGGTGAGGACCGCCATAGTATCAGCTGATACCGTCTCTGGTCTGGGGCAACCAGCACATTTCTGAACATCCTCTGGATGTCCGTGCTGAAAACGACTGGATGCGTTCTGAAGGACATGATGATGTCCACAATGTCCTGTTGAAGGGCGGGGCCTGTGTGTAGGCATTCATTTATGCTGACACCATTGGAGCTTTTGCAGCTACCATCAAAAACAATGCGCAGCTTGTCCGACCCTGACTTAAATACGCCATGGTGAGGGATGTAGAAGTGAGGTTTATGGGCGAATGTATTTGGGTGACAGGGAGCCATGTGCCCTAAGTCGATGTATTCGGCCATAAAGTCGACGTATTTAGAACGCAGAGACGGGTTCGCCATTAGCTTCTTCTCAATATTGAGGAATCTGCGTAATGCGTGGTGCGAGGGTGAGTTTTACCTAGTTGAGGGGCGTCCTTTAGAAAGGGCAGAGCGACCGTATATCTGCCTGAGGGATCGCGTGTAGTGGTAGAGCGGAAGATTTTCTCGCATTGTTCCTCCATGGGATCATTATGAGTGCGAGATTGAGGGAGGGGCTCCTCAGACTCCCAGAACCTTTCCAGACTCTGACGTATGTCCTGGGCTGATTCAGCTGAGTCTGGTTGTGAGCTGACGACGTGAGCTGAGTTAACCTGCTGCGCCGGCTGCGCATACAAGTCCTCAATGGGTCCTATCAACGCGAAGTCGAAAATCGTGCCGAAGGCTATGGGCTTGCCCGGGCCCAACTAGACCTTAGTCCCGTCCAACACCTGGCCAAGAAAGTCCGACCCCAATAAGAGGTCGATCGGGGCTGGTGTGTGGTAAAGCTGGTCAGCCAATGGCACGGGTGGCTGGCCTAGCACGTGGGAAATGTTTGGTACCTTCTCTAAGGGAAGGTAGCCAGTGACGTTTTTTAAAATGTGAGCTGTGGCTGTGATTGTAGGAGTATCATTGTGAGTGGGTCGGCATACTATTGTTATTGCCGCCTTTGACTCATGTTTGTGCTGATTCCCAACTCCTGTGATTTTTAAAGAAGTGGGTTTTGATGGCAGGTTCAAAAGTCGTGCCATGCGTGACGTTATTAACGTCAGCATACTGCCACAGTCCAATAAAGCTCTGGCTGTGTGAAGATGGCCATGTACGTCCGCGACTCTTAGTGAGACGGTTGGCAACAAAATAAGTGTGCCAGTGGGCACAGAAGGTGAGTGAGCTGATTGAGTATCAGCTGAAATTGTATGAGCTGAGTATGTATCAGCTGTGTGGGCATGGGTTGACTGGGCATGGGCTAAATCTACCTCTTCGCTAGGGTGCTCTGTGATAGTAGGGAGTCATAATTGCTGGCGGCGTTCGCGGGGCCTACCTGGCGAACCGGACCTGGGCGGGCTGGCTCTGTGAGCAGAGCTGGGTTGCGCCTGTTTGGCATGTGCGGGTTCGTGCCGCCTGCTGTTTCTGGGACGCTCCCTCGAGTGCTCTGTCAGCTGTGGTGGGGGCACATGTACAGACGACGAATGAGCTGAGTGCGTTGGGCCGTCTGGTCGATGGAGGGACGTGTGGTGGTTCCTACTCCTACAGTTCTTGCATGCCCCCCTTGACCTGCACTCGCTCTCGTAGTGACGGCCGAGACAACGCTGGCAGCGCTCGCGTGCCTGTACAAAGTCCCAACGGCCCTGTGTTGGCTGGGCATTGTACCATCTGCACGTCATGAGCGTATGTCCCCTAGTGGCACAATAGGGACAGTAGGGCGTCGAGCGTGAGGAAGAGGACGAGGACGATGATGAAGAGCAGCTTTGCTGGTAGGCCGAGTAGACGGGGAAGGGCTGACTGCGAGCCGGGGAGGTGGATGGGCGCTGACGCATTTGCTGAGCTGGGTGGAGCGGTTGGTGAGTAGGCTGATCATAGGCGCGGTGAGGCAATGGAAATGAGGAGCGGCCACGGTAATGGTCGGGTTGTTGCTGAGCCATCTGAGCATAAGTGCGATGGGGCAACTGTGGAGGCGCGCGGCTACGAGAAGGGCCGGGCAGGGCGTGAATGGGCTGCGGCTGGGCTATGTTGGAGAACTCTGTCTCCACACAGCGCGCGTGCTCCTTGAGGTAGGAGATGAGGTCACTCAACGTGGGCAGGGAGCTGCTAGACCCGTGTCTGCGTTCAAACAACGTGCGGAGCTCACCCTTAAGCTTTCGCACCACTATCGACACAAACACGTAGTCGTCTCCTATGGGCAGATCCAAATTACTAAGGGCACACTGGGCGGACACCAGCGGAGTGAGGAAAAGCGTGCGTATGTTTGAGCGCGTGTGGATGCTCGGCAGCCCCAGGATTATGTCGACGAAACTATCTATGAGAACCCGGCGGTTCTCGTACCGCTTGGTGAGGATGTCCATGGCCACGGCAAAATTTTCATTGGTGACCTTTAAGTGGGACACCATACTTAATGCCTCACCGCTGAGACTTGAGAACAGGTAGTGGAGCTTGACTGCGTCCGACAGGGTCGCCATGTCGTCAGTCAAACTCCTAAACAGCGCAATGAAGGAAGGCCAGTCCTCCACTTTTGAGCTGAACCTGGGCAGCGCTATCTTGGGGAGGACGGCTGTGGGCGTATTGACGCCGAAACTGGGCTGAGCACTATGGGTTGGGGACGACGTGAAAGAGGGTGAGATTTCCTCCCTCGCCACAAGTATCCCCAGGTATGCTCCGGAGGCTTTTGTGTGGTTCTCAGTGTATGTCCTCTCAACCCCCTCGTCTAGGTTCTCTTCGTCGAGAATGTTGTAGTACACTGAGTCCAGCTTCTCCTTTATGCCCTGATTCTGTGCGAAACGCACGTTAAATTCCGTTATGGAATGTTTGGTGTCGCCAGCAATGATCAGTGATCCCATCTCTAGGAGCTGGTGTAAAGCTTTGGCGGCCTCCCTAAATATCGCGGCTTGTGACTTGGTCGGCATCGCGATGAATAAAAGGAGACAAAAGAAAAAATAATAAAAGATAAAAAAAAAATTAAACAAATATAAAGGCAGTAAAAAGAACAACACCCTGTATATATTCTATAGTTGGCTGGACGTATGTGTTTACTAAGGTAAGGGCAAATGGGCTAAAATTAACGCAACAACAAAGAAAGCAAAACTAAGTTGGGGCGCCTTGTATATGGCCTACGGGTGGGCAAACGCGTGTATGTGTAGGTATGTCTGTGTATATGTATGTATGCTTATTGAACGCGCGTACGTAACATTAGCCGACCGCAAAGCAAAAGGCAAACAAAATAACAAAAACAAAAAGGAATCACGTTATCCGTAGCCCACTGTTGGGCAAGGCGCTCACAATCGGGCAGACCTGTTGCCGACACTGGCGCGAAGAATGAGTCAGTCGCAAACAAAAAAAATAAAAATAAACTAATAATAAAAACTTAACTAAAAGGTTGGGACACTTTGTCTGTGTCCCACAAGTGGGCAAACGTGTGAACGTGTGTAGAAGTACTGTGCTCTTGTGGTGAGCACGCACAATAATGAGCCGATTGCCAAGGCAAAAATTAAAACCAAAAAAAATATATAAAATTAATACTAGTGAAAAATAAAGCACGCTACTTGACACGCGTGGTGAGCATGCACGAGATCTGAGCCGATTTAACACGACAAGAACATAAAAAATTCCTTAAAAAATAAAACGGGAAAAACAACAATATCGTCGTCTAGACGCGGGTGTGTTATACGTAACCAAAGTTATATGTGCAACCGATAAACGTAAAACGCAAACGTAACGCAATAATTTAACTATTAAACTTAATGTATCATTAGACAACGATCTTATAGGTAGGTACAAGTATTACACAATTAGTACACTAGCTCGCTCAAATCACAAAGACATTGTATGACACCATAAAATCAACATCAACAACATGCAGAAATAATTGCCTCAAGGTAACTCGGATGTCGTGTGGTCGCAATCCTACCACAAACAAATTATAACTACCTCACCAAATTTTTATTGGGGCAGGTGTAAAGTTATGTGAACAAATGAAATTCGAAATGATGGCACAAATTAGATTATGGGCGGAAACAATTATTTATTAGTGGACTGTAATTAATTAATCAAAGTTAAGGGCTGGTTCGGGGCCGATTATGGTCGAAAGACCATGAAATTTAGAGGTATTCCGCGCTCGATGGACCAGAAATGTTACGGCGAAAGGCGTTCGCAGTAACATCGGCGAAATAAAGGTTAGGCAGGAGGTATAAGGGAAGAAAGTACTTACAGGGATGATGAGTCACAGGGACCGGCGGGCGAGCTGACCACGGGCGGCGAGGCTTGAGGGCGGCGATGTAGGTTGGTTTCCTGGCGCACAGTCACTACACGCAACTATTCACTAGGGCAGTTCGTTAGGCGTAACTTTACACATATGCTATGAGTGGTATTGGTTTATTTCGAAGGCTGAGTTCAAGGGCGCGCGACGCGTGATTTCGTCTTGAGATCTCAAAGGTCACTAACTGTTGCGCTGCGCCGGCCGTCAACATGGCCGCGCGACGGTTTAGTGCATTCTAATATGCACTCTATTCCGGCGCAGTGACGGCTGTTTTCCGTTGCGCTGTGGCGCAAACAGCGCCAGAGCAACTAAATAAGTCTTTCACCAAAAGTAAACACTGTGCTTTTCATTACGAATACAAGGAAAGTTACTAAAATAAAAACATTGAGCTAAAGAGAAAATGAGTGAATTTTATTTTACATTAATCAACAACTTTTTTGGAGAATTTATTAAAAGTTTATGGTAAAATTAGTAATCATTTGAATTTATGGACAACACAGACCACACTTCAAAAGCAACTGCACAGTCTGCACATGTGCTTAGGTGGTGAGCCTTTAGCCTGTTAGTGGCTTTTACGACACCCAAGGAAAGAGGGGTAGTATTATTTTGATGAGCCCATCGCCGCTCTCTGCAGTTGGATGTATGTGCATTCTTTAGCCCTTTAGTCGCCTTTTACGACACCCAAGGAAAGAGAGTGGTTGGTAGTATTATTTTAATGAGCCCATTGCCGCTCTATGCTGTTGGATGTAGTTTATGTAGTTTTTAGTCCGTCAGTCGCCTTTTACGACACCCCAAGGGAAGAAAGGGGTTGGTAATATTATTTTTGAGCCCAACGCTGCTTTATGCTGTTGGATGTGAGCCTTTAGTCCGTTAGTCGCCTTTTACGACACCCAAGGGAAGAAATGGGTTGTTAGTACTATTATAATATTAAGTCACAACTACACATGAATGTCAGAAAAACAATTCTCCCTAGGGCGGAAAAGTATTACTTTCACCCGCTCCTCAGGCAACTTCAGATCTACTTTCTGTGTATGAGGAATGAAAACTAATGTTTTAATACCTAAGTAATTATATATTTTCAAAACTATAGATACAACACATGGTACATTTAATATATTGGCATGTAGTGCCCTCTTGCTTTCTTAGTACGCTTAGCCTTTTCTATATCTACATTCGGGTATTCAGCTTTGAGTATTTCCATATCCATGTCGGGGAACCGTTTTAATAAATGCTGGACATGATTGTAATCTCTGTTTTTGGCCTTTCTCTCTTGATTATGTTGCTTTTCTTTATACAATCTTAAAAACTTCTTTACAGCAATGCTATTAATATATCCATTGTCTAAGTATGTTTTTACCCATCGTGTGTTCATAAATTTTGGTATTGAATACTCTTTCTTCTCATACTTTTCTGGTAGTCCAATGAGGCTGACCACATCTTCCACTGGACGTTCTCCGGTTTCACCTGTTTCCAATTTGTAGTATGCAACATTGCGTTCTCTAACAACTGTTTCTATGTTATTCATAGATTCTTCCACTTTATCGATTCTTTCTGGGTTTGGAAACATTCTAACCTTCGCATTGAATTCATGTTCCATTGTGAATAACATGTTTCGTTCTTTCAGTAACACATACCACAGTTTGTGCAAGTCCGTATTAGATTTTATTCGAAGCTCATCCAATTTCCACGATCGCCCCACTCTTATATTCGTTTCATGCCAGTTTTTCTTAGAATCAAAAAACTCCATCAAGTCGCATGTTGTGGTTGTTGTGTGAAAATTATTTATATTACCATGTACTAAGCCAACTTTAAAAATGGTCTGTGAACGATTACTAATTGCGATTGAGCTCCTTATAATGCTGTGAAATATTTTATTCATTTTATTTAGGAAATGAAAGTAGGTAGGTACCAAGTTATTTGATTGAAAGTTTGAAATTGAAACAAGACAAAAAGAAAAAGACTCCAGCCAGTGCAATGTGTTCTGTGAGCCAGTGAGTGACACTCCAGCTCCATTTTTTTTTTAATATTTTTTTTTTATTTATATTTGTTCAATGAAGGAACAGGCTAAGGTCTGAGCCATACTGCCTAGTCATTAGTTTTTTTATTTGTTTTTTCCCATGATGATAATGAGTGATGATTAAGATGAATGATAAATGATGTTCCCCAAACCCCTTGAGTCCTCAGTAAAGATGTGGGACTTTACTGAGGTCTCACGCGGACTACTTGAGAGAATTTGAAAAGTGATGTTGCACTGTTTTGTTTCATTTGCCAACACTCATGCACGTTCACAAACACTTAACGGTTAATAATCCACTATTATTTCACATTAATATTCGAAAAAACACAAATTTTAGAAAATAAAACAAAACTGCAGACATGACGCTTCACTTTCCCGCCAAGAAGTCCTCCAGTCTCCAATTTGATTTGATTGTCAATGTCAACCGTGACAGCTTATTGTCTTTTAGGCTTAGGCAAAGGTACACAGATAGACTTAGTTATTTTAACTTCCTACACTAAACCTGCTTATTATTATTTATTTACATAAAATCACATATTGATTGTTATGATTATTATCTGACGACATTTTTAAATGGCATTTACAGAATTTTACTTTTTATTAGGAAAATACTTTAATTTGTTAGGGGCCTATTATCTCTAAGTATTTTTATAATCTAAGTTTATTAATAATCAGCACCTTGTTAACACCATTACCACCACTATGTCTTGTCTTCTTGAGTATTGACAAGAAAGTTATATAGCCACGAAAGAGTTATTGAAAATATAATAAGTACCTATGAGCTCTACTCCTTAGCTATACAAAATATAAAAACTAAACTTTTGCGTCTTGTTTCTTCACGCACTCGACAGGTTTTTCGTTACCAAAGAAATAATATGACCAAATAGCCCTAATAATAATTAATATTGCAGTCACTTTTAAATTGATCATTTTTACATAAAGTTTATCATTATAAGTTGATTACTTTAAAAAAATAAAGGTGGACTTTTGGAAATTCTTTAGCAAGCTTATGGCTGGACAATAAAACGAACGAAACGCTATACTCAAAAAAATGTCGTGCTGCTAAGAGTTGTTTGGCTCGTTTTCGTTTGTGTTTTTGAGAATAAACTTCGTGGTAAATCATTCAGTTTTTACGATATCTTCATGACTGTGTAACCTATTACAGTTCAAACTATAAAAAGTGCTTTTGTGGATATTTGTTTGTGTATTTTGGGATTTGTAACCTTCACAACGAGATTGTCATCCGGAATCTTAGAAGGTATGTATCACAGCAGCAATAACAAATAAAATCTCTTTTTTTTCTGAAGATAAACTATGCTCCAAACAATAAACTGTATCGTACAGTGTTGTGTTGCAGTCACTTATTCAATAAAAAGTAAAGAATGTTGAGAATATAGGCTGCTGACTGTTTGTTTTTGTCTTCTGAGTTACATTTACAAAAAATAGTGTTTTGTGTAAGATCGGTGAATTTAGAGCTTAGGTACTTGAAATGTAAAATTAAAAGTCAATTCATGCTATCACCAATTTTTGTTTTTTTGACTGAAGAACTTAGGTAGGTAGGTACCTTTCTTAGTTTTTGGTTTTGTTTAAACATGACCTAAAGAAACACAATACAAGGTAACCACTTTTATCCCTATACCTACCACCTACTTATAAAATAGCTAGATTAAAAAAAACACATTTTTGAAATACTAATATAAGCAACTGAATTTTGTTGTGTAGTTAGTTCTTATCCATATTGTCTACACTTGTTAAACTAATTTTTAAATTAAAAAGTAAAAGAATAATTGGCTCAGCTTTAGATTAGTCAACGCCTGATATTAGCACCATATTTTATTATAGATAGGTTTACTAAAGAAGTACAATTTACTAAAATTTCACGGCGCGGAGATGCATAGTTTTTACTCTAGAATTTATTGAAAATTGCAAAACAGTCAAGAATTGATGGAAAATTACACGTTGTTTGATGTAAAATATGAAAAATTCAGTTTTAAGCAACTAGCTGCCCTACTCCTGTAGGTCACATGATAGGTTAGAAATTTAAGACAATCGCGAAGTGCAGTGTAGTGATTGTCTTAAATTAAGACACTCTGACCTAATTGTGTACACAAACTCAGCACAAGATGTTGGTTATCTGAGATTTATTGAGGTCAAGCCAATAAAGAAGCTGATAGCTTATAGAAATAGGATTACTCCTGTCTGTGCTGTCTAACACCAGTTTTCTTGTAGTTTTCAACACAATGTGTCTCATTTCATGTCATGACAAAAACTACAAAGGGATGGTTGGATTCTCAAGGAATTATCACAATGGGTTACCTTTCATCTTTAGGTAATCTAGGTTAGTTGATCAGAGAGCTTACAATGAAAAATTAAGAAAGTTAACAAATTAGTTAAACTTTTCAACATTGTTCAATGTAGCCACAAGCATATACCAAATAAGTGTTGCAATATTTTTGATATTAAAATATAATTATATTGCTATTGTATGGTTATATTATATATGGTCTCTGCCTACCTGCAACGAGTGTGATGTATGATAAGTATGTATATATGTCATAGTCATAACTTATAACCAGTGAAAACCACTTTATACAGAAAAAGTAAGGCAAAAGTAGTTTTGACCGAAACCCTTAGACCAGTGGTTCCTAACCTTTGTAATCTTGGTACCCCTATGATCTATTATGGAAACTGATTTTACCCCTCCGTAAAAAATCTTGCAGAAAATTATCTTAATATCCAAGAGTTGGACTGACGAATATCCATGTTGAGAAAATATTACTCAGTGAATCTATTACATACTGCAGATAAATTCTAAACCACAAAATTTTTCCTAAGCCTTATTACCCTGCTAAATAACTATTTTACCCTCGGGGGTAATTACCCCCCAGGTTCGGAACCCAGGCCTTAAGACTTAACCTTTTGACTAATATAATATATAAAACTATTAAATCCATTGATGATTGCATCGCTTTTCAACTTGACTTAGACAGGCTAGCTACTTACTGCATTGATAACAGGCTATTCTTGAGTATCTCTAAGTGTAATTTCATAAGCTTTACTAAAAATATTAACATTATTCGATTTCCATATGCGCTCTGCAATGCTTCTCTGAGTAGGATAAACACCGTAAGAGACCTAGGAGTAACCCTCGACTGTAAATTATCACTAAACCAACATGTTGAAAACATAATTAGAAAAGCTTTTAAAATGTACGGTTTTGTAATGCGATCCTCTTCTGATTTTAAACGCTTCTCTACATACCTTTATTTATATAAATCCCTAGTCCGTTCCCAGCTTGAATATGCGGTACCCATCTGGAACCCTTTTTATAAGAAGTATAGGGAGGCGATTGAGAACGTTCAACGAAGGTTTCTGCGTACAATGCACTACAGGTGTGTTGGCAGGTATTTGGAGTATACCCAGCTACTTAACAAATATAAAATATTGACACTTGAGTGTAGACGTCGGTATCTCGAAGTAATTACTTTATATAAAATAGTGAACAGTGAATTCGATTGCATTGATCTTGTGAATAACCTATGTTACTTAGTACCAAGAACAATCCAAAAACGGGAAGTGCGCGCAGGTCGTCTGTTCGCCGTAGGCACTTGCCGCACGAACACTGGCCAACGCGCACCCATCCGCCGTATGGTAGACACATACAATAAAGAGTTCGAATCAATCGACATATTTTTACATGACAGTGGTAAATTTAAATCTCACATCTTTAGGAAACTTTTAAATGTAAATTGATAATTTGTTTTGTTTTTTATTTTTGTACTTGTATTCTATGTAACTACAAAATATAGAAAATATACTATAGTTACTACTACAATGTTATGTGTAAAAGTTAGATTATCTTATAATAATATATGGTGTATAATTCGTAGTATTTCGTACTTTAGCACCCTCTAGCGTTTAGTAACAATTTCTATTACTCTGAGAATAGCGTTGTGGGTTGCATTACTGTTAATATTAATTTAAATTTATTTTAGTTATAAGTTGTAATGTAACTGTTTGCTGTTCCTGAATAAATAAAAAAAAAAAAATAAAAAAAAAAATTCTTTTGGTTATGAGTTTTGACTGTAACATAATTAGGTAAACTATTTACAAACAAATCTTTAATATTATATTTCTTACAGTATGCATATTCCTAAAATTGATTTTTCATATTCATAAAATATCATGACAATAAAATAGTTATTGTCATTGAATAAAGCACACTTCAGCATGCAAAGTAAATGCTTATAAGGTGCAGGTTCTATGTGCTGGTGGATTGACTGGCTCATACACTTCTAAACTTACTCATTCCATTATGCACTTATATTTAAATGGTATTTAACACAAAACTACTTAGTAAAGGCATGACTGGCTCATGTCTCCATAAACCTAAATAACATAGTATAGAAATGATAACAGTCCAGTTGCTAACAGTACAATAATAGCTTACAGCATTCCTTTCTGATTGCTTGATGTCAATTAGTATTAATGTATAATAGATCCATTATCTCATGTGCCTAGACTGTTTATGGAGCCCATTGTAACCACACACATTTAAGTTCAAGAAACTAGCAGAGGTTAAAAGTCTACATTAACTGATGATCTGACAACAAAGCAGGAATGACAACTGATTGACTGAGCTTCAAAAACGTTATGTTGGAGTAGTGGCAGTATACGTTTTTTTGAGGGATTTTTCTTTTATATTGCATATCTTCAATTATTCCATCCTTTTGTTTTCATATTATAATATTAATTCTACACCCATAATCATGATCCTTTAATCATAAAATTTCAGTCTATACAAATTTTCTTGAGAATTTTCTCATATTTTAGTATGGTAAGTAGGTAGAAAAAATTAAGCTTTTGTAATATTTGATTATTTGCGTTAAAAAACGCTCAAATAAACTCAAAGAATGAAACGTTGAAAAAAATATATTATTATCATTATTATTGTCAGCCCATTCTGTCCCACTGCAGGGCAAAGGCCTCCCCTCCTTCTTTCCACTTTTTTCTGTCCACTGCCACAGTGGAAAAAAAAAAATGAATAAAAGACTCTTTTTTCAATGTAAAGCTCTAAATAAGCTTTGTTATGAAATAATTATTTATTATTACCCTGTGCCCTACCTAATGCTCCGTGGTCTTAATCCTAATCATACATGAAATAAAGTATACAAGAGTGAGGAGCTCGATGACGCAGCGATTAAGGCGTTCGTTTTACGATCGTCGTTAAGAAACCTGCGCAATGGCGGGTCACTGGTTGGGTGACCAAATAAAAAAAACACCTCGAGCTCCTCCGCGCTTCGGAAGTCACTTTAAGCCGTGTTGGTCCCGGTTCTTGTCGCAAGATGGCAGTAGTTAAAACCCACCAACTGACATTGGGCCAGGGTGGCGATGTTTGGCCCAATCTCCCCACATGCTGTTGTGCATGGAGGAGGTCTGTGCCCAGCAGTGGGACGTTAATAGCCTGATGATGGCGGTAAACCCAAACTGCCAAGGTCATATAAACAATTAATGAAAGGAAATTGCGAGAGGAATAAATACGAGAACTACCTACTTAGTATGAAAGTAAAAAATAGATTACAATTAGCCGATTATTATTCCGATTATTGGAACAAACAGTTTTTTCTTGATCCTAAGCATAATTCGGATGATAGCCAAAGTCTTTCTTTTAGATCTCCTATTCTTTCGCGTCTTTGCTACCGTTCTAGTAGAAACCATGCCTGCCTACCTGCTTGAAAAAAATAAGAGAGACTACAATTCATTTTTTTGTCGACGACTCCTGTCGTCTAAATATTTTGCGAAAAAAAAGTAAAGGACCGATTTTGATGGATGTTACATCCATCAAAATCGGTTAAGACGTTTAAAATTAGTTTGGATATTCCCATGAGTAGACATGGCACTAATACTTTCCAAAGCCAATCATCTAGTGTCTGGAGCATATTGTGTCCCATAAAGTTACTACTAACATAATGAGGTGACGAAATACGGTAATTAAGATGGGGGCCCCATAGTGCCGCCTACCCGTAATTTGTTGGCAGCATTTTACGCTCGTTACGGCCCCGCGCGCTGAACACAGTAATGTCTCAATTGCTCGCTTTTCTCACGATGACTCCCTAAACATTTTACTTTATGGCACATTTATGCCGCCGACGACTGAACAAAGAATCAAATTCTTTGGTTTACATTCTTTGTATAGGTTAGGTATATTGTTGCGAGCGTGAGCACGTAATGTTAGTAGCTCAAGTATTTTCAGGTATGTTGTGTAATTAATGAAAAGTACCTACTTACTTGTATTTTAAAATGTATTTTTATATCAATTTGATACAGTATTGAAACTCGATAGTGACAAAAGTGGTCGACCATGGCATTATGATGCGAGTTTAAAGAGGTTTCTCTTGCGTCTAAGTCCCTTCGTACACAAGGCTACGCAAATCTTCGATACTCGACGATTCCAGTCTAGCGACTAGCGCCATACAAATCCATTGAGGTTCGTACACGAGTCGCGTCGCCGACATTTTCCCGCGACTCCAATTTGTATGGCGGTAGTCGCTTGGAGGACCAAAATTGTCGAGTAGGTATCGAAGATTTGCGTAGCCTTGTGCACGAAGGGGCTAACTAAATCGATTGATGCACTCTTCTCATGGTGGCACTCCATTACTGGAGGTCCGCATCTGCCGGCAACTTGCTAAATTGGTACTTTACCAACCACTTTTAGAGCAAATTGCCATAAGAATTTTAATAGTAGGGCCCCAGCTAATCCACGCTGGTGATTCCGATCTATCCTGTTCATCCGGATTGTAAAAGGTTTCTCAAAAGGGAGTCGCAGAACACAAACACAAGTTAGCTAACAATAATTTTATAATATTAAAATATACAAATTCATATCATATTCACAATAAAAAGACACACTCTGACTAACCTTAATGTTCACTACTCGACGGCTCGTTCAAGACTGACTCCCGACCGCAACGGTCGGTGTAACGTTGTATTGACACTGACAGCTACACGTCAGTGTCACGTCAGCGCCACAGACGAGTGAATTAGATAGATAACGTAATATCCGTTACAGTCGGCCATCCTTCAAGAACGAGTCCCTTCGTTCGCATTCTTAGAGAATTTAATGCTCTAAGTTCGCATTACATTTGTTTTGTTTTTAAATTGCTTATACTGCGTTACAAGTTCTTGAAATAATTAAATAGTATTAACAGTTTGCCCATGATCGGACATACAATGTGTACAAATATTATTATTAACATTAACGAAAACATCATGAATTTAACAATCAATTCGTCTCAAAAAAAAACATCGAAGGCTTCCACCCTATCATTAGGTTCACCTTTACCTTCCATTCTCAAAAAAAAACATGAAATTGGCAGTTGACTGCCATTGCATAATTAGGAACTTATAATAATACTAATCATATGCACATCACAACATACAAATATCAGGAATGCATCGAAGACTTCACCCTATCATTAGGGCCACCCTCGCCTTCCATTCCAAAACAACATAACATTTGCAGTTAACCCCTTACCGCAAAGTCAAACACTCCAAGAGCTGCGAAACTTCAAGATCGTGTCAAACCTTCCAAATCATGAGATTTGCATTTTGACCCCTCACCGCAAATTCAGAATTTCACAGAGCTGCAAGACTTTGCAATCGTGTTAATCCTTTCAAATGCTTATCAACAACATCATCATAATATTTGACAACTCAACATATAACATAACATTTGCAGTTAACCCCTCACCGCAAAGTCAAACACTCAAAGAGCTGCATAACTTCACGATCGTGTCAAACCTTCCAAATCATGAGATTTGCATTTTGACCCCTCACCGCAAATTCAGAATTTCACAGAGCTGCAGAACTTTGCAATCGTGTTAATCCTTCCAAATGCTTATCAACAACATCATCATAACATTTAACAACTCAACATATAACATGAGATTTGCAGTCGACCCCTCACCGCAAAATTAGAAACTCAAAGAGTTGCAAAATTTCACGGTCTTGTCAATCCTTCCAAATGCTCATATTACTCATCAACAATATCAGTACAAAAATAAAGAACAGATTACAACTTTTCAACTTAGTTCATCGTATCTCAACTATTCTAATTTCATTACAAAATTGTTATTATATATTAGCACCATAGATTAGAATAGGCATGACCCCTTTCTGCACTTTTAACATGGATATGTACAGACAAACATTGTTTTTATTTAAAATGCCCTAAAATGATATGAAACAAATAATTTTTTGACATTCAACTTTTTGTTATTTAATTTCTCTAAGTAATTTCATAGTATCAATATTTAATGTTAACATTTCAATCTTTCTTTTTCTCTCTCTCAAAGTTTAATTTCAGAGGCTTATCTATACATTTGATAATTATCGTTTAAATGCCAGTACCAGAAAAATTCCACCCACTACGATCCAAGACCATTACTTAATTATACTGTACATAAATCACCGAGTGCCATATTAAATGAATAAGAACTTAAAAGGTATAATGTAAAGATAAACAATAACAATTGAAATTTAAGCCACCAATGAATTTTGTAAACTCGTCCTACGTTCTTACACAATTATTAATCCAACCAATACTTGCGATTGAGAAAACACCATCCCAATGTAAACCCATACACTTCTCTCATTGTAAATTTATAATAATCGCTGCTAAATCATACACTTCTAGCTGGGTTTCTCCGTACAATTGATAAACAGTTCGTTAATTATCTTCAAAGTAGTAATTAATCCATAACTAAATATTAAGCAATAAGGAAATTCATCCATCAACTTTACCGTTCAATTATTAATCCCAACCAAGATTCTCTTTGAATGCAACGACCAATATTCTA
Source organism: Scoparia ambigualis (assembly GCA_963921215.1). NCBI lineage: Eukaryota > Metazoa > Arthropoda > Insecta > Lepidoptera > Crambidae > Scoparia > Scoparia ambigualis. The sequence continues at coordinate 28,569,931 of OY992506.1, forward strand.
ATGATTTCTATTTTATTAAACATTTACTTGGCAAGAAAATACGGACACGTATACACTTTTAGACTTTCGTAATCTAAGTCTATTATCTCTATTTAAGTGATCTCTTATTTAAACCAACATATTTAGAATAGAACAAAATAAAAATTCATAAGCAAAGTATCAGTTGTCTTATCACATATCTCTATCATTTCATTATTATTATTATTTATCATGTGAACCCTGTGTAACATTCGATCAACAGCGTGTTTTTCGTGCCTGGGTCATTGTCAAATTCAGTGGTAATTTTGTTCGGACGTGCTAAAGTAGGTATAACTGTAGTATAAATGTTGTTGATAATATTTTACCAAATGAACCTAATCGAACTATTATTGTATTTACAGTGTTTCTTTATAAAAATCATATTGTAATATATGTTATAATTTATAAAAAAATCCAATCCTTGTCTCAGAAAGTACTCTTCGATTTAAATAAGTATAACAAATACTCCTTTTATAAATCGATCTCAAATTTATATTATTTTAGATAGCTCATGTTCTAACGAATTCAAATAAACTTTATTTTCCTGAATTTCAGACTATAATTTAAATTTCACTTTGAGTCTCGTTTTGACAATGACCCGCCTGTGAGCTGTGAGCCCTGGTATCGAAGCAAACCTACATAATTGGTCATTTCCAAAACAATATCTCACATTATCACAATCATGGGCTACCTCAATCCGGTATTCTTACAATTTTCTTTCTAAATCAATCAAACTAAATAGATAGTCTAATCAGTGTAGTATACTATACTTTACAATTCAGATGCTTCCATTAAGCACCCAATGACAACCTCAAACTCTACTTCTTACACAATCGTGAATGCTCGAAATGTACTTAAAATCAAATCCTTTTATAATCACGGAATTACAAACTAACTTGCTATTGACTGTATCATATTATACCGCTCGTTTGGAGCTCTACCCTAACTCCAGTGCTTAACCTGCACTAACACCAATAATTACAACTCCAGCGCTTAACCAGCGCTCTCACTTAACCAGTGACAACCAACAATCAACGCTTATCCTATTAGTGTCTAAGCCGGGAGATCAGTGACAATATAATCAAACGTTAGTTGTTGTATATACATCTTTAAAATTCTAACTCTTGTCAAAGTAAATTCAGTGCGTTAAGGATAATGAAACAACTACACCTGTTTGCATCGTAGTTCCATGTGAAGCGATGACACACGAAAGTCCACCGTATTTCCACTAGCGCCAGCATCGCTGCTATTGGTTGTCGTGATGCTCAGCAGTGGGCAGTCTGCTTCATCGTTGTTTCGTCTTTGAATATGACTGAAGCTCTTGCCATAACTTGGATGCCGTAAACTCGTGGCTCAAATTCTGAAATGGCAAAATACTTGAGACGGCAATCTGTACAGTAGTAATATTTTTTTTTATGTGAAATAAGCGAGATAAACATAGTAGCCGTATAGGCATTTACTGTCCCTTTGCCTATTGTTACTCAAACTCATAAGAGATGCAGAATACTAGAGGCTTTAATATCGAAAATAAGAATTAGGCTCGCTCGTGCAATAATTGTAAATATCTCGAAAACGGGAACTCGTAGCGTAAAAATAATGAAATTTTCACCCCTTGTACAACTCCAGTCTATGTTTAATACTTTCAATTAATACCCTCTAAACAACATTTCAATAAACTTCAACTTAAGGTTGGAGATCCAAATAAATGCCAAGCATAAAACCCAAAAACTTTACTAATTGCCGCTTTAAAAATGGAGTAGCTATCAAAACTATTCTTCCTTGCTATAAGAAGTCCCTTTAAGTCAGGCTTTATTAAAGCAGTCAGTAACTCAACATGTCAATATTAATTTCTTGGCTTTACACATCTGTCGACTAAAGTAATCCACGTGCGGTTATATCTCGAATCCCTTCATCACTGGTTATAACTATGACTGTCGTAAAAATCCGTTAAATTAATCGCCTTATCGTGGTGCTTTTATAGCTTCAAGTGATACCATAAAGAAAATCATTTTAATGTTTTAATATGCGGCGCCATATTTTCCGCTATCTTCTTGTTGGTCGCGTCGGTTATAATCCGATGAAGTACTGTTGTCAAGAGGGTCTTTAAACTCGTTCAAAGTCTCTAGTAACTTAGGCTTAAACTCGGTAGGCATAATTGTCGGTGTTGCGACAAGGCCTTCAAAAATGTTTAAACAGTGTCGAATCACGCTCGCACAGTGACTGCAACGCAACCCTATTCATGCTAGAATCTAGATAGTGCTCCCAACGATATAACTCTAGTATAAAACAAAGTAAGATTTCAAGTCTCGCGTCAATTAGTTTGAAATACAATCAAATGATAAATTGTGACATATTTTAACTTGTGACTCATTCTTAAACTGTTGTATTAATAGTAATTTAAATACTTTAACTCTGACAAAAGTATGAATCCAGTAAAACCTGTGAGTAAAGGAAACGATAAACCGAATAATGCTTATTGGCATTTCGCGTTTATAAACTGTGGATTATCATAAAAAACCCTGGACCACCTTGCGATATAGAAGGCCTTGGCCTTGCGCTAAGAACATATTTTAAACTCTGCAGATCCTTTATTCATCATCTAAGTATGTTGATAATGACAACGTTTAAGTTTTATTTATCTTAACTTAATTAGTGAGGCTTGCAGAAGTCTCCCTCTTGCATCAGCACGTCGACCCATATTAATCTTTTTATGCCACCCCGTCCTATCAGTATTTCTAAGCTATCAAGTAATATTTAATTTTTACTTCCAGACCTCACAGCACACTTGTCGGATTGATGACCAAATCTATCACAAGTGAGACACTTTATTAAGGGATCACCGCGTCTTTTACAATTATGGCAAAACCATCTAGAATTAATTGCCGCTGTCGAGTTAGGTCTTCTAAGTCATTGTTACTATCACATGTTAATCCATCCCCTTGTCTGTCACGAAAACTCCCAGAGGCCGCCAACAACTGAACCTCCACCGTGTCCGGTACTACGACAGCTGAGCCACAGTATAATATAAAAGTATTCAGCATTACGTATGTCCTCTCACCAATCGGCCGAAGTCACGCGCTGCGCGAAATCTAAGCCTATTTCGTAACCTAACGTACGCGACCGCGCCGCTCCGCTTCGTCCGCCCGGACTATCACGTCTGTCTGTCACGGTCGCATTCTCTAACTATTCGTCGAAGTCACAGATAGTGGTCGAAATCATAATTTGGTCTTTATTCTATGCTCTATGTAATGGAAGCTAATTTATTTCAATAAAGTTCTTATTGTCCATCTATGTACCTGCATGACCTAGACCAATTTACTTATTTTTATAATACGATATAGCTCTGTAGCCAATCTGTAGGCGACCCAACAAAGAATCGTTCTGACGATTTCTAGATCTTAGAAATGCTATACATCTTTTAAACTAAGCATAAAAATGCACCTCTACAAAACGAAGTTTTGGATCCACTTATCTTTTTAACCCGCGTTCGTAGCGCCGGACTCCCGATGTGCTGCACCACGCTACGCAGACGGCTCGCCTCCGCCTGCTCCCTGTCCTCGTCGCCGTCGCTGTCACAGCAATGCACCGGCGATGTCCACAAACGGCAGCCCTCGCCAGACACAGGCACGGCGACCAACAGCGCGGCGTCCTTCGTCGTTCCCATCTTGCTCCATTATCTGACGCTCGATTACAAAACAAAACTTGTATTAGTTTCACGCTTAAACCAAGAAAATGAAAGATATCTCGGAAACGGGGCGTCCTAGCGCGAAACGGACAAAAATTTCGTTACCCTTTTAGAAACCCCACTAGGAAGTCTATGAAGTCATGTGAATAAATGGTTTTACAAAATTAAATGCAACATTAACTGTTTTAGGCCACACTGGCAAGCTAATTGAATTGCTAAATTACATATTTTGAAGTCGGTACCTGGACAAATTTTGGCCGGTGATCGGTCAACGGTGATTATGACTCATGTACTGTTAAAGTTTTAATTGCTAAAGCAACTCTTTCGTACAAAGAAAAGAAATGCAGGCAAGAAAAAAAAAGATTTAATCAACTTTCATCATATAAATGGCTACCCTTTTTACCGATATAGCTTGTAAATTCGATTTGCAAATCAGTATTGTAGCTATTACAATGCATATTTTATTCAAATCGATTAGTCAAGCCTGTGGGGTGATATTTCAAAACTATTTGTTTCGAACGATCCCACTTCTGAGATGTAAAAGGTTTCTCAAAAGGGAGTCGCAGAACACAAACACAAGTTAGCTAACAATAATTTTATAATATTAAAATATACAAATTCATATCATATTCACAATAAAAAGACACACTCTGACTAACCTTAATGTTCACTACTCGACGGCTCGTTCAAGACTGACTCCCGACCGCAACGGTCGGTGTAACGTTGTATTGACACTGACAGCTACACGTCAGTGTCACGTCAGCGCCACAGACGAGTGAATTAGATAGATAACGTAATATCCGTTACAGGATCGATGCAAGACAAATCAATAGAAATATTGCTTGAGCGGAAAAAGCCGAATTGCTAATAATTACATTATTACAACAACACATCACAAAAGTCAAAGGTCATCGTAACGTAAGATAACAATAATTCCACATAAAAATGAGACTTTCGTATACTTAGCGGCGCCATCAAATTATGAATTTCATTACAATGCTTACCAGGCCGCGATTGAGAATTCTACGCACATTCCATACATGTTCAATTTATTACTTGCATTCATAATCTATCAGCCGGGCGTAAGCCTGGAAGCAATATCACGTCTGTTGACTATATGCGGTGAAGTGTTTAGTTTATCGTTTATACGTTGATTAAATCAAGAGCTGGCGCGCGTCGTCGTCGCTTTGTTTCGGCAGGAAGGCATTATCTGGGGCGCTTGTCATTTGCACTCGAGCCGGTCGTGACAACCTCGGATCTTGGCTTAACACGCGTCACGGTTAAGGGGCAGTGCGAAGACTATGGGAGACACTGCGACGCTGTTGTCTATCATTACTAGCTAGAGGCATTACTAGCTAGGTATTGTCTATTTGGTAATCTGTTGATACCTACTAAGCCATGAGGAAAGGACTCCACAGCCCAGCAATGTGAAGTTTATAGGCTTATGATTATGATTGTGTGTAAAGGAGGCGTAGATAAGTTAAAGAAGGTTTAATATTTATTACATATACAGACACAAGAAAACGGCGACTTTACTTTATTAGTAAAGTCGCCGTTTTCTTGTGTCTGTGGCACCTCACTATTCTTCTAAACCACGCAATGGAATTGTTATGCGGTTTTCACTATAGAAAGAGCGATAACTGAGGATGGTTCTTGTATATAATTTGTAGATATTTGTGAGCGTGGACGAACGCGCGGGCGGGCCGCTAGTTATAATAAAATAAAAATTAGTGAACATATCAGATGAAACAGCAGAAGCGCGACGACGCAGGAAGTAAAGAAAAGTAAAACAAAATATTAAAAAGTATCTACTTCGTAACATTACAAGTACCTAGGAGTTATTGTCTAATTACCACCTCCTTTTCCTTCTCCCGAAAACCCCAGGTTCCCTGGAGACATTATTTTCGTCGGTTTGGTTAGTTGTAACTTTCTAAATCTTTCGCCAAACCAATAACGTTATTGTTGTGATCTGATTGATAAAGGCAAAATAGTCAGTTCTGCAGTGGTTAAGGATTTCGGCGGATCTTCAGACTTATCATCATTGTATACATTGTAATAACAATTTGAAGACCTTTCCAAGACAATGATAACACAGGAATGAAAACAGATAAAGACTTAATAGAAAACCATTTGCTTAAACGTATTCTGTAAATCTTGAGTACGGTTTATCAAAGCAACTAATATCAAAGCTTTAGGAAGCAAATAAATAAAAAAGGATTGGTAGGTAAGTAGGTATTTCTTTGTATTTCTTCCGTTTGACTGACTGAACTGACTTGCTGAATCCAATTTGTTAAGCAAACATAGATGTTTACCTATAAACTTCATTTCAAATAATTTAAAGCAGTTATCAAAAATTGGTATATTTGCGGAAAGGTCGAAATGAAAGGATTATTCTGTCGTATCGTAGTTGAAAGCGTGGTAGCCAAAAGCTGATATTTATAACGGAATGAGGTCAGGTCTATCCGGTAAACCCCGTGATTAAGTCATCAGTGCCAAATCATCCGTATAATGTCGCTCGTGCCCATAATGCATGCCATTTTCAAACAGGGTTTGTGGGTTTCCAGCAAACACTGAGCCACAGACCTTTTTGTCTATGTTTTTTGACAAATAAATATACTTATTATTATTATTTATTATTATTTTCTGCTTTCCTGTAGAACGTAGACTGTGGACCAAGCCTAGCACTCGCTCGACAGACTCTTAAGTGCCACAATTTGCATATTTGACGGTTACAGGTGTTCTCGATCTTGTTTGTAGCTTTATACGTACATAATTCTGTAAACAATGTTCTGCTTTTACATGTAGATGTACCACATAATTATATCTCAAAAAGGAGTACTGCATGGTGTCTCTGAATAAAGGTGTGTACAGTTTTTAAAGTTTTTACAAGGTCGACAACGCATAAGGGATGAACGAAGTTGCAAATGTCCATGGGTACGGTAATTGCTTTCTACCAGGCGGCGGGTCGTATGCCTGATTGTCAACTTAGTAATACAATGTGGAAATTTAAAACTGGTCAAGGGCTTTGTATATTGAATATTCTTTTTAGAAGAACATAAGGAGAAGTTCACTCCGCAAAAGATACATTTTACTTTAACTCGATATTACTGTTTACCAACTCATTTTGTCGATAATAATACGATTACCTACTTTTTAATGAAACCATATAAACATAATACAAGCGTGTTATCAATAGCTGCGGTAGGTTTACTGTTTAACACTATGTTAATCTACTGTTTCTAATAAAATATTTTAATTATGTTATGCTAGTTTATTAGCTTTCGTAGGTTTATTTCCGTTTCGTTCTGATTCCTGTCGGTCTTGGCAACCCATGACAGTAAAGTCAAAAATAAAAAGTAAAAACCTTTTTAAAAAACAACCTTTTATTTAAATGCGCTAAAAAGAAAAAAATAAACTTTTACTATCAACTTATAACGTCATTACACAATTTATATGATATAAAAGGTTTTCGCGAAATTTGAGTAAGTAAGTACTTACCTACTCGTATTTTCTTAGATTGAAAATTTTAATACTCACATCAAGTTATTTAATTTACTGATTTATTTACACATATTAGTATATAGTAAATCTCGCGATAATCTTTTATATCATATAAATTGTGTAATGACGTTATAAGTTGATAGTAAAAGTTATAAAGTAAAAGTTTTTTTTCTTTTTAACGCGTTTAAATAAAAGCTTGTTTTTAAAAAGGTTTACTTTTAATTTGGTTTTTACTTTTTAGTTATCCCTGGACACGTTTTTCATCTGTTAATTTCACTGAATACAAATATTTATGTATACAAAATTTATTCACGTCCACTAGACCACCACCACTCACCACCCATCAAAAACGGTCCACCCATTAAGACGAATCAAACTGGACGCGGTTATGTCGCTAAGTTATCTACTGAGTTCCTAAAGCTACCTTCCAGCTCCATCATCAGACCTTGGTTACCATCTAGCCCCAAAGTACTCGTCAAGACGAATCAAACGAGCCCATAGTCGATGGGGTTATGTTGTTTAATGACTGAGTTCCTATGGCCATCTTCCAACTCCATCATCAGACCCTGGTTACCATCTATCACCAAAGTACTCGTCAAGACGAATCAAACGAGCCGAGACTCGATGGGGTTGCGTCGTTTCTTTATGTATCCTAGTTCCTAGGACCTAGTTCCTAGGACCACCTTCCAGCTCGATCATCAAATCAGCGCCATGTCATCATAATATTGCATTGTGTCGCGATTTACACATGTATGCAAAATTTCAGCTGGAAGTGGGTGAAATATTGATTGCAAAATTCCAGGACATACATACATGTGAAGTTAAATAAAAGCTTTTAAGAATGTTATCTTTACTTTTATTCATTGTACTTTTGTGTTGTTGGTGGCCCTAGTTAAACAAAATTAATTAATTAAACACATAAGTAATTCAGTTTACTTTACTCATCCCTTTCCTACCCTTATCCCATAAGATAAGTTCAGCACAACATGTCTTTCTCTTGTATACTCTTCTATTATTAGTTATCTCTGCACTCGCCCCTGTTTTTTTCACACAGTTCCTCTTTTCTTAGGTCTACCGCTTCTTATCTTTTCCCTCACATGTAGGTATATCTCCAACATCCTTCTTGTCATATGACATATTCCCTTTTCCGTCACTGGCGCTTCAAATCTTCTTCTATGTATGTACCTACTCATTCCTTAAGTTATCCATTCTCGTTACTCCATACATCATATCAATATTCGCATACACATAACTTATCCATTATAGTAAAAAGTGGAGTTATTAAACAAGCAATGCAAACTACCTGCCTGTTGTTTTTCAGTTATAATGAAATGCCGTGCGCAGCATTGCTGTGGCCGGCGCGTGGCTCTCTTTATTCCGGGGAGGTCACACGTTATCTAAAACAGCTGTCGAGCGCACACGGCCTACAATGGACTCGTTTGTATCCGCGCCGTGTAATAATGTTTGTAATTTAAAATATCGGGTCGGCCGCCCCGGCTTGTTTTCCACCTCAATTGTGGAGTTATCCGAGGTACATTGTTGCGTTGATTAGATCAGAGATGCTTTGTTCCGCGGAGAATAGCCGGCTTCACGCCCGTTATCGTCTGTCGGCCGCACGCGACCTGTTCATGAGTTTGCGGCTACACCAACATACCTGGCCCGACTCCGCCAGCCGACCGCAACGTCCGTTAATGTCTAGAAATAACATGCGCCAGATAATCCTTGCTGCATTCACAAAGTCTTCGTGCTGGTGGAAACTCTGAGACTTGGAATTATCGTACGCATGAGATTGAATGTTTCTATTAGGTAACTTCAGAAAACATTCAGGAGTTATCTACCGTATACTCATAGTTAGGCAACTCCGTAAAATATTAAGGAGTTATGAAATGAAATAAAATATTTAATTTGCGTTTGAGAAAGGTACATTTTTGGTCTTAATCTGCTTTTCTTCTCTTTCTCAGCTGACAATGTAGCATGCAAATAACTTTTACATTTTTATTTTATAAGTAACAATGACTATTCTAATTACATACATATAAAAAAAATTAATACTCCAAATTGTCAAAAACCAATTATGTTACATTACATGAATACAAAATTAATACACTAGAAATTGTCCATAATCAATAATATGCCAAAAATATGTCAAATCAATTTATAACCTGAGCAACCTAACTTATAGTATGTGGAGCTTATAAACTTCACTTCTCGATGGCAGTTCATCCATGGAGGAAAAAAATAAAAGTAAAAACCTTTTTAAAAAACAAGCTTTTATTTAAATGCGCTAAAAAGAAAAAAATAAACTTACTTTAAAACTTTTACTATCAACTTTTAACGTCATTACACAATTTATATGGTATAAAAGGTTGTCGCGAGATATAAGTAAGTACTCGTATTTTAATACTTATTTTAAAACTTTAATACTTAGTTAAAATCAATCACATCTAGTTATTTAATTTAAGTAAGTACTTGTTTATTTACACATTAATATATTATTATAGTAAATCTCGCGACAACCTTTTATACCATATAAATTGTGTAATGACGTTAAAAGTTGATAGTAAAAGTTTATTATTTTCTTTTTAGCGAATTAAATAAAAGCTTGTTTTTTGAAAAGGTTTTTACTTTTAATTTATTTTTTACTTTTTAGTTATCCCTGGACACGTTTGTCATCTGTTCATCTCACTGAATACAAATATTTATGAATACAAAATTTATTAATGTCCGCCAAACCACCACCGCTCACTACCCATCAAAAACGGTCCACCCATTAAGACGAATCAAACTAGACGTGGTTGTGTCGCTTCATTACCTACTGAATTCCTATGGCCACCTTCAAGCTCAATCATCAGACCGTGGTTACCATCTAGCACCAAAATACTCGTCAACACGAATCAAACGAGCCCATATTCGATGGGGTTATGTTGTTTAATTACTGAGTTTCTATGACCATCTTCCAACTCCATCATCAGACCCTGGTTACCATCTAGCATCAAAGTACTCGTCAAAATGAATCAAACGAGCCCATACTCGATGGGGGTTTTGTTGTTTAATTACTGAGTTCCTATGGCCATCTTCCAACTTCATCATCAGACCCTAGTTACCATCTAGCACCAAAGTACTCGTCAACACGAATCAAACGAGCCCATACTCGATGGGGTTATGTTGTTTAATTACTGAGTCTCTATGGCCATCTCCCGACTCCATCAACAGACCCTGGTTACCATCTAGCACCAAAGTACTCGTCAAGACGAATCAAAGGAGCACATACTCGACGGGGTTATGTTGTTTAATTACTGAGTTCCTATGGCCATCTTCCAACTCCATCATCAGACCCTAGTTACCATCTAGCACCAAAGTACTCGTCAAGACGAATCAAACAAGCCGAGACTCGATGGGGTTGCGTCGAAACTGAGTTCCTAGGACCACCTTCCAGCGCCATCATCAGATCAGACCCTGGTAACCATCTAAAAACAAAGTACTCGTCAAGACGAATGAAATGAACCGAAACTCGATGGGGTTGCATCGTTTCATTACTGAGTCCCTATGGCCACCTTCCAGCTCCATCATCAGACCCTGGTCACCATTGAAAGACAAACTACTCGTCAAGATGATTCAAACGAGCCCAAACTCGATAAGGTTGTGTTGTTTCATTGCGAAGTTTCTATGGCCACCTTCCAGCTCCATCATCAGATCAGCAACTTGTCAACATAATATTGCATTGTCACGCGATTTACACATGTATGCAAAATTTGAGCTCAATCGGTAACCGGGAAGTGGGTCAAAATTAAGTTGCGAAATTCCACCCGAACAAGACATACATACCTACATACATACATTGCAAGTTAAATAAAAGCTTGTAAAAAGAAAAGTTTGTGAAAAGTTATACAGTTGTCAGAAGTTATTGGCAATTCAATTAAAAATACAGAAATAAAATAATAATTAAAGTCAAGTGATTTATGAAGTTTGGTCAAGGTGAACTGCTTTAGTTATTGTTCTGAGAGGTGAACAGTATTTTACGGACATAGAATAATAACGCATAGAACGATAAGTCTCGTCTTAGAAAACTGTCATGGCGTGAGGCAAGAAAAAAATGGATGTAGGAGTAAGTTACGCGTACTATCTCGGCGACACGCACACAAGTGTACAAGTAATGTTGCTAGAGTAATCAGATTTGCCCCAAAGGTAAGGAAACTGGAACTGTTGATAGATAGATAAGTTTAGATTATTAATACTGACGCGGGCCGTTTCGGTACCAAGCCAGTATGGCTTGGTTTTACTGGCCTCATTTATCGTGCGTGTTCTCGCTTTCTATGCGTTATAATTCTAAGTTTACGGACATCAAAAGAAAATAATATGTCATTATCTTAAAAGTAAAATAAAATCAAAAATATTTGCTTGCACACATCTAGGTACACTTCTTACAATTATTAAGTGTATATGTGTAAGAAAATCTTGCACCGAATAAAATAGGTGTGCCATAACATAAGCCATTTATGTAACTCTGCTAGAAATTGTTTTACAATAATTTTTCTAATTGTTTCAGGCAATTTATTAAAAATACTTATGCACATGCAGAAACAATTCTTTTGCATACGAGTGCTTTTTGGAACAAAGGCCGACACCAACCTTTTCCCATTTCTAGTGTTTCGGGGATACATAATATCTTTTGCTGTTTCAAAATAATGTTGGTTAAGTTTGATAAATTTGGCTTTTTGAAAAATGTATAGACATGCAGAGGTAATACTTTTGACTTTTTGAATAAGGGTGCACATGGCTCATCTGGTGCAGTGTCACAGATTATTACCTATTAGATAAGTACCTATAAACCGATTTCACCACTTTCAGGTAAGTGACAAATGACTAAAGCAATTTTTTTATGATTTTGTACAAACAAATTTACAAACAGAAAAGTAAAATTTTGTTGTTGTGATACAGTCATAATAATTTGGTGTCGTGGGTCTGTGGGTATCTCAGTGTCGCATCTGGGTAGTCTCAGTTGTCCTTTTCACGGCGAAAATATATCTGGTTAAAATTCTGATACCCATGCCAGTGGCTTGTAGAAGCTGTTTCACACAGCATCCCTCCTAACACCGACTTGTCGACTTGTTGACCGAACCTTAGGGAAGCGAGGTTTGAGTATTTCGGCTTTTCAGTTGCCAGTGGCCAAAGGGTTTGCCACGGCTATATAGCGCCGCGTAATTATCCTTCAACCTTCTGAAAAAGAACTGAACTGAACTTCCCTCCAATCAAAGAGATAGAGACGAGAGAGTGCGTTGCGCGAACATCTACGCCCTAATACTTTTATCCTGCGCATCGGACTGTTTCTGTATATCTGAATACGTCTACCCGTACCCGGATATTCTTTATATCCGTTGCCAAAATATGCCTGGATATATCATTAATATTATACTTAATACTAATAAGATGAATATGTATTAATAGTCTTTATCATTGATAGTAATGGTAAAAGAAACATGCTTTAGTTCCAGTACAATACTAAAGGCGCCATTATTATTTGCAGTCTCTAGGACCATTTCAGATTCCTATATCACAGGTAAGTTATCATCGGTAAATCGATTTGCAAATTCAATTCCAATAATATAATAAGCTATTATCATAACAGATTATGTTTGATAGTAGGATTTATTAAGGTAAACCTTGTGGCTGGCTGAATCCTTGCGTACTCGAAGTCCCTTGAGGAAAAAACTCCAAAATGGAGGGTAACTCTGAAAAAGCGCTAACAATACGCTAATGGCTTATGTTTGCGATGACTGTCCCTCTCAGCCAACAGGCTCTATTATCACGGCTCGGCCGCTGTGCGCTGAATTGGCTAAATGTTTTGTGCCTCTGAAAAGATTCGAGATGACGGTGAAATTGTTGAGAAAATTGATCACTTCCACTTCAACAACTCGGGCTTGTTACTGAAAAGCCGTTGCCGGTTTTGTTTATTCGGCCAAGTCGGAAACTTCCTTTTTGTGTCGTCTCGCGTCGGCAGTGATAATAGTGTCTGTTTGGGTTGACAATACACTTTTTATGTGATACGTACAAAAAACATTCGAATGTTTCCAATGCTGAGTTTGCTGTTCAGAGCAATGCAATACGTAAAATTATTTCAACTAATATTGTAAATGAGAAATTGTGTTAAGAGGCCTCCATCATCTCGACTGTGATTTTTGCGTGAAATGGCCAATTTTGGCATTCTTGATCTCAGAAACAAAAACACATTAACAATTTTGACTTATTGAATAGTGTAGAATAGCTATTAGCATTGTGCGTAGCGGCCTTGCTTTTTGTAAATTTTATTGCAGAGTAAGATTTTCATAAAATGCGCGAAGGCACTTTTTTGAGCTCACCGATTGAACTACTTTTCTAAACAAATGAAATAAAAAAAATTAGAATGTTATCTCTTAAATAGTCGTATAGTGCGTAGAGGCCTCGGAATTTTTAGATACGAGTATCATTGATTTTATGTAGAAAATAAAACCAAAAAAACTTCTAAAATGGCCTTTAGTTATCTGTGAATCTACGATAATATTATTGAGCAAAATTTATACCAAAATAATTGTTACTTCACAAGGAATAAGAATTTTATAATCACTTTATTATTCGATAAATACAACTGCAAAATTACAACAAAATGCGAAAATGGGCATTTTACACAAAAATCACAGTCGAGATGTGATAGGCCTCTTAAAAATGTCATTTGGTGAAACGTAGACTGTGACATTGGACTGCTTTTGCGGCCCACTTTGCCTGGTCTCTGACTAACCCTTCGGTATTGTTGATCGAAGGACTAACCCTTTAGGGATAGTAGTGAGTGTATGTGTATGTATGTGTGGAGTATTTTCGAGGTGTTAGATATTTGGAGACAAATGATTGAAGGGCCTGAGAGAAGGCATAAGAATTTTTTCATTTTTTTAAACACACGATACATATATTTTCGGCAGACCTAATTTGAAATGCTATAGTTCGCGACTCAATGATTTATAGTCATAATTATAGGAAATTTACGACTCCCAGGCCTATAAGTCACATTGGATAGGTAAGTAAATTTCTATTGTTATATTATTTTTTGAATAGCGATCCTGTTAATCTTCTTCGTGAACTTTGTACAAAGCGCCGATGTAATGTACCGCAAAAATATTTGTTATCGGTAGGTATCATCGATAAACTTTACTAATAAAATACAGATTTAGCCCTATTCCGAAAGACACAACGAGATCCAGAGTAATATACTTTCTAACATTTCCTCCCTTCCCTAATGTAATGTTTTTTCTTGGAAAATATTTCTTTTCCTATTGCAAAACTTATTTTATGATACAACTAATGTGGAAAGCTTTGCAACACGCTAGGTTTATTGCAAACCTTGCATCATTGTGGAAGCTCACGAATCTGTGGGAATATACACTTATGAGTAAACCTGGCTTAGAGGCAATTTTAATATAACAAATGGGATTTCAAATTTATTGACTTGCTGTTGTATTAATACGTGTCTCATTTTCTGTTACGTGTAATACACATAAAATTACCTTTTAATAGTTTAGAAACATAACACGACGTAAAATAATAATTTTATCCTAATTAGTCTTTATTTTCTTTCAATGTTCCGAATCCTTTACATTACATTGTCCGGGGTCACAGGATGTTTCATTTTTACACAATTTATTAAGCTCCGGGTACTCTTCTAATAATTTTCTACCGATGCAATAAAATTGCTAATGATTGACATAGTGACATACTATTTCTGAGAAATTTGTTATCAAAGGTCAATTAATTATTAAGATTCAGATTAATTAACAGTACCTATATGACACGAGGAGTTGCTAACAATCTATTTTGAGTTTTCAAATACCGATGCAATCAAAAGTTGATAAATGTAAAATCCCTGTGACTTATTGTAAAGAGACATTTACTTATAGGATTGTGTAAATCGTGTCTATTTTATAATTTAACAATGTTAAGATTAGATTACCTTAGTCACATGCATTGAAACATAGAGATTGCTCAACTTTAAACTTTACATAACACTGTTTCCGTTGCCTACGAATAAAAAACCAATTTCGTTGGTAACTTAAATAAAACGAATTCGACACACACGTATGTTAAAATGTAATGTGTGATGGATTAGCTATCGCCGATACTAGCCGATGTGTGCACGTCACCTCGCCTATCAATCACGGCGCGGATGGACCCGCGACAGGCCATTAGGCCCGCCTTGCCCCAGGTGCCAGCTGTTACCCCCCCAAGCTTACTTAGGCAGTAGATAACGGACGATACGACGACTACACCGCCAATTCTATATTAGAAGGGTCGGTAGCCGAGCGGATAGATGCTCGGGTTGAACGCGAGAAATCATGGTTGATTCCGTGTCCATGTCTACAGCCTCCTCATTCGACATAGAGAAATTCTAAGCATGCCATTTTTTTGTGCATATTATGTGCAATCAAACGTGTCAGTCCTAATTTTTGTGCTACCACAACTTCGTTACTATGAGTTGTTTTATGTGTGTAAGCTGGAGACACGTGTCACCAGTGTGGTGTACAGGCGCGGGCAATTTATCGATAGTGGCGCGCAATTTACCCCGTCTACAAAATGGCGATTGCCAACAATGGGCCAACATACGCCAAGTCGCCAATGTGTACTGGGTAGTGTTGTTGCGATAGCGATAGTCAATCTATAGTATCGTGATACTATCGAGACCTCGAAAATCAGTCATACTATCGATATTGCTATCGAAATTATCGATCCTTGACGATTCCATCAATAGTATAGAATGATAAAAATAAGTAATATTATTGCTAAAGATCAATAGTTTCGATACTATCGATAGTATCAGCAAAAAACCATTAAATCGATACTATCGATATGAACATTTTTCGATACTATTGCTTGCTCATAAAAGGTAATATAGCTGGTAATTACATAGGTCATCTATCACATCATATCATTAGATTTACAATACTCACTTGATAGTATCGAAAATTCGTCGATAATTTAGTAACTATCGACGAATTTTCGCTTTTTCGAATTTTTGCTTTAGTAAGCAAAACTATCGATACTATCGAAACGCTTCGATAGTTTATAGATAGTATCGATACTATTGATAGTATCGTATGTCGATAGAATCGTTAGTATCGACCAAGTTCAATAGTATTACCTTTGACGACCTCCTTGGTCGAGTGGTTTGTACACCGGTTTTCATGGTGTCGCCATCTCTGAGGTCCCGGGTGCGATCCCCGGTCGGGTCAATTTAGAAATTATTGTTTTTCTAAATTGTCTCGCGTCTGGGTGTTTTCTATGTATAATAAGTATGTATTTAAGTATTTTAAGTATGTTTATCCGTTGTCTAGTAACCATTTAACGAGTTTCTTCGAAGCTTCTCTTGGGCTAGATAATTGGTGTGATTGTAGGAAAGATTTATTTATTTATTTATTTTATTACCTAATTTTCACTATCGATACTATCGATTGTATATCGCAGCATTTCGATATTTTCGATAGGGCTATTCGCGCTATCGACTATTTTTCAAGGTCAACTATCGATAGTGAAACTATCACTATTGCAACAACACTAGTACTGGGGCCTTAAAAGTAGGGTAGGTTAGTTAGGTACCTGTAGTGAAACTAAATAAGTTGCGTCGCGCATAGCTAACAGACGGCTCCTAGTCTAAAAGTGGCAATAGTGTAGCGCACGGAACGGCAACGGCGCGCTTAGCCACTTCCGAGCCATTATTTTGAATTTTTTGGCGGGAAAACAGTTTTTGGCTTATAATTTTTAAACTAAGATAAGATAATCATTTATTTGCCAAAAACACAGTAATTTACGGTTGGTACAAAATTTACAATGTGCACATGTATAGCCATTATAAAACAGCATGCAAATGTCAATTTTTCAAAGTCGAAGTCAATCATAACCACAGATAATATATCTCTGTACGTAACTTAATACCTTAATTGCAAAAATTCAAACTTTAATGAAGAGGTTAAAAATGTCAATAAGGTTAATTAATAAGTCAAAAATATCACGATAAAATAAAATGTCAAAAAATATCCTAACTAAAGTCTAAAATTATCTATGAAAATTAATACAAATCAATACAAAAACAAGTCATTAAATAAAATACAATTACTACATATTAATAGTGTGTTACATTATGTCCAGTTTAATAAGTCTATTTATAATTTAAATATTCTTTAATTGTATAGAAACAATGCTCTAATAGCCAAGCTGTTAACTTATTTTTAAACATATAATACGGCAACTGTTTTATCTCATCAGGCAGCTTATTAAATATTATTATCGCCTGAACATAGGCATTTCGTTTAAACATCTCGAGCTTACATTTCGGGAGAAATAATCTATCCCTATGTCTCGTGTGTCGCATTAGCACATCAGAGTGTTTGGGAAAGTAACCTGAGTTCTGCCTTACAAATATGCATATAACTTTAATATACATGCAGGCGAGTGGGAGTACTTTTAAATCTTGAAATAGAGGTTTACAGCTTTCAGTACTCCAAGCATTACATATAGCCCTTATACATTTTTTTTGTAGCCTAAAAACTAGCAAAATGTTGACTGAGTTACCCCATAGTAGTAATCCGTAGCTTAGTACTGACGAGACATATCCATAGTATGCACTAATAGCTGCTTCCATAGACACTGTTTGCCTTAAGCGCCTGAGTGCATATACAAACCTATTTAATTTAGAACACACTTTGTTAATATGCGCCTTCCAGTTACAGTGTTGGTCAATTGTAAAGCCTAAAAAGTCAGTTGTTTCTACTGCACAAATACGTTCATTGTTGTAAGTTATGTCCAATTTGATGTCATTTTGTTTGTACGTCCTAAATTGTATCATTTTCGTTTTTTGTATATTTATAATTAAATTATTATCATTTAACCAATTATTTATGTCATGGATACATTTAGTTATTTTATCTCTTAATTTATCATTGTCTTTATCTTTAATGATAAGGGTAGTATCATCCGCGAATATAATGGTTTTTTCAGATGTTGCAGCAGGAATGTCATTTATGTAACTCAAGAACAAAAGTGGTCCCAGGATGCTTCCCTGGGGTACACCACAGCAGTTTTCTTTATAGTCTGATCTAGAGTTAGTTTTTGTTGGTATCTTCTTATCAGTCGTTATTTTTGACACTTCTACACATTGATTCCTAGCTTTGAGATAGCTGCTGATCCAATCGTGTGCTACCCCCCTAATACCATATTTATTCAGCTTATCTAACAAAATGGTGTGCTCCACAAAATCGAAAGCCTTGCTCATATTTAAAAATATTGCTACAATCGGAGTTTTGTCATTAAGGCTTTCTGTTATAGCTTTCACTAAATCAAAGCAAGCTAATTGTGTTGATCTGCCTTTCCGGAAGCCAAATTGTTGCTGATTTAGAATACGATGTTTCTCAAAAAAATCGTTAATACGTTTTAACATGGCTTTCTCGAAAATTTTTGATAGAATGGGTATGAGCGTAACCGGTCTAAAGTTATTGACATCTTTAGCATCACCTTTCTTAAAAAGCGGTTTGATGACAGAAAGTTTCAGTTTACTTGGAAACTCTCCCGTTGCAAAAGATAAATTTATCATGTAGCTTAATGGCTTACAAATGTGTGCCGCACATGCTTTTAAAGACGCGGTATTGATATCGTCGTATCCCACCGATTTTTTGTTATTAAGTGACACCAACAACTTGTATACTTCCTGTTCATCAGTAGGACATAGAAAAATTGAATACTGATTTTCTTTCACAAAATGCTTTACACCAGACTTTTTGAATGTTTTGCTTTTGGTGACGTTTAAATAGAATTCATTAAAAATTTCAGCAATATTTTTAGGATCTGTATATGTCATATTATTAAAATTTATTATGTCAATATTATTGGGTGAAGGTTTATTATTAATTTTATCATTTATTATATTCCATGTCGCTTTGCACTTATTTATGTTAGACTTCAAATACCTATTGTTTTGTATTCTTTGGGATTTATTTATACATTTTTTTAAAATATTGGAGTATTTTTTATATTTTGTTTTATTTAACTTTTTATTACCCCCTGTAAATTTATACTTTATATATAGTCTTCTCTTTATAATACTTGATTTTTTTATTCCCTTAGTCAACCATCTCCCCTTTAGTCCACTGTTCGTCATTTTTACCTTTATCACTGGAAAGCATAAGTCAAAGAATAGTTTATATGTGTCATGAAAAGTATCAAAACATGCCTCCACTTTATCCTGCTTGTAAACTTCAGAAAAACTCAAAGCGGATATACACGTGACAAACTTATTTATGTTCTGCATACTAAAATCGCGTTTAAACTCAAACCAAAAAGAATGGTATTTTTGAGCCTTTACTGGAATTGATAAAGTTTGTCCAGTCTCATGATCGGATAGACATAGATAGTGCACATCAGAATTAACCTTCGGAATATTGCTTGCTATCTGATCTATACATGACTGGTTTCTGGTTGGTTTTGTAATATGAATATCTATATTATAATTATTTAGTAAGCTTGTCAGTTCTCGACTTAGTGGATTATTTTTTAATATGTCTATATTCCAATCCCCGGTTAAAACAATCTTTTTATATTTATTTTGTGTTAATTTATGTAGTAAACATTCTAATTTACTGAAAAATACTGACGTGTTACTTTTTGGTATTCTGTAGATACATATAATTACAATGTTATACGTTATCAATTCTATACCACAACATTCGAAATTGTTTTTGCATGCGATTTCCTTAGTTAGATCTATTAGTTTAAAGTCAAGTTTCTTTTGCACTAATATGCATGTACCTCCACGCTTTTCTTTTTGTCTGGAGAAGTGGGCTGCTAGCTTGTAGTTAGTCAGAACAATGTTTTTCTCACAACCACACGTGACAAATGTTTCCGATAGACAAATAATATCAATTTGCAAATTACTTTGCTGCCGTAATAGTAACAAAGTTAAGTGCAGTGAATCAATCTTATTTAGGAGTCCTGCGATATTTTGGTGTAATACATTTAGCTTAGAGGTTGGTGTTTCGACGAAAAAAGTGATGTGTTTGTGGTTTTGTTTTTGTAACAAAGTAAAATGGAATGGTGCCTTTCTTGGGCTGACTTGGTGAGTTATTTAATTGTATAATATTGATATTGTTATTAGTATTTTTTGTCACTTTTTGTTTTTTTTTTTTTTTTTTTTGTTAAAATAGTATGGAATAGTGCCTTTAATTAATTTTTCTTTACCCGTATCATTTATTTTATTTATAAATTGTTTGATTTTGTTTGTGTTTAAAAAAGTATTTTCATAATCCTCGACGTCAATTGTAAAATTAATTTTTTTTGCGATATCTAAAAGAGAATAATACTGCAATCGATAGTTTGTACATTGTAAGTATTTACAGTTTGTATATGTTTTTGTGACCGACGAAATGTACTCATTTAATTTTAATTCCTGAATATATTGACTTTTTAAAACTCCAATGACATAGACCTTTATATTTTGAAGTTTGTGTAAGGCTATATTTAAATGTTTTATTAATAAAAATGGATTTGTCTCATTAGCACCAACCGCAAGGATAACTCTGTCGTCTTTACATATTTTTTCTTTCAATATGTCACAATAAGATAGGGCTTCTGAGCACAATGCATTCGGTTTTACAAATGATGTAACTTGGTAGTCATTCCACTTATTAGACCTAGTCTTAGTTAGGATTTGAGCTAAACCGCTTATTTGCTGGTCGCCTAGAATAAATAAGGTTTTCTTCCGCGCAGCCGCGTTATCTGGCGTAGTCAGTGAGGTCGGGGTAGTTACCGATGATGACGTAATCGTGACAGTCTTCTGATGAGTGCTTGTTGATGCAATGTTATCTATTGATGTAGTTTGATTTTTTTGGTGTATTTGTGGTTTTGTGGTTTGTGACTGAGTAGCAGGTAACTCCTGAGACGTCGTCGTCCCTTGTGCACTACTTATCTTTACATCAATAGAAGGCTCTGAGTAACTGTTGTTATATTTAGGTATATGCAGATCGCTACGGGGGTCAAATATACGGCAGCGTGCCGGAGTCGATGAAGTTGATTTCGGCCCTCTACTCAATATAACAGGAGAGCTAATATTTCCAATATTTGGAACAATTTTTTTATAAATTTCAATTAATTTTTGATATTTGTCTAATTCCATTTTCATTTTACTGTTTTCCAAGATTAAATTATCTATTTCTTGATCTGCTGAGTTTAACTTTAAATTCAATTATTCTACTTGTAACTTTAATTCAGTAGTTGTAGTGTCGTCTAATAATGACAAATTTGGCAGGCTTTTCATAGTCGTATCTAAGATAGAAGTGTCATTCACAGTACTATTTAGGCTGGAATCGTGAAATCTTGATCTGTCAACAGATTCGGATCTTTGCAAACGGCGTCGTTGTGTTATATTTTCCTGTGAGTTGTCCATTTTTATGTTATGTTTTGTCTTTGTATAGATTTTTTTTTTTACACTGCCCTCTAGTGGCGCGTGGATACAGTTACAGTTAGACTTTATGTGCTATTAGTTTTGTGCTTGTGCTATTTCGTTAGATTACGTCCAACAGCTTGATTAATCTATTTTTCTCATAGCACGTGGTGACATCTAGTGATGCGATGCGGTATACGGTGCACTTTCTAATGATTATTGACGACGTCATGCATCACAGCTGATTGTGTTCGTTTACATAGTGTCAAATTTTAAAAATTAACGTTCACGAATAATGACTATTTTTGTTGTAGTCCAATTTGTTCAACTCACTGTGTATAATATAATTTATAAATTGTTTCCTTTTGTATCCTACAAGTTTATTTTAATGTTTATAATTTGGGAAAACTTAATAGGTATTGTTTATTGATACGCACTGTTTGTTCTGTCCTTTGGGTGTAGATATCACAATAGTCCAGTATGATTTCGCTGAGATAACACTAGTGGTCGTTCAATAGACACAGATCTTCACTCAACACACTCTTTTAAAACGTTTCTTGCACTTAAATATTTTTAATTCTATTAATTAGCACGGAGCCGATCTTAATCGTGTCACTAGCGCCACCTATCCCAGAGAGGCCCAGATATTTGAAATTTTGCCTCGTGTTTGCACAAATTATAACGTATTAGTTGATCTTTAAAACGAAACGCTATCTTATACAGTTACAGTAATTCACCATGTGTTAGCCCGTGTTACGTGTCACCAGCTTACACATACTTATCGGTTCGTAGCTCAAAAACCTTGTGAGTTAAAGTTTTGAAATTTTTTGTGCCTTATGCACAAATTAGGCACAAAATTTTGAGGTAATTACGAAGATACAGCTGTGCAAGCCAGAGACCCGTGTCTCCAGCTCGCACACAGTTTTATGGTCGTAGTTTCAACAGTATTTGAGTATGATGGTTAGTTTTTTTTGTTCCTAGTGCACAAATTATGTACAAAATTTCTGGCTATAGTCTAAAACCCTATCCTCACTGGTTTGTCTTAACGGGCGTGTGCGAGCTGGTGACACGTGTCTCCAGCTTACACACATAAAACAACTCATAGTAACGAAGTTGTGGTGGCACAAAAATTAGGACTGACACGTTTGATTGCACATAATATGCACAAAAATATGGCATGCTTAGAATTTCTCTATGTCGAATGAGGAAGCTGTAGACATGGACACGTTGATTCCCCATTGCTCCGTTAGACTACTGACGTAAACCCACTCCGACACAAGTCATTTTAGATTAATGGGATGGGTTAACAGAACTATTATTTATGTGCTTAAGGGAAAAATTGTGAAAATTTACGTATTTTTAAGTTACTAGTACTATGCGCTGAATTAGTTAAATACATTAAAAGAACTTACGTAAGTTAGCCTGATCTTTACACAAGGTCGTGGCCTTGTTGAAATTTGAAACAAATTCTTTAAACAATAACAAACAATACATAAATCGAATGACTCCTAAAAACCTTTTTCTTTTTGACAACTTTTTTAGTGTTAGGTAGGTACGCATGAAACAATAATTCTTACATGAAAATATTTGTATTGATATTTCGCAGGACGCCCCCACTCTTAAAAAAGTAAATTTTAATTTATATAACACAAACGCGTGATGGTTTTGTACATTTCGCAGAATAAAAACCACAGAAATATATATATTTCTATATATGTTGATATTCTATATTGATAAAAACATTGCTCTAATCAAATTACTAGGTCTGAAAACTTCAAAACAGAATAGTTCTCATTTTAAATATCAATATAATTGATTTTGCTTTGAAGTTCATTATGAGACTTATGTCAGGTTTTGCGATCGCGCGGCACCCTCTTAAACACACATTAATTATAATCTTTTATATAAATATAAATAAAATAAATTGTTTTTGTAGCGATCGATGACGGAAAGGCAAGATACGTGACTTGGTGGTGGTAAAAATCATGTGAAATGTAGGTGAAGCGTTTGCTCGTACTCTTGATGGTAAGTTACTTGGCAGTAGATAACGCACGATACGACGACAAAACTACCCGATCGATGGCGGAAAGGCAAGCTACGTAACTTGGTGGTGGTATCATGTGAAATGTAGTGGATGCGGTTGATCTTCCTCTTACTCGTATATATTACACTCTTGATGTAAGTGAAAATATAGTTATGATCGAAGCGCGCTTTACCCGAAATACTAACTGCTGAGGAATTAGCATCCTTTCTTATGTCAAAAACAATCAGAATCAAGCTGTTACACTTAGTTCGTCTGCGGTTCGTTTAAGTAGTCTAAAAACGTGTTTCCATAAAAACCAACCAAACATAAAAAAGTAAAACCTATTATAACAAATGAAAAGTTATTGAAAAAAATAATGTATAATACACGAAGATATATCTTTCGTTGACCTAAATATCCCCTAGAACTCCCGTATTCTGAGGCTACAATTACAAAAATACGGCCTGTTTAGGAGGCTTTACCAACTGATGGCTATTCCCTGTCACCCTCAATCAGTTGACCGGCCAAGCGGATGATTCATATCCGCAGGGTTAGCGGCTACTGGCTAGGTGATTGTCCGGATATATTATTGAAGTAGTTTCTCATTCTCTCTATTTTGATAGAACGCTTGATGTGTCTTATTTAAACATAATATGTCCCTAGGTGATGCGATTTCTCGCACAACAGAAAAAGAGGCAGAAAAAAATAAAGCTATATTTTAAACTCATTTTTCATAAAAACAACGAACGTGTTAAATTCAAAAGTACCAGGATGTGGAAATTCGAGAATGAAATAAATGGCAATAAGAGCATTTGGTCACAGCAGGGATTGCGATTGTATGCGTGCGACAGATGTCATCTTTTACCATGCTCGACAGTTGGATGGCATGTGGAATGAATTGCACTCCTTATCGCTTACAATGTGGGGAAGCAACGTTCCACGTTTTTCTTGCTGAAATTTTGAACTGATATGAGCTAACAAATTGAAAAATGGACTGTGAAGTTGTCGGTTCGGTTTTCTTGGGACGATTTTTCACACACGTAGTTAGGTATTATACTTTTCCGTTCTGGAATTTATCTTCGGTTTTCTATTTAGACGCGTGGCGTCCGTCGTCTTCTATTCGAGAAACGATTATTTCAAAGCATTGAGTTATAATGTACTACGTACCATTATAAATAACTCAATGTTTAGAAGTATTATTTTTTATTTATTAGTTCATAGTTTGATAGTGTTGATACTTGGTTCAATATTTAAAATTGTATGTGCAACTAACAATAGGTTCACTTGTACTTCTACGGGTGTCTACGAGCTAAATGTGAAGTAAAATATTCGACCGATTGCGATCTTGACTGTTGGCGAATTTGACCGTTTGCTATTAGAAAATAATGCGAATATGACGATTTGCGATATGGACCAAATGCTATTTTGAAAGTTCACGATATGGACCAATTGCTATTTTGACAGTTTGCGATATCTTCTTCTTCTTCTTTTTGTGCAGTGGCGTTTCCCTTTGGATTTCGCCAAGTTTGCGATATGGACCAATCGCTAATTTGACGGAAGGCGATTTTGACGGTTTTTCAGTCACTTGACGGATTGCGAATTTGACCATACGCGACGGAACGCTACGGATAAACCAATGACCTTTTATTTATCACTTATAGCGGCCCACCGCGCCGCTCACGCCGCCAGCGACTTTAAAAAATAAAAAAAAACCGGCGAAGTGCGAGTCGGACTCGCCCATGAAGGGTTCCGTAGCAGCAAGTAACATCATATAAAAGTTCTTGTAATTCGTTGTAACTTTGTTCGATGTTTTATTATTAGTGTATTATTTAAAATTATTTAATATATGACGTATTAAAAAAAACTACTTACTAGATCTCGTTCAAACCCCCAAAGTTAATTGTTTTTTTTTTCTATTTTTGTGTGAAAATCTTAATGCGGTTCACAGAATACATCTACTTATCAAGTTTCACCAGTATAGTTCTTATAGTTTCGGAAAAAAGTGGCTGTGACATACGAACTTACAGACAGACAGACATGACGAATCCATAAGGGTTCCGTTTTTTGCCATTTGGCTACGGAACCCTTAAAAAATAGCAGGTGTATAAAAAATAAACAACAGTTAAAATAGAAATGTGTGATTTACCTTTTTTAAAAATGTAGTAACCTCATTATAAATTTTTAGCAAAAGTAATAATGTCGTTGCGACCATAATTAATTCTATACTTACTATTAATTTTCGAAGTTTTCCTTTTAAAAATCTGCCCGTTTAATTATACTGATTAAGTAGAGGCCAGAGTAGATGGAATTGTAACACAATTTTATTAAGTATAACAAAACATTCTCCCATAACATAATAGACAATACAACTGAAGCCAATGACTGTTAATAATCCGCATTGTTTATTATCTTTTTCTACGAACATTCTGTCGGAAGTAGGTAGTCGGAACGGAGCATTTCGTGTTAAACATTTTTTTGACATAATCTTTCAACGGAAGTAAGCAGAGCTTTTTCAAGGAATGTTTTATGTCACTTTTACTTGTTAATTGCGTATTGAAGAAGCTTTTAATATGGATTGAATACATCATGTTTGCCATCTATAAACTTGTTAATAGCGAGTAGTCTAGTACACTGGTAGTGCAACTTTTTCCTACATTTAACTTTTGTTGAAAATATAAAAAAAATTGCAATCACCTCATTTGTTACCAGAAGGCGCTACTTTAATGCCGTATAATTTTTACTTTAGTTGCTTCAGTGTGATCGAATGTTGAATAAAAGTCACACTCAGCTGGACTCAGCACTCAATAATTAATTACGGTTTTGACACACTTCGACGTCTTGCTGCATAACATTAAATTTTTAAGAGGGTTTAAGCATTTCGGTTTTCCATACAAACTCCCTAGTCGAAATTTTTAGAAACCAATAAGCCAATTTTGATGAGACTTTGCATGCTAAAGTAAAATTAGTAAAATTAGTAGTAAAATAGTCGACTTTAAATCACAATTACTCAGCTAAATAAATATTTTTTTAAATGTTTTCAACAAACTATTTAGATCCCTGTGTTTTACTTAAGCATGCAAAGTTTCATCAAAATTGGCTTATTGGTTTTTAAAAATTTCGACTTGTAAGATTAGGACGCGTTCTGCATTTGCATCGTACGAGCGGCGGCGTTGCAATTATCTCGCGTAGTATATGACGAGTATATGTAACCGTTACTAGAACCAATAGCCGTGATAATATTCAGTTCCGTCGCTGCGGTATTTCTCGCTATCTATTGCCGGCTTTGGCGCACACAGAATCTGAATGCGCGACACGTATGCTGGACACGTGGTTTCCGTACAATAATAGACTGTGTCCATTAATTATACCAACATGTTTCATCGTAATGGACACGGGCGACGGTAGGCCGTTATAACATGTAATTGATGATGGCTCCGATGCTTTTTGTTTTGAGTTTGCTAAACATTACTCCTAGGGTCGGGTTTGGAGTTGAGCTTTTTGTTGAGCTCGCAAATCACCTTTTCATGGGCTGCTTTTGTTATTATCGCTAATCAAATAGTCATCAGTGGTTAAGGATTTCGGGTGGAGTTCGCTTTCATCTTCGGTCTTATCATCATTTACCATCAGGTGAGATAAAATAATGGCCAAACTTTTCCCGTGGTAAAATAATAATTTAAGAAACGAAGCAAAGAACTAGAAATTCTTAGCTGGCGTAGTCAATTGGCAATCACCAGCTATTAAGTATTAATTTCAAAAGTTTAGGTGGAGCCGATTTCCATAGATAACTACTACTTTTGCCTCTCCCATATTATGTGAGAATTAATGTCACATAAGGAATGGATACTTATATAGAAATGACGAGGTACGTCATTGTAATAGAATGGTTTAGTTTTGAGTCTTCCAGAATAACAGCAAAAATAACATAATATTCCTGCGGCGTAACTCAGTAAAATAGGCAAATTTATTCCCTTTCTTCACTCAGATATACCTACGTTCCTTCACACATTGCTACAAATTCAAGTTTATATAGGGTTTATTCCAGACAAGCCGCAATGAAAAGAACTATTTATTCTTTGCTGAAAAGCTCTGCAACTTAACAAGAAAATAGAGCAATTCTTCGAAGATCTTTCGTTCAATCATAGTAATTGATAGTTCCACAAAGTGTACTCTTATTTTCTTTATAAATCTGTATTTAGTACTGCTAGCCTTTATATTATTATTTTCCATAGTAAAATAGGGACAAAATTCAATCAATCTTCGCCTTATCCTTTCAACTATATGAGAAACTGTACATTTACTTCCATTCGAGGGTTATAAAGCACAGATAACGAAATAAAGCGTCATCCATCGCGCAAGTGGCTTGCTCGTTCCACGTTGGGATGGTGCTATTCACCTTTCATATGTAGGCCATTAGTAGAAAGATAGGCTCGATATTGTAGCTCGGCCCCCCTTTGCCCACCCACGAGATAAGCCGGGAGCGTTAAATATGTGCCTCCTCCCATGGCTTACAGCAGCCGATAGCTATGCAAACATGAATACACGTATCGGCCATATCATAATCCTGTCATAATTCTTGGACGACACAAAGTATGAATGCGTTCAGAATATGTTCGATGTCAATCCGACGTGACTTAAATTAAAGTTTTGCAACTTTGTTTCAGGTATCCGGCTTGTTTTAATTATTGCGGTATTCAGAACGTGACGTTGCTTGGATGAAAGGTAAAGTTCCCTAATTATGTTGACTGACGAGAATGGAAATGGCTATTTATTTGTTGGCTTATAATCCAAATTTAAGGCAGCGGGTGTACCGTACCATGGCTGTATGCCTATATAAAAACATTGATATAATAAAATATTAATACGAACGAGTGATTGAGTAGATATTTTTACTTAGAAAAGAGTAAATATCCAGTGTGTTTTTAATTAAAATGAGGTCAGAATTCCTGACCTCGGTCATCATTATCTAACGTCGAATTTCTTGGAATATCGGGCGGGAGTAAGACAAATAGTTTATTCGAGACGAATAATTGTCTTCGAATCGAATGCCTTGAAATCCGATAATTACCGACTTGGTATCGTAATATATATTGTAATAATGTCACAGTTATTTGGGTCATCATGGATTAAAAACACGAAAACTCATTATTATTATGTTGCCGTAACGCATTTACTCTTCTCCGAACTTAAATAGTAACTTACCTAAATTCAAAATTTTAATATTAATTTAGGCTACGACATACTCGTGCATGAGATCTTGTACTCAGAAGTACCTGAAAAAATCAGCAAGGGTGTTGTTTCTTTTCACCCTTTCTTTTACAGCGTTTCGGAATATTGACAGATGCCCTCCCCCCCTGTTACAAAAGGACATCGTTGTGATTGAACTCTACGCAATATACAATAAATCTAAACAGCAGACATTTGACTTCGTCCCTTATAAGAATGAGTATCGATGGACGCAAAGTTGATTTGTCTACTATGGAAACAGGCCATTTTATGTAAGGGTTTAAAATATACTCGTATATAAGATAACTTATTGGATTAGAGATTATGTTTAGGAACTTTTTATCTACATTACATTTCATCGAGTCTCTATACCTAATAGTCGCAACAAATCTCTAAACCAGTTTTGATCCAAAAAACATCTAATGTTATTTTAATTCTTTCCCTATTTTTGTATGTTTTTAACGCCAAAGATCACTCACTTAAAATGAATATTCCACTCCATCTGTTGGTATTAAATTACTCTTAGGATGGGTAATGTCAACCGAATAAATATTAGTAGGTACGCACTCTTTCATGTCTCGGTTTTCACTTTTAACAAGATTCCATTTTGTTTTTTCCTCGTCATCATTTTCTCGTTAAGAGCAGAGAGAATACGATTTTACGTTATCTCCGAGGGTTGTTATAGAAATCGATTGTTATAACCTACTGGCTTCTAGATGATGTAGTTCATCTAGACGCTGTGGTTAACGTGATATTGAACGACATCATTAGGCTGTGGTGCACATGCGTCGTTTTCCGTTATTATTTGTGTAATATGAACACATAGCGGCGACAATAGTTGCAAGTGGGCGAGGACAGTAAGGCCAACACGTTGCAGGTATTGTTTGCGGCGTCGATGTCGGAAGAGCTTTGTTCTAGCAGGGCACGGGCGGCTAGCGTTACTTTATCTTATTACACTTGTCGCTGGCGGTCTAACGAAGCTGCCCGCCGCAATTGTTCCACCTTCTGAATTAATGTGTCGCCGTAAGGCTAGGTGTTAGTGAAAGATTAAAATAACACGTTCTTAGAAATCATTTTTGAAGTAGTAAACAGTCAAATTAAAATCTGCGAAAACTATGAAATAT
This sequence comes from Scoparia ambigualis, assembly GCA_963921215.1. Classification (NCBI taxonomy): domain Eukaryota; kingdom Metazoa; phylum Arthropoda; class Insecta; order Lepidoptera; family Crambidae; genus Scoparia; species Scoparia ambigualis. The sequence continues at coordinate 28,599,951 of OY992506.1, forward strand.
TGTTGAGGCTTTATTCTGTAGAATAAACCCGATGGAAACACGATTTGATAAAGTTGGTTCGATAGAATAACAAAGTTACATATTTTTGTGTCATTTTATCTTCTTTTCTAGGTTTTATTCTTAAAATAAGTGATTTGATATTATGAGTCATTTACCAAAATGAATTTCATAGATAACTTGAGGGATTATAACCGATCGTTTTTTTTAAATACATCTATCAATTTTTTTTAATACTTATAAAACGCGATTATTCGCACCGCTTCGCTGTTATACCCGTCCCTTACCGTCGTGCCGTCGAGAGAGCGAGAGAGAAGCGCTCGAAATACCTCTCCTTAAAAGTCCAGGAGCCTGCGTACATCGTGCTTGTAACTATAACGACAACACCCGAATATAATCTAGCCGATTTAAAGTTATACAGACAATAACGCGGTAATATTTCAAGTATACAGACTTAATTAACCGAAATTCATCCACCCAAGTATCTTAATAACCTACCCTCTTAACACCTCACACGCTTCGTTGGCGTAAGTTATATAGTAGTGAAATATTTTGGTGCCACACCACACCTAATACCGTAGTAATTAATGTTCTATTTTCTTTACTAAGTTAAACATGAAAATACACGGGTGTTTAAAACGAACGACTAAAAGGCAGTGTGTCTATTAATTACATATAGGTACATACTTTACTTCTTACAATATTCAGTGTCTAGAAAGTTAAAAACGGAAAGGGACGTACGAACAACGCGGTACGACTATGTAATGGACTTGGGAAAAATGAAAAAGAAAGTTCATTTTTACTTTATACCATTATAGAAGTCGTTATTCTAAAACCAATAGTTTTTATTTCACTTTGATACGAGAAGTATTTACAAAGTTATTGTACATAAATAATTCGTTAAAACACACTCGACTGACGTGACGTGACGTCATCTTATCCGATAGTCCCCGCCGCCGCTCTCGCCGCCCGCACCCGGCGGGCGTCCAATTACATATCCGATGACGTCTCACGCCGCGGGTTTCGCGCGTATTTTGGGTTTAGTCTAGGAATTACTGATTCGCAGAATGACTACGTAGTCTGTTATTGGCTGATTCGTGGAATGTACAATTCTATAAATGACTGATTCTAGTAATGACCGATTCCACAAATGACTGATTCTACAAAAGACCGATTCTACAATTGACTGATTCTACAAATGACATTTTAGAGTTTATGAACAATAGAGATTTGATAAGGAATTTGGTAAATAAAATGCAATGAAAGGAATAACGAATCATTTATTTCAAACATTTTTCACCATAATCAATGACGCTAACCTGCTAACAATTTTTATAAAGAAAAAATAGTTCGATAATGAATGCAGTAAAGGCAGTTTATCCAGAGTGTGTGGTTAGTGGGTGCTATTTCCACTATCAAAAAGCGGTGTGGAAAAAGGAAAAAGATTTGAATGTTACTGACACAGGCGAAGAACGTCAAATAGTATGTATGTATGTCCTCCCTTTTGCCTTTGCTGCCAGCTGCTGATATTCCTGAGGATCGCCAATTAATTTTGTCGAAAATAGAAGCAGTCAGTTCAATGCACCGTTTTGGAAATTATCTCGAGAAGCAATGGCACAGAATAAGTCCATCCATCTTGAGTTGTGCTGGCCAGCGCCATCGCATCACAGATTAAATGTATTGATTCCAAAAAGACCAAGTCTCTTCTTCTTTATACAAAAGTTGAGGCAAGAAGCCAAACACTGTGATTTAAAAATTAGAGATTCTCTTTTCCAGGTTCCACGAGTAAATCGCCGAAATCGTGATATTGTATTTGACAAAATATACAAAAAAGTATTAAGAGCAATTCAAAACGGTGAAATATCAGTAGTTTTAAAAAAAATGACCTGTATTCAACTACGTATTCCTAAGTGATTTTTTTGTTTATTTATTTTTTGACCAAATCTAAATACATCTTTGATTTTGCGCTACAAAATGTACTATGAGATATTGTAATACAAGAACTAAATTTTCTTTATAAAAATTGTTAGCAGGTTAGCGTCATTGATTATGGTGAAAAATGTTTAAAATAAATGATTCGTTATTCCTTACATTGCATTTTATTTACCAAATTCCTTATTAAATCTCTATTATTCATAAACTCTAAAATCTGTCATTTGTAGAATCAGTCAACTGTAGAATCGGTCTTTTGTAGAATCGGTCATTACTAGAATCAGTCATTTATAGAATTGTACATTCCACGAATCGGTCAATAATAGACTACGTAGTCATTCTGCGAATCAGTCATTCCTAGACTAAACCGTATTTTGATTGTCACAAAAACAATAGCGCGTGGTAATTTTTATGAATTTTTAAAAAAATATTGTGAAGTTGATATGTTGAAGTTTTAAAAAATATTTTGAATGGCTACAGAAAAAAATTTAATGTCATATTTTAAGTTACAATGTAAATATTTCAAAAATAAATAAATAATAATACCGTTCCCAAGCTCATTGTCTAGCGTGTACTGTTTATCACCGGCGTAAGTAACTAGATAATTAATTAGAATCAGACGTGTGTTACAGATAATGTTATCTATTATTTACTCTCATTTAGGAAAAGGAGAGAGGCAGCCACGATATAATTAGTGTCCATGTATTATGTATGTTACGTAAATCCTTATGCTTTAATGATTTCACATGGTTTAACGCGCTAAAAAATATTTTTATTTAACCATATTTTTTTTTAAAGTTGGTTTCTTACGGCGCGGCTGCGACTACATCTAAATTTTATTTGAGTTTGTGTGCGACTTTCATGACCGGGAACGCAGTTGGAGTAACCGACTCCGATGTCTTTGTCAGCTCCGTGATGCCTGATCGTGTTTTAGTAATCCAAATAGATGTATTCGAAACTTTATTAATAACGTACTCGCCTACGGCAAGCAATATCCCAGACACAAATTGAAACTGCGTTATTTTCTCATAGTGGCTGAATGATTTGTTGTCCTTAACTGCTGGTAGAGGTAGATAGTAGCCAAGTAGCAAGCATTTCTTCATAAAGTATCATCATTATCATCATAATCATCATCAACAGTCACTAGGTACGGAAACTGTTCCTGTGCTGTGCGCTAAACCATGAGTTATCAGATATGCGATTCTCTAAGCGACACAGACACAGACCGCTGCACGCATTGCTGTGATCTGCTGTCTCTTTCCAATTCTATGAATATGAAAGAGACAGAATCAATTCTCAGTGCTGCTACCAAGGCTTTAACTTAGAGAATGCGATTCTCTAAAAAGTTAGTAAAAATTGTTTTAAGTGAAACGGTTTTATTGAAAAGAAAGATAATGATGATGTAGATAATGTACCTACTAAAAGCTACAAAATAATTAAAAAGGTCCTAGGCACCAGTGATCACACCACTCTCCTCATCACTCTTCTAGGGCATCAATCAGACGTAAAAATAAAATCGTGGGGCGCGTGAAATTTCTATCAACAGTTATAAATACAGATTACACATTTTTATACAGGTTATGCTACGCCCCACGATTTTATTTTTACGTCTGATCAATTCAATCCCGTAGACCCTAGAGTGATGAGGAAAGTGGTGTTATGACTGGTGCCTAGGACCTTTTTTAATTATTTTGTAGCTTTTAGGGTGGATTCGACCAAACTGGAATAAGGTCTTATACCTAGATTAAATGCCGAATTTGTATAAGTCGCAGTCATATGATAAAAACAGAGATTTGGTCAATTCCCTAAGTGATTTGATCAAATCACGAGGATGTTAAAATAACAACACGATTTTATCATTTACCTAAACAAATCTAGGGATTTGAACACCACTAGAACAAAATTGCCCTACTCCTGTAGGTCACGTGATATGTTAGAAAGCAGTCGCAGCGGCAGCGTAGCGATTGTCTTGAATTTCGAGGTTATTTTTTATTAGACAACAGAAATACTTACTATCTGCCCTACTGATTTATTCCGGCTATTTGACAGTTGTAACAATAAAATATCAAAGATGTCGGAAATGGTAATTTATGATTTAACGATAATTATCCAGTAGTTATTTTTTATTAAGATAATTTGTAAATATGTTATTTTTATAAAATAAATTTGATATTTTTTTATCTGTAGATTACAAGACCCGAAACACGGGCGGCAAGGGGCGGCCCTGATTGAGCTTCATGTGACGTCACAGAGCAATATGTCACGGGACCAACCGTTTTCGCACAAAATTTGAAATCATTAAAGAGAAATATGTTTTTTTTTCTGTTAAAATAAAGGTTTTTTTTCGAAAAAGAAAATATTGTACGGGGTATAAAATAAGCGTTTGTAACTTTTTAAATACTTTTTCGAAAACTGCCATGTAGCCAATTGGCACTCCGGACGAATTATAGGGGGTCAGCGTTTGCCACTGGTCTAGGGGGCAGTCCTTCTACCGTCCTCTCGTTAAGCAAAATCACTTGCCCAGTTACATATTTTTTTAAATTAAATCAATTTATCGCAAGTTATAAAATATGATAAAGTTTTAGCCTGTCGGATTGCCTCAGTGAATACGGCGCAGCGCGCTGGTTTACAAATTATTGTAAATATTTTATTTATACAAAATAAATTTGCGATTTTTTATCTGTAGATTACAAGACCCGAAACACGGGTGGCAAGGGGCGGCCATGATTGAGCTTCATGTGACGTCACATTTCACAAAATTATCAAAAACTATCTGTCAGGTTTCAAGATAAGTTTCTATATTTATTGAAAGTGACGTCACAGAGCAAAATGTCAAGTGACCAACCGTTTTCGCACGAAATTTGAAATCAATAAAGAAAAATATGTTATTTTTCTGTTAAATAAAGGGTTATTCGAGAAAGAAAATATTGTACGGGGTATAAAATAAGCGTTTGTAACTTTTTGAATACTTTTTCGAATACTGTCAAGTAGCCAATTGGCACTCCGAACGAATTATGGGGGGGGGGGGGTCCAGCGTTTGCCACTGGTCTAGGGGGGCAGTTCTTCTGCCGTCCTCTCGTTAAGCAAAATCACTTGCCCAGTTACATATTTTTTTAAATTAAATCAATTTATCGCAAGTTATAAAATATGATAAAGTTGTAGCCTGCCTGTCGGATTGCCTCAGTGAATACGGCGCTGGTTTGCAAAGCGGCAGCTTCCACTGCACCGCGTGTCGGCTTGCGCGTTAATGAGCTCATACCGAATGTGATTATATGCCCCCCTTATATTGTTTCACCGGATAACGGCGCGCGGTTTAATATTGTTTTGGCTTTAATAAGCATGTTGTGCATACGAATGCGAGTGAGGTAGTGCTATATTGTTGGTTGTTTTATTATCTCAAAAATGCGGAGGGCCAACTTTTGTTTTTACTTTGTAAGTTTTGTTACGGTGTGAAATTATATCTATAAATAATGTAAAGTACCTAAAATAGTAACCTGTTACTTTACTATACTCTCGATCAGAGATACCCGCCTGATGGTAAGCGGGCTACCGTTACCTATTGCTACATCAAAGGTAGGCATAATTGTATCACTTACTTACACATTTCCACCCTATAGAAACCATTTCGCGGCTTTATTATTCATATAAAGAAGTATCAATTCAAACTGAGTGTTGTAGAGTTCCATATAAAAAAAACAATTGTCCGCATTGGTTGACAAAGCTCATTCGCGAAGCGTGATCTGTTGTTGCAAACAATATTTACTTAAGTTCTCACTAAATCTAGTTTTAATTAAGTTGCTTATTAATTGTTTAATATTCACACAGAGATCAGATACTTAGGCGACACATCTTTTCCTGCACCTGGTTACATAATTAATCGTTTCAAGGCTTTTGCCTACTTCCGCCCTGAGATAATTTATTAATTCAGTTTCTCTTGTGCTTTGCTCGTGATTTAGTAGAGTCGCACCTGTCGTCCTTAGTTTATTCCTATCGACTCCTTTATGTTGTAGTTCGTGTTTTTTAAGTAATGGAATGGTAGTCTAAATACAAGCTGATAATTTAACTAATGGAAGTACTCTTGCTTTAATGAGAAATATAAATCATTTCTATCTGTTTCACAAAACTGGATAAGAAATAAAAGAGAGAAAGCTCACCCAAACGAAAATACCTATTCAGTCTTCGTTCAGTAATATCATATTTATACTGTGGTAATATTATGCTCGCAACACTATGCTAAAAGGACAGGTAAATATCTAAGTACTTTTCTTCGAAATTATACTAAGAATAAAGGTAGGTTTAACTACCACAATTTTTTTTAACAAAATTTAATGCTTTCATAATCAATATGAAAGGAAAAGATATATTATTTAGCAATTTTAAAATTAGTGTCATTCTAAATATTGTTTATTTGATTATTGGGGTAAGCTAACAGTAAGACATACACATATATAAGTACCTACACGTTCGTTTTTAAATACCTATATACAGGATGATCAATCCAATTGGGTTCGTAGGGAGAAATCAAAAACTATAAGAGATAGGGAAATCTGTTCTTAGGATTTAAGGAACCATGTCGTCGATTTTAGATTTAATAAAAACTACATTTAATTATTTTTTGTTAAATCTCATACATAACCGGGATCCGAACCCGCGGTCTCTAATATCTGTAGACAATATTATAAATTCTGCAAGTTCATTCGTTGTTATTGTTGATGGTATGTTTTTAATGGATTCTTGTTTAAATAATGGAAAAAAATCCCAAAAATAAAATAATTATTTTTTTAAGGTAGGTAAATGTTTAAAATGGTAGCCGTTTTCCTAGATGCAAAAATTAATTAATTAGGTACCTAATCGAATGTCGTATTCGTTGTTATAGCTGTGAGCATAGAGACCAAATTTTGCTAAGAAATTTTGTGTAGGGTAGACCTTAGACAGAAATGATCATTTTCAACATAACTGGATGGGTACAGACAGCTCTATCAAATGGCCCGCGTATCCCGCGATCTATAAGTATTGCATTCGCTACCCAAGAGAATTCATTTTTGCATCCAGTAAAACGGCTACCATTTTGAACATTTACCTTAAAAGAATTATTATCTTATTTTTTGGATTTCCTTCCATTATTTAAAATAAAGATTCCATCAAAAATGTGTTCTTAAGACTTATTATTTATAGCATCAACAATAACAACGAATGAACTTGCAGAATTTAAAATATTGTTTACAGATATAGAGACCGCTCGTTTGACTCCCGGTTACGTATGAGATTAAAAAAAATGAATTCTGTTTTTATTAAATCTAAAATCGACGCCATCGGTTCATAAGAACAGATTTTCCTGTCTCTTATAGATTTTGATTTCTCCCTACTGATCCATTTGGATTGATCACCTGTACACTCGTGTAGATTTGAAGTTAAACCACATGAGTAAAGAAACTAAACTAACACACATATATCATACTAATGTATTGTGTCTGTTCAAGTTGTACAAACATATAAACATTATATTGCAGTCGATAAACATCATTATTCATTATGAGGGTTTACGCATTTCGGTTTTCCATACAAACTCCCAAGTCGACATTTTTAAAAACCAATAAGCCAATTTTTTTGATGAAACTTTACATGTTAAAGTAAAACACGAGGCTCTAAATAGTTTGTTGAAAACATTTAAAACGTTTATTTAACTGAGTTATTGAAATTTTAAACTTTCTATAGTCGGATAAAATGTTTACTAGAAAAAAAACAACCAGTCTCAGGAAAGCTCGAACGGGATTCGAACCCGTGACCTTTGGATTGCCGGTCCACTGCTCTAACCGCTAAGCTACCGAGACCCCAGAAGACTCGTTGAATTTTTTCTAGTAGTGGACCGGCAATCCAAGGGTTCGAATCCCGTTCGAGCTTTCCTGAGACTGGTTGTTTTTTTTCTAGTAAACATTTTTTCCTATATTTATATAGCATTGTGAATGCAAAATTTCAATAATAAAGATATTTCTATAGTCGACTTTAATTCGCAATAACTTAGCTAAATAAACGTTTTTTAGAAATGTTTTCAACAAACTATTTAGATCCATGTGTTTTACTTTAGCATGCAAAGTTTCATCAAAATTGGCTTATTGGTTTTTAAAAATTTCGACTTGGAAGTTTGTATGGAAAACCGAAATGCGTAAACCCTCTTAAAAAGGAAATAATTATTTGTTGAGGTTGTATTAGAAACCTCTGAGCGCTTAAGATAAGCCGCCTTTGATAACAAGACGTGTATACTGAATAAAACCAGACAATATTCTATAAAGAACGCTATAGTCTTTCATTCCGCGATTGCGACCAATCCTATAACTACGAATACAAAGACTCTGTATAATTGTCTACAGTGGTGGAAATGTCCTCATTGTTCTTCAAATGAAAGGCTATATTTAAATGGGAGCAAGCATTTTTTCATTTTGTACTGCACATATTAAATAGTGGCTAGTGCCCCGTAACATGTCACTGTCCTGACTGTATTGCGATATGATGCAGATTCTCAGAATTTTTATTTAGTTTTCCGTGTACCTATGTGATATTATTGTTAGCAATTTATTAATATTATATGGTGAAGCCATGTCGCGTGGCGGTGTGGTTTTGGAGTCGAATGGTTATCCTGCAAGTTGAGAAACTTACGCAATTCTGGGTATCTGGAATGTTGGATGAGTGACTAATTTAAGTTTTAAATGTGCTTCGTAAAGCAATAGTATATTCATTCTAGATTTCAATGTATGGGCAAAACGGCAAAATTTATGATTTTAATTTATTGCTGCTGTGTTATACCTTTATACGAGTACATTAAAATAATATTAATAAAATACACGACTCCCCCCCCCCCCCCCGCAATCCGCTTCTTCCCTCCCCCCCTTAAAAAGTGTCCCGTTTGACAGTTTTTCTCAAACTTCAGGAAAACTATACAAGCTAGGGCAAAATGGTCAAAGACCGAATTATTTGTCAATAAATTACTTACAAATCAGTACTACAATAAAATTACTAAAATTTATAACCAACCAGCAAATAGTGGTAGTATTCTTTCACCGCTGCGCGACACGGTTAGATTATAATTTTTTTTATAATCTAATTTATTTTATCTTAATGCGCTTGTGTTTGTATGCCTTCCTACATTTATAGGGCTAGTAATTTACTTTAGACAAAGATATATTTATATATAACAGTGTCGTACTCGTAGTACCCGCTCTCTTCTCTTGGGTGTCGTAAAAGGCGGCTAACGGGCTAAAGACCACATATACATCCAACAGCATAAAGCGGCGATGGGTTCACCACTTGTCACGCAGAGCACATTGTGCAGTCGCTATTTGGTGAAAAGTGGATTATGGTAGAGGACCGCTTTTGCTGTCCTCATTAACTAGTCTCTGATTAACCCTTGGGGGATAATTAATAGTCGTTATTATATGTATGTTTGTATGTATAAATCTTTATTTGGGACTAGCTGTTGCCCGCGACTTCGTCCGCGTTTCCGTCGTTTTCGTAAAAAAGTAGCCTATGTCCTTCCTCACGGTTCAGTGGTTTTGATGTAACAGACAGATTAACTTTCGTATTTTAGTAGGGAAATATAATATGTCAATCTACAATACTGTTGAAAAATACCGCAATACGGAACCGCACAATATTATTGTTAATAACTGTGCCCGCGACTCCGTCAGCGTGTAACTCCTTGTTTGTTATTAAGTTAATGTATTGGTAATATTGTTTAGATCACGTTCACATGAGGCTTAAGTACCTGTAGAACGAAAATACTTAAGCGCAAAGCTTCCGGGTAAACTATGTTGAAAGTTGACCCGTCCGGCACGTGAACATAAAGATTTCTAGAACTGCTAACCCGGGAAAGAGCGACGTACAACTGACCATGCGAGAAACAACTGACACCGAGATCTACTCCAGCAACACGAAAAGTCTGCCCTTGAGCCTTATTAATTGTCGTTGCATAACACACCGATACTGGGAATTGCGTTCTTTTAAATTGGAATGGAAAATTATTTGGTATAATAGGAATTCTGGGAATAAAGACGGTTTCTCCTGCACCGCGACCTGTTAAAATTTGAGCCTCGATTATATTTTGTTGCAACTGGGTTACTTTTAGCCGAGTTCCATTGCAAAGTTGTGGTGGTCTTAAATTTCGAGCTTTGAGACGCCCGTGATGTAGCTCGTCTCGCTCTGTCAGCTGCTAATCGCATCTCTCTCTCGGGAGAGCTTTCATTGGCTCGAGATGTTGAGGCACTAACTCTCATAGAGTTTAACCGATGTGCTCTTTCCTCTGCCGATTCTTGAGAACGCCTATTTCTCATTGTCTTAGCTTCTCTCGAATTTCAAGATAAAGATAATCGTTTTTTTGGGGGAATTGATGCAGGCAAATGAAAATAAAGCAAAAACGTAAAAGGAAATAAAACTAATATAAAAAATGAACGTAATTTAGCCAAAACTTACCTATCGGTATCTAAAAATCTATGCGTACCTACTACTACTTCACCTAAAAAGAAATAAAATGTAAACCATTAATAATTTGTAATTTGAACGAATATTTAAACACTACCAAAATAACGAAACGAATGAACGAACATTTAAACACTACCAAAATAACTAATACCTATTTTATAAAAAAACAACAAAAGGAATCTATCGGTATCTAAAAATCTATGCGTACCTACTACTACTTCACCTAAAAAGAAATAAAATGTAAACTATTAATAATTTGTAATTTGAACGAATATTTAAACACTACCAAAATAACGAAACGAATGAACGAATATTTAAACACTACCAAAATAACTAATACCTATTTTATAAAAAAACAACAAAAGGAATCTATCGGTATCTAAAAATCTATGCGTACCTACTACTACTTCACCTAAAAAGAAATAAAATGTAAACTATTAATAATTTGTAATTTGAACGAATATTTAAACACTACCTACCAAAATAACTAAAAATTATCAAAGACTAAAAGTCGCGCTGTAAGGTCGAACGCTCTGAACGTCTTTTCGCATCAACAGTCAAAAATTGTAAAAAGCTCGCGCTCGGACGCCCCGCCCCGCCTTTTTATACCTTCGCCCGCGACACGCGTCGAGCGAAGCTTCGAACTGCTAAGCTATCGGGAGTTACACGTGTTATTGTGAGTCAACCATAAAAGATAGACTTAAGCTGTAGTGGGATATTTTTTATATAATTTTAAGGAGAACATTTCCGTCATACATGATTTCTGTGTAGCTTTAACCATGAAGGTTGCACACGCGACGGAAGCTTAAAAAATGGAGTAACTTCTCCCGTTTTCCCTACATTTCCCTTCACTGCTCTGCTTCTATTGATTGTAGCGTGATGAAAAGTATACTATAACCAGCTCAGGAGTATGAAAAATAACTGTATTAAGTTTCGTTAAAATCCGTTTTTGTTTCTATAACGGTTATACAGATAGACAGACAGACAAAAATTTTACTGATTGCATTTTTGGCATCAATATTGATCCCTAATCACCCCCTGATAGTTATTTTGGAAATATGTTTCATGTACAGAATTGACCTCTCTACGGATTTATTATAAGTATAGATAACATGAGATCCATGAATGAAAAAGACAAATAAAATACAGTTACTGTCATCTCTTGGAGCAGTTTACTTTAATGTTACTATGTAAATTCGAGTGGGAATTTGCATAGTAAGATTTTAGTAATACTGCTCTAACTGCCGTACTCAGAGACGTCAATTAGGTTTTAATGACAATGGAGTATCTTGCTGTCACTTTCTAAATAGAGAAGTAAAGACACTTGATTGTCATTAATACTTAATTGACGTCTCTGAGTACGGCAGTAAGAGTTAAATAAAATAGTATCTAAGATTAATTTTGTTTATCTAATGCTTTGTTTCTTAATTGAATTTTGAATTTTTTTTATGCCTTGATGGCGAGAACACGTCAGGACAGGACATCAATAACTATCAACAACTGCACCATGGTAGGTACTCATGTTTTAACAAAAATAATACATATAATCACGCATCGCATATAATCAGCATGCACTCCTCTGCCATAATCTACTTTTCACCAAATAGCGACTGCACATGTGCTCAGCGTGACAGGTGGTGAGCCCATCGCCGCTCTATGCTGTTGGGTGTATGTGTAGTCTTTAGTCTATAGTTGCCTTTTACGACACCCAAGGGAAGAGAGGGGGTGGTAGTATTTTTACACCGCTGCGCGACACGGTTACAAATGAATATATCTTTATCTAAAGTAATACCTACTGCTAAGCCTATAAAAGTAGAAAGGCATACAAACACAAGCACATTGAGATAAAATAAAATAGATTATAATAAAAAATATTTACATTGATATCTAACCGTGTTGCGCATAGGTGAAAGAATACTACTTTACCACTTTTTGCTGGTTATAAATTTTTGATCAACTTTGATGCACTATAGCTTGGAAACTGGAAATCGTATCAAAATGAATGCTAGTACTTATTTGTAGGTAATTTATTGACAAATAATTCAGTCTTTGACCATTTTGCCCTAGCTTGTATAGTTTTCCTGAAAATTAAGAAAATCTTTCTTTTTTAATTTATTTAAAAAACAAAAAGAATACAATTCAGGTACATAAAGGCCGCACCACGAAAACCTCGTAGGGTTTATCTGGGTGTCGGTGAGTCGCTAGTATAATTTATTAATTAGCGGAAGATTATCTGTAACACGGGACACTTTTCAAGGGGGGGATCTATAATGAATATACTACAAATGAAGCATTTGATTTGGTTGTTGCCGTACAAAGGTAAGATAAGAATGTGATATTGTCAGTTGTTAAATCTGTTTGTCATTGTTTGTTCATGTGAGCTGAAGCAAAACGATAACTTTTGGGACAAAAGTTTTCGTTTAATTACTTACTGTTTGTGTCTGACCTGGTTTCAGTAAAACCCAATAAATAATTTTTTCATCAGTTTGATACAAACCTTCTCTGCTTTATTTTTGACTATTAGGTATAATATATGTGTCTGACCTGGTTTCAGTAAAACCCAATAAATAATTTTTTCATTAGTTTGATACAAACCTTGTCTGCTTTATTTTTGACTATTAGGTATAATATAAATTACCTATAACCGAAAGCAATAACAATTACAGCAAATTTTCTTTCCTCACGGAGCCAACCTTTTTATAATTTAGTTTCTAATACGTAGTCGGAATTCGATTAAGCTCTCTAGATTGGCTTTCTTCGTGAGTAAACTTATAAGAATTTTATGAGTGATCGACGGATAAAATATATATGCCTAGTGTTCGCAACCAAGAAATATAATTTTTGGACGATGGATGCTGGCAGATCCCCTTCAGGATCCATAAACGTTCGGAGTGATCTCGAATCTTTATGCCTGTGCTCGACCGACTTATTAAAGTGTGTATAAACACATTCTGAGTGTAGTAGTTATTTTGTTCAATCTTTTAGTTTATTTTAAAGTATTATTGAGTACCCTAAACCGACTAGCATGTAAGAAGAACGTTATGAGAGTAAGTGAAGGAAAGGATGTATGTCAGGATCGTAGCAGATGGAAAGCTGTGGCCTCTGCCTACCCCGCCGGGAAACGGGTGTGATATAATACACTGGCCTGCAAAAATAAGTATCACATTTTCAAATATTTTTTTTCTAAACTATAGAATTTTAAACACTGAAAAAAGACGACAACCTTAGGCGGGAATCGAACCACGCATCTTCCGCATTCCGGGCGGCTGCCTTAACCACTTGGCTACCGAGGTCTGGCTTTCAACCGTCGAAATTTGTCAGTGCTTGATGCTTATGTTTTTAGTCAACATTGCTTCATCAAATCTTAGAAGTTTTCACCTCTGAGATCCGAAAGAAATATTTTTACAAATATTTGAACATTCGGTTAAGATGAAGCTGCGTTTATAGATTAATGTTTTATATTTTAGCGTTTTATTAACGCTTAAATATACTTAAGTAAAATTTTAAACACTGAAAAAAGACGACAACCTCAGGCGGGAATCGAACCACGCACCTTCCGCATTCCGGGCGGCTGCCTTAACCACTTGGCTACCGAGGTCTGACTTTCAACCGTCGAAATTTGTCAGTGCTTAATGCTTATGTTTAATTTTACTTAAGTATATTTAAGCGTTAATAAAACGCTAAAATATAAAACATTAATAAACTATAGAAGTTAGAGATTTAAAATAAAAAACGTTTTATAGCAATTTTATCTATCAGCTTTCTTTGAAACTATAGTAAATTATACAATAGTTACATTTTTAAGTCTTGGTGTCTTGTTTATCTTGTGTAGTTTAAAAGTATTACAATGTTAAAAGTGTGATACTTATTTTTGCAGGTCAGTGTATATAAGTATGTATATCGCGTAGTAATAACAAATTTTACATAATGTGGCCTGAAAGACTGTGACAATTAGAGGTAGTAGGCAAGTACTTACCCATTTGTTAACTAATATAATTGTGTACAGTTCTTAATTATTATATACCTACCTATTATAAATAGGTGAACAGAGCTTTCCCAGAACGTATATAAGTAGCCGATTATTAAGCACTATTTACCACCTACAGGCATCTACTAGGTAACTATACAACGTCAGTCGGAAAGGGGGTACTAAGCCGAAAAGAGGGTAAAGTATACATGATAGTAAATAACTTTTGTCTAAGAACTTTTCCTTAAAAATGGATAACTTTAGATTAATAGCTTTTTTAACATTTCAAAAGAAATGACGATGCGGTAGCCCTGGGCGGTCAGCTGTTTTGAGAGAGAGACAGGTTTAAGTTCATTGCCGGGGCTTCTTGCGTTAGCTAACATGCGTTAGCTAGCCCCGTCCCTATTCAGGGTTGTACATTTTTTAAATTACGTAACCATAAGTTTATTTTGTATGGAAGTAAATATGAACGTTTTTCGCATAGCTTATATTTGCAATATAACAGTTGATAGTCAGTTGTCCGCGGCTTAGTACCCCCCCTTAGTATTTTTTAATGCAATGCTTCAATGCAATGCTCAGTATATGAAAATTAGTAGTATTTCTGTATTTGGTTATCATAATTTCAATCCAAATAGGCAAAGAAAGTACTTATTATTTTTCATTTATCCCTTTATTATTTTTCATTTATGGATCAGTAATTGATTAAACCATACACTGACTGCAAGTTAGCTGCTATAGAGTTAAGAATTGTAGTTCTGTTGCAGTCCTTACAACTGCAATAGGAATGCATTACAACCGTGCAGTTGGCTTGCAGTCGGAGTGCGGCCAACGGGACTGCATCAGAACTGCACTTGAACGGCTATTTTGCAGCCGAGTTGCAGTCAGAATACTGTCCATCTGTCTCGGCCCTTACCCTTACTGCCTTCTGTACCTACGAGTACAACCCTGTTGTTGTGACACTTGGGAGAAATTTTGTATGACAGTTCATCATGAAGTTAAAATGACAGGGTACTAATGTATACAGTTAACGTTGTTGCAGTTTGTACTAGACTTATAATCCTTTTTAACTTGGACCCAAATGTAAGGACAAAGGGATAAGGAGAAGCAAGTAGACAGTTAGGGAAATGTGGACCGTTTGGTAAGTAGACAGATCGGGAAAATGGACAGTTATGGAAAGTGGACCGTTTGGTAAGTAGACAGATCAGGAAAATGGACTGATCAGGACGTATACGGATAAGGAAAAGCAAGTTGACCAAATGGGAAAAGTAGACGGTTTGCAAAAGTGGACCGATCGGGAAAGTAGACCGATGGTTCCGGAGGGCCTTTTCCGACTGACTTTGTACAATACTTGAATATTTGTTAATAATTTGTAGTCTCCATTATACTTTACATTACATACATTTAGCTTTTTCAACTTGAAAGTGTTCATTCACTTACCAAAAAGCTTTAGCTACTTATTTTACAGTGAATACCTAGTTACTATAAAATAAAGTTCTAAGAAGAACATTGATAAGGCCTTAAAATAGTCTTCGCTTAAAGTCAAAGGAAACTTCAGCAGGTTGTTCATTAAAATTCATTCAGCTGAGTACTGCACTCGCCGGGACAGTGGTGTTAAGTCGGCTCCGTATTTGATTGCCGAAACTAATTTGCTTAAGATTAAAATGCCGAACTTAAAAATACTGAAATGAAACGATGAAATACTTTACCAATACTTCTGGGCGTGACGTGGTCGTCAACAGTTGGAACTTGGAATAAAGTACAGTAAAGTAAAGTACTTAAAGTATAAAACTAACGCTTGAGAATATAAATATTTGAATTACCATAATTGGAAAAAAACATTATTTGTTAAGAATTTTTATAAGTGCCGTAATAACATGTGCCTATGTTTCTTTTATATGAATTAACTTTATGTCACGTACTTGAACCATATTATTATCAGTTGTTTGTAATAAATTGATGTCAAATACCTACGTAAAATAATAAATTAAACACAGGTTATTTTCAATTTTACTAGTAGTACCTACGCGTTTTCGTTAACGTGACCGAATAGCGAATAAAAATCGCACTGTGTCCTCTAGTGTATCAAGTATTCGGCAATCAAATACTTGAGCTTAAGCCGTATTAGCATTTTACGTTTATACGTTATAGAGGGGTCGTTTAAAACTCTATCGAACTGCCAAATTACCTAATTTGAACCCTCTCTTAATTGGAATGTCTGCTAATTCGAGACTAGTGAGGTTGTTAGTCACACAGCTACGGTTCGCTCAATATTCAAGCCGTTCATCCGTTTTGGTTCAATTAATTAATTTAATAAATTCGTTCAATGTCGAGCGGCTGCTGTTCCCGTTTCGTTCCTCCTTTATAAATTTATGTCGCCGGACGTGTTTTGAATTTAATGCGCCTTTCGTCTGCCACCTCTTTGACTCTTTAAGATTTTGCATCATACGCGTGTTATGTATTCGAACTAAAACCAAAAGCTGGCTAGAAATTTAAAATAAAACTAGGTATATTGACCTTGTATAATTTGAATAATAAGGAGTTGGGTACGTTTCTGACAAAGAGCAGACAAACCCGAACGTTCACTTGTAACCTTTGCGAACGTTTCATTACAAGTAATTTTTCATATCGATGCAAACTTCGAAAAGGACTATTCGTTGTTTAGTTCGACTCAATTTGCAATCGGCAAAATGCTTAATGGTCTCTTACAGGTTTATCCGGACATTTAAAGAAATGTATTGTTTTACTTAAGTGCAAGTCTCAAATTAAACTTACTATTGAGTCATGATTTTCCACTCGCTTATTAATTAAGTAATTATTAAAAGAAAGAATTCTTTCAAAATAGCAATTGCAAGATTTGATTTTATATCTATAAATGTGGGGCATTTCTTGATGCACCTAAAACCTAAGTTTGTCTAACCTAGGAGCTATCTCGTCGGATGCTGATTTAAGATAGTAGTTAGCGATTGTAGTTGACAGCAGTTATGACGGTTCCCATCGCTTTATTGTCTCGCACAGGCATTGTCCCTTTACAGGCTCCCGCTTAGTTTTAATTAACTCCCCTTTGACTGTTCATTTCCGTTTGTGACAATATGTAAATGCATAGAAGATTCTTTTCTTGTTGAATCTAGGTCTCGACCTGATAATACGCTGGTCATAATTACCTCTGAAATTTCCCAGAGGAATCGCTTCATCGGTATCACTCCGCAAATAGATATTTCTTCACGTCTCTGTTCTCTACGCGGCGACACGGTCTTTTATTTATTTCCTTTGGAATTATCTGCCGAGTTAGAATAATACTTTCTGATTTTATATACATTTACATTGTTGTCGTGTGGTGTATTGTACCGTATCGTACTGTATTGAAACAACAGTGGTGTTGTGTCACATTCCTATTGCTTGATTCTGAACGATACAAAAGAAAAGGCTGCAGTCGTGATCTTATCGTGATCATTTATGCACACCTTTTTTCCGTTTATTAAACAATAATAATACGGAACAGAAGGGAATGGCATAAATTAAGGGAGGCATATACCCAGCAGTAGGTAGTTGCGGGCTGATTGATTAATTGAATCCTTAGATTAAAACAAAAAGCGAAGATACGACATGCTCCTACTTGTAGTCATTCAAAATATAGTCCTACTCAACTACTTAAGCAAACACTTACACACGCACACCTATAAAGTGTAAATCGAGCGAGCGAGACAAAGCGGTAAGTTTCAACGTCAGCGAGTAGCGCGTTGACGTCTCGGTCGCTTCGCAACAGACGAGTACGTACGACCGATTCCGACGCCACTGCGGAGTAGCGTCTTTCTCTTTTTCACACAGTAGAATATCCGCAATAGTGCGATGTAGCCTGTTCGCTCGGCAAATTGTGACTGAAGTGAAATTGTGCCTTTAGGCCTAATTTTGGCGGCTCACTCACGAGACGCTAATGCCGTATCTTCCCTTTTTGTTTTAATCTAAGATTGAATCACAATAATTAGCTTAGAGCACCAAAAACTAAAAATAACAATGAATCCATCAGCTCGGTCACACACCACAGCCACAAAGTGTTTTGAAATCGCTATACTTAGCAGCATGTATGACGTGCCGTCATTGCCACAAAGGCAAACGCAGGTTTTTCGGCAAAAACTTAATATATTTTTTCAGACCCTTTTCAATAAAATATTAATAATCTTTTTTACACATTAATAACTGAAAATTATTTCAAATTTTGTTAATTAAATAAGTCAGTTAAGTTAAACCTTAAAGAGGAAATTCAAAGAGTTGAAGAGCTTACCTACTTTAAATCAGTGTCATTCGCAGACGGTTCCGAAACCATCAGGAACCTTACATTACTTACGATTCTTGGAACCGTAACAATTTGATAATACGCCACTCGCGCCCAACGCCACATCACAGTTTAATAACAAGGCGCCACACCACACCACAATGAAAGTGACGGCTTTCATTATTTTAATTATTGTTTTGCTGACGAGCTTCAGAGCTCATTGGTAATTTACGTGAAACAATAGCAAAGCATTACGTCAATCGAAATATTGGCGCGAAAGACATTTAAGCTGAGCTTTGAGGCAACCGAGACGTAATTAAAATAAATATTTGGCACGAAATCCGGGTCGCGGCGGTTAAGTAGAGACATTCCCACCCTTTGAACAAGTTCTTGTTTATGTTTGCTCATTAAACAAATAAAAGTTGAAATATTCTGTCTTAATCTGTGGAAACTTCTTCCAACTGCGCTGGGTTAAAATTATTGGGTTTAATACTTTAAAATGCTAAGAGCTCGTTTAACTTTAATATTATTATTTCAGGAAATGATGTAGCTACGCCGCAAAAATTGTCTTATACCAAGACATCTACTCCATTTATCAACGGCTTCGTGTGTGACTGTGTTTCAATTCCAGAAGTATTGAAACCCAAAAAATTTATATAGTCTTGCACTTCTTCCAATATCACCCGTTGTAGGGTCAGTTCCAAATCACAGAATGTGAACGCATAATTAACCGATGCAACGGCAACTGGCTCTATTTGATTGCACATTACTAAGCTAACTGGATGCCAAGTCACGACTAATAGCACAACACTCGTCTGATGGGCGCATACAAATTATGGGTCATGCCATGTCATGAGGTTATGTGGTAAATATGTTTTCCCTTATGGTGTTTTAATTAACCTTTGAGGTTTTGCTGGTAACTAATATCGTAAAGTTACTGTTAAGGAACATTATGTAAATGAAATAGCAATTAATTGAAATCTTCTTTATTTTTTTTCATGACATTATATAGAGATAGAGATATTCTGAGTTTAATGAAGAACTAAATCATGGGTACCTGCACCATCTACCAACAATTGAAAGTGATCATGATATAAAGATTTATATATTCGTCGTCGTCATCTTATTTCTCTTTCTCTTGATAAATAAAGCACGTGGTCGAGCCGAAATCAAAGATTGTCTTATTATTATACAAAATTAATATAATAGGCTTAATACTATGGTTTACTGTATTAAATAGCAATATATTAATAACTTGAAATCTTTCATTGGCTGCATTTTATCATAAGCATTACTGTAATTATGTAAATGTATGCAAATAACTTCTTACTCGTGTATCCACTTTATGTTTCCCCGCCTGTATTTCGTTCGATTCGAAATAAACATAAATACCGGAGTGTACATCCTCCATCAAAACATGATTCTGTACGTCTTCATGTGTTACGTCAGCGCTTTTCCTTGGTATATGTTTATAAGCCAGGAAATGTATTTCCTGAGCTCTGAGCTGACATGTCTTCGTTGTAAAGCATAGGTCGTACGTAAGCGAAAAAGACGAGACAACGTTGAGTTTTATTACGTAACCGTTAACATAAACATGATTATGATTATTCTTTCATTATGATAAAGTGTTAAGACGTTTTAATGTTGGTGCTTTTCTGCGGTATTTGATCTGAAACAATTAGATAATTAGTAGTTACACTGTTGTTTATTTACTTAACGGGTTGAGCGCGGCGCCACTAGATACAATAGAAATTCTATTCTTGCAGCACTCCGCGCGGGGATTCCGGCATTCAACCTGTTAAGCAAACCACAAACTAATTTCTGATAAGTTAATTAGTCAAAAAAATCCCCCGCTTAAAATTCTCCAGAGAACTATGCAAAAAGTCCTATTCATCATAAAGTGGGCGGAAGGCATCTTTGTTGTGGTCGGGCTATACGCGAATAAAATCGCAAACAAAATCTGGGTCCTCGATAAAGAAAAACTTTTGAGAGTTCTCTTCTATTCAAATTACAGGCTGCATATGAAGCACCAGAAATAATAGTGTTTCATTTAATACTTTCCCGATGAACATCAAAGAGTACAAGAAAATGGGAAAACAGCGCTCGTGATTGATTTTTTTCTTATTTAGCTCGTCAGTCTCAAAGGTCGTATTAATCGCTTTATGGAGGAAGTGCAAAGTGGAGCGTAGGAGCACGCTCAAGCAGCCGAGCGCTTCAAGCTGAATTCATTATTGTCTCGGTAAGGATGCGGCTCAAAGAAACTGCTGACTGCCGTCACCGCAGCATCCTCTGACGTTATTGCGCCTTAGGAAACTTATCGCTATCGGGGTTAGATGCTAATCAGCTATGCATTTTAATAGACGTCGAACGTTTTCATTGTGTCTCCAAAGCGACGAATCTCTTTCATTATAGAATTGATGAGGAGGAACGTAGCGCCACGTTTATTTGTTCTTCGCCAATACCAAAAAAGTTAAACTTATTTTTACCACAGTCTAGTCGATACCTGGATGGGTGATTTAATTTTTTTTTAAATTTTCGTTTGTGCTTCCGTGCTGCCGAAATGCGAATCTATCAGTCGCTATTATTTTAGAATATGCTATGTAATAGGTTACGGTAAGAAAAAGAGAGATTAGAGAAATAATCATTTTATACTGCAGTAAGCCGAATAACCTATTTGGGTAAAGATTCTTGATACTTTAATTAATTAAAATACACTTACGAATCTAATCGATCTTAAACCAGTTGCTGACTGCGGTAGCCGTGACCGCAGTAACTTTTAACGTTATTGTACTATCGAAAACTAATCGCCGTTAAGGATTAAATACTAATCCGTTGTGCATTTTAATGAACATTTGTGACGACTTCTTCAATCAGCACAGTACTCAACGCGAGTATGAAAAATCTTCTATTCGAAATTTTCTATATGCCAAGAAATATTCGGATATGAAGCCTGTTTTAAATTAACACGAACATAGAACCTACTTTTTCTGACGTAATGAAAAAATGTACCGAAGTTTTGTGAACGTTAAAAGTTCCAACCAATAATCCTAATGAAAGCCATAAAACGCCGCCATGGCCAGCGCCTTGGCAACTTCCCGTGCCACTTGTTTCACTTATAACTTTGCTGTTTTTTAACTTTTGATGAGATAGCGTTCTGAAACTTGACATCGTTCGAATGTTTTTTCAAATATATTTTTTGCCTTGCTATATGGATAATGTATTGCGTAAGGAGAGGCCTGTGTCCAGTCATGATCAGTCACATTTTAATAATGATGATGAATTTTGTTGTACCACTGGCTGCCATTAAAAATAAAAATAATAACCAGAAGTTCATTACTTTCCTGGTCAGAGAGTCAATCGCACAGTAAGATTTTGAATGGCAAAGAGAATCATTGGGGCCGTTAGTATGAATACGGCAGTCGATAGTAATGAATTTGTCCATTTGCGAAAATGCGATTTTATTACTTTATCCTACGTATTTCCGACGAAATGGCCTTCTTGCATAGTAGTTTGTATTTATTAACAGCCACTAGTGATTTTACTGCTTACTACTCCATTGTTAACATACTTGGTTATAGTATCTCACTCCTTTATGTCACATAAGCTGCTTCAAAACATAAATTCAAAGTAAAACCCGCTACGAAAAGATTGAAATTTTAGTCGAGACTAATTAAAATTCGTCCATCTACAACACGTCCTAAAGAATTTATGAGAAATCGGGCTAGTAACACTCGACAGGAGCTCAAGATGATTTAGTAAAATTATGCTGAGAGCCAGCTGTCTCGACATCTTTAGTGAGAGTAAGGCAACACTCCGAGTCGCAATTTTACAATGTCTACAGCTATAGCTACTTAAGGCGGAGAATTAGCAATAGCATGGCGGCCCCGGAAATATACAGTGCCTAATATTTCAGAGAGTAGATAGAGATTATAGTTAATCTGCGCGGTTGTTTCAATTGAGGAAATCGTTTGAATTTAAATTGACCCCTTAAAGGTCAATGAGGTTTCGGTTATTTATCAGCGGACTGCTTGAATTTCATCGGACTAAATAACAAGGGAAAACTGAAATAGAATTATTTCAAGCATCATGTGGATTTTATTTTCGACAACGGGTAATAAGTGCTTATTCTTCATCTCACTTGATGGTAGGTGAGCTGATGAAAAAATGAAAAACATGTCATCTAGTGGAATCGTCCGGATACCCGGAGCTGCTGGAGTTGAAAGTTGAAAGATAGACTTCCGAACCGATGGCTTAATGACATTCATAAGTGCTGTAACCTAAACATGGCCTAGCCTGAATAAATGATATTGATTCTTGATTCTTGAGTAGCACAAGACCGGACGTGATGGAAATTCTTGGGGGAGGCTTTTGTCTAGCAGTGGACGTCATTGGCTATTAATGATGATGATGACTCGAAATCGTCATTTATTAAAAAACAGCTTTGTATTATTTTGATCTTAACACAATAGTCCAAATAAGGATCTTGTGGTGATAGATTTAATAAGATGGTTAGCTAGCCAGGCGGACTTAAGACAAGTCCTGCTGGGTATCGAACTCCGTGTCTGCGACAAGTGATTTAACTACTAGACCAGACTACATACAAAAAGCGATATGCCACTTAATAAAATATTCATAAAGTTTTAAGAACTATTAAGTCTACAAACTTAAAATTCTGCAGGTAGATTTTTACAGGGTGTAGACGTCCGTTAAGAAAGGGTTATTAAAAATTCTCTCGGTCTTCAGGAATAACGGTGTTCACGCGGACCACATCGCGGGCGGTCGCTAGTAAATAATAAAACTGGTTCTACTTCCGCGCTTTACCATTATTAAAGTAAGATAAATTAAAAGCAATAACCGTGGTGATTTCATCTAAAAATAACTGCTCGAGAAAGGCGTTGAAAAGACGATTTCAGGAGATAACTCCATTCTGCGATTTAATATAAAAAGCAACAGAGCGAAGCTTAGCACGTAACACAATAAGATGAAACCATTTCGATAACATACTAAAACCTATAACATTGTTATATTGATTTCTTATTCCAATGTTTTTGTGTCAAAGATAAAAAATGTAGATACAATCTAAATGGTATTGTTTACTAATAGGGAATTTAAAGCACCTTATTAGATTCTTAAAAAACGTCTAATTTTGTGAATTAAAATATTTTATGAAACGTCTGTTTATATAATTTACTTTGCCGCTATTCATATCTATCTAGACATCAATAAATTGTCACTAATACATGTTCACGCAATACTTCAGAACACCTGTTTTTTTTACTTATTCTTTTTTTTGTTGTGTTTGTAAAAAATTAACTACCTAGGTCTAGGTTTGTCAGAAATACATTTTTTGATACTTCGTCACGGGTTAGGGGTGTTCACGCGGACGCAGTCATGGGCCGGCTGCTCGTTTTACATCAAATGTGATAATTTCAAATAGCAGAAATTTCTGCTATTTCAATTGATTTCATTGAAATCAATTGATTTCATTGAAAAAGTTTTTAGTATTTTTCGGTTTGCCAGCTACATCTCTGAGAGCTGAGTGTAAGTTTGTAAATGAGCAAACGTAACTACCGCGTTTGAGTTAAGTTTTGACAGATAGATCTTAATGCTATGTAAATAAGATCTAGAATCAAAACTTTTAACACAAACGCGATGTAACGTTTGCACATTTACAAAGTTACACTCAGCTCTCTGACGTAACGATGAGGAGCTCAATGGCGCAGGCGGCTAGCGCCGTCGCGGTAGGCTTGCGATCTTGCTCGATATGCAACTTTCGCACTGCCGCCGTGTCGCTGGATAGGTGACCAAATTTAAAAATATCTCCAACTCCTCCGTGCTTCGGAAGGCACGTTAAGCCGTCGGTACCGGTTGTTGTCGTAAGATGACAGTCGTTAAAACCCACCAACACGAGTTGGGGCAGCGTGGTGGGTTATGGCTCAATATCGCCACGTGCAGTGGGACGTTTATTGACTGATAGTGATAATGATGATGCAACTTAAGTGCAGTTTGTTAATGTTATGTTAATTGCGTGTAGATCATTGCCATTTAGACGTTGATAGGCAAGAAGCAGGCGGTTGGCTCCGGCCGGACACTCGAGACGCTGCCGCTGGCGGCGGCCCAACGCGCTTTATCTTAATGCACTCGCCTGTCCTCTACCCTCATTCCGGCCATAACTTGCTTTTCCACTCCACAATTGTTTCAGTTGTACGACGACGCGTCGTTAGCGTGAAACTTGATACGTCGCTATCGTGAGCGCCCGCTCTCCTCAACTAAATAACGTACCTAATTTCAGAAATCCCCGCTACAGTTTTGTTAAACCTCTCGTAAAATTCGAGCCGGGGCGGGACGTGGACGCATTGGCGAAAAGAGCAGGAATTTAATTCGGATGTTGCTCCTCGCGGAGACTGACGCCCTGTGACACATTACGGCGACGTCGCCCGACGATTTTTCGCCACATTTTATGTAACAGAAGATTTTATTGTGTCCTCGGAATAGGGACTGGGAAACGTTTTGTCGCGTACTTTTGGTTTTGGTGTTAAACACAACTATGATGTTGTATTGTACTATAAAACAGTTTATATTACTGACGTCATATATAGGCATTAAAAAAAAGAAAAATGATAAGTACTACCACAGAATAACTAATAGTACTACGTACAGAAGGTTCACTCTCTAACGACTTTCACGCTAAATTGAAACTTATCGTGTGACCCGAGCGTTCATATTCCGTTAGGCAACACTAACTCGATATCGATTTGACGTCATGACGTCACAGAGCGTAGGGTTTACGCGCGCGCGCAGGTATTACGAGTTAAGCGACTCCTCGCTCGGCGCTCGGTGCGTCGGCTCGCGGCAACCTTTACTGCCATACGCCTAGGTGGCCTGGCCTGCCTGGGAGGCGCGCCAAACGAACGTACCTAAACTGCGGAGTGACACCCCCCTGGTACTACTAAGTAATCATTAAGTTGATTGACGTCTCGTGTGGCATGGCTTAGAATAATTACGTATAGAAAGATAGTCTTCTTACAAGCGCTCTGTCAAAAGTGAAGCACTAAACCGATTCACACTTTCGTGACGATTACTGGCTTGCGCTCGGCGACACGCACACGCACCCTTGTAACTCCGTAGTGTACGTTGAAAACTCGGCGTTTGGAGCCATATCTGGCTCCAAAAAAAGTGCTTCAAAATGGGCGCGCTGACTTACCTTCTATACGTTATTATTCTAAGGTAATTACACAGTTACTTAACAAAATCTTTAAGAATCGATTCTAAGTATTCTTATTTTTAAGAAGTTAGTACGACATAAATTTCACACATACACCCTTTGGAAAGATTATGAAGAAGTCGAGATAATGATGGCACGAGTTTTTCGAGCTCGCATGGCCTGATTACAAAGCCAATGTGACACGAACGCTCTGGAAAATAAAATACTTAAAAGCGCTAACAATGCAAGCCACGAATAAACCCGTACTATAACCGACATGTTGTACGTAATGAATATTAAAAACAGCGTAACCCAACACGTTTCAAATTGAAAAAAATCAGAACAGCGGAAGAAGTCTGGAAACTGTAGAAACTTTTCCAACTTTGTACAAAATTGGGAAAGATTAGAATGTGCAGCATCTCACTGCATTCAGTATAAGTCGCAGACATTTATTATCTAATCGCAAATTCTAGGAAAGATCGCCCTCGCCAAAGAATTCTCGTAGCAAACTTGAACTTAACTTTCTCGAACGGAAACATCTGTCACCAAGTAATTTTAAGTTAAATCTATTGAATACCGTCTCTCAACTTTAAATATGTTAACGTAAAGATAACGGATTCGAGAAGGAGTCAATTGAAGCATTAAACTAACTGTCATTAAGGAGGTATTTAGAAATACCTAAGTCAGATTAATAGACAGTACCTATACAAATACACCGCTTTAAAGAAATTAGTAATAAAAATTAATAATAAAGAAATAATAATAAAATGTATTTATTGAACCAAAAATGTTTACATTTATAAAATTTTAAACGATGAACTGTGTAGCAGATAACAACGCCCGCCCCCAATGAGTATCAGAGGTAGAGGTAGGGCAGTATTTATACATACAGTTTACATTTTTAAACATAACTAGGTACCTACTTTAAAAGATTGTGTGTTAGTGTGCGTGTGTGTGTAAGTGTGTGTGTGTAATTGGAAAGAGGTGCAATTATAAACGGTTCGTTGTGGATTATTTATTGTAATTTTAGCTATTTTATTTTATAAAATTTTCTATTTTGAGAAACAGAATAATATACATCCGATCATTAAAGAAATGAAAAGCCGGACTACAAAAATATTTGTAACACCAGATGAATTGTAAATACCTTAATATACATCCGATCATTAAAGAAATGAAAAGCCGGACTACAAAAATATTTGTAACACCAATTGTAAACACCTTAAAATTCTCATCATTAAGTATCGAGTGAATTCGGATAATGAGTTCAGTTAATGAATTTCATAATTTATTAAATGATTTTAATTCGCCTTGGCTCGGTTATAATCAATAGATCATTAATTTCAGAATATAAGACATTGGTAGGTACTCGACTCAAGATATACTTCAAGCGAGAATGATATTCAAAATTAAACGCCAGTAGATTCGTTAAAAGTGAATATGTGTTTAAAAATAACACTGATTGAAATGAAACAATTTGAATCACAAAGAATAAGGGGTACGAGAAGATGCGTAAACTTAAGAAAATTTAAGAAATAAAGTGTTTGTTTATCTATAATATCATCTATCTGTGTGTCATCTCTACAAATAAAAATCAATTGCCACGAATGTTTGTTGGGCCATTTCGTCACTTAAGAACGACTGTATGTATCTATTTGGTTAATTATTTTTTGTTGTCTTTGCCAGAACATGGTATGTAAGTATGAAAGAAAATTATTGGCAATACATCAACGAGGTGTTCACAAGGACGAAGTCCGGACGGGACGCTAGTATACAATCTTTAAAGGTTTATCATCATTTGTCAGTATAAACATTACTGTAAAAGAATTTTCGACTATCCAAATCCATACCAAAATGGGTTTTTTGGGTTAAAGTTCGGCTGATAGTTTTATTTTTGTACCTACATGTTCTTGCAAGTATTTACTTAGAACTCGTGCACCTTTCCTATGTTCGGCTGATAGTTTTATTTTTGTACCTACATGTTCTTTCAAGTATTTACTTAGAACTCGTGCACCTTTCCTAAGTTCGGCTGATAGTTTTATTTTTGTACCTACATGTTCTTTCAAGTATTTACTTAGAACTCGTGCACCTTTCCTAAGTTCGGCTGATAGTTTTATTTTTGTACCTACATGTTCTTTCAAGTATTTACTTAGAACTCGTGCACCTTTCCTAAGTTCGGCTGATAGTTTTATTTTTGTACCTACATGTTCTTTCAAGTATTTACTTAGAACTCGTGCACCTTTCCTAAGTTCGGCTGATAGTTTTATTTTTGTACCTACATGTTCTTTCAAGTATTTACTTAGAACTCAATAGTGTTACATTAATTCTAGTGACTTCGATCATTGCAAATGACCAATGAATATTGCTGTAGCTAATAATGGTGCGGTAATAGCCGGACCGTGATGCGACTGTTAACATGAACTACGGTTGCGATTAACACGGCCTGTGTCGTGTATGAATTAGACGCATACGACAGCACTAGGTAGTGCACTATTAATACATATATACCTCATCATCACTTTGATACTACTATAAGTACTACATTTTTCTCCCAACTTTTATAAGCGTTTTAGTGGACTGTGTTTACGATTGAGCAACCCCTCGATCCTGAGTCCTGATCCTATGCACCTTCGAGTGAAACTTTAAATGAGACAAACAACGCTTAAATATCATCAGTTAGCAAATTTTGTTTCATGCCTTTCTATAGCTGACTATGCAAGAAATTATTTTAATTCAATTTCATTCTTTCTTCTTCACTTTATTAATTTCTTTAATATTCAGAATAAATAATGTAAAGTTACGTAATGAAATGATGGATTTGCCGGCGCTGTAGATTTAACATTACTTGATGAGCTTTTGCGCTTTATTCGCTACGGTCTACCAAAATAGCCGATCTTAATGCTTTGTAATTAAAATTAGTAAGAGGTTATCGAACTAAATTTTAACTGTGGAAACTTTACTGATAACTGTGTAATCTATTTTATAAATGTTTTTATGTGTTGTTAAACTTCTTGTATCCAAAATAACCTAAAACGTTTTTATGGGTTGTTAAATTTCTTGTTTCCCAAATAACCTAAAATAAAAATAAATGCTTCGTTCACATATAAAAGGCACTATCAGTTTTTGGTCACACCATACCCAAAACTAGGGTGGGTTTTTCCCTTATAATTTCGATGTGGACTGAGTAAGGAATACCTACTTGTGGGATAAGTAAGGAATTAAACATTAAAATTTTGCTGTGGGCTGAGTAAGGAATAGAAATGGGATGAGTAATAAATTTTTTTTTAGTGGGATGAATAAGGAAAACCCCTTAAAAACATGTGATCGAATCGAAGACTAAATATAATACTTTTAAACCTTTCTACTTTAAAATTTTCAGGATGTGTCAGCACAGTGGCTATGAAATGCACTAATCTAGACGATGTAGTATCGCCGCCACGTTATTGGAAGTGAAATCGCGTTCCATTTCGCGGCGGATATAGGGCGCCGCGTTACTGGGCAATCCGACGATATGATGATGGTTCGTCGACGGCAACGATTTCCGGCCGTACACACCCACCCGTACGCCAGCTTATTCCGTGCTCGTTCCGGGGCGTAATCGCCGTTCAGCTTCAACGGAGACGTCGAAACAACCTCTTGACGTTTTTCGACATGCCCCACCCATCATCCGTATCTGCCGAATTATTGAGGCGGGCACGTCTCGCTGCCATGTTGTCGGGGTCGAATCAAGCCAAATGACAGGGAGCGTAGAATTCTATTTCGATCCCAGCAACTCTGCGGAACAGACCTTTCGAGACTACACTGTTTACTTAACGTTACAGAATGTATCTTGGAGTTCGGTTCGTGATTTGTCGGTATAACATGGGTCATGTCACGGGACGTGCTCCGAACAAACAACTTAAGTGGATTTAACACAACTAGCGTAAAGTGGTCTAAATAAAAAAACAGGATTGTTACAGTAGGCCGTTAAATACGAGGGTCCAACAGGTTAAAAGAGCGGCGGGGACGACAAAGCCTGTTAAGCAAACATGAAGTAACGCTAGGCAAACATAAGGCTTCTACACGCTAATGCATGGAGCTCGGTGCCCGCCGCGACCGTCGCCGCTGAGCCCGGCCTCTAGGAACTCTTTTAATGTGATTTTAACATTCGAAGAACGCCACCAAATGATGACTGTCTAAGTCAAATTGGGATGGTCTTTCCTACCTATTTTTGGGGAGTCGTTGTTAAAATAACCAGTCATAATTGTCATGTCTATGAAATGTACTCATTTCATTGTCCCTATTTAAAAAGTCATCTCCGACTATTTGTTATACATAAAAATACATTTGCTACCTTACAAAATATCTACTTAGATACCTTTCGTGTCTTTTTGAGTTATTTCGTAATAACACTGGTATTTGATGATTAAATATTTGGCTCTAAGAGGGGACAGCATGAAAGAAAATCACTAACACCGCAGAATTTTGGTCGACGAAACAATTTGTGGTAATTATATCGTGTAGACGCTTCTTTGAGCAGGCACGTAAGTAAACAGAAACACGTGTTTATTATATATTAATAAGTTTATTTCTCGGTATTCCAAAATATTATGTTAAGTATGAACACATTGAACGGTGCTGGTGTCACCAAAAAAATGCGGCCATCCATCAAACTCATACATGCGAGTTGATAAAATAGTGTCGCACTCATACAACATTCATGTAAATTCAGTCCGCGAGTGTACCGCTGGTAACTGAATATTCAGCCGTTCACAACAATGAACTGATTTACTACTTTACTATTCAGCGTGCGTCCGCGCTGTTGGGCCGTATAGGGCCAGTCTCTTCCGCCGTGGGGCGGCAGCCTTATCCATCCCGGTGCTTGCGTAAAACGCGGCCAACGTTACAATCTCCCTTTTATTATCGTGGCTTATCATTACACGTGATGGAGCTCTTCAATTTCGCCTAAACGGCCCGCATGAAAATTTAAGTGCATGTTACGTTACGGACCGCCCACATTCGTCTCATAGATTCAAATGAGAAAAAAACTTCGGCAGGGATCCGCGAAATTAGCATGCGGAATGAGATTTGTCATTTTTGCAGGGGGTTTAAGGGGGGACGGGTAATTTTCTTGAACGTATTTTATTTACATAGCGCACGTGACGGACTACGGAGGCGCAGCCGGCGCGCTCAACCGCTCGCTCGTTCGTCACAAAATTACCTACCCCTAGGATAGATTAGCTGGTAGCTGCTGGGCGGTGTTTCGTTATTAAACTAACTTATGTTCTATATTAAGCTTAAGAAGTTGACTTGTGTAGTTATGATTGCCCGAGTATGTTAGTAAGGATATTTTGCTACTCGCAGTACATTATTATAACCATATCATCCTTCGGTTCGTGTAGTAAATCCTACATAAAGCATTTTAAAACCACACGCAACGAACGTCAATAAATTGCGTAGTAGGTACCTACATAACTCTTTATCAAAATATGAGTACTAGTACTTTAATGATTTTTATGTATCTGCGTCACTGCAAATCAGTGTTGAAATGTTTGCGCGTGTGAAATGTTGCCGCAAACTTAGAGCTATTTGAATGTGAAACATTAAAATTGTAATTTGTGTTTTTTTGTTTAGTGTATGTAAAAACTTTTTAAATTATTATTACGAGTTAGCGATTGATAAAAAGAAATGCCCGCCGTAGAGACACCATTGATAAGCGAACGTTGTTAACCTGTCAATGAAAAGGCAACCAGACGGAAAAGTCACAATCTACAGTCTTTGAAGTATCCACAATGTTAGTGTATTACCTATGTAGGTATACAATTAAAATTAAGTATCTATTATTACGTATTTCACACATTAAACGAAAACATGTACATTGTACATCATACATAAAAATATAGTAGAACACAACCGAGACAATATTCTGGATGTCATAATTTATTTTATATTGCCAAATTGCCCAATAGACCGCGTATGGGCTAAATATAAAATAAAACATTTTATAATTATGATTTTTATATTTTCATTTTACATTTTTGATTTTATATTTTAATTTTAGAAACCTCAACTGCTGTTTCTGTTTACTCTAATATATTTTACATGTGCTGTATTAGGTAATTTTATCACAAAGGATAATAAAATTAATAAAAAACATTCAAAATAAAACTCATTTATGCAAAAAAGTCTATTCAGACCTTTTCATATAGCAACGCGGGTACATGTACCTAAATCTAATTAATTTTACACTTCCTATGTGTGTTGTTGAACCTATGATCTCTGGAAAATTTCCATTTCGTTTGTTTGTTTCCGCAACATCCACGTTTCATTTCCGGGCTTAATTAAAGCGCCTGAAATCTCCCTTTTTTAAAAAAGCACAATCCAAGCACGTATTACCCCTACAACATGTAACTTTATGCGGAGCTCGTCAAATTTTGCTGTTCTGATTTTTTTGTTTTAACTATAACGCCTGTCCATTCTGGTTATTGATTAATGAGCTTGATGATACTGGCGCGTTCTGATCGGGCAACACGTATGTGAAGCGTATTTTGCAAAGGGTCAAGATGGGAATATTAAATAATGTTTATATTTACACTTTTAAACTTTTGCGTTCCATTATTATAAACACACATTTAGACGGGGATTAACGCTATTTCTTAAAGACATACTACGCATACCTATTTATACCCGACGTTTCGACCAAATTGTACCGGTCGGTCGTGGTCACGGGCGGACTGCTGCAGCTGCTGTCGCGATCTGCTGTCTCCGTTGGCGCGGCTGAGTCTTCGTCCACCGTCTCATTTTTTTTACAACACTAACGGTGTCCCTATTACGTATACAGGCCTTATTCTGGTGGTTAGTCGATTGCGAACTAAAATGATGTTGCGTTTTTGCACATACTGGATTCCACGCTGTAGATAGTTTGTGGCCGTCTTCCTGATTGAAATTATTAGGATGCTTATTGATTTCAATCGTTTCACACACTACTCCTGAATAAAAGTGGCGATCTGTGGAGAGGACTTGCGTTCGATGAAATTCAAGCCAGTAATTTGCGCCTCTTTCAAGTAGGTGTTCCCCAATCGCCGATTTATTAGACTATCGGTTTTTAACAGCTGCGATATATTCTTTGTCCCTTTCATGAATAGTCCGTTTTGTCTAGCCTATATAGGAACTAACTAGCTGCAGCCTATTTTGTAGACGCCTGGTGTTTGCAGTGGCAAAACATGCTTTGGAGTGCCCACGATGTTGTTAACCTTTATGCCTGGATTATCGGTATGGAGTACTCACGTTATATGTGGCCGATCTTGTCTGTGACTCCTTTGACATAAGGCATTAGGCCATTTGCCTGCTAACCTCTTGATGCTTGTTGCGTTTAATCGGTTGCTGTCGTCGATTCACTTCATATCAGTTTTCTTAAGTACCTCCTCAACAAAATCCAACTCCTGCCCCAAATGCTCAGGGTCACAGAGGTCAAAAGCTCTGTTCTTGAGTGACGTCACAACGGATTGCAGGTGTGAATGGTGGTGATATGAGGCAGCGTGTGCATCTTTCTGTGTGCGTGGGTTTTCGGTACACAGTGCGATACGGTCCCGTTGGATCTCACGGTCATCTTAACGTAAAGACAACGACCTGTCCGCCTCCAACTCGTATTTGAACCTTATATTCGAGTGAATGAAGTTGAGATTTGATCCATTTCCTGCTTGCTACCTTAACGACACTAAAGACTACATATATATATATATATATTTATGTAAGAAAGAGGCAAACGAGAGTGGGTCACCTGATGGAGAGCAATCACCGCCGCCCATGGACACCCGCAAAACCAGAGGAGTCGCAGATGCGTTGCCGACCTTTAAGAAAGGAATAGGGTTAAGAAAGGAATAGGAATTGTGAGGGGGGGGGGGGGCGGAACTGGTCGGACGAAACACAACAGCGCCAAGTGCCATTATTTCATTTCATTTTCGCCGGATATTCGTAAAAGGGTGGTATTACCCAGGGCGAGCCGGCCCAATGCTTGCTGCAACGCAGCGTGGCTCTACCACTCAGTAACCACTCAATAAGAAGAAACTACATATCTTTTCCCAAGTCGTATGGTCTTAGGCCCGAGACTCAGTGCCTTCTCTTCAAAATGGTCCATCCAAATATTGGCAAGTACCGGGGCAACTGGACTTCCCATGGCGACACCATCAACCTGTAGGTAATATTGACATTGGAAAAGAAAATAGTTGCCGTCCAAACAGTGCTCAAGTAGATCAATGTAATTTCGCGGAATATTATTGTACCTCAGTTTCTTCGGGACTATATCTACTAAACACTCCTTTGTTGTAACATTGGTGAACACCGATTCCACATCAAAACTCACCATAATGTCTTCCGGTTCCAATAAAAGGTCTTCTATAATTTAAACGAAATCGCGTAAATCCTTTACAAAATACGGTATTTTACCCACAAGTGGTTGCAATACTGACGTATATAACGTTTTTTGCATGGTCGGAAGTCGGAGATGCGATTTGATTTACGATTAGCCGCAAAGGCACGTTGAATTTGGGTATTTTGGGCAGGCCAATAATTTAGGCGGTTGAGTGTCGGCCTGTAAAGTGTCTCGTACTCGTCTTCGGTAAATAGGTCCTAGGTGTTATATATTAGAGCTCGTATCTTACGCGTTACTCTGGCCGTCGGGTTCTAATTCACTGGTTTGAACAGTTTTTGATCACGCAGCAAATCTTGTATTTTAAGTTTGTAATCAATTGTGTCCATCACTAAACAAAAACGGATATGAAGTGAATCGACGACGGCTACCAATTAAACGCAACAAGCATCCCGAGGTTAGCGGGCAACTGGCCTACATGCCTTATGTCAAAGGTGTCACATCAGGCAAGATCGGCCACATATTACGAGAGTACTCCATACAGACCATATACACTCCAGGCATAAAGGTTAACAAAATCGTGGCACTCCGAAGGATGTTTTGCCACTGCAAACACCAGGCGTCTACAAAATAGACTGCAGCAGCTGTGGTAGTTCCTACATAGGCCAGACAAAGCGGATAATTCATGAAAGGGTCAAAGAACATATCGCAGCTGTCAAAAACCGACAGTCTAATAAATCAGCAATTGCGGAACACCTTGAAAGAGGCGCAAATCATTAGATTGAATTTCGTCGAACTATTAACCACCAGAATAAGGCTTGTGTACATAATAGGAACACCGTTAGTGTTGTGTGTGACACTGCATGAAAATGAGACGGTGGACGAAGACTCAGCCGTGCAAACGGAGGCAGCACATCGCAATTCGCGACAGCAATCCGCCCGTGACGACGACCGGTGCAACTCGGTCGAAACGTCGGGTATAAAAAGGCATGCGTAGTATGTCTTTAATTAAGTAGTTAGCGTTAATCCCCGTCTAAATGAATGTTTATATTATATTCCCCATCATAATATTAAAACAGAGGTTTTCGCATAAATGTTGCTTATTTCTTTAATGTGTTACAAGTAAGATGATTTAGCAATAATAATAATTGCACTTGAAATAATACGACTGCTTTATGTGATGGTAGTATTAAAGCATCAGTATGGATATATATTATAGCAATGTGAATGTAAAATATCAATTTAAAAGTTAATAATATTAGGTACCCTATTGATGCTCTATTATTATTGGTAAAAAAAGTTATTTACAAGACAACGGGGTATCATAATAATAATATCGTGCTGGGGAGTGTTCGAGATGTGTAAATAGCCTTTTTAAGCTGGCCCCCAAATCCCATTACGTATAGTAGACGTCGCGGCGCGGGCCGCAAATTGGATTCACAAGGGATGGACGGGCCGAAATAATGTGGCTTCGGCGATGAGCCCTTTTAGGTGAATTTCGTTTTTTTTTATATTTTTTACGTACATAACCTACTTACTGCTGTTGGCCAGCCACGACACGAGCACGAGCGTCTAACGATGCGGCAAGCGGATTTCTAGTCAATTGCGGTTTAAACTACGGCAGTCTTGATAAGATAAATAAAGATTCGTCGTCGGTAAAAGAAAGAATAGCGTAGAATAGTGTCGTGCTTCGGAAGGCACGTAAAAGCTGTTGGTCCTGCTTGTTGTCGTCGTAAGGTGGCAGTCGTTAAAACCCACCAATAGACAATTAAAGGAGAATGGCGAGTTTGGCCTTGACTAGCTCTAAAGTAGAAACATATATTAAAAAAAGTCTTATTTTAGACGTTTCAAAAAAATAGTTTGAAATAGCATTATAACCTAATTATTAAAATTCAAGGCGTGGCTTGTATGGAATCTCTTCTCCCTTCTGTTGTGACTGCAATAAGAGCTGGCAATGTGTAAATGTTACTATCGTAGATTTTAATTTAGAATTAATTGTATTGAATTGAATCAAGGATAAATTTGGAAAAAACAAATCAAGAAAATATTGCTTACTGTTAAAAGCAGCTAATAAAACGAAATTCACCTTTCCCTTGCTTTTTTTTAATTTGTGGGAAAATTTGCAACGAAGCTACTTATGGAAGACTTTGCTCCTTCGCGCTCACTGGAGACTGGAACTCACTTTTTGTTCTGCTATTAATTTCGTAAATGAGCTTATCGAGGTTAGTAAGGCCTTTTTTATCACCCTTGGTGACTGAGTCTTGTTGCGTAAAAGTTTGACAAAATTTAATGCCTCCTAGTTTGCTACCGTTTGCCACGCTCGGGGCTCGTGCCCACGGTGTTAGGTCAACTATTTTTCTTTCTATATTTCGTACAAATTGACATTAAAATATTTTTTTAAATTGTAACATTTCATATAAAATACAGCAATACTGTCTTTGCCGGTATCATTTAACATTTATCGGATAACATTTTAGCTGAATACTTATTTATTTAGTTTTAATTAAATTTTTCATTAATTTCATTCATGTGAATTTCCATTCCAAAATGAATTAAAAATATAAATCTTTATTTTATGTATTTTACATACATTTTACTTGAATTGTATGTTTCATGAATGTATAGTAGCGTAGGTGTAGATAACTATTTATTTTATTATAAGTAGATTTTTATATATTAAGTAGATATAACAAATAAAATGTTGAAAACAAAATCTTAATTTTTGTTTTATTGAATAGAAACCAAACGATTATAGGTAATGCTGGTCTAACGAAACACATTAGATAATATCTGGAATGGAACCTGTCAATACTGTGAAAAAGTGGCACAATTAAGTATGTAGGTGTTTTCCTTTTGCTTAGTACTAACAAGTATTCTGTGCACCTTGAACGCTTATTTGTGAACCTTTGGGTCTTACGTAAACCCAATTATTCATCGCATGACGAACGCTAGGTAGCCTTGCTGATGTATAACGAACTGTATCGTGAATTCGTTATTTATTTAGGTATTTACGACATTTGGCCGACATGCGACTGCGACTTATTGGAAACAATCAAATTCATTTCTTCAGGTGTGATGTATGATTTAGTTCAAAGTTTTGCTATTGTCAGTTGATAAGGCAGTAATTGCTTAATAACAATTTCCTGCGGTAATATAGCAAATAAAGTAAAATTAAATATTTAATCTTACGCACTGGCTACTATAAAAAAAATTGTAATGATAAAAAAGACGCCTTTGACCGCCACTGAATAAAGTTATGTGACGTTTGTGTGACGTAGATAAAACAATGTTTAAGTAAACAATGCTTAAATAGTGCTTATAAGTAAGGCCCAATATTTTTAGGGTTCCGTACTTCAAAAGCAAAAAACGGAACCCTTATGGGATCACTTTGTTGTCCGTCTGTCGTGTCTGTCAAGACCTTTATCTCGGGAACGTGTGGAAATATCGAGTTGAAATAAAAGAGATATACTCCAATCTGCAATCTCTTGAAGCTGTGAAAAAATGAAACTCTTAAGTTAACGTAAAAAAAAGATACGGCCGTTTAAGCCGCAAAAAAACGTAAAGAAATTTGGCATGTATTACTGTCTTATACTACAAGTATAGGGAACAATCTGAAAACTATACATTTGTAATTAAATCATTAAAAACTAGGTCTTTATGTCAAAAAAACGTATATTTCGACACTCTCAAGGGAATCAAAATTCGTAAGGTATTTGCCGTTAACCCAGAACTATGAAATTTGGCAAGTATTACCGTCTTATACTGCAAGTATATTACCGTCTCATACTATCTGAAAACTATACATTTGTAATTAAATCATTAAAAAACAGGGTCTTTATGTCAAGGAACGGCGCGCGGCGCGGCGTTCAAATTTTGAATTGAGTTGACCGTCTCATGTGGGGTATCATATGAAAGGGCTTTATTGACACAAGCTGTAACAAATTTTTAATTATTTTTATGATGTATAGTTTTCGATTTATGACGAAGAATGCAAAAAAAATTAAAATATGCACCTACAAATTTGTACGGAACCCTCGCCTCGGTGGGCGAGTCCGACTTGCACTTGTCCGGTTTTTTTTCTATGTTCTCGTTAATACCTAGAAACGAGAAACGCCAGAAGTTTCAAAGCTCCCACATGAGGGCGACTTTATCTTGGAAGCTATGGACAATATTACTTGCAAGATAAAGTAAACGATGAATTTTGTATGACACTCGAGATATATATTAAATATTAAGTATTTTCGGTATATATTCTGAACACACACAGCTAGTAAGCCTCAAAATTTAGCGATGAACAGTTTAAGTTTCACACATCCATCTTGGTTTAAGAGCGGTTCTAATTGAGATTAATAATAGCGTAATATTGAGAGGTGGAATTACTGTTGTACGCCACGATCGATAGAACACTGATTAATGTAAGAACACAGCCAAATTGCGGTAATCCAATATTTACTTGTGGAAATAATTATGGCATAAAGTAACATAGATCGATTTCATTCCGATACTTAGGTACCACCTACCCGCAGTATCGCAATCAAATTTCTCTGTAAGTTTATGTTTACCATCCCATGATATCTTGATAGGAGACCCTTATATATACAGTTATAATATGAGATCAAAGTAAGCTTAATCGACTTGTGAAAACTTTTAAAATAGGTACTTAAAAAGTTGGCAACATTTAATCGCTAAGTAGTGTACTTAAAATGGTAGTGACATATTAGTAAGGGTGAAAATTTTCATGTTAAAACTTGCAAATAACCGTGTTGCGTAGCGGTGAAAGAATACTACCACCCCGTCTCTTCCCTTGGGCGTCGTAAAAGGCGACTAACGGACTAAATACTGCACATACGTCCGACAGCATAGAGCGGCGATGGGCTCACCGCCTATCACGCTGAGCACATGTGCAGTCGCTATTTGATGAAAAGTGAACTATAGCAGAGGACTGCTTTTGCGGTCCTCATTACCTAGTCACTGACTAATCCTTCGGAGATAATATTCGTAATTATGCAGGGTTATTGGAAATACGTAGCGATCCCTTTATGGGATAGTGGAGATCAATAGCTATCAAATTGTCCTCGGGTAGATGGGCCCCATCTAAAAATGGACCGATTTCGGAAAAAATATTTGTAAAGAAATATTAAGAAAAGTGGGTCAGGCTGCATCAAAGTGGATTAAAAAAGAAACTTACGTATTGAATGGTTGTTTTTGTGTGTGTTTTAGTTTGCTAACACTCTATACGTAAAAAAAGAACAGGAATTTAAAAAATACAAAAAAATAATTTTCTAATTCGGTACATTTTTGCCCCATCTACTCTAGGGCAATTTGGATAGCTAATGATCTCTACTATCGCCCCATAAAGGGATCGCTACGTATTTCCAATAACCATGTATATTAATCGCTAAGTACTACAAATAATAGTGACGTATATATAGGTGAAAATGTTCGTGTTAAAACTTGCAATATGACAAAGACAAACAATTTTTTTTTTACAAAAGTAATTATGTATTATTGCGGCTGTATTATTACATTTTACAAAGAAAATATTCCTCTGGTAACACAGTCTTGTTTAACTCCGGTGTCAGTTTTCCCCTCGAATTTTGATAGTTGCGTTAAATTTGAAAGCCAGTATTGCTTCCTCACTCACTCTTCAACTACGAGGTTATCATTTTTGCGTTAATTAAAGTTCCAACTAAGATTCTTTTTTTTATTTTGTTCCTTATTTGGATTTAATAATGATGGTGAGTGATTTAATAATGATGGCAAAATCAAAAATTAATAAGAACATGAATATGACATGCGTATGTAATGCATAGCATTAACGTAACATTAGCAAAGAATGTTAAAAATGAGCATTGCATTATCGTAACATTCGCAAAGAGCGTATTTAAATAAAATGTTAAAGTGAAAATGCCAGCGTTAAGTTACGTCATTCGCTGAAATATTGTAACCTAAAAATCGTGCAAAAGGTAAGCAATCCAGCTAATGTATGTAGATGCTCAGCAGTCTGTACAATTTCATATTCAAATGATACTCGTTGCCGTTTGGAATTCTCTGCGATCGCATATGAGTATTAAATAGTTAAAACGCGTATAGAGTTCAAGGACCAAAAGCAAAACGTTATTGCTAAAAGTCTATTGGCTGTTCAAACAAGCGGACGTAGGCGGAATAGCAAATGTGTGAGCGCCTATTTGCTGCCTTCCTATGGAGAAAAGTCCAAGCGAGATCGTTTTCCGACTCTAACGTTTTCATATGCCACATTTAGAGTACTGCACTTTCCTTAATATAGTAAGTCATGGATTTAAGATTTTACTTTGTTCCACAGTTCAGTTAGAATTTAGAATGTCGTAGTGCAATAGTGCATATAATAAATCTTTAATGAGTACTTTAAATACGTAATATGTACAATGACCATAAAATAAATCTTTAATGAGTACTTTAAATACGTAATATGTACAATGACCATTGCTTAAGGTGGTCCTGCACGAAATTGTGAAAATTTACGTATTTTTAAGTCACTTGTACTATGCGCTGAATTAGTTAAATACATTAAAATAACTTATGTAAGTTAGCCTGATCATTGCACAAGGGCATGGCCTTATTAAAATTTGAAACAAATTTTTTAAACAATAACAATCAATACATAAATCTAATGACTCCTAAAAACATATTTTGTCGACAACTTTCTTAATTTTACTCATGAAACAATAATTCTTACATGAAAATATTTGTATTGATATTCCGCAGGGCACCTCCTTCTTAAAAAAAATAAGTTTTAATTTTTAACACAAGCGCGTGATGGTTTTGTACATTTCGCAGAATAAAAACATTTTAAACTTTCATGGTCACTACAATTATTGATATAAAAAACGGGATTTTTACCATGTCTGAGTTATTGGTATTGAGTCCCCGTTATTTCGGCGCAGTTGCATGCACCATGATCACGGAGTAACTCCGGGACTCGGGGACTCAATACCAATAACTCAGACATTGAAACTTCAAAGCAGAATTGTTCTAATTACAATATTAATATGATTGATTTTGCTTTGAAGTTCATTAAGAGACTTATGTCAGTTTTTGCGATCGCGCGGCACCCCCTTAAGCAAGAACCTAGGAGAGAGTTATGATAAGACGATGGATTTGTCGATGTTAATCAATTCCTTAAGTACTTATTTAAAAGAAATGAGTAATTGATGATAAATGATTAGTTGATTTTTTACTGTTTAATTATTAATTAATTAAATTGTTTGTAAAATTTAGTTAATAAAGTAGGTATTATTATGGTATTAATTTGTGTTCTTTATTTAATTTGAGTTTTTAGTGATAAAACAATAATAATTTTCTTCAGTTCTTTTTCTCAAAGCTGTATCAAGCTTTGGAAACGATTCAATTTAAATTATTACGATGTAAACTTGTAAAGAGGTGGCCATTCTCTTGGTACTAATAAACGATCCTAAGTAGAGTAAAACGATCCTAAGCAGAGTAAATGTTTATGTATTAATTAACTGGTGCTAATAAGAAGTTTATAATTATGGAGCTTTAATACACAAAGGGTTACAAACGTTTGGGCAAAGGACACGATAATCCGTTTGCAAACGTGTCAGTCGAATGGGCAGGTCAATTTCACCCATGTAATTAAGGAGTCACCTGCGTGAACAGCTCACTCTGCGTAATTAAAGCTTTCAACTTGGGTCGAGTTATGTCGGCCCACCAGAGACTGCGGTTTGTGAGTCAAATTTCATGGAGATAAAAGGGGTTCTTCACTGCCCGACTAAGAAGCTTAGTTGCGATTCAATTGAATCTGGTGGTACACTTTCTTAATATCAAGAATGTTTTACTTGAGACTTTATAAACTATAGTAACAAAAAAATGCTAGTTACGCTACGATAAACTGATTGAAAAACAAAGGCTTAACCCTTATTAGAATGCATGATCTCATTATTATTGAAGTTAAGTCTAGTAAATATGGTAATCAGATAGGAAGTCATCAAAATAGAATTCAAAGATGAGTGTGACGATATACCGCGGCTACTACAGATCAGCTAGCGCCGGCGGCGGCGCCTAGTTGGAGCGCTGCCAACTGTTTGTTTATAACATTAAAACGTTTAATGTCGCCCAACCATTCCCTGGTTGAGCGTTCGGAATTTTTATAATTCCCACTCGGTAGATTTCTCGGTGTGAGACGCTTACGTAAATCTATTGTCAAGCGCAGTTTTTGTTACAGGTTTTAAATTCAATTTTACAAAATACGGGCTGTTTGGTGAAGGGTATTATTATATTATTATGAAAAAAAACGGGATTTTTAACATGTTTGAGTTGTTGGTTTTGAGTCCAAAAACAATTGTAGTGACCATGAAAGTTTAAAATGTTATTAAGGGTATTATATTCTGAAAGGAGATGATACAACGCGTTCATTAGCTACTTTATTTACGAAATTAACTTAAAAATCGCGAAACATTATCAGCTGTTTACAGTATAGTACGGTAACAATTTCTGGATATTATGTCCTTTTCTTATCAACTCAGAGAGCACAAAACGTTTCAACACAACCTTAGTGTGTAGAAATGTTCTGTAGTGGCCGGAGCCACTGCCCGTTCCAGTATTGCAAGAATCAATAGATGCGACTCATGCACGTAATGAAACCCTGAACAGGTACACATGGGAAATGCCCATCACACATTTCCGCCACTGCCACTCCTGGTCTTGCTAGCATTAATAACTGCGGCTGTTGTTTTATTGAAATCCTGAATAGTAAAGCGTAACCTAGCCTACAAACAATTTTACTGTACAAATTCTCAAAATGTAGTGTTAGTTAAAGTACCTACTCAATAAGTAGGTACAGGGCTAAAAACAAACTGTTTTGTGATATAAATGACAGATAACGCTTAGACTGTCTTAGAATTCGCTAAGAATAATAAGAGGAAATGTAAATATTGCTGTCTTCTATTTATTTTGAGAAGATATCGT
Organism: Scoparia ambigualis; assembly: GCA_963921215.1. Lineage (NCBI taxonomy): Eukaryota > Metazoa > Arthropoda > Insecta > Lepidoptera > Crambidae > Scoparia > Scoparia ambigualis. The sequence goes on from OY992506.1 coordinate 28,643,104, forward strand.
GCAAGTGTTGTCCACATCTGAAATTCATTATGATAAGTACGACTTTTTAGTTTACAAAGAAAACAAAAAAATACCGACATCGTAATTGTTAATTTATCTTATTTGTTGATTTGTAGCCGCCATGTTTTCGTGAATCCATTTATAAGATGAAATATTCTCAGTATTATAATAATAATATTATAAGGAGGTAAAACAAAAACAAGTCACTTTTAACGGTATCAAATTTCTTTAAAAGGATTGTTTCCTATAATATGTTTAGATTGGAAACATCTTTATGAGGGCATTGTCTTTTTGTTAATTAATATAATTGTGATTGCTTTTATATTGATTACTTTGAAAAGCTTTACAGAATCTACAAAGCACAATTGCAGTGTTTAGTGCGTGTGTGGCTCAAATGTCCGTGTTTACGTTTACAGAGGACTCTCTAACATCTGGTTTTGATGACCTGAATACTCTACATTCAGGTTGGCGGCTCTTGAAATCGTGCCAGCTTATTTTAAGTGACTATGGCGACGTCTGTTCAAGATTTGTGCTTTTAGCTATATTTTATATAGCACTGAGCACTGCCCGTACTCAAATTGACGTAAAATTTTACTTTCTTTAAAAACCTAATTACCACAGCGCCTATTTTTTTGCTATTAATTACCGCATCTTGAGGTAGATCGAATTGCGTGAATTGTAAGCTACTTAAATTGGAACACATACACATATTTCACTTTCGTGATGTTCACTCTCTCCGTGTTATTGTATCGTTGTGCATGCATGACCACGGCGCTGTGATGTATAATTCATCGCATCGTTTTATTTTCAAGTTCATTATTTTATACAGTCGGAGACGCGTAATAAGTATCGCGCGCGCTCGAGTTGTGTCAACTGTAACCAACAAGACTGGCGTTTAATAAAGTATTTAACTTAACACCCTCAAACCTTTTAGATCTTGTGCGCTCTTGCGCTTTTGGGGTGATCTTCTGCACCTTCCGCTGTCGAAAAAGGTATGATAATGAACAAGAGTAGGCTATACCTCGCCCTCGACAATAGCGTAACCACTGCAACTCGCCGTCTCCCTCCGGAAATAAAGTTTGATTTAGTTTAGACCCGACAATCCGTTTGTTGTAGTAACGAATCCAATTATGCCTACGCTCTACGTCGGGCACGCTCATGTCTTGTGGGAAACTTCCGATGCTTGATGTGTACAATTTGTAGGTAACTTGTAAACCGAACTATTAGATTTCCGTATAAGTTTATACACTGCCGTGAATTTAGGAATAATTCAAATTGTTAAATGTTGAATAATACAATAGGCTATCCATAGTTTAGAAGATTGCCCAGTAAATCTAAAAAAAACATTTATTTAAAGTACACAAACATTTGTTTAAATTGTGTTTTTAATAAAATACTGTGTTGTTTTTAAGTTAAGTTTGTGCTTGCTACTGCAGAGATTAATTGGTTTCATGTTTCATGTACTGTCATTTGTATTTGCGTGATCCTTCCAAATTGTCATGAATCAGAACACGCGAACATTGTTAACAGAAAAACAATATGACATGTAAAATATACAAGATTGTGCGCAAATATAGAACGTAACAGCGAGCATTTTATTGGCAATTCACATAACATAATAGCTAATGGTAAACTTCTGTTTTATGGCGTTGCCGTCCATCAGTTGGTTATTTATCTTTCGGTCCTTTATTTACCGCTCGAGGCGAGAGATAAAATCTGAGATAGCATTTTCCCCTTTTAACACATCTGCCAGAAAGCGACTGTAGTCGGGACAGCGAAGCCCCACGGGCGGATCGTCAGCTGTGCGCCCGAGTGCCCCGCCGTTTATGAAAAAACTTTCCTCTGCTCTCTTGGCTTTGTCTTCACAACTCCATGGTCAAATTTATTCCGTCTTTTGTATTCAATAGTTCACATTTGAGAAAAATCCTTTTTTTGCCTACATTTAGATAAGATAAGAATACTCGTAGAGTTGTATTTGATATTGTGGTTTCTTGTTTTATTTCTTTATCTTAAGGGGGTGCCGCTCGGTCGCATAAACTGACATAAATCTCTTAATGAACTTCAAAGCAAAATTAATCATGTTGATATTTATAATTAGAACAATTCTGCTTTGAAGTTTCAGACCTAGTAATTTAATTAGAGCAATGTTTTTATTCTGCGAAATGTGCAAAACCATCACAGGCTTGTGTTAAAAATTAAACTTAACTTTTTAAAGAAGGGGGTGCCATGCGGAATAGCAGTACAAATATTTTCATGTAAGGATTATTGTTTCATGCGTAAAATTAAGAAAGTTGTCGAAGAAATATGTTTTTAGGAGTCATTATAGATTTATGTATTGTTTAAAGAATTTGTTTTAAATTTCAACAAGGCCATGACCTTGTGTAATGATCAGGCTAACTTAAATAAGTTCTTTTAATGTATTTAACTAATTTAGCGCACAGTACAAGTGACTTAAAAATACGTAAAATTTTACAATTTCTTTTTTTTATGTTTAGTGTATAATATAATGCAATGTATATAACTGTTGCAATAAAAGTATTATCTATCTATCTATCTATCTAATTTCGTGCAGGACCCCCTTAAATAGGTTTTAATAAAACTCTCTAGATTTCTTTTTTTTTGCTTTACCTAAATTGTAGTATTGATTTCCTATTCATAGTTCTGTTTTGTAAGAAATTATCCAAATCTACTAGCGTTTGATTTTCATATATATTTCCTAACATGACATGACCCTTTGCAAGGTGCGTGGTCACATGGAGGAGAGTATAACGGAACAAAAACGATTAAAAACTAATTGACAGTAGAATGTCGCTCATTTATTTTGAGATGACTAACGCTCAATTCTAATAACTGAAAGATATTTGATGTTTCACGTTTATCGAAAACGTAGGCAGGCACTTTGTTTCTTTGAGTTCAATCAAACCAGCCCAAAGCAACAAAACGCAGGTCGCGACACACGTCTAATATCATACTTATATTTAAAGTAGGTACGCAATCAGACCACACGATATTATACAAACACTTATTTGTTGACTACTATAAATCAGTAAGGCAAACGTGATTCGGATTCAACATGAGTTATGAAAGTTAATAAGTAACCTCGACAACTGTTCACTTGGTCGTGCTCCGTCGCAAGTTCGCAACCGACTGGGTCTCTGCACTTTTATGAAAAAAGTTTTCCTCGATGCACTCCAATACTGGCTTTCGTCTTGGAAATTTTCCGCACCAGCGATACAATTTCGTATTCAGAACTCTTGCGTGTAGGTGAAGCAATCATTTCGTATTATGGTAAATGGCAGGCTAACAATTATCTGTGTAATTAACTATACGTCGGCATATAGGTATTTAACTTCTTCAGCTTTTGCGTTTGATTTAGGAATCGGAGTAGATGGTTTTAAATTTTTACTAAGGTTTAAGCTTAAATATTCCTTTTGGCGGTTTTGGTTTGTATAAGTTGGGATTTAGAACTTATAACAGTATCAGCTTGAACGAATACTTGTTATCTAGTAATTGACAGGTGACTTCATAGAACACTTAAAATAACATACATGCAGCTGGCATTGGCATACCAAGGATCATCACTAACGGGCAAAGCAAACTGGTTGTCCTCACTTTATGGTAATAGAAATAAATGTCATCCAACTTGTTAAAACACTCACAATTACATTATTTACAAACCCTCACTCGCTTTTCAATTGAATTTGAAATGTCGGATGCGTAATTCAATTCCATAAACCTGACTTATTTCATGAATACCAATGAAGGGCGTTACTATATTATTTGTATTTAATAACTTGCCTTGTTCTAGAAATATATGGGCGTGTGTTTGTGTTGTGTCGAATGTTATTTTATTACTTAATATTATAATACAACTAGTTAATAACTAGTTGCATTGTAAATACCTACTTATATTACCTTCGTCAAAGAAACACAAATTGGGTTAACCGTCTAAGAATGAATATTATCCTGATGGTGTTAACTAAAGTCACTTTGGGTAATAAAATGTAATATATTACACTAGTTTTCGTACCACAAAACATTTATGTAGTAGTAAAACATTACCTTGAATATTATTATTTTAACGAGCCTGATTGATATCTACGTTTTAATGGCTAAACCAACTGAATCGATTTCTAACGAACGAATTATAAATTCTAATTGTAGAAAATCTTGTGCCAATACAAATTATATTGATACAACAAATTGGAAAAGTTTTGAATGAGTTGACGGATTGTTGCCATCCAAAATTCAAATTTCTTGATTGTGAAACTTGAATTTGCCCCCATTTGTAAAGTAATGGAAAATTTTAATTTATGCGGGGTTTTTTGTATAGCACCAAAATATGTCTTGAGACTAAAATCGTTAGTAAAATTTTCCGAGTTATTTATTTTTCTAGCCAGCTAAGCTTTTTTCGTAAAGCCGGGTCGCTGGATGGGTGACCAAATTAAAAACATCTCGAGCTCCTCCGTGCTTCGGAAGGCACGCTAAGCCGTTGATCTCGGTTGTTGTCGTAAGATAGCAGTCGTTAAAACCCACCAACACGCATTGGGCCAATGTGGTGGGTTATGGCCCAATATCCCCACGTACTATTGTCCACGTGGGAGGCCTGTGCCCAGCAGTGGGACGTTTATGGGCTGATGATGATAGCCTTATTATTATCCGTCTAAACTGTAATGATTACCTGCATGTCATAAGTTTAAAAGGAAACATGTTAGTCCTAACGTTTACAAAGAGGTGGGTCATACGTATACCGTTTTGAATATTACATTTTTGTATTTTAAAGTGGAAATTCCCATGGGTTACGCCGCGGGTGCGCTTGTGACCGGCTTATTGGCCCGGATCGTGCGCTTCGCGGCTTTCGATGCATTCGCGCGGGGCTGCACTATCTTTTCGCGCAGACGTTTATTTTATTTACTCTAAACTTTGTGGATTGTCATGTCATATTTTTGTAGATGTTAGAGCGTTTATATTAAATTCAAAATCCATCGGTTACGCTATTGGCACTCAATTTGTGAGCGGATTATTGACTCTGCGGCTATAACATGCTCTAATACTCTACTGCAATATATGGCTATATTTGCGATAACGTGTTTGAACGTCTTATGTCATCTTTTCGGAGCTTGCGCATACCTTGTGTTTATGTTAAAGGGGCTTTGAATATAAAAGTTGATTTTAAAATCCTCGGCCCGGGTGCCCGACTCGGTGAGCGGCTTATTGGTCCGGATCAGGCGCCCCTTAGCTTAGACAAGTAGGTACGCATACTGAACTGGACTATTTCGGCATTCTGCAACGTTGCTGTGGCATACAAAAAGTAGTATTGTCAGTCATGTGTTTCAATCCTTGCCTCAAGCTTTCGTGTACACAATTGCACATGGGGATATTGAGCAATAGCGCTCATTTACGGCGGCTTAACGTCTGCCATCTTACGAGAATAAACTTTGACGTGCGTAGTTTATGTATTTTACTTTGGTATCTTCTGAAGCTTGCTCACGTTTTAGTGAGCTGACACCTATGTAGAAATCAGATTTCTTGAAAGTTATACAATGTTTCGCGATCGCAGGCTTAAAACCATCTCGCGAAACATATTTCATTATTCCTACTCAAGTAACAAAAGCTTATATAACCAAGTCATTTTATCACCAAACAGTGATATAGTAGGCCTATAATGGTAATCATTGTGACTGGTTGTACCATAAAGGTTTTTAATAGAGCGTTTTGCTGCTATAAAATTAATGAGCATTTAAGTTTTATAATTTTGCTCTAAGAACGCTTAAAAGACGTTCAAAAGAATCATTAAAGTGTTGCACTCTAATAGATATGATAAAAGCAATTATGGACGTACTATTTAGTACTATAGGCGACCTTATTGACAGTTTTGTGTATCTATTTTGCAATAATAATGCGCGATAATAACTTTTACAGTACTAGTATTGTAGGAGTGTTGAAAACACTAATATTATAAAAGTACCTTGCACAACCATTACGTAACGTTATATACTCTCGCAAGCTCCCTCAACATCGCTATGGAGCTAGTTCTGTAAAAATCATGATTACTCTTCTACAGCACTTAACAGTACCATAGGGACTTCTGGTGCAGCTGCTAAATGGCTTAAATTCTAAATAACTCTATACGTGAGTTTGTTTATTCTGCTACGATGCTAAATCGTGACAAAAAAGTGCTAAAACAGCAGCCATAATTAATTAAATCAAAATGGCTGCTGTGTTCTGCCATTATAGCACATTAGCAGCACGGCTGGTGCCAATGTGTACTATAGCAGCCATAGTCGGGAAAAGTACTTATTTTATTAATTTAAATTTAATTAAAACAAGAATATTACGAGGGCGCATTGTCAAATTTAAAATCGGCACAATACAATTAATTACGCAAGTGCAAGTTACGGCAGAGCTACGTAGTGTCCTTTTTCTTTTTATTACATCGGCGAATGAAATAAATCATAATAAATAACTTAGAGAACACACGACTCGACCACAACACGAATAAAATGATTGAATAAGTGTGATATAAAAGATCACTGGAATTGTTTACGGTGCAAAAAAGCACTTTAAACATGTTTTGGTTACTTTTATAGTGCAAATTTGTGACATGTGACAAATGCTGCAGATAGCACTATTTCAGTACCAAAAAGCGTTTCTCGACACTTTTACGTTTCAACTACAGAGCTGATTTATTACCGTGAGTGCCTTTATGTAATGTTTATAGAATAAATCAGTGATAAAACTAGGGCCTATTTGAGGTTCTAAGAAAGTTCTTAACATCATTATAGAGCTAATCATGTACACTAATTAGGACATTCTAAAACGACTTTTATAGTACCAAATTTTGTTGCTTGGGTATCTTATTTCGTTCTTGTGAGATGTTCCAATATTGGAAATACTCCTATCACCCTCTAGAGGCACTTTCAACTGTTGTCAAAGTAAATAAGATCAAACCCTTGGTTTTAAAATAAATCATCTAGTTCGTTGAACGTGTTCTGTTATCATAATAATTCATGCATGCAAACGAAAAGATAAAGATAACGTCTTTGTTAGCCTCAACTCGCTTTTACTGCAAAGTGTTCATTTTTCTTCAAAACGTATCTATGTTAGATAGCAAACACGAAGTCCGCCCATCCAAAATGTATACGATCAAAGTTGCGGTAACTATACTACAAGTTGGAGCAAATCTTTTTCACATGAAGAGAAAATAGCTTATTCAATACTTGATTTATGTAAAGGCTCGTCGGGGGAAGACGATTTGAATAGAGCTTCCTGTTAGCCGCGTCGAAGCTGAAAGCTTTTCATAAATGAACCTATACCGCTGCCCTGCCTGGGCGCAAGGTAAGTGGAGCTAGAGTGGCCACGTCAACTAGAAACACTATATAGAAATATACAGAAATCGTCTTTTATTTAATAGTTTAATACGAGTATGTATACCTTATCTCGTGATCAACATTAGTGAAATACGACCAATATTTTATCCTCAACATAGATTTCCTTTAGTTATTGAAAATTGAAAAATAATGTTATTAATAAAAAGTTTTGATTTATATTGACAAATTACGAAATTTTAATGATTAGAATATACTTAAGTACTAAAGGATGTTGTACACTATACAGTGTTAAAACGGTTAATAATCATTATACAGGGTTGAGGAGCTCGATGGCGCAGCGGCTAGCGCGTTCGGCTTGCGATCTTGCCCGCTAAGCATCTTTCGCGCCGGGTCGCCTAATGGGTCACCAGTTATAAAAAACATCTCGAGCTTCCTCCGTGCTTCGGAAGGCACGTTAAGCCGTTGGTCTCGGTTGTTTTCGTAAGATAAGATGGCAGTCGTTAAAACCCACCAACCCGCATTGGGCCAGCAGCGTGGTGGGTTATGGCTCATATAATCGCCTCTGTGGTCTAGTGGCTAAGCCACCGGTTTCAGACTCAGAGGTCCCGGATTCGACTCCCAGCGGGGGGTACATATTTGTGTGCTCGGTTTGGTTGGTGGTAGGGCTGTTAAGTCCGCCTGGCTAGCTACCACCATCTTTTCTAAGTCTTTCGCCATAACAACGATGTTTATAGCATTGTTGTGTTCCGACAGTTTGAGATAAAATAGTTCCTCAATGGTTGAGGATTCCGGGTGAAGCGCGCTTCCACCTTCGGCCTTATCGTCACTTACCAGCAGGTGAGATGAAGTCCAAGCGCTTACCCGTTGCCGTATAAAAAATAAAAAAAATATCCCCACGTGCTATTGTTCTTGTTGGGGCCTGTGCCCAGCAGTGGGACGTTTATAGGCTGATGATGATGATGATTATATAGGTACAAGCTTGAGACACTTTCTTGCTCAGGATCAAATTACAAATCACGAACGGTCTTGTTTTCCTGGTAAACTTAGACCAGGATCTGAATATAGATTCAGTAACTAACATGCTAATAGATTATTGTGACTAGTAGATACTATGTCAACATTGTCTCTATTTTTATTAGGTATAACAAAGTTAAATTACAAAGAATTAAATCAAACAAATCTAAACCCTTTTCAAATAAAATTTGTTATTGGAGTTGACCTAGTATTGGAGTTAGTTGCGCGTTGAGTTGATTCAAAAATATTTATGATTCGTAAGAACTAATTATAATTTTGTTTTAAGTTTCTATAAGTACGAAGTGCGTGCCGAATGGCAGTTTTTAACTAAAATGTGAACTTACTTTGCTTTGTTTACTCATTACTGTATCGTCTCTTCACACGTAACCATTTTGTGGCGACATTGCTCAAACCCCTTCAGTCGGTAAGAATTTAGAGGAACTTCGAACTTTGGACGGCGAATCGTGACAGTTTGACAGTGACGGACCGACAGACACCATTATCGTCTTAACGTTACTTGTTCGAGTAGATGGCATATTCACAGACACAGAAGTAGAACACATTACATTAAAATATATAGCCTAATTATACTGTCCCTCAAGGCTCAAGGTCACTCAAAGAGCAATTGAGAAGGCTATGCTTGGGGTTCCTCTCTGGGATCGAATCAGAAATGAGGAGATCCGTAGAAGAACTTAGGTAAAATGGACAGAGCACATCGCTCGTAGAACCGACGGCCTTTGGGGAAGAACGGTTCTTAAGTGGCAACCGAACAAGAAGACTCAGTGTAGGCAGGCATCTAACAAGGTAGACCGATAATCTGGTAAAAGTCGTGGGTAGCGCAGGATGCGAGCAGCACAAGACCGGACGTGGTAGAGATTCTTGTCCAGAGGGCCAATTCTGTATCTCAGACAGCGCTGAAAATCGACTCTGTCTCTTTCCAATTCTATGAATATGAAAGAGACAGAGTCAATTCTCAGCGCTGCGGCAGCGCTGACTGAGATACAGAATAGCCCTCAGTAGTAGACGTTTTTCGACTGATGATACTATCCCATTGCTAGGCAAAAGCTTATCCATTATCGAAATCAAGTTATTACTACAATTGATGTATAATGGCTTAATGTCTACTAACTCTTGCCAAATGCGGGTTGGTGATCATAAACCGAAGGGTGGGGGAGGGGATCACAAATACAAACATCGAAAAATTCGAAACGCACTTTTACTGACCGGAAAATTGGACTCAGGAACTCCGCGGCCACACACACTAACATATTGTAAAATACGTGGTTTGGATTACACATTTCATATATTATGAGTGAGCCCCTATTATTTTTTTGTGTATTTTGCACATACGAGCACGACGATTATAATAGTTACACATTTATTGGGAGGGCCTTTTATTTTTCGCCTGAAGGCACGCTTTCGTCGACTACATTTTTCTGCCTCGAAACATAATCGCTGTGTTCCAGTTTCCAAAGAAAGAAAGTATATAGAAGTGTAGTTACAGGCACATATTTTAAGACATAGGGCATTGTCTAGGGAGAAACGTGATAAAATCCTGGCCTTGCGCTGGCTGGCGTGGCGAGCGGACGTGCGAACTGAAATTACTATACCTTAATATTCCGCGTCCGCTTGTCGCTCCGCTTGGTAACGTGAGCGCACCGCTTTACGTTCGGTCGTAATCGGCTATAACCGAGCGTTTCCGAATTCTTGACTCACCGAGGTGCGCGTGACACGTACGTCGATGATAAAGGACGTATAAGTCAGCGCACTCTGGCGTCAGCTCTGGCGTCAGCACACCTTCGGCTAGCAATGCTCCAGGAAGAAATAGCAGTTCTCAACCTGACTTGTCAAGACTAGGAGAAGGTGACTTAGAAGCAAATAATATATGCATTCGAAAAAGAAAGGTCCCAGATGACGACTACTCAAACCAACTCAGTGACTTCAAAAAAGAAATTTTGGGATTATTACAAGTCTTTGGAAATAAACAATGTGATAGTATCAATACTATAAGCGAAAATATATCTTCAATCAGAGAACAGCTGGCTGACATAAAGGCAACATCAGAACAACTCATAGCTGAAAATAAAACATTTAAATCTCAAATTCAAAATCTCACAACTGCTATCACTGAAACGCAAGAAAAAATGGTATCACAAAAAATGATGTTCAGGAGCTGAAGCAGCAACAACCCAAGTCTCCATCACTACTTTACCAACAGCCATTGGAAACTACATGCGAGGACTTATTAGCGGAAATACAAGAACGAGCTGATCGTAGTAAGAATATTATAATAGCTGGAATACCAGAGCAACACCAAGTTGACATCAACTTAAGACGTGAAACTGATAGAAATAAAGTCACTGAAATTATCACTACTATCTATCCACAATGTCCGACACCGGTAAAAATAACTAGGCTTGGAAAATACGACAAAAAAAAGTCTCGCCCTGTAAAAGTCAATTTTTCATCGCGGGATACAGCTAGAACCATATTAAAGATGAAGTCGACGCTCGAGAACAGTACTGTCAAAATATACTATGACCAAACTCCCTACCAACAAAATAGAATGACAACACTAAAAGACGAGTTGAAACGACGTCTGGAAAATGGGGAAGACAACCTAATAATTAAATATATAAAGGGAGTTCCTAAAATAATCACAAAACAAGAGCCAAAAAACTAGATTCTAGAGAAAATACAAAACCAAAAATAAAATTTGTCCACAATGAAATTTGCTATAATTACAATGAAGTCAAAGTTAATATAAGGTCTCTAAAATTTCTATATGCAAATGTTCGCAGTATAGTTAAACCTGGAAAGTTGGATGAACTAAGATGCGTGATCGAAGCCTTCAATACAACAATCCATGTTAACGGAAACTTGGATAAAAGATGAAAACGAAGCTCTAAGGCAGAAGTTGCCAAACTACACACATTATTATAACTTTAGACCGAAGTCAAGAGGCGGCGGAGTATCGATTTACGTCCACAACAACCTAAATCACGAGTCTATATGTGAGCAATACGATGAAGGAAACCACTTTTTATGGGTTCATCTTGAAGCCTATTCACTTGATATTGGAGCGATATACAAACAGCCCACAGCAAACACAAACAATTTCTTGGAAGTATACAATGAACAACTCTCAAAAAGAAAACGGCTTCTTATATTTGGCGACTTTAATTTGGATCTACTGAGTCATTGTGATAATGCTGTAAAACAATATAAACAGATTCTACAAGAAAATAACCTTAAAGTCTTGAATAAAATCAACCGAAGTCATTGTACTCGCGAAACGGCATCTAGTGCTACTATTATAGACCATGTATGTAGCAATCTTCTGGAAAATACATTTAATATGACCGTTATTGAATCTAGCATGTCTGATCACAGGCAGATCTATGTTGAAATAAACAGGCCGCCCCCTGTTAAACTGAAATCGGTTACATACACATCGATTAACTATTCAAATCTTTATAAGACTGCTGAGCAATTATTTGGGAATGACCTGGATTGTGATTACGAAGAGCTGGAAAATTCTTTATTGGAAATGATTAAAAAAAACCAGAAAACAAAGAAGAAGATACTTAACCCGCCAAATAAAGATTGGATAAACAGAGACCTCATTACAGAAATCAATGAAAGGAATACCCTATGGCATCGATGGAAACAGAACCCTCAGGATGAACAATTAAAGAAAGATCTTAATCAAAAGAGGAACTTAACGTCTTCTAAAATACAATCGGCAAAGAATCAGTATTATTTAAAAATGTTTAATAATTGTCGTAATGATCCTTTAAAAACATGGAGTTTGATAAACCGCCTATCTAATAATAAAACTGATACTAGTTTGGCATCATTTAAGCTTAATACTTCACTAGGTCTAATAACTGAAACTAAAGAAATTTGCGAATGCTTTAACACCTTTTTCGCTAATATTGGCACTGATTTGGCGAATAACATTCCCAAAAAATTTCAAAATAACCAAACTTATACACTGAGCTCGAGTCAATCCACAGCTGGTAGAAAAGAATTATCGGATTTGAATGGTACCACCCCTGATGAAATAATCAAGATAATAAATAACTTAGATGCTAATAGTAGTAGTGGAATAGATGGTATTAACACAAAAGTGGTCAAATGCATCAAAAATATCATAGCGGTCAACTTGTCTGGCTGTATCAATAAATGTTTTGAAGGAGGATACTTTCCGGATTCCCTGAAGGTAGCTAAAGTTTGTCCCATCTTTAAATCAGGTGACAGAACAGATCCCGGAAATTATCGCCCGATATCTGTATTGCCCATTTTGTCGAAGGTGTTTGAAAAAGTACTACATAACCGATTAGAACATTATCTTTCTACTACTGATTTCCTTTTTAAAAAGCAATACGGCTTCCGAGCTAAGTCAAATACACTCTCAGCAACTATTGATTTAGTAACAAATATCAAAAATAATATTGACAAAAAGAACGTGACTCTAGGGGTTTTTATAGACCTAAAAAAGGCCTTTGATACGGTTAGCCATAAACTACTTTTAATGAAACTGCGTAACATCGGTATTGTCGGAAAAGCCTATGAAATGTTTGAGTCATACCTCAAAAATAGAAGTCAGATCGTCAAGATACGGGACCAAATAAGTAAGCCCCAATCAATATCATGCGGCGTGCCCCAAGGATCGATTCTTGGACCTTTACTATTTCTAATTTATATTAATAACATACATGAACTCGGTCTTAGGGGGGACGCCACACTCTACGCCGATGTCACTAATTTATTCTACTATGGTCATTCAATTGACTCAGTTATAAATCAGGCACAGCAGGACCTGGAAATGCTTCATCTTTGGTTTCAGTCAAATCTTTTAACAATCAACGTCAATAAAACAAATTACATTATATTTTGTGCAAAAAACAAAAAAATTGGCAATCATAACCCACTTACAATTAATGGCGAAACCATAAATCAAGTAAGGGAGGAGAAATATCTTGGGCTTATTCTTGATACTCATTTGACTTGGAAGCCACACATCGAAAGAGTTCGGTCAAAACTGACAGCACTGAGAGGTGCATTGCGGGGTATAGTACGCAACCTTCCGAAGCAGGTACGATACAATATTTATTACTCACTTGTGAAGTCTCATTTAAATTATCTGATTGAGGTATGGGGATCAGCAGCGAAAACCAATCTAATAAAACTACAGACATTGCAAAATAGGATCATTAAAACACTATTTCAGTATAATTTTCTTACACCTACAAAAAAAATATACGCAGAAACAAATTTATTGAAAGTCGCTCAAATATTTAAATATAATACCTGCCTCTTAGTTAAAAAAATGCTAAATAAAAGTATTCACACGGACATTACTTTCACAATAAAATCACAACATCAAAAAATTAAAACCCGCCAGTCGAATAATATTTGCTTGGGAAACCCTAGAACCAACTATGGAAAAAATAATATTATGTTCCAAGGTGCACAATTTTACAACAAATTGCCTAAATGTATTAAAAACGCTAAAACAGAATTAGCATTTAAAAAGTTACTCAAGAACCATGTTTTAAAGGATCAATCACTAATATAATGATGTATCTTGTAGTGGTTTATCACTGCATAAATGAGTTAATGTATCCGCTACCTTAGTGCTTACTTTTAACTCGATTTGTAGCTGGACATCGGTGCGTGAATGTTTTGTTATGTACCCACTTTTGTTCGCGCGCGCGTCTTGTTTACGCTAAGTTAACTATAATTTTATAATTTGTATTTTCTCTCTAAGTGATTATTGTAATCTTTTGAGAAAATAAATGTCATAAACTAAAAAAAAAAAAAAAAAAAAAATCGAAGTGCTCTCGCTTGCCTCGGCATTATTAAATACTGTATTATTAATGTTTTTGCAGGTTATGTTAGTTTTTTTCCTTCTCGTCTAACATTTTTCTGATATTTATTTACGTAATAGACCCAATAACTTTATTGGAATAACTTGTACATCGAGCTGTTCTGTGGCAAAACTTAATACTTGGAGATTATACCTACTATTAGGTAATTTGTGGTATCATACATATTTTATTAACCGTGTTGCGTATCAGTGAAAGAATACTACCACCCCCTCTCTTCCCTTGGGTTGGGTGTCGAAGGAAACGCCTAACGGACTAAAGACTGCACATGCATCCAACGGCATTGAGTGGCGAAAGGCTCACCGCCTGTCACGCTGAGTACAGTGGTTACGTGTGATCCGTGATCATTTGAATGTAATCACTGATTAATATATATACTTCATACAGTATGACACTGACTGACCTTTACGACTGATCATTACGTAAAGACTATACCTAAAAAGTAGGCTCTTTTTTCTGTCCACTGCGGCTTGTCTTTACGTATGGAGCGCGTGAGCTAAAATTATTTCTGTTTGACGCTTCATTGGTGTGTGAACAACTACATTGTAATCCGCTTATTTTTATTTTGGTTTCAATTAGGTATCTTGTGTAGCGACACATCTGGCACTTCTTGCAATAACCTGCAAGGTTGGTAGAGGGCGCCAGTACAAATATAAAATTAATGACTTAATAAGATGAATTGCTCATGATGAATGTTTGTATTAATTGCGAACATAACAGACAATACTAGACAGGTAGTGGAAATCGTTTGCTTTCTACATAAAGTCAGTTAATGTTTATTTAGCAAACAACATCGTACTTATAAATAATTCAGGCTGTCAACGTGTGCAGTGTACACACTACCGTGTTCTATTATTATGAACCACGAAATCGTTTCGTTTTTGTGAATGAATAAAGATTTGAATGGTTTTTAATTTCGTAAATTTTATAGCGTAGGTAAGGTAGAGTCGGCCTCAAAAGCAGCTCAGTATTTTAGAATCAGATTCATTATAATATTTTATTGCGTAAAACTGTGTAATTGTAAAATATGTTAAAATAGGTATCAACAGTTACCTTATCAGGCATGCAATGTTATAAAATAAAATAAAAAAATATACAATTAACTCAATTCGTCTCAAAATCAAAATATTCACAAATGGTGTAAAAACATTATTAAATAACCATATTCCTAACTTATGCTTAAACACATGACCATCAATGTGATCTAATGCTTTAATTTCGTTCAGTGCAATCCTAAAATAAACTTATAACAATTGTGAACCCTTTTTATACAAAAACTTTCAATACAATCAACGAAATGTCATTACCGTTTGCGTGCGTCGCTTCGAAATCAAAGATATTTCTCGGAGGTAGCGGAACAAATGGCTACTTTTATCCTTAACACTGCGATTTCGCCTATGTTATGTAGGTATATGCATAGTGGGCCTCAGGTGTTGTGAGCAAAGAGGCAATATGAGAGAACTGATAACTTGTGTAAAACGTTTTGTACAAACTGAAATTAGATTTTCGCTTAAAATAGAACCTTCAACCTATTTTGGTACGTGAAAATTCAGTGTACTTACCTAAAACTATATTAATTGTACTTACACCTTAAATATTAAAGTAAAAAAATGAGAAAAATACGTTTTACCCTAGTTAATATGTGAAAACTAGTAATAGGTAGGTAAGTAAGTATGTATGACTACGCGAAAATTTGGTTTTCTCTTTAACATTTTCCCTGTCCTAATGTATTATGAGAGAGATATGGAACACTGCCATAATTGGTTTAACCTACAAATAGGAACAGAGTAAATGCAAAGATTTGTTTGTGTAAGTAATTAATTTTATCGTTTGCTCCAATTCATCAGGTGCGAAAGAGACAGTTTGGTGGTTAAATACAGGGTGTTTGGCAATCGGAATTACTTGTACTCGCGCAACTGGGCCTTCCTATTTAGTCATTTATTTAGTAGAAAAAAACCTTAGATTAAACGCTATTTTGATTTGATCTAAGGCAAAAACATATTAAGTGCAAAGAGCAACTCGATGCGAGCAACTCTGGATTTGCAAAAAAAAATCAATTGTTTCATACATTTAGGTCTAATATTATCTGCAGTTTTGTAAAGTAGTACCTAATAGATGTATTTTTCGCAATTTATGAGCTGCAAAATGCATTGGAAGGTTTGTGACTCCTAGTCCTCAATATCGTAATTGTTATCCTCCTTTATCCCGTTGTCACTTGAATGGGAAAGCTCATGTCATCAACTAAGTGCAGTCTGACGCTGTTGAGGTAAACTCAACCGTTTTACGTTTTGTATTTTGATGCGGTGTCCATGCCATGAGCACAAAATAGAGAGGGTTCGCCGCGCGGCCGTATACTTAATTTGTGCCATGAGCGTCCGAAAGTCACAACGTAAAATCTGTAGCGCGACTCCGTACACTAATTTCGAACCAGTGAGATAAAATTTTTGTAGAACTCGATAACGCCAAGAGCGCCTCACCGACGAACGCGGTGGTGAAATATATACTAAGTCAAGTCAACTCTCTACTGTCACTTCGATGGCGAAAGTCTGCCAAATAAACATGTCATCCTGAATGAATTCGAGTTTGAGTGTTTACAGACTCACTCTACTGTTAGGTTGCGTTCCTAGTATTATGCGCCGTAGTATTCTAGTAAAAAGCGAAGGAAATAAAACAGCTTGACGCGTAATCGCGGCAAATGTCTCGACGGACACGACGCGTGACGTTACGCTTCACTCGCCTTGATGAAAGTGAGATGCCTCTGACATTACATATTCTGACGTACTATGATTCCGTTCCATTTAATGAATTTTTTTTCTTATTCAGCAGTTTTGGTTTTTCTTAACCTCCAAAGCTGACTTTTAGATATGAGTTTGGAATATACAAATTGAGGCTACAAAGTTTTCGCATTGAAGGAAACTAGACTTGCTTATCTTTAGAAAGAAAAGAAATTATAACGTAGGTACAATACGAATAAAGCGGACTGAAATGTGATATCTGTTAAGAAACTCTCGGCTGGCTAAACGAGCAGCTTATGCGAGTTGCACTGTAATGCAACTTTAATGCGCCTTTACTGTATTGTACTGCTGGCACGTTAGTCCGTCAAATCCCTCCTATTACCGATTTCTATCTTAAACAAGCGTATTCATGTTTTCAGAGCGCAACCTCTCGTTGCTCTAACTAACCAATAACCACAGTTTTAGCTAGAAATAGCCCTGCATAAAGTCCCTAGGATATATTCAAGTTATACGACGTATGAAAGAAGCCTAAGTTGAACTATCTTCGGATCCCAGAAAGCCCACTTGTACGCATCAAGCTCTTTGCTTCCTCATTTATCATGCGGACGTACGAACAGTGAATTTCTAAACTCGCTTTCGTGTTTCTCAAATAACTTTTGAGACAAGATTATCTACTCTATTCTAGAATTACGTCTTGCTACTTAGCTACTATTTGCATTATTATGCTCTTCAAACCGAAACCACCCGAAAGAGCGACGTATAAAACTTGCTTTACAAAAAAAATATACTGAAGATAAAATAGCTTTCCATAATGGCTGGGTAGCTCAGTGGGAGAGCTTTCGATCGGATGGCGACGGTCGTCGGTTCAAGACCCACCTTTTCTTCATTTTCGATAACTTATAGGTATCGAGCACCGTGAATCATCATTATCATTTCGCATCCACTACTGTACAAAGGCCTCTTCCAAGACCTGTTGTATTGAACCCGGTCTTCGGCTCTATACATCCAGTATCCACCTGATGTTAAGTGGAAGTGAAGTCCAGGCGCGAGGGCAACTGGTGCAGCGTAAGAGACGTAGCATCAGTAACCCTCACCCTACTGGGCACAAAGTGCCTCTACCTATGTCATATACATAAGGTGGGAAGTAACACGTTACGTGTATAATACCTCCAGCCGCCCTACAGATTGTCATTCGTCATCAAAGCATTGCAAATGCGAAATAACAATTCCAAAATATAGTATTGCGAAAATTTTAACCGCGTCTGTGGTCTAGTGGCTAAGCTACCTGTTTCAGACCCAGAGGTCCCGGGTTCGATTCCCAGCGGGGGGTACATCTTTGTGTGCTCGGTTTGGTTGGTGGTAGGACTGTTAAGTCCGCCTGGCTAGCTACCACCATCTTATCTAAGTCTGTCGCCATAACAACGATGTTTATAGCATTGTTGTGTTCCGGCAGTTTGAGATAAGATAGCCAGTTCCTCAGTGGTTGAGGATTCCGGGTGAAGCGCGCTTCCACCTTCGGCATTATCGTCACTTACCATCAGGTGAGATGAAGGCCAAGCGCTTACCCGTTGCCAATAAAATAAAATAAAAATAAATGTAACAACACAGTGCATTAACATTTTATATCCATTAGAGAGGGAGAGTGATTCTGATTACGGGCTAGGCTAGCTGCGCGGATTGCGTGCACCGTTCGCGTGGCGCGATGCACCTCATGCACCTCTACAGCGATTTGTTACCGATATCGCTGCCGACGCCGCTCAGCCGAAACGATGCTCATTCTCTTATTCAACTCGCTTTTATTCCCCTCAAATGCCTATCTTTATGATTGCCATAAATTGTACGTGTTTACAAGCACTGTCGAAATATCGATTTGTTATTATCAGATTTACGAAGAATTGTCAGTTAAGTGAAATAAATAATTGTCTTCCAAGAAACTCTTTTCAGTTATCATTGTTAGTTAGGTTAGGGGATCTCATTTTTATTCCCAACGTTATGAGCTACTTCAATAATAGAATACTCTTTAGTACTCATTTTTTTTGCACATTACTTTATTGCGCGTAAACTTTTTTAACGACATAATATTTTCATCGCCGAAATAACGTCCGCGCCCGCCGCAAATAATAATTTTTATAATTCATTATTTCCTTAAAGAGCTTGTCGACTTTGATGGGATAATAAAAGCAGGGCCCGCGGGCCTATTTCCAGCACAATTCCATGTTAAAGGGGCAAGTGTAATAAAACAAGTGGCCGTTACAGAGATATCCTCGGGTACCCGAAATGTCAGCCGGAGAGCTCCGCGGTCAACTCGCAAAATTTTACGGGGGCACGTCCTCCTGTGTACCTGCGGAAACTACATAATGCCAGCCAAGACGTAGGACGGATAAAGTAACTAAGCTTGCTTGCCTTTATTAATGCTCGTCATTTGTTTTTACGGGTCGCTAACAATATTCGTGTCTTGTGTTTTACTTGAAACTTACGCAACGTTACTTTATATCGGAGTTGTTTTACGAAATAGGATAGAATAGTTAATCAAATTTCATTTACAGGATTGTTTACAAAAATAGTAAATATCTTACTGATTATTATATAAATGACACTGGAATGGCATTCACTTAGTATAGTGATAATGGCGCTGACACACCGCGACATTAATCTTCCGTATATGTGCGTAGTCAATGAGAGAAGCGAAGAATGAAGAAGAAATTGTGTTGCCGTTACTCTAAATACTAATCCTCTCTTTAAAAATATGTGGAGATATCTTAAAGCTTTTCATTAACAAACGCGCTAAATCAAGAGTAACCCAAATTTTGTAACGAAATTGAAAATTATGACTACGGCGCGGCGCCTGCGTTAAATTTAAATCGGAATTGAAAAATAGTGACGGTGTCGGGTAAAGACAAAAACGATAAAAGGAGACGAGCAATTTGAACTGATTACAGCCAGTTCCAAATTGATTGAAGAAAAAGGTGTGGAACCTGAGCGGACAGGGACGAATGGCGGAGAGCGCCCGGTGATCGATCTCGCTCCCACAATAATATCAGGTTGCCTCAACCGTTCGCCAGCCCCATACATTAATTAGCGACGGATTATCGTCAGTCACATTCATACGGGTGATCTGTCGGCGCAGCGAGACGTCTCTAACCGATTCGCACAAATCACCTTTCAGCTTCGCTTTTCTTTACAACATGTTTGCCGCATTTTTAATACCTCCGACAGCATAATTTACATTTTCCGCTTTATTGCAATTTCAATATTAATTACTATCAGGAGGATTTGCGGTAACGCTCCCAAAATGGGACCCATAATTCAGACTAGCAATAATATTTATCAAATTAAAGTTGGTATTGCAATAACATAATTCTTGTATTTAATAGATGACATTAATTAACTTCAATTTGGGGGTTGGCGACTGCGTAAGTCCGTATAAATGATTAGAAATTATTCAAAGTCTGCAACTGAAATAAAAGAATACGCAACAGAATCGAACGCGTAAAACGGTCGGCCTACTCGATTTGTCAAACAAACGTGAGTGTGCCATTAATAAAAGGGAACGAATCTTCCGTGCAAGACAAAGAAGCCAGTATCAATATTTATTGGCGTGCTTAGTATTAATCGGGTCGGATCGCGCGCTGTATCGCGACTGAGAGGGCGCACGGCGTCGAATGGATGGAGTGTCGCGGTCGGAGCGTGCCTAATTTTTCCTCCGACGAATAATTTTTCCTTCGTAGCGCGTAGCATTTCGTAGCGCCCGCCCAACAATCGCTGCGACTGCTGCGAGCCCGCTCTGATACAGCCTTGCCTTCGCTTCGGTATCAGTAATTCAGCCATTCAAGTTAGTATGCCCCCAGACGCACCGTGGGACGGTCGTGTCGCGCGCTGCGATCTCGCACTCGACTCGCGTACGAAATGTGTGACAATAAGTGTTGCTTCCTCTTTGTTATCTAGAATTTTGAAGTGTTTATAAACTTTAGCTGATTGTTATGACTATATCTTATATAATAAGGAACTTAAAATATTAATGTGTATTGTAGAATTCGTATACTATTTCGTGTTTATTTTCGCGATTGTACTGCACAGCGGCTATTGTCAACAAGGAGGTGAGATTTATCTTCAATAGTTCTATTCGGTTAACCTTAGTACAATTCCGTTGACTTAAAAAAGTTAAGTTGTAGTCAATTTGCTTAATTTATTTTGATTTTATGGATCGATATAGCCGTCAGCACTATTACACACGCAATATTTTCATGTCACGCTCGACGTGTTTTCCAAATACTCGATGAATCACAAAAGCACGCCGTCTACGAAAAATTATGAACAATAACACTTAGGCACTTACTCTTTTTCTCTTTCCGCGGCTCATTCTTCCAATGTTTTGCTTATAACGAATCTTTTATATTTGTTCTTTAACTTCGTTATGGGAGAGTTGTTTTTATTTGTTCTGCACGAAAATCGAGGCCATAAAACGGTGCCACGAAAACGCGCTATTTCCTTTACGCCTACGTCCTATATAATGTAAGCGGGACGGTGGCAAAGGAGAGAGAAAAATTGTAAAAATAAAGAGTGCCGGTTCGGGGTGGGTGCTTGTTTGCCATTTAAGATGAGAAATGGGCAGCGATGCAGTGGCGACAGCGTCGACTACGTTGAGATTGCGGCCGCGCGGCGCTTATGCGCCGAACGCTGGATGTTCATTGTCGGCGTACGCTCTTACAGTTGTAACTCTTTTAATCATCTCTCGGTTATCTTAAGCGCTCTCTGCGACTCGTTGAGCCGGACAAAACAACATTCAACTTTTTTCGTTTCGAGAAGTTTTTTTGAACCGATATGGTTTACTGAAGTACCTAATGAAAATATTAAAAAATATTGATACTTAAAGGAAAAGAACAACACGTCACGTGAAAAACCAATTTGAAACAAAAAAAAACACGGTTTTGTCAATGTTCTTGAAAAATGTACGAAATGATTTACTATTGACTATTGACTATCTTGAAATGTATTTTTTATACAGTACCTAATTATAAAAGATGGTATTTTATAAATGCTGTGCGCTATAGGCACTGTCTAGTAATTTATACTAAGTTAATAAATTTAATAGCAAGTTTTCAATCTCTTGGTTTATTCCTGATATGATAATATTATTAATATTTCATTATCAAGTGTTTCCGTTTTTATTCCACTTTTTCATCCCACGTCTATATAATTCCGTTTTCAACCCAAAATGTATTCCTTTTTCAACCCTAAAATACAAATATTTAAATAAATAAATAAAATAAATAAATAAATCTTTTCTACAATCACACCAATTATCTAGCCCAAGAGAAGCTTCGAAGAAACTCGTTTTTTAAACCCATAATTCTTTCCGCTTTCATCCCATGACCAATTTACTATCAATAGTTGACGACTGCAAAAAAGTTAGTTTCCAATTATTTAATAGCAATAAATATTAACCCCCCCCCCCACCCTTCCCCCACCCCTGACAAGAGCTATAATTTTTTTTTCTAAAGCTAGATTTCTGTTGTGTAATAAAAAAATAACCTCGAAATTTAATTAAATTTCTAACCTATCACGTGACCTACAGTACGTTCGGAAACACGTAAAATATTAAGCTTCAAAATATTTTTAATTAACTAAAAAATTTTTAATCAGTAATTGTTATCATTAGAATAGGATACTCAAAACATTATAAATGTAAATTACACGATAACCTAAAGTTACTAAAGTACCTAAAGTTACACAAATTTACGTTAATCTTGTATTCATTATGGTTAGTTAACAATTATTCGCTCGTATATGTATACATTACAAGTAAGTATAGCTTATTATGAAACTACATCCTAAACCCTAGTCTCCCTGTGACCACGGACCCTGTAAAGGGTTCGAAACGTCAGGATAATATAAAAACTATGTAAATAGTAAATTAAACGCGAGTTAATCCGTAAAAAAGTGTTTCATTTCAATGTGTAGTGCTCGCTTAAACCTCAGAAAACAATACATACTAAAACTAAATTGAGGTCTTTTCTAAGTTATTAAGAAGATCTACTATACAGTAAAATCATTTAACTACATACCACTGACTGGCTACCCTTCCAAAAGACGGGTTCCCAAAAGATGATAATCTTCTATAAAATGGTTCTTATCAAGAAGCTGCCGCGGCCGGGCAACATCACCATTCCAATTCCGTTCATTTATAGTTACACTATGTTGACTAGTTTACTTGTAATTATGATAATCAGAAAAATAACATCAAGTTAGTCTAGTCACTCGTTCTATCTTTATGTTTGTTCCCGTCACATATCTGCAACCTCTTCTTATCGTTTAAGTTAAAAAAACTCCTTTGTCTAGAACTAAACAATATTAGCCGGCACAAATTGTTGGGATACTTAAAATCTATCTCAGGTCTTATAAGTCTGAGGTAATCCAAGCATTATGTGGCTAGGATATCAAAGCTGACATCTTTTTCATTTTTGTAGTTTTACTTTTTAGTTTTATGTTTATTTTTCCTTTTGTATTGTTAGATGTACCATCACTTTAATTTTAACTTATTATTTTTAGTCGCACGCATCTAACACAGTGCTTTTAGCTTATTAAAATTATTTGTATTGTGGTGCTTTTAAATCTGCATGTATTTTTGTAACTGTTACTGATTGTCATTAAACAATAAATAAATAAATCTAAATTGGACGCCTCAGTGGCTGAGTGACATAGCGACCTCAATCATCAGAAATGAATTGCATTCTTTTTGGTATCGGATCTCTATACAAACTTCCAAGTTAAAAAATTTACAAAACAATGAACCAATTGTAATGAAACTTATAATGCTAAAGTAAAATACAGACATCTAAATAGTTTGTTAAAACATTTTTAAAAAAACGTTCCTTTTAGCTGAGGTACTGCGGTTTTAACCTTTTTATAAGTGGATTTTGAATCGTAACTCTATATTTTTTTAATGTTTATAACGAACTATGATCTACTTTAGCATGTTCATTAAAATTGGCTCACTGATTTGTAAAATTTTGATCTTGGAAGTTTGTACGGGAAACCAAAATGCGTAAACCTCCATAAGGGGGTGCCGCGCGATCGCAAAAACTGACATAAGTTCATTAATGAACTTCAGAGCAAAATCAATCCTATTGATATTTATAATTAGAACAATTTTGCTTTAAAGTTTCAGACCTAGTAATTTAATTAGAGCAATGTTTTTTTATTCTGCGAAATGTACAAAACCTTCACGCGCTTGTGTTCAAAATTAAAATTTACTTTTTTAAGAAGGGGTGCCCTGCGGAATGTTAACACAAATATTTTCACGTAAGAATTATTGTTTCATGCGTAACATTAAGAAAGTTGTCGAAATGATATGTTTTTAGGAGTCATTAGATTTATGTAGTGTTTGTTATTGTTTAAAGAATTTGTTTCAAATTTCAATAAGGCCATGACCTTGTCCAATGATCAGGCTAACTTAAGTTCTTTGAATGTATTTAACTAATTCAGCGCTATCACTTGTACAGTGGCTTAAAAATACGTGAATTTTCACAATTTGTGCAGGACCCCCTTAATCCTTAAAAAAATGCTTTAAATCTATGCAAATGAACAAAGGGTTCACAATAGTATTAAATTTAATTTTAACTACGGCGAAAAGTTTTCATATTTTCGGTAGGGTAGGTATTAAAATATTATGTTCAAAAAAGTTTTAAAAACAAATATTACTATCACAATAGTAATATCTCACAATACGCTGAAGTGACCCTCGCTGATAAATTGTTTCGGTGGACGGAAACAGCCTAATGCCTGTAAAGCCAATGGACACCCCAGAGCTAAGAGCGAAATTACTCGAAAAATCGCTTCGGAAAAAGATCCCTGTGGTATATAGCGTTATTGAAAAAAGGTCGACTTGATTGATATTCGAACTTTACACGCTTAAAACGCTGAAAATGTAGGCCGTTTCGGTTTTTCGTCTCCGCTGGCAGAAAAAAAAGATTGACTCAATTTGTTCTTGTCCGTATTGCAATAAACTCGACGAGGGGTATTTTTAACTACGGATTTATCTTTTGGGAGTGTGTGTAATCGCCCTAATTCCGTTCACTAAATTAGGGTTAGGGGTACTTAAATGGTAAGTAATGGGTTATGTAAATGTGATGATGAATTGTGTTTGCTATGTCATTTGAATGTGTACATTCAGGTGAATTAAAGTTATTTGTTGATTTATTGTTTACCCACTAGCTTTTGCCCGCGGCTTAAACCTTTTGCTGTCTACTAAACAGAAATATAGCTAAGGCTTGGCTGGAAGTTAAGGCATAGCAACTTACTTAATACAAGTACATTTGAACCGAGTCTGCATTTGAGGAAAGGACTTTATAAAAACAGATACCAGATACTTATCTATTTTTTTTTTGTTATAATCATGCAAATTAGATACTTTTTATATTTATTTAGTTCCAATTGAAAAACGGCAGCCTAAACTATAAGTATATATTTCATTTCATCCTTTCCTTTTGGAAAAAATCGTTATTGGTGCTCAAGAGTGTTTTTATTTTAAGATAATTTATATTCCCGCGACTTGATCCGCGTCAACTCCCCGTGCCCCGTGACAAATTTTCCAAAAATATTCTATCATACAAACCTGTGATACAAACCTTGCCCTGACCGTTACGAACAGAACAAAAAATAATTTGCTAAATAATAGCAGCCGTTGTCAAGTGATGCCCGAACAAACATTCTTGGCAATTGATTTATATATATCTCTCTAGATCTAGATTCTTTCTTGTGCCTCTCTCGTACCACCTCTTGTAGCCTTCTCCTAATTCTTGTTTCTTCTCCATCAACTCTCTTTTGTTAGTAGCGCCTCACTATCATTAATGTAAGGAAAAGTGACTTGTTGTTTTTAGGGTTCCGTAGCCAAATGGCATAAAACGGAACCCTTATGGATTTGTCATGTCAGTCTGTCCGTCCGTATGTCACAGCCACTTTTTCCGTAACTATAAGAACTATACTGTTGAAATTCGTTAAGTAGATGTATTCTGTGAACCTCATTAAGATTTTCACACAAAAATAGAAAAAAATAAAATAAATTTTGAGGGTACCCCATACTTAGAATTGAAACTCAAGAGTTTTTTTCATCTAACCCATCCGTGTGGGGTATCTATTGACAGGTCTTCAAAAATGAGATTGAGGTTTCTAATATAATTTTTTCCTATAGTTTGCGCGAGAGACACTTCCAAAGTGGTAAAATGTGTGTGTGCCCCTCTCTCCCCCCCCCCCCCCCCCCCTGTAACTTCTAAAATAAGAGAATGATAAAACTAAAAAAAATATACCATGCAAACTTCCACTGAAAATTGGTTTGAACGAGATCTAGTAAGTTGTTTTTATTTAATACGTCATAAATTAATAATTTTAAAAAATTACACTATTATTAAAACATCGATCAAAGTTACAACGAACTACAAGAACTTTTATATGATGTTACTTGCTGCTACGGAACCCTTTATGGGCGAGTCCGACTCGCACTTGGCCGGTTTTATTTTAATACAGTTTACCTACATACGTATACATACAATGTCATGTATCACGCGCTGCCGCAGCGCTGAGAATTGATTCTGTCTCTTTCATATTCATAGAATTGGAAAGAGACAGCGTCGATTCTCAGCGCTGTGTCAGCTCTGGCTGAGATACAGAATTGGCCCTCTGACACACACATCCTTTTTTCATTTACTTTTAACGAAAATCCTACTAATATTATAAACGCGAAAGTTTGTATGTATGGATATTTGTTACTCTTTCACGTAAAAGCTACTGAATGGATTTGGATGACATTCGGCATACAGATACTTTATAACCTGGATTAACACATAGGATACTTTTTATTTCGATATTCCCACGGGAACGGGAACCACGCGGGTGAAACCGCGAGCGGCCGCTAGCAATATAATACCTAATGTTAGTTAACCCCGCGCGTAGCCGTGAAAGAGTACTACCACCCCCTCTCTTCCCTTGGGTCAGGTGTCGTAAAAGTCGACTAACGGACTAAAGACTGCACATACATCCAGCAACATAGAGTGGCGATGGGCTCACCACCTGTCACGCCGAGCACATGTGCAGTCGCCATTTGGTGAAAAGTGGATTATGGTAGAGGACTGCTTTTGCGGTCCTCATTGCCTAGTCTCTGACTAACCCTTCGGGGATAATAGTCGTGATCATATGTATGTATGTAAGTTACTTTCAAGAATCATGTAAGTGGGTAATTACAAATCCTACGCGTGGTTGTATTTTCCAATCCTACGCTTGGTTGTATATTGTACATAAAGGTTAAAACGATATTTTACCAACTCTGACCAATTTATTCTAAGTTATTTATGTAAGTTGAATTATGAAAACAATTAGACTTTGCCTCATGCAAATTTTATTTTATTAGTAGTTGCCTAAGAGCATTTCGAATTCTAGTAAAAGCGGCTGAAATAAATTATCATTTCAATGCGAACTTCTTCGTTTTCTTTATTATGAGTTTTGTTGTCCTTAGGGTGTACGTTAATTGTTAACAGTGAAAAAGCTATAAAAAATAAGGAGAGAGAGTAGGTATGACCAAAGATAGTTTGCCACCAAAAATATTTGATACCCCTATAGGTTAGGGGTTTTTTTTTTGGTACAATAATCGGGTAAATATTTTTTTATTATTTCCACGTGACTCGTGGCTGTGTTACTTATATTTGTAAAGTTGCTTACTACTGTTTATGCCTTATTTAGTGACTTGTTTAGACAGAAAACTCGCGCGTGCAAAGATAAAAAAATATTGAATGGATGGATAGTTATTTAAAATCTTGGATGTGCTTCCATGTATTGGAAGCATGGTAGAAGCAGATTATTGCAAAACATAGATAAGATATTTGTTATTTATTTCAAAAATACAAAAGCAGGCAGTTTAATGCCCCGACTCATCAAAGGTTAGGGGTTAATACTATTAGGTACACACTCCGAAAGTTTCAACTGTACTGTACATTACCACTATTACTAGGCTACCTTTATAAACCACATTGACACTAGAGGGTTAAAGACTTTTCTAGAAAACATGAGATTTTGCACAGAGGGCGTCGTCATTATTTTCAACAAAAATTTAATTACCTTAACTGCGCCGCCCTGAAGAGCCATTGTGCTTTAAATAAAACGTCGTACGCACTGCCGACGACGGTCACGAGAGAGCTCGCCGTGATAGATGATATTCGAGAACAATTAATCTTGGGCAAAATATGCGGACGATTTGCGAGCGAGTGGTCGGGCCTAATGGTTGGGAGGATTATCACGCGTCCCGCTCCCGCCCCTCCGTC
This sequence comes from Scoparia ambigualis, assembly GCA_963921215.1. NCBI lineage: Eukaryota > Metazoa > Arthropoda > Insecta > Lepidoptera > Crambidae > Scoparia > Scoparia ambigualis. The sequence continues at coordinate 28,671,387 of OY992506.1, forward strand.
ATTAGCGGAAAAACCGCCACATCCACCTAATAAAACCATATATTGACCACAATGTAAAAAAACAAGTGAGTTTGCATACGGAGCGTGTTCGGAGGGGCAATAACGCGCCGCCCGCACTGCCATATATCATAGTGAGGGGTTTCATAAAGGAGGCGGCGAAGCCTTCCCGCTCTTGGACACTGAAGGCGTTGTTATGCGACGCCGCTGTCCTCGGATAATGTCTTGCATAAATTTACTGTAAGCGTGTAAAGCCAGTGTCACTTGCATAATTTAATGCAAACAAGCAATGCAGTTTATATTAAAAACGTCACGGGCAGAATAGATTTGCGGTATGATTAATTCCTCCATTTCTCGGTATAGCGTTGTGTGCGAATGAATAGGCACCAACTACAATTTGATAGCACCGCATAATGTTCCGTTAATTGGCGATACCTGTTTGCTGCAACTCCGTTCGGTCGAGAACAGGTTATAGTAGCTGCTCCTATGTGCAATTTTAATTGAAATGGTGGCTTTGATTGCCTTTAATCGATACAGCACTTATATTCGTATCATCTGCATAGAACTACTGTGAATCAATATTACTTTGAAAAACAAAATAGCGGTCTAACATAATGCAATGTTGCTGTCGAATTAAGTATGAATACTTTACTAATGCCTCTATTTAAAATCCATTATTACCTTTCAACTTTTCAGAAAACTTCCATTAACTAACCTGTTACGCAGCGTGACTATCATATTCATTATTTAGCATAAGAAAAATGTTTTGTTTACTGTTCGCCATACGAATGGTGCGCTACCAGTGTTTACGCATAGTACCCAGATGCAGCGGTGCCATAATTTCAATCGGGTATTACCCGTGACAGTAAACTAAGTAGCGCCGTGTACCTGGAGTACAGGGGCGAACTGCGCCACCCAGGGCGAGTCGCACGCCAATGCAAATTAGTGGAATCACAATTAGTGCTCGATTGTTGTTCGCCCTGCAGCTTTGCATTTAGCAAATGAAACAACCAGGTAAGAGATTCAGCAAATAAATTATGAGGTACTCTTCTCCCTTTCCGAAGCGTGCCTTTTGTTATTATTGCAGGAGCGAGTGCAAAAGTTGGTGCCCGTTTCGCAATACTATTTACACTTTCTTTTTATTGTTGAGAGGTTGTAAGAGCTTCTTCAATTAGTTGGGATTTTTCAATTTAAAAGTATGATACTGAATACAAATTCTCTTCCGTTGTTTTTGTATCAATTGTATTGTTGACTACTTTTAACGACGTCGACGCTTTTCTATTTGTGTTGCCTTATTTTTTCTTCGTCACATTTAAATGGTTTTTCGTTCAATCGTTCAAGTATTGTAGAAAATTGGAATATGTTTTAAGATCTGGACGACGGACGTAGGTAAATTGAAAGTAATCTGTATTGAAATAAGGATAGATGTACCAATATATGTCATTAGATTGAACGACATAGTAGCGAGCAGCTTTTAAAATGCTTGAAACAACTGTGTGATGATTCGCGCCGTGTAATTAATAGCATTTCATAAGACGAATATGTGTCGCCATTTGTACCACAAACAAAATGTCCACAGAATGCCCTCCCGAGTTGACAGATGATGTTAGGGCAATTAATCTTGACCAAATATGCGGGCGCGCTGCGGCCTCCCCTCCTAATGACGTTCCACTATGCTCCGCTTCCTTGCGGTTCACTTCACCACGCCTCTTATCTCAGCTTCGCGAAATATGCTGCCACATTAAGCGCTGACGTTTGATATAAATCTCCGCAGTCCATTTTCATATTTTCCGAATGCAACATCATATTTTGTTACATCACAATACACTTTAGCGTTATAATATATACATCTAAACAGTCATTGATATTGTTTCATCCAAATGATTCTCATGTCTACAAACAGTCGGCTTCGTGTATTTCGCAAATGGAATAATATACCGAATCACATAAATGTTATCCTAAGTTGTCATTGCAACACAACCAGTAATGCGGGCATAAAACGCGAGGTCTCTTTCAGTTCGTTTCATGACATTCGTTCGACAGACCCTTGTCATCGTCAGCGCCGTCCGACATAAGCGTTCGAATATTTCAATATAGCTACCCGAACGTTATGGGAGTTCGTAATATAATGCGGATATTCGAACAGCTCCGTGACTATGAGGTGTAGTCAACGAGCAAAGTTATAATAAGTTAGCCGTCCCTTCATCTTTGCTACTTTGGGAGCATTGTCTTTTGATCCGATGTAATCTTACACGGCCATTGTAATAAATAGGTATATTATATACGGTATCGAACCTTTACTATAATGGGATCTCTTTTCATGTTTATTCGGTTGGAAGTAATGAAAGTTGTATCGTGTAATCTCATTCTTGTTATATAAATGTTTTACATACGAATTTAGTAGTATACATAAATACGCGCAATTGGATTCTGTCAAACTTCTTGGGAGTTGAAGTGATCACAGTTATTGACGTCATTGCTCTAAATAGTTCAACTGTAGATAACAGAGCTGAGCGAACTGAGCGCTAACTCCTAAATGGCTCGTCAGTTGGTCATTCAGTAATTGTTATTGTCCATTGCACGTTTCTGGCGTCTGACCAACGCGTGAAGTGGGAAGACACTTAAAAATATCTTAAATCTAAAAATTCACAAAATGTTGTGTGACGTTTGCGTATAATCGTGTAGTATAATTATAAAAGAAATACACATTAAATTTTATACTCGACTGCTTGTTCTAAGTATTGAGTGAGATCACCTAGATTAAGATAATGATTCCATATAAAAATAATGGAATTTAAAAAACTTTAAAAAACACATGAAACGATACATTTCTTTCTACATATAAAAGCAAACATGTTGTCTCTATCTAATATCATTATCTAGAATTTGACACCATTAGTTTGAAAGCTAAATTTATTTCAAGTTTATTTGTAAGAGGGTTCTCCTGTTACCTACCAAACCTACGAACTTTTACCTTTGAACATGTCGGCGAGCGCGTAGGCCGTTATTTTTTCATTTGACAGTGGTCAAAGTAAAGGTTCGTAGGCGGGTCTAACATATAAATTTACCTTTCTTTTTTTGGAAGAAATGCTTTTTGATTTTATTATTTAAAAAAATAATAATTTATAAAATGTTGTTTTATTAATTCCACTTTTATAATTTACATCCCACTCTACCATCAAGAGTTAAACTCATTAATTTACGTAAACTAACCAAGTTTTATTTATTAAATTGAACATATTTATTCCGTGTTACAATACCAACTACGCCGGTAATCCCTATTCCAATCTGAGCAAGGTATTAGAGCCGCAGTACCTATTGGCAGTTAAGTTAACACTGCTATTGTACTAGGGAATCAACGTGGGGACTTCTTAAGCCTTTCTACGTTTCGCTTCCAGTCTTATCTCGAAGCAACGCAATGACTACTCGCCAAATGAACATCCATCCTTTAGTCTCTCTTTTTTACTTTTTTAATTAACTGCTTTAGTTTTTCATTGTCTCGTACTCATTGCGGCCGGTTTCAGTTTCTTGTCTGTAACTAAGGTCTGCTACAGATGAAAGTTTTGTTTTTGTCACGTCTAAAAACAATTAATCTCTCTCAGAACTGTACATAAAACACATCTTAAAGGTACGTAGTACTAAAATGTTGGTTCCTTCAAATTGTCAAATATATCAAAAGCTTGAACAAGTAGCACAACACCTTCTCACTGCGGTCTATTTATAGAGGGTATATTTATTACTAGTTTAATCGCCATTACATTATCTCTACTTTTTCCGGTAGGAATTGTAATCCAGTGACATTTTTAGTTGTATTTGGAAATGAATCAGATCTCGTCATTGGGCAGTGTGAAGTAACCTTTGGAATAGTTTGTGGATCCGTAGCTCCATCGTGGGTTACGAACGGGTCATCTGCTAGTTAATATTCAAAGGGTCACACGATCATGGATTCCGTGCGCATCTCTCTGTAGCTTCCTCGGAATGAGCTTTTGAAACTTCACTTTTAGGTTCAAAATTGTCTATTGTTTGTCTACGTACGAGTATGAGTATACCATTTCGACGGTATGCAAAATTTCGTCTACATATTTTATAAGAGCAGGTCAACCCTAACCCACAAAATTATAAATTTTAACAATACACAAGCTAATTGTTATGGTTAGATTAGTAGTAGTACATTTATACCAAAACTGAAAAAGCATTTAAAATAGCTCATTTTCCTTAAGTCGTGTAATCGTGTCCTTCCTGAGTAATTTTTATTGAGTGCCATTATCAGTAGCAGGATGGATATAGGCAAGTCTAAATAAACAGTACTTTAAAAGTATGTCCTCCATTTTAGACGTTTTCAGTTTAAAATTAATTTTAAAGCTCACAAGAAAACGAAACGTTTGATTCTAACACACCGTTTTCGATTGAACTTCAAATCTTTGTGTTCTTAGAGATATTTACTAGATTATAAGTAGCAAACCACGTGATAACGTGATATAGGTGACGGGATAGGTAGTGAACGAGATTCACGATCCAGTCCACTCCGAAATTAATATTCTGTAGGTAAATTATATTCGAAATTACGCATGATTTTCGTTGACATTTCACTCCCTCGGCACCGAATGGAAATGAATTTAAACGCCCTGCTTTTTGAAATTAATATTTAATGAACAACTCACCTATTGCACTGAGCTATTATTACACATGAAACTTCTCTTTTCATTCCTTTTGTTTTAAGAGTAAGAATTTTTAGTGACTGTCTCTCGAATTCGGATTTATGTCCATTACTTAACTTTTTGATCAAATTAAATTCAGAATTTTGGGGATCGCTCTCCCAATTTCACGGTCGAACGGGTTTGTTTCAGCGTTGCAAAGAAGTGTTTCAGTGTAAGCCTTCATTGAAATAACGCAAAGGTCGGATTTGTAAAAGCGGTCGACCGGAGTATTCTCGTCTCAGCGAACTCAAACGTTTCCGGAATTGAAATTCATATATTACTTAATCATAAAGCTACGATAGAATTTTCTACAACATTAAAATGTTGCTTCAAACAGTTTCGTTACTCTGGTACAATATTAAATGCCGTTTTACATATTTGGAAACCAGTTTACCTATTGCTGTTACAGGTACCTATTGATATATATCTAAAATGAACTACTGTTCGTTTGTCTCGCAAAAACTCGAGAATGACCGAACCGATTTGACTAATTTTGATCTTAAAATATTTGTGAAACTTCAGGTAAGACAGGAAAAATTCTTAAAAAAATCTATAAACATAAAAAGACGTCGTGCAATAAAGGTATAAAATATTAATTGGTTGCTAAAAACTTATTCCAGTTTTCTTACTTCTTCTTCGCTTATCTTTTTCCTGTCAATTGAGTTGTCATTGTGGGGTCCATATTGGCTCACCTAAAGTTCTTTACCCGAAATTGTTCTTCCTACCGATTTGTAATCCGAATGAATCCGATCACTCTTCCTAAAATTTTTCTTCCTAATGTTTTCATTCATACAATTTGTAGTACTACCAACGATGTTGATAACACTCGTGTTTCCGAAAATTGTAATTCCTACTGTGGTTTTTCATAACGCTTTTATGCCTAAACATAATTTCCATAATATTTTTACTCATATGAAAAGGCATTTGCTCTGCAGTGGGACAATCATGGCTGAAGTAATAATAATAAAAGAAAATACAGCGGTGACCTACAGGAGTGGGGCAGCTAGTATTTCTGATGTCTAATAAAAAAAATAACCTCCTACTTCAAGACAATCGCAACGGTGACCTACAGGAGTGGGGCAGCTAGGATTTCTGTTGTCTAATAAAAAAAATAACCTCCTACTTCAAGACAATCGCAACGGTGACCTACAGGAGTGAGGCAGATAGTATTTCTGTTGTCTAAAAAAAAAATAACCTCCTACTTCAAGACAATCGCAACGGTGACCTACAGGAGTGGGGCAGCTAGTATTTCTGTTGTCTAATAAAAAAAATAACCTCCTACTTCGAGACAATCGCAACGGTGACCTACAGGAGTGGGGCAGCTAGTATTTCTGTTGTCTAATAAAAATAATAACCTCCTACTTCAAGACAATCGCAACGGTGACCTACAGGAGTGGGGCAGCTAGTATTTCTGTTGTCTAATAAATAAATAACCTCCTACTTCAAGACAATCGCAACGGTGACCTACAGGAGTGGGGCAGCTAGTATTTCTGTTGTCTAATAAAAAAAATAACCTCCTACTTCAAGACAATCGCAACGGTGACCTACAGGAGTGGGGCAGCTAGTATTTCTGTTGTCTAATAAAAAAAATAACCTTCTACTTCAAGACAATCGCAACGGTGACCTACAGGAGTGGGGCAGCTAGTATTTCTGTTGTCTAATAAAAAAAATAACCTCCTACTTCAAGACAATCGCAACGGTGACCTATAGGAGTGGGGCAGCTAGTATTTCTGTTGTCTAAAAAAAAAAAAATACCTCCTACTTCAAGACAATCGCAACGGTGACCTACAGGAGTGGGGCAGCTAGTATTTATGTTAAAAAAATAACCTCGAAATTCAAGACAATCACTACCTAGATCGCTACGCTGCGCTTCGGATTGAATGACTCGAATGACCAAACCAGCCTATTCGATATCTATTGCGCCTTAATCATTCATGTTTCAAAAATGTTCTTAAATTATAATAATTACTGTTAAAAAAGGTTTTCTATAGAACGCCGCGTTAAGAGTCAAGTGATAAATAAATGCTGAACTGAACTGATAGTCAACATACGATAATAGACTAAGGGTGGATTCGACCAAACTGGAATAAGGTCTTATACCTAGATTAAACGCCGAATTTGTATAGACGAATCTCGGAGTAAGTCTTATTCCAGTTTGGTCGAATCCACCCTAAGTCTATTCTATGATCTAAAAACTTGTTTTATTCTATCTTTTTCTTAAAGTAGGATCAGTAAGTAAATAGGTAGATACTTAAGCATTTAAATAATTTCATATAAAAAGTACAGTGGTCATAACCTAAAAATACCTAAAAAGTCTTAAGCTAAAAATGAAGATAGTTTAAAACTTTCGCAAGATATTGTAATGTAATTTTTTCTTCATAATTCAGAGCATTGCTGCTACTAAATACTACTTATTTCATTAAAGCGCTGTGTTACGCTAGCTATCTAAAAACTAGCCTAACTCCCATAGTAAAATGGTCATTCTCCTTTCTAACCTATCACGTGACCTACAGGAGTAGGGCAGCTAGTATCCTCAATCATTTGAATAATAGTGTAAAAGACGATTATGTTGAGAAAATATAAGAAAACAAATAATAGTAAGTATGATAGATGTTTATTGCTACTGACATTATGAAGTTGAATGATTTGGAATTTAGAACATTAGAAACAGACTAGTTAAAATTTGTGATCGGAGTTCCAATTATCGAAGTTTAAAAATTTAGGTGAACTTTGGCGCACCCGTCATTGTAATTTGGACAGGACAACGTCTGTCGGGTTATAGCTGCCCGCCCGCGACTTCGTCCGCGTGGACCCCCCCTTAAAGAATATCCAATGTGTTTATTATTCCATACAAACCTTCTCCTGATAATTATAGTCCTCCTCAACGATTTTTATGACGGCGACCCGGACTATTAAAGAATAAGCCAAATAGGTGCAGCCGTTCTGATGTGATGTGCGTACAAATATTTCGGCAATTGATTTTTATTAATATAGATAGTAGATACGTGATGGAGTAGCGTAATGTAATTTAGATTTATGATGCGTGACAATGTCAGCTTTTATACAACACACACACCCACAAATATAGATTTACATAGATAACGCAAATGCATACGAGGGGCGTTCAAAATATTCTCGGTATGTGGATAAAAACAAACAAGTACGAAAAGTTTGATATTTTTATTTTTCAATATACTCCCCCCCTATGTTCATACACTTATAAGATCGATCAATTATTTTTTTTAATCCCTCATAAAAATATTTTTTATCTTTGGTGTAAAAATGCTCCTCCACGGCCGTCTTCAACGCTTCATCGTCAGAAAATTTATTTCCACGCAGATCCTTTTTAAGATTGGGGAACAAAAAGAAGTCGCTTGGGGCTAAGTCCGGACTATAGGGTGGATGAGTAACAGTTTCAAACCCACATTCAACAATAGCTGCCTTGGCAATATGAGCAGTATGGACAGGGGCGTTGTCATGCAGAAGCAGAACACCTTTGGTTAACTTTCCTCGCCTCTTTTCTTTGATCGCATCTCTTAATTGACGTATAACGATAGCGTAGTACTGCCCTGTGATATTTACACCTTTTTCTTTATAATCGATAAGCAAAACTCCTTCACAATCCCAAAATATTGTGGCCATGACCTTGCCAGCTGACGGGATTATCTTGAACTTCTTGGGATGAGCTGAACCCTTAATGTGCCACTGCATGGACTCCTGTTTGCTCTCTGGGTCATAATGATGAACCCAGGTTTCATCTCCAGTAACTATTTTTTGCAGCACCTCATCGGGATTTTCACCACACAGGTCGATAAAATCTGAACAGCAAGCCACACGCATATCCTTTTGAAGAAGCGTCAGCATTCGCGGAACCCATCTTGCACTTACTTTTGACATATTAAGATGGTCATGTATAATGTCATGTACGGTACCAATAGAGAGATTGGTTACTTGAGCTATAGATTTTACCTTCACTCGGCCGTCTTCCAATATAAGTTTTTCCACTTTATCAATATTTTCTTGTGAGGTAGCCACTACAGGCCGGCCAGGTCTAGGGTCATCTTCAATACTCTCCCTTCCACGCTTAAATTCGCTTGACCATTTTTGAATAGTAGATAAAGAAGGAGCAGACTCACAGTAAACACAATCCATTTCCTCTTTTATGGTTTTTTGATTTTTACCCTGTTTTGTCAAGAATTTTATGACGGATCGGTGCTCTAATTTCGTTAAAATTGTTAATTGGCTCATGGTGTTCATGTTTGTTCGGCAATTGCAGAAAAACAAAAGAACATCTCGGTTCCAATTTTACTTTTTTTTAATGTCAATGGATGAATCTTAGCGGCCAGTAACAAATATATATATAAAAGAGGTTGTAACGTATCAATACCGAGAATATTTTGAACGCCCCTCGTATACTTCGCGTGTCCGAAAACCCCGACCAAGCTTCGGAGTTGGTCGAAGCTAACTTCACTCCGCGCGCGTCTGTTAAACTAAAATAAAATAAAACTAAACTTAAAAATGTTTCGTTGCGTTATGATTAACTGTAATAGCCCAAACATTTCGAGCACCTAAGGCAGAAACGTAACGTCGGCTGCGATGTTACTGTAGGTGTTAACAAGTCGGCACGCTTGGTTTCAATACAAACCGTGATGCTTGCGTTATCTATGTAAATCTATATCTGTAAGCACACCGCTGGGCTCAGACTTTCCCACAAACGTAACCCACTATAACGACCCAATGTGGGTCGATGGGTGTTAACGACTGCCATCTTACCTGTTCAAAAGTACGGAGATGTTTGTGATATTCAACTCAGTATTGCAAAATTGACCTAACTTGCATAATCACAACCCGAACGCGCAAGCCAAAGCTAACAATCATCTAATTAATATAGCAATGTAAAATGTTATCTAAGAGTTCGTACAATAGATACCTGCCTACTACAGTAAATTCGTGTTTAGTATTCGAAAATAACCGTAGGTCATCAACATTTTTATAATATCTCGTATTTTAAAATACGTTTTCTTTCCAGATCACACTGATGTTCTCGAGACCCGAAGGAGCTAGCTCCTTCCACAGACGGATGTCGTGAGCTCTGGCCCCGGGAGCACACGACGTCGCCGTGATGAGCACAACCCGCCATAATGCGTCGGCGGCCATTTTAAACCGTGAACGGCGCTCGTCGGCTCAAGATGGCCGTCACCCGCGACGCCCGCGCGCCCAGCCATCCTGCGCAATGGCGCGCACCCACCCAGCACTATGAAATGTGGAAACACGGAAAGTGGCGACAGAAAACGTCACGACCAAGGACAAACGCTGCCGTAAGAGTGCCCAGATAGAGACATTGTACAGTGATATCCGTAGAGGCCTAAGTGTTACTTGTATGTAAATATAGTGGTGATTAGATGTTAAGGATGGCTGGCGAGAGTCGTGGTAGTCGCGCGCCCCTGCTGGAGTGCGGCGGCGAGTATGCGCACGCGCACAAGGCGGCGGCGCCGCGCTGCTGCTACTGGCTGGCCAGCCACGTCAACGTGAGGAAGTGTGTCGCCGGCGTCATGTTGCTATCCGTCCTCACGATATTCTTCTATACGTATTATGTCACCGTGCCGTTTACCAGGTTAGTATTTTACCTATTAATTTAATTCAACAATTGATAAGTAGCAGGACTGAGTCTGATAATTATCATGCTTCTGATAGTCCAGGGGCCCAAGTCTGATAATTTACGAATGGCATAATTGAATCGCCATTGTATCGCAATTATATCGCATTGTAATTGTTTGACACATTTGGTATTCTTATATGAGTAAGAGAATACCAAATGTGTCAAACAATTACAATGCGATCCAATTGCGATTCAATTATGCCATTCGTAAATTAGCAGACTTGGGCCCCAGGACCCATACTTTATGATTACTCGTCGTGCTCGTTTCATGCAATCATACACAAAGCAGCTCATGTTTGCATGCAATGTAATGCATTTCAACTTACTCAAAATGAGCTCCGACCTGATTTTATTTTGTGTTTTTTATGATATTTTGTAATTATCAAGATAGTTACGTTATCTTCATATCTTCATTACAACTTCTGAACATTACTTCTTCTTTACTTAACCCACCACTTATACCGCAAGTGCTTAATATACACACAAACACCCACGTCACATTGTATGGTTGAAAAGCATTTCCTCAATAAATACAGCACTGTGTGCAAATTGCTGTTTGTACTTAGCAGTTTAAAATTATAGTGTTCAGTTAATTGAGTCCGCGCGAGTAATATATTGGGATTAGCGCGACATGTTTGCTGTAGCTAACAGTAATGTTTCCCAATTCTCACTAGCGGGTGATCAATATTCGATATCTCTTTAATAGCTCATTTAACAATCACGATCTAGTCATTAATGAATATTCCGTTATAATACCGACACAATCGAGCTGTTCTAGTCACTGTATTACGCTTTTATTGATACTTGGTGAATATGTAGCTGATTATACATGTCGATTACGAGTATGATAATCTTTTATCTTCTTTAGTATTTACGTTTCAACAATTTTACATGTCGTTTCATGTATTTGTTTCTCCTTCTCATTATATTCGTATATGTTTATATTGTAGGTAGCTCAATTTTCTTCAGTGCACATCGTAGGTAGATCTTAGGGCAATCCGACATCTCGCCGGCTTCGTAAAAGATGCAAGAGCCAGGACTTTCCGCCAACGATGTCGCTTGAGATTGCAAATGCTTGTTGTTTTGATCTTCACTTTTTTATCCATTTTTACCATTGCATTACAATCTCAGAATAATAACTAAGTAAATCATAGGAGTGCTATGACATTTTAGTGGGCACTCCATTTGGTCACCATTCGAATTACATTTGTATTGGTCGCTTTTGAATACGGTATTATAAATGATGACCGGGTTTTTTTTTTCGCTGGACATTTGACGTTTTTGTCAACTTATTTTGTCTCTTTTCTTTCATTTGAAAAAATAGGACAACTATACGTATCTCCTTTGGAATTTTGGACTCCTTCTATGCTTTAGTTATTATTCTATGATTACAAATTACACTATGTGAAATCTTTAATGTAAGCACGCGCTTGATATTATTTATATTCTTACTAGCGGCCCGCCCCCAAATTCGTCCGCGTGAACACCTCGTATGTAGGGTTGCCACCTTTTTTAGGACGAATAGAGTATTTTTTCATTGTGTTAGAACAAAAAAAGAGTACATAGCATAAAAATGAGTATTTATTTATTTGTCCTTAAAAACGTATTTTTTGTTGTTCTTTGCGACATTAAACAAATATTTGTCTTTCTTGAAGATATTTACATCCTCTTTGCAATCATAATTTAGATTAAAATTATATGATAAACTCGTTTTTTGTTAAATTTAGGGTAGCTCTATTCCTTTCGTCTCTCCACTTTACATTCATAAGAGAGAAGACTCTCTCAGTGAACTCTGAAGTACTCATAACCGGTAACGATCAGTTTTTCGTAAATAGAGTATTTTAGCGTACTCTATTGGTGTCGTATATAATAGAGTACGCATACATGAAAAAGAGTACAATACTCTTATTTTAGAGTACGGGTGGCAACCCTACTCGTAGGTATCCCTTGACGAATTTCCAAATAAAATATTTTATACACACCTTGTCCTAGCAATTACAAACACAACAATACAAGAATACACCATTAGGTGCAGCCTTTCTTAAGCGAAGCACGATCATGCTTCGTGGCAATTGATATAGGGATAGAGGAGAGTTGCTCAAAGGACATGATTTTTCTTTAACAAGCAGTAGGTATCGTTGTGTGTGTGTGTGTTGTTCATCATGGAAATTCGTAGGCACACCCTTTGCCAGTCTACCTACCAGCCGGTAGCTTCATTAAAAATGCAATAGATAGTACATAGCACTGACACGGAGCCTAATAGAGATTGCCTTTCCCCTTTCTTTCCATTTATCCATAGATAGGCTTATAAGCAGAAGGCCTCCGATTTATTTTAAAATGTAGATACTAATGCTGTTTTTTATCTATGAACTGTATTAAATTCTGTATAGTGCAATTAAGACAATTTTTATACATTTGTTTAGTTGTATAAAAGTGTATCAAAAATTAGCAAAGCAATCGCATAGTGAATATGGTATATTTTTTGACGAATATCCTGTTTACATAAATTTTATAGTAGAAAGTAACCTATTATATAACGGATATGGATAGATTTCAGATGCTTACGATACATAGCGGTTTGTTTCCACTTAGGCGCCAGACGTTGGTAACATGGGCATGCATCCAGCTCCAGTCCAGTCGATGCTCGTTAATGATGCAAGCTAGGGCTCCGTCCTCCGTTGAAACCCGCCTGAGAATGTGCTCGCTTCTGCTACATATCCGCCTAATTCGTCTACCGAGTTAGATATAACTTCTTTTCACTTGCCTTTTTATTGTGGATATTTTTGGATTTTTTAACGTGCACATGGTCTAAATTACAGGTCCATTTTTCGCGAAGCCCAACTTGATTTTAATTTCATATTATCGTTTGACTTAAGACTAGTTTTAATAAACTTAAATAAAAAAGAAAATTTGTTGTACATTATTATAAAAAACGTCTAATTCATGCATTATATTGGTCCGCACCTGATGAGGTGAAGTGTGAGGAATTGTCATTATTAGTTATATCTCTTATAAATAACTTTTTTTTTTTTTTTTTAACCTTTTGTGTCCCACTGCTGGGCAAAGGTCTCCCCCAAATTCTTTCACAGATCTCGATCCAGAGCCAAAGACTGCCAATCCCTTGTGTAGTTCACAAAGTCGTAAAAAACTTAAGTAGTCAAAATGTTTATGCTTGAAAATATTCATGTAATGATATTAGCGAACTCTGATTTGTAGGCTTTTCAAGAGTAACCCTTAATAAATGTTCACATATTTTCATGTGAGTGACGAATCACGGCACGCAGAATATAAAAGCTGTAGCTAGCTATTAGCTATACATATAGTTGTGGTCATTGTATTTAGGAACGGGTAGTATTTAAATTCAGTTTTATGAAATCTAGTTCAAATAACTTTGCACTGATTTATTATCAATTATTTTTAACCACGTAAAAATGTACTATCATGACTAAAGTTCCAACTCAGAATATTATATACAAATCAAATAAACTTTTATCATGTTTCGAGACAATAAACAAACAAGACTTTTTTTTTTAAATGTACTGGCCGCTGCCGTTGGAGAAATAATTAGGAACACAATATTATTTCGTTTTAAAATGGTTCTAAATTCAAAGGACATAATTTTTTTTGGTACTAAAATAAAAAATAAAAATTAACTGCAACAATTCATAATGCGTAGGTATACTTCCTTGTCCAAGAGACTAAATGCTATCATTCTGTATATTTTTTAGATTTTTAATTACCTCCGTTAACGAATACTGTATTATTTTGATAAGATTTGTACGTTTCTGTACAAAAGTTCCGGTTTTTTTAATGTTAACGAACGCAGGGATATTAAGTAGGTAATTCTATGAGGTCTATGGTAATGTAGAAACGATATCACTAACACAGTTATCTTTTTCGCATTTAGCAACGATACACACAAATAACACAACGAAAGCGCGGCCGGGAATCGTCTGGCGGCTGACAGTCTGACATCTGTCTACGATGCGTATTTGACATATAAAACGACAGACAAGCGTCACTTTTTCATTTTTAATAACATAAAGTGTCACAATCCTACTATAATGTTGCCATTTTCGAGTAGAAATCAATGTTGGTTTTTAATTTATATAAAGAAACGAAGGTCTTTAAATTAATAATACGGTCATATAAATATGTTGATAATAATGTATTCTTCAAGTATTTATACATTGGCGTCAAGTTAAAAGACTTTGGAATTTAGTACCAAGCCCCATAGTAAAAAATTATGTCCTATATAAAAGAATTTTTTTATGCTAAATTCGGCAATGTTTTGGCGCCATTTTTTCAAATCAAGTTGGTAAATATTTATTATTATTTATTACAAAACATGGTTAAGCAAGAAGTTGCGATTTTTCGACAAAAAAAATATAATTGCACTTTATGAACGTTATTGGTTTTACAAAAAGATTGCTGATCATATAAACTGTTCAAAAACTAAAGTTTTTAACGCGGTCAATCATTTTAAGAAATTTCACACTACCTATAACGTACGAGTATCTCGAAAACCTAAATCTTGGAAAACGACATCTCGAGAGGATTCTATGATTGTTCGGGCAGCAAAGGCTGTGATCCCTTTACGGGCTCAGACAGATAAGAAGGGAACTTTTTGGCAGCAGGCAAGGAGTATCCGCACGTACAATTCGTAGACGATTAAATGATGCAAAATTATTTGGAAGAATCGCACGGAAGTACCGCTCGTCAACAGGCAGCACCGACAAGCGAGACTGGATTTCGCTCGAAAGTATAGGCTTATACTTGTTGGTGGGCGGAAAATCAATGGAAAAATGTATTATTTTCTCATGAGTTGAATATAAATAAACTGAGTACGTGCGACGTTCTGCAAAGCAAGTGTTGAATAATAAATACACCACAAAACAAGTAAAGCATGGAGGAAGAAACATTAAAGTTTGGGAATTCTCTGGATATGGTTTGGGAACCGGCAAAAGAATTTAAGGTAATCTAAATCAATAAAATACCTACAAGAACATTTTGAAAGAAACAATGCTTCCTTACGCTGAGGAGACGTTACCAGTGACCTGGATATCTCAACATGATAATGACTCCAAACAACACACTGCCCATTCTGTTAAAAAAATTATTAGGGAGCAATCAGTTTTGATGCTAGACTGCGAGTGCGAAGGCCTCGATGCCTCGTCGATGCAGTGCGGTAATTGCAAAGAATATTATCCTACCAAGTATTTATTTTTATTTTTATAAACAGTGATACCTCCTACATTTATGTTATTAAATTTATTAAATTTAATTGTTATTTAATTTAGTAATATTAGTTTCAGTTTGTGTTCTTAATTATTTGTCCAGTGATTAAACGTATTACAACATGAGTTATCGAACTTTTTATTACATAAAAATATAAGTCTAGTAGGTCGGGTAGGTGAGTGTGTTAGTGACGTGAGTAGTTCATGGCATTAATAAATAATTAAAAATTAGATTATTAAATTATTTATATATAAATAGATTTCATACAGCCGTTCTTAATTCTATGACCACAAACTGTAATGTCCGTTTAAGGTACGTTTCCAAGACGAACCGCAGACTGTAAACTGCAGCTGCAGGCTGCGACAAGCGACACTACTAGTTTCTATTAGCTGGGAAAATAAGCGTCGATTTTGGGCCAAACCTTGCACTTTTGTCTCGGAAGACGCCACTTGGCACGATTGTTCTCTGGGTCATTCTGAGCTGATTTAGCTCGGTAGCCACTGGGGGGGGGGGGGGGGGGGGGATTATTAGTAGTACTTCCTCTCCACTTATAGCTACTAGGGCCAGTTTGGTATCGTTTTCGTATAATTTAAGGATGGGGAATCTATTTCTGGAACAAAATTTTTAACCCGTCATAGAAAAAAAAAAGAAAAATTAACAAAAACGAAAAAATACAATATTTTTTTTTGAAAATGCTCTACTACAGCGATACCACGTGGATTTTTGGCAAATAAAAAATATAATGATACAGCCTATTCAATTGTGAACTTAAAAAGTATTACCCAAATAATTACATGAAACTTTGGTCAGGAAGCTTAACCACTATGGAATTAGGGATGCTTCTTTGAGCCTTCTAATCTCATACTTGAGTAACAGGATTCAGAAGGTCGACATTAACGGTAAAAGATCTCCGGGATCAGTGGTTACAATGGGAGTTCCGCAGGGTTCAATACTAGGTCCATTCTTGTTTTTGGTTTATATTAATGACTTACCTTATTTTGTAAAAGACAGTCATGAGATAGTATTGTTTGCTGATGATACTTCACTTTTATTCAAAGTGAAACGACGACACCCAAATTATGACGATGTGAATAATGCGATCTCAAAGATTGTTCACTTGCCTAATGTTAAGCAAGTAACAACTAGTGTACAAATTAAAGATAAGAATGTGAATCCTGTGGACACCACTGTGTTTCTAGGCATCACGTTAGATGCCAAGCTTCAGTGGGGCCCACATATAGCTAAATTGTCGATTAGACTTAGCTCTGCGGCTTATGCAGTAATGAAGATCCGTCAGTTAACTGACGTTGATACATCCAGATTAGTTTATTTCAGTTACTTTCATAGTGTAATGTCGTACGGCATTTTACTGTGGGGAAATGCTGCCGACATTCAAACTATCTTTGTGCTTCAGAAGAGGGCTATTCGAGCAATATATAACCTAAAGGCTGGCGACTCTCTCAGAGAGAGATTTAAGAATATAAATATAATGACAGTTGCATCACAATACATTTATGAAAATTTAATTTATGTTCATAAAAATACTGGAATGTTTTCAAAAAACAGTGATATTCACAATGTAAACACTAGAAGTAAGAACAAATTAGCAGTACCTTATACTAGGCTCCATAAAATAAATAATTCTTTTAGGGGTCTGTGTGTAAGATTTTACAACAAAGTACCAAATGATATTCAGAAATTAGATCTTAATAAATTTAAAATCAAAATCAAAGAAAAGCTTTATAAAAAAGCTTATTATAAAGTGTCAGATTACACAGAAGACAAAACAGCTTGGATCTGAAATGCTCCAAGCACTCCAACAGCTATTTCTAATTGTCTTTATTTAATTGATACTACATTGTATGTATTGTAATTTTGTATTGCATCATTTTTTTTTATTTTTAAATTCATATTTTGTATTGACCTGGTAACGACATACTCTTTTTTTTGTTTGTAAATGTCGTTGCTTTTGTACGCTGTGGTTTCTTGCGCCCATTCTTTGCCACAGTTAAAAAATTATGTCCTGAATGGGTGGTAGGTTAAAAAAGATTTGGACGATTCAAAGTACTTATTAATTGAGTTTATTGAATAAATATATTTTGACTTGACTTGACTTGCTTTTAAAGAAAATGCCCGTCAAAAAAATTTATTTTCATTACTTACGCAACCTTGATTTCACTTGTTCGATGGAATTTGACATGGGATGATTACACTTTCGCATTTAAATCTCGCTGTAAATCGTCAATATGAAATTTTATTTGTAAACAGAATCTACCGCCGTGTTAGGAATGCATTTACCGAGAAAAACCGTCAAGAAACTCGATAGTAAAGTTACTCTTTTCAATTGCCCCATAGTTATTTTGTCAAAGCTTATCTCTAAGGGTGGATTCGACCAAACTGGAATAAGGTCTTATACCTAGATTAAACGCCGAGTTTGTATAGACTAATCTCGGAGTAAGTCTTATTCCAGTTTGGTCGAATCCACACTAAGGGTGGATTCGACCAAACTGGAATAAGGTCTTATACCTAGATTAAACGCCGAATTTGTATAGACTAATCTCGGAGTAAGTCTTATTCCAGTTTGGTCGAATCCAGCCTAAGTCATACAGTTAGCTCTTTCAGACATAGGTAATTTAATATTTTATTTGTAAAATTAAGATTGCTCCTCATGTATTATACTCATACATGAACCATAATTTAAGGGTGGGGAAATCCATTTTTGGAACAATCTTTTTAACCCGCCATAAAAAAAAAAATTACCAAAACGTAAAAATGAAAAACAAAATTTTTTGATAATGCTCTACTACTGCGATACCACATGGATATTTGGTAAATAAAAAATATGATGTTATAGCCTATTAAATCATGAACCTTAAAAAGTATTACTTGAATGAATGCTTCTAAATAAAAAGTTTGCTAGAAAAATTTTTTTTGGTTGTTGATCGGGGTTATTTTATCAGTTTTCTTTATTTTGTTGTTATTTGACTATGAAACACTACTTACTCGTTTAGCACGTGCTCAGGGGGGAAGCCCCCCCCCCCCCCCAAGGGGAGGAAAGGTCAGGCCCCCCCCTCTCCCTATGGAAAGGTCTATGTGCATGTGTATATCTAGGTAAGTTTTGCTCTATCGAAGGCCTTGCTAAATTAAAACTATGGCCGTGGTTACAAGCGTGGTCGTGTCCCGTTGAAATAGTTTTAATGCAATGCAACGCGATAGTTTAAAAGTCTGGCCTTACTGAAGTCTGTATTTATTGTATCTATAGAATAACCATGATCAAGAGCTACTGTAAGGTCCTCGATGAAAAGTCGCAGTGGATTTATGCTCCATGTTGTTGTCTAGCAATAATATGTTTAAATAGAAATGCTAAAAGAGGATAAACAAGTGACTCGAAAACCTTTGCAAATACAGGTAAGATAGAGATAGGCCTGTAACTTTCAAAAGAGCACCTGTCACCACTCTTGCACAGTGGCAAAATGAGCGATTCCTTCCAGGCGCAAGGAAAAACTCCATCCGATAAAGACCTGTTAAAAATTAACGTATGGGGGAATGCCAAACCTTTTCCGTAATTAGTGACAAAGAAAACCGGAATGCTTTCCGTTCCAGCGCTCTTAGTGCAGTCAAGTCTTTTTAAAGCCTTGTAAACTTCATCCGTAGTAAACAACAAAAAGCAAACATAGTCACAACAACAGGCAACCGCTAGAGAATGAGGTGATGGATATTTGCAATCTTTTCGCATCAGTCTTAAATAAGTCGGATTTAAGACTGATGCGAAAAGATTGCAAATATCCGGTCTTTCGATGGAATCGATGTATTTTTACCTTTGCGCTTATTCTTAATAACGGGGTTTATTATTGTACTTCCGCATTCTAACACGATATTTATTTTTTTCTTTAAGGGGCCTTACTAAAAACGTCTTGAAACGTGTTTCAGGATCAAACTCCTTATCATGCCTCCAGCATCTCATCAACAGACCATCAACCACAAAGTAACTCCTTCCAATTGATAGTGTGCAAATCTTTAATGACACTGGTATGACTATACCTTGCCGGCCTTGCGAAAACAAAATCTATTGTCATTATTGGGTGATAAAGTGTCATTACATATGTAAGGGATAGAAAAGCTCATTGGAGGGTGCAGCGGGTCCACGATGGACAAGGGGTCAGGAATGCCTGCAATATCGGCGACTGCTATGTTGCACAAAATTAAATTCAAGATTTTCCATTGAGTTATGCCATTATACTGTTTAAAATTATTAAGGGAGAGAAAATCTGTTAACATATTGTGTAGTTCGCTGTTCGAGTAACCTAGTAACAGATCATCACATGCACGCTCCCGCAATCATGACATAGGTACTGCCTAAATTTAAGTCACCCACTATGAGCGTATCGCCGACCAGTGCATCTAAAACACGGTTACAATTGTCTATATAGTGTTTCAAAATATGTTTTTGAACAGGAGGTGGCAGGTATAGGTACACCGCAAATGTTCCACCTCGCGGAATCGGCTCTGTCACTCCCGACACACACCCACGAGTCCTCACAGTCAGATTCGCTTGAATAAAGTCGTACTGAGTCAAGTCGTTTAGTGGCAGCGATTAACACCCCTTCACCATTCTTTGAAGGATGGAACCCACTGCTTTGGCGATCACGTTGTATCTATTATCAAGGATCAGAATCAAAAACGCCGTCATTCAACCACGTTTCAGTCAAGAATTACAAATTATATTATTAAAAATATCGACAGTCTTTGTTCGCAAAACTCTTACATTTTGGTAATAAACAATTAGTAATTACAAGCCTTTTAGTGAAAAAAAAATAACCTTAGCGCACTGTTTTGAGAGTCTCGAATTCGATGCGTACATAATTGGATTCCTCGTTCTTCCGCAAAAAAAAATCCGTCGCGTACGATAAATTTATACTTTAGCTCAGGCAGTGCGACGGAGTCGCCGCATGCAACAATTTAGTTTCCGGAGTCAGGTGCTCTGTTACATAGACTGGGATCTTCTAGTTGCCACCGATACCCAGATGACTGGTGTTAATTTTGTCGCTGGAATTGTTAAGGAACATTGAAAACTTGCCGCCGACTCGAGACGCTTTAACTCAGTATCTATTGCGAGCTGTCTACCAAGGAGGGCATGTATGGGGTCAAATCTTACGACCCCCATCAAGACCTGCCATGTCATTCTAAGTGGGGATCTTACAAATAAGACCAAACTTGGAAGCCTGTTTGGTCCACATTACCCCTCGCTGATAAAGCATGTTTGGAACTGATAAGATGCAAGTGCAAGGTGACCTGCGGAAATAACAGATGCAACTGTACCAAAGACAATTACAGTGTACAGATTTGTGCGGGTGCGGCGGTTCATGGATGAGTACAATACATGAGGAGCAATCTTTATTTTGCAAATAAAATATTAATTTACTTATGTCTGAAAGAGCTAACTGTATTACTTAGAGATAAGCTTTGACAAAATAACTTTGGGGTAATTGAAACGAGTAACTTTACTATCGAGTTTCTTGACGGTTCTTCTTAGTAAATGCATTCCTAACACGGCGGTAGCTTCTGTTTACAAATATAATTTTATATTGACGATTTATAGCGAGATTTAAATGCAAAAGTGCAATCATCTTATGTCAATTTCCATCGAACAAGTGAAATCAAGGTTGCGTAACTAATGAAAGTATTTTTTTTGATTTGCATATTCTTTAACAGCAATCATTTGAGTAATACTTTTTAGGTTCACAATTAAATGGGCTATATCATCATATTTTTTATTTGCCAAAAATCCATGTGGTATCGCTGTAGTAGAGCATTAAAAAAAAATCATTTTTTCGTTTTTGTTAATTTTTCTTTTTTTTTTCTATGACGGGTTAAAAAGTTTGTTCCAGAAATGGATTCCCCAGCCTTAAATTATACGAAAACGATACCAAACTGGCCCTAGTAGCTATAAGTGGAGAGGAACTATGCACCGAGTGTAACGCGGGAGACAAATAATTCCCCCCCATCCCCCCCCCCCCCCCTCTGGTGCCCACCAGCAGTGGACAATTCCGTGGCTACCGGGCTAAATCAGCTCAGAATGACCTAGAGAACAATCGTGCCAAGTGGCGTCTTCCGAGACAAAAGTGCAAGGTTTAGTCGCTTATTTCCCCTACTATATACATCTCTATGAAATTGATTCCAAGCGCGGCAACACTGCGGCCTGCGGCGGCCGCGGCGCGCAGCAACCGCAGACTGCACTGCAGTCTGCAGTCACTGCAGCACCAGTGGTGTCGCGAACCGCAGATAGTTTACACGTGTCACGTGCAATAATGGCGACTTTTTCTCCACATTCTGTCACGCACAAAGGTACTGGAGTGACTGAGGCATTGTTCTATGCATTGTGCAGCCGCGGCATGCAGCCGCGCTTGGGAATAGAAGCAACCGCGACCCGTCTGTGTGTAAGATTTTACAACAAAGTACCAAATGATATTCAGAAATTAGATCTTAATAAATTTAAAATCAAAATCAAAGAAAAGCTTTATAAAAAAGCTTATTATAAAGTGTCAGATTACACAGAAGACAAAACAGCTTGGATCTGAAATGCTCCAAGCACTCCAACAGCTATTTCTAATTGTCTTTATTTAATTGATACTACATTGTATGTATTGTAATTTTGTATTGCATCATTTTTTTTATTTTTAAATTCATATTTTGTATTGACCTGGTAACGACATACTCTTTTTTTTGTTTGTAAATGTCGTTGCTTTTGTACGCTGTGGTTTCTTGCGCCCATTCTTTGCCACAGTTAAAAAATTATGTCCTGAATGGGTGGTAGGTTAAAAAAGATTTGGACGATTCAAAGTACTTATTAATTGAGTTTATTGAATAAATATATTTTGACTTGACTTGACTTGCTTTTAAAGAAAATGCCCGTCAAAAAAATTTATTTTCATTACTTACGCAACCTTGATTTCACTTGTTCGATGGAATTTGACATGGGATGATTACACTTTCGCATTTAAATCTCGCTGTAAATCGTCAATATGAAATTTTATTTGTAAACAGAATCTACCGCCGTGTTAGGAATGCATTTACCGAGAAAAACCGTCAAGAAACTCGATAGTAAAGTTACTCTTTTCAATTGCCCCATAGTTATTTTGTCAAAGCTTATCTCTAAGGGTGGATTCGACCAAACTGGAATAAGGTCTTATACCTAGATTAAACGCCGAGTTTGTATAGACTAATCTCGGAGTAAGTCTTATTCCAGTTTGGTCGAATCCACACTAAGGGTGGATTCGACCAAACTGGAATAAGGTCTTATACCTAGATTAAACGCCGAATTTGTATAGACTAATCTCGGAGTAAGTCTTATTCCAGTTTGGTCGAATCCAGCCTAAGTCATACAGTTAGCTCTTTCAGACATAGGTAATTTAATATTTTATTTGTAAAATTAAGATTGCTCCTCATGTATTATACTCATACATGAACCATAATTTAAGGGTGGGGAAATCCATTTTTGGAACAATCTTTTTAACCCGCCATAAAAAAAAAAAATTACCAAAACGTAAAAATGAAAAACAAAATTTTTTGATAATGCTCTACTACTGCGATACCACATGGATATTTGGTAAATAAAAAATATGATGTTATAGCCTATTAAATCATGAACCTTAAAAAGTATTACTTGAATGAATGCTTCTAAATAAAAAGTTTGCTAGAAAAATTTTTTTTGGTTGTTGATCGGGGTTATTTTATCAGTTTTCTTTATTTTGTTGTTATTTGACTATGAAACACTACTTACTCGTTTAGCACGTGCTCAGGGGGGAAGCCCCCCCCCCCCCAAGGGGAGGAAAGGTCAGGCCCCCCCCTCTCCCTATGGAAAGGTCTATGTGCATGTGTATATCTAGGTAAGTTTTGCTCTATCGAAGGCCTTGCTAAATTAAAACTATGGCCGTGGTTACAAGCGTGGTCGTGTCCCGTTGAAATAGTTTTAATGCAATGCAACGCGATAGTTTAAAAGTCTGGCCTTACTGAAGTCTGTATTTATTGTATCTATAGAATAACCATGATCAAGAGCTACTGTAAGGTCCTCGATGAAAAGTCGCAGTGGATTTATGCTCCATGTTGTTGTCTAGCAATAATATGTTTAAATAGAAATGCTAAAAGAGGACAAACAAGTGACTCGAAAACCTTTGCAAATACAGGTAAGATAGAGATAGGCCTGTAACTTTCAAAAGAGCACCTGTCACCACTCTTGAACAGTGGCAAAATGAGCGATTCCTTCCAGGCGCAAGGAAAAACTCCATCCGATAAAGACCTGTTAAAAATTAACGTATGGGGGAATGCCAAACCTTTTCCGTAATTAGTGACAAAGAAAACCGGAATGCTTTCCGTTCCAGCGCTCTTAGTGCAGTCAAGTCTTTTTAAAGCCTTGTAAACTTCATCCGTAGTAAACAACAAAAAGCAAACATAGTCACAACAACAGGCAACCGCTAGAGAATGAGGTGATGGATATTTGCAATCTTTTCGCATCAGTCTTAAATAAGTCGGATTTAAGACTGATGCGAAAAGATTGCAAATATCCGGTCTTTCGATGGAATCGATGTATTTTTACCTTTGCGCTTATTCTTAATAACGGGGTTTATTATTGTACTTCCGCATTCTAACACGATATTTATTTTTTTCTTTAAGGGGCCTTACTAAAAACGTCTTGAAACGTATTTCAGGATCAAACTCCTTATCATGCCTCCAGCATCTCATCAACAGACCATCAACCACAAAGTAACTCCTTCCAATTGATAGTGTGCAAATCTTTAATGACACTGGTATGACTATACCTTGCCGGCCTTGCGAAAACAAAATCTATTGTCATTATTGGGTGATAAAGTGTCATTACATATGTAAGGGATAGAAAAGCTCATTGGAGGGTGCAGCGGGTCCACGATGGACAAGGGGTCAGGAATGCCTGCAATATCGGCGACTGCTATGTTGCACAAAATTAAATTCAAGATTTTCCATTGAGTTATGCCATTATACTGTTTAAAATTATTAAGGGAGAGAAAATCTGTTAACATATTGTGTAGTTCGCTGTTCGAGTAACCTAGTAACAGATCATCACATGCACGCTCCCGCAATCATGACATAGGTACTGCCTAAATTTAAGTCACCCACTATGAGCGTATCGCCGACCAGTGCATCTAAAACACGGTTACAATTGTCTATATAGTGTTTCAAAATATGTTTTTGAACAGGAGGTGGCAGGTATAGGTACACCGCAAATGTTCCACCTCGCGGAATCGGCTCTGTCACTCCCGACACACACCCACGAGTCCTCACAGTCAGATTCGCTTGAATAAAGTCGTACTAAGTCAAGTCGTTTAGTGGCAGCGATTAACACCCCTTCACCATTCTTTGAAGGATGGAACCCACTGCTTTGGCGATCACGTTGTATCTATTATCAAGGATCAGAATCAAAAACGCCGTCATTCAACCACGTTTCAGTCAAGAATTACAAATTATATTATTAAAAATATCGACAGTCTTTGTTCGCAAAACTCTTACATTTTGGTAATAAACAATTAGTAATTACAAGCCTTTTAGTGAAAAAAAAATAACCTTAGCGCACTGTTTTGAGAGTCTCGAATTCGATGCGTACATAATTGGATTCCTCGTTCTTCCGCAAAAAAAAATCCGTCGCGTACGATAAATTTATACTTTAGCTCAGGCAGTGCGACGGAGTCGCCGCATGCAACAATTTAGTTTCCGGAGTCAGGTGCTCTGTTACATAGACTGGGATCTTCTAGTTGCCACCGATACCCAGATGACTGGTGTTAATTTTGTCGCTGGAATTGTTAAGGAACATTGAAAACTTGCCGCCGACTCGAGACGCTTTAACTCAGTATCTATTGCGAGCTGTCTACCAAGGAGGGCATGTATGGGGTCAAATCTTACGACCCCCATCAAGACCTGCCATGTCATTCTAAGTGGGGATCTTACAAATAAGACCAAACTTGGAAGCCTGTTTGGTCCACATTACCCCTCGCTGATAAAGCATGTTTGGAACTGATAAGATGCAAGTGCAAGGTGACCTGCGGAAATAACAGATGCAACTGTACCAAAGACAATTACAGTGTACAGATTTGTGCGGGTGCGGCGGTTCATGGATGAGTACAATACATGAGGAGCAATCTTTATTTTGCAAATAAAATATTAATTTACTTATGTCTGAAAGAGCTAACTGTATGACTTAGAGATAAGCTTTGACAAAATAACTTTGGGGTAATTGAAACGAGTAACTTTACTATCGAGTTTCTTGACGGTTCTTCTTAGTAAATGCATTCCTAACACGGCGGTAGCTTCTGTTTACAAATATAATTTTATATTGACGATTTATAGCGAGATTTAAATGCAAAAGTGCAATCATCTTATGTCAATTTCCATCGAACAAGTGAAATCAAGGTTGCGTAACTAATGAAAGTATTTTTTTTGATTTGCATATTCTTTAACAGCAATCATTTGAGTAATACTTTTTAGGTTCACAATTAAATGGGCTATATCATCATATTTTTTATTTGCCAAAAATCCATGTGGTATCGCTGTAGTAGAGCATTAAAAAAAAATCATTTTTTCGTTTTTGTTAATTTTTCTTTTTTTTTTCTATGACGGGTTAAAAAGTTTGTTCCAGAAATGGATTCCCCAGCCTTAAATTATACGAAAACGATACCAAACTGGCCCTAGTAGCTATAAGTGGAGAGGAACTATGCACCGAGTGTAACGCGGGAGACAAATAATTCCCCCCCATCCCCCCCCCCCCCCCCTCTGGTGCCCACCAGCAGTGGACAATTCCGTGGCTACCGGGCTAAATCAGCTCAGAATGACCTAGAGAACAATCGTGCCAAGTGGCGTCTTCCGAGACAAAAGTGCAAGGTTTAGTCGCTTATTTCCCCTACTATATACATCTCTATGAAATTGATTCCAAGCGCGGCAACACTGCGGCCTGCGGCGGCCGCGGCGCGCAGCAACCGCAGACTGCACTGCAGTCTGCAGTCACTGCAGCACCAGTGGTGTCGCGAACCGCAGATAGTTTACACGTGTCACGTGCAATAATGGCGACTTTTTCTCCACATTCTGTCACGCACAAAGGTACTGGAGTGACTGAGGCATTGTTCTATGCATTGTGCAGCCGCGGCATGCAGCCGCGCTTGGGAATAGAAGCAACCGCGACCCGTCTGTGTGTAAGATTTTACAACAAAGTACCAAATGATATTCAGAAATTAGATCTTAATAAATTTAAAATCAAAATCAAAGAAAAGCTTTATAAAAAAGCTTATTATAAAGTGTCAGATTACACAGAAGACAAAACAGCTTGGATCTGAAATGCTCCAAGCACTCCAACAGCTATTTCTAATTGTCTTTATTTAATTGATACTACATTGTATATATTGTAATTTTGTATTGCATCATTTTTTTTTATTTTTAAATTCATATTTTGTATTGACCTGGTAACGACATACTCTTTTTTTTGTTTGTAAATGTCGTTGCTTTTGTACGCTGTGGTTTCTTGCGCCCATTCTTTGCCACAGTTAAAAAATTATGTCCTGAATGGGTGGTAGGTTAAAAAAGATTTGGACGATTCAAAGTACTTATTAATTGAGTTTATTGAATAAATATATTTTGACTTGACTTGACTTGCTTTTAAAGAAAATGCCCGTCAAAAAAATTTATTTTCATTACTTACGCAACCTTGATTTCACTTGTTCGATGGAATTTGACATGGGATGATTACACTTTCGCATTTAAATCTCGCTGTAAATCGTCAATATGAAATTTTATTTGTAAACAGAATCTACCGCCGTGTTAGGAATGCATTTACCGAGAAAAACCGTCAAGAAACTCGATAGTAAAGTTACTCTTTTCAATTGCCCCATAGTTATTTTGTCAAAGCTTATCTCTAAGGGTGGATTCGACCAAACTGGAATAAGGTCTTATACCTAGATTAAACGCCGAGTTTGTATAGACTAATCTCGGAGTAAGTCTTATTCCAGTTTGGTCGAATCCACACTAAGGGTGGATTCGACCAAACTGGAATAAGGTCTTATACCTAGATTAAACGCCGAATTTGTATAGACTAATCTCGGAGTAAGTCTTATTCCAGTTTGGTCGAATCCAGCCTAAGTCATACAGTTAGCTCTTTCAGACATAGGTAATTTAATATTTTATTTGTAAAATTAAGATTGCTCCTCATGTATTATACTCATACATGAACCATAATTTAAGGGTGGGGAAATCCATTTTTGGAACAATCTTTTTAACCCGCCATAAAAAAAAAAAATTACCAAAACGTAAAAATGAAAAACAAAATTTTTTGATAATGCTCTACTACTGCGATACCACATGGATATTTGGTAAATAAAAAATATGATGTTATAGCCTATTAAATCATGAACCTTAAAAAGTATTACTTGAATGAATGCTTCTAAATAAAAAGTTTGCTAGAAAAATTTTTTTTGGTTGTTGATCGGGGTTATTTTATCAGTTTTCTTTATTTTGTTGTTATTTGACTATGAAACACTACTTACTCGTTTAGCACGTGCTCAGGGGGGAAGCCCCCCCCCCCCCCCAAGGGGAGGAAAGGTCAGGCCCCCCCCTCTCCCTATGGAAAGGTCTATGTGCATGTGTATATCTAGGTAAGTTTTGCTCTATCGAAGGCCTTGCTAAATTAAAACTATGGCCGTGGTTACAAGCGTGGTCGTGTCCCGTTGAAATAGTTTTAATGCAATGCAACGCGATAGTTTAAAAGTCTGGCCTTACTGAAGTCTGTATTTATTGTATCTATAGAATAACCATGATCAAGAGCTACTGTAAGGTCCTCGATGAAAAGTCGCACTGGATTTATGCTCCATGTTGTTGTCTAGCAATAATATGTTTAAATAGAAATGCTAAAAGAGGATAAACAAGTGACTCGAAAACCTTTGCAAATACAGGTAAGATAGAGATAGGCCTGTAACTTTCAAAAGAGCACCTGTCACCACTCTTGAACAGTGGCAAAATGAGCGATTCCTTCCAGGCGCAAGGAAAAACTCCATCCGATAAAGACCTGTTAAAAATTAACGTATGGGGGAATGCCAAACCTTTTCCGTAATTAGTGACAAAGAAAACCGGAATGCTTTCCGTTCCAGCGCTCTTAGTGCAGTCAAGTCTTTTTAAAGCCTTGTAAACTTCATCCGTAGTAAACAACAAAAAGCAAACATAGTCACAACAACAGGCAACCGCTAGAGAATGAGGTGATGGATATTTGCAATCTTTTCGCATCAGTCTTAAATAAGTCGGATTTAAGACTGATGCGAAAAGATTGCAAATATCCGGTCTTTCGATGGAATCGATGTATTTTTACCTTTGCGCTTATTCTTAATAACGGGGTTTATTATTGTACTTCCGCATTCTAACACGATATTTATTTTTTTCTTTAAGGGGCCTTACTAAAAACGTCTTGAAACGTATTTCAGGATCAAACTCCTTATCATGCCTCCAGCATCTCATCAACAGACCATCAACCACAAAGTAACTCCTTCCAATTGATAGTGTGCAAATCTTTAATGACACTGGTATGACTATACCTTGCCGGCCTTGCGAAAACAAAATCTATTGTCATTATTGGGTGATAAAGTGTCATTACATATGTAAGGGATAGAAAAGCTCATTGGAGGGTGCAGCGGGTCCACGATGGACAAGGGGTCAGGAATGCCTGCAATATCGGCGACTGCTATGTTGCACAAAATTAAATTCAAGATTTTCCATTGAGTTATGCCATTATACTGTTTAAAATTATTAAGGGAGAGAAAATCTGTTAACATATTGTGTAGTTCGCTGTTCGAGTAACCTAGTAACAGATCATCACATGCACGCTCCCGCAATCATGACATAGGTACTGCCTAAATTTAAGTCACCCACTATGAGCGTATCGCCGACCAGTGCATCTAAAACACGGTTACAATTGTCTATATAGTGTTTCAAAATATGTTTTTGAACAGGAGGTGGCAGGTATAGGTACACCGCAAATGTTCCACCTCGCGGAATCGGCTCTGTCACTCCCGACACACACCCACGAGTCCTCACAGTCAGATTCACTTGAATAAAGTCGTACTGAGTCAAGTCGTTTAGTGGCAGCGATTAACACCCCTTCACCATTCTTTGAAGGATGGAACCCACTGCTTTGGCGATCACGTTGTATCTATTATCAAGGATCAGAATCAAAAACGCCGTCATTCAACCACGTTTCAGTCAAGAATTACAAATTATATTATTAAAAATATCGACAGTCTTTGTTCGCAAAACTCTTACATTTTGGTAATAAACAATTAGTAATTACAAGCCTTTTAGTGAAAAAAAAATAACCTTAGCGCACTGTTTTGAGAGTCTCGAATTCGATGCGTACATAATTGGATTCCTCGTTCTTCCGCAAAAAAAAATCCGTCGCGTACGATAAATTTATACTTTAGCTCAGGCAGTGCGACGGAGTCGCCGCATGCAACAATTTAGTTTCCGGAGTCAGGTGCTCTGTTACATAGACTGGGATCTTCTAGTTGCCACCGATACCCAGATGACTGGTGTTAATTTTGTCGCTGGAATTGTTAAGGAACATTGAAAACTTGCCGCCGACTCGAGACGCTTTAACTCAGTATCTATTGCGAGCTGTCTACCAAGGAGGGCACATATGGGGTCAAATCTTACGACCCCCATCAAGACCTGCCATGTCATTCTAAGTGGGGATCTTACAAATAAGACCAAACTTGGAAGCCTGTTTGGTCCACATTACCCCTCGCTGATAAAGCATGTTTGGAACTGATAAGATGCAAGTGCAAGGTGACCTGCGGAAATAACAGATGCAACTGTACCAAAGACAATTACAGTGTACAGATTTGTGCGGGTGCGGCGGTTCATGGATGAGTACAATACATGAGGAGCAATCTTTATTTTGCAAATAAAATATTAATTTACTTATGTCTGAAAGAGCTAACTGTATGACTTAGAGATAAGCTTTGACAAAATAACTTTGGGGTAATTGAAACGAGTAACTTTACTATCGAGTTTCTTGACGGTTCTTCTTAGTAAATGCATTCCTAACACGGCGGTAGCTTCTGTTTACAAATATAATTTTATATTGACGATTTATAGCGAGATTTAAATGCAAAAGTGCAATCATCTTATGTCAATTTCCATCGAACAAGTGAAATCAAGGTTGCGTAACTAATGAAAGTATTTTTTTTGATTTGCATATTCTTTAACAGCAATCATTTGAGTAATACTTTTTAGGTTCACAATTAAATGGGCTATATCATCATATTTTTTATTTGCCAAAAATCCATGTGGTATCGCTGTAGTAGAGCATTAAAAAAAAACATTTTTTCGTTTTTGTTAATTTTTCTTTTTTTTTTCTATGACGGGTTAAAAAGTTTGTTCCAGAAATGGATTCCCCAGCCTTAAATTATACGAAAACGATACCAAACTGGCCCTAGTAGCTATAAGTGGAGA
Organism: Scoparia ambigualis; assembly: GCA_963921215.1. NCBI lineage: Eukaryota > Metazoa > Arthropoda > Insecta > Lepidoptera > Crambidae > Scoparia > Scoparia ambigualis. The sequence continues at coordinate 28,702,488 of OY992506.1, forward strand.
GGAACTATGCACCGAGTGTAACGCGGGAGACAAATAATTCCCCCCCATCCCCCCCCCCCCCCCCCCCCCCTCTGGTGCCCACCAGCAGTGGACAATTCCGTGGCTACCGGGCTAAATCAGCTCAGAATGACCTAGAGAACAATCGTGCCAAGTGGCGTCTTCCGAGACAAAAGTGCAAGGTTTAGTCGCTTATTTCCCCTACTATATACATCTCTATGAAATTGATTCCAAGCGCGGCAACACTGCGGCCTGCGGCGGCCGCGGCGCGCAGCAACCGCAGACTGCACTGCAGTCTGCAGTCACTGCAGCACCAGTGGTGTCGCGAACCGCAGATAGTTTACACGTGTCACGTGCAATAATGGCGACTTTTTCTCCACATTCTGTCACGCACAAAGGTACTGGAGTGACTGAGGCATTGTTCTATGCATTGTGCAGCCGCGGCATGCAGCCGCGCTTGGGAATAGAAGCAACCGCGACCGCAGGCAGCACTGCGGTCAACCGCAGCCGTTAGCCGCAATGTCGCCTGCGGTTGTAGTCTGCGGTCCGTCTCGGAAACGTACCTTTATTCGATCTGCGTGTGACGGAACGGGGCGATTAATTATTTTGTCAACTTTCCTATTGATCTGTCAAACAGCGCTCGCATTGTGTATTCCGAGAGACTTCTTGGCGGGAAAGTGAAGCGTCATGTCTGCAGTTTTGTTTTATTTTCTAAAATTTGTGTTTTTTCGAATATTAATGTGAAATAATAGTGGATTATTAATCGTTAAGTGTTTGTGAACGTGCATGAGTGTTGGCAAATGTAACAAAACAGTGCAACATCACTTTTCAAATTCTCTCAAGAAGTCCGCGTGAGACCTCAGTAAAGTCCCACATCTTTACTGAGGAGTCCTCAGTGACGACTCAAGGGGTTTGGGGTACATCATTTATCATTCATCATCTTAATCACCACTCATTATCATCAAGAAAAAAGAAATAAAAAAACAAAAAACTAATGACTAGGCAGTATGGTCTCAGACCTTAGCCTGTTCCTTCACGGAACAAATAAATTAAAAAAAAAAGTGTATTCCGAGCTTCCCTCTCCTAACAAACATTGACATACAATTTTACACAAATAATTTACATAGTTTAGTTACCAACTTTGGATTGGAACTATGAAACTAAAACTTAGCCGTTTTGCTGGATATGACGAACAAACTCTTTAGAACACATTTAACAACAATATTAGTGTATCTGATAGAAGTCCCGTAAAATGTTTGCGTGAACTCGCTCTTATCTCCCTTTATGTTTTACTCTGGCGGAATGTTCGCGAAGGAACTCCCTTGCTCAAGACTTTTTATTCGTAAACGCTTTAGCAGAAAATACATGTGACTTTAGCAAACATGAGGCGGAAACTTTTTAAGTGTCGATTTATTCAAAGTACTTTCACTTTGTATTATTAAAGATTAATTTATGCAGGAAATTGGCAGTTAATTCGTAAAATTGCTCAACAGACGAATTAAAAGCGTTTAACTTTGTGATGGCGGGCGGCGGGCGGCGGCGTCCTTGTAGCTCTTTGTTTGGCGGCTTTTCACGTTTAAATCCTTCTTTAGAGAGGAGCTGAATGTTTCAGAGTAATTTATAACGTGATTTTATGTAATAAGGGTTGATGTCGCAGAACATAGGACGATAATATTTTATTTTATCGGCTTAAAATTACACTGATGGGGATGAGCAGCAAGGGGCGGCAAGTTTCCGCCGACTCCGTTGGATTTATAGCAAAACTTGTGTTCGAGCTAATTAATGTAAGCTGCTTCGCGAACGCGCACAGAAGTCGTTGATTTAGACGCGTATTGTTTATGATCACCGTAACTTAGCCGCGGCCGCGGAATATGCCGATTGGCCTTCTGTTATATCTGGTATTGAAATATAATCTACATGACACTCGAGTAAGAAGAGTGACGCAAGTTCTATCGGATAATTTGCGAGCTGATAAGAGCGTAAAAGCTGTTCTTTTCATTGGAGTGTCTAATCTGTTGCGAAGGCGTGGCTTTCATTAAAGCAAAGAGGCCACAAGCCGAGGCGCCGGATCGCAGCTGTCTGCGGATGAATATTTCCCCAATTTGGACCGTTATTTATTTTATGCTATAGAGATATCGCTAATGGCGCTTTGATGTGGCTTTAACTTGGAACGCAACCTTAACTTTGGCAGGCTTTGATTGATTTTCTTATGAATTTCGTTTAGGTAGAATACTTGGTAGTTCATTTGCATACCTAAAGTGGAGTTTAATACAATTATTATTTTTCAAATTAAATTATACTTCGGAGTAATTTTTGAAGAGGACATTATAAATTCGTTATGATTACATCGTTACACCAAATGCGGTATTCTGCATTTATCTTTATAAATTACAGTATGGTAGGTACCTAAGTACTTTATGGCTTTTGCTTTTTAGATGTAATCCCCTTTATAAACTTACTGATTTACATTATACTCGTACCGTAAGTATAATTGACAGGATAATAATTAAGCGGAAACGCACACGCGAGCTAATAAGTACTTGTACATATCCACACTTGACAAATGAAATCAACAGCACTTATTTTATTAAAGCTTGCATGAAACATGAAAGTGAATAAATAACTCTACGAATGTTAAATACAAATTAAGTCAAAATTCACAAGCACACTTTTTCATATTAAAGTCATGTAAGGTAGTCGAAATGCTAAGGACCAAATAAATGCTAAGATAAATTGTAGTAGATAGTATGTGGAAACCATCGAGGTATTAAAGGCTAGAGGCGACACCACGAAGTAAGTTTATGCGCACTGAATGCAGCCCATGGGCTGCAAACGACTCAGTGATTGGGCGTGATCCACACCTTGCAGCTACAAATCGGTGCGCAACAAATTGCTTCGCGGTGTCGTCTCTAGTCCATAGTACATCAACGGCGGAAACCTTTTTTTTTAAATTACTTAAGGGGAGGTATTTCGAGCGCTTCCCTCTCGTTCTCTCGACGGTACAACGGTAAGGGACGGGTATAACAGCGAAGCGGCGCGAATAATCGCGTTTTATATTTTAAAAAATTGATAGATGTAATAAACAAAAAACCATCGGTTATAAAAACTCAAGTTATTTACGAGCTTCATTTTGGTAAATGACTCATAATATCAAATCTCTTATTTTAAGAATAAAACCTGGAAAAGAAGATAAAATGACACAAAAATATGTAACTTTGTGAATTTATTCTATCGAGCCAACTTTATCAAATCGTGTTTCCATCGGGTGTATTTTACAGAATAAAGCCTCAACAATATTTCAAAATTTTCGCAGATTATAATTTTACTGTTTACTACTTCAAAAAGTAATTCTAAGAACGTGTTATTTTAATTTTTCACTAACACCTAGCCATCTCGACTGTGAGTTTTGCGTCAAATGCCAATTTTGGCGTTATGGATCTCAGAAACAAAAATACATTAACAATTTTGACTTATTGAATAGTGTAGAGTAGAATAGCTATTGAAATAGTGCGTAGCGGCCTCGCTTTTTCTAAATTTTGCTTAACTTTTTAATTAAACCCAAAATTGCAGAGAACGATTTTCATAAAATGCGTGTAGGCACTTTTTTGAGCTCCTAGATTGAACTACTGTTCTAAGCAAATGAAATAAAAAAATAGTATTTTATATTGTATCTCTTATATAGTCGTATAGTGCGTAGCGGATATCATTGATAATATTGATTTATAGAAGAAAAATCTTATTCTAAACCAAAAAACTTCGAAAGTCGCTTTAAGTTAACTGTGAATTACTCCTATCTACGACAATATTATTGAGGAAAGTTTATACCAGAATAATCGTTTTAAGATTTTATATTGAATTTTTTATCCTATTCCGATAAAAACCATAAATACAACTGCAAAATTATAACAAATTGCGAAAATGGGCATTTTACGCAAAATCACATACGAGATGTAATAGGCCTCTTAATGAATTTAACAATATAAATATTTGTTTTAGCTTGGTATGGCGCGATCGGGTCCCACGGCCGCTGTCCCAGTGCTCGCTGCTCGCGTCGCAGCAGCAGCAAACCGCTCGCGACCACCGCTCTGACGCGCGCCTGCGCATCGACGCCAAAGTGCTCGTCATAGTAGAGTCGGCCTACTCCAGGCTGGGGCGCGACATCGCCGAGCTACTGGTGGCCAACCGCATCAGGTGAGGTTACAATCCTAATCCGTGCCCTACGAGTATAGGTTAGGTATTTAGTGCTCGCGTCGCAGCAACAAACCTCTCGTGCGATTAGTGCTCGGATGAGCGCCTGCGCATCGACGTCGAAGTGCTCGTCGTCGTCGAGTAAGCCCCTTCGTACACAAGGCTACGCAAATCTCCGATACTCGACGATTTTAGTCTCCAAGCGACTACCGCCATACAAATCCATTGAGGTTCGTACACTAGTCGTGTCGCCGACATTTCTCTCGCAACTCGCGTCGCGCCAGTCGCGCGCTACTTGCCAGTCGAGATCTTCGCTACTTAATTCGCGGCGATTTCCAAGATGGCAGTGCAATCATTAAATATTAAATTTGTTTCTGAGGTGGAGAAATATCCTTGCCTATCTATACAACATTAGTATCGGAGATTTGCGTAGCCTTGTGTACGAAGGGCCTTAGTCTACTCCAAACTGGGCCGCGACATCGCCGAGCTATTTACTGTTTGCCAACCGTATCAGCACAGTGTTACCAGGTAAGGTTACGTTCCTAAACCGTGTCCTTTATTACTTTTATCCGACTCTCTAGACTAGACCAACCAGACCATTAGACCAGCGGTTGGAGGGTTTTAAACCCTAAGTTTAAGGGTTGATTCCCAGCGGGGGTACATTTCTGCATCAATTGCAGCTTGCGTTGTGGCTCCAACGCTTAGATGAGCACAACTGTGTAAGTTGTGGAATTCCATAATTGGCTTAAGTCTTTTAAAATAAGTTTTATCTTGTAATGAGTATGTAAAAAAGCTGTTGAATTTCCAAATATAATAAAATAAAATGAAAAAATAAAATAAAACTAGTATTTAGGTATACTTCACCAGATCTGGTAAACTCGGCAATTTGTGATTTGCGTCTTGTGCTTAAATGCACAAATATTAAACGTTGAAACGACAATTCCACTTACAAAGATACATAACGTGACCCAACTAACACAACGAAGCCATCATTGTCGCACTAAAGCAATAAGTGTTTGCTTAAGAAAAGCACACAACAATCTTTTTGGTCACGTTTGTTTGTCATTATTCTTCGTTTGCTATGTCGTAACTCGAAACTAGTAAACGTCTTTACCAAAAAAGCTAGCGTTACCTACATCCTACATAACAAGTGTACACACACGCCTGCACGTCATCCTATCCAGAACTGTCAAATTTCTCTAATCTATATTGATCCTTATACCCAAAGGTTAAAATTCAAAATGTATTGAAGAAATTAAACAATTTGCGGGTAGGTTGACTGTGCTGGCGTCGGTACTTGAGCAGACAATATGTGTGCGAGTAGATTCGTCAAGTCATCGCCGGGCCACTACAGCGCGCGTTGCTCAGCGTCGTTCCTTTTCCTAAAAGCGGTCGCCACTTCAGAGCTTGCTTGCCTCAGCCATGTTGCGTTGTAAAAGTTCTCGTGTACCCGGGAAAGTAGGTATCATGTTTGAAACAATTTTATTAGCTTTTCTGAGTGTTAGAGCCACGCTGCATTGCAGCACGCATTGGGCCCGCTCGCCCGGGGTAATACCAGCCTCTCTAACGAATATCCGGCGTGAAATAATGGCACTTGGTGTTGTTGTGTTTCGTCCGGCCAGTGAGAGTTCCGGAGGCCCCTTCCCCCCACCCCTCACAATTCCTATTCCTTCCTTAACCCTATTCCTTTCTTAAAGGTCGGCAACGCATCTGCGACTCCTCTGGTTTTGCGGGTGTCCATGGGCGGCGGTGATTGCTCTCCATCAGGTGACCCGCCTGCTCGTTTGCCTCCTTCTTATATAAAAAAAATATATATTTATTTTAAACTCTTAAATTAGCTGTGTGCTGGCGGCTCATTAAAAGAATAATACCTACCCATCTCCTCCCTTGGGGTGTCGTAAAAGGCTACTAACGGACTAACGGACAAAGAATGGAACGCGCTGCCTGCTCATGTGTTTTACGATCACTACAACCTTGGTATTTTCAAAGCAAGAGTGAATAGGCATCTCGTGGGCAAGCACGCAACACCCTAGACTACATTCTGCTCACCAAGCAGGTTGGTGGTCAAATGCTTGCCAGTTTCATAAAAAAAAATAAAGATCCAACAACATAGAGCAGCGATGTGCTCTCCACCTAACACGCTGTTCAAATGTAAAGTTGTTATTTAGTGAAACGTGGACTTTAGCATAAGACTGATTTTGTGGTATTGCCTGTCCTTCTATGATAGGGATAGCCTTTTCCAATTTGTATTGACGCTGTAAAAGAAGGGAGAAAAGAATTACCCTTGCTGAGTTTCTTGTCGGTTCTTCTTATTACAAGGCTCCCGCCCTATACTTAGACTTACGAACAGAGTGCATAGCGACATTCATAAGTGGTCAATTATTGTAGCCTAAGTTTAATAAATAATTTTGAAATTTGAAAATTTGCCTTGTCTCTGACTAAGCCTTAGGGAATAATAATCGTTAGTGTATGTATTTAAACTAGAGATGGAAATGATTGGTATTTAGAAATCATAATCATATGATCATATGATTTTTTTATCACAGTGAAACCACCTTGCTATTTTTCACACCTGCTATTTTTCATTAAGAGTGATTTTCTTACTATTTATCATTGGAAATAATAAAATGAAATGACATGGTTTTTGATTATTGATTATGATGAAACAGGACACGTTTGGCGAGGACGCCCCCGCACAGGAGAAATGTCACTTCATTTCGTTAGTTTCGATAAAAATCATATGAAAAGTGAAATAAAATTGTATTTCATTTCATTCATAGGTACACGCACTAATGAGAAATTATAATCACTGTGATTGCAAATGACAATAGCAGGGATGTCATATGAAAAACTAAATCATATGATTATTCACTGCTATCAATGATTTGTTTCATCTTTAATTTAAACCACTATGTTCATTGCCGTTACACAACAAGCACACACAGTCGATCCAAAACGAGGTCTTAACGTTTAAGGCAGCCGATGTTATTCGCTCTCGAAACGCCTCGGAGAATCTAGTGACTAGGAGGACTAACCACCACTATAGGTGACAGGTTGTCAGACCACTAAAGATTGAGTCGCCATGATTCTCGACGTCATATTCGATTACTTTGAAAAGGCCATGCCAGAACGTTTCTATCCAAGAAGTATTATTTCTCTGGGCGTAAACATTGTCGTAGGCACTTCTTGTCCATTTTTTGTCTTACTGCTGAGCAAAGGCCTCCCCAAAACCTTCCACGTATCTCTATCCTTAGCGGTTTCTCACACCAGTCTTCCGTAAAGGCATTGTGATTTTGCTAACGCTTCCGCGGACGACCCGACCACTTCTTGTCAGTGTTTATCTTATCAGTGGTTTGATTTTTTAACGTTTTGCGTCTGTACTGCCTTGCAGTACCATGTTACAAAGGTAAACATAAAATAAAATGTACTTAAAATGCTCAAATACAAATACTGTAACTCGAAAAATTCATAGGCATATAAACTCGAAGCTAATTTGGCAGAATAAAGAGTTAGCGCAACCAACCATTATCGAATGAAGTGCCCTCCAGTTGAGAGCTCCTATTTCAAAATACTTGCTATTATGCGTCGAACCCCTTCCCTATACTCGTTACCCGGACTCTGTGGTTAACGTCCTAAGTAATTAAGCACTCAGCATACTGCATTCACAATTTTATACCCTCGAACACAGATTGCGTGTGAAGACACTCATTTTCCTTGTTTCTGTAAGTTTAAAAGCGGAACTGTTGTTCCTACCTACTTCCAAACATTTCCCTAGCGGAATTGAACCGTATTGTATTGCAGTGTATGACGTATTTACTTAAAGTCGATGCTATTAAACTCACAGGCACTTACGCCAATACCTATGAGAGGTGGATAAACCTTTGTCATATTTAACGACGGTACAATTTCTACAATGAGGGTGGCATTATCACTGCCTGATAAAACCCTCAATAATAAATTAAAAAAAATCTATGAAAGTAGGTATATGATGCAAAGGAAGTGTGTCAGGTCAGGATGGTAACAAATTGAAAGCTTGTGGTCTCTATTTACCCCTTCCCGGCCGGAAAACAGGCGTGATGATGTAGGTATGATAGTACTAACAAAAAAGTATGGCTACTTGGTCTAGTAATTTTTGGCCACCATTGCTAGGTTTGCGTTACCTAAAGCGACAACCGAAACCCCAAACATTGCCTCACTTACCATTCGTATTTCGTGACGGGGCGACCTCAAAAGTTTCCTCTACGAAAATATTGACGGGGTACTCCGACGGCTATTACCGAGTCGTGTTTGCTTTGTTTGTTTTTCCAGGGAGAGGCGGACGATCGGTCGTCGCGCCGTTGACAGCTTATAAGCGAACGAATTGATGTACCGCCTACCCAAGCGATTGCCTATTCTCAGATGCTTTCGATACAGTATCGATCAGAAAAATAGTTTATTATTTATTGGATTGTTTTTAAACTATTGGCTGCGGATACATGGCATGTCTGGGGGCAGCAAGGACGTTGAATGTTCTTCAAACTTAAATTAAGCCGCTTTCGGTATTCCTGCACAGAACCCGTCCGAGTTTCGTTATTAATAACTAAGGCACACTAAGGCGTCAGTATGAGAAACGCAAGAGTAGATAGATAGATAGATAAAACGCTTTATTGCTCATACAAAAAAAAACAGAAAACATAAATTAAGCATAATTATTAAAACTAATGTGGGCAAAGACGGTCTATCGCTTAAATCGATCTCCTCCAGACAACTTTTGCGGTATAGAACAGAAAAGAGCGACAAGCAGTGCACCAGAAATAAGCAAATATAAAATAAAAAAATAGAATTAAAATACTTTATATAAAAATAAATTTAATAAACTTACAATACATATACCTACTCTAAAATATTATAAAAATAATGTATTTATAATTATACTAGTAATATAATAAAAACTTAAAATTGTAATAGTTGTTGCAAACTAGGACCTAGTCAAGAGATGCGAATGCAGTTTGGCTTTGAAAGAAGCAGGTGACTCTGAGTGACGAACTTTAAATGGGAGTTTGTTCCAAAGGCTGACAGCTTTAACTGAGAAGGAGTCTCTGAAGTATTCAAAACGAGTCAAGCCTTGTTTCAGTAGGTTGTCAGGCTTAGACCTGAGTTCACGATTGTGATCCGTACCAAGAAATTGGAATCGCTCCTTAAGATAAGGAGGGGTGCGAGGGTTGCTCCTCACGTCGTAGTCTGATAGGAAGCCACCCGAGTTCTCGTAGTCTGATAGGAAGCCACCCGAGTTCTGTCCTGTATTCAGACACGTGGTCGAACTTGCGCAGGCCAAATATAAACCTTATGTACAGATTCTGTAGTCGCTGCAGCTTATAAAAAAATCATTGAGGTCAATCGAGCAGACATCAGCGTAGTCCAGAATTGGCATGAGAAGAGATTGCGCAAGCTTGATTTTGGTCTTCACAGGAAGCAGATTTTTTCACCTCTGCAACGAACCAGTGGCAGCAAACATCTTCCTACTAACCACCGCAATATTAGAAGCCCAAGACAATGCAGTATCGAAGAGAACACTAACAGCAGAGAAGAGCAGTAACAAGAGAATTGTTGACAACATCACTGAAGGGAAGGGAACAAGAATCTAGTAGGAGTGGAGGAACATTGACGTTCTTAAGTCGGGCAACCTGCTTCGACCCACCAATAATGATCGTGAGTATTGACCAAGAGGCCAGAGTTTGACTCCATTCATGAATAGTCGCAAGGTCAATATTAAGGTTAGCAATCATGTTGTCAACATCCTCGATGGGAGCATGGGAGTAGATTTGTAGGTCGTCAGCGTAGAGGTGATACTGGCACGACAGGAGAGGAGTGAGGAAGTTGATAAAGATAGAGAAAAGGAAGGGGGAGAGGACGCCGCCCTGTGGCACACCAGCAGTGACGTCACAGGTAGCAGACAGTCTATCATCGATCTGGACAAACTGCCTACGGTTCGTAAGATAGCTGCGGAACCACTCAACCACATAGTCCGACCCAAGAACAATCGACAGCATTGCCACGAGTACATCGAGATCAACGGTGCTAAATGCGTTGCTGAAGTCTAAAAGAACCAAAGTTGTGTGCTGTTGATTCAGCCGTCAAAGCTGCTGTGCCCAGGCCGGAAACCTGACTGGTAGGGGCTCAGTAAATGGTTTGCGTTAACAAACACACTGATCTGGTGAAGGACCAGGCGCTCGAGAACTTTGGAAAGGAACACGAGAATGGAAATAGGTCTAAAATGAGAGGGAAGAGAAGGATTTGAGGTTTAGGTTACGCATCAAGCGTATTACTCGAATCCAAATAACAAGGCCTTGTTATTCGGATCAATTTGCAAAAACATTAGAAAATGAAGAGTTCTGGTAAGAATTTAGAATGTGACTTTGATGTTATTCTTACTAAATCCGAAGCACCGCAAACGGTTTACATTAACAAACTTCGGATTTGTTTTATTTCTCACTCCCAATTCATTAATGTGATGGTATCTGGCGACAAACGCAATCGAAAACTTTTCTCTGTGTTTGAGAATAAGGGTGTGGAAGATCGAGGGGGGAATAACACACGGTGTCCCGTGCTCGGAAAACTCTGCAATAATAATCGCTCGTGTCGACAGCTGCTGCTGTGAATGTTTTCTCGTGTGATGCACAATCGAAATCGGACTAGGAAATAAGGCTAGCCCTAGTGGGTTATAGAAAAATTCGTCTGTTGCCTATATTCTAGTTGCAGTGAATAAAAAAATGTTGACATTTTTCGTCGTACGTATTGCGGTTTTGTGTAAAAAATATGCGAATTTTTTGATATCCATGTAGCAACTTTTACGTGCGAAAACCAGAAATTCTCTACAAAATGTTATTTAAACCATTATTTTCTATGTCTCAGATGGTTTGAAAAAACTCATTGCGCGACCTAGCCCTAACTCGTATCCCTGCGCGCGCGCGTAAACCCTGCGCTTCGCTCCTGACGTCAAATTGGTTTTGGACACCGGTTCGGAACAAGCGCGTACATATACGACTTTGCGTATTCATACCTAGTCTGCGAGCTCTCATATTACTTGGAGGATCGCGAGCTTTTGTTCGTACTCTTACGTATTCATTTTGAAACGAGAACGCATCCAAAGTATGCACCGATATAAAATTATTGGCTCAACGTAAGGTTATTTGAAGCAATTACAATAAATACATAATTCAAACACAATTGACTGTACGGATGAGGAGTAGTAAAACTTTTTAAGATATCGACAATTTAGGTTTACTGATTGTTTACTTTATGATGCTCCACTCATTTAAACAAAAATAGAAAACAGTGCTTTATCTGCTTACTAACTAAACATAAAACCGCTAATAAGTTATCTCTAACTCTACTATTCCACTAAACGGAAATTACCATCCTTGCGTAGACTACTAACGTTACATATATCATCTTTCGTACACATAAAGTACACTTCCCAAAGCATAACAGAGATATTATCTATATTGTAATCTCGGAACTCATAGTTCACATTTTTCCCACGAGGAAGATGTCTATAATGGATCTCATTATTTTTTATTATCCAAGTCTGTACGTTGTTTTCATCGTACCTTTATCGAGATAGTCTTTTTATCAGAAAATGTAACTTATATGATCCGCTTGCAAGTTAAATTTAACTTATTAAATAGTTAAATTAAATTTAACTTGGCTTGGTTTCCTCTCTATACTTTTGACTAGGTACCTCAAAACCAGACACTAGTAATTTAATTGGCATTGACCGCAATGGGGCTCAAAGACTAAAATGAAAAAATATATTCATTTTAAATTAATAATGTTGTACGACTGACTTACTTTTTATTGAATATTTTGTTATGTTTATGTTATAAGTACAAGAGTAAATGAAGCAAAACAAGGTATGCGTAGTATGCCTATAAAATGTAGTTAGCGTTAATCCCCGTCTAAATGTGTATTTTCAAAACAAGGGAGTCAGGAGTCAGGATAACGAATGGAAAGCTCTCTGCCCCGTCAGGGATACGGGTGTCATATATATGTATTACAATTAGTGTCCGACCGAAGTTTCGGTTTCAGCCAGTTTCCGCCGAAATATCATGTTTTGGCCAGAGGTTCGGTTTCGGCCAAGAAACAGCCGAACCTTTCGGCCGCGCCGAAACTTACAACATCGTACTTTCGGGTCGCGTTCGGCACGACTGGCAATATGGCGTCGCTCGCCTCGCCTAACTCCGCCGGCCACTGAAACAGTGCTCTTTGCTTGTGTAGAAATAGAAATACATATATATTTATTGCTGATACTGTGTACATTTTGCTGGTGATAAAACAATACATGGAAATCATCAGTAATGCCCATTACGGGCATGCAACATTATTATGCAAAATAGCAACTTAACTTAATAATTTAAAGTATGGAAGTATTAATTTAAAGTGTAAAAAACATTCTTTACAAGCCAAGTTTTAAAAGATGGCTTAAAATTTAGTAGACCAAGGGCTTTGATATTAGATGGCAGATGGTTAAAAACTCTTATGCTGGAACTGAAAGCACTGTCATAAAACAAATGATTGTTTATCCTTGGAATACTTAGATTGTGTTTATACATATCGCGAACATTTTGACGCATATTGTTGCTTTCGAAATAATCTGATTTTTTTTAACAAAAATTTATATTTCTAAGATGCAAATGTTAACCAGAGTCAGAAAACCTTTTTCCTTAAAAACACTTCTAAATGAAAATTAAAAGTAAAACTGAAAGAAAATACATCATAATAAGATTATCATATTTTACTAAACTTGTTTTATTTTAAACCATCTACAATTAACAAGTTGCTGCCTCAGTATTTCAGTTAATGTAACACATTTTCAATTTTTTACTTTTTAGTTAAATTTTGGCCCAGTGTCACTATAACAATCTTGAAATTTCAATTCGAGAACAGTTGAACGTAGAAACCTGTAATATTAGGCCGGTTAGATATTTCATTTATCAAATATCTGGAAAGAACGGCCCACTGACATTTTGATTCAACGTTTTAATCACGTTTATAAAAGTTCGGTTTCGGTTTCGGCCTAAACAATAATCAAACCGAACCTTCGGTTTCGGCAAAAAACATGTTTCGGTCGGACACTAATTATAATATTAAAATAACTAAGTTATAAATATATAGCCATCGGTGAAAGTGAAAACTGATGAAAACTTAAATTCAATCATATTTCATATTTAAATAAAATCATTTTTTAAAAAGCGTTATTTATGATGAATATGTTCGAGTTTAAAAGTGAAAATTTGGTTTATTATACATATTTAGATCTGTATTTTAGAAGTCCTGTTGAGCATAAGTACAGTCACGAGCAAAAAGAAAATAATTGTGTAACTCTTAATACAATGTAATAAGAGTCAAAGTGTATGCTACATATTGGTGCTCGTGACTGTACCTATCTTAAAAATGGTTTTCGATTTAGTCAATATCATTGTCTGTGTAAAATAACTATGTAGGCTAAGTATCTTGAGGTAAATACCTACCTATCAACTTAGATATTGGCTTCGGTCTGCAAAATATTGGGAGGGATCCCGCCATATTTACGCTGCGACGACGACGGACGCCGCGAGTGTAAAAAATAGGGGAGGAAAAAAGGATGGCATGCGGTTCAGTTTTTGCTTCAACACATCCTTACCCTTCGTATCACCGTCTTCATAAACGGCGCCGCCTGTATATCAGCCCCCTGCCTAATCGTGTCAAGAGACTTTTTGCTGGAATCCCTAGCGTCGTCGGTCGTCCGGTTAAAAATCGGTTTCCTCTCGAGTCGCGCCGAACTGCGCCAGCTTCCGTCGCTTGTTCATGAAATGTTTGACGAGTCACGGAATTAGTTTTCTTTTTAGTTTTATGATCGAGCGTTTAGAGGCTTCTTCACTTGTTTTGATATTAATCGACAGCTATCGGATTCGATAATCTATTTATCGAAGGCTATAAGGTAATAACTTAAACAAACTTTATATTAAAATTATGTAACAAGACTGACTACAGCTAGATTTTCGATAAACACTTATAAAGTACACATACGTAGTTCAGACAAGCGAGTGCTGCTAACACGGTAATTGCATTTAATTTACGAAATGGCCCGACAGGCAAGCCGTTCTTATAGTGACTGAGATACTTGAAACGAACGAACCAGGAACTGCCATTTTATGATTTTGTAAGTGCTTGGGTAGAGTCCTATCTAAAGGTCTGTATACTTTGAGATACTGTCGTGGTTCAAATTTTATTGTATTAAACTCATTTAAAATTTGGTGAACGTCAAACTTGAATCTCAGATCATGTTCCATTCATGTCGTTTCGGATACTTATTTACAAAAGTTGTTGTGTAGTTAACTCATAGTCAGTTAAGTGGCAATAACTAAGTTAAGTGTATTGTTATTCAGGTAGTTAATGTATCAAATGTCTCGTACAGTAATGTACTTATAATGTAATAAGATGATACTTACTATGTTTGACGCAAGCTTGCTTGCTAACTTACTGTTGCATAATAAAATATAAGGATTCCTTGACTATGAAACCCTTTAGTTAGACTTTAGAGGACTAAATTTAATTTGTATTACCACCTAATACCGTGGTATTACGTAGGATAAAATGTTTACTAGAAAATAAATAAACCAGTCTCATGAAGCTCGAATGCTGCTCTGTGCAGTGGACCGGCGATCTAAAGGTCGTGAGTTTGAATAGAATCCCATTCGAGCTTCCTGAGACTGGTTGTTTTTTTTTCAGTAAACATTTTATCCTGCAAATTTTCATTAATAAAGATATTGTATTACATATTTTAGCTAAACAAAATTTACCATGCAGTATGATTAAAGTAATACTGCTACTAAGAGGTCCTTGGTTGTTTGTAACATCTTGAAAGTTTAGCAACATTCGCAACTCTTGATCATAGAATGGAGGACCAAATTTAACTTAATATCTCGAGTTCCACCATGCTTCGCAAAGCGATTACTATGTGGTTGTCGTCCAGATTGAACCAGCAGCGTGGTGGGCTATAGCTGACCTTCCTACGTGTGTTTGTTCATCTGCAAATTCTTAGGCCCAGTAGTGGAACAACTACCTTTACAGTGTGATGATGATATAGTTTTAGCTACGGATGGTGAACTTTTAAGAAAAAGCTTTTAGTTACGTAGTTAAGCGTACCTTTGAAATTAAAGTAACTTCACATTTACGTGTATAGGAATTCTTTCTAATGGCAGCGTTAACTAAGTTTTGTGTGCATGCACCCTCTCCCTACTTAGCGACGGTGCTTAGTAAACAACTTAGTTCTAATACCTACTTTTTGCCTCCCCCATAGATAGTGTCGCAAACTAACTTCTGCGCAGTTTTATAAAGTCTCATAATGGCCGAGTTTCTAATCTAGAAAGCTGCAAAGTGATCTGAAGAAGAAAATACTGAATGAATGTAAAAAGTTTCGTTTATTTTTAAATTTATTCTATTCTCTCTTTCTATTGAAAATGTTTCTTGAAAGTTAGACAGCTTGTGCAACGTCGTGTCACCTAATGGGTGAAGTGAAGTGATGATAAGCTGTTGATCTCGGTTGTGCTGTGTCGTTAGATCCCAACAACCCACGGCCGATCTACCCATTACATTGTTTTTTGACAACGCTCAATGCTTGAAAATTTTACTTTTTTAAACTCCCTTTATGTCATTGAAATACATGCAAATATTAATAGGAATTGTAAGTTCATAGTTGCTAGCTCTTGTTACAGTTGAACAATATCAGCCCGGCCTTCGAATGTGGCTTAATTGGCAGATAATTTAATACCCACCCTCAACTTTTACAGCGCAAGGCAGCAATGGAAACTTAATTAAATATAAACCAAGGTGTGAGGTGACATACGAAAGGCGAATGTGCAGGGCGGGCCGCCTCGTACGTAGTGCTGCCATGCTTTCTAATTTTGTTGGATTATTCACTCATAGTTTGTAATATGTATAATTCAAAAGCCTTTACTTACATACTTTGAATGTCAAAGTATATAAGTATAGAAAAAATTATGCTGGTAAATACACAAACATTAATGTTTTTATATATTTTAGCGTTTTATTAACGCTTAAATATACTTACTAAATAAAAAATAAAATAATTTTTTTTACTTAAGTATATTTAAGTGTTAATAAAACGCTAAAATATATAAATAACATTAATCTATAAACGTAGCTTCATCTTAACCGAATGAAATGAAAAATATTTCTTTCGGACGGAAGATATTAACTATTTCTCAGAGGTGAAAACAATGATGAAGCAATGTTGAATAAAAAACATAAACATCAAGCACTGACAAATTTCGACGGGTGAAAAGTAGACCTCGGCAGCCAAGTGGTTAATTAAGGCAGCCGCCCGGAATGCGGAAGGTGCGTGGTTCGATCCCCACCTGAGTTTATCGTTTTTTCTCAGTGTTTAAAAACAAATACACAAACATTGTTGTACTTATTTCTTTGAGAGTTATTTTGTGGTCTATTTATAACATTTTGATATACTTACTTATTATCATTTAAGTTTATCCTATGTAACAGTTAATGAAAAGTGAAACAGTGTTAGTCGTGTCATTGATAAGTTATGATTTCATTTCTCTTGGTATAATTAACATAATTTTTACGTAACTTTGTACCCGCCTGTTAATTACGAGATTAAGAACACTCTGTTTAATTTATATAACCCTTACAAGTTTTCTAACCTAAATAAAAAAATGCTATTCTTTCTTAAACATATCAACATCATAATACTCTGACCTGTTAACTATTCCATATTAGTAATTCTATATAAAATCTGCGTTTCATTGCTTGACGAATAGGCAATAGGCAAGTCTCAAACCGTCTTCAAGAAAGCTGAACACCTGGCGGCACTAGTTGGAAAAGGCTTGCGCCCCGGCAAGTCGTTGCGGCAACAGTTAGTTAGTTAGTAGTGCCATTAGAAGCCGCGCCCCGCGCCCCGCCCCCGGTATCTCACCGCCTAGTTCTCCATTAATGCTCGTTTGTGTCAAAACGGCTTAATTACTTTACATTAACTCATTTTGACACAGTTTCCTTTAATCTGCTCAAAAGCGCGGCCCGCGTTGGCGCATGCCAAGTTTTGTGCTGCAAATTAGTGTTACCGTAGGTGAGCTTGGCACAAATATTGTTAACTATTATTTTTGTTTTGATGTAGGAAAATGAAGCTAAGTCCAGATCCAAAGACTGCTAGTGAATCATCAGAGGAGTGTGCCACACTAGCTTGTGTTCACTTCGACCGACCTGGGGCCTTACCACCAACTCTTCGAGCAGTATTACTTTATCATTTAATTTTATGTTACATTAAAGTTTAAAATCAAACAACTTAAGTTCTTCCTTCTCAAATTATAATACAATATCGTTATCAATACCGTAAGACTCTTTAGGCCAGCAGTAGGTATACTAAAGTAGGTTACATAGCCTGGGTGAATTATTAAGTCTACTTAAGGGTGCACTTAAATCACCTGGGTGAATTACGTATACTATTTGGTAGACTTAATGCACCCAGGTGATATAAGCCAGGTGAATTAAGTCTACTAAACCGCAAATTTCCATCCAAATATTGCATAGTAAGATTAAAGTAATACCACAAAATAACTAATAGTACTACCGTACAGAAGGTTCACTCTCTAACGACTTTCACGCGAAATTGAAACTTATCGTGTGACTCGAGCGTTCATATTCCGTAAGCAACGCTGACTCGATATCGATATGACGTCACAGAGCGTAGGGTTTACGCGCGAGTGCGAGCGCAGAGATTACGAGTTAGAGATGAATTATATCAGGGCCCCGATTCTGTATCGCAATCTATAGATTCCCAGCTAAACCTTACCGCGCACAAACGTCACACGCATACGTTTTTCGGAAGATATCGTAACTTTTTAAGGAATTAACGTGGTTTTGAAACAAGGAATCGTTACAGAATAAGGTCCCAGAGCGGGCCGTGCACGGGGCGTGCCCCGGACGGGGCCCAGACGGCGAACTGATTTGAGACGTTGCATACATTTTGTATGAAGCAGTTCATATTACACAGTGCATGATCCGTGTTCCTGGGAGGCGCGCCGGCCGAACGTACCTAAACTGCGGAGTGACACCCCCTTGGTAATACTATACATATTGCTCGAAGAGATGATAGTAGGGCCCCTGCTGCTTCTCAACACCTTTGACCATTCGCGGTGACGATGCTAATGAATCGGCGAGATATGTTTATTAAGGGGACGTGCTTTACGCGGCGTAAGAGAGTGATGACTTCGTCCAGCGTAATGAATGGATCTTGCCAAGTTACTTTGTCCACTTTTACGAGGTGTTTGCGTGTTGCTACAGAATATTTACGGTGGTAATTAAAAGATTATTAGCTATCTTTTGTTTTCGCTAGCACTTTAACAAAGCTACTTACGTCGTCGCCTGCGAGAGAAAATATGTCAAATTGTTGGAAAATATTCGTATTATTTTCGCTTCAAAGCGTTAAAGCTCACAGTAGGTGTCTGAAAGCTTTGATAAATAAAAAATACTCTTAAAATTACTTTCTCGCACTCACTTGAGTTATAGGCAAAGTTAAACTTCTTTAAAAACTTGTCTAAAAGTTTATTTAATTAGATATGGGATAAGCACAAACTTATCTACATACTTACATTTCTTCTTGTAAATATTCTGTAATTTGCTTAAAAACAAGTTTGTATTATGTGTAAGATGTAATAAACTGTATAATTTCGCGTAGCGGTGAAAGAATGCTACCACCTCTCTTCCCTTGGGTGTCGTAAAAGGCGGACTAACGAACTAAAGACTGAACATACATCCAACAGCATAAGGCGGCGATGGGCTCACCACCTATCACGCTGAGCACATGTGCAGTCGCTATTTGTTGAAAAGTGGATTATGGTAGAGGACTGCTTTTGCTGTCCTCAATGTCGTCTCTGATTAACCCTTCGGGGATAATAGTAGTGAATATATTATAAATGTATAAAATAAAATTAATATAAATAAATAGATACTTTTATTAAGGTAAGGCATTTATTTAGGTAAATAGAAAACACCCAGACTAACAATAAACCGTCTGTTACGCAATCTTGCCTACCTTAATGGTCACATAGCGTAGTCGCTAAAGCTGAAAAATAACAACGAAAAAAGGACAATACGGATATACGGATGGGACACAAATGCACACAAACCTGAAACGTCATGTCAAACTTATTACAAAGTTGCGCCGGGAAAACACCGGGACAGCGCGGCAACAACGACGTTTCCTCATGCGTGTCCCAGTTTGTTTGGAGTTTGATTGTTACGTCCACTTGACCCTTTGTGATGTAAACGCGCGCCGTTTATTGCGCCCGCCCCGTCGTAAAACTCCGCTATAGTGGCGCAAGAGAGCAAATCGCTTTTTTAATAGAGTTCTAATGGATATTCCGTAACCCGGTGCCCCCGGGCTGCCCCTGATAGACCCTTCATCCGACGTCAATGCTGTTCGTTACGCTCGATATGCGCTGTGTGCTCTTCATCCCCTGGCACAGTCACCTTTCGAATTAGATGCCAATGTAAATTCGCTGTCTGTGTGTTTTCTATTATTATTTTTCTTGTGAACTGCTTATTTAACTGTTTTTTTTTCCTTGAGCTCCTGTTAAATAATGAGCTCCTGTTGTTTAATGTCAAAATACATGTTTTAATGTAGTGTAAATGAATAATTTAGATTGTTAATTTTTTACATTATAATTAATTTCATTATTCAGAATATCTATACCTAGGATTGGTCCCAGAGAATAATTATAAATTTAAAAAAAGAAATGATTGACTATGTTAGTAGGTAGATTGTTAATTGGTCCCAATAGAAATAATAAAAAAAACTACTTCCTGAATCTCGTGAATTTCATCTTACTCTCAAGCTTTTCGTGCTTCAAAATATAAAAGTCTTTACTTTTAGAAGGAAGAAAAGGAAGTTAACTTAAAGAAGACTTAAAAATTTGTTTGCAATGATGAGCTGATTTTAATAATAGGCGTACCTAAGCTAGTAATCACTATTATTATTTTTGAAGTGTATACAGTGCCACAAGCGGCACTTTATCTCAATCGGTTCTGGAACCGTAAGTTTTGCGGTACAGACAACAGAAATACTAGCTGCCCAACTCCTGTAGGTCACGTGTCTTGAATTTCGAGGTTATTTTTTTTTATTCGACAGAAATGTAACTCCATACAAAAATATCTTTTGAATATTATCTCCTTTGAACATTATGGCAAATAAAAAATATGTTACGGTTCCCGAACCGATTGAGATACAATGCCGCTTGTGGCTCCCTATAGGTACACTTTATGCTATGATGCCGTAATTACGGCATCGTAACCGATCGTACTATGTTGCCGCTTGTGACACTCTACACACTGCCTACACTTTGTACTTAGGATGTGCTAGGATGCCGTAATTACGGCATCGTAGCCGATCGTACTAGAACTGCCGTTTGTGGCACTCTATCCACAGCCTATTATTTTTGTCCTCAAACCTATAAATCGTCTGAACCCTTTAACTAAAGTAATAGGAGTATAGATGGCATAACGGTGTTTGCTGTTTAAAACCTCGAAATTCAGAGTTGCGAGTTGCGATTTGACTGTCTCGTGACGTGTTACCTACCGCGCGGTGCCCTAAGGTTTTTAAATAAGTTGTACTAAGTATGTTAAAGTAATGTCAGTACCACTGGCTCACTCCAGTTCAGTAAGTTACCGTCGCAGTTCGCAGTCATCGTCTCCGCCTTCGGAGGCAACGCTTGCGTGCGCTCGCAACTTTGCAACTCTCTACTTACGACTTTCTGTTGTCTACGAGACGTGGACGAATATTTAAATCACGTGGAACTTCTTCAAGAAATATGCTATGGGGGGGGGGGGGGGGGGCGATGTCGGTTTTTCAGAATCCGAATAAATCTACTTATGTAGTCCAGAGTTTCTAGGTTAAATTCTAAACGGGGAATCTGTCTGGCTAGCTATAGCTAGCACCATCTTGTTCTTAGTATATTCTTACAACAATGTTATAAGCATTGCTGTGTTCTGTCAGTTAGAGAGATAACATAGCCAGTCCCTTGGTGGTTGAGGGTCCTGGTTGTAGAGCGCTACTAATCTTCGGTCTTACCATCCGATCTGATAAAGACCAAGCGTTTCCCCGTTCGTTGATGTGAAAAATAAAACCCATGGAATATATGTAGATATAAGTTATACCTACAAACATAGAATCTCGACTATTATCCCCGAAGGATTATTAGACATAGAGACTAGGCAATACAGACAGACAGATACGTTATAGGATAAACTAATCAATAAATAAATTTTTACCGCCTATGTTTTCTAGTGGCTAGCCACTGGTTTCAGACCTAGAGGTCCCGGGTTCGATTCCCAGCGGGGGTTACATCTTTGTGTGCTCGGTTAGGTTGGTGGTAGGGCTGCTAAGTCCGCCAGGCTAGCTACCACCGGCTTACCTAAGTCTGTCGCCATAACAACGATGTTTATGGCATTGGTGTGTTCCGACAGTTTGAGATAAGATAGCCAGTTTATCAGTGGTTGAGAATTCCGGGTGAAGCGCGTTTCCACCTTCAGCTTTATCGTCACTAATGATCGGTGGGATGAAGGCCAAGCGCTTACCCGTTGTAGAATTTAAAAAAAAAACTTATTTTTAACATCTCAAATCACTAGATCACTACATTAACAATTAACATAAGAACGGTTTGGTTCGTTACGTTCCTTTATTGTAGCTATTCTAAGTATTATCTAAATGGGCGGTGGGAATCTTCAGATTCAGATACGTGCATGAAAAATCAGAGTGGAAATTGCTTTGTTCCGCGCCTAGCTAACGCAGTGTATATCTGCGATAAATGTTATCTGAAAGGCGTTGGGTCGGCGCCGCGCCGTTGCGGGCTGTGACATTGCCCCCTTTTATTGAACTCACTCGCGCCCCCTTATCACGAATTAGCCCTCGTCGCATTCGGTTCACGGCCAAAGTGGGCTGTTTCGAGCTCTCAAATTTAAACCAAGCGTTCTCACGTTTAATGGCAGGACACTAATTAAGGTAATTAGAAACATGTTAGCGGAGCTAAACGGGCGCCGCTGCTCACGTCCTCACTTTATGACCGCCAAAGTGTGCACAACAAATAACAAGTTGCCTACGCTGTTGCTGTTAACCTGCGACGTTATCAATGTACGGCCAATTGCGATACGAAGTTGCCAACGAGTGCACCGTATATTAAGGCGAGATACGGAGCGCCAGTAGGTAAATGCTATTTGCAAGTTCCCGCTCGCTCTAGCCTAGGTATGTAGTGCTCTCTGCTACCAAATTGAAACGTGCCCAACTGGGGCAAAATCAAAGGCTCTCCATATGGCTTACTCCCTCTCTGTCTCTACTCCCCTATCTGCAATTCAGAGCCAATCGAAGATCTTTTAGTACTTAGTTGTCTGTTAATATTAGTAAACGGATTGGAAATTGGAAAGTATCCGAAAAGGGAAATGTTTGGACAGTTCAATTTTCAATATTGCCAATCAACTTTGGCCTCTTGTACTGTTTGAAATGGGGAGGCCGCGGCTGGCGGCTATTTAAATTGTACAGTTTTGAGACAAGGGTCGACCATCATTGCCTTGATTACTATTTGGTTGAGGTTATTGCTTTGAGTTTCGACCTCGCCGCCTTTATAACTTTGGGGAGTCCCGTGAATATTCAGAGTCAGCTCAACACCATTCAAAATTGGTAACTATTGTTAATTATGATATCAAAGGGTAGATTACTATTATTACCTTGATATCTTGGGTGTACCCTTATTGAATATTGTACAATATAGTTTTGTTAAGCGATAAACTTACATAAATTCATACTCACAAAAACATCCCGACGAAGGGTTACAGTAAGCTTGATAGGACTTTAGAATAAAATGATTGATTTACAGTAACAATGGTGATAAAAATATATTTCAAATTTTTGTAATGACATTTTGACGATATCGTAGGCTACGATAGCCGTATTTCAAATTTAATTTCCGAAACGGCCTCGTTAAAGATTTACAATCATCACATCACGCACTCGTGTTTTATATTCACGTTCAATGCTATCAAATTCATGAACAGAAATCATTTACGAGCGTAACATTATTTGAATATACATTATCGCAGTCACTATTCACATCATGTTTTTTCACGGAGATAAGAGGGCCTGATATGGCACGCATAATAATATCTTTGCATGACGACTACTGTCCTATTTCCCTCTCTATTTATAACGTGTAGTAAAATATACGGAAGCACACGCTGTACCCACTGTGGAAATAAATACCTGCCCAGATTTTCTGCGACAATATAGGCATTTAATACATACATACATAAATATAATCACGACCATTATCCCCGAAGGGTTAGTCAGAGACTAGGCAATGAGGACAGCAAAAGCAGTCCTCTACCATAGTCCACTTTTCACCAAATAGCGACTGCATAATGTGCTCAGCGTGACAGGACCATCGCCGCTCCATGCTGTTGGATGTATGTGCAGTCATTAGTCCGTTAGTCGCCTTTTACGACACCCAAGGGAAGAAAGGGGGTGGTAGTATTCTTTCACCGCCACGCGACACGGTTATTTAGGTATTTAATGTAATTTCGAAGATTATGTTTGTTCTGTAAGTACAGTCATGTTTATAGCGTCTAATTGTATTAATAACGCTTGCGGCGTACAAATATAATTAAGGTACAGCTTAATTAAATGTACGTTTACCTATTTCTAACCTTAATGAGATCATTCAAATATAATTTGTGTCTTGTTTAATTTATCTACCCCTGGGTACGTAGGGACAATGAAGATGTGGTTAAAATGGGCGAATGCCCACCACCCTGGGGCCCAAGTCTGCTAATTTACGAATGGCATAATTGAATCGCAATTGTATCGCATTGTAATTGTTTGACACATTTGGTATTCTTAAATGAGTAAGAGAATACCAAATGTGTCAAACAATTACAATGCGATCCAATTGCGATTCAATTATGCCATTCGTAAATTAGCAGACTTGGGCCCCTGGTCTGATGCGGGTAGTCACTACGACTACTGCCTTCTTACGACAACAAACGGGGCCAGCGCGGCTTAACTTGCTGAAGCAGCGCTTGAGAGTAGTGGGAACATTACCCTACTTGGATCGTATGTTTTAGTAGTAGGTAGTGCAAAGACTAAAAAGTAACTATAAACATAATATAATATCTAACGTAAAGTAGGTACCTACTTAATAGGTGATTTGGTAAAAACATTTATAATTCAGCCACTTAGTGTCAAAAAAAATGTTTTTGTGAAAATAACTGTCTAGAAAAATGTGATTCAAAAAAGTATAAAGCAGATTTAAAAATAAAGGTAAAATGGCTAAATATCGGTCTTGTCGACCATGAGAAGGATTTTTTGACATTGCATGCAAAACATAGTATTACTAAGTTCTAAATTGGGTGATATAAGTTTCTTAGCTTTACGATTACAACGAATTGCGAGTTCGCTTGTGACCACGGCCGCAGCATCGCGGCCGAAACGTCAAGCAGTAAGTAGATATGTTCTTACTTACGAAATTAATCGTGTTTAGTCCCGTTAAAACAGTTTTAATGCAATGCAACGCGATAGTTTTAAGTCTTAGATTACAACGAACTTCTCGGCAATTGAATTTTACGCTTTTTTATTAGTTTTATCTCTTACGTAGCAAGCGGCCTGCCCGCGACTTTTTCCGCGTGAACAACCCGTATCTCGTGACGAATTGCCAAACATTTTCTTTCTTACATTCCTTGTCGTGACCATCACAAACTGCCGTACTCAGAGACGTCTTCCTTCTCTATTTAGCACTATACATATGAAAGTGACAGCAGAGACTTAATTGTCATTAAAACTTAATTGACGTCTCTGAGTACGGCAGCAAGACAACTAAAAAGAATTAGCAGCCGCTCTAAAGTGATGCGCGTACAGACATTCGCGGCAATTGATATTTATTTATACAGAATAAAGAATGTGGCCGACCCAAATACTAAGATGTTTACTAGAGAGAGTCTATACCTACTACACAAAATCATTTTGCTATGCTATTTCCAATAAACGTTAAACTAGTTGTCCGGTATGCCAATGTAATAATTCAAGCTGATGAATGTCCGCTATTCCGCTTAAGACCGAGTTGTCGTCGATCAATTCATAACTAGACAACCGCTGAGACTGTGCCGCAGAAATACACTATCTCCTAGTCAATTCAGTAAGTCCATTTCAATATTGCTGTAATTAAATATCATTGTAGTTAATTAATACCGGTCGACTTAAATTAATGATGCTTGTGGTTGTAAATGTTACCTTTCAACGTGGACTTCAAACTAACAACTGTGATTTAACTACTACTTGTTTGGTATACACAGATTTGATTGTTTATTATAATATTATTTAAGTAGATTCTATTATTAGGGAAATTGTTTAGAAAAACAATTAGGTTTTTAGTTTCTAATTATGGCTAGAGAGTTCGCTTTTTCTTCGAAAACAGCGTGAAAAGTTTTTTTTCAGGGTCGGCAACGCGCGTAACTCCTTTGTCCGTGGGCTACGGTTAAATATGAGTTTAAGTGGTATAAAAAAATATTGCTTGGAATTGAAAACCAATTAGTCCTTCGTTCCTCTAAGTTGGCCGCCCCGTGGCGTGTATACAGAACCGATGGCATAAGGACCGCTGTCTTTGGATTGGAAATTACAAATATACCTACTACAATGCTCTTTCAATATGGCTGCTCTTAGTTTAAAGTTAACCTAAATCAAACCGTGTCGCGTAGCGGTGAAAGAATACTACCAGCCCCTCTCTTCCATGGGTGTCGTAAAAGACGACTAACGGACAAATGACTGCACATACTTCAAACAGCATAGAGCGGCGATGGGCTTACCTGTCACGCGTAGCACATATGCAGTCGCTGTTTGGTGAAAAGTTGACTATGGTAAACGACTGCTTTTACTGTCCTCATTGCCTAGCCTCTGACTAACCCTTCGGGGATAATAGTCGTAATTATATGTGTGTATGTTTGTTAGTTTAAAGGTGAAATATAAAATACGAATCCAAGCTTTATTTACCTTAGCACCTGTGACGAAGAAAGTGACACCTATCTGATGGCATAAATAATTGTCTTCTCTCCGCCGTTATTTTTTTTAAATTTCTATCCCAATTATTTTCTCCCACCAGGTACAAAGTGGAGGTGGCCGGCAAGAGTCTACCAGTCCTCACCACCCTCGACAAAGGCCGGTACGGCGTCATCGTGTTCGAGTCCCTCTCCAAGTATGCCAACATGGACAAGTGGAACCGCGAACTGCTGGACAAGTACTGCCGAGAGTATTCCGTGGGTGTGGTAGCATTCGCCACACCTGGAGAGGAGACGATGGTCGGCGCCCAGCTCAAAGGGTTCCCGCTCTTCATGCACACCAATCTTAGACTGAAGGTGGGTTTTTGGAGTACCTATTAGTGCGTATATTATATGTAAATGTATAAGCCTTGTGCTTCGAATGGCACGTAAAGCCGTTGGCCCTGCTGTCGTTAGATGGCAGCCGTTAACATCCACCAACCTGGGTTTTGGCCCAGTCTCTCAACTCCAAGTATGCCAACATGGACAAGTGGAACCGCGAACTGCTAGACAAGTACTGCCGCGAGTATTCCGTGAGGGTGGTAACATTCGCCACGCCTGGCGAGGAGACGATGGTTGGCGCCCAGCTCAAACGGTTTCCGCGGTTCATGCATACCAATCTTTGACTGAGATGGGTTTTTGGAGTGCATAACTACCTACTTGTCTGTCACGAAGATTCCTAGAGGTTACTAACAATTGAATTTCTATAGTGTCTGATTTTACGCCAGCTGTTACGTTATTTATGCAAATGTTTAAGCTTCGTGCTTTGGCACGTAAAGCCGTTGGTCGTAAGATGGCAGGCGATGGCAAAGATGGAGTTTAACTCCACCAACCCGCATTGGGCCAGCGTTGTGGGTTTTGGCCAGCGTTGTGGATTTTGGCCAACGTTGTGGGTTTTGGCCAGCGTTGCGGGTTTTTGGTTAGCCCTTCGGAAGGCACGTAAAGTCGTAGGTCCCTGTTGTCGTAAGATGGCAATCGTTAAAATCCACTAACTTTATTTAATGCTACTAGTAAATGTGGGAAAGCTTGTGCCCAGCAGTGCGACATTTATAGGCTGATGATGATTATGCAAATGTATAAACGCCTCGAAGGACCAGCGCTAACGCGCACGGTCCGATATCCGGAGTTAAATTCTCAACTCGAGCAATGTGTATATGTTAAAAAACAAATGGCGAAGTTCATTCTTATATTATCTGATATCGTGTAACATGCTACGAATTCTAAATACTAATTTTTACACTAAAATTAATGTCACTGCAGTTTCGGGAGGGTTGAGTTTCTCTCCACACTTAAATTGGTAATTTTATTGATAAAACTGAGCGCAACGGACCTTAAAATTTGTACAGTGCCCAACCATGCAAACTGCATATACACAGGGGTGAGCAATCCGACGATATGTTGCGTAAAATTGCATTCACACGTTTTATTAAATAAGTTGAATGAAAATTGGAAAAAAAACTTGTGGACTCACAATAATTTCCTTTTTATTATCTACTTTTTCCTTCACTCACCACCAGACGTTTTTAAATTTGATTTTAACCATTTTACGTTTATTTCTTACAAATAAGTTTGTAACAACCATTTCCTAATGTTTAATATACGTGCAGTACAGCGACGTAATTATTGCTAATGGTCCCAGATCCCCGTTGCGAAAACTTAATGATTCGGAATATTTGCTGGCTACTATAGCAAGTGCCCATTATCAGCGTCGGTCGGGTCGCTGCCACGCGCTCTCACAATTTTTCCAGAACCAAATTATGTTACTGGCGTAATAAGGGAACCTATATCTTGTCCTTTAGCGACCTGAATAGTTTTTTCTTTTTCTTTAATAATGGCTTGGTGCGGTGGTTTCACAGTCAATATTTTCTTAGCGTAAAATAGACGATAATGAGTATTATCTGATAATATAATAATGCTAAATGATAATCCCTTCAAACCCCTGAGTTGCAGTTTAGACGTTGGACTTGAGATCTCACACATACCTACTTCTTGAGAGAATTAGAATAACGTTTTCACTGTTTTGTTTTATTTGCCAACACTGATTCACGAACATTCAAAACCATTATTTCACACTTCGATCATTTCACATTAATGTTTAAAAAAACACATTTGAAAAAATACAACGATATTGCAGACATTTCTTTTTTTGCCCTTTCTGCTAAGATGTCTTGACCTGAATAGTTGCTGAACATGAAACCTTGGTAATAAACCTTTAAATGCGGTAGTTCGTAGCAAATGAAAAGTTGTGGTCTTTGCCTTACCCTCCGGGAAACTATTTTATGTCTATAAATAGCTGTACGAATCCTTCGTTGTTCTATTTTACAGACCTTAGACCTTCATGACGACGACGTGCTGAACTAATAGCATCCGTTTCACTAAGTATTCATTTACATTTAACATTACTCCGCTAGCGGAAAAAACAACTCAACGTAGAATAGAACATTATTTCTGACGAGCGATGCGATGGGGGGAAAAAGCGGCTTTATTGCTCAATGTATATAGTTACGATTTCTTTGTTCAGGACGCGACTCTCAACCCTGCTTCCCCGGTTCTGCGATTAGCTCGTGCTGGTGAAACGGCGTGGGGGGCGTTGCCTGGTGACCATTGGACAGTGTTCAGAGCGAACAGCTCAACCTATGAGCCGGTGGCGTGGGCGCTGCGGCAGAACGAGTACGGGTCTACTGGTAAGTTCATTTTATTACTATCATTGGCCTATAAACGTCCCATTACTAGGCTCAGGCCAACCCACATAGACAACAGCACGTACACCAACATGCTAACCCACCACTCTGGTCGAATGCGGGTTGGTGGTGAGTTGATATTGCAGTAGTATATTATCTAGACTGCGGTACTCCTGTCTGGTTCTTAGCCCAAGCGCGCACTGGCGGCCAGGTCGCAGCGGCCAGCATTGCTACCAAGCCGCAAGTATCGCGACTGTACATGCGGCCAGACTGCGGCCAAAATTGTTAGTTCCGAGTACAGAGTGCTTCGAAATGGATGTCGAGGATTTTTTTTTTTATATTTAAGGAGGCAAACGAGTAGGCGGGTCACCTGATGGAGAGCAATCACCGCCGCCCATGGGCACCCGCAAAACCAGAGGAGTCGCAGATGCGTTGCCGACCTTTTAAAAAGGAATAGGGTTAGGGAGGGAATAGGAATTGTGAGGGGGAGGGGAAGGGACCTACGGAACTCTCACTGGCCGGACGAAACACAACAGCACCAAGTGCCACTATTTCACGCCGGATATTCGTAAGAGGGTGGTATTACCCCGGGCGAGCCGGCCCAATGCGTGCTTGCAAGCTGCAACACAGCGTGGCCCTACCACTCAGTCAGTGTCACATTTAGCACCACCAGGGGTCACGTGTAGGGTCTCAAGGGTAAACCTACGGACGCGAGTAACTTTAACCCCCTTTAACTTTAAATAGCTGTGATCGTTTATCTTGCAAGTAAGAAGCGAAAAAACACAAAGAAAAGATTCTGGATTCATCCATTACTGTGCGAAAGACATTATAAAGGATTATTTTAGACATACTTTACTGACACGAGGAAATAGAACAGCTACACAACACAAGACAGGGATCGATTTACTGACTACTTCGTAGGCAAAGGAGCAGTTCCGTGGCAATATAGACTTGCTCTGAGAAGGCAATGCAATAAACATAAATACTTCCAATGTTTTTTTTTCATTTGTAGTTGAATTTTCACTATCAAATATTTCTGTGATCTCCTCCCACAATATCCTTTTTATGTCTCGGTTTAAATAGTTGTCGCACGACATGTCCTACAATGCCTGTCTAGTCTCGAGCCCGCAAATAAACCTGTCCGTGTCAAAAGACATTATGATGGAATTTAAACACTCTGTAAACAAATAACACGTCTGCCCGCCGCGGCCAGTGCGCGCATGCAGGCGCACGATCCTACAATCTTTTGAATCCCAGTGGTCGCGGTGCGACCAGCGGCCAGCGGGCCGCAGGTTACGTCGCAACGATCTCAAGTGCGCGCGCTGACGAATCTGGCGATACAATGCATACATTTCGGTGGTCGTCGCGGAAGCTGACAATCCGACATATATGTAAAAACGACAAAATTGTAGAATTGTCGCGCTTAGGCTGTTTAATAAAAGTTACAAATATGTCAAAAAACCACAGTCAAATTATTTCTGACAATTGTCGGATTGTCGTGACAATTATGTCGACTTTTGACATATTTGCAAATAATTTTGTTATATGAAGCTAATTGAGGGTAAAATAGAAAAAAATATTACCACATTAAAAGATAAATCAATTACTGGTGCATCTTCGATTGTTTTATGATTGCTTTTAACTGATCGTCGTGGCCTCCTCGTTTGTATTTGTTCCAAGTATTCATCATCACTACTCTCACTGCTCGACGTAAGTACCTACCATTTTTTTTGTAATAAATACTTTCTTAAACCTTCAAAGTTCAAAATATGATTTTGCGACCGAGGGTAACGCTCCTGTCAGAAATGTCGGACAATTTTACAAATATGTCAATATGTCATGACAATTTTATGTTCTAAAGAGCAGATTTGACAAGTTTTTCACGACAAATTGTCACCTGTCACCTGTCGCTTAAAAAGTTATATTAAACAGAAAAATGTCGGATTGTCGCGACAATTCGACATATTTGTGAATTTCCCACCATGACAATTATGTCGCCTGTCAGTTTTATTAAACAGAAAAATTGTCAAATTGTCACTTTTTGACATATGTCGACTTGTCGGATTGTCAGCTTTATTAAACAGGGCCCAGTGCGCGCTTGGGCTTACTGTTGGTCGTGCACTGCGGAAGGCGTAGGGAGCAATTCTAATTTTTACTATTGGTAAGTGTGTGTGAGAAGTGAGAACAGCTCAACCTACGAGCCGATGACGTGGGCTTTGCGGCGGAGCGAGTACGGGTCTACTTGTGAGTTTGTGATGTAACTTCTACATTATCATGCATTATCTAGAATGCGGTCTACTCACTGGTTCTTACTGTCCTGCACTGTGGAAAGCGTTAGGATAGGAACAATTTCTGGTGACCATTGGAATGTCCAATGTCCGGTTCGTAGGTTGAGCTGTTCGCTCTGAACACTGGTTCAGAAGTTCAACCTACGAACCGGTGGCGTGGGCGCTACGGCAAAGCGAGTACGAGGGTTACCTATTGAAACGCATAAAGTTTTTCGCCATAAACTGACAATGCATCATGTTATTGGCCATAACCGTCACTTGCCATATGTCTAATAGCATAACTTTATAACGCATAACATGAATAGCCAAAATTGAAAAGGCATAACCATAGAAAGGGCATAATTTTGATAAGCATAAGTAACAAAAGGCTTATTTTTATTTGCCATAATGTTCAGAAGACATAATATTCAAAAAGTATACATGCAATAAGAATAACTGAAAAAATCCCTAAACTCTTACAGGGTAACACTTATTTTATTTACTATAATTTCAAAAAGCATGCCTAGTCGCCTCGCCCCTCCGCGCCTACGCTAGCTTGAATTACACTCTAGTGTAGGGCAGACAAGACTACTTAGAGTCGGTTTTGCCGCGATTCGTTTCTGTCACTGATTTTTTAAGCACAAACTTACTGCTTAACGTATGTAAGTATACATCATAGTAATAATAGAAAATAAATTTAAGGACATTTACAATTATGCTTTATAAAACTATGACTTTTATGAATTATTCTTTGTAAGAGTATGTCTAACAATATTATGAATAATACAATTATGCGTTTTAAAGTATGCTTAATAAAAATATGACAAACAATAATATAGATTTTAATGATTATGGTTTTTATTAATATGTCTTTTAACGATTCTGCGCTATTATGTTTATGCGTAATTAAAAATTTGCTACAAGCTATTATGCTTTTTGAATTGTATGCCATATGATGTATGTCAATTAAAATTATGGCAATAAACATTCTGCGTTTCAATGTGTCACCGAGTACGGGTCTACCGGTGAGTTGATGATGTAGTAGTTTTATCTAGAATGCGGTACTCCTGCCGGTTCTTGTCTGTCGTCTGTCTGTCTGTCATGCGCTGATGGAAGACGTTGCTACCAGTACCCAGTGACTACTGCTTAATGTCTACACTGTGTCACTACTCCCTGGTGCTGTTCTTGCGTGAAGGCGTCGCCGTCGGTCGGCGAAAGCGAAAAATCTGCTTAAGTAGGTACTGTAAAAAGAACGGCTGGGGGCTTGGTATTGAAACCGCCTTTTCTAATAACATTATTTTATTAATTACAATAATAATACAATTAAATATAAAAATAACATGGTAGGTCTACATGCCCTTCGAAGCATAATGTACAAAACGCAAAATGTACATTACATTCAAAATCTTGGCACTTCAATCGATCTCCTAGAATCGACGTTTGACATCTTGTCATGTCAAATTATATATTTTGTTTAAAAATTACTAAGTACAATGTAAAACCTGCCAGCGTCACAACATAGCATAGACTCCACAGTACCTACGTATTTATTTATTTATTTATTTAGAAGATGCACAAAACAGGTTACAACCATACAAATCAATAAAACAAAACGTGATACAAAACTTACAAACTAGGTTGGAACCCTTAATATGTACATACTAAGAAACATACTACCAAGCAGTGTATGCTATATTTAATAATGATTTAAATATAAAAGCTTCGGGATACTTCAAAATTACTAATAAATTCACAATCAATCATTCAAACTTTTCATTTTTTTCTTAACGCAAAACAACACATTTAAATTTTGTTTATGAAATGCGTACTAAAAAACAGTAACGATATTAAAGATTTATTTTGTTGAATGTTATATAATAACGTTAACTACATGGTGTTGTTGCCATGAAGGTAATTATTATAATTAATAAGTATTGTAAATCACGAGGCATCTTCACGCTCGAATCGGTTGAAGAATTTCTATTTCATTAAACAGACATAGATATAGAGATTATACGAGTATCGTATTATGTACCTATAATCATAAAACAATACACATTATATCTTGGATGATTGCACAGCTTATAACTTAGAATAAAGCTATTTATCTATATTAAATTAAATCCATATCCGAAATGTTTGTACGCGCATCACTTCAGAACGGCTGCACCTATTTGGCTAATTCTTTTGTGTTGTGTACGGATTGTCAGGACTAAGAATGCAAGTTCAATAGACAATTAAATACTCCTTATGAAAGTAGGTAATAAAATTTATGAGTCACTACGTTTTTCTTTACAAAAAATTACGTAAAGAAGAAAAACTGCTGATCTCGCCTTAGAACAAAAATAGGAAATATGACATATTTTTCAACAACATTACGATTTTCTTGAATTTGAATACTTCGTATTGTTTCCTCGTGTTTCCATTACTACGTTTACGCGGATTGGCATGCTGTACACCAAGTTCCTTATACGATTTTGGGGAATATTCTCCCATTTCTCTGAGAACAATTTTGAGCTCACAAAGCCTCATTGGTGGAGGGTTTCGTTGTTTTACGCATCTCCCTAGCTCGTCCCAAGCATGCTCAATCGGGTTGATATCCGGTGGGATGCGTGCTGGCCACTCCATACGAGTAATGTTCATCTCTTGAATGTAACAATCCAACCTGCATGAGGTCGGGCATTGTCATGCATAAAAATAGCATCCTCACCCAAATTTACCATAAATAGACCAACGTGTTCATTAAGGATTTCTTCCACATATCTTACGCTAGTTAAAGAGCCGTTTTCTATGATCACCAGTTCTGTGCAACTCTCAGAAGAAATTCCGGCCCACAAAAGTACCCGTAGGCTAGTTTTTCTTAGATGCATGCTAGCTTGAATCTTTCCCCTGGTCTTCACTCTGCATCTTCCATCGTGCTTGTAGATTGTAGAGCATACATTTTGATTCGTCGGAGAACATAACTGTTGACCAATCTTCAATAGTCCAATTTAAGTGGTTCTGGGCATATCTTAGTCTTGAAACACGATGCCAACGCTCCAGTTTAGGGCCGTTTGCAGGTTTAAGTGGTTTCAAGTTAGCTTCAACAAGTCGTCGTCTTACTGTCCGTGTCATGCGCTTGGGATACTTCCTCCGAGGCGTCGAAACTGAAATTTGTAATTTCAGTTCCGGTAAGAAAGCGATTACGAAGCATGGTGTTTACCAAGTATCGATACCTGGTACTGCCTGTTTCTGGTCTGCGTAGGTTAGAGCCAGTTTCCTCGTAACGTTGGAAAACTCTTTGTACTGTTGACAGCGACCCACCGACAGTCCTGACTGTATCGCGCTGACTCCGGCCGGTTTCCAGCATTGTGAGAATTCTGGTGCATTCTTCAGGTGTAAGCGACATGATTAGGGGCCGTCCATTAATCACGTGAGGCTCGAAAGGGGAGGAGGGGGTTCGGCAAAAATCACGAAATATCACAAGGGGGAGGGGGTGTACAAAAATATCACGTGTATTTATTTTTTAGTCAAACGCGCGATTTCTAAAGCGGCGTGTAGTGTGATCTTGACTCGCCGTAAAAAAAAACAACCTGCAACCTTTCCTGTCTAGACATTTTTATCATGGTCCTTAATTTCTGGAATAAAATTAGAATTAACTTTATACCTGTATTTAAAGATAATATTCTTAAAATTAAAAGTACAAAACCTTTTTAAAAAACAAGCTTTTATTTAAGTGCGCTAAAAAGAAAAAAATAAATTTTAACTAATAACTTATAACGTCATTACACAATTTATGTGATATAAGTACTTAAAAGGTTGTCGCGAAATTTAAGTACTCGTATTTTCTTAGATTGAAAATTTTTATAGTTAAAATCAATCACATCAAGGTTTATTTAAACATAAGTATATAGCACTTCATTATTTCTTCATTATATATTCTTATAGTTAATCTCGCGACAACCTTTTTTATAATATAAATTGAGTAATGACGTTAGAAGTTGTTAGTAAAATTTTATTTTTTCTTATTAGCGCATTTAAATATAAGCTTGTTTTTAGAAAAACTTTTTTAACTTTATCATAATATTGCAATGTCACACGATTTACACATCTATGCAAAATTTCAGCTCAATCGGTTGAAGATATCTGCTTTAAAATTGAGTTGCAAAATTCCAAATAAAAGCTTGTAAAAAATTTATAATATTTTTTGTAGGTAGTAAAAAATACACGTAATTTTGGGTGGGGGGGGGGGGGGTAGACTTAAACCTCACCACATATCACCAAGGGGGAGGGGGGGTTAAACAATGCTGAAAAAAACATCACGTGATTAATAGACGGCCCCTAACAGCTTGAATAATAAATGAACACTATCAACATGGTTTATATACCCACCTAAATGACAGATTAGAAACAAATGCAGTAATATCGTAGTTCCATCTCTCTCTTTTTCAAATTTGAATTTTTTATGACATAACTTTACATTAACTAAGAAGTTTTAATACCTTCATTTAAGGAGCAAGTATTTAATTGTCTATTAAACACAATTTATTTTACTAAGCTAGCATTCTTCGTTTCCGAGATATATAGGTTTCTTTAAGTGACCCGGATTCATATACCTACTCCGCTTATTTTATCAAGAAATTACCAGATAAATTGAACAGTAAAACAGATCACTGTTTGTTGATGAATTCATTATGTTATTAAATCGTAAATGAAGTAGTAACAATTTCAAATCATTTTTATTTTACTATAGCTATTAAGCACAGGCCGCCGCCTTCGCATTCCATTATTCCTTAACACTTCAATCTAATTCTTATCTTTTTCTCTATCTTACGTTTTTAATCTTCAGACTCACCCGTAATCGTTGTGTCTATGAAGGGTTTTAATCAAAAGACGGGAACAGGAAATTAAATAAATAAAAATACAAAAAAAAGATTATTTACAAGAAGACTTCTTGGTGGAAAGGTAAAGCGTCATGTTAACAGTTTTGTTTTATTTATTTTTTAGTGTATTAGCGAATGTTTAACCTACTAATATTATAAACGCGAAAGTTTGTAAGAATGTATGGATATTTGTTACTCTTTCACGTAAAAATTTCTGAATGGATTTGAATGAAATTCGGCATACAGATAGTTTATAACCTGGATTAACACATAGGATACTTTTTATTCCGATATTCCCACGGGAACGTATGGATGGATGTTTGTTACTCTTTCACGTAAAAACTACTGAATGGATTTGGATGAAATTCGGCATACAGATAGTTTATAACCTTGATTAACACATAGGATACTTTTTATTTCGATATTCCTACGGAAAACGGGAACCACGCGGGTGAAACCGCGAGCGGCCGCTTGTATGAAATATTATTGGTGAATTATCAATTCGTGACCGTGAGTGGGCAACTTTTCTGTCACTTTTCTCACAAAAACTCCCGAGTCGATCGGATCGGATCTCAGTAACATCACACATCTTTCCTGAAACTCAATGAATTTACCTTACTTGACATTGGCTAAATGTGCAAACCGCACCAGCCGGCCTCTTTTTATTCCAATGCAATTGCATTCAGCCTGACAGGTGGCCAGCGAGAGCCCGTGTCGCCGCTTTGTGATATTGTTTGCACTCTTGGTATTCCTCTAGTCTCAAAAACGAAAAGAGACAAAATGGTTTTATGATTGTTTCAGAGGTTCTAATTACTTCTTTATAGAGCTGTTAAGTTTCTTGCGCCTATGCTTCTCATCAGCTAAAAAAGATGTCTTGAATAGGCTATTAAGCTAAAAAAAATATTAAAAATATTTAGATTTTATGAGTTTTTGATTTGGTAATGGTACGGTGGTGTGCGTGCGCTGCTGTTTTTTTCAAAAGCCATTGGCACAGACATAGCAGTGTACGACTACGACGAATTACTTACGGGTTACGGGCCAACGAAGTTTTGGATGCACTAAAGAGTGAGGCCCCAGCTCCGTTAAGTTATTTGTGTTAGATCACATAGGCAGACGCGTCCGCACACATCATCTGCGGATGCGTCTGCCGACGTGTAGGGGGGTGATTTGCGCGTCTGTGGTAGGTATTTCATGTCTGCAGACTCTGTATACCTACCACAGACGCGCAAATCACTCTCCTACACGTCGGCAGACGCATCCGCAGATGACGTGTGCGGACGCGTCTGCCTATGTGATCTAACACAAATAACTTAACGGAGCTGGGGCCTCACTCTTTAGTGCATCCAAAACTTCGTTGGCCCGTAACCCGTAAGTAATTCGTCGTAGTCGTACACTGCTATGTCTGTG
This sequence comes from Scoparia ambigualis, assembly GCA_963921215.1. NCBI lineage: Eukaryota > Metazoa > Arthropoda > Insecta > Lepidoptera > Crambidae > Scoparia > Scoparia ambigualis. The sequence continues at coordinate 28,740,015 of OY992506.1, forward strand.
CCAATGGCTTTTGAAAAAAACAGCAGCGCACGCACACCACCGTACCATTACCAAATCAAAAACTCATAAAATCTAAATATTTTTAATAATTTTTTTATGACGTCTGCGGACGCGTCTGCCTATGTGAAGAGGGCCCTTTAATAGCACCAGCGACAATAACTAACAGACAAGAAGGCATCACTAATTCAATAATGTATTCGAGTGTAACATTGAACACAGCTCCTAATCCAAATAATCTTCTATATGTCCACTTACAATATGATTACCAATATGGCTATCATACTAGAGAAGCTCAGAAAGCTAAGGATACCAATTTGCAGCTACTTAAGGATGTATAGCTGTGATTAGCGTTGCCAGGCGTCCGGATAAAGCCGGACATAGTTAGGCTTTTTGATTGTGTGTCCGGCCTAAATAAACGGTGTTCGACTTGTCAGCCTTTTGTTAGGCTTTTTACATTTCGCAAACGAGCGAGCGCCGAGCGAGTCAACCGTCGGTCGCTCCTGCTCCCGAAAATGTAGGGTGTCCGGCCTTTTTACCCAAATGTCGGGCCAAACTGGCTTAGGTTTGACGACCTGGCAACCCTAGCTGTGATCAATGTTGTACTTGATTTGAAAGTAACCCCTTTCTACCGGTACTTTGAACAAAGCATGTGTGTCAGAAATTCAGGATCGTAGGTATATCAAATGAAAAGCTGCGTGCTCTGCCTGCCTCTCCAGGAAACTGCTCTCTTTCTCCAAAACGAAATTTTTGTTTGCTATGTATAGCGCTTTCCATTATTTAAGAAATTTAAAACATTTTTCAAAAAAATATTTATCTACATATTATACTAGTCAAAGTCAAAGTGATTTATTGCAATTAAGTGTACAAGAAGGTCTTATATGTATTTAGTGCTAACAACTTAATTACCTTTTACAGATACTGCAATATTGTTTACAAGCATATGTAGTGGTATAATGACGATAACTTATAGCAATATCACACTCTACTTAATTTTAGCATAGTAGGTAGTTATTTCTTTTATATGCCAAACCTATTTTGTATGAACGAAATTTCGGAAGGAATGGAAACCGCTGTAAATAACAAACGAAAATCGACCGAAATTTCGTTTCGGAGAAAGAGAGCCCTCTGGTGTGATGATATTTATGTATTCTTGGAAACTACCTACTCTTTTAACGTTGGAACTCGTGTATTGCCATCTTTATATAAATTACCTTATATCCTCAATAATTTATTAATAGCGATCTCTGATACCATCAACTGAATTAATGAAGCGGTTCTAATAATTATATTAGATTATGTTTGCATTCCTTAACGCCTATTATTATTAATTTGCGTAAATGTTGCTTTCCGGTATAATACCGTTTATTAAAAGGACAAATACTTACTTAGCAGAGTGTAAATAGAACAAAGATATAAAGTAACTTTATTTATCAACTAGCAAACCGCCCCGGCGACTTCGTTCGCGTGGATCCCGTACCCCGTGACGAATTTTCAAAATTATTCTGGGAGGGGCCCCAAGAACACTTATTGTGACGTAACTAAAATAGTTGACATATGCTATCGCGACACTTTTTGTAGATAATGGTGTGTTCTGCAAAGCCATAGTACATTAGTTTATTCTATCATCAATAGTTTTCTTAGCGCACGCGATTTAAGGAATTAATTTGGGTTTTTGTAAAGATCCCTAATTTTGTAGCTACCCAACGATGAAAGAATTTTTGAAATCGGTCTTGTAGTTTCGGAGCCTATTCAATACAAACAAACAATCAAATGTTTCCTCTTTATTATATTAGTATAGATACTTACTTACGATAGATATATATATACGATATATTAAGATAGATATATGATATCCGGGTTTGTGATCAGTGATCATCACCAAGCACCAACCAGCATTTGGCAAGCGTTGTGATTAGGAGGCCTATTAGGGTGTTACCAGACCAATCGATCGATCGTCGATCGACGGCATCGATCGAAGTTGATCGACTGGTCTGCTAGCTTTTATCGATCGACGGATACCGTTTGACTAACCAATCGATCGAGGACGGTCGGTCGACGTTGATCGATAGTTGTGGTAGCTTTAATCGATCGACGGATACCGTTCGTCTAACCCATCGATCGACGGTCGGTCGACGTCGATCGATTAACCCTGGCTAAATTCCATCAGTTTCTTTCGACATGTATTCAGAACGGGACTCGTTGTTCTTGGTCAGTACGATGTTGCTCGTACTATTATTACGGAGACGCAAACGCAGAAGAATCTGGATTCGGCCGTTTTTTAAAGCCAACGATCGCTTGTTTTATCCAAATGACATTTTAAGCAGCGGTTTTTGTTATTGTTTTTTTTTGCGTAGCGATAGTCATGAATTTCGAGGTTATTTTTTTTATTAGACAACAGAAAACTAGCTTCATTGAAAAATATGTTGGGGAGGGGGGGTAAGGGGGAGGGGGATGGAGTGGTACAGTAATGGTAACTTAGTAGAGTATTTGTTTTTTTTTCCTAAAAATAACCTAAAATAACCTCAAAATAAAAATATCTTGAAAACTATGCATTTTCGCACTTTGGCTCCCCCCGCTCCCCCCCTACCCTGTCCTCCCCCTCCCCCCTACCTCCCCCTCCCCTCCCCTTCCTCCCTTTTTCGGTGTTGCTTAATCTAAAGTGCTTCCCAAGGTGTTTGAATGAAGACCGAAAAAGCAGTCCTCTGCCATAGTCCACTTTTTACCAAATAGCGACTGCACATGTGCTCAGCGTGACAGGTGGTGAGCCCATCGCCATTTAGGAATTTGAAAAGTCCTGACATTTCGATCGGACTTTTAAGTCACAAAATGGAAACATTACTTACTTTTTTATGTTTTGTTTTTAAATAAATGAGAAGTTAATCGACCGGTAACATCCACGATTATACGTACATGCTATAATTATAATAGACACTTTTGCAACACGGAGATGCATTTACATTTAGAGCACACGCTGAAACCTACCTTGCCTTTAAGTATTTATTACAAAAGAAATTGCTAGAAATTTAGTAGATTTAGAATTAGAAATACAAGCCCGGGATACTTTTTAGGGGCTAATGTAGCCGTTCGGTTGGATTTCTACGTTTTTTCGCTCACTGCTCACAGTTATGTCACGGTAATATGCTATTGCATAACATTATTATGTTCGCCGGTAATGTTCCGCCATCGATGTAGGTAATACTTCTTCGTTTGCCGCTTCTATACCGCCATCTTTCACGCACAGACGAACGAGTGCCATCGGCGACGGTGATCCAAGACCACGGCCGCTGGGATGGCGTGCAGCGGGTGCTGTTCGGCTCCGGCCTCCAGTTCTGGCTTCACCGGCTGCTGTTTCTCGACGCGCTAAGCTACCTCAGCCACGGCCAGCTCAGCCTCAGCCTCGACAGGTGGATACTGGTGGACATTGACGACATCTTCGTGGGTGAAAGAGGTGAGTCACTGAGCTTGTTTAAAATCCCTGATGAAAAGCGATTACCGTCATCCATTCACACCCGTAATACCAAAAGAATTGGCGGTTCTGGAGGCTGTTCCTCTACGCGCTGAGCTACCCCAGCCGCGGCCAGCTCAGCCTCAGCCTCGACAGGTGGATACTGGAGGACATTGACGATATAGAGTCACTGAGCTTGTTGGAAAACGATTACCGTCACGCATTCACACCCGCAATACCAGAGTTATTAGTTGTTCTGGAGGCTGTTCCTCATCGCGCAAAGCTACCTCAGCCATGGCCAGCTCAGCCTCAGCCTCGACACACTGGACACTGGCGGACATTCGTGGATGAAAGAGGTGAGTGTCTGAGTTTGTTTATAATGAAAAAGGTGGCAATCCACCTAACTGTTTACCTGATAGAAAGCGATCACCATCACGCATTCACACCCGCAATACCAGAAGAAGCTGTTCCTCGACGCACTCAGCTACCTCAGCCACGGCCAGCTTAGCCTTAGCCTCTACATGTGAATACTGGTGGACATTGACGACATCTTCGTGGGTGAAAGAGGTGAGTGACTGAGCTTGTTTAAAGGGAAAAGATGGCCATCTATCTAGCGGTTCACCTGATGGAAAGCGATTACGTTAGCGTCCATTTACACTCGCAATACCAGAGAAATTGCAGGTGCTTTGCTGGCCTTACGAGATTACGTTATAAAATCATATCAAACTTAAAACAAGACCTTCTTAACCTGCCTTTTGAAAGTCGAAATATTTTTTTGTCGGTGATCCGGAATTATGAAAGTGGCTTAACTTGCAATATCGTACCGCTAACGCGCCAGCCGTCTGCCCCATCGAGCCACTCATTCTCATTAGTGAACAAAACTTATGAAAATGGTTATTAAAGCATTCAGAAACACGACACAGCTTAAGTACCTAGTTTACGTTAATATTTCCCCTAAAAAACTATAATTATCCCTTTTAACAAAACAGCGTTAATCGAAAATGAAACTACTTAAAATAACTCTCAAATTATATCCGTTTAGAAAGTTCTAAGGCTGATTTCACAGTCACGCGTTTGATCAGCGCCGGCCACACGCGCGCGCTACACTACATAGTAGTTGCGCGTTTGAACTGCGTGATGTGATGACTATGAAACGCAACTACTATCTAGTGTAATTGTGACCGCGCGCGTGTGGCCGGCGCTGATCAAACGCGTGACTGTGAAGTCAGCCTAAAGCGCTTCACTAATATCGTTGCTCTGTTGCTTTGTGTGTTTCGTATTTTTTGATGCATTTGCATGCAGTAATGGTTTGCGATCACTAACCCGCATTTGGAAAAGGTGGTGATTAAGAAAATGTTGCTGGCTTAATCACCACGTACAGCATAAGGTCAGTCGTAGTGGAGATCCTCAGGGTGGGGCTTCAGCTAAGTTAACTTGATGCTTGCTGTTCGTGGTGCCGAGCCATCTCCATAGCATAATAGGGATGGTACTAGGTTAGTAGGTAGGCCAGACGTCCCCCTTTCCCGTCAAGATCTTTTCTGGGCGAAGGAAGAGGAGGAATGTCCCACATAACCCGAGATCGCCCTAAACCTCATTATAAACGTGAGACTGCATTTTACCTAGTGAAAAAAAGGGGACGCCTTGGTCCAACATTAGACGTCTGATGATGACGATGAGCTGAGCAAATTTGAAGTGTCTGTCCGCATCAGGGACGAGTATCCACGAAGTGGACGTGGCGGCCCTGTTAAGGTTGCTTCACACAGTTACGTGATTTGCCGGTGGCAGCACTGTCACTGAGAGCACTAACACTGACACGTGGGGATGCGTTCATAGAAAATGTATGAAAAGGACTGTGCCGGTACCGTGTCGGAACTGTGACTTCACTGATATGTGTGAAGCAACCTTTAGCGTCCCAGGCGGCGCTGCAGCGGCTCGTGCCCGGCTTTAGGTTCAACCTAAGCTTAGTATTCTTTTAGTGAACCGTGTGTGTACCCGCTACACACGGCTCATGACGATGAGCTAAGCTAATATGCAGTGTTTGTCCGCATCAGGGACGAGACTTCACGAAGAGGACGTGGCGGCACTCCTAGCGTCCCAGGCGGCGTTGCAGCGGCTCGTGCCCGGCTTCAGGTTCAACCTGGGCTTCAGCGCGAAATACTACCACCACGGCACCGCCTTGGAGAATCGCGGCGATGACGCGCTGCTTAAGAACAGGGAGAATTTCAATTGGTAAGTAACAGTTCTATGAGTCAATTTAATAGAGAACAGACAAAACACGATTACAGAATTAAGAGTTTAATTAAGATAAGACACAGTGCAAACATCCGAAAAGAACTAAACTCATGTGAAAGAAGTGGAGGAATAAATAAGACTAAAATTATTATTTATTAAGTATTGCCGACCAAATAGCAAATTAGCTTTGGCTCGTTGGTATTAGTCCTTGAGCTCAGTTTCATAGATTTTTGCTTATCATATTTTATTAAAGGAAACTTATATGATAATATATGCTTTCCCGTTGTGGGCTTAAAGCACATTATAAGTAATAATAAACTAAACTTATATTTTAAACTTACAATTAGTAAAAGTTGTTGCTATGCTAACCTGTGATTTAAATACTATGCGTATTTATTAGTATAAGCCATGGCAATAGGACGATGCGAAAGAAAATAGTTGATCTTTTCGTCGTGACCGTCTGCTAATGAAATGGGTCTGGCTGCAAAGTTATTTCCTTTATTTTTTCTTTCGTGAACTATCTTCGCTTTACAAGATACAAGCTGAAGTGTACGGCTCTGTCTCATTCATTTAGTTACAATTAAGACTTAATGCATTTTAAAGATGAACATGGAGTTTTTAATAGAAAACATATCTGAATATAAATATGTTTATCATCATCGCCTATAAGCTTTACCACGCCGGTTATTGTCATATTGTTGCATAATGTGGTGAGGTCAGCTATAGACCAAAAGCAAAAAAGGACCAATGGCAACGGCTTAACCTGCCTACCGATAAAGAGATACATTTGTATGCCGTAAAATTGCCGATATTTTATTATGTTTTAATTTGGTTATCATCCAGTGACCTGTCATTGTGAAAGTTACTTATAATGCCCCATCGCGATACGAACGGGCTAGCCGTCGCTCCAACCAGTTCCCATAGGAATAGAAATTGACATATTTCAAATATGAATTAATGTGTCGTGCGCGCTCGCGTAAAATATTCAAACGACATATGACATGCCACAACTTTTAATGTGAAACCCAAAAAGTCATATTCAGTGGTGTTGTCCACAATAAAAATGGGTACATCGATCACTTTACACGGCAACACAATACAACGGCGCAACAACAGCATCGACAGCGATTTATACGGAAAAAACTAACTGTCCGGCGGACTTCCTAATTCCGAACAGGCTAAATGAGAAAATGACCGAGTGTGCGCGCCGCCGCCTCGTCTAGTCTCACTGCAGCGTGCAGTGATCCCTACGGCGAGTAAATAAGGGTCAGTTGCGAACTTTCCTTTTCTATCTACACACATTTCACTGAGCAGATGGTTCGCAATCCACGACGCGCCTCCAACTTTGGAATGCTTCATCCGATCTGATCGTTTGTTTATTATAACATTCCGGACAATTCGCCCGCTAGTTTTAGTTGGGTTGGGATAAAAGTCGTAATTTAGCCTGCGAATGGTATTCTCCTTTGTTCGGTTTACGGTGTTTTAATTGAAGCATAGGAAACGTAAGCATAGGCTTAGGCTATGCATAATTAGTAGTGCCGTTAATAAAAAAAAATTGTTTCGAAGATGTTTTGAAAGTGATCAATTTCAGAGAAATTGCGATTGATAAATTGTTACCTACTTTACAATCAGGAACCGTACTTCCGCAGGTGCGTTAAACCGTCGGTGCCCGTTGTTATCTGATAGCAGTTGCGTTTTGCCAGAGTAGTGGGTGTATAGGAAGAAGAAACTCCCCTCACCCTCACCATCTTTGGAAGGGTGTCCCACACAGCCACCGAATTTCCCCGATGCAGTGGTATGTGTAAACCCGAGAAATACAAAAAAATATCATTCACAAAAAATTTACATCTCACCTCTTTGTCACCAGGTTCTGTCACATGTGGAATCACCAGCAACCGCACCTGTACAACAACGTGTCCCAACTGGAAGCGGAGATGATGATCAACAAACAGTTCGCCCTAGAGCACGGCATACCGACCAACTCCTGCTACTCCGTGTCCCCGCACCACTCGGGCGTGTATCCGGTGCACGAGCCGCTCTACGAAGCCTGGAGGAAGGTGTGGGACGTGAAAGTCACCAGCACTGAGGAGTATCCACACTTGAGGCCGGCTAGGTGAGCTATTGCTTTTTTTTTTTAATACTTTTTAGACTCTTAGCAAATTACGTAGGTATCTACTGAGGCCGGTTAGGTGAGTGTCTTTAAAATAGGTCTGGGGCGTGAAAGTCACCAGCACTCAGGAGTATCCACACTTGATGCGGGCTAGGTGAGCGTCTTTTGTTTTCTTGTATCCTTGTCTTCACTCTAGGGATAAGCAGTTTACCTTCATCTCGCCTAATATTAAATGATGATAAGGTGAAATCACACCTCACCCGTAGTTCTCAACTGCAGAGGCACTGGCTATATCTTTGTTTTAAAGTTAGTGAACCAAAAACGCTGCTTGCTGGAAATGTGTTTTGGTTTGGTCCTGACAGGATCATCAAATTACATTCAATTAATCTGAGTAATTTAGAACGTTTTGTATGATAACTGGTACAGCGCCACACAAACGGTAAACGGACTTTAAAATTGCCCAGTCATCCCGTGGATACGGATCCAATGCCTTAACGCGCCTACTCGAGTTCGCAACGTATTAGTGCTAACGTGCCAAGCCAGCTGATTATCGTCAAGGCTATCTTGCAATGTACAGACGCCATCAGGTTAACCTGCCACAAAATGTAAGATTTTGTCAATCAATTCTGAACTTTATGTCAGGAGATATAAGAATCAATATCGATTAGAGAAATTTGATAGTTTTGGATATTTTGCCCTGCTGTCGTGTATACTTGAAAATGCTCCACGGAACACAATGAAGCTCATTACACTACTAAAAGTTTCACGATCAGCCGCGCAACTAACGGCAGCAATAAAGGTAGTTAACGCCGAACTGGAACTATTTGCGGCCACCGTTTGAGGGAGTCGTCGTGCGCTGAAATTGCTTGCGCAATCGGGTAAGTTAAGCAACTTTGCTGTGGCAGATTCTTGGATGGGTGATCAAATTTATGATCTCTCGAGCGAGCTCTGTACATTTCAGCTGTTGGTCCCGGTTTTTAGTTAGATTAGCCGACCTCACCATATTACACGTTTTTAAGTTGATGACGATGATTTGCGGGCAGTGTAATAACCCAATTGAAGAGTCCACATAAAGTCCGTTACGTCTGCCAGAGACGCGACAACGCCAGTACTATGTAATCCTAAAAGATTTTTTTTAAATTATTTTTTAGTGTATGTATTTGTCTGGGTTTTGGGCTTTTTATAGTCCCTGAGATTTCATGATTAATCAGGCAGTACTTAGAGGTTTTTCTTTAGGATACATAATTTTATAATAAATTCTAAATTATTGTCTTATTAGCAGCGTCTTAGCGATTTCGTCGGCATAAGCACCCCGTATCCCGTGACAAATTTCCTATTTTTTTTTTAATTAACTTTGTTCTGCCAACACAACAAAATAAGACTGTCAAATCGGTCAACCCGTTCTCGTGCTTTACGCTTAACAACTTGGCGATTCATTTTTATGTATGTAGGCTTCGATCATATAAACCATAGATACACGATTGCTGCTTGAAAAACGGCACCACGAAAACAAGGCATAAATCATGCCTTGTTTAGCTTTAAAAAATTCGAATTTAGAACTTTGTTCCAACTTGCTTGAATCTAGCGAGCCTAGTTCCGAAGTGATATAACTCTAATAATATTTTTAAGAAATCGTACTTTAATTCCCAAACTTTTAGGTTTATTTTACAATAAATGTTTATCTTTATATCTCGTTTCTTTTCTTGGTAATTTTTATTTCACTTCTTCATTTTACTGTCGGAGTCATAACGTATTATGTAGGAAGCATACACAAAATTACTTAACCGTATCCAAATATGGTGTATATTTTAATAAATCAAAGGAGGGGGGAGGGACGGACGGACGGACATTATTTAACTTTGATTTTGTATGAAACCGTGCATCTATTGTTTATATAATCGAAGTTTAAAGGCATAGATTAGTATTATAGAATAGTGGATGTAAAATTTGTATTAGTATTAGTGGATGTAAAATTTGTCAAGGTTTTGGGCTTTTTATCCTGAAATTACTAGATAATCTAATCAGTCATGACATGACATGAGTATTTCGCTTTAAGAACCTAAACTCAAGTGAATGGAACAATGGTCAACCTTCTGAGTTCAGACACCTGTAGATAGTGTTGATACTAAACAGGGTCTAATAAAATCAATAAGCAAACGTTTAAGGGCGGTAATCAGTCTATACTATATATATATATATACTATATCTATACAGTCATCATTCTAAATACAATGACAAAAAATGGGCTCCAGTTTTAGAGTGATTTTTCAAAGTTATGTTTTCTAACAAACTAATTCAATTAAAGTAATGCACATCATGAAACATGCTGTATCTTTACTAACACGCACTCAAGCCTCAATAAAAAGATAGCTCAGTGTGCTCAGAGTTTAGTGAGTATGTTCGGCTATCTTGCATAAGCGCGTAGTACAGCTTTGTGTTTGGAAAGGGTGTATTTTTTTGGTTAATTATGATAATGTTTTGTTGATTATCTCGGTAAGGAGCCTGTAGTGTTGGACCAAATTCGGTGAGCATGCTCAGTGTGATGTATATATGCTCCCCTTAAACGTTCGCTTATTGATATTGTTAGACCCTATATAGCCGTACATGGCGATCTAAAATGCTCTTGAAACGGCTTTTCTCATACTACGAAGCTTAACTCATCAATTCCACTACAAGTCCCGCGATCGGCGGCGAATCGCTAACGATAGCAATAACAGTGGTCCGTTAGCTGGAACTACTGTTTGCGGGCGGCATTTCCAAACTCCTACCGACCGCGGCGGATGCGTTGCGGTGGCGGCCGGCGCCGGCGGCGACAATGAAATTCCAATAATTATATCTAACACGTGTAGTGGCAATGTTGAATTATTTATAGGTAAAGATGTGAGCCGTGTGGTATAGTAATAACTCCCACCCCTCTCTTCCCTTGGGTGTCGTAAAAGGCGACTAACGGACTAAAGAGTGCAAATACATCCAACAGTATAAGCGGCGATGGGTTTACCACCTATGACGCTTAAGCACATATGCAGTTGTTTTTTGGTGAAACGTAAACAATAACAGTGGACTGCTTTTGCAGTCTAGTATCTGACTTCTCTCTGGTCTGGTCTAGTGAGCGCCTTCACATCAGGCGACTTAGCAGCGCGACTGTCGCGCGTTCTAAATAAATGAGAGCCGCGTGGATGCAGCGATATATACGTTACACTAGATAGGCCCTTCCGAACACGCACTATGTTCCACTCATCTGCGGAGTCGACTCGGCACCTTGCTTTAGTGTGGCTTTGACAATCGCGCGTGCGGAGCGGCGAAAATAATTCTTTATTTATTTTCAAAGTGTATACCTAGACGTTTACTATAATTCAGTTTGTCAAGTAAGTGAAATTAATTGTTATTCAAGTCATTATTATGTAGTTATATCGTATTATTAGAATAGAAAAGATATTTTTTCAATTATTGTTATTGACAATCTATTTGGGACGCCATCTTGATACACACTACGTTGCCTTTGACCGATCTGGCGCTGCGGCGTTGCGATCTCTGTCTGTTGGTTAGACGACATTTAAATGTTGAAGCGCTGCAGCGGCTGCAGCGAACTTTAGGTCTCTCATTCCAGAATTTGAACAAATGGTTTGTATGAACGTTCTTGTCTATACTTCTAGGTCAATGCTTGGATGTGCTTTGGTATGAACCGCGCCGCGGCCGCGCCGCTAAGTCGCCTAATGTGAAAGCGTTCTAACCCTTCGGGGAAAATATTCGTGATTATTTAAGTATTAATGTATGTATATATGTTATGGTAACTGTTTGCGGGCGACGCGTCGCATTTCCGAACTCCTATCGACCGCGGACGTTGCGCTGCGGCGGCGGTGACAATGAAATTCCAATAATTATGTCACTATTCGCTAGAAATGTGGTTGCCGCTCACCTAACACATGCAGCGGCGATGTTGAATTATCAATTATGATGTGGAATTTTGAATAAATATTGCGTTACGAGCGAGCGGCGCGATAATGACAACACGTTATTATTTACTGTGGTACCCCAATTTCAGTTTCAGTTGTGGGTGTATTGAACGTCCGATGCGTGGGTATGCCTGTTACCTTTTAAAATTATTTTACGATGTTATTTTTTTAACCGACCTCCATTAAGGTTCTCAGTTTCAGAGGCTTTCAGTTTGTCTGTACTCTGTAGGTTTATATATTTATTAGTTTATGTATATCTCCCAACATTTTAAGGGCGCTAATGCTGTAAGCGAGCGTAGGTAGCATCAGTATAGAAATACGATCAGCCAAATAATTAATTTACAAGATTAAGATTGACATTTGGTTACACGTCATACTTAATCAGAAGTCATAAGGTCTACTTTCGCTTACAACTACAACCCACAAATTGACAATCGTTCGTTCAACCTTGAAGATATTTTTAATTTGCAGAAAGTCTTGTCTGCTTGAAAAACGGCACCACGAAACAAGGCATTAATCAGAAATATGCCTTGTTTTGCTTTCAAAATTTAAATTTAGAACTTTCTTTCAATTTGCTTGAATCTAGCGAGCCTTGTTCCAAAGTAATGTAACTCCAACAATATTTTTAATGGAGTAACAGCACTTTGTAATTAGTACTAAATAAATTACGCAATATGCCCTAGCAATAGTATACTCGTTATCATTTAAGATCGGACTTAATCTAAAAGATCCATAAATAATTATACTTATTTGATAACATCCATCCTGTGACGCAAAGTGCCAAGTGTGAGTTTTATTCTTTATCACCTGGGAAGTGGGAGATGCTACTTTCAATGCCAATTTTCAGTAATTTATTTAATTTAGCCTACAATCATCGAGCACTGAAAATAGAGCGATTGGAACCTAACTAAATAGAACATTTAAAAAATAAACCTCTAAATACGTATTTAAATAAAATAAAATAAAACTCTATGACATAATTCGAATAAAACTCGCACTAATAGGCCCTCTCTCGTTTGCTTACCTTTTACGATCCTAAACTGAACGTAGTAACGTCCTCCAAACTCCTCCAAGATCGGTTACCTTCCATTAATGAGGCCTATGACGGTACAAATTGAATCACATAATTTACAGGCAGTAAACGGTACAGCGTAATGTGGCGATAGCAATCAAAGCGCGCGCCGGCCGCCGCCCCGCGAAGCACTTTTGTGTCAGCGAAAAACTCAACTTGAGGTGGAAACGGCCTTCTCGAGATGAACACAGTATACTAAAATTGAGAGATAAAAGGAATATGATAGCGCATTAGCTTTGCGAAGTTTACTCAGTAGGTACTTACCTACTGAGTAAACTTCGCATACCTTACGTTGGAATATTCAACGTAGATGGTAGATCCATATATGGAAAGTAAAGGGTGTGTGCTGAGGATGAAACCACCTATCAATATAAACAACTTTCATTTTACTATGAAACCAACATTTTTTTGCGTCACCATAATTTTAGTTATAATGTTATACATCATCTGCATATAAACTAGCTAATGTGATGTCATAAATAGTAAAAGTTTACTTTTGTTGATAAGTAGACATCATTCATCTCCTTTCGACAATTTTACCTACCGCTCTGTATAACCTGTATAAAAGTCGAAAATATTTTGGTCAACATTCTAATTCTTTTTTAAACTTCTCGTATACATACTTACCAAATTTTTTAATTAAAATATAGAAGCCTAAAAAATTATGCAATTCCGAATATTTTAAGACATTCTTATAGTTTAGACGTTAGGATCATTGCAAGTAATTATACAATAAAGATGCGATCAAAAATGCGCCCCCCCTTAATTGGAGTCGAAAGCATTAGACTCGTTAATTAGTTAATTCTAGCAATAAAGATAACTTTCAAAGACTTTAATTAGCCTGTCCAATGTAATTACAAGGGGCGGCGAACGAGTTCGAGTTCAAGCTCCATCGGATAGCAGAGCTATTGCATAACCGTACGTGGTGGCTCACAAGAACTTGGGAATCACATAATTTTCCAACAGTACGAGTTACAGTGAGTGCTCTCCTCTTTTACTATTGTGGTAGCCGACGGAGTTCATGGTTTTTGTACTGGCATCCAATAAGTACATTAAACTTCCATTGCCGATATTTTGCCAGTTGGAAAACTAAAAGACTATAGATAATAATATTAAGTAAATATATAATAATAAATTTATGATATGCGATACGTAATAAACGATTTTCTTGACTGTTCTGACAAACTCCGTGCTGCAGACGGGGCGCGCTAAGCCGTTAGTCCCGGTTGTTATCTTGCGAAAGTATAGTCGTCAAAGACCACCAAACAGTGGGACATTCATATTTTTTTTATAGAATTTGCTTAAAAATGGGAAAGATGGTACTTTTTAAAGACAACGTCACATACGTGTTGTCATCACGTGCTACCTCGCCCTCTGTCAAAGCCTTGTCCAGTAGGGACGTACAATTCCACATCCCACTTACTGACCAAGGATTCTCTTTGACTCAGATTGCGTCGTGGCTTCCGTCACAGAGGCGTGATGGTGTTACCAAGGCAGACGTGCGGTCTGTTCACGCACACTTTACTGCTGGAGCGGTACCCGGGCGGGCGCCAGCGGCTCGACCGCTCCATACAAGGCGGCGAGCTCTTCCAAACGGTCATCAATAATCCTGTAAGTACTTTATGTCAGATTTCCTCACTAATTTTGTCATAGAAAAGTGATGGTGTTACCGCGTTAGAGGTGTGGCCTGTTCTCGCACACTTTACTGCTGGAGAGGTACCCGGGCGGTCGCCAGCAACATACCGCTTCACACAGGGCGGCTGGCTCTTTCAAACGGTCATCAATAATCCAGTAAGTAGGTACTTTAGGTCAGATGTCGTCGCTGTTTCTGTTATAGTGGAGTGATGGTGTTATCGTGGCAAAGGCGAGGTCTGTTTACGCACACTTTACTGCTGGATAGGTATCTGGGAGGGCGCCAGCGGCTCGACCGCTTTATACAAGGCGGCGAACTCTTCCAGACGGTCATTAATAATCCCGTAAGTACTTTAAGTCAGATTACGTCGCTGTTTCTGTAATAGAGGAGTGATGACCAGAGGTGCGGTCTGTTTACGCACAGTTTACTGCTGGAGAGGTACCCCAGGCGGGTGCGCCAGCAGCTCGACCGCTCTATACAGGGCAGCGAGCTCTTGCAGGGGGGCGATCGCGCTAAATAATCTCAACCAAGCCACAACTGAACCGCAGCTGTTAGACCTACCTACCTCTTAAAGTGCTATCGCGTTTGACACACGCGATGGCGCTATACGAAGTTGGCAGAACGGCTGCCGGCTGCGGTTCAGTGTGGTTTGGTTGAGCTTATTTAGCGCGATCGCCCTCCAGGTCGTCAAGTATTTCGATGAAATTAATATTGTGGGGTTTAAAGTCACTCGCGTCCGCGTCCCTAGATTTGGCTTAGGAACTAATTCGTCAAGCAGAAAGAAAGTTCCAATTGGTCAAATCAGAACCAAAGCACGCGGTACAAACACACTTGACCAATTGGAACATTCTTTACACTTGACCAATTGGAACTTTCTTTTTGCTTGACGAATTTGTTCCTAAATCCTAGATTTACCCTTGAGACCTTACACGTGACCTTTGCTTGGTGCTACATGAGTGGTAGAGCCACGCTGCGTTGCTGTTGTGTTTCGTCCGATGAGTGAAAGTACCGGAGTCCCATATCCCCTCCCCCCGCTGGTAAACACCCCCCCCCCCCATTTCATACTTTTCATCGCCTCTGTGGTCTAGTGGCTAAGCCACCGGTTTCAGACCCAGAGGTCCCGGATTCGATTCCCAAGTCCGCCTGGCTAGCTACCACCATTTATCTAAGTCTGTCGCCATAACAACGATGTTTATAGCATTGTTGTGTTCCGACAGTTTGAGATAAGATAGCCAGTTCCTCAGTGGTTGAGGATTCCGGGTTCGTGCGCTTCCACCTTCGGCTTTATCGTCACTTCGTCACTTGCCATCAGGTGAGATGAAGACCAAGCGCTTAGCCGTAGTAGAAAAAAAACTCCTTCCTCAAGACCGGCAACGCATCTGCGACTCTTCTAGTTTTAGTTGGGTCCATGGGTGGTGGTGATTAATTTGTAATTTTCATTAGGCATTTTTACAAAAAAAAAAAATATGTATAGTATTTTACGATGTGTTTTACAAAGTGCTGTGGGTCTACTAGTGTATTAATTACCTGCTACTACAACAGGATCAGCCAGTCGCGAACGTTTTGTGGGTGTGCGTAATTATTGCAATCAGCATTCACCAGCCATCGATTTCATAGCCGCTGTAACCAGATCGCTATCACGCCAGTGTCCCTGAATACGTAGGTAGGTACCAATAATTTCAAAGGTCTCGGAATCGATTAACGGAATACCGTGACATAACAAATTTGAATAATTGTCGTTAGAAAATTTACAACCATAAAATGGTAATAGGAACATCAATACAGAGACTTTATACCTACTTACTCTACTTAATGTTCCGAACATTGAGTAGAGTAGTTTCTGTATTGTTTCTTTCTGTTGAAGAATCCAATAGTATAAGACATTTACTATCCCGCCCTCTCCTTTCCTCTCCCGGACTACACGTGCTGGTCTTAGGAACCACCATCATACTGTACAGACTATCAGTACTCGTACCAAAAAATTTGGCAAGTCGTTCCTCTGTAAGACCATTCGGCTTTGGAATTCTTGCCGGTGCATGTTTTTTCCAGCTCCTACAGTCCCGGGTCTTTTAAGCGGGGCGTGAAACGGCATTTATGCAGGCTGTCATGAATGGGTGCGCTCGTCATCGTGCTTATTCCACGGTGGGGAGCGCTCTCATTATTTTGGACTGCATAGGCTGCTTACCATCAGGCAGGATGCAGTCACTATGACGAGTCATAATAGAAAAAAAAACTACCACTTTAAACTATCGCGTTGCATTGCATTAAAACTGTTTTAACGGGACCTAACACGATTAATTTTGTAGGTAGTAAGTACATATCTACTTATTGCTTGACCACGTTTAAGTTGAACGTGGTCAGTACGCTTGTGACCACGGCCCTTGTGACCACGGCCGCAGCTTCGCGGCCGAAACGTCAAGCAGTAGGTAAGTAGATTATATACTTACTTACAAAATTAATCGTGTTAGGTCCCGTTAAAACAGTTTTAATTAACTACCACATTAACTATAACACTAGAATTGTATGGCAAAATAGCAGAAGTTCACGAAAATCACGAAAACATATTTTCACTAATGTTTCAATTCCTAGTAAATTGCAACGAGACGCGTCTGCCCGCAACTATGTTGAATTTTATTTCAACGGCGTAAAATAAATTGAATGAAATTTAGCGTTCATAGTTTAACCTTATGACAGGGTGCTGACCCACATACGCCAATTACGTACTGATAAAATAATTCACCGCGTTTAATGGATGATGGCGAATAGGTGGGGTGGGGCCGGAGTACGTTTTGTTTCACTTAGTCATGCTTTACGCGGTCCACTTGCTTGCGCGCGAATCCTACATTGTTAATTGTTCGCGTGTTCGGCGTAATGTGATGTCATTAATATTTTACTGAATAAATCACTTTATAAATTGACTTAGATGTTTTGTTTTCAGTCTGTGAAATGCGTGTATACCTAAGTGAAATTGTTGATATGTGGGAGTGAAATTAACTAAACTATGTACGTTAACAGCATATGAGGTGGCATTTAATCAAGTGCAAGGATATTAAATAAAAGTCTTTGACTTTAAAATATACATACATACACATAATAACGACTATTATCCCCGAGAGGTTAGTCAGAGACTAGGTAACGAGGACCGCAAAAGCATATCCATAGTCCACTTTTCACCAAATAGCGACAGCACATGTGCTCAGCGTGACAGTTGGTGAGCCCATCGCCGCTCGATGCTGTTGGATGTATGTGCAGTCTCTAGTCCGTTAGTCGCCTTTTACGACACCCAAGCAAGGGAAGAGAGGGGGTGGTAGTATTTTTCACCTCTACGCGACACAGTTACTTAGTAGATTAGAGTTACTTTTCCTTAAAAAAGTTAAAAAAGCTACCAAAGAGGACACTTAACTTCTGTATCTTGCCCACAGATCAACGTGTTCATGACGCACATGTCCAACTACGGCAACGACCGCCTCGCCCTATACACGTTCGAGTCCGTGGTGAAGTTCCTGCGCTGCTGGACCAATGTGCAACTAGCGTCCGCTCCGCCGCTCGCGCTCGCCGACAAGTACTTCCAGCTGCGGCCCGACGAGCTCAACCCGCTGTGGGGGGTATGTGTACCTCTAATAATGTGTAGTGTAGTTAATGTGAAAATAAAGTTCTTAAAATTCGGCCCTATACATATTCAATTCCGTCGTGAAGTTCCTGCGCTGCTGGATCAACGTGCAGCTATTGTCCGCTTCGTCGCTCGCGCTCGCCGACAAGTACTTCCAGCTGCGGCACAACGAGCTCAACCCGCTGTGCAGGGTTGAGTGTACCTGTAGTATAGTGTGGTGTAGTGTAGTTTATGAGAAAATACATACATAGGATCACAGCAACGTATAACATTGACGTTTGGCGGTAAAAAAAGTATTAGGAATGCCGTTATCCTGTCGGATTCTGAGCAATATTATTAGTCGGATTCTTAGCACCTGGTTTAATATCGCCTTGGTTAGACAAACTTTCGGATTTGTAGTGAAGTTTCTTCGCTGCTAGTCCAACGTCCGCTTTGCTTTTGCGTCGGGCACCTCCGGCGCCGTCGCCTGTCTATTCCACAGAAAAGTATTTCTGCAATCTGAAAGCACTGAGGAAGAGATATGAGGGGAGGGGGGATACCTGCATCAACAAAGTAGCATATCAGTTATAACTACTTCGTAAATAGGTATCACGAAAATAGTAAGAAAACAAAATACATTTATTCAAAATTGTTGTCAAAAACGCAGAAATTCAGTTGATTTACTTTTAGAGTTTAAAATGATTTAATAGTCGTTGAACAAATGTTACTCTACAATACAGGCAATAAAGTCCATAAATAGCAAAAATCCATACGTTTAATTAATTGAGGCCTACCCAGTGCTATCGATATTCATTAATACTCCTATCATAGGAGTATTAATGACTTACCAACATTGTTACATAGTAACAGCTGTTACCATAAACAAGATCTCTCTACAATAATAGATTGATTGAATACGATTCAAATATTTATTTGCGTATAAATATTACCATGTATAAATATATACTTAATAATAAACATTACCAAGCGTAACATAATGCAACTACGTAGGCATATTATGTTATACGCATGGTTTGTTACTAATTACATAATTGCTCTTTTGAAATACGAAGCTGTTTACATGAGTAGTACTTAAAATCCCTGAATGTTTCATTTTAATTTAAGTAGCAATATATTGCTGGGTAGACGGGAAAATATTGAGAACGATGTGCTTGAATGTTGTGAAAATCGTAATACCCAATCGCTATTTTGGAATATTCCAATAACTTCTTTTCAGATAGCAGCTTTTAAACATGAATATTATCAAAAAAAATAATAGTAAATATTTAATGGAAAAGCTAGTTACGCCTGACGGCACAGCAGTTTGCGCGTTCCAGTTACGATCTCAAAAGTTAAGCAACTTGCGCAATGCCGGGTCACTAATAGATGGGTGACTAACTGGACTAGATGATAGACGACCTCCGTGGTCTAGTGGTTAGCACGCCGCGCCGGTTCTGGCGTCGCCATCTGGTCCCGACGGCGAGACGGTTTTGATTCCCGGTCGGGTCAATTTAGAAATTATAGTTATACTTACCTATTGATTTCGGTTCTAGGTGTTTTTTTTTGTATGAAGCCTAAGTATGTTTATCTTTTATCTAACCAATAAAAATAAGTTTTGAACGAAGGTATGATAAAATGTTTACTAGAAAAAAAAAGACTGGTGTAAGATTGAAAAAGTTATTTACTAGTTTAGTTAAGTATTAACTAAAATCAGACCTATATTAGCCAGTTGCGGGATATTACCTACACTTTTTTTTTCCAAACATCATGTATAATATTCAAATTATATTAAATGGTCGTATCGGCACTCTATAAATATAAATATCGCACGCAGGGCTTGGAATACCGGTATTTTCAATTACCGGTACCTTTGACTTAAATAAGGTACCGGTAATCATAATACAGGTTAACCGATGAGTACCGGTAAGTAAGATTGTGGTAGTACCGGTACTATACAGATATAATACAGGTAGATACTTATACCGGTACCAAGTAACCAAATTCGTTAGTGCGAGCGAGAGATACAGAGTAGATAAATAAGTGGCGCTTGGATTGGCTAACTGCACTGCATTTCGCACGGCCGCAGTGCACAGAGTTCACTGCATATCTCGTGATAAACAGACTGGCAACGTCGCAGAGAGATACCGATATTCACGTGACAAACAGACTGGCAACGTCACTGATAGGTACCAGTATTTTTAAGTTACTATACCGGTACTCGTGGAAGAATCGGTATCCAGGAACCGAAATGGAAAATACCGGTACTTACCGATATAATACCTTTATTTTCGGTACTGGTTCCAAGCCCTGCTCGCACGTAAGTGGTATGAACGACGACGTACGACTGTAAATATTTCATTGTCTCGCGAGATATCTGAAATCACTAAAACATGGAGAGAAATTGGAAATATGTATCGTGTGCTACAGAATGCAAGCTGCATTGTTTATTGTCCGAATTAAATAATATTTCAGCCGGGAATGTTACCAAACGTATTCCAATTTTCAGATGAGCGTGAAAACGGCGTCATAACTTTTGATTGTACCGAACGCGAATTTTGTATTATCATAAAATATTTGAGTAAAGCCTTGCTGGATGATATCTGAAAGTTTAAAAATATAATACTAAATGGAATAATGTGCCTTGAAAGGAGATTAATGAGGCTTTTTAATGTTCCAGTGCTCACTGTCGTATTAATATCGTTACGCTACGCTATGAAAATGATCAATTAATGGTTGTAATGAGCTTTCAGATTCGTATTCTGTGTGTGGGCGCAGATGCCCCGCTGAATATTTACGGAACAGTTTTATACTGATATCCTATGAATTAATTTTACAATTAAAACATTGAATTCATGAAAAATCTACTTGTGATCGTTTTCAGTGAGGAATTTATCTTATTAAATGGATTTGAGATGTGTTTATAATCACTGAAGAGCGATTAACATTGCACATCCCAAATCCCAGGAAATAAAATAAGTAGGTACACAAATTATGCTGACACACAGATCCCTTCAATGATGTAGGTAGTAGGCCTAAGATACGACAGGATTTTCTGTAATTCGTTTCTTATTAGACGAAGGAACGGGCTGTTCAGTTAACCTTTCATCTATATATGGTTACTAATTTAATTTTTTAATCAAAGTTGCAGATATGTTATGAAATTATAAAGCTTTAATAGGTCAAGGATTATAAGACCGCTGGCGGTCGCGAAACAATTGATTTTCAATTGTCTCTGGTTTTACGGTGCTCAAGGGGTTAAATAACATTACATAACATTAAATAACATTCCATTCCATAAGTCAGATTTCTATTCTCAGATCATTTCAATTATAGCATTTTTACTATAATTTTTACTGCATTACGAAATATTTTATAAATACATAGTCTGGGTTGGCCACAAGTTGGCTTAGTGTAAAAGTCACGGCTTCTGACTAGCTGAGAAACAACACGATCGAGGTAACACTTTATGGAGCCCTCCAACGCTTCTAGTGTAACGCCGCAAGTTACGCGAGAGCTTGTAAAACACTACGCCATATTCATAAAAGTGTCTATTAAACCTATTTCAGTTATTATTGTGATACGTTTATGAGCCTATTTCGTGTATGACGTAAAATACAATGATAAACACTTCGAATTGCTGAAATAGCTTTATGTTTTCGCGGTTTTGCCTTAACCCATAAAGTCTGTCTAATTCCTTTTCTTTTGTTCCTTGAAACATCTTCTTCTATGAGCAAGTAGGTACTTATAGCATAAAAAAAATTAGACATTGCCAATGTGGGTAGCATATATTTTTTTTTATTAACCTATATAATGTCCCATGGATTAAGCATATTTATACTTTATACACACACAGTTGTATTGTATGTGCCCATATCCAGCTATGGAGTAGATACGAATGAAAGAGGCGATCGTGCGGAAAGTAGTCACTTCCTAGAATTCTAGTTGGTTCACGTTACAGCCTTGCAGGTGACGATGAATTCTGCCTATGTGGATGCCGCATAGTTCAACTGTCTCTATACTAGGTACGCACAGTTCTATGAGATCATTTCCGTCTTTCGTTTCTTGTTAAAAACATTATCATCATAATCATGCGGAATGTCGTCCACTGATGGCCAAAGGCGTCCCCCAAGGATCTCCACTGCGATCGGTGTTGTTGCTGCTCGCATCCAGCGGCTACCCGCAACATTCACCAGGGGGACTTATTATATATCTTAAATACCTATCGCAATACCTTTCAAGTAGAAGTACATTGCCTCCTCGCTAGTTTAGTATTTTAAAAATTTGTTACACACTTTTAGAAAATCTCCCTTCGTTTGTTTTTATTTATGTTAATTTTTATTTAATTTGACGTGTTACATTTTATGTTAACTTTTTCTAGGTGCCGTGGTTTCAAAAAGACCCGTATAACTGATTTATTTTAATGTGTTGTGCCCGCGTAAACTTAACAAAAAACAAAAAGTATCTACAACCGAACCTTTTTCAACAGAATCCATGCGACGACATCCGCCACCGCCGCATCTGGTCTAAAAGCAAATGGTGCGGTACACTGCCGCGCGTTCTGGTCATCGGCCCTCAAAAGACGGGCAGCACCGCCCTCTACACGTTTCTGGGCATGCACCCCGCGCTCGCGCCCAACATGCCCAGCCCGGCCACGTATGAGGAGCTGCAGTTCTTCAACAACAACAACTACCTCAAGGGCCTCGACTGGTGAGTGAGCTACCTTAACCGCTTGTTTGTCACGAAGACTAACTGTTCACGAAGACTAACTGTCACTCCACAGTTTAGGTACACACGGCGTCAGATCAACCTACCCTAAACTGTCAAATTTCTACAATCAATTTTAAACTTTATTGTTTGGTTCTAAGGATCAATATTCATTGGAGAAATTTGTTAGGTTAGGTTAGGTTAATCTGACGCCGTGTGTACGTTCGGCCGGCGCGCCTCCCGGGCAGGCGTATGGCAGCAGGTTGCCGCTCGCGACGCACGCTCCACGTCGCGCGTAAAACGAACGATCATTTCAGTGATTTTAGCGCACCGAACAATGACTATTGAACGATCTTATAATCCGTCTAAAAGATACTGTTGTGTTTACGGGTGTCTAAATAAAAGAAGGAACAATGAATCTGATTTATTTAATATATTGTTACATTTGAGATTTTGTCCCTTTTGGGGAAAAGGAAGAAAATCCCAAATGCAAGCTTCAGTGGGTTGTTATCAAATAAAACCATAAAATGTTCAACAGCTAGGCAGTATATTGTAAAAGAACACACAAATATTTTGTCCAACAACAATAAAATAAAATTATAAATTTTATTTCATTCTTATTATTTAAAAGAGGGGGGTTAGTCACAATTTTGTCTTAAATTATGTTAGGTACAATTCATCTACGTTACTCCTTTTAATTTATTTAGCCGAAAATCATAAATAAAAACTATCAGTCGAAATTGACCCTAGGGTCAATCTCAAATGAAAGTTCAACAAACTTTCTATTAATTTTGCCAACTATAATTTACTGTTTAAAGTAATCTAAACCTTATCGGTTCGGGTCGGTGATAATTTTAATTTAAAATAAATTTTATAATACGGTTCCTACTACTGCCTAACCAGCCAGCTAATATCTCAGTCGTACGAGCTATGGTCGTGAGTGGGGGTCGGGATAAAGCCAATACCGTTCGGAGTATGAAGTTGAAATTAAAATTAAATTACTCCGTCTATAAAAATATTAAATTAAATGTTTTAAACCGTTTAACCGTATCAAAACTCTCACACGTTTAAAGCCGATACTCTAGAGAACCGTGGGGTTATACCGATATTAAATAAATATTTATGGACGCCAGGATCGTATAGTCGATCCGAATCTGGAGACGATGTCACCATACAACTTCACACAGGTCGAACTCGCAGATCCTCAAAGGTTTCACAACTTCACCAACGCTTGGTGTTGTTGGATATAAAAGAAAATACTATGTTAAGGTTTCGAAACCCTAATGTAAAAATATATTCCTGAATAACGAACGATTAAACCCAGAGTGGGGGTACAAAAAAACCGTCAACGCCTGTGCGGCGACAGCTCGCTGGCAGCAGGTGGCCGCTGGTGCCCCGAAGAGCCAGGTCTCGCGTCCAGGCTTTAGGGCCCAGCTCTAAATCCTGGCGGCGAGACGGGCCTCTCGAAGCATCTGAAATTATCAACACGGGGCCTATTTATAACACTACACGCCTAGTTCAGAACTGTTACATAAATTAGGGTCCCGCAGTCTGCTATCTGTGTATCTGGGGCTGCAACCTATCATAACCAGGGACTCGCAGCGCCATGGGTTATCAAAAGCTTCCCAACGCTGTTGCACAACTAAAAACTCACACTCCAACACTAACATTTAACACCATGTTTTAATTTTAGCTTTGTTTCACATTTAACTAGTACACAAGGCACTACACGGCTACGATATTCCAATAAACATAACTAAACAATGCCAGACTACTGTTGGATGGGGCAATATCCACTTAATAAAGGGGTTTGACACGTCTGCCACATGGCCAAGAGCCTTGCGTCGCCTGGCGACAAGGCAGGATTCGGACACCATGAAATATCGATTTGCTTTCCTAGTATGACGGCTTATTATATTTAAACAATGCTATTGAGATACTCACGCGCTAGGATATTCTATATCTACGCGTGGCTGCCAGCGGCGTCACGACCGGTTGGTTGTGGCACGGATTCCTGAGTGCATTGATCTCAACTCCTCGCACCACGTCACACCAGAGATTCAACTCGTTTCGGCGTCGCAACTCGGCAGCTCTCCTTTCGCCGGAAACACTTATAAATCGAAGGCCAGCTTATAATTTATACTCCCATTGTCGGGTAATTCATAAGAAATTGTTCTTTTAAAATTTTCCTTCAAACTAACAAAACATCAAATATGACGTCTGTCACAACTCGCCCTCTGCTAACAGAACTTGCCAACAATAACAACACACGACCTAAAAAAAAAATTAACGTTTAGCAATGGGAAATGCATTTTTCTTTAATTTAAAATTGTGTTTTGTGATATTTAACTCACTAATTACCCTGTCTTAATATTAAGGAGTATTAGTTTCCTCTCTGGTAACCCCTACGGGCAGAGACAATATCCATATAAAAAATATTACTCCCGTTCGAATGTTCTAGATAAAAGTCCTTATAGAAAAAATTAGTTCTATTTCCGGATTTGCTTGAATTAAATTTAATTACTTAAAGTAATTATTATACATATTAATTTATTATGTAATTTATTATTAGAACTGTTTCGACTATTTTTTTAAATTGAATCTTTTATGTGAAATTAAAAGCTGACAGCTACTTCGCCCCGCTACCGCTAGGCGTCGCTACGGTGGCTGTCATTTTGTCTATGGTGTTATGTCAAATACAAAACGTAAACACGGAATAAAATCTCTTTAGATGTAAGTTTAAGTCTTACTAAAACTGATTTAGAAATATGTTTTAATTGAAAATGCAAGAAAAGTGTGTCTTGTAATGTGTCAGCCAAGGCTCCATGTCTTTAATGTGAAGAAAAATGGATTTAATTCAAACAAGCTACACGGACTAATGTTTTTGGACATTTGATCATTCTAAAGCAATTATTTCAGGTAAGTACTATTCAACCATTGCGAACTTCTTTTGTAGATAAGTAAAGGCAGACAGGGCCCTGAATTTACAACGTAACAATATGCTTAAATATATCCATGAGTGGAAACCCTGCGCTCCTGACGTCAAATCGATATCGAGTCAGCGTTTGCTTAACGGAATATGAACGCTCGGGTCACACGATAAGTTTCAAATTCGCGTGAAAGTCGTAAGAGTAGGCAATTTTTTTTATACCCAAACGACTTTAGTTAGAGAGTGAACCTTCTGTACGGTAGTACCTACTATTAGTTATTTATATTGTGTCTGGTATTATGACAGCTGAGCTCATAAAGCTCTGACGTGACGATGGCAGAGTAACTGCAGTTGCCGTCACCTGCCGGCCGATAGCCGTTAACATGTCGGCGGCTAAGTTAATAGTAACACTGTGCGGCTGCCCTCGACGTGTAGACCACGTCGAGGGCAGCCGCACGGTGTTACTTTTAAAACTGTGGCAGCCGTCAATAAACCACTGTTGAGGCACGCCACTACTACAAGCGTCGGCGACAACAGCCATCGATACCTACGTCGTCGACTGCAGTTACATGTGTCGTCGGCAAACTGCCGTTCGTCACTAATAGTTTTTCAATGTTTTAATAGGCTTTCACAAAACTGTTTTGGACAAAAAAATATCAGAGAAACTACCATTCATCATTATGCAAGCGTGTCCGCTCACCACATCTGCTCTACCTTCTAGGAGTGAACACTGCATGCACTTAAATAAGGGTCTGATACTCTAGTTCGAATGACGTTACCTCGATGGTCATTACCTCGATGTCTCTACCTCGACGGTACACTTCACCGATGGCTCGTTACCTCGAAAGGTCAATACCTCGAAGGTTCTCTTCCTCGACGGGTCTTTTCTTCGATGGTACATTTGATCGATGGGTTGTTACCTCGAAAAATCATAAAAAGTATAGTTATAATTCCCATGACTTTTAGAAGTCTCCCTTATTTTATTGTGTATTTTTAGTAACATTTTGATAAAAGAATAAGACAGAAGTGTATTATGAACCATAGAAATTGTAAATTTATATGCAGAGTGATAATAAATGTTGCCTCTATGATTATATCGATATTAATTTTAATTCACTAGTATTTTTACACCTTTCAGTTACACACACATATACTTTACATTTACTGTACTTTTGATGATTTTTTCGAGGTAACAACCCATCGATCAAATGTACCATCGAAAAAAAGACCCGTCGAGGTATTGACCTTTCGAGGTAAAGCCATCGGTAAAGTGTACCGTCGAGGTAGAGACATCGAGGTAATGACTAGCGAGGTAACGTCATTCGAACTAGAGTATCAGACCCCTTAAATAAATATCAAAACACACTACTACTTATTTAATACTTCGCATACTGTGTTCACTTTAATAATAATGGACATTATGTAATTATGTCGCAGTAAAATGATAAAAACAGAGATTTGGTCAATTCCCTAGGTGATTGATCAAATCACGGAGGATGTTAAAATAACAACACGGTTTTATCATTTCCCTAAACAAATCTAGGGATTTGAACAAATACCAGAACTGGTTCCGTGAAATGACAAAAAAACATATGACCTACATAGCACGAGTAGGGCAGCTGGTATTTTTGTTGTCTAATAAAAAAAATAACCTCGAAATTTAAGATAATCGCGAAGCGCAACAATCGCTACGCTGCGCTTCGCGATTGTCTTAAATTTCTAACCTATGACGTGACCTACAGGAGCAAGGCATTTATGTTCTAGTGGTGATTTTTGAGATCAATAATTACAATACTACACTTACTAATTATTATAATTATGCATGTAATTACAAATAAACGACGTTTAAAATACCTACCATAGAAAAGCTTTTTTGTCATTTCACGGAACCAGTTCTGGTATTTGTTCAAATCCCTAGATTTGTTTAGGGAAATTATAAAATCGTGTTGTTATTTTAACATCCTCCGTGATTTGATCAAATCACTTAGGGAATTGACCAAATCTCTGTTTTTATCACATCCCTGCGACATATATAGGTACTCTCTAAGTATTGTCATTTGTTACTAGGCTACGTTGCATTTCATTTGTGAACCATAATAAATAAATAAAAAAGTACTAGATACTTACTTGATACTAATTAAAAAAAAACATTTTCTAGCCGAGTGTGAGATTAGATAAAACGACGACCCGTTCACTTTAAGAAGAATTTCGTGACAAAAAGTATCTTATAGCAGTGCCAGCTAACAGGAAGCCAAAAAAGACCAATTTCGTACTTATTTTATTTATCCCACTTATTACATTCCAATATTCTTACACCAATTTGGACCCACATATTAATGTTTACGGTGTATGTAGGTCTCTAAATGTCTTTATAATAGTAAGTCTTTAAGTGTCTTGTTTTGAGCGACTTGAATGTTGAAACATTTAAAATAACTAGGAGATATTTGCTGACTGCATAATAGAAGAGGTTAAGTTAATGAGTTTATGTTGAGTGCTCCGCTTTTTGGTCCGCAACATTAATAAAGCTTAAAGTTCTAGCTTGTAGGTAGTTGCACCTGCATCCGATGAAACGAGACGAGGCCTGTTAAAAGTAAAGTGCAAAGAACAACTATTTGTATGGAAGCAACTCTGAAATAGCGAAAAAAATATTAGCTGTTCCGTGTTCCATACATTCAAATCGAATAGTAATTAGTATGTGCGGTTTTGTCATCCAATATTCTGTATACACATTCAAATATAAATCATTCTGTACAAAGATAACCAAGTTTCTTTTACAGGATACTTTTATTGTACCTCTGAATTATTTCTAAGCATGTAAAGAAAGCATACTTACGCTAGATATTCTCGGCATTCGCGTGTACACATCGGCCATATTCGCCTTTTACGTGTCTTCGCAGCGGCATGGCGTCCCACATTAATCGGCGCACCGACATAAAACGGTTTTGGAAAACATGTACGTCGGTCGGCGGCGGTCTAATAAACTTTGTTCCATAACTCGCGCGGATCGCGACCGCCCGCCGCGCGCGCCCCGTAATTGAGGTACGCCACGGAAATCAATTCGGCAGCAGCGTATTGGCGGATTTTATTAACCGGTTTACGGTTCGCATTCGAAACTAAAAACAACTTTGTTGGCGGCGCGAATGCTAAGGGAGTTTCCTAGTTTATGTCGAACGCTGTCGATTCGCGGCGTGGCGACGCCGGCCGCCGCCGCCGGCCGGCCCCGGGCGGTGATAAAACATCGGCCGACGTTCTAGTGCAAATGTACATTCTGGATCCAATCAGTTGTCTTGTGCGCGTTCCAATTTTACGGTTTTTGATCCCTTTGAACGGGTGTAATAGAAAAAGTACCGTTTCAATCTGTGTGGAAAATCCGGTGGCGGTGCCACTCTATATGTCCATAGGCGGGACGTCATTTGCAAGCGACGTATAGTTGGGTCGTTATTTGAATTTTTTGATTGTCGGTGTATTTACTTATTTTTAAAGTTATTCTACACGTAGAGGTAAAGCGATATGGAAGCTAAAGAAAATGTTATTAGCTTAAAATATACTAACACTAACTGCCATACTCAGAGACGTCAATTAAGTTTTAATGACAATTAAATGTCTTTCCTTCTCTATTTAGCACTATACTTATGAAAGTGACAGCAAGAGACTTAATTGTCATTAAAACTTAATTCACGTCTCTGAGTAGTGTTCCTTTATCGTGCCTTGGCTATCTGAACTAGCTACACTAAAAGTGAAATTAGATTGTAAATTGAATTTACTTCAAATGAGTTCTTGTCTTAAGAAAGTACAAGTGGCACATCTAAATGCATTTCTTTTACATCTTTTGTTGTACATAAAACTAAATGTTACATTCGTTTCTTGACATACAAAGGTGTGTTTCGGTATCTCTTAAAAGAGATCTTTTCAGCTACTCAACTGTAATTTTGTTGTGTTGTTGTGGAAAGAAAGTCCTCGTACAATATATGTCAATGGCAGGACAGGACGTTCTGCAGTACTAGTCAATTAAAAAATATATTTGTTTAGCTATTATTTCCTCTTTCAAATTAATTTTATTTAAAAAAACAGAAAAATATTTTAAAACTAGCGGCGCGCCCGCGAATTGGTCCGCGTGGATCCCTGTCCTGTCCTGAGTCCTGACTATTACAAAAACAACAAAAAAAGAATTAGCCATAAAGTAGCCGTTCTGAAGTGACGCGCGTACAAACATTTGGGCAATTGATTTTTTTATATTTATAGATTAGTCTTTTGTTTATTTATTTGCGTTATATTTTTTCATGTCACATTTTAATCTTTTTCGTCATCATGGATACGTTAAAAATTGAGAGTCCCTATATAAATGAAATATGATTACCGTCGGCAAGTGTGCTTCTGTTACTTCAATACAAAACAGTGTAAGTATGCCGTATGAGGTAACATTGTATTTCTCCTACCCAGGTACCTAAACTTCTTCCCGCCGAGCCTGACCAACTCGTCGCAGATCACGTTCGAGAAGTCCGCCACTTACTTCGACGGCGAGCTGGTGCCGCGCCGCGCGCACGCGCTGCTGCCCAACGCGAAGGTCATCGCTATACTCATATCGCCCTCTAAGAGGTTAGTCCCATTCACCCATCATACATAAACACCGTTAATTTTTATTCATCAAAAAAAAAATTAAGGGTAAGTTCCACCCATGAAACTGAACAACTTTTCCAAAGAAACCTATATGCAAAAATGACAAAAAAATTTCGACCTCCCATACAAAACTGTCCGATCAGCTGACAATAGTATGGGAGGTCGATTTTTTTTTTGTCATTTTTGCACATAGGTTTCTTGGGGAAAGTTGTTCAGTTTCATGGGTGGGTGGAACTCACTGTTAATTTACGACTTCATCCCCAAAGGGTTAGGCAGAGAGTAGGCAAAGAGGACCGCAGAAGTAGTCCACTGTCATAATCCACCGCACACCAAATTGCTACTGCACATGTGCTCAGCGTTATAGGTGGTGAGCCCATCGATCGCTGTTGGATGTATGTGCAGTCTTCAGTCCGTTAATCGCCTTTTACGACACCCAAGGGAAGAGAGGTTGGTAGAAGTCTTCTAACGAGCCGCCACGATACGATAATCGTAAAAAATCTACAGTTCCTTAGCTTTCTAACAAGGTATATCAAGCTGTGGCATTATCAGGATTCTCCGAAAAAACTTTGATGAAAGACTTCCAGGTAGTAATCAAAATAACGGTAGGTATTACGTTAAGTTACTCCCTGCGCCTATTGTCCTTAATGGAATTTTTACGGTGGTTTGGGGTACGGTGTTTTATAGTCAAATCAGTCAGAAATTATGGAAACTACGTCCACTTACAGTGTCGTACTTAACCTGTAATCCTGTATATTTTTGTGTTATTAGTTTACTTGGAACCTTTGTCCATTTAAAAAAAAATGTATGCAAACAAACAACAGAGAATTATAATGTGGTCGTTAATTTGTATGTTTCCATTATCCCTTTATTACCTTGCTGTGGCAGAGAGTTGTTCTATTTATATTAGTAGGTATATTATTACGCCGGATAGTCTCCGGAGGGCGAGATATAATTACGCTTACGTAATGAAACGAAACCATGGCGGAGTTTTACAGAGTTTTTACAACAAAACCTGCATTCCCGGATTTAATACATTATCTATGGTAATACAGTGAGTTCATAAAAATGAAAAGAGATAAAAGAGTTTTTATGTTTTACTAGCGGCCGCTCGCGGTTTCACTTGCGTGGTTCCCGTTCCCGTAGGAATATCGGGATAAAAAGTATCCTATGTTTTAATCTAGGGTATAAAATGAACTATCTGTATGCCGAATTTCATCCAAATCCATTCAGTAGTTTTTACGTGAAAGAGTAACAAACTAAAATCCATCTATACTTACAAATTTTCACGTTTATAATGTTCGTAGGATGTTCCGCTCGCCATTTACCGCACCTGATGGTAATAGAGCTCCTAGATCGAAGCTCACTTCATCCGTAATCCTTAACCATGCATACAATCACGACTATTATCCCCGAAGGATTAGTCAGGGATTGGCAATGAGGACAGCAAAAGCAATCCTCTACCATAGTCCACTTTTCACCTTCACCAAATAGCGACTAGCTCATCGGCGCTCCATTCTGTTGGATGTATGTGCAGTCTTTAGTCCGTTAGTCACCTTTTACGTCGACTTTTGCACCCAAGGGAGGAGAGGGGGTGGTAGTATTCTTCCACCGCTACGCGACACGGTAACTAACTCTTTCTGTCGGCCATTAACTATTTATTAAAACAAATTATTCCGACAGTTATTATAATAAGGAAGATAATATTATAATTTGTGGTCAGTCCCATCATAACTTAAGCTTAGCTAACAACATTATATTTTGTTAATATGATTCTTTACAATCCTTAATTAATTAGTAGTAGTTAGTAGATACTTAGCACTTATCTGTCTAGTGATATCTACCAATCATTGACGACTCACCAATACCATATCACAGACAAGTCTGGCTGCGTCTGAATTAGGGTTTGCCAAAATAAATAGATTGATATAATCCTACATCAGACATTTTAAGATTTAATTGATTCGTCAATGATTGTCGCTCTCTTTGATTTTTGGCACATTCCGTCAATGATATTATATGTGTAGATACGTTGCATGCCCTCCGTAGTGACTAGAACAAATCCAGGTAATTGCCTGGACCTCATTTAGTCACACGTCAGTCATTGTCACGTCAATACGATCGTTACCGTTATAAGTTTTGTGTTATTATTTGGATAAAAGGCCTTCCTGTGTATACAGAAATTGTAATAATTATACTGCAACCATGAAACAAGATTTTTTTTAATTTCACTCGTAATTATTGTAAAAATAAATTTAAAATAGAAATTTTCATTTAGTGACGACATTTGCCCTGTTGCCAATTCGATATGCATGAGTGAGACGCGTGTACTATGTAAGAGAGAGACGTTTCTGTAAGAGTGAAAGAGAGAAAACAATGGCGGCCGAGATGGCGCATAAATTCATTGAGCTCATTGGTCAACTCAACTACCTTATAGAGTATACAAAAGTTAGAATATATGTTCATCTCTTTTTAGCTAATGATTTGATTGCATTTATTTTCTTTCCCTTTCGACGTGATTACCTCATAGAAACAATTTCGCCATTTTTAAATGCAATTTGTTCAGGTGTAACTAGTCTATATATAAAAGGTCATTGCATTCCGTCCTCTAGTTTATTACACACATTACAATTCGGAGAATCTGATTTTTTCATTAAGAAAGCAAACTTGTTAGACGGAAAGTGACCGGAACGAAGTCTGTGCAATAGTACAATATATTTTCTACTAACCTCCACGTTCGTAAACCAAGGTATTCGAGGAGGCTCACTCTGCATGGCACCAAATACCTTTTATTACTGATATTTCATTAAAATGCTCCTTCCAAATATCAAAACATTCGTTTTTACATTTTAGTAATATTTCCGATCGATAAATTTGAAAATCTTAAGGGCTGATTTTTCATTTTCCATATAAAAGTTATTCGTTTGATAAAGTATTGCACAACCACTTTGAAATGTATTGTCAAGTCACGTCTTTCTTTTTTGACAAGTGAAATTTTATTTTGATCACATCCAAAGAGATTAAATCACATCATATTTTATCAGATGGATAAGTTTTATCTAGGGATTGAAAAATAAGCCCGTAACCATCTAGTATAGCAAGCTTGGCCAATCGGTCAGCCTCCTCGTTACCTTGAAATACAAATTGTACCAATAAATACCGTCAACAAAATAACACAACTGACAATAAACGTGAAGTTCTTGTATAACTTTCCGCAGTGTTACACTAATTCACTAATGCAATAATGAGTGTCCAAAACTTGCTCGTATTTCTTAGAAGCTTGCGAGATATTTCAAAGCATTGAATGGCTCGGCGAAATTAGATTTCTGTTTAAATTTTAGATAGAAACTGTGTAAGCCACGATTACCTACTATGATTAAAATCATATTGAATCATGAAATCATAAATGCTTGGTGTACCTATTTATGCGTAGGTATATAGGTACACTTTATGTCAAAGCAACGAGCTTTCGAGTTGGCTCAATTATCGTTATCGTTAGAATTTATCA
The DNA here is from genome assembly GCA_963921215.1 of Scoparia ambigualis. Lineage (NCBI taxonomy): Eukaryota > Metazoa > Arthropoda > Insecta > Lepidoptera > Crambidae > Scoparia > Scoparia ambigualis. The sequence continues at coordinate 28,773,804 of OY992506.1, forward strand.
ATTGATTTAGAGCTTTTATTGAATTTTAATCTAAAACTCCAATATTAGGAATACTTAAACTATGCTTTTAGTGTTAAGGTACATTTAGTCCGGTTACTAGTTTTGATCATTCTATAAGATAACAGTATTAAATTACTATTTTATTTAGGAAATAAAAGCATTTAAGCTCAATTTAAAAGCAATTTTTTATATTTACTTTAAATATTTATTTATTTGTATGATCAAAACTAGTAACCCGTTTAAATGTAGAGAAGGAGACCAAAGCGTACCCCTTCTTAATTCCGATGCTAATTGACCAATGATTATTGTTTTTGCACATGACATAGCGGCATCATGCCAGTTGTTGGTCGCGGTCCTATATTTCCATACTCGTCTTTGTATTGAGCTGAGCTAAAGGAATACTATCAACCCATATCTTCTCTTGGGTGTCGTAAAAGGCGATTAACGTACTGAAAACGTGCAGTCTTACATGCAGTCATACATCCAACAATATAAAACGGCGATGGTATGGCCAATAATAGTTATTATCTGGTGATACGATGATTAAAGCTGATGATGATTATAGACAACGATGTTTATAGCATTGTTGTCGTTCTGACAGTTTGAGACAAGATAGCCAGTTCCTCAGTGGTATGAGGATTCCGGGTGAAGCGCACTCCATACCTTCGGCCTTATCGTCACTTATTATCAGGTGAGATGAAGGCCAAGCGCTTACCCGTTGTAGAATAATAAAAAAAAGATATGTGAGCTGTGGCAGTGCACGCTCTGCACTGCTTCTGCAGTCCTCATTGCCTAGTCTCTGACTAACCCGTTGGGGATAAATAGTCGTGATTCTATGTATGTTTCTATCTATAGAGATTGGACAAAAACAGCAGTAAGCAATTTGATACATAGCGCCATCATGACAGCAGTTATTAGTGGCAGTCGGATAATCACCATTGCTTTGATCCCTTTTGTAATACAACAATCGTCCCAGGGCGTACTCGTGGTACCAGCACATCCGCTCGCACGGCGACCCGGTGGCCAACAACTACACGTTCTACGCGGTCGTCGCCGCCAACGACTCCGCACCCAAGCCGCTCAGGGACTTACGGTAAGTACATTTTTTTTGTCTCCTCTTGTCCCACTCCTGGGCAAAGACGTCCCTTCTATCTACGTTTCCATTCCTCACTATCCTATGCTGCCCAGGTAAAAAAAAAACCAAGGGGAGCATTCTATCTCCGCCTCGGTCTGCCACGTTTCCAGTGCCCGTCACATGGAACCCAATCAGTGGCAAACTTCGCCCATATGTCCTGGCTCATGCGGCTGACGTAGTCTGTCCAGTTCCACTTAAGCCTAGCGGTCGCAGCTCCATCTATTATTTTGATTTTGAACGCAGAGTTGTGTTTCGGATTCTAAAGTAGTAATATATTATTATACTATCCGATGCTCGATAGCGCAGTGGTCAAGGCGCTCAGTTTGCGGTATTGCCAGTTTATTTATTTATTTATTACAATCACATGCAGGTTAACAGAAAAGGTTTCCAACACACCAGCAAGTTATACTAAAACAAGTTAAAATCATATTAAATAACCTAGAAGACCTAGCATAATTACAAAAATATTAATCCATTAGTCAACAATCAATTAAATATCATTAAAAAAAATGTCAATCTTAAAAAATAAATCTTATTAGAATAAAAATTAACACGAACAGAAAAACACAATATTTGATACAGACAATACACATTACAACATACTAATAAAAAATTATAATTTAATGTCACCTAATTCTAAAAAGTAACTCTCGCAATACCTGGTCATTGGATGGGTGACCAAATTAAAACATCTCGAGCTCCTCCGTCCTTCGAAAGACGTTGGTCTGGGTTGTTGTCGTAAAGATAGCAGGCGTTAAAACCCTCCAACCTGCATTGTGCCAGCGTGGTGGGTTATGACTTGAATCTTCCCATGCGCTGTTGTCCATGTGGGAAGGCCTGTGCCCAGTACTGTTTATAGGCTGATGATGACGACGACTGTCCCATTGTAATGCAAAGGTGTCCATTATTGAAATCAAGTATACTAATAATCAAGTATTAATGGCTACAATCGATGGTTACTGGCTTAATCACCGCCATGCGTGCGTGCGTGCGTGTGAGTGAGAGAGATGGTGGATAAAAATGTTTCCTGTTAAAAAACTAGAAAATAATAAAAATTGGAAATTCTTACTTAACTTCTTGCTTTACTGCCCACAACTATTTGCAACTCCGATTTTTATAATTTTTTGAATTTGTCAACCTTTCATAATTACTACATCAAAAAATATACTTTTAATTTTTTTACACAACTGAAAGTCTCTTTTTTTCAGTGGGTCGTAAACGACCCCCTGGGCACATCTGCGGGTCTATCGGCAAAAAATATGGATATGGACATGAGTTTCATTTGACATTTGAAGCCCATATTTTGTCCTTATATGGGCATAATATGGGCTTCAAATGTCAAGCACAGAGGCTGGTCCAAGAATTGCTCGTGGTATATGGGTGAAATAAAAGAGTACTGGGAGTGATAGAGACATTTTATTAAAAAAAAACTATTAATGTAAAGCTCAAGTCATGCTGGATAAAATGTTTACTAGAAAAAAATCAACCAGTCTCAGGAAGCTCGAGTGCTTTTTTCTAGTAAACATTTTACCGTTATCTACTCGTATATAGCATTGTGAATGCAAAATTTCAATAATCAAGTCATGCTTTCTCAATTGAGATTGCATTGCATTTTTAACGATCTTGACATCAGAGCATCGACGACGGTAGCTCCACAAGATCTCGCAAGCAAGTATCGTCCAACTATTATGGACTCAATTAGATTAAAAAAATAGTATTAACACATTCTGTTGCAACGAAACATAGATATTGATAATACGTACCAAATTCATGTTATCCATAAATATAATTAATTAATGTAAGGGTGGTGTGGTGATCAATGATGTTTAGATACTAATAGGGGTATACCGTATTTGCAATGAGAGGAAAGAAATTATATATCTATTGTTTTGGTTGGAGCTGCCGTTGATAATTTGAAGTTTTGTCTCGTATTGTAGAGCCATGCCACATGAATAAATACCCTACAGAATGCAAGCTGCCTATAAGCGGCCCGCTGTAGGTGTACTCATACATAAGCGCGGCGATGTGTGCGTGACCTCTCACCGACGGGTTCACCGACGCGCCGCCGTGGTAAAAACTGGTTTGCGCCGGTCCAGTTGTGGTATGACGGACAGGGCCGCATGTTCGCGCGCATTAGATGAGATTCAGTTATACGAGTGATTTTGTTGACGAATTTGGGATTTTACCATTACAGTGTTTTAAATATTTATATACATACATACACATAATCAGGACTTTTATCCCCGAATGGTTATTTATTACAAGCTTTTATTTAACTTGCAATGTATGTAATGTATGTACTTACTATCTTTTGTTTGGGTGGAATTTTGCAACTCAATTTTGAAGCAGATATCTTCAACCGATTGGGCTGAAATTTTGCATACATGTGTAAATCGCGTGACAATGCAATATTATGATGACATGGTGCTGACCTGATGGTGGAGCTGGAAGGTGGCCATAGGAACTTTGCAATGAAACGACACAGCCTCATCGAGCTTGGGCTCGTTTGAATCGTCTTGACGAGTAGTTTATTTTTCAATGGTAACCAGGGTCTGATGATGGAGCTGGAAGGTGGTCATAGGAACTCTGTAATGAAACTACGCAACCCCATCGAGTTTCGGCTCGTTTGATCCGTCTTGACCATTTCTTTGGTGCTAGATGGTAACCAGGGTCTGATTATGGAGCAGGAAGATGGCCATAGGAACTCAGTAATTAAACAACATAACCCCATCGAGTATGGGCTCGTTTGATTTGTCTTGACGAGTACTTTGGTGCTACATGGTAACCAGGGTCTGATGATGGAGCTGGGAGGTGGCCATAGGAACTCAGTAATTAAACGACATAACCCCATCGAGTATGGGCTCGTTTGATTTGTTTTGACGAGTTCTTTGGTGCTAGATGGTAACTAGTGTTTGATGATGAAGCTGGAAGGTGGCCATAGAAACTCAGTAATTAAGCACACAATCGCGTCGAGTTTGATTCGTCTTAATGGATAGACCGTTTCTGATGGGTAGTGAGTGGTGGTGGTTTGGAAGACGTGAATAAATTCTGTAGTATACCTACACGTTCAGTGAGATGAACAAATGAAAATTAGTTATCTCTGGACACGTTTCCAAGGATAACTAAAAAGTAAAAGATAATTTAAAAGTAAAATACCTTTTTAAAAAACAAGCTTTTATTTAAATGAGCTTAATAGAAAAAAATAAACTTTTACTATAATAACAAATTATATCGTCATTACACAATTAATATGATAACTATGGTTGTTCCGAGATTTATTGATGCTATAGTTTTTAACTATTAAAATTTTTAATTAAAGAAAATACGAGTACATAAATCTCGCGACAACATTTTATATCATTATAAATTGTGTAATGACGTTTTAAGTTGTTAGTAAAAGTTTATTTTTTTCTTTTTAGCGCATTTAAATAAAAGCTCCTTTTTTAAAAAGGTTTTTTTACCATATTTTTTTTATTTTAACTATTAGGTCTACCAACATTTTTACATTACAGCTTATATCCAAAATGGTTATGTGAATAATAATAGTTACAAATCAATGCATTACATTACATTATAGGCAAACACAACATGACAATAATGAAAAATAATCGAAGTAATTTCGGGAAAATGATATGAACCTTAGTTAATTGAATCAGTACTACTTCCAAAAAGAAATCACATTAAATAAACAAACATAGCATTAAGAAATATAAAATTATATTAATAATTAGTCAGAGACTAGGCAATGAGGACAGCAAAAGCAGTCCTCTACCATAGTCCACTTATCAGCAAATTGCGACTGAGCACATGGCTCAGCGTGACAGGTGGTGAGCCCATCGCCGCTCTAAGCTGTTGGATGTATGTACAGTGTTTAGTCCGTTAGTCGCCTTTAACGACACCCAAGGGAAGAGAGGGGGTGGTAGTATATTCTTTCACGGCTACGCGACACGGTTAATTATTTATATTAGTGTTTAATCTAAATCTATAAAACAAAGTCGGGTTAGTTACATAATTTCCAACTCTTGCACCGTGTGTATGAATAATTCCGGCAAAAATAAGGATAATTCTTTTTTTAATATTTTAAACAATCAGTTAAGATAAGACTACTTTATAGATTATAAATTAATATTTGATTATTTGCGGAGGACGCGGGTTCGATTCAGCACAGAAGACAATTTTTTCAACGTTTCGTTATCTTTGAAATAATTTAAATTAAGTATGTGTCAAATTACACTAAACCTTATTTTATACCTTTTGAAATACACGTTTTATTATGTACCTCTACCTACTTACCTTATCTTATTTTTCCTCCCTAATTTTTTACACGTGAAACGGGTGTCAGCCCTATCAGAATAGGTATGAATTTTGCGCGTTGTTAGAGAGCTTGCACTCTGTATGGTAGTTACTCATGTGGCCATGCCATAGCATAAGTTAGAGTCAGTTAGACCACAGCCTCAGCAAAACTATAGCTTCTCGTAGCTACAAGTGTTTCTTTTAGTGTGAAAAGACTTGTAGTAGACCACAACATTTGACTGGTCATTATATGTGAAGATATGCATTGTGACAAAAAAATCGTCATAATATGTATAAAATGCAATCTCTTGTTTCATGAAAAATGTTTTATAGCTGACATTCATAGCTTTTTAAAATATATAGACTTTATCTGTCCCAGTACTGTTTTATTCCTTTCATCTCTCTCTATAAGCAATTTTTGGAACAGATGTGCCCAGGGGGGTCATTATCGACCCATCCAAGTAATTACTTTGATTTAGCCATCTAATTGAAAGTCCATCTAAAACTGTATTATTACATTACATAAAGCAATAATCGATCTATCTAATTTGCCTATTTTTTAAATTGAAAATCGCTACACCAGAATAAATTAAAACTTTAAAAACCCATAATTGATGCACATTTTTCTAGTAGTGGAACAATAAACACTTATCGATAGTGCTGTTATTCACTTTGTATGATATAGTTTCGTAATTGTATTTCGATAATTGGTTTCCTAAAAAAATAAAGACATCTGTTTGGAGGGTCGTTCTCGACCCCTTGGGCATATATGGGGTAACTTTAAAACATATGATAGCAATCAGTAGAAATCTAGAAATGTTGCTATTAAATAAATTTTATATGATACATAATATAAATATGAAATTGCATCACTGCAACGGCAAAGAAGCTATTAAAATCAAAGGTATTAGGTATCTTAATATTATATCGAGCAAACAACGTTCGGTAAGCTATCACGAGAGCGTCTAAAAAAGAAATTGATTCCGCTCTTGACGGGCAACATGAATTTATTATTAGAAAGGTATCACGCGCGTCGCTCCAGAAGCTTTGCGTTAGCGGATTACGTAACGCTAACTTTACATATTTTTCCGTTTCGATGGGCACGCCGCATCCTCGTTTTGCTTAATGACGCCACACCAAAAACCCTGCCAATTCCGTTTTTCAGTGACATTAAGAAGATTTTACGAACGCGATGTCTGTTCGCTCTGTCGCGCTGAGCTGTAGGTACTTACCACCGCACCAGAGGGCCTACTCTCTTTCTCCGAAACGAAATTTCGGCCGATTTTCGTTCGCTATTTACAGCGCTTTCCATTATTTTTGAAATTTCAAACAAATTTCTAAAATCTAATAATCTAAATGCCGAAATTTTATTCATACAAAATAGGTTTGGACCTATTTTGTATGAATGAAATTTCGGAAGGAATGGAAACCGCTGTAAATATAGCTATCGAATATCGACAGAAATTTCGTTTCGGAGAAAAAGAGTAGGCCCTCAGTTCCTAACTGCCAAATTCATATTTGGGCTGCTGCGAACGTTACAAAGGAACATGCCCAAACAGGGTATTCGCGCTAACGCACTTTCGTATTTCTGTTGTGGAGAAACTGTATGGAGGAGCTCTGACTTCTAGATGTGTTGTCATTTCAGATAGAAATACCAGCGCGGTTGTATCCAACTATCAGAAGTCGTAACCATTAATTAATGGTTGTATCCAACTATCAGAAGTCGTAACCATTAATTAACGGTTACGACTTCTGATTGTTGGATACAACCATTAATTAACATTAGTACGCGAGAGTGAACAGGATAGTTGGAAGGGGAAAACCTCCGCGAAAGTACTATTAGATCAGCCTCCTTACTCTTGAAACCGATCGCTTTTGGATCGGATTGGTATTGTGAATTTTCGTATTTTAAGTTACGACACCAGCGCTAGTTTGGATTCATATTGGGTGAACTAAATGGCATTGAGTTTTGTATTTTTTTCACTTAATATCCACGCAAAATTATGTTTAAGTATGTATATGTAAATATGTATATTATTAATATTTATTTATTTAATAGTTTTATAATAAATGTTATAATATAATTAATATTTTATTTTAATTATTTTCTTAGTTTTGCTTTTTATTGTGTTCTTAACTCTGTTTTAAATATTTGGATCTCCGATCATAGAGTTTATAAGTTCTCTCCATCCGATTGGTTGTCTGGCAGAAATCGCTTTTAAGCGATAAGACCGCCAAATTGTAACTTTGTATTTTTGCTCTTTTATGTCTAAATGTTTGTCTTATTATGTTACAATAAAAGTATTATCTATCTATCTATCAAAAAGAATTCATATAAGCTCTGGTGTCGTAACTTAGGAGTACGACATTTCACAATACCAATCGGATCCAATAGCGATCGGTTTCAAGAGTAAGGGGGCAGATCGGTGACGTTCTCGTTAGAAGGTCAGGTCAAGAGTAGGTACCCTAAATCGACGAGTATGTATGAAGAATGTTATGAGAGTAAGTGAAGCAAAGGCTATGTGTCGGGATCGAGGCAAATAGAAATCTGTGGCCTCTGCCTACCCCTCTGGGATGTGGCCGTGATGTATGTATCTGTGTAACTAATTAATCAATAATGAACAGACTCAGGTTTTTTTAAGAACTTATGAATTTAATTCCTTGATGCTTTGGACACAGTTCTGTGCTTCGGCACGAACAAACGTGAGGTTTTGCAACTCACTGAACTAATAATAAACAGACCACTGGTTTCCGCCAGTTTTAAATATAAGAGGGACAGTCCTTAATCACTAGCTGAATCAAAGGGTTAGGTTAGTTACATTTCTGTTTCTTTTTGCCATACTTTTATTAAGAGAACCGCTTACTTTGTTTATGATATGAACTCTTTATAAGTTAAATCACTGCAAAGTGCATAATCATCATTATCAACACGGAGGGTTCGAGATTATGTTAAATTGGTCACCCATCCAACGACCCGGCATTGCGAAAGTTGCTTGACTGGCAAGATCGTAAACGCTACGCCATTGAGCTCAATGCTAACAAATAGAACACGCCCCTGGCACAGTCAGTGACACATACAATACAATATGGGGGTAACTCCTCCAAAAGAAAACGTAAACAAACTTCACAATGACAATATGAATGCGACGCCGCCACTGCCACTGTGAATACATTTTATTTATCGTGCTTTGATCTAACGTTGCGACCGAAACATTTAACTCGGTCTGTAAATGGAAAGCAAATTTGCGTTCAATTTACCATTAGTCACTATCGATTACCGCTGTCGGCCGGCGTGCTTTGAATATTGAAAATGTATTACGTTTAAATAGTGGCGGGCGATTATACAGTCATCTAAATGTTGTTCATGCCTAATGGTGAACTGTTTGTTTTGTTCACTTGCACCCGGAAATAGTTTTAGATGTAAAAATTTGGGGAAATTAATTTATCATTAGCACAAAAGTGTATATTGGTTTTTCGTTGAATCTTAAAAATGAAACAAAATTCAAAATTAACTTCTATTTGCAAAAATGTTTCCTTCCAAGTAGTACCGCAGTCCGCAACATATTGTAGATACCGTAAAAGATTGACAAAATAAATCAACACACTTTTTCATTAATAATTGCGTGATATTAGAACGTAATAAGAATGGATGGATGAAAAAAGTAAAACAAAAGGTGCTTAAGGCGAGAGCGGACGGGGTTAGTTGTAAGGGGAAGAACTCGGTGAGGTTTAGGCGCAGAATGTCCAATTCGCAAAATGTCCAGCGGTCGCAAAAAGTTCAAGTCGTCATTATTTATTTAATTTGTCCGGCACAATAAAACGGTATCCACGAGTTATTTTTATTGTGCCGGACAAATTAAATAAATAATGACGACTTGAACTTTTTGCGACCGCTGGACATTTTGCGAATTGGACATTCTGCGCCTAAACCCTCGGTGAATGTCTAATGGTCAGGAACTTTAAATCAACGAGCCTGTATGAAGAGCGTTATGAGAGACAATAAAACAAGGGATATGTGTGTCAGAATTATAGCAAATAAGACAGCTTATCATGTTGGCAACCTCTACGGAAAACAGGCGTGATGAATTACTTTTATGAACCTACTAGCGGCCGCTCGCGGTTTTACTCGCGTGGTTCCCGTTCCCGTAGGAATATCGGGATCAAAAGTATCCTGAGTTGTAATTCAGGTTATAAACTATCTGTATGCCGAATTTCATCCAAATCCATTCAGTAGTTTTTACGTGAAAGAGTAACAAACATCCATCCATACTTAAAAACTTTCGCGTTTAAATACTAGTAGGATTATGTGAAACTATTATGAATTTCAACTTTCACACAGAAACCGTTGCCTGAATCCGGGTAAGTACAGCCACTACCTGGAGCGGTGGCTGGCGGAGTTCAGCGGGCACCAGCTGCACGTGATCGACGGGTCGCTGCTGCGCGCGGACCCCGCCAGCGTGATGCACACGCTGCAGAAGTTCCTCAAGCTGACGCCGCACCTGGACTACAACAAGCTGCTCAAGTGAGTGGGATTGCTATATGTCATAACCTAACACTGGCAAAATGTTTTCTACAGAAGTTTCTCGAAGGAGCGCCACCTCACCTCGACTACAACAATCTGATCAAGCTATTTCTCACAGCTATCACCTGGAACATGGTCTGGCATAGTAAATAGGTACAGCGAGTACTAACGCAAACCTGATGGGATTTGTAGCGGTACTTGATGTCGGCGTCTTCGTCTTCAGAAGTTTCCGGCATTTTTTCCCGGTTACAACCGCGTACAGCGCATTTTAAAATCCAACGATATGTTACTCTTGAGGGTGTACCGAGAATGTCAGTACGGGTTCCACATACATATAAAGACCCTATGTCCCATATAAGAATTAGGTTCTAATTTTTTAAACTGCAATTTGTTGGACGTGTAAAAAGTTTTTTTTTCTCTTATGAAAGAATAATATTAATATGCGTTTAACACATTAATAATAGTCCTGTTAACCCATCTCGTTAATCTAAATGACTGTGTTCATGTCAGTAGTGTAACGGTGCAATGGGGTTTCAACCACGATTTCTCGCGTTCAACCGGAGCATCTATCCGCTCGGCTACCGACGCCTCATAACTAACGTTTGAAGAAACTAACTTTTATAAACGTTTCTTTCGACAGGTACGACCCGCAAAAAGGCTTCTACTGCCAAGCGGTGAGTAACGAAAGGACAAAGTGCCTCGGCAAGTCCAAGGGCCGGGTGTACCCGCCGATGGACGAGCCGTCGGCCAAGTTCCTAAGGCGGTTCTACACGCCGCACAATGCTGCGTTGTCGAAGCTGCTAGTGCGCCTTGGGAGGCCCGTGCCTCAGTGGCTGAAGGATGAGCTCTCTGCGAACGGATAGCATACGCCTCGCACGGACGCGCTCGGCCCGCCCGCCGCGCAAAGACTGCTCAAGGTCTGTATCGTCCATTGAGGTATTGGAAGAACTCAGCTGCCTAACTAGACACAATGGAAATTCAATTGCTAGTTAATTCTAGGTTCGTGACAGACAGGGGGCTATCTAGAGCAGTAGAGCTATTCTTATGAAGAACGAAGAGTGAAGATTAAAGAACTCATTTCGTAAGCACTTACTTGTCTTGTAGAGTGAGCTACACCAAATATGCGTCACTCCCATGTCACACATATATAGGGTTTAACAATATCAAGAAGCGAACGTTTAAGGGGAGCATCTATACATCACATTGAGCATGCTTACCAAATTTGGTCCAAAACTACAGGCTCGTTACCAAGATAATCAACATAACATTATCATAATTCACCAAAAACTACACCCTTTCCAAACCCGTACAGCTGTACTACACGCACACAAAAATAGCCGAACATGCACACTAAACTCGAAGCACACTGAGCTATCTTTTTATTGACGCTTGCGTGCGTGTTAGTAAATATACAGCATGTTTCATGATGTACATTATTTTATTGATTTAGTTTGTTAGAAAACAACTTTGAAAAATCACTATAAAACTGGAGGCCATTTTTTGTCATTGTATTCATAATTATGTATAGATACCGCTCTTAAACGTTCGCTTATTGATTTTGTTAGATCCTGTACAAGTAATGTCAAAAGCTCACTAAGTCAAGTGATATTTCACCTGTCATTTCACCACCGCGTTCGTCGGTGAAGCGAACCCAGCGTTATCGAGTACTGCAGTTCTATTACTTCATATTTTCTAGGTTTGAAATGAGTCTCTACTGCTCTGCTATTCCATACAAAAAATTGCTCAGCTAGATAACAGGCGGGCAACGCGTGGGGCGGCATAGGGGGCGGGTCTTTGTTGCCAGCCGTTTACAGCCCATGGGCCGCTCGGTGCGCAAAAACTTGCTTCGCGGTGTCTAGTCTCTAGTTATAATACCTCAATGTTATCGCCGACATACCTTGACCAAGTCCAACGCGTTTAGTTAATTGAAATAATGAACAGTTATGTTGTTAGAGCGTGAAAACGAAACCGCACAGTACCTAACGCATTGTTTTCCGAAAGTGTTTCGATGTGAGATTACCTATCTATGTTAAAAATGTCTTTGTCTATCGAATTCTTGTAATAAAATGTTTTTAAAAGTGATATTATATGACTTAATGTTCTTGATCTGTTTGTTCGAGATAGAGAAATATAATTATTATTATATAGTTTTTAATTTTCTGACATTTTAGGGTAGTGAATATTGATTGAGTTCTCGACGACCGACGCGGTTAGTTTGTTCCGCTTGCCCGGATCGTGTTGTTGATTGAGTATGATTCGGATGGTGGCAATATCCGACAGCTTTTATCATTTAACTGTCGGCTTAGGTGCTATTTGTTAATAGAAATGCAACGTAATGTTTTCTCACTCATAATTACGAATCTGTTTTCATGTTTCTGTGTTTGTTTACTTGTATGCCATACTTGCATTTTTACGTTGTAAAGTTTTGGAATAAGTATAATTTACATTCTCATTCCATGCTTATTCAAATGAACACGCTTATTTTAGTGTTTGATTGTATAACAATGTACGTACCTGATGGGATTTTTGTAGTTAATTTTGTATCGTATCGAATATTTAGTGCTAATATTATTTTAACAATTTCTATGTCTGTCTGTGCCATACGCGACTTGTAACTAACGGCACTAACACGTATTGAATTTCAGTGTTTGAACAATTGACAAACAGCTAGTCTTTTAATTTTAGTGACAATAGAGTTATTTATAATTTCCACCCAACATTATTTAATTTTTTTTCTTTACTTATGTTACCGTTTAGCCATAAGAGTTTTTAAATATACATATAAAATATATGGCATTATATATTTTAAATAAATAATATCAATGACACAATGAATCAATCGTAAATGAATTGGGTATATATTTTGATACGGATGAATTTATCGGCGATATAACTTGGTAAGAGAAAAGATTTGTAAAACAAGATCCTAATAATAAGACATTTTCTTATCCTCCTATAAGGAAAATATTGTAATATTATAAAAACCTATCTTGCATGATTTCGAATGATGTAAGATTTATTATGAAAGTGTACAAAGGTAGGTTTTTATCCGTTTTCAATCACAGTATATTAGGATAAGGTAATGTGAAGTCGGTACTTAACTTTTAAATCAGTTTTACTCTTAAAAATAGTAAAGTACATTTTATGTAATACGATGAATGAAGTTTATATGTAATGTTAATATCTTGTAGTGAACATTGTTTCCGTCACTAAAGTTTTTATTTGAATTCGGTTGATGCTTAATTAACTATTGTCTAAAGTGTTTCGAACATAGTGAACCGTGTGTTACGTAGAGAATGGCCTTATTTATAGAGATTTACGGCAAGCTGTGTTGCAGAGGATTTGTTACGGCGTTGCGTGTGTGGACATGTTTGTACATAGCGTCACATCCAACGCAACGGCCTGTTGAGCTTCGGATAGATTATGTTCCTGAGGAACGGTTGTGTTTTACTTGGCAATAACGATTAATTTAACTTATGCCAGTTCACCTGAACTGATGTCCACGTAATCTTCAATTTCGACGAGATGTTATTGTATTTACTATTACGCATGTAAAATCATTTTTACAATATAGCCAATGACTGCTCTTAAAATGTGTTCTTTATAAGAAATTAATACATCACTTATTTTATTAAATGATTTAAAACTATTGTGTTGTTTTGTTGGTGCTAAGATTACTTGTCCTGCCCTAACGACCCAAAGTCGACGTGACGTGTTTGGGGATCTGGCGTAAATTATACGATGGAGTTAAGGTCTCCGAGGGCTTTCATTGTGCCGCCGCCGGGTCGTTGAACCGAGGCGTTTCGGGGAATTGTGGCCGGTATCCGCTGGCGATATTACACTGTACCGCAGCTCCTGAATCCCGCGAAACACAATCTAACTGCCTCGAACATCTTGAAAAATGTATTACCCTCCGAGCGTATTGTTCGCTGCATGCGCTCCGAAATACTTTACATGCAGCAATAATTTTCGATTTGAATGGGCGCATCCGTAAACAAAGTTCGCTGAAAGCCGTACACAAAATACGAGCCAATAGGTAAGTAAAGTTCGTGCTAGACGCGGCTAACTCCTTTTATTCCTTGTTTCTTTGTCCGCGTTTAAAGGAACTTGCTCTACTATCTGTAAGCTGAAATAAGATTTTAAAGTTTTTAGTCGCTTATTAATATACTCACATGGATAAGTTAATGTTTTTACAGTAAGAAGTACCTATGTATGTACATGTAATTTGACCGTTTTGCTGCCGTGAGCATTATAAACCGAGTAGTATATCTATACTAATGTTATAAAGAGGAAAGATTTGTTTGTTTGAATTGAATAGGCTCCGAAACTACTGGACCGATTTAGAAAATTCTTTGACCATTAGATATAGAAAGCTACATTCTTCCCAAATGACATAGGCTATATTTTATCCCGATATTCCCGCGGGAACGGGTACGACGCGGGTAAAACCGCGAGGATCCACTAGTAGGTACTTAAGAGGCCTATTACATCTCGACTGTGATTTTTGCGTAAAATGGCCAATTTTGGCGTTATGGATCTCAGAAACAAAAATACATAAACAATTATGACTTACTGTATAGTGTAGAATAGCTATTGGAATAGTGCGTAGCGGCCTCGCTTTTTGTAAATGTTGCTTAACTTTTTAAACCCAAAATTGCAGAGAAAGATTTTCATAAAGTGCGCGAAGGCACTTTTTTGAGCTCATCGATTGAACTACTGTTCTAAACAAGTGAAATAAAAAATATATAATGCTATCTCTTATATAGTCGAATAGTCCGTAAAAATAACATTTGAGATGTAATAGGCCTCTTAATTAAGTAGGTAATATATTTATATATTACTAAATTTTGTTACAAACAAATGGCGCGCTCGCTCTGTCAGAAGGTGCAAATTCAAATCTAGCTGGCAATTATTTCATTACTTTTTATGAGTTTATAAGTAAAGGACAATGGCCAAAAAAACCCAAGCCCCGGCGGAAATAAAATGTATCTCAGATTTTCACTAAAAATGTGTGATTAAATACTGTGTAGTAGGAATCGTCAAAATATTTTTCTAAAAGTGTGAAATTGCTTTTCGAAGATTTCCTGGGGTCATATCAATGTTTTAGAGTCGGACTAGCTTCCGCCTTCGTTTCAGTCAGCTGTGTTAATCCTGGTCCTTATCTATCAACCTACCTACCTAGGTAGGTAGGATGGGTGTACCAGTTCCAAACCGGTTTAGGACAAATTTTGATTTTAAAATGTTCTGAACTGTATTAATATGGTTTTAAAGTAAAAATGTATGTATAAAGTTATTTATCGTTTATTAACGCTGCAATATTGATACATTATTTAATTAAAAATATTTCAGTTTTTTATAGATGCCATGAACAATATTAAAAACGGGAATGTGCCTAAGTTTGACCAGTGCGCTCCAACAAATGACCACTTATGCACCAATAGTTGACCACTGAGAAACTAATGAAGAAAAGATAGCTAAATTGAAAATAAAACACTGTTATGTTAAACAAATCGACTTTCATATATTGACTATAATATCTTGACTTAGTTATAATCAGTTCTCAATGGCACAGCCGTAGGTAGGTACCTAGTATCTAACTTAAATACAAACATGAATATTAGAACATTAATTTTGAATAGAAAAACAACTTTCTACTTAAATTATCATTATCATCTATACTAACAATAACTACATAGAATCAAATAAATCAGTCTCAACAATTGAGGTAGGCAAATTAAAATTAACAGAAAATTCTCAAAAACGTAATATTTGGTTTTACCAACTAATAAGCTTTATTTTATATCCATTGCAAAAATTTTGCCATCTCTTCAACTTTGTACGAACCTCTGGTATTTATAGGAACAGGTGCTTTTATAACTTCAACGATGCTGTCACGGTTATACCATATGTTATCCTCTTTTTCAGGCCATTTAAAAGAGGTCGCAGAGGATAATACCATAGTACTAACTTCAGCGTTACATCCATCAATGTTTTTGATTTGCCCAGGGAAGTATTCACCATCATACTTCACAATTACATAAGATCCCCTGTCTAAGCTATTTTGGCTTGTAGATTTTGTTGGTAAATACAAATTCAATGGAACATCATCATCTGAATCAGATTCCACGTAAACATTTTTCTTAATCCGTTTCCTTTTAGGTTGCTCTTGTTTTTCTTTATCCTTCAACATTTTCTTCTCTGCGCGAGCCAATCTTTTCTTTTCTTTTTCTTCCTTCTCTTCTTTTTTCTCATTCCAATACCTCACCCACTGAGCCGCACCAATAGCATCTGGTAATCGCTGCTTTGATGACTTCTTCTTACCAGCATTTTTCATAGGAGACTCGGTAGGCCACAGAATTGCGTTTGAAAATGCTGGGCTTATCGGCATTTTCGACGAGCCGGGTTTAGGATCCTGTTGTTTTGAAGTACTTTTGGCTTTTGGTGGTGTTGCTTCAAGACTATTATGTGGGGGTAGGGTAACTTCCCTTTCTTCTGGTTGTTGGTTTGGCGGCTCTGATCCAAATCCAGTTAAAAGTGTTCCCTCTAATAAATTTGGAGAAATTGGAATCGGTGTTCGTTGCTCTCTTGAACTTGCAGGAGTGCCAGACATCTCGATTTCAGGAATGTTCTCATGTTCTCCAGTCCGATCATCTGCAACACGTAATGAACCAGTATCATCGGTTTCTTGAACGTTCTTTCTGATTTTACGCCATACGTAGAAAAGTTCTCTTGCCGATTCTTCTCCGGCCCACGGTTCATTAGGATTGACAGCTCGGAACTCTCGAACTAGCCTTTGCGACATAAGAGATTCAAAATACAGTGCGTGTTCTACGCTTATTTCAGCTGGTTTATCTATGGCACTGTGTCTGCTTTCATTACTCATGCATCTAGTGTAATCTATAGCGTCAACGTTGAACGGATACAATCCGCATTTGCGAAATCCATTACATATGATTTCAGAAGTTGCAGATTTCTTTGCGATTCTTAGTAATGGAGCGAATTGAGCCCTGGTTACAACTCTGTTTCCAGTGTCGGATTTCCATTTGTGGACAATCTTTTTCCATGAATTTTTCAATGGCCTAAAAACAGACACATCCGCTGGCTGTATTATATGAGTCGCATTAGGATGTAGGGCATACAAAATAATTTGATTTTCAGTACAAAGTTGACTGACTTCGTAAGTTATATGGGACTTGTGACAATCGATTAGAAAAAGTACAGGAAATTTGACACTAGATTTTCGTAATGCTGGTAGTAATGTATTGGCGATATAGCCATGAAAAACTCTGGATGTCATCCATCCTTTTGATGACTTTCCGCTGGCCCAGTCATCTGGTATATTTCGTGCTATTTCAAGAGGAATCCTTTCGTAGGAGTAAATGATAAGGACGGGCAAGACTTTTCCGGATGCTGAAAAAGTTCCCAAGACAGTGATGCTTTCTTTTTCCTTATCTTGAATTTCGTACAAATTGGCCATTCCTTTAGGACCAAGCACCAAACCTGACGTAGGACAAATATTGAATTCGGATTCATCAGCATTTATAATTCTCCTGGATCGTCAAGTAAATTTTCGGCATGTTCACTTATTAAGAATTCTCTTAAATCAAAGTGCCATTTTCTCAGGCTGGCTTCCGTTACCCGGCTTCGCGCTGAGTTTATAGATTCAGCATGTCGCTGTGTTACATCCGGATGTCTCCTTAGGAAACTGTTAAACCATTTTCGGCCAGGAATCCCGTTATTAAACGGATTTTTTCGGCCGTCCTCTTGTATAATTTGGCTAACTGTTTCCAATAATCGTTCCTTTGTTAAGGGGATTCCCTTTTTAGCGTTAGCGTTAATCTATCTGGTCATTAGTAATTCTTCTTGTGGGGTCAAGATAGTTGGTGGTCCCATTTTGCGCTGTACAGGATGTCTCATTTTCAGTTTGTTTATAACAGTCGGGTGTGGAATACCATATTTTCGACATGTTGGCCTTATTTGAGCGCCTTTACTAATTTCGTCAAGACACTTCAGCAGATCTTCTTCTGTATATTTAAAAAATGACTTTTTGGGGGGCAATTTCATCTAAAACAACGGAAAGCGAAATTAAACTAATCCGGTCATCCATAGGAACACTGTATTTACTTCTATATGTACCAATAACAAACCAGTGGTCAATTAATGGCACACTACAAACTATTTTAATGATAGGTAGGCATAATGCCCTAATTTGTTAAACCAAACCATCACTGTGAAAAAAAAGAAAAAAAAAGAAACACCATAGATATCCAGTTGCAAACCAGTTGGTCAATAATAGGAACCCAGTACAAAGTGTGTTCCAGTAGCTAACCACCTTTCTATATAAACTAGATAAAAAAATTAAAAAAAAATTAGAGTTCATTCCACCTGCTTATACACTGAATTTTAAAAATAATACAACATCATGACATTATTTAAGAAATAATAGGTGATTAGCTTAGATTTAACTTACCACGTCGACGTCCACTTCTTACTGTAATTGTGGCCGGAAGACAAGTGAACGAGACACGGTCTGACAAGAAGAGCAAGATAGCGATATTTTTCGTTCACTCTCGCAAAAATTATGTTTGGAAGGTCGGTTACATTATTGGCCAACCTAATAAAACAATTAGATTCTTCAAAAATGCCCGCAATTTCTTAATTTATTCAATTGAACATGCGAGTGGTCAACCACTGGTACCTGGTTCGGGACTGGTACATCCATCCTATCTGTTTCATTCTAATCAGTTCAGTCACAGTATAAATATAAGCTTATATTTATACTGTGACTGCGATGTCCGCCTGTAAAGACGTGCGTCGTTTTGAACGTTTGTACGTAGGTTCCTTACTGCTTTAGCTTATTATACTGCATCACAGAATAAATAACAATACTACTGCATGTGGTTCAGTCATTGAGGCGTAAAAGCAGAAAAAACATCCAAACATTTAAATATCAAACCATCGTTATTTTCACATTTAGAATATTACTTAAGTGCGATATGATTATTACTGATACCTTTATATGTATATTACCAAAAAATGTGTTAATGTTTTAATAATAAAATGATTCACATACTTTTCTAACTACTATTGTGTTTTCTTTATCATTGATGACTTCTGCTACTACTTTAAATAGTAGTGGTAGTAATATTAATACTGTAGAAAAATATATGTATTTTACCCCCTATTACTCAATGCAAAACACCCATATTAGCAATTTAATGATCCTTTTACTGAAAAATTAATATGACTCCTGTAAAACTTTCAATAGCAATTTTATACATTTAAAAAATTATTTTGGCGGTGTCCCTTATGCATTAATTAATTACTCAACATAACCAGAGTATTTTGATGTACACTTCATTTGCGCCGGGCCTGGGTTTAAATTTCATACTACGTGACCTTGTCCTTAGCTAAAGTTAAATTCAATACTCTATCAAGCAGTTTACGGATCCGTTTACCGTTGAAAGGTTAATGAAGAAATCACTGTCAATAAAATTGAGTAGGTACTGTAGAGTTTATACCATGTTAGGGCGCTGGCTGGTTTTACTTTATAGTAATTTGTAAAAAACGTAATTTGAATTGACAAGATGTCAAACCGGAATTGAGGAGAACGATCTGAAGTGCCAACATGGGTAGACTTGACCATGTTATTTTTATATTGTAAATATCAATGATGTTATATTAAAATATTGTAACATCATTGGTAAATATGTAATTGTAAATGTATATAAAAGTATACAATAAATGAACTCGTATACTAAATAAAGGTTGTTGTTATTAAAACAAACGCCCCCCAACCTTTACGAGTTTCACAATGGTGGAGGCGCCAAAAGCCGACCGTGCGCGAAAAGTTTCCGTTTTTCAGGTGGCACGAAAGCACTGAAAAGAATGGTGAAAAAGCTAAGTGTTGAAGAATGAATAATAGAAAAGAAATTAAAATAATCTTACCTGAAAGAAGAGGAAAATTATTTTTTTAAGCAAAATGGATCGCGTAGTCACTTGTTTTACGGGTCATTTTGATGAGTCGGTGGAAGAGTTTCTGGAGCAGTTCCAAGCAGTAGCAGTTTATAAGAAGTGTACTAGCTCTGAGGAACAGTTATTGTTGTTGCCAGCATTTTTAATAGGGTCTGCACTTCACTATTTCCGATCAATAAAAGCTTCATGTAAAAGCTTTGAAAAAGTGGTGGATAAATTGAGGGAAGAATTTGAAGTGTGTGATTACTCCGAATTGTTTTATAGTGCGAAACAGGACCAGAAAGGCCTGAGCGAGCATTTTTATAATTTATCGGAGTTGGCTAGCAAAGCAAACATAACCAATGAAGCAACATTCATTACGCAATTTTTAAAAGGATTGAAGCCTTACTACAAGAGTAAACTGGCATATTCCCACTATGCGTGTAAAAGAGACCTCAGGGAGGTTATTTTGCAATTGGAGAAGGTGTATCCAAAAGCACGTGAAGAGCAGTTGAACTTAGCGCAGAATCCTGCTGCGTTCGTTCATAAGTTTGTTGGTGGGGGAGGTGATCGTAGTACGCCCACTCCATTTGGTCCGCCATTGACGACGAAGGTGCAAGATGAATGCCGCGTTGTACCAGGACCTGCACCTTCAAATAGCTATAATTTACGTTCTAATTTTAGGAAAACGCAGTCGCAGCCGGGTTTTCAACCGCGCCGACAATAAAGAAGGCCAATTGTCGCGACGGTGATGTTTTTGAGATTTCGTCTGGTCTTTTGCAAGCGCACACATCTGACGTGAAATTGCAAGCGATGGATGAAGCTAGTCAACAGGTTAGACCTTCTTCTACGTTATTGCCATTATTAGTATTTTCTACAAATGAGATTAATTCTGTAGCTCTTGTAGACACAGGTGCCACGGTTTCCTGCATCAGTCAAGCTGCCGCGGATGATATAGGAGTAAAATGTAGAGATATAGAAAATAGATGTATTAGTGCGAGTAATGGTAGTAGGTTAAAAGTAGTTGGAAAATGCGATATAATGTTTTCTTTGTGCGATTTTTTATTTAAACAAGAATTTATAATTATAGCTGACTTAAAGTGTAGTGTAGTTTTAGGTCAGGATTTCTTAATAACGAATAAAATGTGTATTGATTTTTATAACAATTGTGTGTCTTTTTCCCAAGGAAAAATTCATTTTGTTCAACCAAATGTGTTGAGCCAAAAAGATGAATCCGCTTTTGTTGCAAGACAGGACTCTGAAAGATGTTCGATTGTTAGACAAAAGTTAGGAAATATTCATTCTGTTCAGCCAAATGAGTTGAGCCAAAAAGATGAATCCGCTTTTGTTGCAAGACAGGATTCGCAAAGATCGAGTTCGATTGTTAGACAAAAGTTAGGAAATATTCATTTAGTTCAGCCAAATGTGTCGAGCGAAATAGGTAAAGCCGCTATTGTTGCAAGACAGGATTCGGAAAAATCGAGTTCGCTTGTTAGACAAAAGTTAGGTAAGTCATCGAATGTTCCATGTCAAACAATTGGTTTAGAAAGTTTGAAGTTAGAACAAAAGTCAGATAGGTCATCGAATGTTCTAGATCAGGCAATTGTTTTAGAAAGTTCCGAGCCGGGCGCGGAAAAGAAAAACATTGATGTGTCAGCAAGTGACAGGCATCAATCAATTGTTGACTTTATTGATTTTCAGAAACTGCGTAACAATGATTACGTATATTTTTTGAAGGCACCAAATAGTGGTGAGTTTTCCTTGCCGGTGGAGGAAAACGTTTTGTAACTAATGTAGATTTAGGAACGGGTTATCCTAAAACGAAAATTCGATAGAATAGGTAGGTCGTATGAGTAGATCATTTACGAAGGCACTACGTAAGAGTTAGGCCGGTATTCTTTAACGTCCATGATTTAGTTTTATTATGTTCCAAAGCGAGTTATTGGCAGATGTACGAAACTGGCACGTCTTTATCAATGGCATATAGAATCATTGAGCGATAGGAGGTCTAATGTTGGTGGCTTGTTAAGTTCGTTTTTCATACAAATCGCCTAAAGCATTTCATGTCACGATGATGTGTGTTTGTAGACATTGTTGTGTATGTATGTTTGTAAAATATAATAGGTTTGTGTAAAAAGGGAAGGCTTTAGTAGGTTAATTTTAAGTTATATGTTGTCATTGTTATTTGCTAATATGTGTTTTAATGTTTCATAATGTACGAGGGAAATGAGAAAAACGTATTTTAGGAGCAATTGAAGTTTGAAAAAGAGGCCCAAATACAAATGTAGTTTGATATGTTAAGGAAAATATTGTTAAAAAGCGTGAGATAGGTTTGTTAACGTATTTGTAATGTTGAATGCTGGTAAAGTAATGATTGGAAAAAGATAAAAAGGAGTTGTAAGGGTTAAGTAGAATTAGATTGTTATAGATCTAGTCGACTAATTCTATTATTTGGTGTAACATGATTAGGCAATAAGCTATTTGTCATGGATTCCTGATTTGGGTTTCACACACATAAATGATGGGATATAGGGTTAGTATCTGGTTTGTAAATCGTTTGTTATTATTGAGGGTTAAAGATTGAGTATTATAGCATAGTTGGTGAAGGTTTAGGAATTAGCAGTATGTAGTATGCAGATAAAGGGCTGAGTATTTAGAGAATTAGTTTATGAAGGGTTAAGGAGTTAGTAGTATGGAGGAGTATGATGTTGTAGGTTATTTGATTTATAGGAGTAGTGTAATAGTAGTTTAAGGTTATTTAATAGTTTATTATTTTATTAGTTTGTAGTGAGTAAATAAATTTCTCTCACGATAAGCAATTTCTGGTGTAGAATAGAGTGACTATTCTCATAAGCATTCGGAATTACTTAGTAGAAGTTCTACCTAAGTAATGGATTGGAAATAGAGGGATTATCTTTTGCCTTAAAGTTTAATCAATAATTCCCTAATTCTATAGATTATGAGGGAATATTGTATTGTTGAGTATCAAGTCATAACGTGGGATAGTTGACATGTTTTTGGGGATTCTATTTCTTTCCTTGTACTTGAGCCTCTTGAATTCTTGAGAGTTTTAAATATAATGGTGTAGAATATGTTTTCCTATTGATAAGTTGATAGTATCTGCTTTGAGTCTTGTTATAAAGCTTAAGTTTAAGAACGACTATCACACCCTTAGAGTTTGAATTTTTCTATGCATTAACATTAAATATTTTAACATGCAGATTGATAAAGTAAGTTATGTAATTTTTGTTTATGAGTCGTGTTAGTTAGTGTTGGAGGATGATTCGAAATAGGTATATAGTTTTGACGGGTTTATATGTGCCAAGTTCTTCGAAGTTCAGTTCTTCGAATAGCTAAATCCAAGTCGGGTTTAGGTTGAATCATTCTTGTATGTATTATTTTTCCCGTTTCCGCTAGGATGTTTAGAAATGTTTAGAAATGGGTTGAAATGTAAAAAAAAAAAGTTGGAAAACATTTTTTTTGTTTAAAAAAATTTTTTTTCCCCCAGGTCGGGAGGAATGTAGAGTTTATACCATGTTAGGGCGCTGGCTGGTTTTACTTTATAGTAATTTGTAAAAAACGTAATTTGAATTGACAAGATGTCAAACCGGAATTGAGGAGAACGATCTGAAGTGCCAACATGGGTAGACTTGACCATGTTATTTTTATATTGTAAATATGTAATTGTAAATGTATATAAAAGTATACAATAAATGAACTCGTATACTAAATAAAGGTTGTTGTTATTAAAACAAACGCCCCCCAACCTTTACGAGTTTCACAGTACCTACTTAGTACCTACCTACCTACCTTCTAACCTAGGTTTTCTTTAAGGTCAATTAGATCTCTTATTTCATGCTTAATTTATACTTGGAATTAAAAATACAATAATGTAGGTATTGTAGCTAAGCTCCAGTTTAGTAATAAATTTGCATTGAATGAATATAATTGAATCGGCGACGTCAATATCGCGGCGCTCCGCCCTCGGTTCATTTATTGCCAGACGGAATCTCGCGAAAGTAATTATTTTCGTTAAGTACTACTACTAATTGGGTTCAATGGAAAATGCGTTGGATGATTTCAATACATTATTGGTAATTAACTGTACTAATAAGATCATAAATAACTGTTCCATTACAACCTACCTACGTATAATTATGAATTCCTATTGTTGATAATAGATAATCCATTTATAGTAGGTATACTTAGGGGAGGTCAGCTCAGAGCGGCCACCTTAACTTTGACTTTAAAAAAATACCACTATAGAATCAATTTAAAAAAAGTTTTTTATATCAAAAGAAAGGGAATTTAATAAGCTTTCATAACGTGTAGGCACATTTTGCAAAAACTTAAACGGTTTATTTTAATTTGTAAATTACGAAAACTAGTCAAAAAACCGCTTTGCCCGTGTTGGTCGCCTAAAGCGGCCATGGGGTCATGCCTAAATATAACAAGATAATAATTTTAAAATACAAAACACCAAAAATAAAAAAATCTTTATTTAAGATAAAATCAAAAAGACACTAATAAAGTTTCAAATTGAACAATAATTTCAGTCTTGATACTTTCTTACTAAAATCCATGTACCAAAAGTTCCCCCTGCGTAGTTTTTCTTTTGTAGTTGTGGTCAACAACTAACTAATACTCGTACTTAAATAAAAAATAAATAAAACATTCCAATCATAAGTACTCGTATCGTAATACACAAAAACATAAATTATTAAAGCGGCCAACTTTGCCCTTATTAATTGGCCACTTTGCCCGGACCGCTTTACCTTTTTCCACCATTTTGTTTAAAAAATAAACTCAGCTCACATTATTTATCCCATATCGGAAGAAATGTTACACATTCAAAGCCAAATAGGTAAGTAACAATAGACGTGTAAAAAAAAGATTAAATTCTGAAGAGGTTTGATCAAAACCGGTTGAACTTTACCTGGATTTTTTTGACAAAATGTACAAATTCTTTGCACATATCGCCGCGGCAATGCGTTTACTCCAATCGCCACCGAACGACTGCCTGGTGTGCGGGGCGGGAGGTTGGCTGTAAGGCACAAAGGCAACGTCGCGCTATCGTTTTTAGTTACCGAAAAATTGGGTGTGTCCGCTTTGCCTTCTATGGCCGCATTGAGCTGACTTCCCCTACCTATTCATTCATTTAAAACTTAAAAAAATTTTGATTTTAAATTATTTGGAAAGTCGCACTTAAAAATAGATTTGAAATTCTTCTAGAAAAGACAGAATTCGTTGTTTGTTGATGCGTTCCCTGAACGTTATCTGTAACCTGGGCCTCTTCATAACTAAATTGAATAAGGCTGTTGCGAAGTAAGTATTAGGTATGTTCTCACCGTGTTCGACATCTTCACTACAACTACACACAGGTGAGATTATGATCAAATGCTTAGATGGACAGGTAGTTATTTAATTACTTATTTAATCAAAAAAAGTGTTGCCGTAGATGGAACTCTAACTCCGAACATACGAGTAATACGAGTAACTTATTCCGGGTGACAGCTCTTCCAACTGAGCTACCAACGCATTAGTTCCTCTGTCAAATTATTGAAGTGGTACTTAGTTAATCTAAAACAATAAATCTAGATAACTTTTTTTATAATAGAAGGAGGCAAAGGAGCAGGCGGGTCACCTGATGGATAGTAATCTCCACCGCCCATGAACACCCGTAACACCAGAGGAATCGCAGATTTAAGCAAGGAATAGGAATTCTGAGGGGGAGGGGAGGGATGGGCCACCGGAACCCTCACTGGCCGGACAAAACACAACAGCACCAAGTGCTATTATTTCACGCCGGATATTAGTGAGAGAGTGGTATTACGCCGGGCGAGCCGGCCCTATGCGTGCTGCAACGCGGCGTGGCTTTACCACTTACGAGGGGCGTTCAAAATATTCTCGGTATGTGGATAAAAACAAACAAGTACGAAAAGTTTGATATTTTTATTTTTCAATATACTCCCCCCCTATGTTCATACACTTATAAGATCGATCAATTATTTTTTTTAATCCCTCATAAAAATATTTTTTATCTTTGGTGTAAAAATGCTCC
Organism: Scoparia ambigualis; assembly: GCA_963921215.1. Taxonomy (NCBI): domain Eukaryota; kingdom Metazoa; phylum Arthropoda; class Insecta; order Lepidoptera; family Crambidae; genus Scoparia; species Scoparia ambigualis. Next base: position 28,799,769 of record OY992506.1, read on the forward strand.
TCCACGGCCGTCTTCAACGCTTCATCGTCAGAAAATTTATTTCCACGCAGATCCTTTTTAAGATTGGGGAACAAAAAGAAGTCGCTTGGGGCTAAGTCCGGACTATAGGGTGGATGAGTAACAGTTTCAAACCCACATTCAACAATAGCTGCCTTGGCAATATGAGCAGTATGGACAGGGGCGTTGTCATGCAGAAGCAGAACACCTTTGGTTAACTTTCCTCGCCTCTTTTCTTTGATTGCATCTCTTAATTGACGTATAACGTTAGCGTAGTACTGCCCTGTGATATTTACACCTTTTTCTTTATAATCGATAAGCAAAACTCCTTCACAATCCCAAAATATTGTGGCCATGACCTTGCCAGCTGACGGGATTACCTTGAACTTCTTGGGATGAGCTGAACCCTTAATGTGCCACTGCATGGACTCCTGTTTGCACTCTGGGTCATAATGATGAACCCAGGTTTCATCTCCAGTAACTATTTTTTGCAGCACCTCATCGGGATTTTCACCACACAGGTCGATAAAATCTGAACAGCAAGCCACACGATACCACATATCCTTTTGAAGAAGCGTCAGCATTCGCGGAACCCATCTTGCACTTACTTTTGACATATTAAGATGGTCATGTATAATGTCATGTACGGTACCAATAGAGAGATTGGTTACTTGAGCTATAGATTTAACCTTCACTCGGCCGTCTTCCATTATAAGTTTTTCCACTTTATCAATATTTTCTTGTGAGGTAGCCACTACAGGCCGGCCAGGTCTAGGGTCATCTTCAATACTCTCCCTTCCACGCTTAAATTCACTTGACCATTTTTGAATAGTAGATAAAGAAGGAGCAGACTCACGGTAAACACAATCCATTTCCTCTTTTATGGTTTTTGGATTTTTACCCTGTTTTGTCAAGAATTTTATGACGGATCGGTGCTCTAATTTCGTTAAAATTGTTAATTCGCTCATGGTGTTCATGTTTGTTCTAGAGTTGTCTATCGATAGTCCACTATCGCTAAACTATCGATAGACTATCGATAGTTGACGTCATAACAATAGTATCGATAGCCTATCGATAGTATCGATAGTATCGATACTATCGATACTATCGATATTACAAATTAACTAATACTATTGATAAGAAGCAATACTATCGATAGTATCGATACTATTGCATCACAATACTATCGATAGTATCGATAGTATCGATTTAATATATCAATACTATCGATAGTATTGATATATTAAATCGCTAATACTATCAATACTATCGATAGTATCGATACTATCGATAGTATTACACTATCGATAGTTTAATAACAGCCGATAGTATTGTTTCCCAATTATAGTTTATGTAGCAATTAGTATTAAGTATGTATTATTACTCGCCTATCAGCTTCCTTTCGAAAATGTATCCACATCGCTGATTTACTTTTCTTTTTTTATATTTCACCAAATTTTTTTAAAGTAGGTAGGTAGGGAACGTTTTAAATGTGGGCAATAAAATAACCCGCTCGCAATTCACTGTAGTTTTTTAGTTATTAGTTATTTAAAAGTAAAAGGAAAAATTTTATATTTGACAAGGCTAAAAGTGTTGCCCTGTGTCAAATTGTTGTGTGTATGTGCAGTCTTTATTCCGTTAGTCGCCTTTTGCGAAACCCAAGGGAAGAGATGGGTTGTTAGTATTATTTTAATTATAAGTCACAACTACACAAGACAGTACCTGTCAGAAAACGATTTTCCCTAACGCTACATAAACTATTATTTGGGAAACGATACTATCGGCGGTTATTTAACTATCGATAGTGTAATACTATCGATAGTTTTAAAAACTATCGATAGTATTGATAGTATTAGCGATTTAATACATCAATACTATCGATACTATCGATAGTATCGATAGTATTACTTAAAAAATATTGATACTATCGATACTATCGATAGTATTGTGATGCAATAGTATCGATACTATCGATAGTATTGCTTCTTATCAATAGTATTGCTTATTTTGTACTATCGATACTATCGATAGTATCGATACTATCGATACTATCGATAGTACTATCGATATTGTTACTAGTTTTCGAGGTCAACTATCGATAGCGAAACTATCGATAGTTTTGCAACTCTAGTTTGTTCGGCAATTGCAGAAAAACAAAAGAACATCTCGGTTCCAATTTTACTTTTTTTTAATGTCAATGGATGAATCTTAGCGGCCAGTAACAAATATATATATAAAAGAGGTTGTAACGTATCAATACCGAGAATATTTTGAACGCCCCTCGTATAAGTTTATGAAACCTAGATAATAGCGTAATAAACATTGACTTGCAGTGAAAAGAACAGTCGCTCGGATTGCAATAAGGACGTGGGTTTGAAGCCCATGCGGCATCTTTTTTTTAACTACTTCCTGTATTCAAATTAAACCGACTAACTCAACATTACACAGGTAGATACTTAAGGGGGGTTAGGCGGGCCCTCGCGGGTGTTGTGGTTCGTAAAGCGCCTTGTAATTGACATTCACATTTTTATCAAAAAGTTAATAAAAATGTTAAATTTTTTGGAAATCCATAACCGTCAAGAAATCGAAAAGGTACTTAAATACCTAAGTTTGTGTTTTTGATATAGGAATTATTATTGTAAAACACGGTCGTACTTTATGTGCATTTATATGCTAACTTCAGGATTTTTTTCTACCGAGCAAAATGTTTCCAACCTTGTTTTGGAAACAGTCATCCCCTTCACTCTTGCTCGAAAACAACTGCTTGGAAAATACAATAAAAAGTAATGAACTACGAACTAATTAATTACTACACATTTGCTCAAATACCAAAAATAAAACGCAACCTATCACAAAAAAGGCACAGAAAAACATAAATAAGAAAAAGTTTGATTTTTCTTATGTTGAATCACCCTCATCACAAACATGTAGTAAGTACTCAAACTCAATGCAAGTTCAAGATACAGACTGAAAATACCAATAAGTGCGTACCTACAATATCACCGACAGCGACATTGACACAAGACAAGCATTGGAAGTACCAACTAATCCATCAACACATAAATATGAGTCTCATAATCGAAGAAAATCCAGATATTTGGTACACAACAGTGCTCTGGGCTAGCAGTAGAATTAACAGATTCCAGAAGAAATAGCAAAATTAATTATGAAAATTATAACATATCCGCTATTAGGTATCAAGCCTTTTGCATCAGCTGAAGAAATCTTGAGCGGATGTAAAAATCTAAAAATGAACGAAAAAGATAAAATTGTAATTTGTATAGCTGAAAATGATTGTAATCCAACTAAAGTGTTAATCGAATTATCTGTTGAACCTACTAAATAAACTTAAAAATCATAAAATAATATTAATAAGTGTCGTAAACAACAAATATATGAATGTTAGTCTATGGAATGGAAATCTTTATGCGATATGTAATAATTTTGAAACTGTACGTATCTGTACTTTAAATCTTATATTGATTCTAAAAACTATATTACTTATAGACATTGCAAAAAGAATAAATTTCCTCATTGACTGTTACGATTACAATGAAAAGTTTCTACCATTTTATAAAAATATATGTTGTTCAAGAAGGCAAAAATCTTTATTATTTAAAAAAGAAAACATGGGTAAACTGGAGTCTAATTTTATATCTGAATCTCGCAGCATATTGGGTAACGAAACACAAAAACCTAAACCTAAAATACAGACGTCCTTGCTGGACTATTTCCGTAGAATTCCCCACTTTGTTAATAAAAATACAAGAAATTATTAAACTAAACATGTTGTTCAAGAAAATAAAAAAGTTATAATTAATTCCTTATCATTAGATAAGGAATTAATTATAACTTTTTTAAGTCATTAGACTTTAACGATAGTGATGTGTTTTTTCGAGACCAACAACAATGACACTCTAATATTATGTCACCAAAACATAGCAGGAATATTGAGTAAGGTTGATTTCTTTCACGTAGCTCTGGATGATTTGGCTAGATTAAGACAAAATGTAGAGATAATCTGCCTAAGCGAAACGTTTCTAAAAAAGGGAGAAGAAAAAAAATCTTAAAATTAAAGACTTCTTTGTTGCTGATTTCTACTCGAGAGCGAATATGTGTCGAGGAGGCGTATATGTATTCTGTGCAGGCAACATTTTAGTATAAAATAAATTACTGTTTTGAGTGAATTAGCTGTAGAGAATGCGTTTGAATCCTTTCGCATTGAAATACCACAATTGAGATGTATTGTTATATGTATTTATCGTACTCCAATTTCCAATCCACACATCTTTCTTAATCGTCTTGAACACCTTCTATCAAAACTCAGATACTTACAGGAAAAATATGAAGATTATAATAGCGGGTGACTTTAACATAAACTTAATAAAAGAAAGCGATATGCAAAGAGAATACATAAGAATAAATGAAAATTACGGTAGGTACATTTATTCACATAAAAACTCCAACGCGAAAAGAGTCCTGTATCGATCAAATAATTAGCAATGTTTTTACAGCAATTGGGAATACCCATAAAATGGGTCTTTAGATCATGATACTTGTCAGACTCTCTGCATTCCAATACTAAACAAACCAAAACAATATAGGGAATGGTTTATCTATAGAAGAGATTACAGCCTGGAATATATGAACAAATTCGCCAATGCCATCTCTAGTCTCTCTTGGGCTGAAGTGTATGAGTCTTCGGATTTAAATAAATCCTTCTAATTATTTCATGAAACTCTAGTGTTGTTCCTCAAGTTATGTTTTCCTGTATGTAAAATAAAGCTTACAAATAAATCAAAAGGCCATAAATGGTTGACAAACAGAAAAAGAAATTCATGTGCTACAAAAAGGACACTACGTTTTAAGTACTACGCTAAACAAAATCGATACAATAAGAACCTATACAAAAAATACCACAGTCTACTTAAAAAATGTATAAATAAATCTCGCAAATTGGACAGTGAAACTCAATTAAGAAAAAGTAAGAACATATGTAAAACAACATGGAATTTAATAAAATTATATGATAATCCTAAAACAATTAATAACTACATTAATAAAATTACAGAAAATGGAATATCGATCAATAATCCCTCAGACATTTGCAATACATTTAATAAGTTTTTTATAGACATTACAAATAGTAAAACGGACAATAATTTGACTTTTAACAATAATATTCAATTTAATGATAATAATCTGAATTTAAGCAATAATCAATCTTTATTGTTGAAATTTAGCATTCACAATGCTATATGGATGTAGGATAAAATGTTAACTAGAAAAAAAAATCAATCAGTCTCAGGAAGCTCGAGTGGGATTCGAACCCACGACCTTTGGATTGCCGGTCCACTGCTCTAACCGCTGAGCTACCGAGACCCCAAAAGACTCGTTGAATTTTTCCTAGTAGTTTTGATTTACGCTGCAAGCCAGCGGTATTACGTTACTGTGAAGTCTACCCTCACATTCGAAAGAAATACTATTGCAAGTATTTAACAATCGATAAAGACGTAATTGCTTATCTTTATTGTTGAAATTTTGCATTCACAATGCTATATGGATATAGGATAAAATGTTTACTAGAAAAAAATCAATCAGTCTCAGGAAGCTCGAGTGGGATTCGAACCCACGACCTTTGGATTGCCGGTCCACTGCTCTAACCGCTGAGCTACCGAGACCCCAGAAGACTCGTTGAATTTTTCCTAGTAGTTTTGATTTACGCTGCAAGCCAGCGGTATTACGTTACTGTGAAGTCTATCTACCCTCACATTCGAAAGAAATACTATTGCAAGTATTTAACAATCGATAAAGACGTAATTGCTTATAAATATCTTTATTGTTGAAATTTTGCATTCACAATGCTATATGGATATGGGATAAAATGTTTACTAGAAAAAAATCAATCAGTCTCTGGAAGCTCGAGTCGGATTCGAACCCACGACCTTTGGATTGCCGGTCCACTGCTCTAACCGCTGAGCTACCGAGACCCCAAAAGACTCGTTGAATTTTTCCTAGTAGTTTTGATTTACGCTGCAAGCCAGTGGTATTACGTCACTGTGAAGTCTACCCTCACATTCTAAAGAAATACTATTGCAAGTATTTAACAATCGATGAAGACGTAATTGCTTATAAATAAATATCTTTATTGTTGAAATTTTGCATTCACAATGCTATATGGATATAGGATAATATGTTTACTAGAAAAAAATCAATCAGTCTCAAGAAGATCAAGTGGGATTCGAACCCACGACCTTTGGATTGCCGGTCCACTGCTCTAACCGCTGAGCTACCGAGACCCCAGAAGACTCGATGAATTTTTACTAGTAGTTTTGATTTACGCTGCAAGCCAGCGGTATTATGTCACTGTGAAGTCTACCCTCACCCTTTTTTTCTAGTAAACATTTTATCCTATATCCATATAGCATTGTGAATGCAAAATTTCAACAATAAAGATATTTATAAGCAATTACGTCTTTATCGATTGTTAAATACTTTCAATAATATTTCTTTCGAATGTGAGGGTAGACTTCACAGTGACGTAATACCGCTCGCTTGCAGCGTAAATCAAAACTACTAGGAAAAATTCAACGAGTCTTCTGGGGTCTCGGTAGCTCAGCGGTTAGAGCAGTGGACCGGCAATCCAAAGGTCGTGGGTTCGAATCCCACTCGAGTTTCCTGAGACTGATTGATTTTTTTTTCTAGTAAACATTTTATCCAATAATAATCAATCTAATAAAATCCTGACATTAACCCAAAACATTTAATTTATATATAAATCTATATTTTTATACCTTTCTACGCAAGATGAAATATTCAAAATAATTAGATCTCTCAATAACACCACATCAGTTGGTTATGACGAATTTCCTACAAAAGTCCTAAAGTATTGTGCATTAATACTTTCTAATGTACTGTCATTTCTGGTAAATCTATCATTTACTGAAGGTATATTTCCAAAGATATTAAAGGTATCGATTATAAAACCCATACACAAAAAAGACGGCACAGACGTACTGAATAACTATAGACCAATCGCATTAATACCCATTTTGGCTAAAGTGTTCGAAAAAGCAATGCATACGAAAGTCTATGACTTCTTAGAAAGACAAAATGTTCTAACGAATGAACAAAATGGCTTCCGCAAAGGCAAATTCACAGCGCTTGCAGTATTTAACCTTATAAAGACTGTGACTGAGCACATAGACAGAAACATAGATACCACAGCCGTTTTCTTTGACATGAGCAAAGCATTTGACTTTGTCTCACATGACATTCTTCTATCAAAATGCGACAGGTATGGCTTGATTAATAATAAGAATAAGAATAATGTTTATTGGTCTCAAATTTACATTTCGTTTACATCAGTTAAACTCTTTAAATCACGGTTGTACAATATTAATTAATTACTACTTATATTATAAAGTAACAAAAGCTTAGCTGAATCATACAGAGGATCCCAAACTAGGCTACGCCTGAATCTTAGGATGCCGGTAGTTAGTTGAAACAGTAACATTTTCCACCAAAGACAAACAGTGTTAAAAAAATAAAAAGTAAAGAAATCAAAAAAAGCTAAAAAATCAATGATAATGAAGGTTATACGTACGAACGTTATTTAAAATAATAAAAAATAGTAACAATTAGAAACAGTATCTAAACCAGCAGCTAGAAGCATCAATTCATCAATAATATTGTTCGGTTGAAAGATAATCCATGTTAAGTTAACACTTTGTTAAGGCTATTCTAACTTCATTTATCGATAAATTTCTGATATCACACAATCTTGCCACTGCATTATAAACTCTTGCTCTCGTCGAAGCACCAAAGCGGCTAGCAAAGTACGAGTTAACAAAGGGACGGGGAATTTTAAAGATTCGTTTTTTAAAGATGTGGTGATAGTCGGTGGAATTGATAATTTTTTAATGAGTAATAAGGCATGATTTAAGTACAAAGTGCTGGCGAACCGTGAGAACTTGGGCTTCTTTATAGAGATCTGTTGTTGGATGTCTGTAAGGCTTTTTGAGTATTATTTTTAGAACAGCTCTAATTGCACGTTTCACCTCCAAGATTGTAGTTTTAGCCGCACGGCCCCAGACCGAGATACAATAGGCAATTACTGACACACACAAGACTTTGTAAATTAATATTAGCAGGTCCTTGCTAGCTGAGTACCTAAGCTTCCTAAGTATGCCCGATATCTTTCTAGTTCGCTTAGCCAGACAATTAATGTGACTATTAAAATTCATGTTTTCGTCTATCATAACTCCTAAGTATTTAATGACAGATGCACGCTGAATGGTGCCACAGGTACATGATTGGAAGGGTTGTGTATTTTAATGGATACTGCATGAGATGGATTTGTAATCGCGGTTTTGTGAAAACATATGAAATTAGTTTTTTTATAGTTTAAGGTAAGTAAGTTGTTCATAAGCCAATAGCTTATGTATGACATTCCAACTTCTACAGCTTAGAGCGTCTCTACCCAGTTCATACCTTTAAAGAGAATCACGGTATCATCGGCATAACAAATTATTTCCGCATTAGTCAGTGGGACCTGGTAAATGTCGTTCATATAAATGATGAAGAGGGTGGGGCCAAGTACGCTGCCTTGCGGTACTCCGAAGTTAATTGGCAGCGTCTCACTTTTATGCGAACCTACTTTCGTCAACTGAGACCTTTCGACGAGGTAGCTCCTAAACCACTCCAACGGAAAACCCCTGACCTCTATACGCTCTAGCTTATTAAAAAGTATTTTTGGGGAAACCGTATCAAAGGCTTTTGCCAAATCCCAAAAAACACCAACACAGTATTGTCCAGTATCCAGTTTTGCAGCGATATTATCCGTCAGAAGCGAAACAGCATCATCTGTAGATTTGTGGCGCCTAAATCCGAATTGCCTTTAAGATAAAGTTTGATTTCGTTCTATGAAACTACATAAGCGTATATTAACAATTTTCTCAAGGATTTTGGAAAAAAACATTGAGTAGTGATATCGGCTTATAGTTACTGGGAGAATCCTTAGGCCCATCCTTGTAAACAGGCGTCACCATTGCGGTTTTCCACAGTTTTGGAAACCGACCAGTACTTAGACTTAGGTTATATACACCGAGATTTTGTATTGGTTTTGGAGCCTAAACCCTGTTCATGTTTAACATCAGTAGAAGCTATTTAGCTTGTAAAACTAAAAATATGAGCATAAAAAAATCATTAAAAAAATATCAATAAAAATTTAAGAACCCTTAGTACCGGACGATTTTAAAAAAAGTCAACGACCGTGGCGCTTCAAACGCGCCGTCTTAATATGTGAACTAGAACGTTACTATGTGTTTACGACAAAAAGTCACTTTTACAACTTTTTTATCTTTGCTTGTAAAGCGATTATTATTTCTTAAATAGGTAAAACCCTTTTTTTTTGTATTGTCAGGTTTTCGGCTCCAAAACCAATGAAAAATCTCGTTGTATATGAACTAAGGGAACGCATAGAAGACTTCTAGCGTACTTTACAAAATTCGGGGTAATTCCGTCTGGCCCAGGTGAACTGTCACTTTTCAGTTGGCTTATAAGACTAACTGCCGTACTCAGAGACGTCAATTAAGTTTTAATGACAATTAAGGCTCTTGCTGTCACTTTCTAGTTGTATAGTGCTAAATAGAGAAGGAAAGATATTTAATTGTCAATTAAACTTAATAGACGTCTCTGAGTACGGCAGTAAGTACTTCAGCGTTGTCAGTTGGTTCCATGAAAAATGAAGAAACGCAGGAAAGCAATTGACTGTTATTAATTTTAGAAGCTAATTTATTTTCAGTTGTGTTGTTTTGAGATAAAATATTATTAGCCAGAGTTTGACCCACGGTCGCAAAGAAAGCATTACACTTATTTATGGAAGTCGTTGGGCTAGTAGAGCTTGAGATTAGCTCAATAGATTCTGTTTGCGCCACAAACGCAACGACCAATCGCTGCCGCCCCTTCGACGGCCAATGAGAGGCGAGCGGGCCGCAGCGGAAGAAGCGCGCGCCGCGCCGCCTGCGCCGCGGCACCACCAGTGCCCTTTGAGATCTCAAGGCGAAACCACGCGTCACGCGCCCTTGAACTCAGCCCCGACGTGACCATATGTGTGCAGTTAAGAGCTATTGCTATAAGCTCGCCTAAAACGCCCTCGACCAGTGCCCTAGTGAAGTGTGTGTGTGTTGCCGCCCTCAACGAAAGCCCGCCTCAACGCCCGCGCGCCCTGGCGCGTTGCCCACCTTCAGCTCGTGATCAGCCTACAGCGCGGACCATCGGTAAGCCCCGTTCCCACCTTATTCCCTAACTACGTCGCATGTTGGTGCCTCTTGCATCAACATTTATGATCCTTTTACGAGCCGGATACATCCCAGCAACAGTCCACTTATTATCACCCTACCCGCCATATTTAATATTTTCGCCTCGGTTCGTGCCGCCACGCATATAGACATACACATTTAACATTCACAATGCACGCGCAAGCCGGGCCCAGCCCAAATACACCCTACTGCCCCTACTGCAGGGCTAGGGGGCACAAGCTCATCACGTGCGCCCGCTATAATGCCCAGCCGACGCAGGGCCGGTGGGATTTCGTGGTGTCGCGCGAGCGCTGCCTCCGCTGCCTCGGGCCACATTACCCGGACGAGTGCAAGTCGGTGAAGGGATGCAGGGTGTGTGGGCGCACCGAGCATCACACGTCCCTTCACCGACCGGACGACACGACGCAGCAGAGCTAGCCACAGTCGGCGGTGCGGTGGCTACCGCCCCACCTACGGGACACCCCGAGGCAGAGACCGATCGACAGCCCGCTTCATGCGTCTGCGCACGCAAAACAGCCGCATGGGTCGCAGCAGTAAAATCATAATCAGCCCCGAATCAGCCCCCTAACTTTAATACAGTCCGCTATATATATAAGATAACTACACACATCAAAAGTGTCTAGGGATCAAGCATTTTTATGCGGATTTCTTGTGATTGAGATGTGGCTTTGTAATAAATTTATGATTTTATAAATTTATATGGATCCTTTTTGGTGCATTTCATAATTTGAAACAGGAACTTTCAATCAATTTCTAGTAAAAGATGAAAATCAGCTGTCAATATTTTCCCTATAAAAACATACAACGCATTGAAGACATTATTAGTGCTACTGTTTCCCTACTACTGATTAAAACCAACGTTATTATGGAGCGGCGACGTCATTTAAGCAGGGAAGAAATGCTCAGAGCCGTGGGAATGATAGAAGCTGGTTCCCGGCAACGTACTGTGGCTTTAGCTCTGAATACAAGTCAGAGTGTTATCAGTCGACTTTGGACACGTTACCGAAGCACTGGTACCGTGGCTGAGCGCCATGGAGGACGGTATCGCTGCACCACACGGAGACAAGACCGATACATTCAAATCACAACTCGAAGAGCTCCAACAATAACCGCCATGATGTTAGCCGTGAGGCTTCATCACTCTTCAGGGAACTTAATTAGCGACCAAACAGTCAGAAACCGCTTGCATGAAGTGAACCTTCATTCCCGAAGACCGCTAAGGGTACCACCTATAGCAATGCACAATCGTAGGATTCGATATCAATGGGCTCTTGAACACAGAAATTGGGCAGAAGAACAATGGCGTTTCGTGTGCTTTTCTGATGAGTCTCGTTTTGGTATGAGACCGGATACAAGACGTATACGACACTGGAGAACCCCTGGACGCCAACAGCGATTAAAATCCTGCCAGGAAGTCCATCCTTATAGTGGTGGAACCATCATGGTATGGGCGGGTATTTGGATCGGCGGAAGAACTGAGTTGATTTGGATCAGAGGCAACCTCAACGCTCAAATTTATGCTGAGACGATTGTATCAGACGTCATCGTTCCTCTACAAGTGCAAATCGGTCCCTTATTTCAGTTAATGCATGATAATGCACGACCGCACACCGCAAGAGTTGTAAGACAGACTCTCGCCGCAGCTAACATCAATGTCATGCCCTGGCCTGCTCAGTCGCCAGACTTGAACCCGATTGAGCATGCATGGGATATGCTACAGAGAAGAGCTCTGCCGAATATGGAGGGTATCCAGTCGCAAGAAGACCTTTTTTTGTTGTTGCAACGAACATGGGGCGGCCATTCCACAGCGTGATTTGGATGAACTCATTTTGAGTATGCCAAACCGATGTTCTTGTGTTGTTAGTGTTCGCGGTAGAAACACGGATTATTAATTGTTTAAGTTACCCAATAAAATTTTAAAGATAACTGTTATTTCAGTCTTTTTTTCGAACTTTAATGTTAGTGGTTCAAATGTCAAAAATCCCTTTATTAGGAAAATGGCAAATTTCTTTATTAATGCAAAGGTGACTTGGTTTATCGTTACTGTAGACAAACGAAAACACTTTATTTGATGAATCCTTAAAGAAAATTTTAATTAATATCAATCAGGAGAAAAGTTATTGCAAAAATATATGTTGATCCCTAGACACTTTTGATGTGTGTATTTCAGCCCATAAGATAGTCATTTTTTTATTTTCCTTTTGTGCCATCATTTCCTAAATTCATTTGTTCCCGTAACTTTACTAGTTATATCTCGTGCCCTAATAGAAATTAATTAGTTATTAGTAGTACACAAACACATGTAGTCAGCCTGCACCTATACGGTGCATGACATCAGCCCACGCCTTTGCACAACACAATAAGCCCGTACAAACACGTACACCACACATCAGCCTGCAACACATACACACACACATGCAGTCTGCTTTTTATTTTTTGCTTTTATTGCGGTCGCTTTTATTGCGCCGTTGCGCGTTGCGCCACAGCGCGCACGCCTTTCCGTGCCTATATGGTATCATACTCAGTGCACGCCTCCCGTGCCTACATGGTAACATGCCCAGTGTACGCTCTTCCGTGCCTATATGGTATCATGCTCAGTGCTCGCCTCCCGTGCCTACATGGTAACATGCCCAGTGTACGCCTTTCCGTGCCTATATGCTGCCATGCTCAGTGCACGCCTCCCGTGCCTACATGGTAGCATGCCCAGTGTACGCTCTTCCGTGCCTATATGGTATCATGCTCAGTGCACGCCTCCCGTGCCTACATGGTAACATGCCCAGTGTACGCCTTTCCGTGCCTATATGCTGCCATGCTCAGTGCACGCCTCCCGTGCCTACATGGTAGCATGCCCAGTGTACGCTTTTCCGTGCCTATATGGTACCATGCTCAGTGCACGCCTTCAGTGCCTACATGGTTACATGCCCAGCGCACGTCCTTGCGCGTTGCCCATTTTGCTCATACAATCACACACGTGCATCCCTCTCAGCTCATCATGTACACACCCACACGTTAACTCAACACAGCACGAATCGAGGCTGTAGTCTCCTGTTATTTCCGTTCCTTCCCCCCCCCCCCTCCTACCCCCTGGGGCCGGGAAGATGTTTGCGCCACAACCGCAACGACCAATCGCGGCCCCTTGGACGGCCAATGAGCGGGCCGCAGCGGAAGAAGCGCGCGCCGCGCCGCCTGTGCCGCGGCACCACCAGGGCCCTGATTCTGTATCGCAGTCTAAAGATTCCACACCTAAACCTTACCGCGCACAAACGTCAAACGCATACGTTTTTGGGTAGATATCGTAACTTTTTAAGGAATTAGCGTGGTTTTGAAACAAGGAATCGTTACAGAATAAGGGCCCAGTGCCCTTTGAGATCTCAAGGCGAAACCACGCATCACGCGCCCTTGAACTCAGCCCCCGACGTGACCATATGTGTGCAGTTAAGAGCTATTGCTATAAGCTCGCCTAAAACGCCTTCGACCAGTGCCCTAGTGAAGTGTGTGTGTGTTGCCGCCCTCAACGAAAGCCCGCCTCAACGCCCGCACGTCCTGGCGCGTTGCCCACCTTCAGCTCGTGATCAGCCTACAGCGCGGACCCCCGGTTAGCCCCGTTCCCACTTTATTCCCTAACTACGTCGCATGTTGGTGCCTCTTGCATCAACAGATTCGTTGTTTTTAGTTTTTGTATTGCAGATATTTTTGATAGTTCTCCAGAGCTGTTTAGAGTCGCCACAACTTTTTTCAAGTTCTTGTTTTTCGTAAGCCAACTTTACCTTTCGGACTAACTCAGTATAAAAGTTTCTATAACGCCGATATACCACTTTTAGGATCTGATTGTTTGGGTTTTTTTTCGATTTGGCATGAAGCTTGTCCCTGCCTTGTCTTGAGCATCTAAGCAAACCTGGAGTCATCCATAGACGAATCACACGCTTTGATCGACTTATAGTTACTATTTTAGAGTGTAGGTTGAGGGGAGTAACATTGGATTGGTTAAAATCATATCTTCGGAATCGACGTCAATATGTAGAAATTAAAAACGTAAATGAAAATAAAGAAGAAATATAATTTAGTTCGACACTTGCTGTAAATAATGTAGGGGTCCCACAAGGTACAATCCGGGGTCCTCTGCTTTTTATAATCTACATTAATGATTTACCCAATGTTACTACTTAGGTACCAGTGTAATTTATTTGCTGACGATATATCAGTAGTTATTACTAAAAAAAGTAACTTAATTTATAATAATTTATAAATTTAATTAATATAACTATAAATAATGTTTCAAATTGGCTCAAAGACAATAATTTGTACTTAAACATAAATTAAACTAAATACATACACTTTTTAATATCAAACCTAAATCAAATAATTTAACTGTGCTAATAAATGATGAGCCTTTATCATTGTGAAGATTAAATGTCCAAGTAAACTAAAACGTAGCTTTAATGGCCTATCACGGATATGTCGCATCCAATCTCAAATATGGTATACTCCTGTGGGGAAACTCGACAGACGTAAATAAAGCTTTTATATCGCAGAAACAATGCATCCGAGCTATATGTGACGTCTGGCCAATGACACCATGTAGACAGTTATTTCCCAAACTGAATCTTCTTACACTTGCTTCTATGTATATGTGTTAGACTGTTGTACCTTTGTTAAGGCGTATCCTCTGCTTTTCCAATTTCAAAATACGGATACCTGCAGATTAGTGAGACACCATGGCAAACTGAAGTTGCCCAATATGCATACACATTATTTCAAAAGGAACTGTTATCCAAACTGCATAAAAATTTATAATGAGCTACCACAGTCAGTGACGGAGCTTAGTTTGCCTATGTTAAAAGAAAATAACAAGCGTGGCTAAAAGTAAAATGTTTTTATACCACTGAACAACATTTTAATACAAAAATTGAAATTGAGTAGACAGCAATATTTTTATAATATTTATTAATTGAATTGATTACGAAGTTATGAAAATGTCATTATTGAAATGAAACACTTTTTACGGATTAACTCGCGTTTAATTTACTATTTACATAGTTTTTATATTATCCTGACGTTTCGAACCCTTTACAGGGTCCGTGGTCACAGGGAGACTGAGGTGTTGGTCGTCTCATTGTCAGAAGTTATTTGCCTACCGTCAATAATTTTTATATTTTACCGGGTGCGTTCAAGTTTACACAATACGAGCTAACAATATTTTTAGGTCTGGCAATGTGTTGCTGTTGGGGCTGGGATTTGATGACCTGTATGATGGGGTCCCAGGCAGGTGGTAAATTCCAACCATCCTCTCTATTGAAATTACGATGTTTTTTAATTTCAATAGCCTCGCGTATCATCCTAGGGATGAATCGTTGTTCCTTGGCGAGTATTTGAGGTTTGTCAAATCTGATGTAATGGTTGGGTCCCTCGAGAGCATGTTCACACACTGCAGACCTATTACGCGGGTTCCTACACTTCTCTTTTTTTTTTTTTTTTTTCTTTTTTTTTTTTCTTAAGAAAAGAACATATAGACGTCAAGCATAGGCGCGAAAATAGGTCTGCAGTGTGTGAACATGCTCTCGAGGGACCCAACCATTACATCAGATTTGACAAACCTCAAATACTCGCCAAGGAACAACGATTCATCCCTAGGATGATACGCGAGGCTATTGAAATTAAAAAACATCGTAATTTCAATAGAGAGGATGGTTGGAATTTACCACCTGCCTGGGACCCCATCATACAGGTCATCAAATCCCAGCCCCAACAGCAACACATTGCCAGACCTAAAAATATTGTTAGCTCGTATTGTGTAAACTTGAACGCACCCGGTAAAATATAAAAATTATTGACGGTAGGCAAATAACTTCTGACAATGAGACGACCAACACCTCAGTCTCCCTGTGACCACGGACCCTGTAAAGGGTTCGAAACGTCAGGATAATATAAAAACTATGTAAATAGTAAATTAAACGCGAGTTAATCCGTAAAAAGTGTTTCATTTCAATGTGTAGTGCTCGCTTAAACCTCAGAAAACAATGTCATTATTACAATAATTTATCATTTTATTTTAACTTATTTTAATTTTAGTTTAATTTCACATGCCCTGCGTTTGGCAAAACGGACGTTTAAAATAATAAAATTACCACCAACTACAATGTACTCTGTTTTGTGTGAATAAATCATTTCATTTCATTTTGTTCAGGCCTAAGCGCCTATCACTTTTTAGATAGCAGTTGTGAAAAACACCGTAGCTTAAGTTAACGAATTCAATAGGAGATTTAATTTCTGTACGATGTAGGTAGGTAATTAAATAATTGTCTTAACACTTCATCTTTCTGCGTGTCACGATACAAACCGTTCCTGTAATAATTGGGAGATATTTAAACAATTACAAGTTTTAAAGAGAAGATTCCGAGTTTCATTTGAACGTGAAGCTCCTTTATGTTATATCAAACATAAATTGGTGGCCCATGAGGAAAAGAAGAA
The DNA here is from genome assembly GCA_963921215.1 of Scoparia ambigualis. Classification (NCBI taxonomy): domain Eukaryota; kingdom Metazoa; phylum Arthropoda; class Insecta; order Lepidoptera; family Crambidae; genus Scoparia; species Scoparia ambigualis. The sequence goes on from OY992506.1 coordinate 28,816,556, forward strand.
ATTTGATGAAAGTTGATTGCAATTTCGTCATTGTAACTGGAAGATGATGCAATAAGTTGGCGATTGAAGACCTGGACTGGATATAGATGGAATGAATATTTAACCAATACAGTATGAAGATCAAACTTGTACGGAGTACTAATACGGAGCAGTGAAGCAGCAAAAGTTTTACCACCGGAGTGAGATCAAAAGATAAGTGTCATTCCGTCCATCCCTAAAGTCAATACCTAAATATTGCCTATTTTCCTATTCAAAGATCCAAAACGTCTAAACATTACTGTCCTGATAATCTCCACTTGCTTAACTATTCACTAAACTACATAATTACTCAGAAAAGATAAAAAAGTTAAATTCCGTTGGATGACTGTTTTTTTTGTTTCTACATGTAATTAGCAAATATTTTTATAGTTCTTAGCTAATTAAACCAATTAGCGTCAACAATAATAGCAACTTTTATATAAAAGTAGCAATAAGAGTGCAATTCATTGTCATACTTAGGCATAACGGCACTATTGAAATACCGCCTTGTTAAAAAAAAAATAATAAGTAAAATAAGTAACTAATTTTAACATTGTGCTGTTATAATAGAAGTGCATTTTAGTTTACCATACCAGTTACAGTATGCTAATTGTTCCCGTTAGTTATATTTTCGATTAATCATAGTAAAATTGTTCTATAAGGTGAACCTTTCATTTATTCATAAATAAATCCTTTTTGGTCGCTTATAAGTAACTAATAACTTTGTCACGTTTCATCTTGTCCCTATTACAAAGATAAATAAATTAAATATATGTTTTTATCTCGATAATAAAATATTGTGCCGACTATTCCAGTGGGAACGTACGGCTGCATAGCACAGCTGCTGTGCTGCTGTAACAACCTACGGCTGGGCGACGCCGGCGCGGCGCGGCGCGTTATCAGCGTTATCAGCGGCCGTAGTAACCAAACCGGTTTCCTATTCAACCAGATTGAGGAGCGTGAGAATTTACTTTTATTACTTTGTTTTGGTTGTTAACGGAATTGGTATTAATTAATAATGTCGAATCCTGCTGAAAAGGCCTCAATAAGCGCTGCTAATAGACGCGTTTTACCTGAAATAAAACGCATATTAAATACTTACCTCATTAGAAGCTTATAATATTGAGATAGGCATATCCGTTTCCCGTTGTATTTTCCTTCTCTTTCTTCCGGTATATCGCTGTCTCTCTCGCTCATCCCACTCAGTGGCGTCACCAGGTGGCGCGGTGGGGGAACCAGGAGATTTCACACCCGTGCCCATTTGTTCATCATTGCGTCGAAATATGCATTAAGCACCAGGCGGAAATAAAAACTAAGCTTCTAATGAGGTAAGTATTTAATATGCGTTTTATTTCAGGTAAAACGCGTCTATTAAACACTTGACCGTCATTAGAAGCTTATAATATTGAGACCTGTTTGTTATCGCCTGGTGAAAACGCCAATGTGAGAAATAAATTAAACAATAAGTGCGAGAGAGTTAATTATATGATTATGGTTTAAACAAAAAGTTATAATAAGAGATTTAATTAAGTACTAATTATTTACAATTAAAGTCATGTAAGAAAATAATTGGCCAGTCGTTGATGAAAAATCAAATAATTTAGCTTGTAAACCATGTAAACGAACATTATTATTAGGAAATAAATATTGTTTACTATTTGATTTCAATCACTTTACAGGGTAAAAATAAAAAATGAAAAACTTCGTGACGCCTGAATCAATATTTCTCGACAATAAACCTTGTGAAAAGTATTAAGTAACTAATCTCCAATTACCAATAGTTAGTATATCCTCAATGGGTAAATCATATCAATCTAGTTTGTAGATGCTACAGCGGAGCAAAACACAACCAGGTGTGGCTGTAATATCCATCTAGCTACCACAGTGCTTGAAACAGGTGACAGGTGAACCACTCGAAGTTTTAAATAAATTAGTTTAGCCATTTTGTACTATATTTATTGATCCTTTTAACCAGTAGCAATTTCTAGCTTGTTTGTCTGTAGTCCCTACAGTCAGTTTTTGACCCAAACTGTCGCCATAATATTACTGCATTGTCCTGAACAAAATAATGTTTGGTGTCCACAGCAAGGTAACAAAGGAGCAATGCGACAATAATATTGCAGTGTTACGAACTGTTTGAAATCTAGTTGATTCTAGGTTTGAAATACATTACAAAGGTCTACAGACTAATATTACTGAAACCTGGAAAAAGGAGGTTTTGTTGTTTTTAAATGTTTAATTGAGATTGATTTTAAAACATGTTTAACTATTACCTCGTCACTAAGATTTCCATACAATTGTGCGCTGCATAAAGTAGAAACGACAATTTATGGTAGTGTATAGTATTGTAAGAAAGATTTAAAATATTAAGTGTAAATCTGCCAAAAACTGGACTGACTGGACCCATTTGGTACGCGTTCCGCGTGTGGATGGCGCCGCAGCTGCTGCTAACGCCCTTCCTGTACTACTGGACCAAGCACAAGTGCTCATATGATTTTATAATAGCCGGACGCTTGAGTAGGGAAATTTGCTTGTGGTTCCATAACGATATATCATTTAAGCACACCAAATTTCAACGTCATGTCTTGAACCCTGGGGGTTGGCAGGTCTGTGGTTATGTCTACCAGGCGTCTACGTTTCGAATTCCATACTGTGAATGAAGCAGCAAGGGGTACCACAATCAGATAAATTCCTGTTGAGGTGTGCTAGCACCCGGGGGATGAGGGAACGTGGTGCGAATTTCCAAGCCAGAGGGAAGCGTTCTACTTCAGGCTGAAAGCATTGTGAAACATCGCTTCGTAATCATTGAGATAATTACCCACTACTCGAGCGTTCTTGGATACAAACAGGTGAATTACTGGCCAGGCCCACTTCGCGAATATCGTTTGTGTGAATTCTGGCAGTAGATGCCACTCCAGAGCTTGGCTTTGTCGAGACAGTTCATCTGCATGGCTGTTCAATGTAAAGAATTTTGACCACAATTTGGTTGGTGGTCATTTGTTGGTTGGCAATTTGGAGGATTAAAATAAAATTGTTGCAGGCTTCGTGTTCGATGCTTGTAATTCTAAGACTTAGAACAGCCCGCTTTTCTTTTTGATTGCAGTGCAGCTTTTGTTCGGATGCACTCCACCTTCCCGATAGGGCAGAATTGTTGAGTTGTGACCCCCCAATCCTGAAGCAACGGTTGTCAAAAAGAATGTTGGTGGAGGTATATGTATTGGTGTTTCTGATAATTTTTAGCTACCAATACATTTAACTACATCGTAAGGTAGAGTCTATTGTACCGCCCAATTTCTTCTCTTAGGTATTGTAAAAGGCGACTAACGGACCATAGATTGCACATACATCCAACAGTATAGAGCGGCGATAGGCTCATCACTTGTCACGTACATGTGCAGTTATCATTTGGTGAAACGTAGACTATAGCAGAGGACTGCTTTTGCGGTCCTCATTGCCTGGTCTCTGACTAACCCTTCGGGGATAACAGTCGTGAGTATATGTAGGTATGTATGGACGCTTGTGATTCCTCTATGTATCCTAGTATGTCCTTGCGGAAGACATTGATTTTGGTAAGCGCCCTGCGAGGCAGTCAAACAGACTATTTGAAGTTTATGTGGACACCAAAATAAGTAAGTGTTTCTATTACAATGTTGGCATGTCTGGACAGAACCATCTGGTCTTTATGTCTATAAGATAATAGTCTAAGAAAACATTGCCGTGCTCATCTTAAATGGAAGGCATATAATTTTTAGTAATTCGCCTTTGTAGAACAGACGAAGAAACCATTGTGGGATTTGGCTATAGTCAGGTCTGAGAAAAGTAATTTGTACATCTCGTCTCTTGGCCGTACACAGTCCGGAATTCATATAATAATTTAACGACTTCAGGTTAAAAATTGGACGGAGTGACCTTTCTTGAGTGCTCTTTGGTACTAAGAACTGGGTTAAAAAGAAGTTAGGAAAAAAAACTTACTGTTTCTAGAAACCTGTTCCTACGTCTGTGTCAGCATTGCAGACATTTTGTCCGATACAAGCGTGTAACAACTGTCGATTGTAACGTTTGGAACCTTGAGCGATGGCTTCAGATAAAACGGTATTCGATACCTTTGTGTTATGATAGAAAACTTGGAGCACCTTTTTAGTCCCAACGGTGTCGATAAAGTGCAAATTGACCGGCTCGAAATTTAGGAGCGTCATTGTCTACGTCTTTTGTTACCTCTGTTAGCAGAGAAGATAGACGTTTTTGTCCTGATTGATAGAGCTGCCATGCCTATGATCCTGGGGATCGAAAGTAAGAACAGCCTCCGTTGTTTATATTATAGCTACGATGTGGTTCGTGGCTGGCATGAGCATGTCCTTGCGGAATACATTGTTTTTTGGTAAGCGCCCTGCGAGGGCGGTCCATAGCCACAATGTGGTTCGTGGCTGGCATAAGCATGTCCTTACGGAGGACATTGTTTTTGGTAAGCGCCCTGCGAGAGCGGTTCATAGCCACAATGTGGTTTGTGGCTGGCATAAGCCTGTCCTTGCGGAGGACATTTATTATTTAATTAATTAAAAACGGTTACATAACCATTTACAACAATTAAACGTATTATTCAAATTCAAATAAAATAAGGGACATTTAGCATTACATTAACATACATGCATCTTCTCGCAGAAACCGCAAACACTCAAGTAATATTACCATTGATTTTGGTAAGCGCCCTGCGAGGGCGGTTTATAGCTACGATATGGTTCGTGCTGGCATAACCGCATAAGCATGCCCTTGCGGAGGACATTTATTTATTAAATTTTATTAAAACGGTTAAATACCAATTACAATAATTAAACATATTATTCAAAATCAAATTAAATTAAATAATGTACATTTAGTATTATATTAACATATATGCATCTTCTCGCAAAACCGCGAACACTCATGTAATAATTATTGATTTTGGTAAGCGCCCTGCGAGGGCGGGCAGATTATTGCCACGATATGGTTCGTGGCTGCCATAAGTATGTCCTTGCGGAGGACATTGATTTTGGTAAGCGCCCTGCGAGGGCGGGCAGATTATAGCCACGACATGGTTCGTGGCTGCCATAAGTATGTCCTTGCGGAGGACATAATTTTGGTAAGCGCCCTGCGAGGGCGGTTCACAGCATGCTGTGCGTGTGTCTGTCCCATGAACCAGAAGAACAACGCGATGGTACACTATAAGAAGTTTGCCCTTGCGAAAGGTAACCGTTTGTTAGTACAGGTTTTGCTTGCGAGGCATTCCCAGTACCAGATTTAATAACTGGCCAAAAAGTTTTCTAACAGGACAATTTTTTTTTTTTTTTTTTTTAAATGCAACTGTAATCTGTTCAGAATTAAACAAATGTGTGTTTGAAGGTAGAATCTATTCAAAGTAGCAAGCATTAGAGGGTCTTTTACATTTTTATGAGTACCCATCCTCTTTTCGTATATTTATAGTTTCAGTCTACAACCTAATCACCACTGAAAATAAGACCTTTAAGAGAGGCATCAGATGTTTGCGACTAACAACTGCGCAGACAAGTATTAAAAATATCTTTTTAGTTTTAAAATACGAAAAGTTATTGGTGCACAAGATTTATCAGAATATTGGTGCTTAAGGCCTAGCTGGCTCTTTTAGTTTACTTTTAAAATCAAAAATCAAATCTAGATCACTACACGGAATATTTAAATTGTTAACTGTTTTAGTCAGTATTGGTAACACCTGCGAGGTGCAACAATCGTTGTAAGATTTCCATTAACGTCCGATAAAGCAGACACATTGTCGTTATCGTCATGAAAGGCGGGTAGGTACGATGACCATGCTTCTTTGAACGATGATGACTAACTCGAAGTCAACCTTCGCCGATGCGATCGGGATTGTTAGAAGGACTAGTTATAGCCGCTTAGCTACAATTTATTTTTCTCATTATCTAATGTAAGCACTAATTATCGGTTTCTTATCTAAAATAAAAAGAAAAAGTGCCTGGAGGGTAGATACCACGTATTAAACACAAAAAACACTTTTAAAAATACTATCTTTACTCGAATGCTTTCTTATCTTAAAAGAAAAGGTGTATCTACATCTCTTGCGGGTAAAATAAAAAGTTTGATATACCAGTTAAGTTTAAATTATAAATTCAGCGAACGGTAACACCGTTAAGTTAAGAAACTATTCTAAGTACTCACGTGTATTGTAGAAACTCACGAGAACTGTGTTGCAGTTTAAATAAAAATAATTCTATTTCTTTGTCACTTGATCACTATGTAGTGCACAAGTTACGCCGACGGGAAATTTCACGCCAATGATGAACAAATGGGCACGGGTGTGAAATCTCCTGGTTCCCCCACCGCGCCACCTGGTGACGCCACTGAGTGGGATGAGCGAGAGAGACAGCGATATACCGGAAGAAAGAGAAGGAAAATACAACGGGAAACGGATATGCCTATCTCAATATTATAAGCTTCTAATGACGGTCAAGTGTTTAATGAAAAGTTAAGCCAGCTAATTATAAAGCGTAGCTCAATAAAAGGACAAATAACTAAATTTAAAAAATATTTAAAGGTTATTAGTGATGTAGACGAACTTTCAAAAATTGCATTAGTTAAATTAAATTTAAAACTTAGTAAGTTTGAGGCCTTGTCAGTAAAGTACGACGACTTGCAATGTGAAATAGAGGTTTTGAATTCGTCTAATATTAATTCCGAAATTGATGAGCGAGAGAGCATTGAGAGCGATATTATCAATAATATTGCTGCAGCTAAAACTTTAATAGAACAATATAGCCAGGCTGAATCCGACATAAGGCGTGCATCAATCGCTCATGAAGCTCACTGTTCTCTCGATCATCAAGAAATTAGTTTTAAGTTACCTCAAATCCAAATTGCAAAATTTGATGGTACTTATTTTCGCTGGTTGGAGTTCCGAGACACTTTTGAGAATCTGATACATAACAACAACCGCATTAAGCCAATTCATAAATTCCATTATTTAATCTCTTATTTAGAAGGCGATGCCGCTAGGATTGTATCGAATCTCGAGGTGTCATCGGCTAACTACACAGAGGCTTGGAAATTACTCTGCGAGCGGTATGATAACAAGAGACTGTTGATCAATCACCACTTGAGTTCTTTGTTTAACATACATTCTATTAGTCGCGAAACGGAGCGGTCCTTGCGTTTTCTAGTGGATCACGTTACAAAGAATTTACGTGCCTTAGCAAACTTGGGCCAGCAGACAGATAAATGGGATACTCTTATAATTTTCATGTTGTCCTCTAAGCTTGATAGTCGTACATTAATGAAGTGGGAAGAATACCGTAACACACTTGCAGACGTGCCTAATTTAGACCAGTTTCATAAGTTTTTGATAGATCGCGCAGACGTGTTAGAATCATTGAACCGCAATAAATACGAAAATAATTCATCAAAGGGTGTTTCTAACAGCGTACGTTCTACCCCTCCGGCAACACATTATAATAATAATAATAATTCCAATCTTAAGCAAAAACATAACGTATTTTCGTGTGTAATTTGTAACGAAAACCATAAAATATATGATTGTGCCACATTCAAGGCTAAATCCGTTAAAGAAATATTAGCCGATGTAGCCAAATATAAATTATGTCTAAACTGTCTTAGACAAGGACATCCCACCATGAATGTCGGATGGGCCCTTGCAAAGAATGCAAAAAAAGACACAATAGTCTACTCCACAACCCAGCTTTAGAATCAAACAAAGGTACTGAAGTTGTTTGCCAAACTGGAAAGCTAAATGTCAGCAACAACCAGGTTAGTTTAAGTACTGCTTTAATTGAAGTATGTAACCCTAAAACTGGTGCAAAATTAAAGGTAAGAGCCTTACTGGATTGTGGTAGCCAGTCATCATTTATGACTCAAAGATTAAGAAAAAAATTAAGTTTAGATCTTATCGAAATTGAAACACTAAAGGTAATTGGTATTGGCAACAATTGTACTAATTTAGTAAAGGAAAGTTGCATTACTTACATAAAATCTCTAAATAGCAATTTTTCAAGCAATATATCATGTTTTATTTTAAATGAACTAACAGGTGATCTACCAAAGACACCAATAGATCCTAGTACTTTAAAATTGCCAAGTAATATTAAATTAGCCGACCCTAATTTCCACCAACCGAGCCCAATTGATATCCTTATTGGTGCAAACATTTTTTGGGAAATCTTAGGAAATAAAGAGCTTTCTCTAGGTGTTAACAATACAAAATTGAGAAATTCAAAACTGGGATGGTTGATAGTGGGTTCTATAGTTCAAAATAAATCATCTACTATAAAATGTAATCATAGTCTGACAACTAAAGACTCTGAAGCTAAAATAGAAAACATGCTAAATAAATTTTGGGAGTTAGAAGAAGTTCCTACTAAAAATATTTTAAGCAAAGGTGATAAGGAATGCGAACTTCATTTTTCATCTCATACAGTACGCTTGAGTACTGGTAGGTTTTGCGTTAAGTTACCGTTAACTGATACAACCGACTGTCTTGGCGATTCCTACGCCTTAGCAAAAAGACGTTTTTTAAACCTGGAAACATGGATGAAACCTTTCATCGAAATCCTCAGTTAAAGGTGGATTACACTGATTTTATTAAAGAATATGCCGATCTAGGTCATCTCACGGAGTCTAAAGTGGCAAGGCCAAATCCGTCATATTTCTTAAGTCACCATGCCGTGTTTAAGAGCAATAGTGAGTCAACCAAGCTTCGCGTTGTGTTCGACGGCTCAGCCCCATCCTCCTCCGGTTTTTCATTAAATGATATTTTAATGGTGGGTCCAAACGTCCAGGACTCTCTTTTCTCTATCTTAGTACGAGCTAGGCAGTATAAATATCTCCTTACTGGCGATATTGAAAAAATGTATCGCCAAGTGCTAGTAAATGGTGGTGCACGACGTGGTGATGATGATGATGATGATGATGGGTATGATGATGATACAAATCTGCAGCTCATTTTATGGAGAGAAACGGAGTCTCAGCCCATTAAAACCTTAAAGCTTAATACTCTCACTTATGGTACCGCAAGTGCGAGCAATTTAAGTACAAGGTGTATCAAGCAAATCGGAGATGAACAGGTGGACGAGTTGGTTAAGACAATTATACAGCATGATTTTTATATTGACGACCTCGTGACGGGCTCTAACAGCGATGTTGAGCTACGTTACATACAGAAAGCTGTATCTACAGCCTTACTTACAGGTTGCTTCAATTTGAGAAAGTTTAGAAGTAACTTACAAAATCTCTTTGAAGATTCAAATGTTGATACACTAAAGAATTTAACTATCAGCGAGTCCTCAAGTACTCTCGGACTTGGGTGGGATCCCTCAAGCGATTGTTTACATTTCCCAATAAAACCAATTCCTGAAACTGAGCGACTTACGAAAAGATTCATAATGTCGAATGCTTTCAAATTGTTTGATCCACTGGGTATATTAAGTCCATGTATAATTCGTCCAAAAATAATATTACAAAAACTATGGCAGCAAAAGGTTGGCTGGGACCAGCCAGTCTCAAATGAAATAAAACAAGAATGGCTAAACTTTGTCAAAAATCTAAATTGTCTGTCTAATTTACAAATACCAAGATGGGTCATTTGTGACTCACCTGAACTACATTCTTTCAGTGACGCGTCACAGTATGCTTATGGAGCATGCATATATGTGCGGTCGGTAAATGCCAACAACGCTGTCTCTGTGAGACTATTGTGTGCTAAATCTAAGGTTTCACCTATAAAACCTAGTACCATTCCGCGGCTAGAGTTGGCTGCCGCTGTTCTTGCCTCCAGGTTGTGCAATTCTGTTACTGAATCACTAAGATTAGTTCCTGATAAATTAACTCATTGGTGTGATTCAACCACAGTGTTGGCATAGATCAATCATGATGTCAAAAAATTAAAATCTTTGGTGGCTAACCGAATATTAGAAATTAATGAAAGAACAAGACCTTCGGATTGGCGTTACGTGCCCACTGCAACTAATCCTGCAGATTTAATTTCCCGCGGTGTAGACTTTAATCAAATAGTTAGTCTAAACCAATGGTGGTCTGGTCCTAGCTTCTTGTTAGAAGATGAGTCTAACTGGCCTGTTTTAAAATCTAACATTAGCACCCCATTGACTGAAATTAAATCTAATCTTACAACTACAAGTTCAGATAAAATAGTTAACTTTGAAAACTATTCTAAATTAAGTAAACTTCAAAGAACATATGCATATATGTTTCGATTTATTTTCAATCTTAAGAATAAAACAAATAAACGTAAAGGTCAGCTAAGCATAGAAGAATTGAATGACAATTCAATTTTCTTTGTACTATTGCTCAGAAGGAAATTTATCCTGTTGAATACGATTTACTATCTAAGAATAGGGATTTAAGCTCAAAATCAAAGTTATTGTCTCTGTCTCCTTTTATAGATAAACATAAGTTAATTAGAGTTGGAGGTCGTCTTGAAGCCTCAGATTATACTTACGAAAAAAGGCATCCTATTTTGTTGCATGCTTCTCACCATTTGACGAAACTTATTTTCCAAAATGAACATTTAAATAGTATGCACGCTGGACCCCAGTTGTTATTAGCCACAGTTAGGGAAACTGTGTGGCCTGTTAATGGACGACATCTTGCTAGACGGACTGTCAATAAGTGTGTGCGCTGTCGCCGCATACGTGGAAAGACATTATGTCCTAAAATGGGTGTTTTACCATCTCAAAGGATCACTCCTAACTTTCCGTTTTTGTCGACTGGCTTGGATTTTGCAGGACCATTCAATATTCTAAATCGTAGGGGTCGCGGTAGTAAATTAGTAAAATGTTACCTATGTTTATTTATTTGCATGCGCTTTAAATGCGTCCATCTGGAAGCTGTGAGTGATCTTTCAAAAGATGCTTTTGTTATGACGCTAAAAAGATTTATCGCTCGCAGAGGAAAACCAGAGGAAGTATTTTGCGACAACGGTCGAAACTTTGTCGCTGCTGCCAGAGAAATAGGAGAATTTTTAAAGCAAAATGACGAACCTCTATCTGACTTTGCTAGTCAGAACGGTATTAAGTTTATTTTTTCACCGGCTTACGCTCCTCACTTTGGCGGAATTTGGGAAGCGGGAGTTAAGTCCGCTAAGTACCATATAAAAAGAGTATTAGGAAACAGTCACTTAACGTTTGAATAAATTTCTACGTTATTTGCTCAGGTGGAGGCTATTTTGAACAGCCGTCCTATTTGCCCTCTGTCTTCCTCTCCCAATGATTTCCTTTCCCTTACACCGGGACACTTCATCATTGGAAGACCTCTGATTGCGTTACCCTTACCTGCTCTGCAAGATTGCAACGAGAATAGACTGCAAAGGTACGCTCGCCTGGAACAAATACGACAGCACTACTGGCAGAGATGGCATAAAGAATATATATCAGAACTACAACAACGGGTGAAATGGAGAGTTAATAAGGCCAAGCTGAACGTCGGTGACATGGTTGTTCTTCAAGAAGACTACGTTCCTCCATTGAACTGGCGTCTAGGAAGAGTATCCCGTCTATACCCTGGATCAGACGGAATTCCCCGTGTTGCGGACATTCAAACAACGAAAGGATGTGTTCGTAGACCCCTGGTTCGTCTTTGTCCTTTGCCCTCGGCAGAAGAATTTGAAGCTTGAAAGGTCTCCTTTCAACGGGCGGGAAGATGTTCAGGCCTAAGCGCCTATCACTTTTTAGATAGCAGTTGTGAAAAACACCGTAGCTTAAGTTAACGAATCCAATAGGAGATTTAATTTCTGTACGATGTAGGTAGGTAATTAAATAATTGTCTTAACACTTCATCTTTCTGCGTGTCACGATACAAACCGTTCCTGTAATAATTGGAAGATATTTAAACAATTACAAGTTTTAAAGAGAAGATTCCGAGTTTCATTTGAACGTGAAGCTCCTTTATGTTATATCAAACACATTTCATTTCACACATATACATACGTTCTTTAAAACATATTGAAAATGTCAGTGCGAAATATATAAAATACTTATTTTGAATAACGGCTAATAGAAAACAGCAAATTTTTCCGTTTTCACCGCCTTAATCATCATCGCCAAACAAATCATTCGATTAGAAAGTTTACCACCTTTTGAGCTATTACATTTCACACTACTTATATTGGGGTAGTACATTTGCGCCGTTTATATTTTGAGGGCCAACGTCAAAATTGTAGCAAGTCAATTAAACAATTATATGGATCGTGCACACTAATAAATTCATTTGTAAATTGGAGTTGAGAGCGAGCGGCGATCGCGATCAGAACTGACATGACCCGGGTTCGATCACTTGAATAATCATTTGAATAACGTTCTGCGACTGATCATAAATCAATCAAAGGCCACTTACCGATCGGTTCGGACCATTGTGCTCAATGAACAAATTCTCGTTTATGTTTATTAGACAGTTTCGTTGCCCCTTTGCAACTATATCTACAGAGCTCTATTCGGACTGAGTTGAATTTTCAAAATGAACCTGTTTTCCTTTCCTTGTCAATTAGAGGCATGAAAGCCGTAGTAAAGATTTCCTCTTACGAATTATGATTAAACAAAATGTACCTAAATGGATTTCCTTTCTGATTTACCGATTCGAAAGACTCTTATCCGAATCTGATCATCAAACATCAGAGTGATTTTGAAGTTCTAAGGTAATTCCTTCCAGAATGTGCATCTTACGAGGGCCACGCGTGAACAAATATTTTTCTCGAGTTTTTCCTTTTTTCAAACCCAATGCACAGCTTTCATTTCAGGTCCTTGCCAAAAAAATTGCCTGAAACCACTTTTTTACCGCTTTTAGCACCGCACTCTTAAAATAAATTAAAATTCTTCGAGCACTAACTAATTCGGGCATAAAGATTCCACCATGCACATCTAACGTCACAGAAGGAATAATGGAAAGAAAAGTACCGACCTACCTATGCGCATAATAAATCTGTCTACATTTATGAATGGAAGAAGCATGGTTCGAAATTAAAGAGGAGAGAGTCGGTTGCATAAAACTATGGTAACTCTTCTCGCCTGTCGTAATAAAATAGGAGAGGTGCACAGGGGCGCATTTGCATCACCCAATTACACGAGGCGCGGTATTACGCGAGACGTGACATTACAAACGTATCTATTTCCTCTCGAGGCTCCCGTCGGTCGGGATATTTTGCCATTTTATGACGTGACGCCTCTGAGCTTTATTACGCAAAAATGGATATACCAAAGTAACGCTGCACCTTCGGATTGTCGTATAAAAGTATGTCTTATTTCTACGTGATAAGAGGCTTTTTGGAAAACGAAACCTCATTGGAGGTTGTTATTTTGCGCCTCGGGTGCTCCTGATTTGTTAGTGCAGAACTGATAACGCAATTTTGATGACGCCTGGCTTACTTTTGCCTGAAATTGGGATTCGAGTCTTTGGAAGATTTAGACATGTCTTCTTCTTTGATAATGTCTTCTTATACCTAAATTTATGGAGATAACTCGTTATGTTAGGTTACAGAATTTTAAGGTAGGTACCTACCTACGTCTTCTTACCGTGAAAATCTGGAGCGTCCAACAAAAAAAAAGTATTTTCGTAGCGCATGCCTAATGCAAGTACGAGTAAGTACACAAAATCGTTACAGTAAGGAAATAGGTCAAAAAAAATCAAAAATTTAAAAAAAAACATTAAAAAAGAATCACATTTCGTTGCGAACAAATTACAAATTGGAACTTGAGTTTTTTCAACATTTTCTACTTAATTTGTAAAATGATCACAATATACAATTAAAAATGAAAATATTAACAAGTTTTAAATAAATTAAGTGCAGGTTATGTAGGAAGGTATAGTATAGATGTAAGTTTTTTTTATTTTACAATGGGTTGTTAGCGCTTGGTTTTCATATCACCTGATGTTAGGTGGAAGCGCGCTTCACCCAGAATCCTTAACCACTGAGGAACTGGCTATCTTATCTCAAACTGTCGGAACACAACAATGCTACAAACATCGTTGTTATGGCGAGAGACTTTAAGGTTGATATCGGAACTGTCATCCAAGAGTTAGACGACGTTAAAACTAAGTATATTGGTTATAAGTAATTTTTTAATAACTTCACGTATCTTTATCTTAGTGTATCATTTCAATGCACGTAAATATAGTAGGTACTCAAAATTCGTATGGGAATTTGCATAGTAAGATTAAAGTAATCTGCTCTAAGAGTTGATTGTAATGCCGCAGGTCTCTAAACAATTAGTACTAAGCTGTCAGCATACTAACAGCTACTAAGGCTTGTACTCCGTCTGGCTACAACCATCTTATCTAAATCTGTCGCTTCAACAACAATGTTAGTAAGTAGCATTGCTGTGTTCCGAAAGACATAGTAAGCTATGCTATAGCTTTGGTAAGCTATGCTATAGCTTTGGCTAAGTGTGGTTTTACAATGACGGCTGCCATCCACGCGGACGGTAAGCACGGCTCATATCTAAGCTATGTAAATGCGTAACGTTTTACTGTATAGCCATATAGTCACTCAAAGCTCGTGGCCCGTGACGCTTACCAACTGCGCTGGTGAAAGCGTGTGTGTAAAACCAGCCTAAATACTACTTTTGTTTACCATGCTATTCGATCTAAATCGATCGAAATTGCAACTCATCGCATTTGCCACTAGGAGGCGCTGCTTCAATGCAGTACAAATTCTTGTTTTCCTAAAGTGATCGAATGGTGAATATACGTACAAGCACTCACACAGTTTTTCAGCCGTTGAAGAAGGACAGGTACCTAAAGTGCGCTTCCACCTTATGCCTTATTGTTACGTAGGTATTAGATACTTGGCATGAAAAGAATCCACTTAACATTCCCCTAATAACGTTAAAACACTTTACTTTGTTGTTGTAGTTGACGGTCGTTAACAAACATTTAGGTGACTTACGTATTTACGTAATTAGAAGCAAATAAATGCTAAGTAAGGTACTCAAGTCAATTAACGCCCACCTATTTTTTAATAAATACTGTTAAAATGTGCCAAATAAAATAGGATGATTAAACATGCATTTCTTAATTGAAATATACCAAATATGAAACGTTACCATTGCAGATTTTGTGATGTACATATAATTATAAAAACCTTGTTTTGGGCGTGATTAAAATACCATGTTTTATACCGCCCATCTAATAAGTTATTTTTTTTAGGAAAGATACAAGGGATTAGTGAATATATATTAAGTAAAACACAATAGTCGCACATTCATGTCTTGTAACTATTAGATACAATAAAAATCAATAAATCAACATTAAACATAAAAAAAATTACACCTCTAAACACAACATAAACAAACATAAAACTTCTGATCTATTAATAATTCAATGATTTTTTATAGTTTTAGCATTAATAATACTTAAAACTAATTGTACAGTGGGATTCTACTTAATTTTCGTAACAAATTGCCTTTCATACTATGGGCGTTTTAAAACTGAAATGGCAAAATGCGCCTTGACTATGGGAAAATAACTCCCACCGGTATGAATAATTAGTTAAATCATTTAATCTACTTACCTATGTAAAACAATAATTATAACATAAGAGCTCTCATCCCTTCTTCTGTCCATGATTGCCCTCTTCGCAGAGCTAGGTGGTGGCATTTTGCTGTTCAGAAGGAAAATAAATGAATGGAAATTTATTTTTAAAAATATTCAAGGTTTTGGTTATTAAAACAATTGTAGTTTAAAATTATTATGCAATTAAATTAAGTACCTTTTTTTCTTAATGTACACACCGCCCAAGAGTAAGTCAATAACGCCCAACGGTAATTTCAATGGGCGGCATTGGCCAAATGGGCGTTATTGTCACTTTCAACGATTTATTATTAAATTATGCAAATTTCCTCAATAAACATAACGAAATATGATTGGTAGGAACATCCACTTTAATATAAAATTAAATAAAATCCTTCAAGAAAACCACCAAAACTTACAATTTTGTCGGAGCAACTTTTACAGTAGCGGCGTACGTGACCGATGTCTAGGAATCACAGCGTTTCACTGCCAAAATAGCGGTCGCAGGGGTAGCGTAGCGCCCTCGCGCTAATGTGTTTGTATAGGTGTACATGTATGCCGCGTCAAAGCTAAGTTGATTAGAAATATATTTTCTGTAGAGTGGGCGATATTAAACAGAGGGCGTTAATTGACTAGGGTAGCTTATTACTTACATTAACATTTTATTTTAATTTTTTGCCTGATATTTAGGAGAGAGAGAGAGAGAGCACACTATTCAGGAGAATGTTAAACCCATTACCAGTAAGGTTTGTAAATAGAAAAAAAGCGTCTTAAAGTAAAGCAATCAACTAAAATAAACAGCGAAGTATTATTCTTTGCAAAGCACTTGGATAAACAGCACTGGTTTAAGTGGAAGCACCTCGTTTTCTACCTAGACTTGAAATTCAAGAGTATCCGCTCCAACTGATCCAATGTGTGAGAAGTACCGCAAGAAAGCCTCACGGTGCCTAGGTATATAATGCTTTGTTTGGAAACTTGTGGGGAGGTAAATAAGACGTCACGAGTGGGGTTACACTGAAGTGTCTCGCTCTGAGGAGGTGACATGTTCGCGAGTATTCAAAACGACGTGAGGATGCCACTGATTTATGTCAGCCATTATTCTTACTTACGGTGACGTGAACACATGCCGTTCGTCTCGGAGACACAGCTCGCGCGAAATAAATGAGAAACGGTATTTTCATTATTTTTTTTTTGCATGAACATGACAGGTCACGCGCGCAGTGGTGTTCCAACTCGGAAGACAATAAGTAGTTGTCGTAATATGTGTATTGGGACTTGGGACGTACCTATACGGACGGTACGTTTTCTTGTTTCATTTATTATCTAACCAAGAAATAATTTTACCTGAATAGATATTTATTGTACGCAAGACCACATTGCTTGTAATCTCCTGAATGGGACCAATTGCGCTGAACGTGCCTACCGAAGCACGAAAAGAAGTCTTCAAAAATCCTATAAAAACAAAATACCTAAGAGCCAGACCCGTTATTATACGAAAAATATTGTCAATTTCATGTGTTTTAGTTAAAGCTAAAAGAGTTTTAATAAAAAAACATGTGAAACTATCCCTAAAGTTATATTGGAAAATTGTAGGAGCGGGCTAGTTTTGGCAGTTATCCGTCAAGGAACAGAGACGAGTCTTGGCAACACAAATAGTAATAAGCCTGAGAAGTCTCAACTCCACCGGGCTTTTGGAGACTTGGCAAATATTACGACAAAGCGACACGAACTTAGATATTGTTTGGCGGACGTCCTTCCACCGCAGATTGCTACGAATATACGAGTATACCTACCTACCTATTTTATTTATGTGAGTTGAAATAAAACACTATATGAAGCTACATTAAGTTATTACAAAAAACCTATTACAAATATAGTTTTACGAACGTCGTCGTCTATCTCTTGGATGGCAGTTCCGATATAAATTTTTATATTATGTGTATCACATAAAGTGCCACTGTACCTACATCTAATTTAAGTATATCTACACTATACCTTCCTACATAACCTGCACTTTATTTATTTAAAACTTGTTAATATTTTCATTTCTACTCTAGAAGAGCCCCAGTATAACGTCATGGCGGTTCCCTAACTGCAAGACCTAAGGGTAGTCCACGTGGTCGCGAGCTAATAAGAACGATCCCCACCCTTCGATCATATATTTATACAATAGATGGACATTCTCATACAAAATAAAACTCAAATAATGTGCCCGCGTAAATACAATAGAGCCACCGCACGCATGCTACTTTTAGCATCGGCGATCGGCGATTAAGGGCCAGAGAGGGTATTTCGTCTTTTCTTCCGAAAAAATGCCTGGAATAATAAATAAAGTGAATAGGGTAAAGGAAAGTGATACACGAGTGAACTAGGTTGATACGGCAGGTACGCTCGTGTTAAAACCTCCGGGTTGTAGGTTTTTGGAAACATTATTGAATTAAAAGATTAATTGATTTTGAAATTATCATTAGAATAATAAATGGTGATGCTATCGAAGACGTTGGCGGGGAACTACATTAAAAGAGTGTAATACGTAATTTCGTAACACACTATCTCGATGCACATTAGCGCGTCAAATTGCGACAAACCAAATCTCGATGCACGAAATCGCGACAAACCAATCTCGATGCCATCTATCTCAACATGATGATATATATCTATTTAAACGAAACTGAGAAGGTACCTACTTGGTATTAACCATGGGATATAAAAAAAACATACATAGAAAATGATAGTTTTAACCGGTGCAAAACAGTACAAAAATAAACAGTAATAATATGGCCAATTACTGTCATTTTATGTTTTTATATTAATTTTATTCATTAAATGCTTAATAAAAGTGTGTGTGGGGTGTCTTAACTATTAAATATATTAACATAAAACCAAACGGGATAAATTTAATTTATTTCTAACTGATAATTTAATTTTTAATTAAAGTTTTCGACCCTTAGGGCGCTTGTTGACGGGCCGGTTTTTTGCCGGGCGTACAGACAGTCATAAACCGGGTTTACGTCCGGTCATCAGTTGGCTATGATAGACTAAAAAGGTATGTTCACGAGCCGGCGCTAGCGCTGCTCCGGCTCGATGCTGCGGCCGGCGCGCGCCGTGTCTACACCCGGCGCGCGGTCACCATAGATAATACTTTATAGACGGGGACGGTCACGTATGACAGTCACAACCGCGGTCCCACGGCCTGATTTTTGGCGCGCCCAACCGCGCCAACAGGCCGTGGGAATCAACGCAATACCGATGAAGCCTGCCGCGGTGTGCCGTCGCCTGTGCGATCCATCGGCCGCACCACGCCGCGCCGCGCCGTGGCACTCCGCGCCAAGTCGCTCCAAGCCGCGACAGGCATTGCCGGTCCCACGGCCCTTTTGCGGACGTGCCGCGCCGGGCGTTGCAATTAAGCGTTTCCACGGCGCGGCGCGGCGTGGCGCGGCGCGGCTTGTCTTCAGACAGGCCGTGGGACCCAGCCATAAGAGGGTTTGTTGACGGTACCGGCCGTACGCACGGCGTGTGCCGAAGAAGCCGCACTTCAGCCGGCTAGCCGTCATTTACGAACCGGGCACAAACCGTGCTCGTCTACACGCGTAGCCGGCACCGACCTGGCGCCGGACCGGGTAGAAACCGGCTCGTTAACAAGCGCCCTTAGGTTGCCTAAGTGGCCAATAACTATACCGCTTCCCCTAGGTATATAGAGTCCTTCAAACGAGGCGTGAAGAAGCACTTTGTGGGCCGGCAGAGTGAGGGTGACTGATGCTACGTCTCTTACGCTGCACCAGTTGTCCTCGCGCCTGGACTTCATTTCCACTTAACATCAGGTGGAGTGGGGTCATTTGACGGGCTAATTATAAAAATAAAAAAAATAAAAAAACATTTATTGTAAAGTAAATCTTAAACTTTAGGATCTAAAGTACAAATTCATAATAGTAGATAGAGAGAAGGGGCTAAAATGACCCATTCTATACGAGGTAGTTTTACTCCCGAGCTTTAGCGAGGGAGTAAATAAAAACCGAGTTTTAATGGGTTTTTAGCGCCGTGTGTTACACTCTGCTTTTTACTACGAATGCGAGAAAATAAAACAATCCAATACAATATGAGTTGGTTTATTTTATTAAAAATTTACCCGTTAGGTAGTTGCTTTTAGGACAACCAAGGGAAGGGAGGGGTTGGTAGTATTGTGCAGTTTTGCCATGTTTTCCCTTGGGTGTCGTAAAAGGCGACTAACGGACTAAAGACTGCACATACATCCAACAGCATAGAAAGGCGATGGGTTCATCAAAATAATACTACCAACCCCTCTCTTCCCTTTGGTGTCGTAAAAGCGACTAACGGACTAAAGGCTCACCACCTAAGCACATGTGCAGACTGTGCAGTTGTTTCTTGTTGAAGCGTGGACTGTGTGGGCGTGGTCTGTGTTGTCCATAGATTCAAATGATTACTAATTTTACCATAAACTTTAATAATAACCATCTCAAAAAAGTTGTTGATCTAAGTAAGTAAACAGTAATAAGTCGAGTCTTTATTCTTGATTTTTCTACCTATGATTAAATACTTTTTCGTTTTTGTAGGTTCATTGTCATGTGACTGACAAAAATTAAAAAAAAAAAACTTTTTCCCCTAGGGCAAAAAAAACTATTTTAGCCTCGCTCTAGAACACTACAATGACGGTCTTTTTGAGCAAGAGGAGTGAAAAAATATTATTGAAGTTACATCACGCATGGAACTAGGCTCGCTAGATTCAAGCTAGTTGGAACAAAGTTCTAAATTCGAAATTTTGATAGAATAACAAGGCACGTTTCTGTTTATTTACCTTGTTTCGAGGTGCCGTTTTCAAGCAGCATTAATCGTGTACTTATCTATAGTATTTATGATCGAAGTCCCTACCGGTCAGTTAGTAAAGCTGACAGTTTAGCACTTTGCATATTATAAACTAATTTAACCATTAATGTGTGTACCTACGTATAAAACTGTGAGCCACGTCCAAGCCGCGGTTTACTGTTGTCATGGCGACAGACTTAGATAAGGTGTAGCTACGGAGCAAATGATCCGTAGCTGAAGTAGCCATGAAAATGATGACGATGACGGAGAACAAGCCCTACTAGTTCGTAAAGGTGACAGTTTAGCACATTGTACATAAACCAGTTTAACCATTAACGAGGTTGTGTGCATAAATGTAAAAGTGGACGAAACGTCGAGCCTGCGGCGGCCTGCTGCGGTGGCCGCGCGGTTGCCAGTCGCGCCAATACCAACCAAAATTGGATCGTTTTGGCTTCCGCTCGCTAGATGCCACGTGAATAAATAAACGCTCAATCAGTGTTTGAGTGTTTATGCGAACTATCGCTAGGTACCTTTTAAATATGTTATTGTTTTTTGTGGTTTATTAGTACATTAAGATATAATTAAGTGTGGTAAGTTGAAAATCACAGCCAAGGCGATATAGCTAGCCCGAGCCGTAGGTGAGCGCTACAAAAAGCAGAGGCTGTAATTATCAAAGCGCACGTACCTATGTCATACGACGTTTTATAACATAATTGCTATTTATTGCTAATATTGATTTTGTTGTTTTTCTAGTGTATAATCTTTGACAAGCCAACATGTATTTTTCTTTGGACTTAGATGGTAAGGCTTTTAAAAGGCTGTCAATAGCATTTTGTGCTTCACCGATTTGTGTTCATAATAATCACTCTTCCTAATATTTATCCTCATACTTTTTTAATTCATACAATTTTATTACTATTATCGGAATTCTTATCAGACAGTTATCATATTTTTTTAATTAATAAGTACTGTCATTACTAAGAACAAGTTTAAACACATAATCTTTTTTTTCATAATTGTTTCCTTCAAAACAGACAATTATCATAATTTTCTTTTTATGATGTCATTACTAAGAAAATATTTGAACTCATAATATTGTTTTTAATACACACACTTATGATTCAGAAATAGTGGAGGTCGGGGGGCCTGCGGCCCCCCCGTTATTTGTCAAAAGTCTAACCTAACCTAACCGACAGAACTATAGTTTTGCATACTTAACTTTTTCTTTATAGCGAGGGGTCTCAAGCCGCCCGACCCCCCCGAGCAGGGGGCCAGACCCCCTGCACCCCCGGCATGCAAGCAAGCATGGAGCTTAAAGTATGCAGCATGCAAGCAAGCAAGCATGCAGCAAGCATGTAGCATGCAAGCTGGCATGCATACAAGCATGCAGTATTCCAAAAAACATGCAACATACACAATCAAACAATTATGCAGGCATGCAGCATGCAAGCAAGCATTCAGCATGCAGCAGGCAAGCAAGCTTGCAGCAAGCATGCAGCATGCAGCAAGCATGCAGCATGCAAGCAAGCATGCAGCAAGCTTGTAGCATGCATGCAGGCATGCGTGCAAGCATGCAGTATTTCAAAAAAACATGCAACGCAGACAGCATTTTAATTACAAAGTTCTTTGTCACAAGTCTAAAGTTTTTTTTTTTTTTTTACCCGTTGTAATTCCTGCTTATGGATTCCAGCCTTCAGAAGGGAGACTGGATATGTGGGACTCTCCCGTCCCTCTTTCCACGACGTTACGTCGGGCGAGAGGGAGGGGCCTACCCACTAATCACCGGGGGTCCAAACTCCGAAAGCGTTGGGCTTGGGGTGGCGGTCACGGGACCTGATCCACGGGGGAATTGACCACGCGAGGGCCACCCCGTCGCCGTGTGTTGGCCTATAACTACTCTGCCTAGCAGCCGTTACGCGCCATCACACGGCGACTACGCGCACGCGGCACTACAAACAGCCCCACAAAAGATACATCCACACATACACTGACTCACAGTCAACACGGATTGCGTGGACACTTGGGGTGGTATAACGAAATACCCATGCCAGTGCCCACTTACACACACACACAAGCATTTACTGACAGATTCAGTAAACGACAACACAAAGACACAACACCCCCAAGTCATCGGGCGTCGGGCTGGCCGTGGCAGACGCCGATTTCTGCCTCGGCCAGCCCCACGCCCGGTCACAAGTCTTTTTTTTTTTTTTTTTTTTTGCCCAGGGAATGCTTGATGCATACCCAGACCCAGAAGGGGCCCAGGTTATGTGGGACTCGCCCGTCCGCCTTTCCACCTCCCACCAACTATACGGGGACGCCATTGTCCCCAGTCGGCTGCCTTGGCTACTACCCCAAGGCTGGGAGGGGTGAGACGGAGGGGGATACCCACTAAACCCTGGAGGACATCTACCGAATCAGGAGAGGCCACGGTACCTGTCCCTGGGGAATTAAAACCGCGGGGCTCACCCGGCTGCCCGACCCTGGGGCCGGCGCGCGCAGTCACACGGGCGCAACGCGACGCGACAACAAGGTACCTCGGAGGGAGGACACCACTAAAGGCTACGCAGCCCAGAAGGGGCCACGCAACCTAGCGCCCCTTGGGCACAACCTAGGGGGGGTGGGGGGGGGTAGAGTCCCCACACCCGCACACAACCTAACTCCGCATGCACGCACGCACGCAGCGACAACATATTTACACTCCTAATCCTAAACACTATACATCCTAAAACTAATCTATTTTTTGTTCTTCTTTTTTTTTACTTTTTTTTTATATAAAACCCTATACTACCTATGCTAATATATACAACAGTGTTATTGGTGAACATCCACAAAAATTTACCTTAGAAACTACCCTTATTATAATAACTTAACCACTAGTATTTACAGACCACTGAAAATCAGTGTGCCCATTACCCTACTTTATACAATAATGTACACCACTATGCACTTAACCTAACTTTCCCTTTTTTCCTTCCAGATCGCGCCAGGAAGCAGCCCAGCACTGACTACGCCCCCGACGGACCAGGTAAGTACCCTACTTTATTTATTTACAATAATCCCCTTTTCCCTTTTCAGTTAGCCGCACCAGGATGGGACCCAGTTGCGCACTCCATGGGCTCAACGTCTTGAGACCGACCTCCATGCTGACTTCGCCATGTGGGGGATACGCCCCTGACCGTGGGGGGGCTGCAGACCCTGGACCCCATGACATGCCTGCTCTCCAGCTTGTGCCCCTCGCAGACATGACACTTGGTCTCCTCCGCGGTACACCCCTCAATCTTGTGGCCCTCCTTGCCACACTTGTAGCAAAGGGCCCCCCTGTCTACTTTAGACGGACACAAGAACCGGGTATGCCCAAAGCACATACACCGGTAACACCTCGTCGGGAGGGGCTCCATGGCTTCCAGCTGGAGCGAGGACCAGCCCACCATGAGGCTGCCCCCCTCCGCCAGGGTCTTCGCAGCGGGGATGGGGCACTTCACCACCGCCGTCCTAGTCCCCCATAGTTTCTCTCTGATGATCCCCACCGTGAAGGAGCTCTCGGGGATCTCGGCCTTGCTGGCCAAGGCCGCCACTATGGCCTCCTTGGTTACTCCCTCGATTACCCCATGCACCCTCAATTCTGCCGTCCTTTCAGCCCGGCGGACTACCGCCACTCCTCTGAGGGCTTCCATCATCTTGACCATCAGGGCATCCGCCATCGGTCCGCTGGTGGAGCCAGCGACCTCTATCTTGCGGCCCCCCGAGACCATGCGAGTAACCTTAACTCCCCCCTCTATCCCAACGCTAGCCAGCGGTACCTCCTTCATCACCTTCTCCATTGTCCCCTCGTATGTGATGCCCCTGGCCACAGCCTCAGGCTCGAGCCTCATGAGAAGCACCGACGACCTCGGGACTTTCACCGTGTACGGCTTTATGGTCGAGACAGGAGGGGTCGGGCCGGTGTGCGGTTTCACGCCACCGGTGGGTCCCTGCTGTGCCGGCTGAGCCGCCCTCAGTTGATCTTCTCTCCTCTTTTTTTTTCAGCTTTCCTGCTCACCTTCTGGGACCACTCGTTCGCCGGGACTGCGGCAGCGGCGGAGAGCGACGGCGACGGATCACGGCCCGGACGAGGACCCGGACGACGACCAGCAGGACCCGTACCAGCAGCGGCAGCCAGGTAGGTTTTTTTATTTTCTCTAGGTTGGGGCAGGGGGGGTAGCTCTCCCAGCCCACGCGGTTTGTCTCCTCCTCATACATCTCCGCGAGGTAAGAGTCCTCCGCGTACTCTTCCATACCCGCGGCATTGCCACCATTAGCGGCGGCAGCAGCAGCCTTGACGGCAGCGACACCGGCGACGGCAGCGGCGGCAGCATCACTGACCGCCCTCCTATCATGGGCCAACGAAGGCCTGGGCCTATGGCTCGGCTCAGGGAGAGGGCGATCACTGATTTTCTCCAATCTAGCATCGAGCATTTCCCAGATCTCGCTTCCCATTTCCTTTCCCATTTCCTTTACGGCCCACACGACATTGTTGTTGAGCCTCTCCTCCATCCGCTCTAACATCTCCCTCGTCTCTCTCCCCTCGTCCCTCCCCTCGGGAGCCACGGCCGCCTGCGGAACGGAGACGGGCGCAGGGCGAGGGCGAGAGGGGGAGGATCCGGTCTCCCTGAGCTCCGACTCATTCCACCTCCTATTCGCCTCCTCATACCCCACCTTATACGAGGCCATCTCCCGCTTCAACTGTTCCATCATCTTCTCCAACCTCCTATTGTCCTCCACCAGCAGGCGTATCTCCTCGTCCTGGGGCCCTCTCATCGCTTCGAGCGCGACCTTGAGCTGCGCCGTGCAGGCATTTATTTCTCCCCAAATGGTCCCCTTGATATTACCAGACCTCCCCACCAACTCCTCTATTAGGTCGATACTGACTATCGCTTGGTCTATTATTTCCCCCTTCGCGAGTGCGGAAGCAGCCTCTCTGGCTTCATCCTCCCTTCTCTTTTTGCTCCTTGACACCTGTCCCTGTTCCTCATTATCCTTGAGAAACTCCGCCCCCCTCCTCTGACCGTTATGCTCCTCCTCCACGTTCGAGTCCAAACAATCCACCTCCTCTACCTCCTCCATCTCCTCCGAAACCCTACCACCGTGAATAGGGCCCTCCTCATCAACCCCGTATTGGTCTGCCTCATTGCCTACCTGCAAGGCCCTCCTCGCATCAGACACACCCCTCGAGGTCCCCGCCCCCACCACACTCTTGGTGGGGTACGAGAGACGAACATGACCAGTACCCTTCTCAAAATTAGCCTTCTTGGGGACTTGGCGGATCGCCCTTGTGTTCTCCCAATCAGCCTCCTCCTCCACCTGAGTAATCGGCCTTTTCTTGGGACCCCTTTCCCCATCCTGAGGAACCGTAGAGTCCACCGGGTTACTCTTCATCCCAAACAACGGCACCGGCGGCAGCGGCACCTTCTTACCCACCACCTTAGTGGCTTCCTTAACCTTCACGGCCCCCTCTTGGCTATCGCAGGATGCATATCCCCCTTCACACTCCGACTCTCGCTCCGACTCAGGGCTGCGCGACTCTGCGCTAGACCCCGACCAGTGTCTACCAGATCCAGATCCTCCAGGTCCCGGCCCCTTACGACCCTTTTTATTTTTCTCTTTCTTCATTGTCAATAGCGCTTTTCAGAAATTTACACCTTAATTATAATATATTACACCTTATGTATACACTTATCTATATACACCTATCTATTTACACTTATTACTAACCTTATGTTTAATCTTAACCTATTTATTTACAGGAATGTACACCAGAAAACGACCAGCAACTTCGACCCAGAATCTGCCCCACCCCACCGAGAAGAAGCGGCAGGTAAGTCAGACCCGAGAAGAAGTGCGGCGCAACCCCATACAAAATGTATGAAAACGGTCAAGGGTGATCGCTTTCTGTAAATTTCTCAGTAGAAATTTTGTGAAAAATATTCACCAAAATTTTAAAAAACGACAAAAACAAAAACTAACTGCAGAACCCAGAGGGGTATGGGCCCACCTACCCAGATTTCCCGGAACCCCTAGCGAGGCCCCAAAAATGCCTGAATGGCGGCAAAAACAAAAAATTCCCTAAAAACTGTATCTCGACAATAGCGATGAATCGTCGAGATAAGTCGAATTTCGAACTAAAAACGAAAATAAAAATCGAACTACTTCTTTTAAAAATGTAATGAAACCACCAAAAGATGCCTCCGGCTTTCCCACTATTTATCGTTATTTTTAATATCGCAATATATTTTTTTTTCTATTTTTAAAACGAGTTTTCCCGGGAGCGATTTTTTGGCAACAATGTGCGCGGGTACTCTCTCCGACAGGCCAAACGGCACTCTCGCAAGTCTAACCTAACCTAACCAACGGAACTATAGTTTTGCATACCTAACTTGTTCTGTGGCTCATAAAAATATTTATGAACAAGAAAATATGAAAACAAATATTAGTATCAAACCAATTTATGTATATTGGCGTTATGTATTAGAATGATTATGAGTTTCGATCGTTAGTATTAGAAAATATATAAAAAAAGAATATTAGTAAAAAGAAGGTGTATGATTAGAGTTATTATGAATTCTGATGATTATTGGTTTCGATCGTTAGTATTAAATATTTTTAAGAAGAGTGATCATTATGATGCAAAATGGTATGAGAAATATTTTCGGACTTCCGATAATAGGACTTAAAAAGATATATTGAAAAAGTGCGCACCTCTAAAACTTGACAATATTTATTTTTAAACTTTCAAAGTAATAAGTATTGAACAAGTAGCTGCTGTTTGAATCGACAAAATATAGGTATGTGAAAGGTAGAAAGTCTTTCCATCCAATCCCTTGGGTGTCGTAAATGGCGACTAACGGACTAAAGACTGCACATACATCCTACAGCATAGAGCGGCGATGGGCTCATCAAAATAATACTACCAACCCCTTTCTTCCCTTCGGTGTCGTAAAAGGCGACTAACGGATTAAAGACTGCACATACATTTAACAGCATAGAACGGCGATGGGCTCATCAAAATAATACTACCAACCCCTCTCTTCTCTTCGGTGGCGTAAAAGGCGACTAACGGACTAAAGACTGCACATACATCCAACAGCATAGAGCGGCGATGGGCTCATCAAAATTATACTATAAACCCTTCTCTTCCTTTCGGTGTCGTAAAAGGCGACTAACAGACTAAAGAGTGCACATGCATCCAACAGCAAAGAGCGGCGATGGCCTCATCAAAATAATACTACCAACCCCTCTCAAGGGAATAGAGATTCCCTTGGGTGTCGTAAAAGCGACTAACGGGCTAAAGGCTCCATCGAAATAATACTACCAACCCCTCTTAAGGGAATAGAGATTCTCTTGGGTGTCGTAAAAGCGACTAACGGGCTAAAGGCTCACCACCTAAGCACATGTGCAGACTGTGCAGTTGTTTCTTGCTGAAGCGTGGACTGTGTGGGCGTGGTCTGTGTTGTCCATAGATTCAAATAATTACTAATTTTACCAGTAACTTTAATAATAACTATCTCAAAAAAGTTGTTGATCTAAGTAAACAATAATAAGTCGAGTCTTTATTCATGATTATTCTACCTAAGACTAAATACTTTTTCGTTTTTGTAGGCTCATTGTCATGTGACAGACAAAAATTAAAAAAAAAATACTTTATCCCCTAAGGCAAGAATAGTAGATTATTAACCAAGGGGATAAAGCAGTGTCTTCTGTCGTGGGTGACGATTTAAATCGCGAGCGTAACGAAGGACTCGAGGTTTACTCCCTAGCGTAGCGAGGGTGTTAAAAACTTAAATCGCGAGCGAAGCGAGCGGTTTAAGAGGAGTCCTGAGTGTAGCGAGTGATTTAAGTTCACCCAAGACTAAGACAGTTTTATCACTGAGGAAAATTCTCTACTTTTCGTACCATTTGCGAAAAAATTACTTAACACAATAATAATACGAGATAAGCATTTATTAAAAATAATGACAATTAAAAGTAAAAGTTAACATTCGAAACATTGGTCCAATTATTGATAGAGAGAGTTACATTTTTGTTTGGTACATTTATTGTTGATGAGTTGATGTGTAATTTTTTAATTTTTTTTTTTTGATTTTCATTTTTTTTTCTTTTTGTTAATCTTTTTAAATTTTTTTTTAATTTGATTTATTTTCTTTTTCAATAAGATGTATAATGCTTTATATACAAACTCAATGGTGTAAACACAGATGTAGTTCAGTATAAATTTCGGTAAGTATTCCAAATTTAAATCACATTCTCCCCCTAGAGGATGAATGAAATTCAGTACAATTCTCTTTCCCTGTTTTTAACAGATTAAAAATGACTATTGTTATGTTCGCTTTTTGTGGCATAGAATGTCACTTTTTGAGCAAGTGGTACGAAAAAGCTATTTTAGCCTCGCTCTAGAACGCTACAATGACGTTCTTTTTGAGCAAGAGGAGTGAAAAAGAAATTTGCTTGATAGAGGTCCATAATATTAATATAAAAGGACTAGGTACAATTTTTCTCGATTTACATTGATTTACCTACAGCAAGTAAAACATTTTTAAACTAACAACATAATTACATATGTTACGTTATCACGAAAATGTGATTAGATAAAACCGCAAAAAGAGAAAGGCTTTTTGGGGGTTAGTCACTCGCGTCCGTAAGTTTACCCTTGAGACCTACACGTGACCCCTGGGTTCTGCTAAATGAGTGACACTGTCTGAGTGGTAGAGCTACGCTTTAGTTGCCCCATGGACACTATACGATTTCTGAACATCATCTGTATGATTTGAAATTAATAATGACATATATAATTATTTACATTTTATCTACAAGCTCTAACCGTTTAAGAATATTAATTTATAAATGAGAAAGTGCACTCATTAAAATCATATAAATTAATAATCCTTTTCCTAAATCATAATTCTCAAACTTAATAATAAATTAAGAAGTGTGTAGGTTACATAATCGCATTCGGTACAAAATCGCACCCCAAAGCGTTCACTTTCCAATGCAGAATTGAAGGTTCAAAACTGCCCAATTCCAGTGGATATTGATTCGTGTACCTAAACCATAAAGTTGAAAATGTATTGAAGAAATTTGACATTTTATAGTAGGTCGATCTACTGTCGTCTGTACAACGAGCAGTTCGAAACTATTTTAAGTGATCGGTGAATACCAAATAGATATAGGAAGCTCGCGGGACTAAGCGTTCATTAGTGATCTCGAACTCGCAGAAATCGTAGATATCAACTCTCACCGAAGACAGCTCTCCATTTTACGGGAACAGAATATGCATACCAACTTAGTAACGCTACGTTCAACTCTTAAGGCTCCACACCACAAGCAGAGGTCCAAGACAAGTGGCATGGACGCTTGTAGAATTAAGAATACAAAATGAATGGGATTAACATTATTTCAATGGTAGATCATTTAGCGAACTTTAAATTGGTAATTTCCAACATTTTAGAGCTTCGTCGTCATTCAAAATCAAGTAACATCATCTTTTATTTATTTTATATTCAATTACATATTCTGTGGTAACGATCGACAAGAGTGGTCAAGCGTTCGACTCAATATCCGGAGGTCCCGGGTTCTATTCCCAGGTCGGGCAAAGTGTGTTTTCGTATTTTTTCGGTTTGTGATTACCAAACCGCATTTGGAAAGCTTGGTGGCAGCCTTCCTCCCGCGGCTGGTACCCACAACCTCTGGGTATGGGGTCAGTAGGCTAACCATACCATTAGACCACAGAGGCAGGTAAAATAGCCATATTGACTTGTCTACCAACCCGCATTGGGCCATTTTAATGGGATATGCTCCAATCTCCTTAAGGGAACGCCTGTGCCCAGCAGTGGGACATTTATAGGCTGACGATAATTAACTTGTCACACCAGGCGCAGTTGTAATGTCCTACTGCTGCATATGTCATATTTTGTTTTGCGTTGCTTCTGGCACGCTTTAAGCGTATCAGAGCTTTTAGAATCGGTAGGTATCGGTTCTCGTCTGTGGATGTCTTTAGTCGAATAAAGGATTTATCAATTCCGAAGGAGTCAGACGTGAGTGACGACGTACACTTTAGTAGATACTCGCATTATTGTTAAGTAAAGCTCTACTTATTACACACTAAGTGAAATGTCTCTCTTAACTTTGATTTAGCAGTTTTTTTGCTTCGGGTGAAACGTGAAACCTTTGTTCCCTTTTACTATCTGATGGCAGTCATAAAAATCCATTGTCCCGCATGGGGTTCGGTGGTGTGTCATGACCCGATCTCATAATTTGGTATTTTTAAGTGGTATCCAACGGAAGCGGTAACTAAGCCCAGCGTTGGGACGCGTAAATGGGCTGATGATGATAATGGAAACCATGCAATTGCACTGCCAGTCGGATTTGTTCCGTTTTACGCAAAATATACTACGATATCTTACATATGTGGCGAGCACATTTCTATGCAGGCGCCCGTTTCTACTCTCGGCGCGCATTAGAGCGATGTCACTCTGACGCAGACAAGATCTGAGAAGACGCCCTACTAATCTCTGCGTGCCTTGTTATATCTTTTACCAATTAATATACGTTGTACATACAGTGCTGTGGCTTTCAATCTACTCCCCGGCGTTCTGCCATACATACATGCATTATATTCAAGACTATTCTCCCCAAAGGGTTAAGCAGAGACTATGGCAATGAGGACCGCAAAAGCAGTCCACTGCCACAGTCCACTTTTCACCAAATGATAACTGCACATGTGCTCAACGTGACAGGTAGTGAGCCCTTCGCCGCTATATGCTGTTGGATGTACGTATGTGCAAGTCTTTAGTCCGTTAGTTGCCTTTTACGGCACCCAAGGGAAGAGATAGGGCGGTAGTATTTAATTAATGAGCCGCTTCCAGCACAGCGATATCTTTTGGTCAAGCAATAATATTATATACAGGCAATCATAAATGTTCTATCTATGCTAATATTATCACAGAGAGGAAAGATTGGATTGTTTGTTTGTTTGCATTGAATAGGCTCCGAAACTACTAGTCCGATTTGAAAAATTCTTTCGCCGTTAGGAAGCTACACTATCTCCGGTTGACATAGGCATTTTCAAAAATTCGTTACGGGGTACGAGATCGGGGGTAGTTATACAATGTGATATCGGTAGTACTTCTAACTCGTTAAGACTAAGTACTACATCTAAATTAATCGACAAAAAAAATAATATGGGGGGTCCAACCCCCGCCCCCTATAATTTATGACCATTTTTACTTTATGCGATATCAAAGGTTTCATACGTCGGAGAAACATGAAAAAAATGGCAAACGGTAGCTAATGACACTGGCTAACTAATAAACTAGCTAACTTTGTTTCGTATGTTTGAGATTATTTTAGTGAGAAAAAATCATTAAGTACTTAATTATTTTGTGATTTAAAATTACTTTTATTTAAGTTACTTTATTTTTGTCGATGAATTTAGATGTAGTACTTAGCCTTAACAGGTTAGAAGTACCACCCCTTTCCCATTGTACCTATATGCATGAAAATGAATAACAAATTATGTAACATTATATGACATCGCTTTATAAATAGGTATCGTTTGTGAAATAGTGTTGACATCATGTATTGTCATTGTAAGAAAATTATAATGCGACTTTATTTTATTTTATTCTAAATATACTTACTTATATGTATTGTTACGATTTTTATTATGACATCTTCATTTTTTTTTATTTTTTTATTATTGACTTTGTATTTAATTGTAATTGCTGGACATGCATATAATTTATTGAAGTCATATTATAGTAATTTTAATTTTAAGCTTCTGACTTTTAGACATACTGGCGCTTGGGATAACTGTAAGTCAGTATTTACACAATTAAATTTAATTTAATTGAATAAAAAATAAAAATCAAATGCCACGAATGTATGTTCGCGCTTTACTTAAGGATCCTGCACGAAATTGTGAAAATTTACGTATTTTTAAGTTTCTTGTTAGTAGGTACAAGTAACTTAAAAATACATAAATTTTCCACTGAATTAGTTAAATACATTAAAAGAACTTAAGTACGCAAGTTAGCTTGATCATTACACAAGGCCGTTGCCTTGTTGAAATTTGAAACAAATTCTTTAAACAATTACAATCAATACATAAATCGAATGACTCCTAAAATCATTTTTTTCGACAACTTTCTTAATTTTAAGTATGAAACAATAATTCTTACATGAAAATATTTGTATTGATATTTCGCAGGGCGAAAGTAAAAAGTAAATTTTAATTTCTAACACAAGCGCGTGATGGTTTTATACATTGCGCGGAATAAAAACATTGCTCTAATTATTTAATTACTAGGTCTGAAACTTCAAAGCAGAATTGTTCTAATTTTAAATATCAATGTGATCGATTTTGCTTTGAAGTTCATTATGAGACTTATGTCAGGTTTTGCAATCGCACGGCACCCTCTTAAGAACGGCTGCACCTATTTGCCTAGCAGTGGTGATCAATAAAAAATCGGTTCTTCTCTCCACATATATCTATAAACGGATAAAACAGATGACAATAGAGTTTAATCACCAACCAACTGAGTGTAGGGGCGTAATGAGAATCCCGCCCAAAAGTTATGATGAGACCGAGCAAGTTGGTGAGAGGGTTTATTGGGCGGAAAGCTACCAGCCTGTCCAACTCCGCTCGCAGTCACTGCAAAAATTGTCGGAGGAGCATTTCCTCCTGTACGAATTATTTGTCGTAAAGTGCAAGAAGTTTCGGTAACAAATACCAAGTTTCCTCTTTATGTTATTGTACGAGAGAACGTATGAACGGTGTTTGAAGTTCATCACGTTGCGGTAAACATTGCGAAAAATATGTACTCTTAATACAGAATTTCATTCTCAATGACAAAATAATATAATAGCTTGTTATTAAGTAAGTTGATTAGTACTTTTCTTGTTCAGTTATAACGCTAATTTCGTACAAAAATCGATAAAATATTACATCTGTTAAAGGGTAAATTTCAATATGACGTTAATTAAGAAATACTCGTAAGTATATTTACGGACAGCACCTAATAACTTTATACTTATTGTAAAAAGTCTTTAATTATTGAGCACATTTTAGCTAAGTTGTTAATGTTATGATTATTAAGGTTAAGTGACGTATTTGAATATGGCAGGTAGTGATTTCATGGTTCAGAACCACGTATTAGTTTTGTACAGGACCGCACTATGGTCTCCACCATATCGTACGTAAATAGATTTTGTGGAATAATTTGGAAAGTCAAACATTGTTTAAGAAAAAAACGGAGCAATTTCGCGCGTCCCTTCAGAAGGGTGGGGCTCTTATAAACATCGGGCTCGGCCAAACTGCTTCTGGTGCCGTAATCTCCCGAAAACATAAAAGCGTATGAAAACTTTAGTGTCCAATAAATTTTGCCAATACAGCCGAGGACGGCGTGGGACACTTTACCGAATGGCGTGTTAGCTGCGACTCGCCACGCAGATTGCGGGCTTAGCCTTTTGTGACTGGCCACACAAAGCTATGTTATTATAAAATATGATAAATAAAAAACGAGAACTTACTTTCCAACTGTTCAATAACTTCCATAGTATATACGAAAACTTGGTATAGTAAAAGATGTGCGCTAGGAAATTGCAAATAGGTCAAAAAACTGAGCGGAAACTTTTCTGTCGCACTTTCCAAGTAGATATGTAACAAGTTTTCTTGTTTCGCCTTTGATTTATCGACTTATTGTAACCCTTTTTTGTGATTGTGATTTTGTTTATATCGATATGCTATCACCATTTATAACTTTTATCGGGCACTGGTGTAAAGGAGACCAGCAAAAGAAATATTAGTTGTGGTAAGTGTTGGTAAGCATTTATCAACAATTACCGCATCCATTCCGGAAAATGTTATTATTTTATTATTTATTTATTGGAAATCAGAATTATACAACACACGTACACTGAACAGTTGAGTCCCATATTCGGCAAAAGAGACGTCACAAATTTTTTTTTTTTCATAATATCTTATTAAATGGTTTAGTACATAATTATATTAGGTAAGTACTTAACTATTTTAAACTAGTGGCCCGCTCGCGACTTCGTCCGCGTGAACACCCTGTATCCCGAGACAAATTTTAAAAAAAATCTCTTACACAACAACCCTTGTCCTGACAATTACAAACACAACAAAAAAAGAATCACCCAAATCGGTAGAGCCATTCCGATGAGATGTGCTTACAAACATTTCAGTAATAGATTTTTATTATTATAGGTATTTAGAATGAACAGCAGTTTATAACGTAAACGTCTAAAAGTTATTATCAAGCTACCATTGATGAATTGATGATTGATGATGAATTATGATGATTTTTATCACATTTCCAATAATTAATAAACTAGATGTTACAATAAAGTAACAAGCTCGTGTCTCTTTAATTCCGTCGCCCTGACTTCCATCGCGTAATTCAGCACATGCAGGATTCGAACATACATCCTTCTGACGTACCGGGTCAGGTGCTACCCATAATAGTTAAGCTACCGTGGCTCTCAAGCACCATCAAGCACCACCTTAGAGTACATCCACAATTTAGCTAGTGAAATTTTTTTCAACATTAGCAGGGTCATCGCCATCCAAACGAATCAGTCGATTATACAATAAATTACCATATACTTTTACCTAATCTTCATAATTGTAAAATTGTAACCAATATTGTTGGAATTTGAAATGATGTGTCGCGTAGCGGTGAAAGAATACTACCACCCACTTTCTTCCCTTGGGTGTCGTAAAAGGCGACTAACGGACTAAGACTGCACAAACATCCAACAGCATACAGCGGCGATGTGCTCAGCACATGTGCAGTCGCATGTGCAGTCGCTGTGCATGTACGACCATAACATATTAGTAATTTGTATATTGTGTAATTTAATAACGACATATTGTTTATAATAATATAGAAGTAACGACATAAATGTCGTTACTTCTATATTATTATAAATCTGTGGAGTTTCAGCTAAAAGACTTCCTGAATGGGTGGAGTAGGTGGGCGGGTGCCCATCCATCCAAATAAATTTAGACGATTCAAAATGCTTATTGAATAAAGAAATTTTAAGTTTGAGTTTGAGCTATCTGGTGAAAAGTGGACTATGGCAGAGGACAGCTGTTGCTGTCCTCGTTGCCTAGTCTCTGACTAACCCTTCGGGGGTAATAGTCGTGATTGGATCGGTTTACCACTGATAAGTATATGTAGGTAAAAGAACACAGTAACGTACTTATAAAAAAAATAATCATTTTCTTACCTTTCGATAATGATTCTCAAAAGGTCTAAAGAAAGGCGACATACACTCGATTCTTTTTCGAATCCGCATAAATGCCAAAACACCGTTCCACCGTTGTGATATTTCGATTACTCAGCTGTTTGCGATTTCTCATTCGTTTGCGTCATTGTGTGAGAGTTGTTCGTTTGTGATAGGCGAATGGCGTGATCATCTGCGAATTATTTTACGATTTATCAAGCTTTTGTTGAAATAATTCGGTGAATCCTAAGCTATTTTTAATATATTAATACACCAAATATTTTAATAACCTTAGTACCTAGCTGTCTTAAGAATTCTAAAGATCTAAAATAATGTTTAACAAATGAAAAAGGTAAAGAACAACTATTCCTTAAACATGAAACTTAAAAGTAAAGAAAAGTTGCCAGAATTCTTAGGACCGTACCCATGTGTCCGCCCACAGTTAGAAGACATTTTTTTATACATACTTACATAATAATCACGACTATTATCCCCGAAGGGTTAGTCAGAGACTGTAATGTGGACCGCAAAGCAGTCCTCTTCCATAGTCTACTTTTGCACATGTGCGACTGCACATGTGCTCAGCGTGACTGGCAGTGAACCCATCGCTGCTCTTTGCTGTTGGATGTATGTGTATTCTTCAGTCCGTTAGTCGCCTTTACGACACCCAAGGGAAGAGAGGAGGTGGTAGTATTCTTTCATCGTTACGCAAAACGTTATTTTTATAGTCCACCTAAAGAGGAATTCAAGGTGAACTTTATGAACTGATTATGCTTTGGTGAACGAGTGGAAAAACGCTTGGCCCGATATTCAGAAGACCTGGGTTTGATGCCCAGTTCAGTAAAAAAAACGGTTAATTTAGTTCGAAAGGTATTGCAGTTTTCTTTATAACAGCTGATATTTTTGTATATTATTTATTATGCATAGATACTTCATACTTATAGTAAGTACTTATTACGGTTAAACCAATAATCAAAGTGGGTAAAAAATCTGCGGCTGTCAACAGCCATAGACAATAACGTTTCTATATTTGCAGGTAGCTTGTGGAACATGACACCCATGCTGGGTTGTCACAAGAGCGGCCCTATCACTGCTATGCAAATGAGTGTGACGTCATACGTGCTACGGAAGTCCGTGGCACGCTGGGCTGAAATACAGTATATGTAGGAGAATTAGTAGATCGTCTATTGCCTTGTACAGTCTATAGCATTACACTCTAACTATACTACAGCCAAATTTGATGAAAAATGTATATAAACAAAGGAATTTCAATTCTTTGTGCAGTATCACTTGAATTTTTACTATTCCCTTGGGGAAAGACACCATTGTTAGAGGATTTTTCGTTAATCTTCTTCTTCTATTTTTTGGCGAGCGAACTTAAGCTTGCCTACGAGGGCTCGCTGTTCCGCCAAAGTCACGTGTGTTTTGTTAATATCTCTCAAGAAACCGAAAAAGTCCGAATGACACGTTAGAGATATCAGCACTAAGAATGGTGAATAATTTTATTTATTAGTTAATATAATAACACGCGATTTAGGAACTAATTCGTCAAGCAGAAAGAAAGTTCCAATTGGTCAAGTGTGTTTTTACCG
The DNA here is from genome assembly GCA_963921215.1 of Scoparia ambigualis. Taxonomy (NCBI): domain Eukaryota; kingdom Metazoa; phylum Arthropoda; class Insecta; order Lepidoptera; family Crambidae; genus Scoparia; species Scoparia ambigualis. Next base: position 28,853,824 of record OY992506.1, read on the forward strand.
CGTGTTTTGGTTCTGATTTGTCAAGCAATGCAAAAGTAATAATTAGTCAATTCCCAATTTTGTTTCGATTTGCCAAACATTTTTTTTTAACTGGTCAAGCCAATAAAAAGTTCTGAATTGTCAAATGCTAAAAAATTACTTCAAAAAACATTTTATCCCGTCGCTGCATAATAATAACGTAAATAAATTAGTAAAATACATAATATCCTGAAAACTGTTTATTTATAAACAATTTGTTGTACCAAATCACAAAACAAAATCATATAATCAATATTACCTAATTAGCGTTAACAGTACATATTTTCACCATACATTTTTAGATCGATTAAATGCTTTAGTAAATACTTCGTGTAATAAAAATGGGATAAAATTAATCAGTTCATATAGAAATTCATTTTTATTAATGAATTTAAACATTTGTAAGCTGATACGTTTCCGTTTACATTTTTTTTTACAATTTTTCTCATTTTACCTTCTTTAGTTAAATATTTTTGCAATCTTTGTTTTTTTTATTCTTGTTTAAAGTCTTGAATGCATAATTCAGTATTCATGATCTGTAAAAAATATAATAAGTTCGGCTACTTAAATTTTTTTTTGTTAAGGCGGCTATGGCACCCTTCGACAGGGTTTGCAGTTTTGTGTTTTTGAAGGTAGCAACTAATTGGTATCGATTTTGAAGAAAGCCACTGACGAATGAAATATTTTTTAAATTTTCTGATGTTTATTCCATCGGGTACTGATTCGGAAATCGCTTCCCATCCTTGCGCAATATACTCCTGGGGAAGGTGAGGTAATTGAAGACATAAATATAAAAACTTCTTGTTTTTAGCAGAGCTTTTAAAATTCAATTCTTTTGCTTTGTTTTATGAGTCCTTTTGTGTAATGAAAGTAACATCCTGTCGTGTAAGCTTCGGAGAAAACTGTTATAATTGCGTTAAATATAGTTAGTTCATAATCAATTTTAAATGACTCAGGATGAAATTCCGGCAAGTGCGTTTTCAAAAGTGTTAGAAATCGTGTATACGTGTTCAGTTTTGTTGGGCAGAAGGGCAAATATTAAATGGATCACATTTGTGGAATTTACTGATTCACCAACATCCGCGTGGAGACTATATAGTTGCATAAAAGGATTAGGAGCACTTTTGAAAGTGCCATGCCCAAAAAAAAAATATTTTGGCACAACAGCCGTAGCGTTATTAGTCATAAAAATCAAAATTTTGTTTTCAGTTTTATCTTCAAATAGCAAATTGCGTTTCAAGCTTTCCGGAATCTTCACTTCTTCCAATAATGAAAACCTATTTTTTTTAAATTATGCTCTTTGTAACGCCATCTGTACAAATTTGATTTAACGGTCTTAAATTCAGGTATATTATCGACTAAATCAATACCTTGGTCAAGAAGAGGTGCAATCGTATCTTCCTAAAATTGCTGCACGGGTTTAAAAGATTTCTTGACTTTCTTCTTACACATTTGCATACAATCAATCTCATTATTTTGTGGTAAACATCTATGATCAGATTTTCTTAAAACTTGATTTTCATTAGGACTAAGTGTCACGGAACCATTGAAAATTTTTCGTTTTGTACACATCAATTCGTTATGAGGTTTTTGTTCTTTAAAGGAGGACGGGCAAAAATGTATGGAAGCCAACCTAGGAACCAATAACAACATGCGATATATCATTAAAAGGTTTTTATAAGTACTTTAAATATCATTATGGCAGGAAGTCCCAAATCGCTGTGTGAAAAAACTTATGACGAAATAAAGTCAGATTTCATTCACAAAAAATAAGTGTTTATTTTTATGTTTATCATCAATATTAAGATTTTTCTGTAATACTAACATAGAGAAGTGCCAAAAAATTAAAATAACTGTTAAGTGTGAGTTGCAGTCGCACACTAAGGGTTCTGTACGTAAAGGTGTAGGCTGAAGCAAGCAGCACTAGTAGTATAAGATCAGTGAGAGCGAGATATGACAAATCTAAATGTTAAATCCATAAAAAAATTATCAAACCAGATATGTCCTATGTAAAATAATTGTATATCTATATAGGTATAACGTACCAACGTATAATTTTATCAATTGATAAAAATTGTATGGATTTGACGTTTAGATGTGACATCTCGCTCTCACTCATCTCATGCTACAGGCGCTGCTGGTATGCTTAGACTCGCAGCACGATACACGCACATACACTCCTTTATCCCACACATTTTATATCTGACAAAATAAGTAAGGACTGGGGACCAGACACAATTAAAAATCAATTGTTTCGCGACCGCCGGCGGTCTTATGATCAACCCGGCGGCCTTATAATGTATATTGACCTATTAATATACATTTTATATGCGCCCGCGTATTAACACAGGTTGATATTTTTGTCGGTACAGACTACCTGAGTTGTAGTACCTACATAAAATGACTTATTGCTTGTTGTTGTATCATTTTATGCAGAATTGCCGAAAAAAATTTTTCGTTCATGTCTTTATTGTGCAATAACTTTTTCCACACAGCGATTTGGGACATCCCACCAAAACAAAAGTTGAAGCACATAAAAAAACCTTTTCATTGATATATAGCATGTTGTTATTGGTTCCTAGGCAAAAGTGCCCGTTCTCCTTTAATGTAAACTTGTGGTTATCACAAAGCAGAATTCTCTTTGATCTTTCACTTTCCACAAAACATAACTGATCGATCACACATGGTTTTTTAATAATACAAACAAGATTCCACATAACTTACACTGACAATTATTAAAACGCACTTGCTTACTACCTATAGGTAGTACCCACTTAGTAAAAATGCATTCACCCGCAACAAGGAAAATAAACTTATCCACATGTAAATTAAGGAATTGATACCCAATGTCAACAATCATATGATCAACGTTAAAATAATCAACGCCCTAATAGCAGCAACTTAAAAGACCAACGATTCAAAAGATCGACAGATCAAAATATCAACAGTTTAAAATATCTACAGTTCAAAAGGTCGACAGATCTTTTAATCAACTGGCATAATAACAACAATTTAGGTGTAATATAAAATTGTTTTGATCAACACATTTTTCGCTATAGGTGTTTACTTACACTCAAATGATTTTAAGGTGATGTAAGTGATGCTGCCGCCGCCGCCGTTCATTTTTCAGATGTTTCATTCAATAAAACGGTGCATTTGTTGCCGGCAATACCTAACTACACAAAATATAGGAATAATAATAAGTGCCTTAACAAGAAAACTACCAAAAAGATTGAAGTTGTTCTTAAATAAAACCCATTTTCACGTCATTTCAATGTCGAATATAATCATCTTAAGACAAACCCTGCAAAAGTGAGGCCTTGTCAAGATTTTTGTCACAATAAAATTAAACTACCTTCAATATTTAAAACTATAACAGTGCAAGAAAAAAATAAATCGAACATTCTTTTAACTTATTGTAAGTAATATAATATTAATAAGCAATAAATTATACTACAATAGGACCTGTAATATCTTATGCATGTAACTCATTTTTGTAATAATAATATTACAATTTAAATATTATCTCATTAAAAGTAAGGATAATAATTTATAGACCAAACCAGCACTAGATGGCGCTTAGGTCATAAAAGTTAGTTTGTTTCATAGGTAATGTAGCGTTAAGTTAATAAATAAAACTATAAAAGATAATATTATAGTGTTCACTACCAGCTAAAACAAAAAGTATCTAGAAACAGAATTTTTTCTGAGAATTATTATTATGACATATTATTATTAGTGGGTTACTATGATTAATATTTATATGAATACTAAATTAGTGAAAAATTGTTGATTAAAACAATTTTTATATTATACCTAAATTGTTGTTATTTTGCCTGTTGATCAAATGATCTGTCGATCTTTTGAACTGTAGATATTTTAGACTGTTGATATTTTGATCTGCCGATCTTTTGAATCGTTGGTCTTTTAAGTTGCTGCTATTAGGGCGTTGATGATTTAAACGTTGATCATATGATTGTTGACATTGGGTATCAATTCCTTAAATTAATCATGCATGACTAATGTGAAATAATCTTACCATATTAATGGGAATATGAAAACACACCTATGTAATGATACCTTCAAATACACTAACAATTCAGAACTTTTTATTGGCTTGACCAGTTGAAACAAAAATAAGGTTTGGCAAATCGAAACAAATTTGGGACTTGACTAATTATTACTTTTGCATTGCTTGACAAATCAGAACCAAAACACGCGGTAAAAGGAATTTTCTTTCTGCTTGACGAATTAATTCCTAAATCTAACACGCAGTATAAAAACAAATTGTAAATCATCGAAACATAATTCATAGTGTCTTCTTAAATCACAGTGTAACACTTAATTTTTAATTACAAAATCCTGGCCTTGTGTTGTGACCTACTAACCACGTACACGCAATTTGCCAATAATCCGAACAAATTGACATTTATATTTGCTGCGTGCTTCCTGTACAAATTGTGACATTGAAGAATATTTTTTATTAAATTGGATATTTTAGATTTTTCATTGCTTAATATCACGATGTGATTGAAATCGGTCACCGCTGCACATGGACCTTTAAGACACCGGGGGAATCTTTACTGCAACACAAGGGATTTGGGATTATCACTTACTTTACGCTTAAAAAATATAAACAATTATTTCTTTTACTTGACACTGGCTAAATGTGCTAACCGCACCAAGCCATTATTTAAGTAGAAAAACAGCAGGTATTATGGTGACTGCTATCCAAACAGATTCTGGACGGAAATCTACCACCAGCTCTAGGATGATCGATATAAAGTAGGTTAATAAGTAAAATTAACCGTGTTGCGTAGCGGTGAAAGAATACTACCACCCCCTCTCTTCCCTTGGGTGCCGTAAAAGGCGACTTTCGGACTAAAGACTGCACAAACATCCAACAGCATAGAGCAGCGATGGGCTCACCACCTGTCACGCTGAGCACATGTGCAGTAGCTATTTTAGTGAAAAGTGGACTATGGTAGAGGACTGCTTTTGCGGTCCTCATTGCCTAGTCTCTGACTAACGCTTCAGGGATAATAGTCGTGATTATAATAATATGTATGCATGTAGGTATAATAAAAAAAAACTTTTCCGTTCTCACAACAATTATCAAGCACAAGTTATGCCCCTATTGAATCTTGGTTTTATTGGTTAGATAACGGATAAACATATTTAAAACTAACCTAAAAGTAATAGGTAAAATCCAACCAGGCGTAGGTAAGCAGTTTACTATTTTTGTTAGACTGTGGCTCGTATGGGCAGACGGACGCCATTAATTATGCGTTGTAATTAGGCGCGCAATCTATCGGCGGGTCGCGCTTCCAACGCCGCTGATTGATACTTGACTGACGATGGATTTAACGGGACGCGGCGGGATGCTGCCAGAACTCATGAGTGCATGTACCTATATTATGTACATGTACTATATGTACCTTATCTATGTATGAGCCGTGTGGTGTAGGCTGACTAAAAGAATACTACCTACTCCTCTCTTCTCTTGAATGACGTTAAAGGCGACTAACGGACTAAACACTTCACATACATCCTACAGCATATACAGGGCGTCCCACAGCTATGCCACATGGAGGGAAAGTACCTTGAATATTGTAGATGGAACATTTTACTGAAGGAAGACATTATTTGAATTTAAAAAAACAATTTAAACTGCATTCATAGATATTTAAATAATTACATGGTTGAACCGGGAATCGAACCCGTTACATGAGAAAAATAATCATCCTGTAGCTTTATCATACCGATCGAAAGGCTTCATCATAAGGATTATTGTTTGCTAAATAACTTAGTGTCACAAATAAATAAAAGACCATGAATTTTTACATTTGATGTGAAATTTTGTTCAGAAAAATGAAAAGCTGACCTTGCCGTAAGGACATACAACTGACATTATCATAAGTACCTATTACTAATATATGTACCCACTTGAGAAGTAACCAGTATGAAAGTGTCCACGAGCAGAACTTAGACGTATTATTCTAAATATCCAGCACAACAAGATCAAAAAATCGTCAGGGAGCGAAATAATCAAAAGAGTGCGACTTTGTATTCAACAGGAAGGGACTCATTTTGAGCATTTGATAAATTGATTAATTTTGTATTAAAAATGTTAAAATTCATGGTCTTCCTTTTATTTGTGACACTATGTTATTTAGCAAAAAATAATCCTTAAGATAAAGCCTTTCGATCAGTATGATAATAAAGCTACAGTTGATTATTTTTCTCATGTAACGGGTTCGATTCCCGGTTCAAAAATGTAATTATTTAAATATCTATGAATGCAGTTTAAATTGTTTTTTAAATTCAAATAATGTCTTCTTTCAGTAAAATGTTCCATCTACAATATTCAAGGTACTTTCCCTCCATGTGGCATAGCCGTGGGGACGCCCTGTATAGAGCGACGATAGGTTATCCCACCACGGGTTCCCTATTTAATCCCGAAAGCTGTTTTACCGATAATCATTTCAACGAAAACTATTAACCGATGACTCAATGGATCGATGCCTTAATTGTTCGAAGCTTTAATTTACCGATATAACGATTCACCGAAAGAACCAATTACCGAAGTTCATTTCAGCGACCATACATATAACCGACGCATTATTTAACCGATGTAACATTTCACCGAATTTTAAGAGTATGTAGGTCAACGCCTCGGTGGCCGAGTGGTCAAGTGCTTGGCTCGATATCCGGAGGTCGGTTTCAATTTCCATTTCGAACAAAGTGCGTTTCGAATTTGTCGATTCATTGCCCGGGTTTGTGATCACCAAACCCGCATTTAGCAAGGTTGGTTGAATAAGCCAATACCCATCAATTGAAGCAAAGACTTGATTACAAAGATGGAGGCTTTTACGCTGCAGTAGGACAGTATACAGGCTGTACTTTCCTTTTCATAGGTCAAAAGCTCGTCTATTGAAACGTTTATCACTCATAATTATAGTAAATTACTGAAAGTGGGATATATCAAATGCCTTTTAAATTCAATGTTACTATTTATTTTTATAAGAAAGAATTTAAGCAAATTATAACAATTTAATTAAAAAAAATATTTCGTTAATGACAATTTAACACCATAAAAAATCACCTAAACCTTAGAATCCCGAATACAATTACATAATGAAAAAAATTAAGCAAATTATAACAAATTGTTTAAAAAATATAGGTATTTGCTTAGAACATCATAAAAAAAAATTATGGATAAATTTTATTCTTATAACAATAAAAAAGTAACATTGAATTTAAAAGGCGTTTGATTTATATTTATCCCACATTTATTAATTTACCATAATTATGAGTGATATAAACGTTTCAGTAGCCGTGCTTTTGACCTAAAAAAAAGTAAAGTACAGCCTGTATACTGTCCTACTTCAGGGTAGAGGCCTCCATCTTTGTAATAAAGTATTCGCTACAATTGATGGGTATTGGCTTATTCAACCAACCTTGCTAAATGCGGGTAAGTGATCACAGACCCGGGCTATGAATAGACAAATTCGAAACGCTCTTTGTCCGACATGGGAATTGAAACCGGTACCTCCGGATATCGAGCCAAGCACTTAACCAATCGGCCACCGAGGCGTTGACCTACATACTATTAAAATTCGGTGAAATGTTACATCGGTTATATGTGTGGTCGCTGAAATGAACTTCGGTAATTTGTTTTTCGGTTAATCGTTACATCGGTAAATTAAAGCTTCGTACAAATAAGGCATTGTTCAATTGAGTCATCGGTTAATAGTTTCGTTGATATGATAATCGGTAAAACGGCTTTCGGGATTAAATAGGAAACCCGTTCACCACATATCACGCTGAGCACAATGTGCAATTTAATTTGGTGAAACGTGGACTATGGCAGTGGTCGGCTTCTGTAGTTCTCATAGTCTCTGACTTTCTTTGGGGTTATAATAGTTAAAATAGTTGTGGGTCTATGTATGTATGTACCTCATTATTGTCAATATTAATTATTGTAATCGTCAATTGCATTCATTAAATCTAAATGAAACGATGATTAGGATAAAATGTTTACTAGAAAAGAAAAATCAACCAGTCTCAGGAGAGCTCGAATGGGATTCGAACCCACCTTTGGATTGCCGGTCCACTGCTCTAACCGCTAAGCTACCGAGACCCCAGAAGACTCCTTGAATTCTTTCTAGTAGTTGATGATTTACGCTGCAATCCAGCAGTAGGTATTACGTCATTGTGAAGGTTTACCTACCCTCACAGTCGAAAGAAAGAAAGCAAGTATATAACAATCGATAAAGAAGTTTTATCCTATATCTATATAGCTTTATGAATGCAAAATTTCAAAAATGAAGAAACGATGATTGCTGCGGTCACGTTTTTTTTTGTTTTACACAACCTGGACACAAAAGGCTATTAATAAATTAATATGTTTAAGCCACAGATAGACCAGAAGAAACTGTGTTTAAGCCGAATTATTGAAAACCTAACAGTATACAGGGTGATTAATCCAAATGGGTCAATAGGGAGAAATTAAAAACTATAAGAGATAGGGAAATCTGTTTTTAGGAACCATGGCGTTGATTTTTAATTTAATAAAAAATGCAATAATTATTTTTTAAATTCTCATACTCAATCGTGATTCGATCCCGGTCAATGTTTCTGTAAATAATGTTATGAATTCTGCAAGTTTATTCGTTGTTATTGTTGATGGTGTGAATAAAAAGTTACAAGGAACACATTTGTATAATATAAAGTACTTAGTCTTGTTTAAATAATTGAAAGAAATCCCAAAAATAAGATAATTATTTTACTAAGTTAAATGTTCAAAATGGTAGATTAGTAGTAATAATGTTCAAAATTAATTTGTCAATGAATTCTCTTGGGTAACGTATGCAATATTGCGTTTCGTACGATATTTTCTAAGGCTGTTGTTATCTCTTCTACAGTGACATAATTTGATTTATATTCTTGAGGGAGATTAAGAAAAGAGAGTAATGATTTTGATTAATTTATATTCATAAAAACCAGATTAATTGGCAGACAGTAATAATATACACACATTTAGTGTTAATTATAATTACAGTAATATCAATTAATTAAAATGATTAGCCATTTGGCATTTTTCATAATGAAAATTGGTACTTACTACTATTTCTTGTAACATACACAGTTATGTACAAAAATACATAATTTCGTTACACCATCATAGCATACCTCAATACTATGTCGAAAATCAGAGCTCCGTCATGCTCCGCAGTTGAGTACAGAATGCCTGGAAGGCGCTAGCACATGAGTAATGTGGCGCTAGCGCATGACCTTTTATACTGAAGCACAAACAAGTCGCTAATGACGCATGGCGTGGGGAGCGTGGCAATGGGCAAGCACGTGTTTTCTTATTCGTATTAATTACTACGATGAATTTGCTTTCTTCAAACATTTGCTTTTTAATGCTAACATTAATAATAATCTACATTTAAATGATAATCTCCCATACGGCCATTCTGACGAGCAGCAGATCACCGGCTCGCGAATCATGTAAATAATAAACATCAGATTTTGTTTAGACAGCAACAAAAAAAAACAAAATAAAAACTATCTTATAGGCCCTCAGTCTCAAATATGAGACAAAAACATTTATATTCTATACAATATTATACTTATAACGTAAATAGTCGTAAACATACATGTTTTAAATGTTTACATTATTTTTCTCTTTATTATCTGTACATCTTTTATGCATAATACGCACTTACCTCGCATACTACCAAAGGAAATGCGCAACCAAACAATTCGCATTCTTAGTAAAATATAAACCAAACTCAAAATCTTGATTATCAGAAATATCGACTTTAAAAAGCAAAGTTTACAGCTTACTTTAAAAACATGAATTAAAAAGAACTTAGTGTCTTATCAAACCTCTTACAATTTAGATCCTTAGAGATCTGAATGAAAATATTTTACAATATTTAAAGATTTAGGTAGATAAGATAAACCTGAGGTAAACACATTTTTTTTTTCAACGCCTCGATTAACGCAAATAATAAAATATTACGAATCGGGGCCCAAGCTATCGGTAGCTATAATTATTATTTAAACATGTGTGTCTGCGCGCGCGCATGTGTGTTTGTCGTATCATTAAAATAAATACCTATTAGTTTTATTAACAATTTATATCAATGATCACATAAATAGCCTCGGTAGAAAGCCATCGAGTGGCGCGGCTAAATCATGAGTCACAAAAGTGACAAGGCCTCTGTATAAAGCCAACGAGTGGCGCGGCCAAAAATAAATGATGACGTAGTAGCCTCGGTAAAAAGCCAAACAAGCGGCGCGGTCAAATAAAAATGATCACATAGTAGCCTCGGTAAAAATAAGCCATCATGTGGCACGGCCCAATAAAAATGATCACATAGTAGCCTCGGTAAAAAGAAGCCATCATGTGGCGCGGCTAAATAAAAGTGATCTCTAGCCACGGTAAAAGGCCATAATTTGGCGCGGCAAACTAAAAGTCCTTATTACTCAATGTACAGCAAAACATCTGGCCAGGAGTTCCAAGTACATTAAGAAATAAAAACACAAAAATATCATAATTTATTCTTGATTTTGTAATGAAAATAAATAAAGAATATGACTTCATAAGATATTTTAAGATAAGAGGTACTGAGCTGCAGTACCTCTTTCAGAGGAAAATGCCTTAAATGATAATGGGAACATTATGTTCCAGCATTTTACTGTATTGTCACAGTATACCTGTCACAATAGTCACAACAGTGTGACTTTAACAGATCCATAATCTATAGTATAGTCAACTATTTGTTGTTTGGGTTTCGCGCCATTATAATATCCAAATTAAAGTACCCCTAAATCGACCGAGACGCAAAACCAATTCCTTTAGCAAAATAATTGGGTATTTATTTAAAGAAATTATAGTTAATTTAAGCGTCTCACAACATTCGAATTATTAAGCTTCGGTCATCTAAACACCAGACACACAACCAGCGCTCTTAGTGTCGCCTCGAACTAACTCTCCGACCAAGAGGGAGCATTGGATTGCTTACAGTTATTATTTTTAAAAATTTAAAATGTCTTTGTCTAAATCCGGTACCTATTCTTGTGATGATAGGTCTGAGACTTTTGATACTCACTGAGTATCAAAACTAGTTGTGATTAATCGAAAACAAAATTGTGTAGAATAATAGGAAACACCTTTTCGAACGCATCTTATAGGCGATTGTGCATCTAGTACGCAGATGACTGAAGTCAATAAGATAACGAATAATAATCGTAGTTGCCACTGTAAGACTTGGCATAAATTTGAGCGGTTAACAACAAATTAGAAGAAGTTGATTTCAGTTCGCTATTTGGCACAAACGACAACAAAGGATAGTTGTCGTAAACCAGATAACATTCAATCGTTAGTAACTGAATTAAGGTCTTCTCACAGTCTATGCGAATATTAACTTATTGGACCCATCAACACATGAATAAAGAAATTACTCATGTCATCTTGTGCCATTAATGCGCGACCCATGACTGACAGGTGCAGCTGTGCAACAACTAGGCGTTCTGGTATAAACAGATTGGTCAGTCTTTGCGACATGCGAGTTCGTATTGAAGCGGGTAATTTGGAATCAATTTTCCTAACACACAATAATACGTATAAAGTCTGTTAAACCTTCAACAGTTATTTATTGTCATAATGCAGCCATGAAATAAGCATATTTTTCAATAAAGGCGTAGTATTTTAAGAACATTTACTTCCCCTACCAAAGTATTCCAAATCGGGTCTGATATGTAGTGTCGAATGCTGTCGTTGCGACGCACGCTATTGCGAAAAACATTTCAAGTGGTACGCCCTTGCGAAAAGCCGTTGTATCGAAAATCGCTAAATCGAATGACGGACTCGCGAACACGCTGTCACGAAATCTCTTTTATATGTGGTACGCTAGGTCGATTGTCATGGTATCGAAATCCATTGTTGCGATTAGAACGCTTATGCAAAGCAATGTCACCGGCGATGGAATAGTTTAATGGAAAATCGGAATCTTGGTTTGTACGCCTGTTTGTATCCGGATACCGGAAGTATATAAGTAAGTAGTTATTGTTATTTTTATTATCTATACTATTTGTTTTCTATACCTAAAAAAAGTTAATCATAAATAATATTTTTCATTTCCCTTCCTTCTAAATACTAATGGAGTCCATCGTAAGTTGATGTGTCTCATCGAGGTCGTGAGTTCAATTCCCATACGATAAAATAATGGGTTTCGATACCGTAACTATACTTTGCTTTGAATAAGGGTTCTAATCGCAACAATGGATTTCGATACCATGACAATTGACCTAGCGTACCACAATTAAATGAGATTTCGTGACAGCGTGTTCGCGAGTCCGTCATTTGATTTAGCGATTTTCGATACAACGGCTTTTCGCAAGGGCGTACCACTTAAAATGTTTTTCGCAACAGCGTGCGGTGCAACGACGGCATTCGAAACTACATATCAGATCCATTCTAAATCATATCATCGGAACCTCTTTGTCTTTATACGGGAGATGATAAAATTTTTAATAAAATAAATAATTTAAAGTAACTTTCTTACTCACACTATTATCTAGTCTAGCTCAAGTAAAGTTTCTTTTCTGAAACAAGTTTTTGATGGTTAAACTAGATAACAGATACACATATGTGTACATAGAAACACCCAGATCAAAAATCAATATAGAAAGACTGTCATTCCTTAATGGACCAACCAGTTGTTGGACCAGGGACCTCAAAGGTGGCGACGCCAGAACTAGCGTGTTTACCACTCGACCACGGATGTCGTCATACTTAACTTCTGACTACTTAATGATTTAAATTTTAAAATCAATAATTTACCCAATCATTGTATTTATATGATATAATGTTTACTAGAAAAAAAAAACAACCAGTCTCAGGAAAGCTGAAACGGGACTCGAACCCGTGACCTTTGGATTGCCGGTCCACTGCTCTAAACATTTTATTATATTTATCTATATAGCATTGTGATTGCAAAACATTCAATAATAAAGACATTGTATTTATATTTGAAAGTGAGGTCGTAAGAAAGTAAAGGTGTCTATTGAGTCATCTTTAACAAGCACCAATAATCATTTTAAGTGTATTTTGAAAACATACTCTCTCAGTCAACACTTAGTAGGTATGTAGTTTTATTTTATTTTAATACCGTCGTATTGGAAAAGAAAGGAAAATTTGTCAAAATAAAATCATTCAAATATCACTGATTTGTTATTTGAATATAAATCCTCAAGTAATATTCGATTAATTCGAATGTTATGCCAATTTTCTGTCTTGCCGTTACGGCTAGATAATTTAATAGGAGGCAACTTTTAACGATGCGTGTCATTGGGCTGATATGTTGAGTCTAAAGATAGCAGGTGGTAATCCAAATCATCCATTATTATATCAAACTGACTACGCATCATATCTATACGTTCAGACTGTGACATAAAAGATTTACTTTTAATACAAAATTCAAAATAACTAATGAAAGATTGAATAACTTACTCATACTAGAAATTGTCATGAAATTATGTGGAATTTACATAAGGCACTTTAGTCAATACCACGGAGGTAACTAGAGAATTTTAAATTCGTGTAAAATTGCAGGCTGTACAGTACAGGTACGAGTAATATAATAACTTGAAGTAACACATTATAACTTTCATTAGTACTTTGTTACTGTGAATGTCCTAACTTAATACAATGTAGAGAGCATTTCAATCTTATTCATGTTATGTTATTAGGAACACTGTGATTAGCACACAGCACTGGAATTTGGCGTTTATAAAAATTAAGCTTTGTTTAACTGATGTAAGTAATGTTTTAGGTATCAGCCGTAACAAATCGTGTTGGCAGGGACGCAGTGACGGCAAAGTAAAACTTCGTAGTTGTCTGAACGAATGCTTTTATTAAAGTGAATGTCGCTCCGTTGGCACAAGGGTTTTTATAATGAAAAGTCGTTTGAGTGACTAATACAAAAATAGTGATGTTACACAAAGTAATCGTATGGTATAATCAATAGATACAATTGAATAGAGTATTTTCGTATATTCCAACAGTCCCCCTCGAAAATAGGATATATTTACTTTAACAAAAATAGCAAATAGCTGCTTAAAATAGACTGAGGTACTGTTTCCATACTAATTACAATGTAACATAAAATAATATTCAACTTAATAAGTAAGTTAATGCATTCTTTGATAAATTAACATCTTATGTTATGTAGGTACATCATAAGTTATTACATGTTATTAACAACATAAGTTCTGTATGTTCAATTTAATAAGTAATTTAATACATTCTTTGATAAATTAACATCTTATGTTAAGTAGGTACATCACATGTTATTGAATGTTTGCTATTAACTTCAACTAAATAAGTAATTTAATTCATTCTTGGATTAATTAACATCTTAAGTTATGTGGGTACATCACATGTTATTACATGTTATTAACATATTAAATTATGTATGTTCAACTTAATAAGTAATTTAATATATTCTTTGTTATATTAACATCTTATTGTTTAAAGTTTAAGATTTTTGCACCAATTAGGAATCAAAGAATATTAGTTTATTTCTCAATTCCTGGAACTTTGTAGAGGGCATCACTTTCGAGAAAATTTCAGCTTGTTGGTCTCCTGTGGAGATAATATTCAAGCTTTATTACTTTATTAGTAATTTGCTCTCTTGAGTGGTACCTCTAATTTCTATCTTTTTAGACTTTTTATGATCTGTGGGATTGTTAGCAATGCTGATACAACCGTTATTATATTGAAATATAAATATCGGTTTTGTTATTAGAATTATAATACTATTTTAAATGTATAGTTCCTTTAATGCTTTAAATATTTCCTCCTCATTAATTTTACTTATAAAAAAAACGATTTCAAATACTGATAGCTGCACAGATGTCTCGTCTATTTCAGTCGTGTACAAAGCATAGCGTACATTAAACAATCTATTACAATATGACAAGGTGCATCACAATATTCGTCGTAGTTCAAATCTAAGTAATTTAATGTAGAAGGAAATGATGATTTTGAAGAATTGCAATCTTTCATGGATATTTTGTTTTTGTAAAACATTTGGTAAATAAATAAATTGATCTAAAGTTATTGTGTTCTTTGTTCTTTCAATTTTAATACCTAAAAACATTTTTACTTTATTCAAATAAATTAGTCATGTCAGAATCATGTCAGTTTTATTAACTCATTCACAATTTTAATAATATTGTAAGGTTTGTCAAATCACTAATCTATCAACATATAGCACTAGGTACACTATGTACGTTGTTATGTATAGAATTTTTATCTAGTCAATAAAGACATGGATCTCAGAATTATGAAAACTCATACCTTTAAGGTTACGATCGAAAACAAACAACATCACGAGGATTGCTTCAGTCAATTTAATGTTTTGCTTAATTAACAAACTTGGTTTGGTATACCAACAATAGGTAATACCTCCAGGAATTTTCATACAAATATCCTCTTTATATACGCCATTTAAAAAAAAGCCTTTTTTACGTCCATGTGGTGGACTTAGAGGTCAAACTGAATAGCAAAAGTTAGAATAAATCTAAAAGTAATAATACTAGTAATAATTAATTCGCGCAACAGGTGCAAACGTTTCGTCGTAATCTTGTAAGTATGTTTGGGTAAAAAAAAACGGACACTAGACGGGCCTTTTATCGCATCGGTTCCCCGTTTCCGTTATTGTTTACTTTAAAAACCCATTTACTACTGACAATATTCATATTTTTAGGTCTATCAACAAATGTCCATGTCTGATTATTGTTCAGAGATTCGATTTCACAATGTATGGCGGAAAACCATTTATCAGTATCACACCCTTAAAAACACCACTGTAACATAGTGTTAAGAAATGAGAAGTATTCAAAAGAGAAATACAAATCGGGGTCAGTCATTTTCTTATAAATTTTCGGGGTTAGATTGCTAATCTGTCTGACAATTTTGATTGACTAGTATCGTCAATTACTATTGTCTCGTCGGTTGGAATTTTGTGTTTCTTGCCTATTAGTTGTTCAGAGACCTCAACGGACTGACTAATTTTGGCGGGAATTTATACTTGATATTGCTCATCACTTTTAAATATTGGCCAAGAATTTTCAAAAATTACATTTGTCGAATATTACATCTCTTGCAAGGAAAAAAAAATTGCTTATTTTCGACATTAGTCAATTTGTATCCATTTTTGCTATAACCGACAATATCGACTAGTTGTTATTTTTTTTATATTTTTTATCATGTACGTACATAGTTACTTAAGCAGAGCCAAATATTTTTAAGTGATTAATTTTAGGGTTCGTACCATGCCACATTCGCATGGTTTTTGTTTAGCAGCGCTTTAGTGGGTAGTTATTTTGTTAGATATGTAGCCGTTAAAGCGGCTTCACCCCAACATGATTTATCTAACTTCGCACTTGCGACCATGGTTCGTGCCATTTCGATTCATGCGCACTGAGAAACCATTTTGTTGTGGAGTGTACGGAATTGTCAAATGGCAACTTCTTCCCTTAGAAACACAAAACTGCTTAAATTCATTATAAATATATTCTCAACCATTTTCTCAATAAGTGTAAATGAACGAACTTCGCATTAAATAAATTGTCACTTTTTATTAACAAAATCAATAAAACATTTTAAGACTTCCACTTTAAATTTCATCAAATATGTGAAAGTATAGTGGTTAAAATGCTCAATAAAAGTAGCAAAATAATTTTTGTCGTCGCCGGTAGTCGGGCTGATCGGACTGCATGAATCCGAATAAATGATAAAAATGGTCTATTATGAACAGACTTCCCTTTTTTTTTTGCAAAAAGAAGTCGACTGATTACCTATTATGCATGGCTCAGATAATAATATGCCGTCAGTAGATTAATGTAACGAATCATAAATTTATGATCAACTAAATTTTTAACAATTATAATTCTTTGCTCCTTTACATGTTCTAAGCGTTTATGCCATAATTGAAAAGATTTCGAAGCATGAGATGATGTGTAATTAAATTACATACACATCACGACTATCATCCCCGAAGGGTTAGTCAGAGACTAGGCAATGAGGATAGCAAGACTACAGTCATCTGCCATAGTCCACTTTTCACCAAATAGCGAATTTAAATAAGTTGAGAGTAAATTCATTTGAAATTCAATTTTACAAAGGTTGTTGCTACAGTATTGCCTTTCTCATAAATCAGTCGTTCAATGAGGGCGCAGTACCGGATAAATTAAAAATATCAATAGTTAGACCAATACTCAAGTCAGGAGACTCTACCTTAATGAATAACTACCGACCTATAGCACTTTTACCATCCTTTTCTAAAATCTTCGAATCTGCCATGACAAACCGGTTGTATTCCTTCTGCGAGAAATTTAAAATAATTGAAGATAGCCAAAATGGATTTAGGAAAAATAGGTCTACTACAACAGCTGTTTTTAAATATACACAAAAAACTTTAGATATTATAAATAATAAAAACTATGCAGTGGGGATCTTATTGGACATGAGTA
This sequence comes from Scoparia ambigualis, assembly GCA_963921215.1. NCBI lineage: Eukaryota > Metazoa > Arthropoda > Insecta > Lepidoptera > Crambidae > Scoparia > Scoparia ambigualis. The sequence goes on from OY992506.1 coordinate 28,871,398, forward strand.
AGGCCTATGATCGCGTACTGCCAAATATTCTACTTCAAAAATTATACGGCGCAGGCATCCGGGGGGTCGATCATAACTGGATTACCTCTTATTTTAAAAATCGAATGCAATTTGTAGAAGTACAGTATACAAACTTAAATACCATAACAAATGTCAGATCAGAGAGAGCAATGGTGACAAAGTCTATCCCCCAGGGTAGTGTTATCGGATGCTTTCTCTTCCTAATGTACATAAACGATTTGCCTAAAAATATAAATGAACAATGAATATTATTCGCAGATGATATGTCAGTTATATTGTCCACTAAAAATGAAATAGAAATAAATAAAAAACTACAAACTACTATAAATGAGATCACCTCTTGGCTTAATGATCATAATTTAATATTAAACTGCAATAAAACTAAATTAATGATTTTCAAACCATACCAAAAAAAAGCATTAAATATAAATTTTTCTATAAACAACATTAAACTTGAATGTGTCGATAGCTTTTCACTGCTAGGCATAAAAATAGATAGTAATTTAAACTGGAAAAGCCACATAGAATATATACAAGGCAGATTGTCTAGATTTACATACGCCCTAAACGAAATAAAAAGATGCACAGACACGAGCACAGCCAAAGCGGCGTACCACGCATACGCGCACGCGTGGCTGCGCTACGGCATCCCACTGTGGGGCAACAGCACCAATCTACAACAGCTATTCGTTGCCCAAAAGAGATGCATTCGCATATTAGCAAATATAGACACATTAGTTAGCTGCAAACCGTATTTTAAACTTTATAAAATTTTAACTGTAACTTCATTATATATATTAGAATCATGCAAATTAGTGAGGAAAAATATTGACTTGTTTCTGAGAGCTGAAAATAAAAGCGTAAGACTCAGACAGAAAAATAAGCTACTTCTACCTAAAACTAATTTATCTATAGTGAGATCAGGACCTTATTCCATGGCAGTAAAATTATACAATTCATTACCAAACACAATAAGAGAAATAGAAGATAATAAAAAATTTATAACATCCTTAAATAATTATTTAATAGATAAATGCTTTTATAAACTTAATGAATATTATACTAACGTGTCATAAGTAACACCTATTAATAAATTTTGTTTTTTCTTTGTTTAACTATATATAAATTATATCTAAGTTGTTATACCCTTGCAGGGTTCATGTGTTTTACATTTTGTCATGAATTTTTATGTACCACATGTGTAAGCAATAAAGAATTATCAATTATCAATTATCAATTGCATAATGCAATTTGTTATTTTTATAGATATGAACACCATTTGAATCAAATAAATAGCAATCATTGGACTTGCTTGCTTGCTGCATTCGACTTATGGACAGTCAATTATGAGAAACTTTGGGGGAAAAATAAAACTATCCTCGAATCGTCGATTGTACCTTGAACTCCAGATTTGTCCTTTTCCATAAGCCAAAATTGAAATTCCATTTTTAGCTACGCCAATCTTCATAGAACAGGGTAGTTTGGTATGTGAAGAAAAATAATCTCGTGAATTAACATGTAATCGGTAGCTCCAGAATCTAAAAGAAAAGAAACATGATTAGTAGAATTACTTGTTTCGTTTCATAACTCATAATAATTTGAAATCATAAAAGCAATACTGCCCTCGGTTTCCACGTGATGAACAGCGTTTGCTGTACAGTTAAAATTACTGCTGCTGCCCTCGCGTTACGACAACGTTTTGAAAAAAAAAACGGCAGTCCTTTTTCATGTGATTCCTTTTCCTTTTTCACTCGCAGTACAGTTTCGTAATTTTATGCGTTGAATTGCCACAATATTGATTTCTTCTTGAAGATTGAGGGTACACATTTTTATTCATCTTGTCCGGTTCATAATTATTACGCATAGAAAACTTCTGTATAGGTATGCGAAACTTTAAATTCGGTAGATATTTCGGTCTTCAACTTAACTTCATGATCTAGCAGACGAGTTTTACGAATGCTAGGCTATGGTGATCCTCTCCTAGCGTTTACAGCGCCGTGATCATACCGCCATATTATGAGGGGTGAGTGGAGAGTAGGGTGAGTAATTCTGTTATCAAAACTCGTGAAATGTTGGAATAACTGACATCGGTTGCAATTTTAGGTGAATTAATTGCTTACGTAATGCTCACTGAGTCGCTAAGCTTCTTCTTACATAAATTTTGTCAAGATTGATTTAGCCGTGGCTGGCCCTTTTGCAAAATTCAAAAAGGCATAGCCCAAAAACTCAACACTCGTACCTTTAGTAAACAGGTTCCGTTTCAGCCAATTTTAATCGAGGCTGTTTGGTATTTCTTCATCACTTACGTACAGCACTGGTTCTTTAAATATGAATTTACTATTAAAATTGACTTATAAAAATTACTTTTGAAAATTATGGTCCCTGGGCCCATGACCTGTTGGCAGGGACGCAGTGACGGCAAAGTAAAACTTCGTAGTTGTCTGAACGAATGCTTTTATTAAAGTGAATGTCGCTCCGTTGGCACAACGGTTTTTATAATGAAAAGTCGTTTGAGTGACTAATACAAAAATAGTGATGTTACACAAAGTAATCGTATGGTATAATCAATAGATACAATTGAATAGAGTATTTTCGTATATTCCAACAAATCGGATTTAATAGAAAATCTGACATACCTTTTACTAAATGAGACTCGGTCACCCTGATACCATTGCAACCGTTTCTTTTTGGGGGGTTAAAGTTACTCGCGTCCGTAGGTTTACCCTTGAGACCCTACACGTGACCTCTGGGTGGTGCTAAATGAGTGACACTGACTGAGTGGTAGAGCCATGCTGCGTTGCAGCACGCATTGTGCCGGCTCGCCCGGCGTAATACCACCCTCTCACGAATATCCGGCGTGAAATAATGGCACTTGGTGCTGTTGTGTTTTGTCTGGCCAGTGAGGGTTCCGGAGGCCCATTCCCTCCCCCCCCCCCCTCTCACAATTCCTATTCCTTCCTTAACCCTATTCCTTCCTCAAAGGACGGCAACGCGCCTGCGATTCCTCTGGTTTTGCGGGTGTCCATGGGCGGTGGTGATATTCTCCATCAGGTGACCCGCCTGCTCGTTTGCCTCCTTCTGTTATAAAAAAAAAAATCCCATTTGCAGGTTGTATACTCTGCTAGGCTAGACACTTTATCGCTTGTATATTCCATTAAAAGAACCAAATCGTCGTAATGCCTGGTCTCATCTGCAAATGTGAATAAGATTAGTTTTAAGCTCGTCACAGTTACAAGTAATACTTTTCCATTAAGTTGATCATCATCTATCTAGTTTTCAAAATGGGGACAGAAGATCTAAAGGCAAGTATGGGATTTGACTCGTGTCATCGATACTTTATCTAGCAAATATGAAATTGTTAATTTAAAGACTTAGTAATGTAAGAGTAATACTCCGTTATTTCTTCTTTATTCAATCATATATCTGTGAAAGCGATCGACTAAACTTGTTTACTAGTCTTGCTATCGGCAAAAGCTAATGAATGAATAGACATGGAGCGTTTGCCACTAATTTAGTGCGGCTGTAGGTATCAGTACGACCATCGGTGCCAAATGGAGGTAAAAAAAATGGTAAAGGAAAACATTTGCAGCTGTTGAAAAGACGTCATCATATCTTGCATCATTGTCTTCATAAACTTGTGGAACACAGGCACCAGTATTATGACACAATCCATCAGAACCTGCCCGTTCCCGACTGGCCAACGTTCCTGGTTTGCGTTGGGTAGCTTTAGCAATAAATAACAGCTGAAGTAGGTAGACCCTCCCCCCTAAAGTACCAGGATCCAGCCGATCAGACACGTTCTGAATCTCCAGGCTGATGCTCATGACGCAATATTGTGTTTCTAGAACTCAGGGAAAACACCAAAAATAATGTTAGTGACAAATGAATAGCATGGATTATCATGTAAGAAGTAACGTTACTTACACAAGATATAAAGTACACAGAACTGTCAGCTAGCAACATGTTTATTTGCTCAGTGCTAGCAACAATGATCCTTTTTTCACTAACTGTCAAATGTGTAATGTCAGAGTATGCTCGTCAGAGTTGCATATTAATAAGTGCGCACGATCGGAGGCTAGCCCCGAACACGTGCTTTGTATGTAAGTGATATGTGCATTGTCAATCTATGGCATTAATTCTATTGTTCAACCAAACTAACTTTACAATTTTCAAGGTCATAAAATGAAGTAATGAATTTGTGGGCGTAATTACTTAGTTAATCCCACTTCTGATGTGGGAGATTAAGAAAAGAGAGTAATGATTTTGATCAATTTATATTCATAAAAACCAGATTAATTGGCAGACAGTAATAATATACACACATTTAGTGTTAATTATAATTACAGTAATATCAATTTTTTTAAATGATTAGCCATTTGGCATTTTTCATAATGAAAATTAGTACTTACCTACTACTATTTCTTGTAACATACACTGTTATGTACTAAAATACATAATTTCGTTACACCATTATAGCATACCTCAATACTATGTCGATAATCAGAGCTCCGTCACGCTCTGCAGTTGAGTACAGACAGAATGCCTGGAAGGCGCTAGCGCATGACCATTTATACTGAAGCACAAACAAGTCGCTAATGACGCATGGCGTGGGGAGCGTGGCAATGGGCAAGCACATATTTTCTTATTCGTATTAATTACTGCGATGAATTTGCTTTCTTCAAACATTTGTTTTTAATGTAACAATAATAGTAATCTACATTTAAATGCCAATCTCCCACATACTTATCTTTGACACGGCGATGGGCTCACCACCTGTCACGCTGAGCACATGTACAGTCGCTATTTGTTGAAAAGTGGACCTTTCGGGGATAATAGTCGTGATTATATGCATGTATGTAGATTTAACATAACCCTTTTAGAAATAATCAAGTGGTGTGAGATCAGACGATCTCGCGGGCCATTTGATGGGGCCGTCTGTACCCATCCAGTTATGTTGAAATTAATAATTTCTGTCGAATGTCTACCTACACAAGATTTCTTAACAAAATATTATGGGAATAAATTTATTATTAGCTGACTCCGTGTGGCGTTGCGGTGAAAGAACACTACCACTTCGTTGTCTTCCCTTGGGTGTCGTAAAAGGCGACTAACGGACTAAAGACTGCACATACATCCAACAGCATAGAGCGGCGATGGGCTCAACACTTGTCACGCTGAGCACGTGCACAAGCTATTTGGTGAAAAGTAGACTATGGTAGAGGACTGCTTTTGCTGTCCTCATTGATTAGTCTCTGACTAACCATACGTGGATAATAGTATAGTTATATGTAAGTAGGTATTTTTATTAACTCTAAAATTGATGCCATGGTTCCTAAGAACAGATTTCCCTATCTCTTATAGTTTTTGACTTCTCCCTACTGACTCATTTGGGTTGATCACCCTGTAGATTAGGTAACCCTAAGTTCAATTCCCAGTTGAGGCAAAGTGTGTTTCGGATGTTTCGATCTATCATTTGTAGTGATGACTTGATATCAATGATGGACACGTTTGTCCAGCAGTGGGACTAGTCCTAATCTGTTAGCCAAAGACGCCGTTCAATGTCCAACAACAAACTATATTATTATCATCACCATACGATCTTAACATTTAGTTTTTACTATACAATGTATTCGTAATAGTTGTTGGTTTTTCGTTAACAACTCAAATACTTAAGAGGAAACACTACGTCGACGTGGAATGCAAAATTCTCATACCAAAACACAGAAAAACGACGTTTCGTAGTCCCTTGTTTCCTCCTTCAGAATTTTTTTATTACTTTTTCAGCATCGGTTAAAGAAAGAGATTTTCTATGTCTGTATGTTTGATTTTTATGCAATAAGTCATTTATTTTATAAACAAGAGCCTTCCAAATTAAGCGAAATGACTCCGTTTTAAGGCGTCTTCAGAAACATAAAGTGGCTGTTTTAAAAAAAACAAACATACAGACACAGAAAATCTCTTTCTTTGACCGATGCTGAAAAAGTAATAAAAATTGGTCCAGTTCTGAAGGAGGAAACAGGGGACTACGAAACGTCGTTTTTCTGGTTCATTTTGTCATTTTGTCAACGTTTCAATGCCATGGAATGTATTGTTATTGGTTTTAAAATGTTCATTCATAGTGATACGCATTCGTGTTTCTTTTATCCAGTGACTGTTACCGTAAGCTTCTCCGCGCTAATATCCGCTCACAACTTCATGCACCATCTGCGGGTTATCCAATTTCCGAGCACCGTTCCACTGCGAAACTCCATCGAAGGAGTAGTATCTTCAAGCACGTATTGTTGTATCCATGTGTTGGTAGTGTGTATAGTGTTTTATACTCTGTTGTTATATGTCAAATCACTGTGCTTTGGTGAACCACTTTCAATTATATTTACCCCTGGATTGATTTAGACAGGTATCCGTGTTTTTGTAGTTTCTTATAGTCTGTGCGGAAAATGGCAAAAAGTGCCTAAATATAATTGAAATTCAAAAATTAAAATGAGATGATGAAAATATATCCCCTTGTCTGTCACGAATAGGTACTCCTAGAGGTTGCTAACAATTAAATTTCTATTTTGTCTGGTATTACGACAGCTGAGCTTTTAAATAGTTGTGCACGCTTTTTCTAAGACTAGTGCACAATATACTGTTGTATTGTGCTGCATTACCCCTCTGCTATTTGCCGACCTGCAAGTTGATTATTCAGACCTCGTTTAAAGGACGCCATGTTACAGGGAACACGTATGCAAGCAGTATTCCATTATTTGTAGGTGCTACAAAGAAGTTAATGAATGAAATCCCAAAAATTCTATATTTGCGACGGAATACTGGCTCGTTGATACAATACGCACTCGTGGTCAACATGTACAACCTATACATTCACATAAAACTGGTGTAACAATTAAACTTTACTTATTGCCACAAGTACCTACTTGCAAACATAACATGCACTACGGCGCAAAACATGCACTTATTATAGTTTGTGTAAATTATTATACCTACAGTTTTAGTCGATAAAAATGATTTCGGTAGTCCAACCCGCTTTCGCCGACCGCTGGGCAGTTATGTCTGCGCTGGATCGTGAATGTGCACGAGCCGTCCCAGATATCAAAGGTATCGAGTGACCGCCGAATAATCGAACTCGATGGCTCCCGACGAGTGGATATGACAGACAACGTAGATACAATGCCTGAATCCCAGAACGTTGATTAAAATGGCAAATCATACAACGATATAAACTGCATAGTATTTCGTTTACGGTATTATGCGGCTTCGGCTAATAAACAGCAAATGGCTGTTAAGTAGTTAGGAGTTTTTACTTTCGTAGTTCCGTATTTTTTTACTGAATATAAATGAATATACGGTGATATTGAAGCTAATGCTAATTTCATTGAAGCCTGTACAAAATAATAATATACCGAGAATAATGTAGGTAAGTAACAATTGTACACTATTAAAATTGTCGATGTATTGTTACCTTCAACCTACAATTACTGTACCAACTACTTTAAGTACACTAAGAGCGACTTAATATTTCAGTACTTTCCATTAATTCGCACAATTTTCACAATAAATTCGCGTATACTTTATAAATTATTAAGTACTAGCTGCTGCTCGCGGTTTCACCCACGTGGTTCCCGTTCCCCGTAGAAATATCGGAATAAAAAGTATCCTTTGTGTTGATCCAGGTTATAAACTATCTGTATGCTGAATTTCATCCAAATCCATTCAGTAGTTTTTACGTGAAAGAGTAACAAACATACACACTCCCAAACTTTCGCCTTTATAATATTAGTGTGATACAACTTATGAATATAGAAAAAGAAATCAAGTTTCTCAATATAAATGTGTATGTGGCCTGGTTTTGTGTTTTCTTTTGCAATAATGCGGTGCCAAATAGTTGATGGCAACGAAAGCTGCTGAACATTTCGTACATGCCACTTTAAGGTTTTACATCCTTCCAGACAATGGTTAAGTGTCTGTCAAATTGCTGTCGCTATGACAAAGTACTATAAAGTGTTTAGCAGCGTCTTCCATTGCCGGCTGTAAGTACCTGCAGATATTAAGGTAGCACAACTTAGAGTTTTTCTGTCGTCTCCGCTCCGGCCGAGTAACTTGAGGGCTTTTTATAAAATTTTATGAACGAAAGAAATGCCACTGGTCTGCTCCACGTTATTTGCTAAAGGAAACTGTCTTTTTATGGGAAACCATAAAGTAATGCGGTAGTTAATTAGGACGGCGCACCACTTAATTCTTCGTTGGGGCTTTGTTTGACTTTATGCACCTTAAGCACTAGAGATTATGTCGCAGTTTATGGTTGATATAATAAGACTTGGCGGGTGCGCTGTCTTAATAAGGATTTCCCACCGCTCATGAGATGACGCAAGTAAGATGTTTATGTTTAATAAACAAGCGTAAAAACATTATCAAAAAAAGCTGTAAACAAGGCAACGCTGGCTTTAAAAAATAATAAAGTGATAGTAAGTATATAAGGTGTTGAAAAACAATTAAGGTAATTTAGGTCAGTAATCTAGCACTGCTGCTTGAACTGTTAGTATTTGACATCATGTTAATATTAGACTCATGAAGTTAATTCAATATATTTTCAAATTGAAAAATGTTTACAACAAAATTAGCGTTGAAATTACTTATGCAAAAAATATTGAAGTACTACATATTTTCATTATTTTTTATGTAAGCCAAATTTAATTTTTTTTCATTTTTCCATCTCTCTCCTTCATTTCGCCTGATGATAAGGCCAATGGAGAAAGCGCCCCTCATCCGGATTCTTTAACTACCGAGAACTGCGCAACTATTTCCTGTCAACTACCCGTGCAAGCGATGCAAGTATATACGTCACGTCATTGGCCTCTATCCTTCTTTACAAAATATCAAACTAAAATTATATAGGTATCTATTAACTACTATCAACTGATTATCAGTTAAGGATTGGCAAGCTTTTTGCAGACAATGTATTATTTAAAAATCTTTAATGGTATTCCATGATTTATATAAGTATTTTGTCTAAAAAATGTAACTAGTTGTGTAATTTCAAATATTAGTAATGTATTTTATTATTGTCTCCATAAAAATTAATGTAAAATTATAATTTAGTATGTAGTGTTCACCTCAAGAAGGTCGCACACTCAATGTATGTACTTATTTTGTAAGTTTTTGTTAAGGAAGCCTTGTGTGTTGTCCAGTTTGGTGGACCATTAATAAAAAAATAAAGCTTTCTTTGTGAACAAATGTATCTAAACTTCTGTAATTTTATTTTAAAATATTAAAACAGACGGTTAGTTTACATAAAAAGTCGTCAAATGTCTGTTTTACCTAATCTACTATGACAAACGCTAACGAATCGGACGCTAGCACGGAGCGTTCACTTCTTGTCTAGGAAGAGCTGACTTTACACGTTAAAAGGCTGCTTCATTTCTTATTTATTATTCAAGTATGAGTAGTGAAGGCAGCAATTGTTGTGGCAGACGGCTCGACCGCAATAAAATTCATGAGACTCGTGTTACATTCATGAGAGGAATCGGGAAAAAATACAGTGTAAATATGTCGCCGATATACGGCAAAACGGGAAATCGACCTGATTGCTGCTCAGTATTTATATTCCTCTCTCTCTCTCTCTATACGGACCACTGTTGGGCACAAGCCTTATCACATGAAAATAATTATAACTAACTAGCGGCCGCTCGCGGTTTCACCCGCGTGGTTCCCGTTCCCGTGGGAATATCGGAATAAAAAGTATCCTATGTGTTAATCCAGGTTATAAACTATCTGTAAGCCGAATTTCATCCAAATCCATTTTGTAGTTTTAACGTGAAAGAGTAACAAACATCCATCCATACATACAAACTTTCGCGTTTATAATATTAGTAAGATAATAACTAATTAGGACGTTGAACCACACTGCTCAATCCGGAATAATGAGTAATAACTACTGCCATCTTACGACAACACACGCTACTAACGGCTTGACATCACTGGAACTCAATATATTTTTAATTTGATCACCCATTAAAAATCCCGTCGTTGGGAAAGTAGCTTAAATATCAAATTTGGGAACCTTATACCTTATAGTTCTAGTATCGTGTACATCCAACACAAAAAGATAATTAAATATCTATAAATCTGAGGTTTCAAACACGCCATATTCTTGTGATTTGTTAAAAAAAACAAGAGAAAAAAAACCAACAGAGAGAAACGTCAACCACATTGCAGTATCGCAGAGCGATCGGCTACTAGCTACGAACCGGCTACCGGCTACGGGCTACGGACTATAGGCTACGGCGTAACGAATACGCCCGCCCGATCCGCTGCAGACATTGCGGTATTATACTAGAGACGCCATCTGAAAGTAAGTTTTTGCGCACTGAGCTGCGGTTTACGGGCTGCAAACTCCCCAGTGGTTGTGATTGTGAGTGGTCTAAGCGATTGTGGAGGTTGCGACCGCAAATCAGTGTTCCGTGGTATCGCCTCTAGTTATAATACCTCAATGGCTGCAGATCGCAATCGTTATTACGGTCGTCTTTTTCACTTTGCTCGAGAGTTTTCAATTTTGTGTGACAGTTTTAAATGTAATTGTTTTTGTTGATAGTTTTTGGTTTCCGTTTTTTGCTTCTTTTCGTTTAGATCGCTGTTACTTTCCTGTTGAGAAGTCAGCTACCTATTGCAGCGTCCGTGGTCTTTATCTGACGGTAAATGACGATAAGGCTAAAGGTGAAAGCACATTTCTCTCAATTAGCCATCCAACTTTCATAACACAACACAATAAAAATTGGTCGGATGACGGTAATGTAAGAAGACGGTTTACAGTAAAAGATTCAGGGTAGCAATCGCCCTATTACATTGAGAAAAGGCCAAGGATCTAACCCATACGGCCTAAGTCATCATCATCAGCCTATTAACGTCCCACTACTGGGCACAGGCCTCCCACGTGTACAATAGCACGTGGGGATATTGGGCTATAACCCACCACGCTGGCCCAATGCGGGTTGGTGGGTTTTAACGACTGTCATCTTACGACAACAACCGGGTCCAACGGCTTAACGTGCCTTCCGAAGCACGGAGGAGCTCGAGATGTTTTTAATTTGGTCACCCATCCAGCGACCCGGCATTGCGAAAGTGGCTTAGCGAGCAAGATCGCAAGCCGAACGCGCTAGCCGCTGCGCCATCGAGCTCCGATGGCGCACTACGGCCTAAGTACCACGGCATAAGTCAGCAGTTTTTTTCTTGATAAATTATGATAGTTAATTATGAGTGATTAGTGGAGGAGAAATGATGCATGATTAATGAACAATGGTATTACAGTCGATTTCTTATGAGTTTCTGTTAAAATGTGGGCTTAACTGAGGCCTCTGTTCTTTAAATTGCAAACACTTTACTTTCCCGTCAAGAGGTACAGTAAAATTAAATTCCTGTATTTTTTAACAGTTGATATATTCTAACATAATATATACACTGGTTCGAACTTGGGGAAATCTAATTCGGAAAAGCCGATATTGCCGCTCAAATACTGGCCCCTCTAAATTATGTGTATAGGAGTATATATTGTGTTGTAAGCGCGAACTGAGCGGGGCGAGCGGGCTTTCGCTTAAACTTTTATGAAATGGCTGCTTATTTTTATTGTTACTAAGGCCCGGTCCGTTGTAACTAAATTTATTGCTTTACCGTATTTTAATTATAAAGGATTTACATTTTAGTGATTTATAGGCCAACACTTTCTGCAAAGAAAATAATTTATTATTCTTTAAGAAACGAGACACGAAATCCTTTATTTAGAGCCTTCAAAATGTACGTAGTTTGAGTGATATAGCGCGTTCTTATTACTTCATTAGGTCATCTTTTGTCATTATAAAATAATATTTTTTTGAAACAACTTTAAATACTTAGATCTACTTTATTATTTCACTAATTATACATACACACGGAATGTATGTATGTATAATTAGTAAAATAATAAAGTCCGAGTCATAGTAAAATAATGAGGACCGTAAAAGCAGAGCACTGCCACAGTCTACGTTTGACCGAATAGTAACTGCACATGTGCTCAGCGTGATGAGTGTTGTGCCCATCGCCGATCTATGCTGTTGGATATATCTATGTGGCTATGTGCAGTCTTCAGAGTCGGCTTTTACGACACCCAAGGAAAGAGATGAGTCAGTAGTACAATACACAAGATATACTTTCGAAACAAAAAGGAATCGAGAAAGAGTTAGTTAGTTACTATAGTTACAAAGAAAACTGGTAAAAATTGCTATAAAACGTTTTTTATTATTATTATTACACCGGCCTGCAAAAATAAAAATATCACACTTTTAACATATCATTTTTTTTCTAAACTATAGAAGCTAGAGATTTAACACAAAAAACGTTGCAATTTTTACCAGTTTTCTTTGTAACTATAGTAACTAACTAACTCTTTTTCGAGTTCTTTTTGTTTCGAAAGTATATCTTGTGTACTTAAAAAGTTATTGCAACTTTAAAAGTGTGATACTTTGTTTTGCAGGCCAGTGTATTTTAATGAGCCGCCACCATTGCTTCCCTTAGTGCTTTCTACCGCCTTTACCACGGTGAATGCTCTAAGGAGCTCTTTGACCTTATCCCTCCTTCTCCATTCCTTTCCAGATCGACGCGTGCAGGTCTAAGAAGCCACCCTCATACCGTGCTGACCATCAAGACACGTACCAAAAAGTTTGGAGAATCGTTCCTTTGCCGAACTGCCCGTATGTGAAATGCGCTTCCCGCACACGTGCTTCTCTCCTCTTTCTCTCCCGGGTTATTTAAGCGGGGCGTGAAAAAGCATTTATGCAGGCCGCCACAGTGTGACTGTTCGGCATGGCGTGGTAGCGCTGTGATGAACGCTTGAATTGGTCTTCACTCGCTGCTGTTCATCAGGCAGAGTGAGGGCATTTTGGCGTGCCACAATAAAAAAAAACCTATCGGCAATGGGCTCACCACCTGTCACGCTGATCACATGTGCAGTCGCTATTTGGTAAAAAGTGCTTTTGCTGTCATCATTGCCTAGTCTCTGACTAACCCTTCGGGGACAATAGTCGTCATTATATGTATGTACCATCATAATCATATTAGCCAGCGCAACTAGTAGGTACAGACCACCTTCAATATGTGCCAGTCCTTTCTGTTCTGTGCCGATCTCATCCAGGTGCTGCCATATTATATTTGTCGACCTCCTTGGTCGAGTGGTTTGTACACCGGTTTTCATGGTGTCGCCATCTCTGAGGTCCCGGGTTCGATCCCCGGTCGGGTCAATTTAGAAATTATTGTTTTTCTAAATTGTCTTGGGTCTGGGTGTTTTCTATGTATGATAAGTATGTATGTAAGTATTTTAAGTATGTTTATCCGTTGTCTAGTAACCATTTAACGAGTTTCTTCTAAGCTTCTCTTGGGCTAGATAATTGGTGTGATTGTAGGAAAGATTTATTTATTATTTATATGTATTTATCTAAACTTAAGGAAACAATAGGTAGGTGTTGTGTGTTGTATATACCTCATTGTGATAGGATTACCAGCATTGTCTTGCTTAACTGGGTCCAGGTTTGAGTGTCCAATAAAATTTCATTGGAGCACAGAATGAAGTATAAGAACTAAACCGCAGAATCTTCACTCTCTGTTTCGTTGTACACTGCTGTGTACTGCGATTGAGTCGCTTGTGAAAAGAACAGTAGCGCGCGCGCATTGTACAACGATTTGTGTGCCAACTGCGTTTCGGATGCGCTTAAAGAGTGAACGCTAAGAGAGATGTGGCAAAAGCTCCTGCCTGTCTATTCGCAATTCGACGTACAATGCGCGCGCTGCTCTATTTTTTACTAGCAAATGGCACAGTACACAGCAGTGTACGATGAATTACGAATAGGCAGGCGGGGGCGTTTGCCACTTGTCTAGGAGGGAGGTTCGGCGACGCGCACTTGTTACCCTTGATAAAGCGTTCATTGGTTACGGTGGCTGGATTGGTACATAAAATGGTATGTTTAACCCTTTATTATTTTTTTAATAGGTAAATGATGAATGAGCATTCACTAGGCCTGCGGGCCTAGCATGCACAACACGAGATATTATGTCGCGGACGATATTATCTCTTCCTTCGATGGCGGGAACGACAAACTATCTCGGTTACAGTTGTCAAAACTCGATAAAATTAAGTTGCATGCATGGACTTAATACTTTAAAGTCCATGGGTTCATATTAGGGTTTGTATTAGAGCATTAAACCAATGCTCTAAGGGGTTTGTAGGCAAAATACCACAGACAAGCAAAAACTACTATTATGTCTATTTTTGACAATCGTGTATAGACTTAACACGAGAAAACGGGTAGAGAAACATTTCTCGTGTTGCGCATGCCAGGCCCGCTGGGGCGAACTCGGTTTATGTGGGACTATCGTCCCCTCCCCCGCCCAGTCAGAAAAACTCGGCGGGAGAAAGTGGGGACCTACCTACCAAAAACCGAGTACCATCCCTTCTATGCCATAAGGATGACTCTGGACCACGAATGGCAAGCACCGAGTTGAGTAGATACCATAAGCCGACGCACGTATGTCGAATGTAATAAGAGTAGACGAAGCAAAAGAAATGTGTAAGGATCTACGTAGCAGAATTAAAAACTTTGACCTTTTCGAGGAACGGGCGTGACGTATGTGTAAGTAAAACTCTAAGGCTGAAACCTTTAAAAAAAAAACAAAAGAAAGAGATTATAATCAGAACGAGGACTTCCTGGCGGGAAAGTGAAGCGTCATGTCTGCAATTTTGTTGTATTTTCTTTAATTTGTGTTTTGTCGAATATTAATGTGAAATAATGGTGGATCATTTACTGTTAAGTGTTCGTGAACGTGCATGAGTGTTAGCAAATTAAAAAAAACAATGCAACATAACTTTTGAAATTCTCTCAAGAAGTCCGTGTGAGACCTCAATAAAGTCCCACAGCTTTATTGAGTCTCGAGGGGTTTGGGGGAAAATCATATACGATTATTCGTTTATTATTACTCATTATCATCCACTTAATGTAAAGAAAATAACAATTAAACTTGACACTGGCTAAATGTGCTGATCGCACGAAGCCATTATTTAAGAGAAAATAAATCAGAACGAGAACAGCAATTATTGATAGAGGCCGTCCGCGTAAAGGTGTATCACGTATAGCTCTCACCCACACAAATCTGCTCTGTATCTAGATTATGTAACATGTACCCACTTTGAGATACGGGAGGCTGTAAACTTGTACAAGGTAAATACAAATTAGGGGTAACTTGGCAACTGGCAACTACTTACGCATACAAACCGAGTTGATCCGTGATCTACGTTCCAGTAACATTCGCACTACTGATGAGATTTGGATATACGCTTGTGCAGAGCAGTATTTGCATAAGATTGGAGATAGCGGTCTTTGAAATTAGGCAGCTTTTA
This sequence comes from Scoparia ambigualis, assembly GCA_963921215.1. Classification (NCBI taxonomy): domain Eukaryota; kingdom Metazoa; phylum Arthropoda; class Insecta; order Lepidoptera; family Crambidae; genus Scoparia; species Scoparia ambigualis. The sequence goes on from OY992506.1 coordinate 28,886,831, forward strand.
CAATGGTGGGTTAGGGGATGGGTCATCTAATTAAAATATTTTAAGTTAATTTTAGAGCCGTGTTGCTCACTAAAAGAATACTATCAACCTCTCTCTTCCTTTGGGTGTCGTAAAAGGCGACTAACGGACTAAAAACTACACATACATCCTACAGCATAAAGCGGTGATGAGCTCACCACCTATCACGCTGAGCACATGTGCAGTTATAATTTGGTGAAACGTGGACTATGGCAGTGGACTGCTTCTGCTTCTTCTACTTCCTCATTGCCTAATCTTCTAATAACCACTAAGCTAAGATAAGTAGTTGGTTGATCGCCAAAACCCACCAATTTGCCTTAGATTAGCGTGGTAGGTGTGTATTGCAATTTGCCAATATGCTAATTACGAGTATCATGCACTAGGGCCCAAAATCACCAGTGGGAACATGATAAGCTGGGAATGATTTATACCACAAAAGGGAGACAAAGTATCAAGTAGGACTATTAAATCGTATAACTTTTCAAATAATAGTAGTCAGATGAAGAAATGAGGATAATGTTATGAGAATAAATGAAGCAAAAGAATTTCTGTATATGACTTTTTGTTTCATACATAAACAATTTAATCACGACTATTATCTTCAAAGGGTTAGTCAGAGACAAGTCCACGACGACAGCAAAAGCAGTCCTCTACCATAGTCCACTTTTCACCAAATATCGACTGCACATGTGCTTAGCGTGACAGGTGGTGCTATGCTGTTAGATGTATGTGCAGTGTTTAGTCGCCTTTTAAGACACCCAAGATAAGAGAGGGGTGGCCTAGTATTCTTTAACGGCTACATAAGCAACACGGTTAGATTTTTATTTTAAAAATAAAATAAATCGGAAACTTTGGTCTCTGCCAACCTCCCCTCCGGGAAACGGGGCTCATGTACATACATGTGAATATTGATCCTTCGAGCCAAACAATAAAGTTCAAAATTGTTTGTAGAAATTTGTCAGTTTTGGGTAGGTTGATCTGACGCCGTGTGTACAAAAGCTAGACATACCTATTACTTCGACCGGAACATTATTACAGAAGCGTAAGATACCAGCAAAATAATGATTTTGAAACGACCACAGAAGTTGGAATAATTTCTCCAAATATTTTCTAGCAGAATACTCTCATTTTAATACCGTAATCAAATGTATACAACTTAGCTTTTTGCAATACAATGGCGTGGAGCGAGAACCTGCATAATAATATGCACTGAGTGCTGAGTCCGGAAAGCAATTTTCATAAAAAACGAGATGAGTCCCTCATAAGAAATTTTACTTTATCAAGGGAGGGTACCTAAGCAGAAAATTGGAAAATAAAATTGAAGAACGTAACTTTTAGTGAATAAAACATTAAGTAAGTATATACTTTATGTCCTAACTATGTAACTAATATTATTGTTAATTCAAGGGTGTTTCAAACTAAGTAGGTACTTATAAAGAAATAATTTTAAAATTTTTAGTTATTGAAATGAAATCTTAATTATTTCCAAGTTTTATTTTTTGAATGATTATTAGTTAATGGACTCATTAATGACTTTTGGTTCTATAATATCGTGGTGTATACAAAAAACAGCTGTTCATAACTCTATCAAAACGTATGAAAAAGCTGTTTCTTCTAGTTTCGTACCAAAGTAAATGTTATGCAAAATGCTGTGAATAAACTATCCTTAAAGTAATACTAATAAAAAATAAGGGTGTAGGTACACAGCCCTAAAAAAGTTTAAAACAAGAGTTGGCAGCACGAAGTTAACAAGGGATTGCGAGCTGCAGCACCGGCCCGCTAATAACCCTTAGTGCTCTTCGATTGCTTCCTACCTAACTGTACCAAGAACACGGAACAATTTAGATTAAGGCTTTATAAAATTCATGTAGCATGCGATCTTTGTTTTTGATTTTCTATTCTTATTGTATTGTTTTATATGTTAACGTTTGTAATGTTGTGTTTTTGTTTACGTTTATTGATTTATGTTTTTGTTCCGTGTCGTCTCGACCTCTAGGTCCCGCCAAAATACCAGCGTTGCAGCGGCTATTGTCGCTGTAGCTTATGCTGTGGCTGGGGCCTAGTTGGCCACACTAAATGTACCTACCTGTGTATCTGTTAACTTTTTATTTTTTAATGTTATGTACGATCTGTTTGTGGTCAATAAAATATTCTTTATTTCTCTCTTTCTAGATTTCGTTGCAACTCTTGATACACTATATCTACAAGGCGTTTGGTAATATCAAGGACGGTGTATAATCCCGCAACTGGGTCATTCTACTAAGCGCTAAGAACAACTATTAGTATGGTAGCAACCTGAAAAGCGATAAAAAAACCAACTGTTCCATGTAAATCTGCAATTATACTTTTCGAGCTAATGTATGAAACAACATTTGTTTTTAGCTTTTTCAAGTTGCTTACATTCATAAATAATCAATAAACAGGGTTATCAATCCAAATGGGTCAGTAGGGAGAAATCCAAAAACTGTAAGAGATAAATATCTGTTCAGAACCATAGCGTCAATCTTAGATTATAAAAACTGAATATAATAAAAACTGCATCTATCTATATCTATATCAACTAAATCTCATACGTAACCGGGAGTCGGACCCATGGGATTGTCTATCTTGCACCCATCGCAATACCTTTCAAGTACAAGTACATTACTTTGCTAGTTTGCTTATTTAAAAATAACCAAACTAGCAAAGCAAGGTACTTCTACTTGAAAGGTATCGCGTTAGGTGTTGAAATTAGACAATTAGCCTCCGGGTCAATATTATTGTAAACAATGTTATTTAAATAAATTGGCACGTCCGCTGAACGAATGCGTTCTTTTTAGTTAGGTTTCTCGTAGCCTAGTGATTATAAGTTGTCTTTATATCATCATCATCATTTGTCTCTAAATACAAATAAACAAAGAATAAGCTACGAATAGTTGTTCCGTGATTTGTTCCTGTCATGTAAATGTAATTTCAAATTAGAGTAAAAGTGACAAAACACGGAATAACTATTCCGACCTTATTCTTTGTTTATTTGTAACACTTTTCGTACAGTTTAGCTTAGACATTTCCATTGGATGCACATGAGGAGATCGGGTATTACGTGTGCATTACCCACAGTGTTGGCAGAATGTGGGTTGGTGAGTTTGAACGAATGCTTAGCTCATCTCGTCATCGAGCACGCAGTAGTCTGTAGTTGTATTACTTGTAAGATTGTAACCAAAACGCGCAAGTTATCATCTCATCGCGCTAATTAAACTTTCCGGAAAATATGATTTTTTTTTATAGCAGAAGAAGGTAAACGAGCAAGCGGGTCACCAGATGGAAAGTAATCACCGCCGCCCATGGACACCCGCAAAACCAGAGGAATCGCAGGCGCGTTGCCGGCCTTAAAGGAAGGAATAGGCTCGTTTCTTGAAGATCCCTAAGTCGTAACGGTCCGGAAATACCGCCGCCTAGAGCTGGTTCCACAACACTGTAGTTCGAGGCAAGAAATTTTGTGAAAAACGCACAGCAGTAGACCGCCATCCATCAAAGTGATGTGGATGGAATGACAGTCGATTGCGTGTAGTGCGGTGTAGGAAATCAGCGGCAGTGATCAAGCCGAACTATTCCTCAAAACATTCCCCATGATATATGCGGTACAATATACAGAGAGACGCAACGTCTCTCCGAAGAGCCAGTGGATCGAGCCGACCTGAAATAACCACGTCGTCGACAATTCGAGCAGCTCTGCGTTGAATGCTATATATTACTTGAATCATTCAAGTTCAAGCCTTTTCTTAATAAGTTTTTCTAGTTCACATTCGCAAGTCGTGGCAGTCTGTAAGTGAATCTGCACTTAGCTAATAGCCTAGTTCTTAAGAATATTTTTATGTACACTACTAGTGTAAGATTTGTTGGTTGTCCTTAATAATAAATAAATAAATAAATGCGGTCAAAAGGATGGAGTTGGTATTGGGGTGCTCCAGCCCAAAGATGGGAGCAGTATTCCATATGCGGCCTGACCTGTGCTTTATACAGTTGTAACTTGGGTGGGCCGGCGTGAAATACTGACTCGCTCTATTAAGCACACCCAGCTTTTTCGAAGCTAATTTAGCTTTACCTTCCAGATGACCTCGAAACTAAGCGTCACTCGAAATATCGACGCCAAAGATACCAATAGTCGGATTGGTATCAAGGGAAGCTCCCTCAAAGTTCAGAGGTACGACGAAAGGATGTTTTTTCGCGGTAAATGCGAAAACTTGTGTTTTGGAGGGGTTAAAGTGAACAAGGTTATGTCGGCCCTAATTCGAGACCTGACTTAATATGTTCTCAGTGTCAGTCACAAGTTTATTCCGGCTCTCAATGACGCTTTCCCGAGAAATATTAGCTGGTCCGGTGTAGAGCGTATCCCCAGTACTGTCGTCTGCATAGCAATGAATGCTGTTGTTATGTAACATGTCATTGATATGCAGAATGTTTTTGTTCAAAGTAAAACCTGTAATCCCTATATATACAACGATTTCAAAACTAACAATGGTATTGCAGCATGCTTATTTCTTACAGACAGTTACAAAAGTGAAACTACCTTGAGCGTGGTTGGCACTGGGATGGGAGACCAAAAATTTCGATTTGCCGCAAGTCTTCGCAAGTAAGCTCGGTTGCCATCAAAATATTGCGATCGAAAAAGCAATCCAAGTTAGATTCCTAAATCGACAGCTACTTAAACTACGACACAAGTAAAATTATTCTCACGACTTGCGTAAAAACTGTATTTTCGATCATAACAAACAAAAAACGGACTTAATGGGAAAAATTCTGGTGAAAATACAGGGTAAATACCTAGTAGTCCACCGATGAGGAGTTCCAAAATCATAATGCGTTAAGGCGGGTCTCCTGCGACACTGTTTTGTGTTTTCTAACACCTAACATCAAACATCTAACAAAATATGTCAAAATATGTACGTAGGCCACGCCCATACTTTTTGATGATGTTTGATGTTAGGTGTTAGAAAACACAAAACAGTGTCGCAGGAGACCCGCCTTTATACTTACATAGAATCAGATTTCAAGTATCGAATTTTCCAAGTATCGAGAATAAATTTCATTGATTCCCGGGATGTTTCCTTGTCACGTCAAATCCTTTCACCGGTTTAGAAACACCCTCGTCACGTTTCCGTATCAACATTTGATATGAACTTGTAACATTGCGGTTTTCAATTACATAAGCATATTTTATGTCCCTCACTACGAGTTACCTCAGATTGGTAAATAGTTCCTGCCGGACAATTCATAACCGTGACGCGTAGCGGTGAAAGAATACTACCACCTCCTCTCTTACCTTGGGTCTCGTAAAAGGCGACTAACGGACTAAAGACTGCACATACTTCCAACAGCATAAAGCGGCGATGGGCTCACTACCTGCCATGCTGAGCACATGTGCAGTCGCTATTTGGTCAAAAGTGGACTAATAGAAGACTAGTCTCTGATTACCCCTTCGGGGATAATAGTCGTGATTATATGTATGTATGTATGTAAATAGTTGTATTATAATTTATTAACAAATGCATTTTGCATCTTCTTTTTTATTTCTTACAGGTTTTTTATGTTCTTTTAAGTCGTAGTACCTACGTCGTGAAGCAGGATACAAAAGTTGTGTCAAATGGGAAACTATGGCCGCTGCCTATACCTACGGGAAAATGGTATGAATAATTATGTGTACAAAAGTTGTAATGTACTTTTGGTATCCCGCCGTTTGGCAAAATATTTTTTGACAATTTTACCTCCCAAAAAACTACACACACTACTTAAGTAGTTTCATTTCCCAAATAAATCTTCAGCAAATTTATATTATTAAGTCTAATATATATTAAGCAAACGTTTTCTTTTGTCAAATAGAAATATTATATTCTAAAAAGATGTTTATTCCATACAGGAGTCGCCATACAACGAATCGCGGCAAAACCGACTCCACGTAGTCTTGACTATTGTCTGCCCGTAGGCGCGGAGGGCCGAGGCGGCCCGCGAACTGAGGAGCAGGTAGGTGGGTTTAGCGTTCGCCGCCCGCGCCGTAGCTGAGGCTACGGTGGTGAGCGAAAGCCATCTGCGACGATAAGCTCGCGTGGGACCGCCCGCCGCCGCGGAGCCCCGCAGCACCGGATCCGTGACAGAAACCATAGTTGTGAAACAGGATCTAATTGGCCAAGATTTTTTATGTAAATCGTATGCTATTCAATATTATGGGAAGAGTATGTTTTGCCAAAACATACTTTTGGCTAAATAATACTTGGTAAAGTGCAACGTTGCCATGTAATTTTTTTTAAACAATAACTTGCTAATAATAGTTTTACTAACTGTTAAAATGCGAGTAGTTGTTTTGACAAATGTTTTCTTGCCAAATGAATATATGGGAAAAATAGTTTGGGATGTGATACTTTGGGAAACGTTTTTTGGCCATACATTAGTAATCCTGTATTTTTATTAGGTATTCTAATAACAAATACCAGAATGAAATATACTTAATTCCAACTGAAGATAAAGAGCAGAGCTGTAAAAAAAGACATAACTTTAGATAAACGTGACTCCTCTAAAAATATATTATATACCAATATAATACATTAGGATCCTCACAAACCATTTTCTGGAGCCACAAACTACCGTACAGTACCGCTGCAATAAAACTTGAGCTCACTAAAGAGTAAATGCGCTCTGATATTACACAAGACGGCCATTCGACTTGTTTATTGTCGCCATTCCGATATTCCATGAAAACGAAAGTTCTAATTTTCCAAAATTCGCAAATTACAAGCAGCAGGCCTACCACATAAATCCAACCTTTTCAACTTAATAAAAATGATTTAAGCTCGCATTAAAAGGATCTCCCGCCCGCTGAGAACACGAAATTTATAATGGTTATAATTTCGACGATTGTCCCGTAATTGCGTGCTGGCGATACGGTGCGGCTGGTATTAGCTTTGTTATCACACCACCTGTGCCTTTTTTCTAAAGTAATAAAGTTGCAAATTACGAAAGGGTTGTCTGCACCGCACAGCGCCCTCTACCTTCAGAATAGCTTTAGTAAATGTGACTTTTTCGGCGCGCGGCCATATTGCGACTCGCTTAATGTGATTATGTTATTTTACACTTTTGCTCGGCGGTTTGCCGCGAAACCTTTTAACAAATTAATAACTACGATGTAGAACTTCCGGGAGACGCGAACAGTAGTAGTGGACCGATGTTGCCCCAGATTGTGCTGAGCATTTAGCCGATTACGATTTGGCCGGGGAAGGTCGTCAACAAATAATGCAATGAAAATATTTTTGGAAGGAGAAATAATAGTCTCTTACTATATTTGATACGGTTTTTACACAATGGACTCATTAACAGCATTTTCTTCATTATTTTCTTAATTTGAGTTATTTACAGTTTCGTTTTGTAGTACCTACTTGCTTAATGGCGCGCACGATTTATGCTTTAGCCAAGGCAAAAATGGACTGCCATGGAGAAGTAAAGTTTATAAGCTCCACAGACTTTAGGTTGCTAAATTGATTTGACATATTTTTGACATTTTATTGATTATGGTTAATTTATAGTATATTAATTTTGTATTTATAATGTAATACTAACATAATTGGTTTTTGACAATTTGAAGTACCTCTTAATTTTGTATTTTGTATGTAATTAGAATAGTCATTGACCTAGAAAATAAAAATGTTAAAGTTATTTGCATGCTACATTGTCAGCTGAGAAAGAGAAGAAAAGTAGAATAAGACCAAAAATGTACCTTTCTCAAACGCAAATTAAATATTTCATTTCATTTCATTTCATTACAGTTTTCTTCCATATAGGATTTGTAATTATGATAATTTTAAGGAATTGCTAAGGTTCTGCAAGAAATTAATAAAATTTGTGTTTTGTAGAATTGCTATAATATAAATGATTATGAATAAATAATATGAAAAGCAAGGAGTTGATCCTAGGATCACTGGATTTCGGCCGGAGCGCTTTTTCACACGGCCACCGAAGCGATGAGAGCCACATAAGAATATATAGGTAACGTTGAAAAATTACTACCTCTGATGTAAATCGAACCAGTCGTTATCTTCGAACAATGAGGTCATAATTATGTTCACTTACGATGATGCCACTTATGTGAAGCAAGGCGCGTATCATTAGTACACTAGCACACTATGAACTAATTCGATGTCAATTTACAGTGGCGGCCTAATAATGTGCCTGCGCCAACTCTCTATATTGTCAATTATCACAATTAGTTACGACGCAAGCGAGCACGCTTGTCAGTGATGTCACGTACTCACGCGCTAATTACATAATTACCTACTTGCTTATACAAATAAAGATTGTTAAATATATAAGTTATAATATAAATAAGGCGAAAGAAAAAGAGGAGTGTCAGACAGGATCGTATAGCAAAGAAAGCGGAGGTGGTGGTAGTGGAAATCCTGACCCTCCGGGAAACGAACTAAATATTTCTATTGTCACTTCAGAACGGCTTCACCTATTTGGCTAATTATTTTTGTTGTGTTTGTGATTAACCGCCTCTGTTGTCGAATAGACTTAGCTCTGCGGCTTATGCAGTAATGAAGATCAAATATCATTCAAACTATCTTTGTGCTGCAGAAGAGGGCTATTCGAGCAATATTTAACTTACAGGCTGGTGACTCTCTCAGAGAGAGATTTATGGATATAAGTATAATGATAGTTGCATTACAATACATTTATAAAAATCTGATGTAAGTTCATAACAATATTGAAATGTTTTTAAAAAACAGTGATATTCACAAATTAAACACTAGAAGTAAGAACAAATTAGCAGTACCTTATACTAGGCTCGATAAAATAAATAATTCTTTTAAGGGTCTGTGTGTACGATTATACAACGAAGTACCTACCAAATGATATTCAGAAATTAGATCTTGATAAATTTAAAATCAAAATCAAAGAAAAGCTTGGGTCTGAAATGCTCCAAGTACTTCAACAGCTATTTCTAATTGTCTATAATTAATAAAGAACCATATTTAATTAAACTATTTACATTCAAATTCATATTTTGTATTTTATGACCTGGTAACGACATATATATATATACATTTTGTAAATGTCGTTGCTTCTGTGCGCTGTGGTTTCCTGCGATCGTACTTTGCCACAGTTAAAAAATGATGTCCTGAATGGGTGGTAGGTTAAAAATGATTTGGACGATTCAAAGTACTTATTAATTGAGTTTATTGAATAAATATATTTTGACTTTGACTTTGACTTCTGTGGTCTAGTGGCTAAGCCACCGGTCTCATACCCAGAGGTCTCGGGTTCGATTCCCAGCAGGGGGTACATCTTTGTGTGCCCGGTTTGGTTGGTGATAGGGCTGTTAAGTCCGCCTAGCTAGCTACCACCATCTTATCTAAGTCTGTCGCCATAACAACGACGTTTATAGCATTGTTGTGTTCCGACAGTAGAGATAATGTAGCCAGTTCCTCAGTGAGGCTCAGTGGTTGTGAGGATTCAGGGTGAATCGCGCTTCCATCTTCGCCTTAAAATGTCGAAATATAATAAACTCAATTAATAAGTACTTTGAATCGTCCAAATCTTTTTTAACCTACCACCCATTCAGGACATCATTTTTTAACTGTGGCAAAGAACGTGGCCTTATCGTCACTACCATCAGGTGAGACGAAATAAAAGCGCTTACCCGTTGACGACTTCCTTGGTCGAGTGGTTTGTACACCTATTTTCATGGTGTCACCATCTCTGAGGTCCCGGGTTCGATTTCTAAATTAACCGGTCGGGTCAATTTAGAAATTATTGTTTTTCTAAATTGTTTCGGGTCTTCTATGTATAAGTAATAAGTATTTTAAGTATGTTTATCCGTTGTCTAGTAACCATTTAACGAGTTTCATAACGAAGCTTCTCTTGGGCTAGATAATTGGTGTGAATGTAGGAAAGCTTTTTATTTTTTTATTTTACTTTTAGATAAATAAAAAAATAGATTGTCCGGAGAAGGTTTGTATAAGTAAAAGTATTGTTTTGGAAATTCATGTGATACGGTGTGTTTACGCAGCGCCCGCTGTAAACAATAATTTAAACTTAGGAATGCATTGACTATAAGTTACCCTATCTGACTTCTTGTCCAACCTCCAGTCAGTCACAATCTTTATAATCTTTTAGCAAAAGTATTTGTTTAGACATTTTATTTTGTTTAATAATTTTCCAAACCATCTTTCAAAAAACACTCCTAACAAAAATGAACCGGCACCCATGAGGCATACCACAGTTAAGTTAATATAAAGCAGTAAATTAAGTGGGTCAGCTAACAGCCCAAGAGAATAACTTCAACACAACAAGCTGAATCTCATTAAACGGAGCAAAAGAAATCTCATCGGCGGCGGCGGACGGGGCAGACGCGTCCGCTTTACGTTCTACTAAATCAAATCCCTCAATCTCCCTCACTGTTTTTGAATGGCGACAGAATATATAATAGCCGAGCGAGGGAGCACAAAAGGAACACCTTCTTATTTATTTTCGGCGATTATTGTTCGGCGATCTTCTGCGCCACTCCATACTTCGCTATGTTGTACCTACATAATTACGTGTAATATTTTAATAAGCTCTCAGATAACGTTTTCTCTAACTCCAATTAGTGGAGCTATGAGCGTTTATTGTCTTAATCTTTTAGGTGAGTGGCGAACGGAAATTATTAATGCCGAAACTTGAGTTTAATACTTCAGAAACAAAGGTAAATAAATTGATGGTTTCTCAGTTAAATTGGGTATTTATAATAAGTATTCCGTTTTATGAATTGTTGTTGCTTGAAAAAATATTCATATTTCATAATATTTTTATTCAAGAAAACTTATTACTTAGCACTTTTGAATAGTCTATATTATTTTTAGCCTATTACCCATTCAGAACGGAATTAAAGAATATTTTTATATTGTCCTATCACCACTACGCTGCACTTACACTGAAATATTGCGGTGATTGTCCCTCACAAATAAAAGGCAGTATAAAACAATGTTTGTATCTTTTTTTCTTGCTAACTTAATAACCCGCTTCTCTAAACTGTTTATTAAGAAGCAGAGTAAATTAAAAATACTCCAGCTCCCATACGCAACCATAGCTACAACAATTATTCTTATAATTATTTAATTTATAATTTGAGAAAGTATCCTTTTTACGATTCCTTTAAGATTTTACAAAAAAAAAATGTTTTTTATTTCCTCGTCTGATTTCTAATACTCGTAGATAGTTAATTTAGTGTCTCCTTTCGTATTCAATTAAAAATGGGGCAAGCATCATCAGATGGTCTCACAATAACCGAGTTTCCTTGTATTTAAGTAGGCTACGGCCGGTTAGGTTACAGAAAAATAATTAGCGAATTGTGTAATGAAACCCTTTAGGCTTGTGGAAAGTACCTCTTGTGAAGACTTTAATTGAATTCCTTTGAAGATAGCATTTATGTTATTTTAATTAACACCGAATCTTGACGCGATCGCATTAAGTTCAATTCGAAGTGAGATTTTAGAGTTTTGCGTTGTGCTACCACAATTTTAGCCCATAATATTTTACTGTCGAAACATAACAAAGCTACTTACATTGTTGTAAGTGAGGCTGACTTAGATAAGATAGTAGAAGAGGGCGAACTTAAAACAAGAGAAGCTTATTTTCTTCCACTACAGGGCAAAGGCTTTGACCTATTTTTAATGTACTTATTCCTAATCTATGTACCTATGTATGTATTTATTTTTAAATCGAATTATATTAATTATTGTAATTGACTACGGCGGCTGTGTAATAACGAAAAATGAAATTTAAAAAAAAATTAAAAATTCTCCTTCTTCCTTCTTATCCTCGCTGCAGTAGGCCAATCTGGTTAGTATGCGTCTAATATAAATTTAATGAAAGCTGGATAAGCGGTAATTTTCAAAGGAACCAGGAACCTAACTTAAATCTAGATTAAAAGTAGTATACCTAAAAAAGTCACACTGTCTCTATCAAGTTCACGAAACTAACTGAGTATAATAATGTTTGAACTATCATCATCGGTCTATAAACGTCCCACTGCTGGGCACAGGCCGCCCCACATGGATATCATCACAAGGGAAGATTGGGCAGAACCCACCACGCTGGCCCAATGCGTGTTGGTGGTAAGCTTGATGAGTGCTAAATCAGAATTTTGGATTTCGGCGCATGCCGCTTATAAAATTCCTTTATATAGTTAGTTGCTTCAACAATACATTTTTATGAGATATCTTAAATATACTTGATTTCTTAAATTGATATTAGAAAAAGTTTTCTTCCAACGAGTCCAACTTCCAACTTTCCACATGAAATAGTACCTAACTCCAAAAAATACGCATGTGTGCATGTCGTGGTACAAGTTTAGACAACCTGAAGACAACACTCATCAATTGGTAGCAATGACTTGATTTCAGTGAGCCTTTGCCCTGCATGCAGTGGGACAGTAACAGGCTGTACTTTACTCTACGTGGTAATATAGGGCCTGAGTCACAGCCTGAGTGTCGGTAACTCGTGCGTGACAAGCTAACAGAGAGCGGGCACTGCGCTGCCTGCGATACAGATGAAAACGGATATAGCCAGCGGGTGATGTGTCCGCAGGATATTTGTCTGTCCTCACAGATAGCATGAAAATAAAGAAACCCTGTTTGTTAGACTAGCTTTCTATATTTGTGGTGGTGATGATCCACATGACACAGAAAAGGGCTTGCGTAAATTTGCTTGCGTGTTAGGTCTTATCAAATAAAGAGCGGAATATATGTGGAAATATGTACCTTTACAGGGGATGGAAGTACGTTTTTGAAAACAGTCAGATTATCTAGGTATTTTAATTGATTTTCTTAAAGGTAATGTTGAGGACATCACTAGTTACACAATGAATCATTTAAGTTAAATTAGTTAGAACTGCGCTTGTTGTGTTATTGTTTTTGTTCTAAATAAAATTTATAGTTTAGTAGAAGTAGAAATGTGTTGTCGTTTTAGTTAACCAAAAGTAAATGTTTCACGGCTTGCCATTCGTCGAGATTACACTAAGCCTCATCATAAACGGCTATACTGTTTACTAAACATTTTTATATAAACTATCATTTGAGGCACGGCACCCGCCGCCGTGGCGCGACGCGCGACGTGTCAAATGCAATCAAGGGCCAAAGAGCCTTGCTAATTACTTTAGATAAAGACGCGCACACACTGAGGCGCGTATCCCGATTATGTAACGCAGGTAACTGGCGGTTTCATAGGAATTAAGCTCGTTGCGTATATCTCAGACATCTTCAATCACATATAAAAAATAGATGTACACAATCCTATACTTACTCAGAATAATAACTAAAGCATAGATGGAGTCCAAATGAGACTCGTATAGTTGTCCTATTTTTTCAAATGGGCCATAAACATTGAAAGCAAAGAGACAAAATGTCATTTCGCGTAGTCGTTGCCGTGTGTCATTTCGCGTATGAGAATATGTGTCAATTTGCAAGTCATTTTGCGTAGACACGATGTGTCGTTGTGCACCTAAAAGAGGCTATCAGTGATTAACCCAAAATAAGTTGCTAAAAACGTAAAAGTAAAGTAAAAAAAAAATTGGATACCTGGTTCGAATTCAAAAGCTACAAAATGTAATTCGAAGGGTAATATTTGTCTTTATATACCTCAATGGGCATTGGCAAGGGCCAACGCGCCCGTGTAATTTAGTAGTTTAGGTTTTAGGTTATATTTTTGCGTTTGCATGTCACATAATATCGCATTGTTTGTTGTCAAATGGAATGCACACTCAAATGTCATGGCATTCCTTCTATGCTTGAGTTATTATGCTATGATCCCATAATAAATCGTAGAGAAATAGTGGCAGCTCTGATAAACGAATGACGTAGGTAAAATAGTAATTGGCTACTGAACAGTTCTCGGAAAAGTATTTTAAAAATTGAAAACGCTTATTTTATATACCTTTTAGAATAATATTTCTCGAAAAAGCTTTATCTAATAGAAAAAAAACATATTTTTCTTCATTAGTTTGAATATTCGTGCGAAAACGGTTGTAACATTTTTCCCTGTGACGTCAGACCTCAGTAAACAAACTATCTTGAAACCTGACAGACAGTTTTTGTTTATTTTGTGAGGTGTGACGTCACATGAATCTCTATCATGGCCGCCCGTGTTCGGGTCTTGTAATCCACAGATAAAAAATCGCAAACTATTGCAAATAATTATTGTCAAATTATAAACAACCATCCCCCTGAGCACGGATCTTTTATCGACCGATAACACTATATCTGTCGATAAAAGATCCGTCAACTGTCAAATTTTACCGTCTAATGTCACTACATTAAACGATAAAATTTGACAGTTCAAGTACTGCCGATGTCAATTTGTCGACGTCTAATTTCACTTTATCGGTCGATAAAAGATCCGTGCTCGCACTGCTTAACCGACATATTTCATATATTTTATTGTTACAACTGTCAAATAGCCAATTTTTGTAAGAGCATTTCGTCATGTTGGCACCTAGCCACAAAATAGATACCTAATAGAACCTACACCTAGCTCGCACGCTATTAAACGAGATAAGTAGGTACCTAAACACCGCTACGTACTCTTTATGTGCGAACGTTATGAGAGTGTTAATTATTGTGCATCTAATTTTTATAAGTAATAGGTATGCCATCGAAACTCCGACTGACAAAATTGTGTAAACAGAGTTCTGCAGCTTTTTACAAAGGTAAAAACACTAATTTAAAGGTAAAAAAAAAAAAAAATACAGAAAGAATAATAACAGATAAAAGTAAAAACATCTCACAAATCACACTATTACAACAATCAAGCGCGTCTTCTTTGTTGTAATTATAATTATAATCTTATTCATCCCTTTCGAAATACGTTTTACAATTTTTCAAGACATCCTCACATCTATCCGCATACACATCACATTCAGGTTGATCAGCCAAGAGTGTATTGAATTTGGTTAGTATGCGACATTATTTCCAAATAAAAAAGCGTTCCAGTTTGTCAGTTAACACGCATTAGGGGCGAACGCCGTCTCTGCCGACATCTGACTACGATCGACGCCCCAGGACTTGGGTTATTGCGTTAGCACTTCATTTAGTTCGCTTTCATCTCCTCGACGGGGTAACTGAATTGGCCCCGAGATAATGTGCAGGTGGGTAATCTAATGGTTCCGCGCGGGTGCTGACATTGGACATTTTATCACAGTCGCGTGACTAATTACAATAAATGTATGAACCTTAACGCGTGGATGTAAGATCTTTATCCCCATGTCTGTCCCAAAGACTCGTAGAGGTAACTAAACAATTGAATTTCTATTGTTTAGTTACATCTACATCTATATTGACGATCTCCTTGGTCGAGTGGTTTGTATACCGGTTTTCATGGTGTCGCCATCTCTGAGGTCCCGGGTTCGATGCCCGGTGGGGTCAATTTAGAAATTATGGTTTTTCTAAATTGTCTCGGGTCTGGGTGTTTTCTATATATAATAAGTATGTATTTAAAAATTTTAAGTATGTTTATCCGTTGTCTAGTAACCATTTAACGAGTTTCTTCGAAGCTTCTCTTGGGCTAGATAATTGGTGTGAGTGTAGAAAAGGTTTATTTTTGTTTTTTTTTATTGTATTGACATTACATTCATCACGCCCGCTTCCCGAAGGGGTAGGTAGAAACCAGAGCTTTACATTTGCGATTCTAACACATTTTTTCTATATTTAAATAAATCAATTGTAGTGAAGACTTGATGTCATGATGATGCAGGCTTTTGCCCAGCAGAGGAACAGTATATATGTCGCAGTCACATGATAAAAACAGAGATTTGGTCAATTCCCTAAGTGATTTGATCAAATCACGGAGGATGTTAAAATAACAACAAGATTTTATGATTCCCTAAACAAATCTAGGGATTTGAACACCATTTGAACATAAATTGCCCTACTCCTGTAGGTTACGTGATAGGTTAGAAATTTAAGACAATCGCGAAGCGCAGCGTAGCGATTGTCTTAAATTTCGAGGTTATTTTTTTATTAGACAACAGAAAATACTAGCTGCCCTACTCCTGTAGGTCACATGTTTTTGGTCATTTCACGGGACCCGTTCTGGTATTTGTTCAAATCCCTAGCTTTGTTTAGGAAAATGATAAAATCGTGTTGTTATTTAAACATCCTCCGTGATTTGATCAAATCTCTTAGGGAATTGACCAAATCTCTGTTTTTATCATATCCCTGCGACATAATAATATATAGATTAATTATTAATACTACATTACCCTACTACCATAATCTAGACTAGACATATAAAATAATGAAAAGTGCACCCAGTCAAGTTAAGTATGGCACACGTTGCTAAACTTAAATGCAATAAGTATGAAAATTTTTACCTAAAATCCGACGAATGCGTACCTATGCGACAAATGTAATAAACGCTCCTTTTAGTAAAACGTTAACAAGTACCGGGACTAAAGTTAAAACGCGCCAATTTTACATGGAACACTGGATTTCTGGTGTTGTTGTCCGGTACGTCGCTGTATTATATCCCTCAGGAGTTTCTCAACTATATTATTAATATATTATATTCATTCGGGAAAGCCATTACAGAATTCGTATGAGCGGACGAACTAACTCGATACGCGTTTATTGAGCGTGAAACAAAAGGACGTGCTGGAGGGCTACGATTAAAAAGTTTACATTTAAAAATAACGGGTTTTCGTCAATAGCGTGTTTAAAAAACTTTAAGATTAATTTTATTTTTGTTTTGAGTTAGTTTGCTTTTTACTTTTAATGAAATATATGAAAACTTTAGGTTTGTTAACAAAGATGATATTATTAGCGAACTACTATTTATTTTATTTATTTATTTGTTACTAATGTTATAAACATTACATTAGTAAGGTCCCACAAAACAGCACAAAACCGATTACAATTAAATGTGGTTATGATGATTAACCCTACCCACTTCTTGCCTCGAACTACAGTGTTGTGGAACCAGCTCTCGGCGGCGGTATTTCCGGACCGTTATGACTTAGGGATCTTCAAGAAACGAGCCTATTCCTTCCTTAAAGGCCGGCAACGCGCCTGCGATTCCTCTGGTTTTACGGGTGTCCATGGGCGGCGGTGATTACTTTCCATCAGGTGACCCGCTTGCTCGTTTGCCTCCTTCTGCTATAAAAAAAAAAACAAGCTCTTTGTCGTAATTACTGTAACACAACAGTATATCGTCTGTATTTACATGAATGTATTATAAAAATAACGACGACATACCTACGTCAGTCGTCGGTGTGCGTCAAGTTAAGAGGGTTTACGCATTTCGGTTTCCCATACAAACTTCCAAGTTGAAATTTTTCAAAACCATTAAGCCAATTTTGATGAAACTTTGCATGCTGAAGTAAAACACAGGGATCTAAATAGTTTGTTAAAAAAATATTAATTTTTTTTTTATTTAACTGAGTTATTGCGATTTTTAACTTTCTATAGTGGACTTTAAATCGCAATAACTCAGCTAAAAAAACGTTTTTTAAAAATGTTTTCAACAAACTATTTAGATCCCTGTGTTTCACTTTAGGATAAAAAGTTTCATCAAAATTGGCTCATTCTTTTTTAAAAATTTCGAAGTTTGTATGGAAAACCGAAATGCATAAACCCTCTTAAGTTAGAGAGGGTTGTTATCATTTGATAGAAACGCTCCCACGGTCTTTATCAAAACTTTCATCGTTATCTTGTTCCTCATAAAATCTCCTGATATTAACATGTGATAATGTTTACATGCAACATGGTCAAATGAGTTGCCGAAGATACTGATTAAGCGCGTCCAGAACTTAAGTAATAAGAGAGTGAATGTTATGTTGTGAGACGCCATTTCAAATTCAATCTTTCGTACAACTGTAACTTTACAATTACAAATTAATACTTTAAATTGGCTAAAGGCGTAAATGCGAAACCATTAATTAAAATGTTATAATAAACTTAAGTCATAAATAATTTTAAAATCAAAAAAATAGGATAAACCAGTGAACGTTACGACGTTAATTAACACTTTAAAACCGCTAAATATTTAAAATATGTGGGTTAATTATAATTAAATAATATATACATACGGTTTACGGTTTAAGACATTAATTTCTCGTATAAGAATAAAATTAACTTACAAGAGAAATACACAATTAACTTAATTAGGTTAGGTAGCGAGTGTACATAATAATTAACAATCACGTAGGTAAATATCACAAGATAACATTGATGTGGGTAGTATATAAAAGTAAGAACAATGCTCGAATAGCAAAAACAAAATAACACGAACTGATCCACTACATATCTATTATACTTACTATCCTACTAATATTATAAACGCGAAAGTTTGTAAGTATAGATGGATGTTTGTTACTCTTTCACATAAAAACTACTGAAAGGATTTGGATGAAATTCGACATACTGATAGTTTATAACCTGGATTAACACATAGGATACTTTTTATCCCGATATTCCCACGGGAACGGGAATCACGCGGGTGAAACCGCGAGCGGCCGCTAATTATCTATAATTATACTATTATCCCAAAGGGTTAGTCAGAGACAAGGCAATGAGGACAACAAAAGCAGTCCTCTACCATAGTCCACTTTTCACCAAATAGCGACTGCACATTGTCACGCTGTCATCAACACCTGTGTGGTGGGGAGCCCACCGCCGCTCTATGCTGTTATGTAGTGCAGTCTTTCGTCCGTTAGTCGCCTTTTTACGACACCCAATGGAAGAGAAGGGGTTGTAGTATTCTTTCACCGCTACGCAAAAAATATAACATACATAAATATAATCACGACTATTATCCCCGAAGGTTTATTCAGAGACTAGACAATGAGGACACCAAAAGCAATCCCCTACCATAGTCCACGTTTCAAAAAGCGACTGCACGTGTGCTTAGCGTGACAGGTGGCAAGCCCATCGTCGCTCTATGCTGTTAGATGCAGTCTTTCGTCCGTTAGTCGCCTTTTACGACACCCAAGGGAAGAGAGGGGGTGGTAGTATTCTTTCACCGCTACGCGACACCGTTGAAATAATATTAATATATCATAATAATAATCTATATCCTAGTGAAATATACTTTAAACCTGTTACTGTCTCTTGTATAGATTTAGAAAGAGGTGAATCATGCTTGTCGACAAGTGAAAATTGTTCCGGGGCGTTCCAGAATAAGGGTGTAAGTGTAATCCTGAAAGTTTTGCGGCAACGAGGGACGACGTGACTGGACGACGAACTACCGGCCTTCATACCGCCACACTTGCACATAGAACCAGCTTTTAACTAGATTTATCCTGGAGCTTTCTTCGGAAAGTAATCTAGGCTTAATCGAAGTGGGAAGGAAGAGGCGAGGGCTTGCCTACCTGTACATAGAGGTACCCATAGCTTATCCCGACGTCTTTTTGCCTTTCAACAAAAACAGTTTAATGTGTTAATGTAATGTTACTTATTGAGCTTCTTCTTTTTTGTGTTGACTGCTAAGTACTTCAAAGACACATGATAATTGAATTTTTACATTATTATTTAAAAGAAACATCCGCCCGTGTTGGCGCGTGAAATTAGGTCTGTAACAAAAATAGTGTGCCTCCCGGTAGTGTCAATTCTTTAAAATATTAGTGTAGATACAAACTCCCAGCTAGCTGCTCTATTCGATTATACTAGATACTCTGCTTCTGGAGTAAATACAAAAAAATAACCAAAACCATTGGAGTAACAACTAGAAATAATGAAAATTCCAGTTAATAATGTACATTGTAAAAAAGTTGTCTTGTTTTGATTACACGTTTAGACAGACTAGACACATTTAGTAACACAGCAGTGCATGCATCTCTTCATCCACTGGAAGCGCTTTAAATTAATTACACCCAAACACTGAGCAGATCAACACGCTCCTAAATACATTTACGAATGGATTAATAGTTTATAGCACTGGCACGAGAGGCAGATGAATATTGCTCCACGAATTATGCCCATCTGGAAACTAATAAAGTAGTTGGGGAACATTGGCTCAGAAAACAATACGCACCACACAACAAACTGTTAGCCAACTAACTCGAAACTAGCGCAAGTGTTTACAACTTATTACTCCTGTTACCAAGTGGAGTTATAAAATTTCCAGCTTCTCAGCGCAGTTGCGTTGTGGAGAAACTCTCATTGAATTAACCTTAACTAAGATTTATAGTGCATTAAGCAGCTCCATGATGTTTCATTGTTGTTGGCTGCGTGTCGAGACTTCATTTGCTTTGTGACACTTGGTGCTTAGCTTTCTGTTTTTTTCTTTTAAGTATAACAGAACTTTAAATGATAAGTCATGTAGGTATCTACGATATGTGAGCATGATGTATAACAAGCCTGACTGAGAAAAAGTTTGCGGCAGCTAGTGCAGTGCTGCTGTGTGCTTTGCTGTCGCCTTTGTCTCTTGTTAGCGACTGCCGCAAACCTGGTCTCATCGCAAAACTTGCGACTAAGCGTTTGCGCCATTCTGTTCGTTTTTCCGCAAGTTTTTCCCTTTGACTTCAAAGATGGCGGCCTTTGCCCTGCAGTGGGACAATATACAGGCTGTATTTACTTCTTTATATTTATGCATCAAGCCTCAAAGCTAAGTAATGGCAAGGTCAGTGTGTCGCTATTTACAGAAATTGCGTCATTGCAGCGCGCAGCCATTCCGTCCGTTTTTCCGTAAATTTCTCCCTATTCCTGTAGTCAATTTCACAAACGACTATTTCCCTACAAGCGGTCCTAAAACGTATAATCATGTATGCTTCAAAGCTAAGTCCATGCAAGGTCAGTGTGTCGGTGCATTCCGGTGCAGCGTGCACGCGAGCATAGCAGGCAGGCTAGCCAAATCCCGCTGATCGATGGCCTTGGGAATTTGCCACCATTGCGACGTGCGCAAATACGTATCCAAATAAACTTTGATTTCGCACGAGAAAAATGGGGGCTTGTAAATATTTTCCGGTTCAGTTGTGAGATGTTTGTTTGTTTGGTCAAACGTCCTTTTGTGCTTGTAAAACCGTAGTGTATAAAATAAGATGTGTAGAACCTTTGTTATTTAGAGTGGTGGTAGTATTGTTTTCGTTAAATCTGTAGGTGTTTGAACGACAACATTGTTAATAAATTATCATTTTCAAAACATAAAATTTTGCAAAAGTTTCTCTTTTGATTTACCCGTCAACTGCCCTAAAGGTGGTGAAGTTTGACTGAAGGTCCGCCAGAAGTCTTCGCATCAAACTCTAGGACGTTTATAAGCTGATACTATGATGATGACAGAACGGCCTGGTGGTACAATTCTGCCCAGAAATCGACTTGATCGCAACCACACTACTACCTATTTCTACTGTCAAGCAGTAAGTATTGTTTTGACAGCCAGCCACTTTGGGCCAGCATGGTGGGCTATAACCCACTTTCCACATGCGCTGTTGTCCATGTGGGAAGGCCCAGCAGTGGGGTGTTTATAGGCTGATTATAATTTTGAGTTTTCGTTACTAATGTATTTTTAGAAATCTTCTTTCGTGAATGTTTGCCTACAAAAATGCACATCTGGGAACTGGGAGCGGCGAGGCCTTGGAGGCTCGCCAGGCACCTACGGGCCTGAGTCTCGGTGAAATATGACTTTATGAATTTGCTACTGAAATCACACCACTATTGTGTGCAAACTCATTTCATATGCAGTTTAGTTGAGAAAATACAGTGGTAAAGTATTCAATATGTCCTTTGCTTTCCAGCATATTTTTTTGTACTTTTAATAGTAATATTTACTTTTAATACCTAACAGCCTATAAACTCTCCAACTGTTGGGAAAAGGGCTCCATCATTGAAATCAAGTCATCCAGATCAGGACATCAAGCAAGTCATCAGGACCTCCGGATATCGGCCTTCCTGACCTTCAAAATTCTTTGCAAGGTTTTTATCTTTTTCTCTTTAGAAAAGCTCACTGTTACCAGTCCGGATAAAAATAATATTATGTTTAATAATAACATTATTCTATGCTTGCACAAAAATGTTTAAAGTTTACTCTAATTTGATTATGTACATTTATTACAAATTTATTTCAGTACTGACTACCTACACTGATTGCTGAGTGCATGCACTAAAGGTCAGCTCAATCTATACTCGTATGTTAAGTTAAACTAACATTTTCAGAATTTTCATCTATTGTTTACACTTCCCTCTACATTCATATCAATAATTATATTCGTAATGAATATTGGTTTAATGGTATATGGCGTAAAAACTATTACCAGATTTAAAACGTCAAAATCTGGCGTAATACCGGATTTTCGAGTAATGAATGAATCAGGCTATACCGCACTCCTACCGCTTGCGAGTTAGTTGGTGGTGGGTTAACAACAGCTTTTAATCCAAATATTTGATACCTGGGAGGAATCACAGGATGCCCTAGGGGTATTTTGTGATTTATCCAAGGCTTTCGATTGTGTTTTACATGAAACTTTGGTCAGGAAGCTTAACCACTATGGAATTAGGGATGCTTCTTTGAGCCTTCTAATCTCATACTTGAGTAACAGGATTCAGAAGGTCGACATTAACGGTAAAAGATCTCCGGGATCAGTGGTGACAATGGGAGTTCCGCAGGGTTCAATACTAGGTCCATTCTTGTTTTTGGTTTATATTAATGACTTACCTTATTTTGTAAAAGACAGTCATGAGATAGTATTGTTTGCTGATGATACTTCACTTTTATTCAAAGTGAAACGACGACACCCAAATTATGACGATGTGAATAATGCGATCTCAAAGATTGTTCACTGGTTTAGTGTAAATAACTTGCTATTAAACGATGGAAAAACCAAATGTGTAAGATTTGTATTGCCTAATGTTAAGCAAGTAACAACTAGTGTACAAATTAAAGATAAGAATGTGAATCCTGTGGACACCACTGTGTTTCTAGGCATCACGTTAGATGCCAAGCTTCAGTGGGGCCCACATATAGCTAAATTGTCGAATAGACTTAGCTCTGCGGCTTATGCAGTAATGAAGATCCGTCAGTTAACTGACGTTGATACATCCAGATTAGTTTATTTCAGTTACTTTCATAGTGTAATGTCGTACGGCATTTTACTGTGGGGAAATGCTGCCGACATTCAAACTATCTTTGTGCTTCAGAAGAGGGCTATTCGAGCAATATATAACCTAAAGGCTGGCGACTCTCTCAGAGAGAGATTTAAGAATATAAATATAATGACAGTTGCATCACAATACATTTATGGAAATTCACTGAGACGGCAGACTTAACAACTCAGCGGTATCCAGCGGCGGAGCTTGTCTTTCTGGGGGACTTCAACGCTCGCCACAAAGAGTGGCTGTACCCGTTCCAGAAGACTGACCATGCTGGGAGAGAAGTGCGAAGGTTTTCCCTAGCACTAAATCTCACTCAGCTGGTGGATCAAGCGACGCGAATTCCGGATATCGCTGGCCACACACCCAATTGTCTTGACTTACTGCTGACAACCGATCCACACAAGCATTCGATATCGGTCTCAGCCCCGCTGGGAACGTCCGACCATTGTGTGGTGAAATCCGTATCGATTTGCTCTCCTCCGGATATGAGCCCTAGGGGCACGAGACGAGTATGGCGATACGAGTCAGCAGATTGGGACGAGATGCGTATTTTCCTTGCATCTTATCCCTGGCGGCAAACATGCTTCTCTTCTAACGACCCTTCGTGTACGGCCGATGCGATTACGGATGTAATCCGGCAGGGAATGGAGTTTTTTATTCCATTCTCCGACATCCCGCTCGGTTACAAGTCCCGCCCTTGGTATAATGCGGACTGTACTCGTGCTGAGGCCCGAAAACAGTCTGCTTACCAGGCTTGGGTGCAAGCCCGGGATCGCAAAGTCCGTGCACGGAGAATCCGAGCAAAGAAGAGAGCCTTTAATTCGGCCGCCAAGTCGTGCAAAAGGGTTATTCGAAAGGCCAGATTCGATCACATCAGCCGAATAGGGACAAAGTTGTCATCCTACCCGAGCGGTAGTAAACAGTTCTGGTCCCTTTCGAAGTCAGCCGAGGCGAATTTCTGCCGTCCTATGTTACCACCCATGCAGAAACCTGACGGGTCGCTGGCTCATTCTGCAGCTGAGAAAGCAAGTTTATTTGCCTCTCTGTTTGCGAGCAACTCGCGTCTAGACACCGGCTCTCAACAACCACCAAATTTACCTTGCTGTGATTCTTCGATGCCGGAGATCACAATCCACAATAAAGAGGTCCGTAGAGCCCTGCTTAGTCTGGACGTGAACAAGGCCAGTGGTCCTGATGGCATACCAGCAAGGGTACTGAGGTGTTGTGCGCCTGAGTTGTCACCAGTGCTAACGCGCTTGTATCGCCTTTCTCTCGAGGCAAAAACCGTACCTAAATGCTGGAAGCTTGCTAATGTGCAGCCAGTACCCAAAAAAGGAAGTCGTGCCGACCCATGCAACTACCGACCGATCGCCATCACTTCCATACTCTGTAAGGTCATGGAAAGAGTTCTAAACTGTAAGTTGCTCTCATACCTAGAAGTTAATGACCTCCTCAGTGACCGTCAATATGGGTTTCGCCGAAGACGATCTTCTGGGGATCTTCTAGTTTATCTGACGCACTACTGGGGTGAGGCCCTCGAGATGCACGGCGAAGCACTCGCCGTATCACTTGACATCTCAAAGGCTTTTGACAGGGTCTGGCACGCAAGTCTACTGCACAAGCTTCCAGCGTATGGTATCCCCGCTGACTTTTGTAGTTGGATAGCTGATTTCCTGACGGAACGTTCGATCAGAGTAGTCATCGATGGCTGCTCCTCTGACTCAGTGGCTATTGATGCCGGAGTTCCTCAGGGGTCTGTTCTCTCTGCGACGCTTTTCCTGTTGCACATCAATGACCTGTTGATACCGGGAGTTGTTGGGTATGCAGATGACAGTACTGTCGTAGAGAGATTCCTTTCGGATGCAAAAGCTAGTGGTGATGACGTGATGTTGATGAGAGAGGCCATGGTTGAGCGAACGAACCAGACATTAATTCACGTTTGCCAGTGGGGTGACAGTAACCTGGTAAATTTCAACGCCACCAAAACGCAAGCGTGTTTATTCACCGCTAAAAGGAGTCCCTTTAACCTGACTCCTACTTTTCGGGGTGCATCTGTGCCTGTTACCGATAGTCTCGTCCTTCTGGGCATGGAGTTGTCTTCAGACCTCAACTTCGGCACCAGCATCGAGTCCAAGGCACAAACTGCAGCTAAAAAGCTGGGCGTCTTAAATAGAGTCAAGCGATATTTCATGCCGGGACAGCTTTTAACTCTCTATAAAGCTCAAGTCCGATCTTGCATGGAATATTGCAGTCACCTGTGGGACGGCTCAGCTAAATACCAACTAGCTGCACTGGACACGATTCAACGCAGAGCTGAGAGGCTAATTGGCGACAAAGAACTAGTGAAGAGCAAATTTCACACCCTAGCTCACCGCCGCAAAGTTGCCTGTCTGTCGGTCTTTTACAGACTGTACTTCGGAGAGTGTGCTCTGGAGCTGCATGAGCTCATACCGCCATCCCCCTTCTTCCATCGGACATCCAGGCGCACTGCGGGCTACCACCCTTTCTTGGTGGATATTCCTAAATGTCGCACAAAGCGTTACTCAACATCTTTTATACTGCGTACAGCAAAGGAGTGGAACTCCCTCCCTGCGTCTGTGTTTCCGAGTACATATAACCCGTCCATCTTCAAAGTAAGAGTAAATAGGCACCTTCTGGGTAAACTCGCACCATCATAGATCCTGTCTTAGCCCCTGGGCTTGATTGGGATCAAGAGCAAACCCATACCTAGTAAAAAAAAAAAAAAAAAAATTTAATTTATGTTCATAAAAATACTGGAATGTTTTCAAAAAACAGTGATATTCACAATGTAAACACTAGAAGTAAGAACAAATTAGCAGTACCTTATACTAGGCTCCATAAAATAAATAATTCTTTTAGGGGTCTGTGTGTAAGATTTTACAACAAAGTACCAAATGATATTCAGAAATTAGATCTTAATAAATTTAAAATCAAAATCAAAGAAAAGCTTTATAAAAAAGCTTATTATAAAGTGTCAGATTACACAGAAGACAAAACAGCTTGGATCTGAAATGCTCCAAGCACTCCAACAGCTATTTCTAATTGTCTTTATTTAATGATACTACATTGTATGTATTGTAATTTTGTATTGCATATTTTTTTTTTATTTTTAAATTCATATTTTGTATTGACCTGGTAACGACATACTCTTTTTTTTGTTTGTAAATGTCGTTGCTTTTGTGCGCTGTGGTTTCTTGGGCCCATTCTTTGCCACAGTTAAAAAATTATGTCCTGAATGGGTGGTAGGTTAAAAAAGATTTGGACGATTCAAAGTACTTATTAATTGAGTTTATTGAATAAATATATTTTGACTTGACTTGACTTGAACACAGGTAATTATTTATGGATATATTAATTGGAGCGCCTCCTGATGACAGGTGAGTTACACTTTTGACACGTTTTTGTTAACGTGAACGAATGGCTGATGAAACGAGTTTCATGTGCGAGCATTATAAACATTAAGTTTAATTATTTTTAAAGTGCTTTGCTAATATATTGGATACATAATTGAACATTCTGTACCTGTTAAGTTAAATGAAATGTGTTTTATTGCAGCGTTGCACGGATGTCAAGGGCAGAGCCTAACATAACTCGCTGGTAGCCCCAAACCTACAAATATACAACCTAATGCATTTTTCGCAGTTAAAAAAAAGGTTCGACTCAGTGAGAGTTCGATATAACCTGAGTCATCCCTAATGGGAACGGCGTGTGTACTGCCGGTTGGCTGGCTGACGCGCGTCACTTACCTCATGCCAGACTACTCCTGACGTTTATATGGGACACTCAGTTAACCGGTTTAAAAGGGGACGTTCTAGCCGGTACCAATCTCAATATTTTTTTAAATTTTATACGAGTTTTCTCTGTAGAAGAACTTCTTACTAAGTGAATATTAGTAAATATTATGTGTGCTTTATTAGTTTTTCGATGTTGGTTTTTGCGTTAATTAAGTTAGTTAAATTAAAGTAGACGTAAACTTCGTACATGCCTACTCAATATTTTACTTTAATAACTAAATTTGGTACTCTTTGCAGGAGCCTCGTTGCAACATTTCAATAGTTATGAACGGTGATAAAACGTTTAAAAGCTCGTATGTACGTATCATAATATTTTGTTATCCAAACCAAACCGTTTAGGAAGTACTAGATGCATAAACTTTTGTTCCAAGTTTCGATACTCCGTGTCATCCTAACTGATATTATAAATGCGTAAGTTAGTTTATTTGCTTGTTTGTTGTTAACACGTTAACTGTTTTACTACACTATCATCACGAAATGTTACATACCTACACGTTATCAGGAGTACAGACAAGCATATAAGATACTTTTTATCTCGGTAAAAGGTACATGTAGGATAATAATGTAGCCCAAGCATACGTAGTCGCGGGCAAATGCTATTTATCAATATTACATTTATTAGAAATTCGTCGCTTCGTGTTTCGCCTGTCAGGCTAAATTTTTTTATTGTGAAATGACTAAATATTTTGCCCTGGCTGCTCGGTTGGGACATCGTCCCCACTTTTGATGCCGTTACTGCATCAGACTGACAATCTGTCTCTAACAAATCTGCTGCGCAAATTAAAAACACAGTAACAGTAACGTGTTTTAGCGAACTAAGAAAAACGCCCTCAAAGTTTTAGTTTTCATTTTTGCGATCACGCATTTCGGCGACCTCTTCCGGTACATTGAAATCAGTTATAATATGAAAAAACTGCGTAGATAACGAATCTGCAATTTCATGATATTTATAATGCTAATTTATAAAAAAGTGACGACTGTTCTTAGGAACACGACGATTCAACACTTGATTCAAACAATGCATGTTAAATGCATTGTTACAGTAATTAGGATACTTACTATGTTTATTGCAAGTTTCTTTGTGGACTAGCTACCATTTTCTTGTTATAATACTACTAACAAACACAGTAACTAAAGAAAAATCAAAAGTGACACCCAATATTAAAATTAAAATATTTACAATGTTATACAAAGATAAATAGAAAACTATAAATAAAAGATTTGCCCCAGATCATCCCCATCAGGCAGACTACCCAGAATACTAGCCGCATTGCCGCGCTGCGATGCCCGAGGCTAAGGCTTAGTGGCGTTTTTCCCCAGTTTCATTTTCACCCGAAAATATTACAAATTTTAATTACTATGAATCAGTTTCGTTTTCACCCGAATATTTACGTGTGCCATTCTCATAGATCTGCCTAACTAAACTCATACAAAAAAAGACAGGTAAAGGTGAATTCACTTTTGTATTCACCTTTACCTGTCCTTTTTTTGTCTTTATTTACATTAATATTATTAATTATTTTATATTTAAATGTACACAATGACACTAGTTTTGAAAACGAATTAAAAATATATCCTTATTACATTTTTTACTTGTTGTTGTAAGAAAATAGAAATTGTGATTTCATGGTTTTTATATTCTTTTGTGAGTCGATTGATCAATAATATATCATTTTGTACACTTTTGAGTTTTTTGTTGTGCACGGGTCATCTATTTGGAACCTGAAAGGAGGCAAATGTTTCTTTATTCCGTAAATTTATTCCATTGTTGATGAGTTTTATGACTGTTATAAATGTACAATAAATCGATACTATTGAATATTAATGCATTGGTGTGACATGATATTGTTTAATATTGGGTTTTAAACTAGGTATACCTTTCTGGTGCAATTTCGTGTGTAGTAACATCCACGGCCAAAGTTTGCAGGAACACCAGTAAACTGAAAGGATTCCTGCATACCGCTTAAATCTTTCGTTCCATGCCTCAACTAGATTGGTGCTTCTGTTTTTCTTTAAAGCAGCACCAAAATGTCATTATTTCTGTGGGTTCAAGCCACTGTTCCACGAAAAAATTGTTCTCTATTGTCACCATTTTAAGTAAGATGTTATGTTAAAGTTTTGGTGTTTATTTTCAATTATTATTTTTAAGTTTACTCATTGTTATTTATGTATGCATGTCTGAGGGCAGACATGGGTGCAGGAATGCCGAGTGTAGGATGAATGGAGGATAAATGACATGTGTGTAACGCACAGAGCACAGAATCGCCGCGCGCCTCGGGCGCATTCTGTGCTCTGTGGTGTAACGGAAAGTAACAGATGTGTGAATAGGGCAAGTACGAACAATTTGCGAAAAAGTGTTCGTATCGTCATCGTCAACAATTTGTATGAGAATTGAGCAGCGCCCCTACCGGACGTAAAATTAACTAAATTTGGAAGCACGAACGCTAAGGTATCGTAAGCGTATCGCCTTCGTATCGTAACACCAACGTTACTTGATATGTTTATATGAAAATTAGCGAGCACGAACTTAGTTTTGACGTAAGGTATCGTGGATGACGAAGGCTGGCTAGCGTGAACTAACGAATGTTTCTACACGGAGAATTTGTATGTGTTCCTTCCTAGCACGGCCCCCCGAGCTAGGCACGTATAACTAATGCTAATGCTTCAGATGCTCAATGTACCTCTAGAATTTATCAACAGAATTCAATGTACCTCAACCGTTTTACCAGAAATTACGATAAAATGCCTGATCTTCCCAGCTGGGCCCTCGGCTGTATAACGCTCGAAATACATTAAAAATATACTGATCTAATGTACCTCCAATGTACCTCCCGATTTATTAATTAAATTACAAAAATTCTAATTAGAACAGAAGATATTCAGCTTTAAAGTTTTGTCATCCTAGCGGGGCCCTCTGTAACCAAACTGAATACGAATAAAAAAAGTATACCATTTTTATGCTTTTCCAATGTACCTGTTAGTTTTTCGCAATTTACCAAATTTAGATACAAAATTATGATACTTGGTAAGGTAAGGTCAACAAAACAAATTAGTAGGTATGCTAACTAAATTAAAACTGCTTTTTGGTAGGAAAAGTAACAAATAAACTATTCACAGCTACCCTCATTGCAGCAAATATTACCTGTTGCTGACCTTATCTTACCAAGCGTGTACTGTTATTTACCAATATCATAATTTTGTATCTAAATTAGGTAAATTGCGAAGAACTAAGAGGTACATTGGAAAAACATAAAAATGGTATACTTTTTTTATTCGTATTCATTTTGGTTACAGAGGGCCCAGCTAGGATGACAAAACTTTAAAGCTGAATATCTTCTGTTCTAATTGGAATTTCTGGAATTTAATACATAAATCGGGAGGTACATTGGAGGTACATTAGATCAGTATATTTTTAATGTATTTCGAGCGTTATACAGCCGAGGGCCTAGCTGGGAAGATCAGGCATTTTATCGTAATTTCTGTCAAAACGGTTGAGGTACATTGAATTCTGTTGATAAATTCTAGAGGTACATTGAGCATCTGAAGCATTAGCATTAGTTTTACGTGCCTAGCTCGGGGGGCCGTGCTAGGAAGGAACACATAGAATTTGTTAGTGAAAAAAGTATCGTTGTGACTTTAAAATCATTTAAAAAATATATTTTGGTTGTTTCTATGGTCAAAGTGCACTTTCTAGGCATACTTTTCAATAAAATGAAGTAGGCGATGACTTAGTGAGGAGAAGAGCAATATAAAACATTCTAGTAGAGAGAATTAATATCATACTTAATTAATACATTTTATTACTTTGTCTACAATTTTTTTATTTTCTTTTATTTCTTATTCTATTTTCTAATATTATGATTTATTCAAAAGTACATCCTAATGTACAAAGTACCTATACTTTAATTATTTATTTATCTTTATTGATACAGATACAGATTGAACACAGCAAGGCGAACTTAATGCCAAAAGGTGCCTTTTGCTGTGTATCAATAGTCATAGTCAATTGTCGTTCTCTGCTAGTTTACCATTAAGGGTGGCAGTTGGCAAACAAGGAAAATCGGCGCAATAAAACAATTAAATAAAACAAAATTAAATTTATAAAGTAAGTAGATTTATTTATTTATTTTTTATTGTTTAAAACATTTTAAAAACAAATTTTACAACATCAATCCTCAGCAAAAACCTCGTGGGTTTATGTGCCTTCCCCTTTCAAAGTACCTAGTTAGTTACCTAACAAACATACATTCATAGCTTCTTTCATGAACTCTAACCATTGCTTCTCCAGGTTAATAACTATTGATACTACTGGGAAACTATAGTAAGCTGCTAGTCTGCTGGAACAGCTACAGTAGGTTGGCTGCTAGTTCCAAGAGCATTTCAATCCCCTGTAATATAAAAAATTCCTGTTAATAATTAGGACAAAATCTAACATAAAAATATTTATTTCGCGGGCTTGATGCATGAACTTAATATAAACTAAGACTAATTTAAATAGAGGCTTATTTACGAAGAGCATGAGAGATGCCTATTTACAATGCACGCACCGATAATTTCATTTCGTATGTTAAAAACATAATAAGTAAGTGTAAGCGCGCCACAAAAACGTATGACAGCGGGCGGGCAGCTAGTATATTAACAACTTATAAATTATTTCGTTATAGTTTTGAAAGCGACTGTACCATTAAACAATTCGGGTGAAAACGACACTAGAATTTATTATTTAATTTTCGGGTGAAATCGAAACTAGGGAAAAACGCCACTAACCCGAGGCTTATGCGTTGACCTAGATAGCTGTTAGCTCTGGGGTCACAGGTAGCTTCCACCAGTTTTTTAGAAATATCTCTAAAGAGCTGGTGGGTCAAACCCCACTTCTTCGTCTTAACGTCTCTTCCCCAAACGGCTCAAATATGAAATCTCCAGTCAGATTCTCATACTTGCGCCGTTTGAGGTTCTCCGCATTAATGCAGCCGAGCCAGCGTTGATGCATGAACTTGGAAGATGGGACGGGGCAAGCGTGTCGACACATGTAGCATCCCACACCAGTGCCCGCCCCACCCTCCAAGATACCAAGGTCATGCCGTCTGTCCTCTTGCCATCATCGCGCGCCAGGCCGGCGGGCTCTAGTACGGCTGGCACTCCAGCAGTGACTAGAGCTTGACGAATGATGTCATTCAAAGAATGGACAGCCCGTGGTGGCCGAGGGTGTCACCGGTGCACCACAACGACATTGATGGGGGACGACACTGGGGGCGCCAAGACGCAGGGTAGTGGCAAGGCGAAAAGTACTGCGGTCTAGCAAAGTACCCGTGTTCGATGAGGGTAGTGCCTGCAACCGAAGACCCGACCCCCATCTCCCTACAGCTAAAAGGCGGGCACGCTCTGCGGAACTAAAGACTTGTTGAAAAGGTTATGTCGCAACAGTTCGCAGAGGGCCCAAAGGCTTTTGGAGGAGGTGTTGGTTGGAATGGTTGGAACAGTAACATAAGATTTTATTATTTATTTATTTACCACAACAATTATCACTATCATTACAGGTGGGTACCTAATGCGATAGGAAAGCAAATTTTACAATTAAGTAATACTTTTTTACAATACTTAACAGCAATAAAATTATACTTACATGAAAAAGTTAATAAATACATCACGAATTGCAATAATAAAATAATTCATACATAAGAAATAAAAAAATAACATCATTAATAACATAATAATGTCATTATAAATGAGGAAAATAATATTATAATAATATGCCTTTTTGGACCACTGTAACCGCTCAATGTTTTCGCACCTCCCTCACACCTAATACATACACACATCGCCGCCTTTACCTTAGCTTAACTGACTAATCTAATTCTTAAACTATTTAACCTACTATATACCTCCATTCTAGATTACCATCAATTACGCCTTCCCTACTTTTCAACTTAACTTATATTATGCTAACTCTTATCTTAACTAAAGACTAGGTTAACTACAATCAAATGTTTGTGTCTTTGATGTTTTGTAGAGTGCGTAGTGTTTGTATGATAATGGAACCTTAACCTAGACCTAACTTAACTTAATTCTATTAGCAATATTTTCCAGTCAAGCGATGTAATATTATAATAAAATACTATTTTGGCCAGATCGTCTAGTGAACCCTCCGTTGTTAACCGCATCTAAGTAACTCAAGTCCTTTTCGTGAAAGTTTAGTGATTGGCTTATCCCTGTGTTAAATTATTTACTCCTGACCTAATTACCTATCCGTCAATACCTAATATCCTAGATATGTGTAGCCTATCAGTGTTTTATAATATTTAATTTGTGTCCATTTTTATGTTTTCGTTGTAAGCATTGCTAAATAATAAGTAAATAGCAAAATATAAATTAATGTAAAGGGTTTGAAACGTCAGGAATAAACTACAATGTAATGTAGTAAATTAAAAGCGAGTATGGTCTGTAAAAAGTATTTCAGTTTAATGTGCAGTGTTTGCGTAAACCTTAGAGTATCACATAAAAAAACAATTGATAAACATAACTTCTAAAAGTCTGAATTGTTATAAGGTATCTTAAACATAACAAAATACCGGAAATGTTTCCGCATAACCTTTCTATGAAATTCACGCTTAATTCATTATGTCTTAAATAGCGTAAATGTAAAGTCATAATGACGTTTGTACAACTTCATAATTACAGCATATCGTATTCAGAGTAAACAGCCATAATAGTAACTTTAGTAAAACGCCAAGTTTTATGCGTTGGTTTTATGAAACGTTTGCAAAAACAATAAGTCAGCTAAGGGTCTTAAGACCAATTCGCTACATCGTTGGCTCGCGACTGTCACGACATCTGGGAGCTTAGCGGGTGATTAGGACCTTACATAGGATCAACCCTTTGCAAATTCAAGAGTTAATGAGATACCATCTGATCGGTTACCTGGTTCATTATAAAGAACCCCTCGATCGACTTTTCTTACACACATATAATATGTATGACCCATTCTATGCGATACCAATTGTTCAGTTACCTGGTATTTTTTTTTAATGAAATACCCCACGAACAAGATCGCATTGACCGAATTGACCGGGATTTATTTTATTTAAACTTTTGCATACCCAACAATCAATGCGTTCATGTTCGGTTGCCTGGTATAAAACCCCACGGACAAGATCACATTGACTGGTGACCGGGCTGAATAAATTAACTATCATCTAAAAAATTCTTAATCGTTTCCAACAGTTAATAGATTAGATTAGATTATGTATGGCTCCCAATAAACATAAGCAGGCCCTTATCCCTCCTTATTCCTTAATAGCAACCAACAGGAAAGGTGATACCAATCGGTAGGTTTCCTGGTTTATTTAAAACCCCTTGACTAAGATCATGTCAACTGGCAGTGTAATCTAAATCTCGAATAATAATGATATGCATATGCATTCTTACGCTTAATCATAACTTATTAAAAGGGGAAAAAAGTTAAGTACCTACCTACCTACCTACCACTGCTGGGCAATGGCCTCCATTATTGAAATCAAGTCATCGCTACAATTGATGGGTGTTAGCTTAATCACCACGCTTGCCAAATGCGGGTACCTAGGTAATCACAAACCCGGGCTATGCAGCAAAAAAAAACCGAAATATACTTTGCCTGACCTGGGAATTGAACCCTGGACCTCCGGTTATCAGTCCGAGCGCTGAGCCCACAAACAAAGTGGCTGAGCTAGGCGACCACGGAGGCGTTCTCATTTGCACAACTTAAAATCTTCATCACCATTTTAACTATTGTTAACATTACTAGGCTTTACACTACTACACACTAGCATCAACCTGTGATGAATAGGCCAACCTCAGGTAGTCTTGGCTGCATTAGGACAGAGAAAACCACCAAAGAGTAGCCCTGGCTATCCAGCCAAAGCCAGTATAGTATGAAATGTATATAATCTATCTAAGTCTATACGATATATTTAATCACAATTCATTATTACCATAATTAATTTTCAAGCATTTTTCATAAAATAAGAAAGCAACAGAAAAAATACTTCTCGGTTTCATTAATTAAAATTTACGACTACCTACTAATAAGTAATAAACATTGAAGAAGGTAGATTTCACAGCGAAAAATGCGATTTTAATATTAAAGGAGAAATACCAAGGAATAGCAAAGAAAAAGCTAATAAATAATTTAAAATAAATGGTAAAAAAATCAACTTACATTTTGTAGGCAGAGACATCCCACTTCTGAGATATAACGGTTGGTGCAAAAATTAAAACCTTTTCTTGATTAAATCGCCATTTTATTACTTTTTACAACTTTTACAGCAATACAATTTCTCACAGCGACTCCCTTCCGACACAACCTCGTAGCTCAGCGTCTTGCGGACGACAGGGGGGGGCGTTGCCCGATGGCCATCTTGGTTTTGTAAAGACGATTTGACAAACCGTAGACAAAGAACTGTCTACGTGACAGACAAAACCAAGATGGTGGCAGTGATGCCAGCTTACAAAATATGAACTAAAGTTACAAAAATACAACAGCTTGATTAAATAATTTAAGTTTCCTAACACTTGCAATAGTATTTTTTTCGAATGTGAGGGTCTACCCTCTGTGAAGTCTACTTCACAGTGACGCAATACCGCTGGCTTGCAGTGTAAATCAAACTACTAGGACCTGTTTGGCTATCGTTGTATTTTTAGTATTGACTGCTTAACTACTTTTGTTATTCTTAGATAATTACAAAGTTTTATTTGCACTTGCCAGTGGGCGCCTTCCGCACTCTACCATTTTTAAAATTATGTTTTCCATGGCCGCCTTTAAGTGGAGCGACACCATTAAAGAATAAGAAATGTAACATGTTAGCATGTAAGGAGGTCTTGTTGGTTGTCTAATTAAATGTATCTGCTGTAAGTACGTATTTATAATAAATTGCCTATTGCGTTAGACTACCATCCTGAGTATTCCAAAAATGTTTGAGAGAATGGCTAATCTCTAAAGCTTTTTATAATTTAAATGCATATTTTAATATTTCTATTTAATTTATTGGACATGCACGAATGTTATAATAATAATTGGTTTCGATGTTGTAAGATATGTCTTGACTAAAATTGTTTAATTTTAAATAATATGCTCATCGAATGTTCTATTGTATTAGGTTTAGAGAAACACTGAATTTTACCATGTTAGTGTTGTTGAAAGTAATTATTGTAATGATCATAAAAGTTTCAAATGTCAGTCCATTGTATTGTTCCATTTGGGAAATTGTTTAATGTCAAATCATTTTATTATTCAGTTTCTATGTTATGACTATTAGGGGTGACTATTATTACATACAATGAAGCCTAGCATTCAAAAATGTAATGGTAGGTATTGCAATAGCCTTATTTTTATTATCGTGTAAAGAAGGTGTAAAGTCGTTCGATGTAGAATAGTTTTTGGTTTTGTTTTTGTGAGATTTGCTTACCAACTCATTCATATCTTTATTATTGAAGTTTTGCATTCACGGTGCTGTATAGATAACAGATAAAATGGGTGGGTGGGTTCGAATCCCTAGAGCTTCCTGCGACTGGTTGATTTTTTTTCTAGTTAACATTTTATCCGTTACCAACTCATTGTTTGTTTGTTAGGTCTGTTTAGATTTATTTTAATATCGATATAGTGTTGATATGATCAAGATGCAAAATCATCTGTTAAATGCAAGATAACTAGAAAAATGTATGAGATTAAATTTTAATTACTTGTTTGATATCAAATGTAATAAGTAGGTACTTATGTCTAAAAATGTTTCTTAGTTTAGGAACAACATGGTAGTCGTAGGTCTAATGCTAAGTATCAATAAAATTCTTATAATGTGCAACTCAACGATGGGTCTCGTTGTAAGGTAGGATGGCCGAGTTGTTAGGAAACTTAAATTATTTAATCAAGCTGTTGTATTTTTGTAACTTTAGTTCATATTTTGTAAGCTGGCATCACTGCCACCATCTTGGTTTTGTCTGTCACGTAGACAGTTCTTTGTCTACGGTTTGTCAAATCGTCTTTACAAAACCAAGATGGCCATCGGGCAGCGCCCCTGTCGTCCGCAAGACGCTGAGCTACGAGGTTGTGTCGGAAGGAAGTCGCTGTGAGAAATTGTATTGCTGTAAAAGTTGTAAAAAGTAATAAAATGGCGATTTAATCAAGAAAAGGTTTTAATTTTTGCACCAACCGTTATACAAGTATTTAACAATCGATAAAGACGTAATTGCTTATAATTATCTTTATTGTTGAAATTTTGCATTCACAATGCTATAAAGATGTTTACTAGAAAAAAATGAACCAGTCTCAGGAAGCTCGAGTGGTATACGAACCCACGACCTTTGGATTGCCGGTCCACTGCTCTAACCGCTGAGCTACCGAGACCCCAGAAGACTCGTTGAATTTTTCCTAGTAGTTTGATTTACGCTGCAAGCCAGCGGTATTACGTCACTGTGAAGTCTACCCTCACATTCGAAATAAATACTATTGCAAGTATTTAACAATCGATAAAGACGTAATTGCTTATAAATATCTTAAAATGCTATATAGATAAAGGATAAAATGTTTACTAGAAAAAAATCAACCAGTCTCAGGAAGCTCGAGTGGGATTCGAACCCACGACCTTTAGATTGCCGGTCCACTGCTCTAACCGCTGAGCTACCGAGACCCCAGAAGACTCGTTGAATTTTTCCTAGTAGTTTGATTTACGCTGCAAGCCAGCGGTATTACGTCACTGTGAAGTCTTCCCTCACATTCGAAAGAAATACTATTGCAAGTATTTAACAATCGATAAAGACGTAATTTCTTATAAATATTTTTATTGTTGAAATTTTGCATTCACAATGCTATATTTAATAAAATTTCAACGAGTCTTCTGGGGTCTCGGTAGCTCAACGGTTAGAGCACCGACAATCCAAAGGTCGTGGATTCGAATCCCACTCGAGCTTCCTGAGACTGGTTGATTTTTTTTTTCTAGTAAACATTTTATACTAAAGTTATAGTTGTTTTAAAATGGTCTTGGAATGAAATTTGGCCGTCTTACAATGCACAAAACAAACAACCGAATAAAAATAATATCTATATATTATAAACTGGGTGGCGCAAAAGTACGGGCAATATAGAAATCATGTATATTTTTTTTATATGACATCTCCTGTCATTTTGATATTTCAACTTACGTAGTAAATAAATGTAAAAATAATCATGGACCGTTTTACTTTCCAAGAACGTGGAATAATCGTGTCAATGTTTTTACGGAATAATTCATCTGTGATAAAAACACAACGTGAATTTCGTCGACGATTTCCCCACCGTCCGGCACCGATTGGTCGCACAATTCGACGCTTTGCCATACGCCTCGAAGCAACTGGCTCAACATTGGACAGATCTAGGTCTGGCAGACCAAGAACAGGCCGTTCAGGCGAAAATATCGATGCTGTGCGCCAAGATGTGGAAGAGTGTCCAGAAACTTCAACAAGGCGACGTGCCTCGCAATTCAGAATTTTCAGGCGGACTCTGCAGCGTATTTTGGTCAAAGACTTGAAGATGTTTCCATATAAAACTCAGATGACTCATCAGCTGTTGCCTACTGACCACCGAGCTCGTCTAGAGTACAGCCAGCGCGTCATGAACCTCAACCTTGAAGAGAATGATTTTTCTTCAAGATTATGAGTGACGAAGCGCATTTTCATCTCTCAGGGCATGTCAATAAGCAAAATACTCGCTTCTGGGGCTCTGAAAATCTGCGCATTATTCAAGAAACACCTTTACACCCTCTAAAAGTGACAGTATGGTGTGACGTCTGTGCTGATAGAGTGATCAGACCCTATTTTTTCGAAGACGCTAACAGGCAATGCGATAACTCTCACTGGGGAGCACTACAGAACCATGTTACGTGAGTTCTTGATACCCAGTTTGGATGAATTGGGGCTGGAGCATATCTGGTTCCAATAAGACGGCGCCACAACACAGCACGCGACTCTATGAACTTAGTGAGGGACGCTTTTCCAGGCCGTGTTTTCTTTCGTTTTGGCGATTTACCCTCGCCTGCAAGATCACCCGATCTCACCTGTCCCGACTTCTTTCTTTGGATTAATTTGAAATTTGTGGTTTATGTGAATAAGCCACAGACTCTCGCAGCACTAAAAAAAAACATTCATCAAGAAATAAGGAACATATCGCAGGAAGTGTTAGCGCTCCTGTACACCGCGCGGTGGCGGCGCGATGCGGGCTCTAAGGCGCAGGACAAACACAAGCCGCTCATTCGTATTTCATATGAATCGTATAGAAGCGGCGGGGCGCGGGACATATACATGCGGCGAGGCGCGGGCGGGGTGCTCGTACGCCGCTTCCTCGCCCGCGCCGCACCACACTTGGCAGCGGCGCACTGGATAAGGGTGGACATTATATCGGAAAGTTTTCAGTATCGATACTGATTTTCGATACTGGACCTCAATATCGGAATTCCGATACTAGTATCGGAACTACACACATTTTTAATAAATGTGTACAAATAAAAAAGCAAAATTAATTTGAAATAATTTTTTTATAATAATTAACAAATTGACTTTAAAAAACGTCTCTCGCTTGTGAGGACACAATCACATAAATCTCAAAACAATTAAATAACATTAATAATAATGTACCTTTAAGTATGCAATGCAATTGACTAGCTAGCACTGTCATAATGTTCAAAAATAACTGGAAAAAATATATATTCTGTTTAAAATCATATACTCACTTTAATAATTTTTATTTCGTTAAATATAACGATATAATTTAACGATAGGTACGTATGAAATAATACTAATATGAACAATAAACTTTAATATTAACTATTTATCAGTCTACTTCGTCAGAAGATAAAGAAATGTTGTTTTGTCGAAACCAAATGCTAAAATGCCCGCCCGCCCTATCGCCTCGCCTTTTCGACATCGTTTGCACACTTCTTCTGCATCGCATCGGCGCGGGCGAGGCGCGGGCGAGGCGCGGGCGAGGCGCGGGCGAGGCGCGGGCGAGGCGCGGGCGAGGCGCGGGCGAGGCGCGGGCGAGGCGCGGGCGAGGCGCGGGCGAGGCGCGGGCGAGGCGCGGGCGATGCGCGGGCGAGCCGCGGGCGAGGCGCGGGCGAGGCGCGGGCGAGGCGCGGGCGAGACGCGGGCGAGACGCGGGCGAGGCGCGGGCGAGGCGCGGGCGAGGCGCGGGCGAGGCGCGGGCGAGGCGCGGGCGCGGCGCGGTCGCGGCGTATGAGCACCTCGCCCGCGCCACGCCGCATGTATATGTCCCGCGCCACGCCGCAAGTATATGTCCCGCGCCCCGCCGCTTCTATACAATTCATATGAAATACGAATTGTATAGAAATTGAAATAAGCAGGCGCCTCGCCCGCGCCCGCTCATTCGTATTTCATATTTTTACAGATTTGAGTAGGTCGATCTGACGCTGCTGTACCCTACAGTGATTCAATATAATATTTTAGGTGTTTTTCTTGTGCACCATAATGTAGGTTTTGAAAATTTGTCCGATTTAGTTTATATCGTTTCGAAGACAGGATTTGTATCGCTCTTCATACACTTCTGTCATTCTGTATCATTTTCTCGTGGAAGTGCATTTTGTGAGTAATGTAGTGCGTGTAGTGAAACGCAACGAAATATACAGAATGACAATAGTGCATGGAAAGCAAATACAAATTCTGTCTCCTCGATGCTAACATAATACTTCGGTCATTGACGGCGCGCTTATCCTTCGCCTTCATATTTACATGTTCAATATTTAGTTTTATTTTTGTCGATATAAAATGCCGAGAAATGACGTCCCTAGTGTGGAATAAACTAGTGACCACTGACTACACAAATTAGGACAAGTTAATCATTCTCCATCTATTTCTAACTCATTAGCATTACTCGTAAGAAGAAGAAGGATAAATATATGTCTTTGCTTGCTATTTTAGCGTGGTTTCTATTGTTATTGTTCTGAGATCTGAATAGACTTACCATGTTATTTTTATATTTAACTAGTGGCCGCTCGCGGTTTCACCCGCGTGGTTCCCGTTCCAGTGGGAATATCGGGAATATAAAAAGTATTTTATGTGTTAATCCAGGTTATAAACTATCTGTATGACGAATTTCATCCAAATCCATTTAGTAGTTTTTACGTGAAAGAGTAACTAACATCCATCCATACTTACAAACTTTCGCGTTTATAATATTAGTAGGATAGTAGGTAGGATTTGTAATAATGTATAAATTAAAACCTTGTAAATAAATATGAAGTCGTATATTAAGAAAAGGACAGTTTCAATCCCAAGCCCCAATCGTCCTTAAAACAGTAGGTACCATTTATCATTTGATAGTTTTCAGCATTGAGATTCGATGCCCTACAATAAACAAACACAGTAACAATTGGTGTCTAATACTTATCTATAATAATAAAAATCAATTGCCCTAATTGTTTGTACGCGCATCACTTTAGAACGGCTGCGCCTATTTGGCTAATTTGTTTCTCTGTTGTGTTCGTAATTGTCAGGACTAGATTTGTGTGAATAATTCGTCACGAGATACAGGGTGTTCACGCAAACTAAGTCGAGGGCGGGTTTTATTTTTTAATAAGTTTTAAATAATTTTCTTATGATTGTAAACATTTTACAATAAAGATAGATAGATAGATAGATGAACACTTTATTGCACATACACAAGGGACACACTCATTATATAATCTTAGAGCTAGTATGGGCAAAGGCGGTCTTATCGCTGAAAGCGACCTCTTCCAGACAACCTTTGGTTTATGGAACCTGGGAAAGAGGATAGAGGAAGTGCGCAATACTAATTAATAGATTAATAAACAAATTAACATAAGATATAAATTAATTACTAACATACATTCGTATATAATTACTTTCACATACTTATACTGGGT
Source organism: Scoparia ambigualis (assembly GCA_963921215.1). Taxonomy (NCBI): domain Eukaryota; kingdom Metazoa; phylum Arthropoda; class Insecta; order Lepidoptera; family Crambidae; genus Scoparia; species Scoparia ambigualis. Next base: position 28,928,645 of record OY992506.1, read on the forward strand.
GGCGCAAAAGTAATGGCCCTATTTGGTTCCGCTACAACATCTTTTCTAAATTAGAAAACTAGAATTAGTTTTTCCATGAAATTTCATCGCAATAAGATTTGAAGATGATGTCTCTTAAATGGTGATCTCCAGATTTGATGCACATTTGAGCCCTAATTATGACATTTACCATAACTTGCCGTAAGCGCTCCTGTACACGACGCCGCCGCCGCCGCGCCTAAGGCGCAGGACAAACACAAGCGGCGTCGGGCAAGGCGCGGGCGCGGCGTATGAGTACCCCGCCCGCACCACGCCGCATGTATATGTCCCGCGCCCTGCCGCTTCTATACAATTCATATGAAATACGAATGAGCGGGCGCGGGCGCGGCGCGGGCGAGGCGCCTGCTTATTTCAATTTCTATACAATTCGCGGGGTACTCATACGCCGCGCCCGCGCTACGCCGCATGTATATGTCCCGCGCCCCGCCGCTTCTATACAATTCATATGAAATACGAATGAGCGGGCGCGGGCGCGGCGCGGGCGAGGCGCGGGCGAGCGCGGGCGAGGCGCGGGCGAGACGCGGGCGAGGCGCGGGCGAGGCGTGGGCGAGGCGCGGGCGCGGCGCGGTCGCGGCGTATGAGCACCTCGCCCGCGCCACGCCGCATGTATATGTCCCGCGCCACGCCGCATGTATATCTCCCGCGCCCCGCCGCTTCTATACAATTCATATTTAGTATTTACAATAGTTTAGTATTCTGGATATGTTGTAAAATAAGTTATTCAATAAAGATTTTATTATTATTATTATTATTATTATTATTATATGAAATACGAATTGTATAGAAATTGAAATAAGCAGGCGCCTCACCCGCGCCGCGTCCGCGCCGCGCCCGCGCCGCGCCCGCGCCCGCTCATTCGTATTTCATATGAATTGTATAGAAGCGGCGGGGCGCGGGACATATACATGCGGCGTGGCGCGGGCGGGGTACTCATACGCCGCGCCCGCGCCTTGCCCGACGCCGCTTGTGTTTGTCCTGCCGTGCGATTCTCTAAGCTAAAGCCTTGATAGCTGCGGCTGCCGCAGCGTTGAGAAATGATTCTGTCTCTTTCATATTCATACAATTGGAAAGAGATAGCAGATCACAGCCATGCGCGCAGCGTCTATGTGTCGTTTAGAGAATCGCATAGCTGCGCCTTAGGCGCGGCGGCGGCGGCGTCGTGTACAGGAGCGCTTACGGCAAGTTATGGTAAATGTCATAATTAGGGCTCAAATGTGCATCAAATCTGGAGATCACCATTTAAGAGACATCATCTTCAAATCTTATTGCGATGAAATTATGTTAGCATCGAGGAGACAGAATTTGTATTTGCTTTCCATGCACTATTGTCATTCTGTATATTTCGTTGCGTTTCACTACACGCACTACATTACTCACAAAATGCACTTCCACGAGAATATGATACAGAATGACAGAAGTGTATGGAGACCGATACAAATCCTGTCTTCTAACATAATATTATATAATAATTCAGTCATTGTCGGCTTTTTCGCTTGCCTTGGAAACGATATAAACTAAATCGGACAAATTTTCAAAACCTACATTATGGTGCTCAAGAAAAACACCTAAAATATTATATTGAATCACTGTAGGGTACAGCAGCGTCAGATCGACCTACTCAAATCTGTAAAACTATCCCAATCGATATTGAACTCTACGATTTCAACATTAGGATGAGATTCGGTTGCAGGTATTTCACAGATTAGTAGGTCGCAGAGTAGGTAGGGTAGGGCGATATGACGCTACCTGTACAGTCAGCGTTACATCTATCTATCCTTATGTAAAATTCTCGCAACCAAATTTCATCCTAATGTCAATCATGTAGAGTTCAATATCAATTGGAATATTTTGACAGATTTGGGTAGGTCGATCAGTGGTCGTGTGTACACACACTACTTTACGTTCTATTGTTAGGCCAAAAAATTGTTAACGGTAAAAGTGGTAACTTTTGCCTTCAGCAAATTTTGCAAGTTAATAACGAGAAGCAGTGTACAGTCAGTGTCACATCGGCCTACCCTTATCTGTCAAATTAACTAGATGGATATTGAACTTTATGCTTTGAAAGTAAATCTGAAAATTGATACGAGGAAAATATAAATATGAAGGATTTTTGAACATTTAAAACATTTTTATTAAATCACTGCCTCTTAAATAAGAAGGTTTTGGTTAAAAAGCTTCACAATTTGTCACGAGGCGCACATTCCTGTAATTCCAGTTTGGTATTCGTATTGTCAAAAATAACTTAGGTACGGCTTTTATCAATAGGATTCTGTGATTGTCATCGAAACTTTGTTTTAGAGAATGACTAACAAGATTGCTCAAAATGCTTGTTGTTGGTACAAATGTGTCGCAGACATTGTTCATGATTGATTGATCGTAAAATGTTTAGAATATATATGACTGCGTTTATTCCATATCCAATTTAGTCTTCTTACATGCCAGCCGTAGCCATTCTTTATTTATATCATCATTTTTTTTAAACCTGTAACCAAAATGTAGAATTTTTAAAATTAGTGAAAATGCACTTAAATGGTAATAGTAGTAATCAAGAAGACCATTCAATTATGTATAATTTTTTAATTATCAATAGGTAACTTTTAAAGTTATAAATTTTTAATATCATGTTAAGAGTAAAACAAGTTGTAAATGAGGCGTATACATATATCATAATTTAAAGATAGATGTGCCAACCACTTACACAAAATACTGATTAATCGATATAGAAATGCACTTCACTAGGCGAAAAAACATAACCTTCAACATTTGAACAAAATTTCATTGATAAATGCCTTATATCAGCACAGAACTGTACACGATGACTATTTAGACAAACTATTAGTGTGTTTTAATAGATTTATGCCATTATTTATGTTTAGGTAAAACGAAAACAGTCTGAGCTTACCGATAAAAGGTTATTGTCTCTTGATTATTTTCTTTTCTTATTATAAGGGATTTACAACCCTCAATCACACAAGACATTTTGTCACACGTAACGCATATATATCACTAACAATGCTATGGCTAGTTTATAGGTTTCTTCGGAAGAATACCTTGCAAATAATTAAATTTATCTGAGAGAAGCTACAACTTAGCGTGAAAAATTGTTTGCCTGTAAAGTCGGTTTTACGGGCGAAGATTTTACGTGACAACGTCTTTTTCTCGGTAGAATATTTATTGATATGAATATAATTAAATTGCACAATAGGAACAAGGAATTGAATGAAAATAAGAATTGCACAAATTTATCATAGTTGAGTGGGAGAGAGACGCAAGGCATTCGGCGGGCCTCTCTCTCGTTCGGTGACTCATCGTAACGTTACCCAGCGTTACACTTTTTCATAAGTGACTCCCAGCCGCAACCTAATTTAAGACGTTGTCACGTCAAAATAATCCGTCATTATAATGTAACCAAGTTAGGTTGCCACTTATTTACACAGCAACAAAAAAAAATAACGACACATTTAATCTGATGGTGTTCTAAAGACATCCAATTACATCCATTTGACATTTACCTTGTGACAACCTAGAAAAAATAGAAACGAATGTGGATTAGAGGTTTCATTCACTCTCGTTACAGAATTAATTGAAGTCATATGAGTAAGATAGCTGTTGTCTAGCTCGTCTTTTAGCCTGTTTTCTATGCTTTAGTTATTGTTCTGAGCTTCAGATCGTTCTTCTCAATTCCACGTTTGACATCTTGTCATTTGAAATTATATGTTTTATTTATAAATTACTACAAAGTAAAACCTGCCAGCATAGTATAAACTCTACATTCCTCCCGACTATTAAAGTTACTGTATTTATGTTTAGGATTAATTGGAAATATTCTGTGAATCGCAGTTTTTCCATGCAGCATGCGTGGCTGCCGAATTTATACTAACCGAGTGATAATGCAAAAGTAAGTTACTTTACGTCTTACAGGATTCTACAGGGAAAAGTGAAACAGATTCGTAAAGATCTCATCTCGCTGATTCCGAATATACATAAAATAAAATAAACTGAATTTTGACTTACTGTGTTCTTAATTTGCGCTGCAGAAATGTCACTAGTATTTGTTTGTATGCTGTAAAAGGATTGAATTTCGATAGAGCTTTTGTAATACCGGTAGAGGTTCATGTCAGGTTTTTTTTCAATTTACATTTTAACAAGGACCTCAATAATAGGTACTTTTAAACGAATCTACAACATGTAACATTTATACATGTTTGCTGTTGATTTACACAGACAAATTATTTACTTCAAAATACGTAAGTATTATAAAAATGTTACTTTAATTAGATAAGTACATAAAAAAGCGGCCAAGTGCGAGTCGGACTCGCCCATGAAGGGTTCCGTAGCAGCAAGTAACATCATATAAAAGTTCTTGTTGTTCGTTGTAAGTTTGATCGATGTTTTAATAATAGTGCATTTTTTTAAAATTAATTAATTTATGACGTATTAAAAAAAAACTACTTACTAGACTTTTTCAAACCAATTTTCGGTGGAAGTTTGCATGGTAATGTACATCATATATTTTTTTTAGTTTTATCATTCTCTTTATTTTAGAAGTTACAGGGAGGGGACACACATTTTACCACTTTGGAAGTGTCTCTCGCGCAAACTATTCAGTTTAGAAAAAAAATATGTTAGAAACCTCAATATAATTTTTGAAGACCTATCCATAGATACCCCACACGTATGGGTTTGAAGAAATTTTTTTTGAGTTTTAGTATGGGGAACCCCCAAAATTTATTGTTTTTTTTTCTATTTTTGTGTGAAAATCTTAATGCGGTTCACAGAATACATCGACTTACCAAGTTTCAATAGTATAGTTCTTTTAGTTTCGGAAAAAAGTGGTTGTGACATACGGACGGACAGACAGACATGACGAATCCATAAGGGTTCCGTTTTATGCCATTTGGCTACGGAACCCTAAAAGGAATAACATTTCCACGCTCACAGCAATTATCTAGTTTTAGTCTAAGCTTCATTTGAAACTTGTTTTTCGGTTCGATTCGGTTAACTACATACCAAACTTAATTATACAGTACATAGAATACCTACACTAGTTGAGAAGAATACCCTAGACGCCAAGAGAAAACTGGTATTTCAAAAATAACCCGACCGGTATTTAAACCCGCTAGAACCGGTGTGCTAACCACTCAACACACCAAACAACTGCAGGAAAACGGAGGCATAACGTCACAATCACAATTCCCTAACACATTTCGTTGGACATTTTCTGTACAAACTGACACTTACTAACGACGGGGCAACCCAAATCGAA